>JAPWDM010000005.1:11808831-14208831 GCA_035578155.1 Brachynemurus nebulosus
CATTCATGTCCCAACTCCCAGGTTGCTCTATATTTTTCCTTGCTTCGTATTCTTTCACTTTATTATTGTGAATTAAAACTTAGCACGTACCTACATGAGAAACAAGATCTTAAACAAATATAAACAAATTCACTCATCTATTTCAATTCAGTGAAAATAATTTTTTCCAAAGTTTGTATTTACTGATGCGCCTTGATATAACTTACATAATATTAAATTGTTCCAAAAATTTGATACCAACATCCTTCGCAAAAGTTTATGTTATATTATTCGTTAACAACGAAAATTAATAAAAACAGACGAATTATATGTAGAAAAATAGAAACGAACGGAACGAGAATGAAATAAAAACAACAAAAATAAAGTTTGTTTCAAAAACTGAACTTTGTTGACTTAATCATAAGACAACTATTTTTATTGGATATGAAATTAAAGTTCTCGTATGAAGACTTAGTTCATTATTACATTAACTTCCATAATTTATAACAATATTTTTTTTCCTTTTTTTCTGTTGAAATTAAAAGAGACAATAGTAGAAAAAATATAATGAACTTCAAACGAAGAAAAATAGAAATTGTCTTTTATACATATATTTCATTACGTTCATTAACGTTGTAAATGTAACTACAAGTTATTAAACTTTACACTAATTAAAATGAACTATACTTATTTTGTGAGGACATAATCAGAATTTTTTTATGGGGTGGACTAAGGGCAGAATTTATACATGAAGCGCTAATAGCAGCGTAAATTTGGGATCCTTTTTAAATTTTATTTTAAAGTCTATAATCTCAAAACGATTTTGTTGTTGAAAGATTAAAAATTTCGCTGAACTTTTTTTCTTTGAGTCAAAAAAAAATATTTTTTCGATGCAAAAAAATATTTTCGAATTTTTTTTTTTTAGTAATCGTGGAAATATTTCTTCGAACCAAAATAGTATTTTTTTGATTGAACCAAATTCAATTCCGAATTCAAGTTTTACTAGTTGGGCGAGCGAAGCGAGACCACTATATCCGACTGCCAGTACATTTTGTGGTACACTTTACGGAAAAACTATAAGACCTTTGGGTTTGGGCATTAGCATAGTAATTTAAATACATGTCTAGATGTGTTATCTAATATTAAAATCAAATTATAGAGAATAATTAAAAAAATATTAACTTTAAAAATTACATACTACTAACGCCATCAATGATTTAAGATGTACAACTGCAAGAGTAAACCTCTTTGGCATAAACTAAACGAAGTAGTATCTAGAACCGTAAAATTTTATTAAAAAAAGAACTGACACAGTCACAGAATAACCTAGAAAACCGAATGTCACATTTCGTGTACTTGAAAAACGCCAGTTTTAAATTTTTTATTCACTTTGGTGTATTGTACCGCGTCAAGAGTGTATCCCTTAAAATTTGTGGTGTATTATTGGTGTAACAAATTGAAGACTTGAAGTGATTAGAAATCAACATTCGGTAAGTTTCTATGACAGAAACGTAGGTAATAAAATTTATATTTTATATAGTACTTAGTGAAAAGGACTCATATATGTTAAAATGTAAAAAAAAAGAAGAAATGCGTATGAGAAATTTAAAGTGAAATAAAAACACGTTAAAAATGATTTTTTGTGTAAAATAAAATTATTTATAAAAAACCCCACCAATATTAATAATATAGGTATTGATCTACAAAAAAAAAATATAAGAACTATTTAACCAGGCTTAAAAAATCACACGAGCCCCTATAAAGCTGCGCTTTTTGCTAGTAATAATTATATTTTAGTGTTTAACTTCAAACAAATCACTTACTTAGCTCCTGACATACTCATATATTAACACCTTAATGAATTCATAAAAACATAATTATAAAAAGAAACTGAAAATATTATATCACAAAACATTTCTTCTGGGACATAGAACAAACTAAACAAGCCGAGAAAACACAAATTTAAAGGAAATATAAAAACTAAACAAAAAAACTATTATTTTTATTAGGCTCCGTATATTTTTCTACATCGCAAAACACATCTTTTAATAAACATATTTTCTCTTGTTTTTCATGTAAATACGAGCAAAAACTGCTTACTTTCTTATTTAGAGTTAATTCAAAACTTAGACAATATCTTTGCATAAAAACAATATTCACTCTAATAAACTTGCAGTAATACAACAACAATGCATGTGTTTTTACTTATTTCTAACAAGTTTTAAGCCATAGTAGAGCACAATAGAATAGAGCACACATGTATGTGGAGGTTTGTTTCAAAAACCGGTAGGTAAGCTACATTCAAGCAAATTTGAAATTGCTTCCTAAAGAGTAGCTTACTTATCCGCTAGAATTAAACACACCTTTATAAAATGAATGTACTCTATTTGGGAGCCTTTTGCCACAAAAGTTATTTTTCTTAATTTCTTGTTACTGAATCTAGGAGCTAATAATAGGTCTTTTTTCCAAATGTTACTTGTGAATGTATTGTCATAATCTTTTTACCATCATCTTTTTACATATTTTTCCATACCAAAGTGGTTTAGTTAGTATGGTCAGACTTCAAGTCGACCATAAAACTCCTAAAGAAAAAATAATTTCACTGGTACTTTTAAAATCCATTTGGTCAGTACTGAAATGTTTTCGTAATCGTCTTTCCGTAAAAAGATAGATGTTTTATAAAGATCTCTACAGGTGGGTAAATAATTTCAAACATGTTGTCTTAGTCACGTACTTACCATTACTTAATTACCATTATTTTCGTTTGTTCTCGTCGCATAAGGCCCATTTCAGACAAAGCCAGTCAGGTCACGTCAAGTCTTACGCATCTTGATTCAACATACACCGATTCAATGCAATTTCAACATAAACTGCATTTTTGCTTTCAAATATAATCAGTCGCGTCCAGTCAAGTCAAGTCAAGTCACCGTCAGTTCAGTCAACGACTCAACAAGTTGAATTTTTTCATCAGTCAACTTAAGTCATCTGTCCATTGTACATGCGTGTTAAGAGATACATACATATCATTATGTGTGTTGTTGTACATGTTGGTATGTTGTGTATAATCAAATCACAGAGTATATTTCTTATGTTATCTATGGTATAATATAATTACAAAGGGTAACTTCAAAAATGCATCACTGTTTGCATGAGGCAGAGTGAAAAGTTCAAAAACGCATCAGACGCATCACAACGAAAAATCAAAAATTCATTTTTGCATTTGATGCGTCAAAAGAATGCATCAAGAAATTTGGTGATGCGTGTCATGCGCATAATGTAATATTACAGCTACTTACATTTAAAATATAGGTGGCTGTCGTGGCTAGAGTCTGGTAATGTGAATAAAGGATGATGCCAATGATCCTATGACCATAATGGTTATAGGAATAATTCCGAAAAATTAAATGAAAGATGAATTTATTTACCTCTCATTAAAATTGCTTAAACTATCTGAATACATCTTGCACTTAAAACATGTAATTTTTTTTTATTCAAATAATTGCAATTTTTTCAATTTCTAGTAAGTTCAAGTTGAAATTCAAATATAATATATACAAGGGCTGTATTGCTATATTATCTATAGTCAAATCAGAGGTTAAATGATGCCAATATCCCGTTCAAAAACATCTAATGTGCATCAAATTTCAAGAGAGCATCAGTATCGCATCATGTAGCATTAGACACATCAGAAAGATCATGATGCTGCATCGATGTATGTATATGTAGTGTATATTATTTTTTCAAATAATACGTTATTCAAACGTTAGATCCTTAAATCATTGGACTTATAATAATTAATATTATTTGTTAGAAATTATCCAGAAACTTATGATCTTAACCTCCGCATTATTATTATTGAATTTAATACAACAATCTTTTAAAAATTTCAAGTAATAACTAATTTAAATTGACTGATTTGACTTTACTTGGCCTATCTGAAAGCACCTGACTGGTTTGACTTGACGCACGTGGATTTGATGTGACTCGACTGGACTTAACATGCTTGACTGGCTTGGTGTGAAATGAGCCTAATACTCAGTATAATCGGGTCAAACTTCGGTCGTGTCCAGGAGACATCGGACGAGTGTGTTCTATACGATTGAATTTAATCTCCAGCTAAATATAGTTATAGAGATTTTAACTTGCCGAATAAGTACTATATAAATATACATACCTATTTTGTGTATGAATGTGTTTTATTATAACTAACTAGTCAGATATAGTTAAACAGAATTCTACTGGTTCGTTTAAAATCGTTGGTGAAGTGAATCACTACCTTACCAACATAATGATAAAACCTAACAAGAAAATATATACAAAACATCGCATATGCTTACAAAGTTAATATGTATTTGGTACATAGTAGGTACATACATATTATGCAAGTGGTGGTGTATAAGTATAGTGCTTTTAAATTGTGGCCGACGTTTTTACCGAAGAATTTATGACGTACATACTTAGGTATACACATATTTGAGATGGAATATGCTAAGTATAAAGTGTGTTGAATAAGTTGAAAATAAAATCTAGAACTACTTCTAGAGTAAATTCGAGAGAAATTTTACACTAATCAGTATTTTTAGCTAAGCTCTCCCAGGAGTATCGAAGTATTTTTTTTTAAAAAAAGTGTCAAAGTAACTTCGAGTGTGGGATTTCTTTGACAAGACATTGAAATCCAATATTGTAGGCACACAATGTTTTATATAATTATCATTGGAATCAATTCAACTTTAGTAGCATTATTAGGACCAGCAAAGGGAGTCCTCTACTATGATACAATTTATACGTTTTTGTGGTACACTTTATGAAAAAATTACTGAACCCTTAGACCTGAAATCAGGCCCGACGAGAGGGTGGGGTAGCCGAAGTTGTAGCCCTGGGGCTCGGCTTGAAAAAGGGGCCCGCAGCGGTCAGTAGGGGCCCAGGAAAAAGTAAAATCTTTTTTTTTTTGTTTGTCACTTATTTTTTTGGGAAGAAATTTTTAAAAGCTTTATTCCCGGGGCCCGCCATTTCTCTCCACGGCCCTGTTTGAAATTAAACCTAATACTTTCTAATAGTGTCTAGATGTGTTATCAACCATCATTTTGGTAAAAAATTCATAAGAAAAAGAAAAATTAAAATATTTTTTTGTATATAATACTTCTATATGAATGACATTTTATACAAGTATTTTTGTAGTGGGCAATGAAAAGTATAATTTTGTTATTATGTATTATTTATTAGGAATATTTTTTATTGCGTCAAATTATTTGGCAATAAAGATTGAGATGATACATGTTAACCTACAATCACGTTTAAATGTGTTATTTATCATCGTTTTTGTAAATAATTTAGGTAGTTATAAGAAAAATTAAAATATTTTAATTTTTTTCCAATATATACTTAAGGGCAGGGTAAGGTATTAAATTATTTTTTTTTTTGCCTTTTTTTATTTTTTTAACTGAATGCATAATATCTCAAGAATATTGTCTCAAAATTTCAAGTTGATTGGAGCAAAATTGACGAAGTTGTAAGCATTTTTGTTGTTACCTGGCAGATGTTTCGCTCTCTCTCTCTCTCTCTCTCTCTCTATATATATATATATATATATATATATATATATATATATATATATATATATATATATATATATATATATATATATATCTCAGTTATATTATAGAACTTTCAATGGAAGTACTAACGTGTTTATACCTGTACCTACTGTATATTTTGTCAGTGTAGGGTACAAAATTTAGTTTAGCAGTAAGTATTCTATATCAGTTTTATACAAGAATTTTTAAGTGTTTAAAATTTTAAAGCGTTTTCTCCACAGCTCACGTTTTCAAAGTCGGTGCCCCTCATAACTTCAAAACTACAGCACCGATTCATTTGAAATTTTGAACACTATTTCTGTACATAATTTACGAGGTAACGCTGGAGAGTTTTTTTTTCAAATTGGTTAATAATTTTTATTTTACAATAACAAATTAGCCAATTTTTTCGGATTTCCTTAGATTCCCTTTTCGGATTTCCTTTACTTTGTGTAATATCAATATTGGTATTTTTCTGCTTATTATAAACCTGTTTTTAAATACAAAATTTAAAAAAATTAACAAATTTTCGCTGGAAATGGTTGCATTTATTGATAAATACAATATTTACTTACCCAAATATTATATTTACGGTGTATTACGTTTGCTAATTTTTTCTAAAATTTAATTTTTTGTACCACCGATGTTTAGTGCTTATTTGCACGTGTTCTAGTGTATATTTACTCTTTTGTTTTTTATTTTTTGTGGTACATTCAAAAGAATCTACGTATTCATTCTAACATATCATATTCTAACATATCATATTATATTATATCTTGTCTCTCTCTTAATAAATAGTCTCCATCCATATTTTTCTATATCAATGGTCTGGAGTGACATTTTATTAGCTAAAAACAAGTGCTTATAGCAAAATACGCCCTTATTACTTTTCCGTAACACATTATATCGGCAAATGTACCTATTTATTGAAGTAACACAATAGCAACCGACAACTGTAACAATAACAACACAATTTAACAAACATTTAGATATGTATATGGTAAGACAAGCATAGGTGTATACACCTATCTCTATGTATGTAGATAACCCCGTGTAATATGTAAACATTATTACCCGTAAAGAAAAAGGAAAAAACCTCTAAGAAAATACACTTAAAACAAAAGTGGGTTTATTACACCAGATAGAGAGATAGATGGGTATTTACTAGGGAAAGAATACACTATATACGAAACATTTACAAAACAATATTTTGTTTCTAAGTGGTAACAGTTACAAGAAAGATCAGAAATCAACAACCAACAGTTTGATATGAAGTTAATAATAAAATATATATTGTACACAGCGCTGCCAGCAGATGTTTGCTCAAACTTTTAAAAATTAAAACATTCTTTTATGTATAAAACTATTGTTTCTCAAATAGGAATAAAAATTCCATTCAAAGGTTAAAAACAAACAAAATTTATTTTGCGATTTTAGGGGTAGATGAGAGCATTTTAAAATTTTTTGAAATTTTTCTCTGCAACTCCCATCTAGTGGGACGACACTATTTGGAACGAAATCGATAGTCGACTTAAGGTATGATACGATTCCTAAATTCTAATAAGAAAAATAATGGTCATTAGGAAAAAATAACGCAAAATTCTAAATTTTCTTGAGTCATCACACTTATAACGAAAATTTTTCTCTCAGAATATATCTTTATAACACGTTTTGTATTACCTAAGCTCCGGAGAAATTTGAAAAAAATCAAATTTTATCAAAAAGTTAAAAATAACAATAACTCCCGGAATAACTGGGCAAAATATGTTTAGATTTTGGTCCTTTTAATGCCCCATATATAGAATTACTCTAATCGTTGTCCCAACTCCCTGAGCCGAATTTACATAAGGACACTTGAAGCTTCTTCGCAATATGGATCTCCAAAAAATTAAAAATTATTCCCTCAAGAACCGCTTCAAAAAAAGACCTCTACCTGAAAACTGCCCAGGGACCTCTCAAAAATACGTCTGGCCATGTCAATCTGAAGATATTTTTGATATTTTGGATTCCTTATGCGTTAAAACCTCAAGATCCCGAGGAAACTCCATTATGTTTAAATTGGTATAATTACCTCATATGCTCAAATTGATTAAACTGGCCTAATAAGTAGAAATGCTAGTGTGTTTATTTACGTAGAGCAACTTTACCAGAATTACCAGAATTAACAGAATTACGTAGAATCACTTTACTATTCTTTACTACACTGAGAAAAAAATACGGTAATTTTTACGGAAATTTCTAGTAAAAAATTACGGAGCTCTCTGGTAATGCGGGCATAACTAACAGGCAAAGGAAAAAGTACGATGAATATATTAAAAATTACCCAATGCCTCCGTAAAAATTTCGGCACTGTACAGGAAAAATTCTACTCTCTTACCGTATTATTTATAAGGTTTTTTTTTTTATTTATTAATAAATAATTGAATTAAAATAGTTTAAAAAGATATTGGTAGAAGGGTAAGGATTAAAATCAAATTATTAATATTGAAAAAATATTCTGTGGTTTTTTATTATATGTGGAAAAACATGTTTCAATAAACATCATTACATATAAGAAAAAACCAACAATTAAAATAAAAAATAAACAACAATTCATGAAATACAAATAACAATTCTTTGTTTCAAATGTAAAGTGCATTAAATAGTTTATTATAAAAAAAAAAAAGAAAAAAAAATGATGACACTTCTGCATGATACACATCCATTCACTAGCATAGGTCCACTGCTACTAAACTGACAACGGTCGCCGGTCGGACTGCTGTTGAGTTATTCAAAATGACCTTGGTGTGGCCTGTTTATCGTCAGTTATGAGTGATGCTTGTGTGAGAGAGAGTCTACCTTCTAGCTTAGTAAAAATTACAGTGTGGCTCCGTAAAAATTCTTCTATTTCTAGTATAATTTTACAAAAATTAAGTAAATTTTCCTGGTAATCACCTGAAATTTTATTAGCCCGTCGAATTTTACGGAGCTGTATAGGAAAAATTCTTAAGCTGTATAGGAAAAATTTTCAAATGAATCGTAAAAAATAATGTTTGAAAGGCATTTTTTATATTTTTGCTTGATGATTTCCTACCGACTGGTCACTTGAGATTGGTTTACCGGTGGCAGCTCCGTAATTTTTACTGTAATTTTTTCTCAGTGTACCAGCCCCATTTTTAGAGATAAATATTTATTTCTAATTGGAACCCTTCCACAACTGTTGTCCTCTATTTTTACCTTGCTGATGTCGATGACACATTTCGGATTACACTAGTAATTTCCATGTTGGTAGATTATAGATACATGAAATTTCCTTCTCCTATACACTCCTATATTCCACGTACAAAAAACAACCCTCCGTCATAAATTATGTAACAAAACGATCTTTTGTACGTTAGGAATATGTGTCAGTTTACTAAACAGTATTTTTTTTGACATGCGGAGAACATACACAGCTAGTGAGTGGATGGTATGTTTTAGCAAGCATGATGCTATGTTTTAGCTCGCTAGCAAACAAGAAGGTTATTATTTTCTAAATAAATGGTATTTGTTGCTATTTGCCTTTCAACATTGCCTGATACAAGGAAATATTATGTTTGCAAGTAAAATAGATACATGTTATCTTTATATAAAGTATACATCATATGTAATAGTTACTATTATCTTACTGCTTGCTTAGTTGCTTGGCTCGGTGTGTGCTGTGTTTGTCGTTACATGGTTCTTTTTTTCTCTTCTTTTTATCATCTGCAACTGAATTATAAGTTAAACTTCGTTGAAATGAAGATAAGTCATCTCTCTATTCTTCCACGAAACGTGTTGAATTAATCATGTTTCTCATTTCTATATAGAATGGGTAGTAAAAAAATTAAATTATCTCAAATAAATTGTTGTTTTCATAAAAGGAAAAATGGCGGATGTAAATAAATATGTAAGGGTGAAATTATATGAGTGTCGAAACAAATTGTTGCCGGGGGCGAAATAATGATAACAATAAAAAAATTTTGAATATTATTTGCAAAGTGACATATTTTACACTCTCAAAACGACTTTTTTGTTCAATGAAATTTTTAATTTTTGAACAAAGATTAAGGGGAGGTTTACTTGAGAGTCGTTAAAAAAAATCGATTTTTTTTTGCAAAAATTGGTAGCTAATTATGTGTAGAATATGTTCCCAAAGTGATTTTGCTGAAAGTAATTTAAGGGAAGGTTTACTTGAGATTTGATAAAAAAAAATCGATTTTTTTTGGCCAAAATTGATAGCAAATTATGTTTAGAATATGTTCCCAAAGTGATTTTACTGAAAATTATTTAAAAATAAGATTCCTTACAAGATTCTTTATAAGATTCCCATATTGATGATAAGTTACCTTATCATGAATTCGACTAAAAATTTAGTCGATTAGTCGATTACTCTGTGCTTGATATTTTCGACTAATGACTGATTTTATCTGAAAAACAATTTTAGTCGATTAAAAATGCATGAAATATTGGTTTTTAAGAATATATTGCAGTTTCTGTCACGAAAATATAAAAAAAGAATTTAACTTGTTCAAAGGCGCTACAATCGCTGCAATATAGTATTCTATGTTTCTCGCAGGTCGTTATCATCTGCCAAAAAAAGCAACGCCTATCAATTTCATTGCTATTCCTAGTGTATGGGTACTTAACTCTTTAAATGATTAAGACGAGTTAACTCGTCCTACAATATGGCGGCTCAAAATGCTGTAATATGTATATATTCACTGGTACAGGTGGCGCCATCTGTGACAGATTTTCCGAAATACGGTATAATTCTAAATAATGTTCAATTTTATCAACATAGCTTAGTATAATTTATATTTTGTAAATCCCTAAGGTTCACTTTTTTGATGTTGGGATCTTTGAATTTTTTTCTTTTTCTTTCTTTTTAACCTTATCTATTGTATTTATCACTGGCGGTAAAAAGTCCGACATTTTGAGACAAAAAAATTTTTCCATATGCTTTGTTTAAAAGGGTTAAAATACGACAATCATCACCGAAAATTATGTGTCTAATATTTTATTGCAGAATTAGGTTATTATAAGTGAACCAAAATTATTTTAGCAAGAAAAATAAAAATAACTTACCTAAACAAAACACTGACGTAAACTACACACCGGGGTAGTAATCAATCCCACACTAGCTTCACGTCTTCACTCCGTCACAGTAGATAAGAAACTGAAGGGTTTCCCTACTTCACCCTACTGTTAGAACCTTGAACTAAATTATGATATAGGTGTCCAGTCGATAATGTGACTGACTAATTTAAAATCATGGTTTAGAGTTTACCTTGGGTAGATATCTATCCCGGTTTGTCGTTCTAGGGTTAACACCTTGTATTTATGATCGCAAGTCACATGTTCAGTAGTTTTTTCTTACTTTGTAGTATACCACAAAGTTATGTTAGTTGTTTGTTAAAAAAAAAAAAAAATATTCCTCTCTCAGACTACACCAGACACATACTGTATTTTACACGTTGGTTTATGTTAGTCGGTGATGGAAATTACCTAACTATTTGTATTTATGCACAAGTCATATGTAATGTAATATCATTTGTTTGTCTCGCCATGCCACCCTTTTACGTTTTATTCACCCATTCATTCGTACTCTTCAACACATTATATATTATTATATTATTTTCTGAAAATTGCTTTATTGCAGCACAGTGACTATGACTGTGTGTTATGTGTCTGTTGTCTACCAGCCTGCTTACCAACCAGCCAGCCTGCTCGCCCGCTACTACGTATGGTGCTCGCATATTTTCCAGTTTTGTCAAATATATTTTCCCTCGCATACTCATTCATTCATACACGACCACATCATATTTAGTTACACGTATAAAGGACCGAACAGACCGGTACGACAGACCGTAACACGACCGCAGTTAGACCGGATTGTGGCGCGTGACACAATGCGGTCAAATCGACAAACTATAGATGCGATAACAAACGAAAAAGGATGGTACTGAAGTATTTGTACGTGACACACAAAAAAATTCTTAAAATTATATATGGAGCCTTCAATATGATTTTATTATACTAGTTGATCCATACCCAAACACTCAAGTACGTAATAGCACAATTAAAGTCAATTAGATATTGATTACGGTATTTACTGTATACTTCAAAATTGATCGCATGATCGGACCGTATACAAAAAATGAGCGTACTAACCACATTTTAAATAATAGTTTATTTCACAAACAGTTACGAAACGAGATGACGTAAGAGTGTCATTTGGAATTCAAAAATTCCAAAGGGTTATCCATGTTATGTACCTAAATATTGCATAACATTATGCATACTAATACTGTGAAAATATCATCACTAAAGTAAATTTAATTTAGAAAAATAAATTTGCAGGTCAAATTATTTTGTGAAAATTTACAGTTGATAATTATGTAAATTATTTAATTTTGTCTAAGTTTCACTGACTTTTTTAAAATTTTTAACAACGATGGCAGTGGAATTTTAACTGTCATTAAATTTTTTTTATTTAAAGCTTGTTATCAGTTATTTTTGATATTTCCTTGTAATTTTAGTGTGTTTTGTGATCTGTAAGATATTTCTGATATGTATTTAATTATTATGTTGGCTTAAAATGTCTGGTGATAACTCTTGTGCTGCTAAATTTTGCTTAAATCATTCAAAACAAAATTTCAATTTATGTTTTTTTCTGAGTGCCGTTTGATGCAAATTTGTAAGTATTATTATAATTTGAATGCTTATGTAAAAATACGTTAAATAATAAATTTTTATTATTTTATAATAATTCAGTTAATATTTTCGATTTCGACAGTGGTTGGTGCTAATAGGTCGTGACGATCTAAATTCTCGTGTTGAATACTGTCATCAATTTCGGGCTTGTTCAATTCATTTTGAAGAAAGTTGCTTTTAGTTGTTCATATAATTTAACATGACCATTATCAACCCTCAATCCCACATGTACAAACACATACAATCACATAAGTAAAAAAGGACATACATAATTGTTTGTACTTAATCAAAAAAGGATAGAAAGTGCGTTTCGCTACTGCCTATGGTAATAATCTTTTATTTATACTGTGATACTAACTAGATTGGATTAGTATGAAAGCATATATTGTATGTGTATTGAGTTGGCCATGCGGTCGACCGTCTGCTCCATGTAACGGTCGCCCAGTTTGGTTGGTCCACACACTAATACGTGTTGGATTAACGGGTTGAGTTGTGTTTATACTTTAGTATATATTCGCACGTATTCCGTACGAAATGTCTTTTGAAATAAAAAGACAATTTTAAATAATCACTGTTTGAAACTTTTATATTTCTACGGCTATGACTATTTAAAGAATGGGGAAAAGTAAAAATGTACTTAATTATGAAAAAAAGGCAAAAAATTTTGTTTTACTCTAAGTAATTTTTAGTATAAAAACATTTACGATTAAAAATAATTTTTATGCAAATTTGAAATAAAAAAATTTAATTTTATAGTTGTCTATGATAGTGTCGAAATAGTTTACTATTTTTCCACGCGTAAAAAAAGTAGATAAGCAATATTCGTTTCTACAGTAGCGTTACAATATAAGTCATAGTCATCCATATTATGTTAAATAGTATATTACTTACCCAGGACCGTAAGTGTTATTTTTGTGGCCCCGGATGTAGTTTGAGAACCCGAGGTTAAAAGTAAAAGTATTTCTAAAAAGTTAATTTAGGACAGATTATTTTTATTCTAAAAATAATTTTGTGTCTTTAAAGAATAGACACTTGGTCATTAGTGGTACAGTATATAATATTTTTATTTAAAGGGGGAAAAAAAGGAAAATAAAAGAAGAAAAGAAAAAGAATTATACTTTACAGTTATTTTTCATCGTTGAAAATTTTCACTCGGAAATTATTATTATATAACGTGTTATTTATTATACCATTATATATCATATTTAAAAAATTTTCGTATTTAATATTCAAAACATGCTTGCCAAGCGTACATAACTCTTATTAGAATTTTATTTCTTTAATTAAAAATATAAAAAAAAGTGTGTGTTTACATGTTCGGGTTATATTAATGATTTATATTAATTATAATATTTTTATTTTTACAAAAATTCATATTTTGTCTTAAAAATTATAAGTTGATGAATTTAAACAAATGTTCAAGCAGTTCAAACACGATATTAAAGTAATTTCACAATATTTTCCAAAATTCGATGGTGATGGTCAATAAATAAATAATATTAATTATTTTAGCTTTTGGTCACTTTTAATTTTCAGTACTATTGCACAGAAAGATTATTTAGGTATGTTAATAAAAGGTTTTGTAACCTAATCGGAAGTAAAAAATTTCTTTGTAGTTCCGTAATAGGCTTTAATACGAGTGGCTCAGATAATTTTGACATTTTTATTCTTAGGTTCTAACATTTTATGAAACTTATATCTCTTATAATCAAGGGGTCAAACTAGTATGTCTACCAAACTGTGCCCACTGTAACCAGCTAGTGACGTAGACACAGCACATATACAATCAAAACATATGATGTATGGACATGAATATACGAATGTATTAGTATGATATGGTGATGATGACCTATGCAGTTCGCATACATATACTATATACTATCATGGTCGACCTATGTGGCAACCAGTCAACAATCAAAAATAAATTTATTTATTTTAAGAAAGATATCCCTTTATTTTGAGAAATTTTTTATTCAATAGAATTTTTACACTTAAATATGACACACTTCATATTTTTTTCTGTATAAATTTCACGAGTTGATTTAAGAAACATGATATTTATTAAGACGTGAACACCACGACGGACAGTAACAGACTAAGTCAGT
Organism: Brachynemurus nebulosus; assembly: GCA_035578155.1. NCBI lineage: Eukaryota > Metazoa > Arthropoda > Insecta > Neuroptera > Myrmeleontidae > Brachynemurus > Brachynemurus nebulosus. The sequence continues at coordinate 11,823,203 of JAPWDM010000005.1, forward strand.
AGTGGTGTAAATTGCTATTTATTGCAACTCTCGGCATACACTTTTTTATAATAGAGCAGATTTCATCATGGGAAATGTTATTTGAGACACATGGTGTACAATTTCCCAGACTGTTAAATACCATATTACCCCGGGTACACACTGAGACGAACATTGTTAGCTAACATAGTTCGCTAATATTGTTCACTAACATGTTCGTTTGATTTCTGTTGTACTAACATTTTTAAATAACATTTTTGTTAAAAAAAAAATGTTATTTAGCGTGTTATTATGTTTCCCATTGACGAGCGGTAAACTTCAAAGAGTTTGAATGTTAGCTAACATTTTTTAATGAAACAAAATATTTGTTTTGTATTTGAACAAGTTTATTTTTTATTTTTTATGTATTTGTATAATTTATATTTGCTATACTTTTTACTAAGAGTTTTTATTTTTTTAATTTTTTATTTTTTAATGATTTGCGGTTTAATGAATATTTAAAAATCTATTTTAGACATTCTGTAGAAGTTTTTGATTTTACTTGCATCTTGAATTTGAAAATTATTCAGTAATTCTAAAGCTATACAACATTATTGCAAAACACTTTTTATCCACCATTGACGCTTTTTTTCTTCTTTATTTTGATATCCAAAATAGAGATATCGCTGAGAATTTTTATATCTTGTTCCCACCTACACCCTAAGTTGATTTGCCAATCCTGAAAAAAAGTCAAATCCCGATAAGTCTCAGTTCCACCCGATTTATCAGTTTTAATTCAATTCCTAAAGGAACTCGGTACTTGCTTCGATTACCACCTTTAGTGCCAGTCCCAATCCCGTGGAAATTATATGTTCCCGTTCGTTTCTAAAAAACTCAATCCTTTCTCGTTGGGTTTTCCGGCCGATTGATATGTCCAATCAAAAATCACACTTACAATACCATAATGTCATCATCACTACTTGATATTTTTTTATATCAATAATGAATTAAAACATGTAACAACAATAAAATACCAAATGTTCTAAAAAAAATTCAGAAACATTGGTCGCTAACAAAAGTTAGCTAACATTCGTGTTAGCTAACAATGTTTGTCTCAGTGTGTACCCGGCATTAGTATTAAAATATTTAAAAAAAATTAAACAAATAATAAAATTGATAAAATTTCTTAGATTCTACTTATTAAGGCTCTTTGATATATTATTAACGAGAAACAATATTTATTTTAAAATATGGTATAGTTTTAATGCCGACGTTACTTTTCATATTATAACAACTTTATTTTTTCTATTTTATTTATTTATATTTTTGTTAAGACCGATTATTTTTTTCATTTCATTTATTAAACAGAAATGAATTATTTTCTTGTCAATCTGTAATTTACCTATTTGATTTGAATATGAATATGAATACTTAATAGAAATTTATCGCTGTCACTGTAATACAAAAAAATATTTGCAATCATTTTATAAAATTAGAAAGAAAGAAACATATGTTAAGCAACTTCTGTCAATATAAATAACTAGCTGTACACATGACGTCGTTCGCGGGACGCCTTGTCGAATCGATTTGATATTTATTACCCTATGGAATTAAAACATTTTTCCGAAATAAAAGGCTTCCTAAGTCTTGACAGAGGTAATAAGTTATCACCACATCAAATTTCTCAAAATCTGTTCAATAGTTTTTGCGTAATGCGTGCACATGTTCTAAATGGTTATTGTATTTTCCCGTGGAAATGAGATATTTTCCCGCAATAAAAAGTATGGTAGATGTTGACCCAGGTAATAGCTTATCACCAAATTTCATCAAAATCCATCCAGTAGTTTTGCGTGATGCGTGCACAGAGAGACAGACAATAAATTTAAAATTCGCTGTTTTGATATCTAAATTGATAACTATCTAGAGTACCTACCAGTATAATTTTCAAAAAATCTTCGATGTGCAGATATAGTCTCGTTACAGTTTTATTATCTTACATATTACTTACCGCAACCAAGTAGTAAAGTGCACATTCTGAATATTTCCGCTCTCAATAGTTCCGCTTCCCCAGTTTGAGAATCGAACGTTACCCCCACTTTACCACCTATTATTAATTTTATAATATTCATTTCATAAGAGCTAAGAATCAAAAAGTTTGTTTTGTTTATATTAAGTGAAAGAAAAATTACCTAAATGAAATAAACATAGTAAGACAACTTAAGTTTGTAACATCATTATTCGACTAACTAGTCAGCACTACTTATATTGTTCCACTGCATCGCTGATATGTATCAACTAGTGTTATACTTACATATTCTTTATGTAAACAGTTAAAGATAAATGAAATCTGTTACCCAGGTACAAGAGAAAAATTGATTTGTTTATACAAAATAAAAAATATGATTTTATGAAAAAACATTTAGAGAAGCGAGCGTAGACTTGCAATATTTTATGAGGAGATAATCAGTAAAAGAAAAATGTTACACAATGGTCAGTACTTTTTAATTAGGTTTTAAATAATAAAATGCAATAAAATAAACTTGTTAACTGCGTACATAAATAGATGATTGTAATGAAGATGATAGGTATATCATTAATTGATTATATACCTAAGTCCAATACTGTTTACAGGTACATTATACGCACATAGAATAATTATATTAATTATGAATACCTATGTATACGCATCACTAGAGTCTTGTTACAATGTTATATAAATAGCAATTTAAATTTTAATTTACATTAATATTTTTAGACCCCCTTACTTGTTTTGACGCTCCTGAAAAGTTTTTAATTTTGACAGAATCATAAATTATTCAACTCCACTAAAAATCCTGAATCTAGACGTAAAGAAATTTTATACGGACTTTGGTGGGGGAACAGCATTTCCTGGAAAAGCTGTTCCCCTTGTTTCATTCTGCGGAACAATTGAGAAGGATCACTGTACCAACTTTTTTTCAAAAATACAATAGTGTTAACTTTCTTGACCTAAATTTATTTGAATACATTTTACACATTGTTAGAAATTTAAAGCTTAAATAGTCCCCGGAAGCATTTCCATTCAAAGTCATACCTATACATTGATAACAATAATTTTGAAATTATCTCAAGACGTTTCCGTTTCGGCTGTGTTACGTGTTCTAGTTTCGTAAGTGAACAAACAATCCACACACAAATGTATAGGTCGATCAGAACTACCTACTACAAATAAGTGCACGTTTACACGTGTAAATAAATTATCGTACGTAATATAATACACAAATATACTCAGACCACGTAATTTATAAATTTGTTGGAGATGGCGTATTAGGTAAAATAATGGCATCGAAACACGGATCCGAGGATGAGAAATGACGAAGAGAAATGTACGATAGTCATATTTGTGAGTGTAAACTTAAGGTAGCTGTATCGTGTAGGGTATTTTCTTTTTAAATTTGGCACACTTATGGATTATGCTTTTCGGAAAATGTCAACTAAACAAAAAGGAAAAGTTCTGTTTGTATCGAGATAATAATTATAAAAACTCGTATTTTATCTCTTTCATTTATTCCTAAGGCTTCTGTATTTTACTATAATTATGTCACAAAATATTACATTTTTAATTATACCAGAAATATAGTAAAGCAATACAATCTACAATTTAGAATTTTAGATTGTATTGCTTTACTAGAATTTTTCAGAACTTTTGATAACACTATGAATTATGTTACCATTTGGTCACACAAATTTCACAGTAGGGACGTGTTTTATGGGAAAATAATGCTATGGGAAAATAGTGCTAAGCTTTACAAACTATATATATATATATATATATATATATATATATATATATATATATATATATATATACATATATATATATATATATATATATATATATATATATATATATATATATATATATATATTACGCAAAGTCCGCCTAGAATATACGGTCAAGTTAATTTTTTAATGAGGTCCACCGGGATCTTGCAGATACGAAAACGCCAGATATAAGCTATCGAACCGATTCTGAAAATTTTCTCACTGCTAGAGAACTAAATTATTTTAGATGGATACAACTATGCTGCACAAAGTCCGTTCGGGTTCTTGGGTCCCAAAAATACCAAAACTAATTACCCAGCTGATTCTGAAAATTCTTTTTCTCTGAGAAATCTAAACTATTTTAAATGGGTACAGGTCTTAGATGAGATCCGCCATTGCCCATTATTTGGAAATTCGCTATTTTATGCAGATGCTGCGACAGGGGTATTACTTTATTTGCTAGGGTAATTATTACAAAAATCGTATACGTATATTCGGACAGACGTACACATTTCAGAGACATCTATGAACGTGTAAATAAGTTTAGAAATAATATTTATATACTACATATGACAAAAGCTTTAGCACTTGTGTATACGAATAATCAGTTTTCCATGTTGTATAAAATTAAGTTGATTTTCTTTCACAACAGTTGTATATAATTATGGTTCATTTCACTCAAATTTAACCATGCCTCATCACTTTGAATTTAAATAATTTCCGTTTCCTTGGCTTTATCTCTTTCATTATTGCATTTACGTAAATTTTACATTTGCAGTTTGTTTTTAGAAAAGAATAGAAGATTTATTTGTTTCGAATATAAGAATTATTTAATTTTTTAACGATAACTCATAATCAGTTGTATCTGAAATGAGGTATATATTAGTACAGATCAGTAGTTTCCAAACTTCTTTTCTCGTAGACCATTTGCCATGGTCTTTGATTTTAGATAGACTCCCTGTCCAAATTCACAATTCAACAAAATTCAACAACAACTTCCGAAAATATAACAACCAGGGAAAACTGCAGGTAACGAGCAGAAAAAAAGCTCACCAGCTTCTCATTTTACGGCAAGCAAATCAATCTACGCCGCTGTACGTCTAGTCTGCTGTTGTAGACCCACATTTACATTTCACGGACCACCAATTTTTTCCTCCGCTGAAGTGGACCCCTTGCAGGTCGTTACCGATCCCTGGGGGTCGACATAGACCACTTTGAGAATCACTGGTGTAGAGTAATACTGATACAGACTCAAGAATTTTTGTATTACACGTCACAATAGTGCGTATACCTTAACAAAGATATGTCAGTTTTCTTAGTCCTTATTAAATTGCATGAAAAGTTTCTACCTACACGCACGCATTCCACCGTTTAAAACAAGCAAAGCAATGGTAAACATTGCCCAAGCCAACTACGATGATAATAACTCACACCCTTATGCGATATAAGTTACAACACTGGCACTTGAAGCGTGACGACTGTAAACGGTATTCGGGTTAAGTGTGTACTTACCTGTACTTTTCCGGAACCACATCACCAACAAACAACGAACGCTAGCCAACAACCTATTATTGGAAATCTGTTTTGCCCCTGTTCACTACAAGTGGGTACCACCGTTACCACTTTGTTAGTTAGTGATGATAAATTGCTATTAATTACACAGTAAACCTCTGAGGATCTTTAGACGGTACTTTGGAAAATTGTTAGTAGATAGGTAGCTCGTTTTATTCATTGTAAATGTGAATTTGGTGATGGCTATCATGATGAATACAATCTATACTTATACCTAGGTATGTACATATTTCATTATTTACAGGATGATTTCATTATTTATTATTCGTATTATTAGAAAAATTATCTTTCTTTAGCACTAAAGTGACTGGTATTAAATGTATATCATAGTATGGGGTACACCCTGTTTGTAAATTTGAGACAGCATAACTGTTTTTAATGCGGTAGATAGGGATCGCATAAAAAAATATTTAAAAACTTCATAAATAGCTATCAAAACTTCAAAATCTCACGGTTTCCCGTTGTTGTGAAAATTGCAAAACACATATGTAAGAAGAACGAATGCCGCAAAAATTTATATACTTACACTGAGAAAAAAATACGGTAATTTTTCTGGAAATTTCTAGTAAAAAATTACGGAGCTCTCTGGTAATGCGGGCATAAGTGACAGGCAAGGGAGAAAGTACGATGAGTATAATAAATATTACACTGCGACTCCGTAAAAATTTCGGCGCTGTACAGGAAAAATTCTACTCTCTTACCGTATTATTTATAAGGTTTTTTCTTTTTATTTATTAATAAATAATTGAATTAAAATAGTTTAAAAAGAGATTGATAGAAGGGTAAGGATTAAAATCAAATTATTAATATTGAAAAAATGTTCTATGGTTTTTTTATTATTTGTTGAAAAAAATGTTTCAATGAACATCAATACATATAAAAATCTTAATTGTTATATCTTAATTATTGGTTCTTTATCAATAATAAAATAATGCGATTTTCATGAAACACAAATAACAATTCATTGTTTTAAATGAAAAGTCCATTAAATAGTTTATTATAACCAAAAACAGAAAAAAAATGATAACACTCATGGTACACACCACATATAAGGCACACACAACAATAAGTTAGTTGTCTGCTTGCAATAGAAGCCGTATTCAAAATGACCTTCGTTTGGTGCGGACAGTTACGCGTGCCAGAGCAATTAGGTATGTGCTTGCCTTTGGTGAGCATTGCGTTGGTGCTATGCTTGTGTGAGAGAGATGCTTTAAGACAGGTTTCAATTAACAAAAATTAAGTAAATTTTCCTGGTATCCACCTGAAATTTTACTAGCTCATCGAATTTTACGGAGCTGTTTAGGAAAAATTCTTAAGCTGTACGGGAAAAATTTTCAAATGAATCTTAAAAAATAATGTTTGAGAGGCATTTTTTATATTTTTGCTTGATAATTTCCTACCGACTGGTCACTTGAGCCTGGTTTACCGGAGGCAGCTCCGTAATTTTTACTGTAATTTTTTCTCAGTGCACGTAATCGAATAATAAAATGCGTTTAATAACACAAAAAGCAGTCAAAATTTATTGTAAATTAATGTTCAAATTTCCTACTTTCTTTTGCCTTTTGTTCAGATTATGAATTTTGATAGACATTTGTTTGAAAACCATATCAAAAAGTCGCACAAAAAAAACATACTGTAGTTTGCAAAAAATTTCATTTTTGTTTAAAAAAAAATCATTTGTTCCTAAGAAAAATTTTACGGGCGTATGGGGCAGGGGGTATACATCCACAGCACCATACGCATGATCGGTATATGTATAGACTGTATACAATATACGGTATAGACTAGTACAATCGAATGAATTGGAAAATATTAGATTCGGATGTAGAAACCACAGATCGTGTGTTTTTCAGAAGCATAATAGAATTTTAAATTATAATTATCTTAAAATCTTAAAACCAAATATAGCAAAAAATATCTACAGACAGGCTCAGTAATTGAAGTGTTAAATGAAAATGGGATGAAACGGGACTTTTCAGACCTTTGCATTTGTTTTTCGTAAGCTTATTCTTTATTTTGACCACATTTTTAAAAATAATTTTATTTATTTATTTTTTTTATTTATAGTCGAAAAGTACAAAAATATTATCAATCCCTGTTCCATTCGCTTTTGAGGGCAATTGATATAAATGGCGGGGTCAATAGAAAGTTTATACTAAGTTTCCTTATGTTATTTATTTATCCACAAGACTACAGATCAACTTTCTAAATTTGCCATATTTTCAAACTAAGAATACCTTCTATTACGATCAATGTGTACAAAATATGTTACCGATTAAATTAATTTGTACAAAATTTGCAAAAGGCCTTAACATTTGTATAAAACGAAATTTCAATTGCAGTAGTTATAAGACCTTTCAAGAAAAACTTTCAGATTATCCGATTAGGTTTAAAATTTAGATATTAAACAATCACATTATAGATACTATAATTTATTATAGTGAATTTTATTTTAATACACGCCCGCCCTATATGGCCCTAGGCATCAGAAGCCTATGAACATTGTTCACTTTAAAATATTTCTCCTATCTCCCTTGTACATAGCCTAGAGCTGAATATGTTTATTTTTGTTACAATTACTTATTCGTCTAAAAAGATTGAATTTTCCTGGCATACTATAAAGTTATTTTTTAAGTGTTTTTTTTTCTTGTGATAAATGAGATTTTCCGAAAATTATGACACGTCTTAAAGATTTTTTTTTACAAAATTACAATACAATTTTGTTTTGGTTCATCCTTATGTATAAAATGTTAATCTTCGCTTTTTCTCTATCAAGTTGTTTTTATATTAAAAAAAAGGAAAATTATTACATTTTTTATGCATAGGATCCAGCGCTATCAAGTTTATTAAAATATTTCGGCGTGTTAAAAATCGTAAACAAAATGATAGAAGGATGAAACTGGAAGTGAAATATAGGTTTTCAGTATTTTCACATTTACCAAATTAAGTTATCTGGGAAAACTACGAAAAGACTTTCGTTAAATCCAGAAAATTTCTAAAGGGAATTTTCTCATTTTGATAGCAAAAATTAAAATTTTCTCACCTAAATTACCTTACTTCAACCAATCATACTAATTCAAGTCAAATTCATATAAAGTTTGATTTGAGACAGAAAACATTTTTTAATTTAATGACATTAATATTGACACGCCTGAAGATACACTATTCAAGTGCCGTCAATGGGAGGGAAGGAGGGAGTTACTCTGACATGAAGTTGGAGTATTGGCACCGGAGGCGATGGTAGGGAGGATGCTAGGGGCTCCTCAAAATTGGAACAAAATAACTGGCTTCATAGACTATGTGATGAAGACAAAGGGATCTCTGGGAAGAAGGAAATAGTTTACGCAGTTACGCAAAATTTTGGTGCCAATAGTTCTTTCTGTTGTGCTTTTAAGACTGCTTTTTAGATATATTAAGTTTTATTTTTATTTTTGTGTTGTTTTTTAGTATTGAAGGGTTTCAGTAAAGATTTTATCTCTTGGTTTTTATGTTTTGACTAATTCTTTTTATCTTTTGACTTATTTTTGAATTTTGGACCCAGCCAACATGCTGAAGTAATGCTTTCGCGGTTCCGGTATGATGAAGAGAGAGAAGGGGGCTTTGGTGGGTACTCCAGCTATTGCACCTTCCGGCTGGGAATCCCACACTCAGCTTATAAAAAGTTTCCCCTCTACCCTTAAAAAAAAAAAATTAATGACATTATCAAGTTCATTATAAATTATCAGTGGCTTTGAAACCGTAAACACAATGATGGAATGATAAAACTGAAACCGAATTATAGGTTTTCGAAGTCGCTATTTTCATTTTTAACAAAATTATTCATGTTCTGTTACTAGGAGAAATATTTCTGTCGAATCAATCATTTTTGAAAAGAAATTTGGTCAACTTGGTACCAAAAATGAAAATTTCATAGTTAGATTACGCTAGTTCAATCCATCACCCAAAATTTAAGTCATTTCCATAAAGATTGATTTGAGAAAGAAGAAATTTTTTTAGTTTGGTGACGTCATTAAGTTTACTAAAATTTTTAAATTTCTTAAAAACTATAAATACAGTGAAAAAATAATGAAATGTGAAGTGAAATACAAATTTTCTTTATCTTTAAAGTCACTAGAACAAAGAATTCTGTGCGGAAACTTTGAAAGAAATTATCATTTTTAAAACAAAAATGAAAGTTATGCAACTAAATTGCCCTAATTCAATCGATCATATCAATTTTGATGTTGAATGTATATGCAATGAAGCTCAATTTGACTTATACGTCTCTAAACAAAAGACAGCAATATGTTTTTGGTGTGACAATAATTATCATATTGATCAAAACATATTATAAAATTAAATAAACAAAGGGATATTTAGTAATGTTTTTTTATTAACAAATATGCGTATTGATTGACTTTAATATTAATCCTAGATCATACGTTGGCCTACGAGAAACGTTAATCATACATCGGCGTCATGTTGACGAATCGACTATTTACGGAGACTTTTAGAGTTTATTTGCAAAAGAAATTTTTCTTACATAACAATAATACCAAAGAGAACAAAATATTTACAAAAATTGGATTTGGAAAATTTTTTTAATATAAATATTTATTAATTTTTTTTAATTTTTTTATCAAAGCATATTTTCATTATAAAAATTAAAAAATAGATAAATATATCAATTGTATCATAAAACATGTCTTTCCAATAATTAATTTATGAACTTTTATGAGTCGGTGGACATGTGTGACTTTACAGAATGTGAAATTTCTCGGTCACAAATATTCCTGAGGATATGTAGTTATTTCCTGATTTGGCACATTTCCAAAATTTTCTAAAATTTGTTAGTAATTTTTCGAATAAAATCTCAAAAATTAATAAAATTAAATTATTTTCCACAAAATAATAGTTAATTTTTTACTAAGTCACTTAAAAGGCATTCTTTATGGTTTTCGATTCAATATATTAAAACTACAGTATTGTGTCGTCTCTGTAAGTCAAGCAGCTGTAATCACCTTTCATATTATCATTATCATTGAATAAATTAATCATAACATCCATATCTTTAATAAATTTTAGAAAAATTAGGAAAACTTTTATATGTAAAGTACAAACTCTCTAAAAAAAAGCATCAGTTAATCATACATCGTCGTCCTTTTGACGCACACTATTTAAATGCAAACAAAACGACAGCAACTATAAACAAAATTTATATATTTGCTGTGTTATAATCACAAACAAATTAGATAACAGTAGTTTCACAGCAAGCAGGCAACGACAAGTTGTAGCATTGGAGCAGGCAGAGAAGTTCGTTCGTCATTTTGACGAGTGCGTATGATTCTAGGGTTAATTCAACATACAATATTATAGACACATTCCAAGGTTACAAAACTGATTGTAATTTTGAAACAAAGAACCATTCTACAGGAATAAAGAAATAATTATGTGACCAAAAGAAAGGAAAAAAGAAAATTGAGAACACAAGAATATTGAAAATTGCGATAATATTGTTCCTGTACATTGCGAAACGACTCAAAGAGTTGAGTTTGTGAGGGTGAAACAAAAAGAGACACATAGAACAATGGTGCGGTTAAAAAGAAATGGGCAATACAAAGCAATAAAACAATTGAATTTTTTATTTTCTCAACAAAAGAATAACAATAACATGGCACAAACGATATGATACCAACAGTGTGCCACCCGTACCAACCGCATGCCTACCGCCTGTCTGCCACTTTATGTCCTACGCGGGAACTGCTCCCGACCACTCTGTTATCATAATATGGTACGGTTGTATGGTACGGCGCGTTATCACGGATCTAGTGGTATGGGTTTCTAGCGATGGCATCAATTGGTTAAATTGTATGGTGTGGTTGGTATATTACGTTACGTACGTACGTATATTTCTCTGTGTGTGTATGTATATTCGTGTACCGTCGGTGGAAATTGTTGTATTGGTTTGATAGTTCCCAAGGTATCCATTATACAAACCAATGCAAAACACTTCATATAAAATAAATCAGCTGGAGTTGTTCTATCTCCTTGTACAATCAGTTTTAAAATATACACAATACATACGAGCACAATATTTTTATGTGTACAATTCTATTAAAAAATTTATCGTACCTGTTTTGTTTTTTTTAGTCTGTTTTAATGAGTCTGTGGTTTGTATTCGAACTATACATAGATGGCATTTTCATTAGTTAATTTGCCGGCGACGTTCATTGTATCATATACTATAATCCACCAACTTCGAGAAGAAAGTTGACTGGCAATAAAACTTTAAAAATTATGATTGGCTGTTATTAATAGAGAACAACGAATATGGCAAATCAGATAAATTCACCTTTGTCTAGCTGACCTAACTTTCAAAGTAGGAGTTACATCCAAAAAAAAAAAAAAAAAATCGTGCAGAAATGAAATACATTCAAAAACTGATGTTTAAAGTTTTTAAAACAAATTTTTGGAGAATAATAAGAAATAATTAATAAAATAAATTTGTACACATACATACAATTTGTACAATACACTTGACACTTATGTGGCATAAATTAAATTTTTTATATTAAAATTTAATCATAATTTGAAAATAAACACAAAACAGGAACAAAAATTAATTTATTGGAATTAAATATACATTTTTTTCTGTATTTGGTTAAATATTTACATTTGAATTAAAAAATGTAGCTTAAAGATAAGTAGAATTATGACAGAATAAATAGCACATTTAAATCCAAATATATTTTAATATAAACTAAAAAATCAAAATAAAAAATCGTAGCAAACAGTTACCGTAGTGACTGTAATTTTAGAGCAGTTAAGAACAATGTAATGCCTGACAACACATACCCCATTTTATTTTTGCTAATCAATCACATTATCATATCGAAAACCACAATATAAAGAAAAAAAAAACATCCAACATCCATTCATACCAACAACTCAATTTTATTATTAGGTTTATATAAATTATCTGCATATTACAATTATTTCACCTATACTGAAAATTAATATAAGTTTCGTGTTCGAGCATACGCATTCAGTTTTATGAAAAAAAATATGGGAAAGTACAAAAATATAATTCTGTGCATACTTTTTTATCTTACTTACATGTACTCACGTAGGAACTTTAAAAATGATGTTTAACTATATTCACTAAATATTTTGTTCCAGTGTAAAACTGACTTGTAAAATTTTATTGCCCTTAACTTTCAACTTAGATTTGCTATATTATACTTTATTTCTAATTACTACCCACTTTTGTATAATAGTTGATGTTTTCGAACTTGTCTAGAATAACTAGAGTTTCTCTGCGAATTTTTTATACAAAATACAGAATTTACATAATTTTTGCAATCATGTTTCGAACAGCCACCAACACTACACGTTTAATTTTCACTTGGAAAACTTTTGTACTTTGGAACTGGAGTAACTTTTATGTGAACTATTAATTTTTGCTGCCAAAATGGTGAAACTCTTTTTGGAACGCTTGCGATCCCTATCCACTGCATAAAATTGGATATAATGTTGTACATAGAAAGTGATTCTTACCTTTAGTTTAAGATAAAATCTAACACTACTAGTCGTGATAAAAGAATATTATTCAAATCAATTTTAATACTTCAAACGATTAATCAGAAAAGCAAATCTTTTAGTAGCACTCTGAGTTATTTAAGCAAATTTTTCATGGAATCTTAACCAAATTTTATTTTGTGAATCGAACTGTATACCCAGTTTCTTCATAAATACTGACATTTTTCAATGTTTTACATTCGTACGTGAAAATAAAGTTATGTAAATGTAATGTGTTAGATGGAAATAGATTTATTTATTTATTTATTATGTATTCTACTATTTGTTTCGTTCCTGTTGTTTTATATTTTTGCTTTTCCCCGTGAAGAAAATTTTCCGCTGTAGGTGTAATAAATAAACGATCGTGAAATAAATCACTAAGAATTAAGGAAAGGAATAATGCAACAACTTTTTGAAAAAGTTTAGTTTCCCTCGATTTAGTTTCATTATTGAAAGCAATTAAAGTACTTACTAATTGTTCTTTTCGACAAGTTACCTTCTCATTTACAAACACACCTGAATCATTTTAGTACTAAATGTGAAATCTGCTCCAGCATCTTCATTGTAAATAATGATTTCTTTACGCTTAGTTCTAGTAAATCGTTTGTGAAAGTTTTTTTTATATTTTAGATTTAACTACCAAATCTTACGTAGGTAATTAATTTGGTAGTCACGCTATAGCTATCTATGTCACTGTAATGCCAAAATTATAGGAAATGGTATATTACATGTAAAGAACTGCTTTTTTATACAATTGCGAATTTTAATCAACAACATAGTATGGTAAAGCCTCAAATATAATTAATTTTTATTTGAAAGGAAATGATATCCAGAAGTTTTTGACATTTTTCTCTACCCAGTTCTTTTTAGAGGGTGTAACGGTTTTTAAAGGACTGAATAAAAAGCACTGGACATACGATATCTTTAGGAAATAGTCACCATAAATTCGCCGCCTGGAGTCGCTCTGGAGTCGCTTTTATCAACCTAATTTTTCGTTTCGCCTATTTTTTCTCAGGCTAATGAAATAGTTATATTCTTAAATGTTGATGAAATTAATATTTACTTTAATAACAATAATTGTTATATACCGAATTTGTTATAAACGTACCGTCATTTGGGATGAAATTGATAAAAAAAAAAAAAAAAAAAAAAAAAAAAAAACATATTTTGGTCTTAATTTTATAGAAGTAAAACACAATCGGAGCAAAATGGGTTTATATGTATAGAAGATGGTAATACGGACCTGATTGCAAAATGTCGTTTCCTTACAGGTCAAAACATAGTCTACTGTAAGCAAGCAGGCTATGAACAATCTCATACTCGTTATGGCGTGACACTGTTCACACGAATTCGCAGCCCTGGAAACGCACCTTCTTCATTAAGAGTATAGGCCCGACGAGAGGGTGGTGTAGCCGGGGTTACAATCTCAGGACCCGGGCTTAAGAAGGGAGTCCGTAGCTGTCCGTAGAAGGCCAGAAAAAAAGTTAAGGGCTTTTTTTGGTTTGTCGCCTATTTTTTTGGGAGGAAACTTTTAAAAAATACGGTTTCAATCCCAGGGCCCGCCCTTTTTTCTACGGCCTTAATTATGAGGAAAAAATTTTTGACCACCACTTTTTTATATGTTCAAAAAAATTCTTATCGTAAAAAAAGCTTGTTTGATGCTTATAATAAATTTTAACAGTTTTAAAGAGTATAAAACATGGTCAGATATAACGTATACGCAATTAATTTCTAAATACAATATAATTGAACAATCTCACCCCATGTATATGATTAATCTCACCCCACGCAATAATATGTCCAATATGACAAAAAATACTGAATTGATTATGTACTGCCAAGCACGTGATGGTTACAAAGCATCAACAATTATGTGTATTTTATTAAAATATAAAAACCGTGTTTAGATTTTGACTTATCAGATAAAGTTTTAAAAGCTCACTTTCATCCAAAAATACTACTTCTTTAATACACTATATTTTTTTTAAATATATAGAACTGTCGAATTTGACGTGTATAGGGTATTGCCAGCCATCTTATTTCTTCCATTATCGGTCGGTAAAATCTCATTCTATAGTTCTGACGCTATCTTCAATTTAAAAACATATGATTTAGTGAACGGTACGTACCAAATGACGGTACGTACTTTTAAGTACCATCAACACCCCTAACTTTACCTATTCAAAATTTGCTACACTACAATTTATGTAAAAAAAAAAAAAGACTTTCATGATTTATAAAGTTTGTAGCAGTGTTTCTAGCGACAGCTGAGAAAGTGCAAACATTAATTAATTTTTCAGAAACTATGAAACTTAGAAATAGCACAGTCTCATAGATATTTAGAAATAATTTTCACATTTATTGGAACATTATCGAATACTTCGTTTAGGTAAATAATAAATTTAATAGACTTCAGCGTTACTTTATAGTATTCCATATTTCCTATTAATAAATAAAAACACTTCACTTTGCAAAAATACCACTTTTATTGTGTTAAACTCTTATGACATGTTTCGTTTCAATATGACCATTATCATTTATCAAACAAGTTATCGTTTAAGTAATGGTTACTTTAGATTAGGTAAATGAAATGCCTAATACAAACAGTAAAAACATTCCCATTGTTATCTAAATATGTAGCAATTAGATCTACTGCTCAAAATTTCCAATCTACAATGTTTTTTTTTTATAGTTAAATATTACTTGATTTAAATAACAAGTGCGCGAAAAACTATATGGTTTATAATTTTGCAAAATTTTTCATATTTCATTTTTTGTTTTTGTCTAGCAATTTAAGTTTCTGAAAAATTGATTTATGTGTCAGATCGAAAATTTGTAATAGCTTATTTTATTAAAATTATTAAAGATAAATTAAATCGAAAATTATTTGTAGTAAAGTTAGATGGTGTGACGGTAATCTGAATTATCTTTTAGATATTGAGAACGTGTTAATTAGAGTATAAATAATATTATGTTACTTGTAATTATAATTTTTATTTTTAAAAAATAATTTATTATTTTGGTATTTAATATTTTATAAGTTACACTATTTAATTTCCATAAGAATGTACTATTATTATGCATTATTTACAAAGACCAGGGAAGAATGAACTTACAAATATACACATTACAACATAATAATACAAATGAGAATAATTTTTATTCTTTTAACGTATTAAATTGAAAAAGGCAACATAAAAACTTTTGTATTTGTAAAAGACAAAAAACATAATAATAAAATCATCAAAGAAAAATAGAAAAGAAAAACCGTACGTTTCCTGTGTACAATAACAAAATTTTTAAACAAAAATGTAATGAAATTATAAAAATTAAATTGCTTCTACAATTTGTATATATAATAAAATAAAAATAAAAAAAGTGTCGATAAATTTGCTTACTGTCTGTCTACACATAGCAAACAAACAGAAGAAAAAAGACAACAAAAGTAAAAGAGATGCATGAAAAATAAGTTTAAAATGAAAATTATGGCATGAGAGAAAAATGTAACTGCAAAAGAAAAGAGAATAGAAAAACAGAATGAAATTGCATAATATAGGAGATCTTTTGATACATTTATATGTAAGTAAACGTTTTTAAATATTTTAATAATACGTACTAAAATTTCCTTAAAAAATGCGGAACGATGCAAGAAATTATTAAGCAAATATTACCAAATTCTTCTGTTACAGTAACTAAAGTAAGTCGTGCCAAGTTTGATATCAAACCCTTGCTCCTCCTTCTACTTACTCAACGTTTATTACGTACCTAGGTATTTATAATTGAATTGCTATTAGAACATCTACTATTCGGACCAGCAGCATCGCATGCAATATCTTGTGTTATTTTTGTTAAATATTCAACTTTTCTACAAATTGCGCCATAGGACCATCAGTGCTATTAATTCTTATTTATTGAATATAATATAATTATGATTAATTACTTGTGTTATGAAGAAAGAATAAGCTTTTTTGTTTCTATTTTATATGAGTCGCTGAGTTTCAAAACTATCTAATTGACGATTTTTTCAAAATTGAGTTAGATACGGTTTATGATTCAGGAGGATAAATTACACTAAAAAATATCAACTAAACGGTGCAAAGTCAGCATTTTCCCCTTTAGTTTTAATGGCAAAAATACGAAACTGTTTCAAAAGTAGTTAATTGCAATATTTTCCAATTGGTAAAACATGGAGTTGCAAGCAACACAGACCAGCTGCAAAACTATCTAATTACTTATATAAAAATGGCGTCATTAGAAAAACCTAGAACAGAAGTAATTAGTTAGGTAGTCAATATGTGGCACTGCAAAGGCTGCAGAGGTTCAAATAATCGTATGTGATAATTTTATTACTCTCTCTAAGAAAATATTTTCTATTGAAATAACTAGAAAAAAAAATACAAAGAAACTTGTGGAATTGTCAAATATAATAGGCTGGCAGTGTGTACAGAATAAAATTTTGTGAAACATCGTAGTTCTGATTTGTGTTTTACTATTAAATTACAGCAAAGGGACTTGTTTTATTGGAGAATATTCTACTAAATTATAAAAAATATCTCAGTTTTCATAAATTACGTTATACGATGTAAATAGATGGATTTGAGCGAATGTTGTCGTATTTAAAACTTATTGAAATAATAATAAACTGTTGCAAAAGTGTCTAATTGTTAGTATTACTGCTGCAAAAGTGTCTAATTGTTAGTGTTACTGTTGCAAAAGTAACTAATTACAAAATCAACCGTTTCAAAACCATCTAATTAAAGCAAGCTGCTGCAAAAGTAGTTAATTATAATTTTTAATCGTTATTTACTAATTATTGATGAGTGGTTTCGTAGTTGTTATCTCTTTATAAGAACTGTATGATTTTTCCTAAAAATTTAATTGTAAAAACCGCATCAAAATCATTACTATAAGTGAGAAAACAGTTTTTTGTGTTTCCTGAACATTTTTGGTTGTGTTAATTAGATGGTTTTGAAACTCATCGACTCATATGTTTTCTAAAGATTGGATAAAAATTAAAATCGATAAGTTGAAAAATTACTAAGATTATCAGTTTCATATAGATAAAAATTACATTTTCTGAGAAAAACATGACTGATATGGAACACTTTTTATGCAATGACTATGGACATTTATGTCGCAGGTGTAAATGATGTTTTTAAACCTTTTGTTTATTTTCTTTTTAAACGTTTATTGTTACACTAACAAATATTTTTTAACCCTAACAGTGTCCTGATGACGTTAAATAAAATTTCTTTAGTAGTAGCAACTGTTCTGTGTTTTCAGTGCATGTACAAATTACAATGAGGTTTGACTGTTATGTAAATTTCGAGACTTAGAACAGAAAATAATAAAGAACATAAAATCCACAGGTTTCTTAATTCTTCTCGAAAATCAGTTTACGTAGAACAACATGGTTAAAAAACTTATGTGACTTTTCCGCTTTAATAATGATATAATAAAAGTTTTAAAAAAAGTTCTTAATTTCAATCAAACACTTAGTTTTCCACCAAAAAAAACCCAGAGTGTCCAGTTTCTGGCATCGGACGTATCACCCAAGAGTTTTGGAACTTATAATCTCTGACGTGTTTTTTTTAATACTACGATGAAACGTTTTACTTGGTATATTACGATATACTTGTGTGTGGATGTGACATGACGATGTTGTGCTGTCTCTGTGTATTATTTTCATTTCTACACGCCACTCCATTGTTTGTTACATGGCATCGTATGATATAATTTAAAACGTACCACTGGGTAGCAACATGACTGTGTAAGCTTACAGTAGCCGTCCAAGATAGTCACACAAATGTTCCTCTAGTGACTATCTTGGAAGTCATGGACGTCCGTGAGGTGGGGTAAATGTTTAGTTAACATAACAAATTGGAATTTTTTCAACAATATTATTATAAAAAATTATGTTCAAGTCAAAGTAGACAGAGAATGGTACACTACATTTGAAACCAAAATAAGCTTTTTTTGCGCAATTCGCCATCTACGTCATAATTACGTCACATATTTGAATTTTTAGAAAAAGACAACATTAGAAATATTTATTATTTAAATTAGTATGAATAGTGAAGACATTGGTCCGCACAAAATTGTTTCCAATTTTTTATAGTGGGTTCTAGCACACACTACGTCGTCAAAAGTATGGCGACACCTTGACCCGGGGGGGTCCCACACTTTTGACACGGCAGTGTACCACAACGTTAAGTACAGTACCGCGCAAAACTGTGGGCACCCCCCAGGGTCAAGGTGTCTCCATACTTTTGACGACGTAGTATGTACTAGAGCGAATATAAAAAATGTGAGATCTCGTTTGTGCGGACCAGTGTCTTCACTCTAGACTAATATACGTACATACATATCACACACGACACACATTACACGGTAGCTACCTCACAAAGTACCACACGGCAAGCACACGGTGTATGTATGTAGTGTGTATGCAAGTATTACATGTGACGCATATGTGCGTATAGACAAGAGCAAACATAGTATATGGATGACGTGTGTGAATGCCTATTTCACTCGAAGTGTGACTATCTCGAAAGTGACTAACTTGGACGGCTACTGTACTATGTAGTGCACTGTAAGACTATGTAATACTGAACTAACGTAGACATATCCAACGTAATGCATTTTTATTTTAAACTAACATTAAATTTTAAGAAAAATTATTATATTCCATCTATTGTTATTATTTTTTATTAATATTTACTGTCATTTTGTCTAGTCTGTTTTTTTTTACTTATTGAATATTTAAAATGACGTACTTAGATATGACACCTATTATTACTGTTTTTTCAAGCAATGTCAGTTAGTTAATTTTTGATGTATAAGATATACAAAGTATCTAAATTGTTTAAATTGACACATTGACGGTCATAACCTATAACGACAAAATAACGAAATGTTCAACTGTCAGAAATTGGTGAATCTTTGGTGGTTTCTTGCAAAAATTGGCCGAAATTTTTTTTAATTTTTTTTTTTTTTACACCACCGAAAAGCACGTAACAAATTACACAAGATAAGCTTTTGAACGGTTGTTCAAAGTGAACTAGTTTTTTAGAGAAATTAAGAAATTTGCTAAATTTCTTTACGATAAATGCTTCTTGAGTTTTCGTCATTACAATAACAATATTCATATCTGTTTCATTTTTCAAGTTAAAAATTAACTAACTTTTCAGGAACGCATCATCATCGATTTCAAAAATTTGTTCACTGTTAGAGAGCTAAATTATTTTAGGTGGATATATGTTTTGCTATATGAGCTCCGCCAGAATAAACGAAAATACATATAGGCAAAAAATAAACTACCCAACTGATTTTGAAACGTTTCATCAACATTAAAAAGTTAAACTGTTTTAAATGGATACATGCTATAGAAGATCTAGAACGGAAGATCCAGGATCTTGGGTACCGAAAAGCACACGGAGAGAAAGATCATATAATATTTGTAGATAAAATTTCAGAAAAATTACCATGCTCTCTTATAATGCGTGCGCGATCGACGACCAAAGTAAAAAATATTTTACGATCATGTAAATATTATTAAATTGAAATGTAAAAAGTATTAGTCATGGCTTCATAAAAATTGTTGTGCTAGCATGGTAAAATTTATTGTGCTAACACATCTTCTATCACACTCTTATGCGCATATATGTTATAGTTTAATTCTTGTTATTGTACTCTTTCATTTGCGCATCTGACCCGCAACCTTATGTTGTTTGGGCTGTACGCACTGAGGAACAATTGATCTTTTCCGACCTTCGATTCTTTATGATGCATACAAAATGATTGGTAACAATATATTCTAATACTGAATATAGTGAAGTAACAAAATGATGAATTAAACGGTGACCGTCCTGTAAGACATTCTAATGAATACTGTTTGCACACGACACCACACCAGCAGTGACCAGCCTGGCTATGTTACTTGCCACACCAGCCTGGCTATGTGACCTTCATGTATGATTGTGTTGATACCTTCTGCAGCCTGCCTCACTAAGTGACAGCGTTGATACCTTCTCTTTCTTTCCTTTAAATTTTCTATGATTAATTATAATTTTCCACCCGTATAAACCGTACAAAATTGAATATGTTCACCTTTTACACGTCGATTGTAGTGCTGAGTACAGTAATTTTTCTATGAATTTTCTCTCCGTGCACTAATAATAAATTGACTATTCAACCGATTTACAAATATTTTCGCCGTTCGAGAGCTTTTAGAGAAATTTTAGATAGATGCAGGTTGTTGAGTTCCGGCAGTGTCCAATCTTTGGAAATTCGCTATGTTGGCAGATGTTGCGACAGGCCGACATGGATATTAAACTTTTGACTCGTTGTAAGCAACAATAAAAAAGATTGAAATAGAATCATATACGTTACTCTTTTTAGATAATAAAATTCGCATACACGTAAAAAGAGTAAGGCATATGATTCAATTATGATGCTGCTTGCAATGTGTCAAAAGTGTATTTTTATTTATTTATTTATTTATTTATTTATTTTTTTGGTGACAAAAGTGAAAAAATTACTGTATTCTTATGCGACAAAATATATGTTTACGCGCCTTTCCATTACCTTTAATTAATTATAATTAGCTTATATTATTAAGAAATATCTTATAATTAAGAAATGGATGTTATGGCAATTTATTCCCTTTCGTAAAATAAATAAATAAATAAATAGCAGTCTGTAAATTAATACGAAATTAAAATATTCACATACCTGATTTTGTGATGTGATTGCTGGAATTAATCCAGAATTTAGGTCGGGATTGGGTTCAAAGGAGTATACCGTCGTTTTGGAAGCTTCCTTCCAGTAGGTACTTCTGTCGTTCAGGTGTCTTAGTAAATATTTTATTCACAAATTCGTTAAAATTGGCACAAAGGTATTTCAATTAACTTCGAAATTTTTTCTTAATTTCGAAAATTTAACTTCAAAGGTATTTCAATTAAGTTCGAAAATTATTAGTACAATAATTATTATTATTACAAAAATTACAAAAATTATTAGTACAACAATTAGTAGAAAGTTTCAAACCTTTCTATTCAACGGTTATACAACGACTATATATTATCTTTAACTGCAATAACTTGTGGTAAACAAATTTTTTTTTTTTTTTTTAATATAATTAACAACGCCAGAGCGCGCTTATATTATAATCAGAGATGGGAAGAAAATGTCCCTAACAGAGTCGCCATATAAAATATTTTGTACTGGGGGGGGGGGGGGGGTATGGATAGAGCTGGAGGGCTGTCATAAAACGTAAAAATATTATCAATCTTTTTAAAAATCAGTCTTACGACGTTTTACTATTAATACCACATCGTTAATGTTGTTTTGTGTTTGTTTGTGTTTTTTAATTGCCAATATTATGAATCATTTTGCTTGTTATATGTACATACACAGGCCCGACGAGAGGGTAGGGCAGCCGGGGTTGCAGCTCTGGGGCCCGGGCTGGAAAAGGGGGTCCGTAGCGATCAATAGGGGCCCGGGAAAAAGTAAAATCAGCCTTTTTTTACTCATCATTTATTTTTTGGGGAGAAATTTTTATGAAATGTGCCCCTTTTCTTGGTGCCCGCCATTTCTCTCCACGGCCCTGTCCATACGTATCTTATATTTTTCTAATGCAAAAACAAAACCATGTTCAATCTTGTGAGCGACCTACTAGAGTGATACAATCTACTAATACAATCAATTTTGTTTACATTAGAGCAGGTATAAAGAAGGTGAGATATAGATATTATTTAAATCATCATAAAGGAAATAGAGATATTGTTTACATTAAAAATGTTTTGAATTGGTCTAAATTAATTTCTATTGCAGTCGACCACTTATTTATTCTACATTAATTTTTTTAAATTATTTTAAAAATTAAAAGTATATATTAAATTATGAAAAATGGGTAATTTTTGATTTTTACTGATTTGTTCTCAAAAGCTTCCATAGGCTAATCTTCAAATCCAAAGGAAAATCCTCAGCTTTGTAATAAAATTTATAGCCCCCCAATCCAAAATATTTTATATGGCGATTCTGTTAGGGACCACTGTTTTCCCAAGTCTGATTATTATTAAACTGTATAACTGTACTGCTATTAAAAAATTATTCATACTCGTTTTCCAATACTAATATTTCTTCTGAATAAACAAAAAAAAAAAACTTCTATCTGGATAATAATATATACATAATGTAATGGCTGTTGTTTTTTGTCTGCAAAAAGTCGCTGACAAAGCAAGTGCCAATTGTATTGTAATATATGCATACATTATTACATTATGTACACATCTAGCAATATGCAGATGATGATAGTATTGGTAGACAGGCACGCTGACTGATAGAGTCAGTTGAGTGCTAGCTAACCAAGAACCAGCCAGAGCTATGTAGCTCCAGCCAGCTACGCAACAGCAATCATAATATCAAACAAAACTCCATATACATGAACGCGATCTATTATTTTGACGAGAATGGTCAAACAAGCCTGCAGTTTGATGAATGCATTTGTTTGTTTGTTCATTGTCTGTATTCAATTAGAAAATAAATTGAATTTAGAGTGCGTTCGAATCATTATGGTCCCAAACGTCGCTCGTTTATTCACAATAAGCGAATATCAGTTTGGGTATTAACAACACTTAACTGTCGTTATAATATATGTCTCTAAAAACATACACATATTTGCGTTTGAATTTTCAGATCTGCTTACGTCCAATAACCGACAGAAGGTTTTCTGTTCAGAATTCATTTTATTAAATGAATTTTCTTACAATTTTCATTGCTATAAATTGTTGAAATTGAAATTTTGTGTAGTTTTCGACGCTGATTACTATAAAGCAGACAATTATAATTTTTTTTATTATTAATTTAATTTATAAAAATTAGGTATAAAATCAATAAAATCACTGATCTTATGAATATATCACACTGATATTAGGGATTGTAAATTTACCGACTTTTTCATTTACCGGTAATTCGGTAAATTTTTTTAGCAAAACCGGTTTACCGGTAATTTACCGGTATTTTTTAAAACACCGAAAATATAAGAATAAATATTAGAAAAAAATAAAATAAAAACGTAAAATTATTTTATTAATTATCTACACTATACAAAATAAGAAAAATTATGTAAAAAAAAATTGTATCTGTTCGATTTTACGACTTCTTTAACAGAAATATACGGCCCATTCTTATTGTTTGTTCAAAAAATAGTTTTAAATCTTGTTAATTAATCATAAAATATGACCTACCTGTATACCTACCTGTAATAAAAGTCTACTGACCGCTTCTAACAATGTAATCATTTAACGTAATCTCAATTATTTTGAAAAAAGTATAGCTGAGTACAGCTGATTTAAATAATATGTAAGTAAATACAAAAAGGACGCTTTATTGCTATATGTGCATTTTAAAACTGACCATTTCATTGTGAGATTTTATTGTATCATTATGGATACAATACAGTTTATTATGGATACACAGTAAGGGGTAATTTGATTGTGTACATTTACGTTCAATAAACTTGATCATTCTTCTATGAAATAAAATGAACTTATAAAAATTTTCAAATATATTATTTTTAATTTATCGAATTACCGGTAAAAAATCAGCGATTTACCGGTAAAAATTTTAAGGCATTTTCAGTAATTTGCCGGTAAACCGGTAAACCGGTTCACCGGTATTACAATCCCTAACTGATATGTTCATAAGATCAATGATTTTACTGATTTTATAATTTTATATTTTAATTATTACTTAATCCGATCTATAAAAAAATTATAATATCCTCTCTATGCTGATTACTGTTTGCGATCAAAGTGCTGTAACTCGAAAACAATGGAAGGTAAAAAAGTGGGATTTTTGTGACACGGAAAGAATATTCCAGAAACCTTAAAATATGCTATAATATAACTTAAAATTTTTTGAACATGGTTTTAAAATTAATTTAAAGCACCAAGACCAACCTGATATCGTGTGGCGTATCAAATTAAAGCTTGGAAAAAACTGATTATAAATACATAACTTAAAATCGACTTAAATGTGTTTGAGAAAAGTTTTCATAAAAATAAGGGTGATAATTTTTGGATGGTATCTAGAAGTGAAGATGTTAAATATATGGTATGGAGGTCGCCATTTAAAAAAAAATAATATTCTAGTAACTAGATTGTTAACTCTATTCATCACTTTTGACCCACCGGATACTTTGATGTTGGTATGCATTACTTTTGAGCCGTCTAGTACTTTCATGGTGGTACGTATAAATTTTGATCCATTCAGTACCTTGGTGGAGGTATGCCTTATGCTATCCGGATCCGCTCTAACTCTTAAATTTCAGTTTTTTTTTATTCCATTTTGCTAACATATTTTCATTAAAAAACGGTATTCTTCTAATCTCATCAACTATAACTAAGGAATATTTAGCAGCTCAAATTGCCAAAAAAGTTTCACAACATTTAATTGTTTTCATATTGAGCTGAACTGTAGCTTGAATTATACATACGTAATAATAAAGATTTCCCGTTAATAATAGAAAATAATAGAATAAAATAAGATTTTATTTTAAAATAAGTTTGAACTTAAGTAACAAGGTTAAAACTGAAAGCGATCAGATTAGTTCTGATATTTTTATATTTTTTTACAAGATTTCAATTAATATTTTAAAAATACATAATCAAATTTGATATTGCGTCCCAGTAAACATTTTAATTTTTGTCAAACATAAAACCGAATAAAGCCCTACCCCAGCAATTTTCAATAAAAGCCACTTTACATAATGAAAAACTATTTTATTATGTATATATTGTGTTTTAAAATCGCAGACATATGGCCGGGCTCAGTCTGTATGACTGTAATCCAATAATTGTTATTACATTCGAAATAAAAAATAAAAAAAACACACAGTGTTTCCTCTTCATTAAATTGAACACATAAAAATTGCAACATCACGAACGAATTAAATAACAAGTGTCACACCCACATTTTTTTACAACCAACCCAAACAATAATTATATTTTCTATAATTAAAAGTAGAAAATATTTTCAAAATATTTAACCCTTCGTATACAGTAGATACAGTAGATACATTGAGGTTAAAATTAAAAGGAGGGTTTCCGACATAGAAGTTTCCGATCTCTGGCCAAAAAATCGATCTTGTGGATCGATTTGAATCGTCAAACCAAAGATCGATGCAGGAGAAAATCGGCTTACAAAAGATCGATCTGACAAAAATCGATTCAATTTTTGTACTTACAAGAAATATAAAAGTTTTAATTAAGTTTTTTTATTAGTAAATCACAAATCAGTTTTAAAAAGATTTCAATTTCCTTTGAAGTTGAATTACTGAATTTAATAAAAATAAAGTATAATTCAAGTGGTTTACAGCTTGCGCTAAAAATGTCACACGAATCAAAAATTTGACTCAATTTTCTATAAATGAATGATAAAAGTGGTAAAATTATTTGACAGCATAAATAATTAAAATATATTCTACAATTACAAAAAATATTCTAATTTAAATTTGAAAAAGATCGATCCCCGATCCCGTAAATTTTTCACGATCTCTGTAACGATTTGGTCTTCAAAGAATTGATTCGAGATCGGAAACCCTAATTAAAAGTCGCATCAGACAATGTAATTTTTAGTAATTTTTGGGAAACAATTTTGGGAATATTTTATCTACCTTTCCGATTAAATAATTCAGTTGTAAGAAGTAATGGGAAAAACATCATTTTATTTGATGTTCCAGGCATCGGACGTGTTTGGCTGAAGAACTTACCCAAGGGTTTGGAATTAACAACGTTTTCATCAAATTTAGTAAAAACCGAATGTTTGTTTTAAGAGTTACCGTATTGATATATATATATATATATATATATATATATATATATATATATATATATATATATATATATATATGTATGTATATATAAAGGGTATAGCCGGGTTTGCATGGTTTTTAGATTAATTTTGGCATGGCATCATTTTTAGGTTAATTTCTCTTACCGGGCACCTATTTTACTTACCGCATTGTTATTTTTTGGTTTCTATGAATATAAGCAAATGGTCGGGAAATGTAACTTACCAGCATTGTTAACAGCATCGGTAAATGCATGAAAATACACCATCGTGTAAAAAAGTTTTTTTTTCTACTCCTGTTGAAGAACACACTCATTATATATCTGTTAATTGTTGAGAAAGTTAGGCATTATTCAAAGATGTGGAGGAATGTTCATTACTCAATACCCTCTTGACCAATGAAATCACAGTATTAATCATTATTCCATGGGTTTGCTTTTGTTTTGTGTATATATGTATGTATCAAGTTTTAATTTAATATATATTGCCTAGTAACGTTCAAGTAAATAAAGTAATTTATGTTTTGTTTTGATCGTTTTATACATAATATTATACAAACTTTTAATGAAATTAGAAATAGATTAAAAATTTGATTTAAAATTTATATTCAATTTTATTTAAATCAAAAAGGAAAAAAGTCGTAGAAAAAATATCGTATTCTACTCGCTTGCAATGGCTATTACTTACTCAGATGCATTACGACACTCGCCTCGCAAGCTCGGCTCGTGTTGCAATTTCATCTTCGTGAGCAATAGCTATCATTACTAGCTCGTTGAATAATATACTATTAATACATATCAAATTCGTGGTAATTTAGGCTCCCAGCCACAGTAATCTCATAATGCGTACCTATATATGTTTTCTTCTACATAATTAAACGACGCTACAAAGACCTAAATAAAAAAATTAGTTAAAAAAATCAAAAAACCCGACTGCGTTTAAACTAAAACCGTTGAAACAAGATGAAATAGAGAAAAAGAAGAATGAATAAAAAGTAAAGCTGTCGGAGGCATCAAACTTTTCTGTTTAACTTGGTACAACAGGTATGCCTCCGACTGCTTTACTTTTTATTCATTCTTCTTTTTCTCTATTTCATTTTGTTTCCACCGTTTTAGTGCAAAGGCAGTCGGGTTTTTTGATTTTTTAAATTAACTTTTTCATTTCTATCTTCTATAGTTTTTGAGAGAATCAGGGAAAATCGAAAAAAGGGTATAGTCAGATATATAGGAGAACTGCCCCCGAAAGAAAGTTATATCAGTAACAATGTTGTCGTGTAGGGGACATTGTAATTAATGGAGGATTGTAAATATGTTAGTTTTTATAAAGTGAGATAAAAGTTTGTTTTGAAAATAACATTTTTCGACCAGATTCTGAAAGAGTAGAATTTAAGATGTAAATAAATTAGGTAGCTCAAATATCAAAACACGACGTTGTCAATAGAGTGAAATATTTCTAAGAAAATTTTGTTTTGAACTTAATCTCCACCCTTATACTCTTGTGGTATATCTGTTGTTTATTTATGTATAAATATTGTGTAATACATCCCGATTCAAGTTGGTAAACATGTTTTTAAATCATCCAGCAACAAACAGTAAGCGATGACGATATGATAAGGTGGTAACACTGGTAACAGGCTAACAGGAATCTACAAAAATATTAGTATACTCACTGACACTAAGGCCAGGCGCACATTGAGCTGCGTCACGCAGTAAACGCAGGGCAGGGCAGAGCAGAAAAACACGTGTGGTCGAGCGCACATTGAGACGCAGTTGACACAGGCAGAGCAAAGCAGTTTCTGTGATTGTTGTTGTAGAACGAGATAGTACGAATTTAAAATCAGA
This sequence comes from Brachynemurus nebulosus, assembly GCA_035578155.1. Lineage (NCBI taxonomy): Eukaryota > Metazoa > Arthropoda > Insecta > Neuroptera > Myrmeleontidae > Brachynemurus > Brachynemurus nebulosus. Next base: position 11,851,789 of record JAPWDM010000005.1, read on the forward strand.
GCAGAGCAGAAAAGCACTATTTTTCTTCCATTTCTTCAATTTTTTTCATTTTGATGAAATAAAACCAAGTAAAACTCGAGAACGTGTTACAATGTCGCGCAGCATAGCGCAGTTTCTGTGTGACATTCACAAGTGCCACATCGGTCTCGTGCGACGCAGTGCTGCTCTGCTCTGCTCTGCGTTTCAATTCACGCTGTCCCATTCTACAACACGAGTCACAGAAACTGCGCTGCGCTGCCTGCGTTAACTACGTCTCAATGTGCGCCCGGCCTAAGCGTTGAGTCCTGGCACAGTTAAACAGTAGAAAAAACACAAAGTCTGGAGAGTGTGTATAACAAACGTAATATTAGTCAACCAAGCCAACCCAGTATCGTGTATAAGGGTGTGTTTGGTGTGTACCACATTGTACTTTACGACGTTTATATTGCTGGGGGAGTGTGTAAACAGAATAATATTTATTTTCGTACATGTTGTACACCAATGTTTAGTTAATAATGAAAAACAAAAAGAAATTATATTTTTATAAAATATTTATTTGCACAGCTCAAATATACTACAATGTGATTTATTTTAAAGAATTTTTAACAGAATAGTATATAAAAAAGTTATAAATTCGAACTATCTTTAAAAAAAATTGTTAGTGTAGGTAGGTACTTAAGACCACACGACTGAAAACCGAATCGAAGTAGCATAAATATATATAGAAGATAGATTCAATAATTATTATGTTATTTATTTTGCACGTTCATCATCTTCTACAGATGATACAAAACCAATAACAGAATGCAAAAAATAAATGACGATAAATTATTTTCATACACAGTGAAAAAAGTTTGTGTTAAAATTAACACATTTCACGTGTCTAGAACGGTCCACTCAATTTTTTGTGTTGCTTTAACACAAAGCATATGTGTCAAATCTTTGTCAATTGTCAATAATTTAACATACAAAAGTACAATGTGTCACTAATTTAACATGCAAAAGGACATACATTTTGTGTTAATTTTACACAATTACTTAGTTATAATTTTACCACAATGATGTGTAAATTGAACTGATTTAGAATGTAGAAGTTTACTCAGTAAATGTGTTGATATATTATTTTTTTAAGTTAGCAATTTTTTATTTATTTATTATATAAATGAAAGGAAATATAGTAAAAAATAATTTTTTATTACTCATGCGGGAGAAGTACTAACTTGGCGCACACATTTCTATACGAAAAATAGCTGTTTGCCCACTGTACTCTTCCCACATACTATTTTGCGTGCGGAAAGTAACTTTTCACACGCAAATTGACAATAAAACACGCAAAATTTAATCAAAACACTCAAAGCCGCCTCTTGATTTTTCATTTAATAAATATTCAATAATTATTTCTATAGAAACCACCAACAAAGTAATTTAAACAATAATTAATTCAGAAAAAAAAGACGAACACTTAAAAATATTATTTTAAAAAGTAATAAAAATGTGAAAAATGTTAATAATAATAGAAAAAAAAACTATGTAAAATTCGTAATAAAAAATAGTATGTGCAACTCGTGCGGGATTGTCGGTTGACCACTCAAGCGAATGAGCGCATCAACTTCGCTTTCGTGGTGAATCGACAATTTCCTGGACTTATTGCACAATTATTTCAGTACTTAAAATTTTTTATTTAATATTTCTATAGAGTTCTGCTCTGATGAAAATAATGTTGAAGCAATACCCAAAAATTGTGAAGATCGTTGTCAAACTGAACGTGAAAGGCAAAATGGAACGACTACTTTACCTTCTTTACCTGATTTTCTTTGCCCTTTGAATGTGTTCTGGAACGCCGAGTATTCAACAATTTTTTTAATTAATTGAAGTAAATTCTACAAACAAAGAAAAAAATTCAATCTACAATATTTTTAAGTAACTTAGCAATATTTAATATCTAAATAATTAAAACCAATTTAACTTTAGGAATACGCTTTTGATTTTGAAATATTCCGTCTGTTTCTATACATAGATATGTTTCTGTTGAACGCACGTCGCACAGTGTCCAATACTGGTAATGATGCTACCGATGGTATCAGTTACCACTACCCCCGCTCTTATAACTAAAGCAATAGATGCACCCGAAACCAGTTTTTTTGTATTGGAAATACACAAATAAGTGTATTTATGACATTCTTTCGCATTTTACACAAACGTTGTGTTATTTGTGTGTTGTTCAAAACAGATTAACATTTTAGTTCTGTTAAATCAAAATTTTTGTTAATATTTTTATTTAACGCGAGCACTAAATGTTACATTAACACAGGGTTGGGTTACTTATTTAACACAAAAATTTTAACCACGAGTCTTTTTTTACGCAGAACACAAATTTTTTCACTGTGTACCGAGGTCAAAATTAAGCGTCATCAGTTTAATGATTCAACTGAAGTATCCATAATTGTTTTCTTTTGCCAGGGATAATTTAGGTATTTATTATATATTTGCCATAAAATAATTCGCCATAGGATTGGCTTTGAAATAGTACAAACACATAAGTATATTTCATATTAGTCAAATGCATATTAAATACGATTTTTTATTTTGGTCTCCATAAATTTGTTGAATTTTAGTAGTCTGACAAGGACAAAAATTAACTGATAAGTATTAATAATGAAAGTAAAATGCGTCTAACAGAAAACGCTTAGAGCAAAAGCCACTTGTAGTCTACATTGTGACAGGAGGAGGTTCAAAAGAGATCAAAATGGAACTTACTAATAGAACGTAATTTATGGACTCTTTCAAATGGAGCAACCATTACTTTAATAAAACAATAATAGAAGAAAATTGTAAAACTTTAGTAAAACAGTTGTAAAGTTTTTCTGTCCCCAAGTTAATACCGCCGTTCATAAAAAAATCTTACTTTTAAGACTTTTCAGTCACGGTTATATTTTACCACTTTCCATTAAAAGAGTTTCTACGCTCAAAATTTGAGCCTTTTGCTCATGAAATGCGACAAAGCTGCGAAGTGAAAAAGTACTCTCTAACAACGTTTGCAGGTTATTCTTTACTTCTACAATCATTTGCCATCATACAGTCGGTACACTCACCCACTATAGTAGAATGAATGCATCTTTTAGGGCGATACCATATTTTCTCGTAGCTATAATTTCCATTTAATATTGTCGTTGAACTTTACCTATCATAAAATAAATTTTACATTACTAATATGTACGTTTGCATATAATATATAACGTATGTGAATAACCGACCACCCTTCACTATTTGAAAACACGTAAATATTTAAAGGGTTGTGAAATAAAACTTCGTGACCCTTGAAATTCAATCACAGTTATGCAAATATTAATTGAATATTTGATTCGCAAGGATTTTGGTTGATTATTATGTACATATAGTAGGGGAAGGTCGCCCAAAGCGGGTAAGCTAAGATTAAACGTCCAAAAAAGTGACTTTTGACCTCGGTAAACAGATCTTTTTTATATTATCAGATAGAATAGTTATCGAACTTTAAAATGAAACTTCGCTTAAGAAATGTTTATGCGATATTTATTTTTAATAAAGAAAATACAAAACCTCTGCAAAAACCCGCTTTGCCCGTATAGGTATCCTAAAGCGGGTTACCCCCTTTGGGCAAAGCGGGTAAGTACATTATCTATTTAAATACGGTTATTATTTTTTAATATAAACTTTCTTAATCATATAGAACTTAACAATAATAATAATTAAGTAAAAAAAATTGAAAAAAGACAAAAATAATAAATTTATAACAATTAACTGTAGCTTTCTTTACAACCTCCATATTGCAATATATTAGTTCAGGTGATTCCACATCAAAATCACCGCAAACAAGGCAGAAATATTTTTTTAAGTTTTTTCCCTCATTCCGTCGTAAAAAGAAGATTATTTATTTTTTTTCCTCTTCCAACAGTTTTTTTCCATTAAGATGCTGCTATTTTGTCTACCCGCTTTGCCCATACCCGCTTTGCCCAAAAAGACTTAATTTTGTTAACTTAGAATAATTTCAAAATGAAAGCCGATACATGTCTACCTTTTTCTGCATTAAAAGTCAAATGATGATAACATAATATGGTAATACCAAAAAGATTACAAATAAAAAGGCTTGTGACTAGTCACAGAATATTTATCGTCAAAATTTTTAACAAAACCAACAAAAAAATTTGATGAAGCTTAACTAGGACATTAAACGACACAAGCGTTCAAGTGCAACTGATTGACATTGGTTGATATTCGGTTAATCTCGATATACACACGACCTGACAAAAACATTCGATACAACGATATACAAGCGCTTACCCGCTTTAAGAGGGGTACCCGCTTTGGGCGACCTTCCCCTAGTAGAAAATATGTAAGTGGTAGAAAGATCAGTAGCACTTAGAGTAGTAATATTATAATAAATTAATTTGATACAAATTCGAAATTATACTGCACAGACTAGACGTGTCGAAAAAATTAAACTTTTTTAGGAATTTCTTTTCTTTGCTACTAATAAATCATTCAGAGTTTACAGTTCGCAAAAGCGTTGTGGTATATTGGTGTGGTGCAAGCCAGCTGGCCTACACTACCAATTTCCCAGTAGACATATAGTTAAAACAGTGTACGATTCATCAATTTTAATTTAATTTTATATAAACCAACAAATCATAGTCCGAATTTCATCGAAATCTAACCAGGTGTTCACTATTTAATTGTGCGTCCAATGAAACTGACCCCGAGTCAATATCAATTTTTGTTCTCCAGATATGTGACACGATGCGATATCATCTTAAAAATGTTTAGTATACGGCTTTAGAGCCCTGAAAACACGGAGAATGTCAAAATTGAGACTTTCTAAAATCGAGCTCATTACAATAACTTCCTGCTGGAAAATTAAGATGCTATTAAGATTTTTTTTTGTTGCAGATCAGTAAAGTTTTGGATAATTGGGTGTTGGATTACATGTAAGTACACTTTTTACCAATTTTTGGTAGTTATTATTAAAAACAGCATTGATATAGAAGAATATGGACGGAGACTATTTCTTAAGAGAGAGACAAGATATAATATAATATGATATGTTAGAATGAATACGTAGATTCTTTTGAATGTACCACAAAAAATAAAAAACAAATGAGTAAGTATACACTAGAACACGTGCAAATAAGCACTAAACATCCAATACCACAAGAAATTAAATTTAAAAAAAAATTAGTAAACGTAATACACCGTAAATATAATATTTGGGTACGTAAATATTGTATTTATCAATAAAGGCAACCATTTCTAGCGAAAATTTGTTAATTTTTCTAAATTTTTCATTTAAAAAAAAAAACAGGTTTATAATAGGCGGAAAAATACCAATATTGACATTGCACAAAGTAAAGGAAATCCGAAAAAGGAATCATTTTACGTAAATAAGGAATTCGTTTTTTAGTTAAAATATGTGATAATAACGACAATAATTTTAAAAATGTAAAAAATAAAATTATTTAAAAATTAAAATATAGGTTAGATTGACCCTTCATTTCAGTAGCGTCTTATATGTAAAATTAATGAGCATATAAAAATTTAATTTCAAGATTATGTATTTCGTTTGTATTTATTTATTTATTAATAAAATGATAATTTAATAAATGTATAGTTTTATTTATGTTCGTGTCTACTTTTATCAAAAAGATATGTCTTATTAGTGATGGAAAATTATAAACCAAAACGTAATCTTTTTAAAGAAATAGTTATAAATTGTAAATAATCGATTAATTTGAGCAATTTTTGGTTTTAGTTTATAGTAATTTATAATATTCTTTAAGCACCGTTAAAAAATACAATAATTTAGTAGACAATTAAGAATTCGAAAAATTAACTGATAAAATAGTCGAACAGCATTCTTAAGGAGTTGATTATTGAATTAATAGAACAGATATTAAAAATAATTAATTAATTGTTTATGTTTTTATAGAGAAATCACAATTATAAGAAAAATATACTAAATATATTGTTTTAAAAGCAATGGCAATGTTTTAATTAAATTAAAACCGTTACTGTTTATTTACAAAATGATGTCTTCATAATACGCACGTTTAATATTCATAATATGTTGATCAGTATTTTGAGAAATACTCCTTCCTTTACAATATTATATATCTCTCCTTCTTCCATGAAAAACAGATGAAAAATTGGGTAAAAGTTGTTTACGAGTTTGAGGAAGCTATGTGCCACCTTCCATTGGCAATGTATTTTTTAAATAATATTTATCACAATCATTTCTATAGATTTGTATTGATGGTTGACTAACCGTTATCGCATATCTCATTCCTACATTCTCACTAAACAGATCACCTCACTTCTGCATAGCGCCCCCCCCATCCCCAACACAACTAGCCACTGCTGTGCACCAACACCACCTGATTGCCATCGGTTGCTAGTTACATGTATTTAATATAAACAACACAAGAGGGAAACATTGATGATAATCATTAGTGGTTAGTCAATCAAATTCATATATACAGTCTGTTCACATAATTTGTGTACACATATGTATATTGTATCTACTCGATGTTGTGTATATATGCTCTGTTTTGAGGTTTTGTTGCAAACAAAACTGTATAAATAGGTATGGAGGATAGTTTCAAATATCAGTTTTGTCCGGGCAAACTAACTTTTAGTTTTCGAAAAAAATTTGGAAAACAAATAGTATAATTATAACATAATGCTAGAAATTTTCATTTCCGTATTCAAGACGAAGTTTATATGTTTTCTATAAAAACCAAATTTGCAAATCTATCTTTTTTAGTTATTTTTATTGGTTGGATGCACATCGTTTGATAAAGTACTATTAAGTTTGTTGTCGGTATGGTAATTATTGATAACTAAATGTCATATTTCTTGATCTATGGATTTCGAATTTACGATTTACCAGAGAAAAGTTGGAGCTACTAATTTTTCGACCAAATCGAAGTTTTATCTTTATTAATTTTCGACAATTTTACAACTACCTTTTTTTTCTTTTAGAGAAAATAAAATTATATTACCTTAGACTTTAAAATATCGCTGCAAAGAAAACTTTAGAATTTTACAACGATGTTATTAGCTACTCAGTTATAGTTGCTAATCAGTTCTAGTTAAAAAAAAAAATACATGCACTTTTGGAAATTGGGAACAAACTTCTAGCCACTAAATATACAATATTACCATAAATTGCACTTCTGTTATAAAATCTTCCTCAACGCATCTTAAGTAGTTAAAACTGGCAAATTTCGGCTACGAACTGGCTAGCCAGTTTTGTCTTTTAAAGTAAAAAAGTTTAGATTATTTTAAAATAGGTAAAAATCACTTAGATTCCTTCAAAACCTGGCTCTTCCATATATATTGCTCCTTACAAGTTGCTTACCTTTCTGCTTTCTTACTTATCAATATTTTTAAACTTGAAAAATTTTCTTGAAAGGTAATATGAGACGTAACTTAATTTGGACATCAGGACTTCTTTTTGTAATGTAAAAATTTAATTTAAAGAAAAAAAAAGAAAATATTATCTTGTAATCTTTTGTACAAAAATTTCGGAGAAATACGATTTTGAAATTACACTCCAAAAACATATAATATACCTATAAACAAATTCCTACATATACATTGCCCATTCCAGTGGCGCAATGGAAAAAACATCACAAACACAAAATAATACACAAGCGTGGCCGGTGTGTCATTTAGGTTATCACACCCCATTTTAAACTCTTTCAAATATAAATAAAATGAATGAGAATCAGGGGTGTATAGATACAGAGGTAGAGGTCCACTCTTCCATAGGTTCGTTAATGTTCTAAAACACGTACGTTTTTATTTGTGTGTCGTTTGGTTTGTAAAATAAACCAAGTGCGTTGTTACCGTCCATGCATATGTGTAAATATTGTGTACTTCCCACCTGACCAGATGTTTCCTATATGAAACTTATTCGTCACATTTTGCTGATATCGCGTATGCGATAGTGTCTGAAATTTCTATCAAAAGAAAGATGTAAAAATGATTCTACTATGTTTCTTCTTTCTGTTAAGGAAATGATTCGCCTAGGAGATTCATTTTGGGTACCCTTTATTGTAAAGAAAATGATAGGTGCAGGCGATTCTTTTTAGATTCCCTTTGCTGATGTGAAAATTTCGTTTTCTGGTGACTAGCCCTATAGAAAGATTAATTTATTTTTGTTTATTATTCTTCAAAACTATAAAAACTATTTCTTAATGAGTGAAATTCTTCGACTGTAATATCTATCTGAAACATAAATATTTAAACAATTATTTCAGAAATTTTATAAAACCAATTTCTGATATAACAATGTACTAATCGATTATTGAGACTTCTGATAATAGTCCTCCAATTCTTGAATTTTTTTAAAACAAGTCTCAACTGATTAGAATTAGAGTGGATTTAAAAAAAAAAAATGAAACAAGTCTTTCTTATATCTTTTATAGCATTATTATTTTTATATTTTCAGCTAGTTACCCTGTAATGAAAAAAAGACAAATGATTGCTAGTTTCTCTCATTTAAATATTGACCAATAACATTTTATTTGATATATTTTCTGTAACAATTCTTTGAAGAAGAAACATTTTGAAGAAAAAACCGAGAGAAACAAGAGATAAAATGAATTCATATGTTATTTTTCATTTTTAGGAACCAAAAATCTATCCACATGCTGATATAAATGGGAATCAGAAATTTATCTTCCTTGGCTATTGTCTCAGTTATGTCAGCTGGGTTGTAGTATACTAAAAATTTAATTGTGTGTATATAGGATTCTGTTCGTCGAATGAAGAGATAAATATTTAAATATATGTTCTATAATAAAATTTTTAAAATACGTAAATCGATACTGGAGCGAACAGGAATTATTAAGAACGTCAATTGGTACTTAATAGACTTACCGAAATAATTATGTAATTTAAGATAGGTATTAGGTGAAAGTTTTATCAAATATTTTTATTTTTTTTTGCACAGATATTTTTGACCTTTTATAAGGAGAGACAGTATGGTAATGAGATCAATTTGAACATATGCGGTTTCCACTGGATTTTGACGTTTTAGTGTCTAAGGAACCCAAAAAACCAAAAAAAGTTTTTGGATATTAATGTACTCGCACATATATATGTATTGTACATATGTAAGCGGTTAAAATCAAAGAATACGTCCAGATTTACTGAGGTGAGAAACAAGTAACTAGGTTCACAATAATTTTGTAGCTATATGAAGCATTGAAAAGAGCACAATTCCGAAACATTTTATCCAGTGTTTCTGGAGTTACCGCCATTTTAATCATTTTGGAAAAATCGGATCTTTTTTTATTTTCCCCTGATCTTGTTTATAAAAATCGATGAAACAGGGCCGAAAATTTTCACAAAAGTTTTCTACTATTTTAAGGGGAAATTTTTTTTCATAAGTTACGTAACTTCGAAGACTTTTGAGTGTTTTCTATTTTTAGAATCTCGTACCTAGGAAGGAAAAACGGAACCCTTATAAAATCATTCTCGTGTCCGTTTGTCTATTTGTCACCGAAATTTTTCTTCAGAAATTCGGGAACGTAGGTTTTAATGACGCAAACATATCGTCAGCTAAGTATTGGTTTGTTCCAAGTGCACTTTTTAAAAATTTTTTCTGGATGGTTGTTTTGTTAGTCTTGGGCGTTGAGGAAGTCAAAACCACCGTCAAAAGAAAAATTTTTAGAAAATGGACTTGGTACAAACCAATCTGTGAGCCACTCAGCTGACGATATGTGTATCACTAGTCAACAATTAAAAAAAAATCAATTTGAATTAAAATGGGGGATTAATTTAGTCAAAAAAAATTTAAATAATATATCCTGTAAGATATTGAAAAATCTATCGCACTTTTAATTTTTTTAATTTTTGATGCGATGGTTTCAAATGATCTTTTCGAATTTAAATTAGAATAATTTTAGTAAAAACTGATACATTTTTTTAAATTTATTTTTAAATATATATTAATTATTTATGTTGTCAAATAGATTTACCATTTTTATGATTCATTTACAGAAAATTGAGTAAAATTTTGGATTCATGTAACACTTTTAGCGCAAACTGGAAACCATTTCATTCAGATTAAATTCAGCTGTTCATCTTCAAAGGAAATTGAAAATTTTTTTGAAACTGATTTGTGATGACCTAATAAGAAATTTCATTAAAACTTTTTATTTTTTATATTTTGTAAATACAAAAATTGAATCGATTTTCGTCAGATCGACCTTTTGTAAGCCGACTTTCCCCTGCATCGATTGTTGGTTTGACGATTCGAATCGATCCACAAGATCGATTTTTTGGCCAGACATCGGAAACTCTATAGTCAATAATTCCGTCGTGACCGTCAACGTGTTAATTTTCGTTTTTCAGAAACATTTTTATACATTAAAATAATATTAAGGGAGGCGAGTTCACGCCAGAAACGGCTAATAAACAAATTTCTTTCGAATTTCGTTTTTTGTTTTTATTTTATTGTGTGGTTCTTTAGAAACACGATGATATATAAAACATGGCCAAAAAAATTTTTTTTCAAGTAGAAAAATATTTATTTGTGAGCCGCTGCACAGCCAGGTTGCTGCTCATTTATTGCTGACAACGCTGCCCCCCCCCTTCAAGATTTGATCAGTAATATTTAGTTTTGGTGTGTATATGAGTTATAGTATGCACTGAGATAATGTTCTTTTATTTGTATGCCTTTGTAGACGTTTTAATAAACAGTGAGTAAACCGCTTGTTTTGTTATAAGTTTTGTTTTTTACCGTTTCCCGAAAGTTGTATTTTTTCCGGCAAGGAAAATCATATCTCAAGTTCTAGAAAAAATAGAGACTTTTTATATTGCGCATAAAGTGGAGTATGCTTTTTCCATTTGAACAATTGTAACTATTTTTAAACATTTTTTTAAATAAAAAATTGGGTTTTATAATTTTTAGAACTTTGAGATTACAATTTTTTAGTTAATTTTTAAAATTGCTTAAAACCCATACTCAGCTTTATGGACAGGTCCTTTAGGAATAAAATAATGAAAAAATATTTAAAAAATATTCATTACTTTTTGAGATATGACGTTGCTTGTAAACGCTTAAAAACTTGTGAAAAAGGGCCCCCTCCCCCACAGGGAAGAGTAATGAATGTTTCAAAAACAAAATTTTCTATTTGAAACCCTCAACGAGCAAAATAATCATAAATAAAAAAATTGCTTTTTTATTTGAACTCCCCCCTTAATTGTGTATACCTGATTAGACATGAAAAACTATTTTAAACACACTCAATATATTGTATGTAAATAAATCGCTGTACTCAAAATTATGACTGTATACTCGCCAACAAATTCATTGGTCATCAAGGGACCATAAATAAAAACAAAAAATGCTTGTTGCTATTATCCACAATAACATATTAAATAATCAAATGCAATTAAGTTTTGTTATAGCGGTAGTGTAGATACATTATACAAGTGTTGTAGGTATGTAGTGTAAGTTAACAAATTTATATTACAATTTATTTAACTGTAGGACTGGACTGTAGGGTATATGTTCCGTTCAAATGATACACATACACATTTACATTATTTGTTACAATAAACTGTGCGGGAAACTCTCATGTTATATTGACAATTTGTGTACGTAAATACATTTTGTATTATTTACATTTGGGACTGATTTGTATGTTTCAAATTTTAATTTTGAATTAGCTTTAGTGTTTCTCTAGTGAAAATCTAATTACGAGGGAAATTTATTAATAATTGTTTCTATGTATTCAATGACTGACTATTGCTGTATATAACGTAAATAATATGAAGTGTTTCAAGCTATTACAGACAATTTATTTATAAGATACAATTTTAGCAAATTTTCAGAAGGAAATTTGCTAAAATTCAGAAGGTAGTTACGATACGTGTGATGATGCGACTACAGCCCGGCACTGTGACAGCAACTTAAATTAAGGTCCTTCTAATTTGGGAATAATATTCACTAAAATGTTTGTCGATGGGTAACTGTCGAACAAAACGTCCCATTTTTTATAAAACTATGGTGCAAATATGTTGGAAACCTCGAACGAAACCTTGGATGAGTTTGTTAGCTAAACACTTTCTGGTTTTTGAAAATTTCCTGTCCCGAATTCAACAATTTGGGAATTTTTTTTAAACCAATATAAGAAAAGGAAAGAAATAAAATTTAAAAAATTTGGGGGACAGTTCTACCCACACTGTCAACTTCCCATTGGGTGTCCTTAAAGACTAGAAACTACTGTACATAAATAATTCTTTTTCCATTTCGGGCAACTTCTCTCCTGGGCTCCCGATAGAGGCTTTGCCCCTTGCACCATACCGGGGACTTCGCCATCTGTACCTAAGGGTGGGGGCTCCACCCGTATCAAACAAATGATAACATCATTTGTTCTCAAGATATGTGAGACAAAATATATTTCAAAAACAGTTTCTTCTTTCGTTTTTTTTTTTTTTTTTTTTTTTTTTTTTTTTTTTTTTTTTAAATTTCATAATAAAATACTGGCTTTTTAACACCAAGGAAGGTTCTTAGGACATTATATAATAATGTTATGGTAAAAAATCCATATAATCTATGTTATCTTAATAAAGTTAATTCTGTTTTTTTACCACAAAAAACAAACCGCTAATCCGAATTTGCTGACAACTTTATCCGGTCTTCATTTTTTGATTACGCATCTAATGAAATTAGTCCGGAGTTGATATCATCATTTGTTCTCGAGATATCCGAAACGAAAAAGAATCCACGAACGAACGAACGAACGAACAAACTAACGAACGCACACACAGACATCACGCTAAAAACTACGGATTTGGATTCTAGTGACCTTGAAAGGTGGAGATATATCAAAATTAGCGATTCGTAAAATCGGACCCATTACAATAACTTCCTATCGGAAGTTAATTAAGCTCGTTGAACGAAATACACGATTGCTCTAGTTTTATAAATTATAGTTACTATTGTGATGCACACTCATATATGATTTTTATTTCGTTTTCGCAAATCTTTTGATACAGAACCGCTGTAACCTTACTACTTTGGTACAGAATTGCTATAATCCTACTACTTTTGAAATGGAACCGCCGTAATTTTACTACCAAGGGGCCAAACTACTATTATGATAGTTAGCATCCCAACTGTAATCAGAGTTTTACGTCATCAGACTTGACAGAGAGTTTCGGATCACACTTTTTTGTATGTAGGCTTGATCTGTCTCATCTGTGCTTACTACCTTTAGTACAGAATCGCTGTAACCTTACTACTTTTGGTACAGAACTGCTGGCATAAAAGTGCTGATAGAAATTTGAAGGATAAAATTACTGAAGGGATAAATCGATATTGTTTAACGGTAGGTCTGAAGTAAAATTTTATTACCTTCAGTCTTGAAAAAGATATTTCTGTAGATACAATGATAATAGCTTAATAAATAATTAAACTACCTATCCTAATCCTAAACACTTGGGGAATACGCGGAGTAAGTAAGAGCAGATTTGTTTTTGCAAATGTTTTAAACACCCTGTATCGATACAAACATCAAAACAGATAATTGTATTGATGCATATTGTGAATACGATGCCGGCCTGGTACTAAACTGTTGTAATATGATGAAATTTTGTTTATTATTCACGTTATTTTGTTATAAACAATAAAATGTACTAATATCGTTATGTAAAGTAGTACAACTGTACACCTACTAACTGAATGCATATTTTGTTTGTATTGTATACACATAGATGGCAATATTTATGTATATGTATGTATGCTGTAGTGATGTCCACTGTTGACGTATCTGCCCGCTTTGTGTGTTTGTGTATTTGCAGTTGTTGTATTTGTACAATGAAATTGAATATTTAATTGAATAATTATTTGTATTCACCCTATATATATATTAGGGACAATCAGTGTTCATTATTATTCATTTAGTTAAATTTTCCAAAAATGAATTTCACTTAATTGAAAATATAGCATTGTGTATCAATATGATTGCGTAAATTTACTATTTTATTCGAAATATAATTTGATGTTTTTATAGTAACTGGGAGCAAAGCAAATAACTTTTCACGGGAGGGGGAGGGGGTTGTTAAAAACCAGTAAAAATTTACATATGTAAGAAACACAATAAATATTGCATAATTTTTGTCGAAAATACCTGCAGTTTTCCGGTAATTTATGACTGAATATCTACTAGCTCTATTAAGGGGGTATTCTAGTCTAGAAATTCGAAAATATCGATTTTTTTCTTTCATATTTTCAAAGCTCAGATCCTTAGCAATGAGCCTCTAAAAGCATTTACGGAAATTCGAATCATTTTCGGAGTTATGGTTATTTTTTCTCTGTGTACCTACTGGGTATCTTTTCAGTGTTAAATTCAAATTTTTAATATAAATTACTCGAAACTACTTTTTTCGATACTGTTGACATGATATCTCAAGTGCTAATGCACCGATTTACTTGAAATTTGGTACAAACCTTCTTAATACTATCAAAATTGGACCAGCGTAGGGATTTTAGGAATTTTTTTCTATTTTTAAAAAATTTCCAATGTTGAAGAAAGGAAGTGATAAAATAATTTTTCTTTTTAAGTGGACGCCATTTTGTGAAAAAATTTATTTTTTCAAATCGGCTACTTCCAACTACCTCTACATCCCTGTTTATTAAGAATTAACTAATATATTATGTTTCAGATCACCAGGAGGGTTTGAATCACGTCAGCCAAGAGACACCTTTTCTTTTGTGTCCCCACTTTGCCGGCTAGTATCGATTTCGATTACATTTTTATACTTTTCAAATATCAATAAAAAAACTCTTAAAAAATGGATACCAAAAATGTTTACTGTTTGTATTTTTATTACGCTTGTAATATCACCTGAAAATCGAGCCTCTAGACTAGAACACCCCCTTAAACTCGAAGTATTAGCTTTAGAAATGCTGGATGTTCGGGGAAACTATATCATTAAGACCATTCTAGGCCAAAAGTTATAAAAAAAATATTTTTAGAATTCTTCCAAGAAACTCTTTAAAATGATGCCTTATACAATATAATATAGGTATAAATTAAAATTTCTTTCCCTTGGACATACTTAACGCTCAATTTTGATCTAAAATAATTTTTTTTCTAATCGTTAACTAGCGTCATATCAAATTTCAAGCTCTTCGTTGCATGGTTTTCGAAACAAACATCTGTGACAGAAGCGCAGGAAAATACGGAAATGATTATATAAAGGTTCTGTTGTTCCTTTTAAAGTGTACCGAATCCTAAGCTGCGTCCAAATAAGGGAATTGTACAAAAATTCTAGAACATTCTATTCGAAAGCCCAGAATGATATTAGAAGCCCAATTTCATCATTCGTTGTTGTCCGCGGAAAAATTTAAATAAAAAAAACGAATCGAAATTAATCAAAAGCACAAAATAAAATAAATCATTTTAAATTTCATTCAAAAAATAAAAATTTAATTCACTATCTTTTGTACGATTATTTAAAATATGCTATCACATGTCATTTTGAAATGAATTATTAACCCACCCAAAAATATTCATCATTTTGTCAATCATGATACCATATGTAATGTATATATCTACATACATATATTATACGGTGCGGTTCAGCAAAGTATTTC
This sequence comes from Brachynemurus nebulosus, assembly GCA_035578155.1. Classification (NCBI taxonomy): domain Eukaryota; kingdom Metazoa; phylum Arthropoda; class Insecta; order Neuroptera; family Myrmeleontidae; genus Brachynemurus; species Brachynemurus nebulosus. The sequence continues at coordinate 11,867,417 of JAPWDM010000005.1, forward strand.
GGATACAGTTTGTGGATTCAGCACGTGTATGTGTATTGACAGTACACCGTGGAAATAAAATATATATACCTAATATTATTCAACGCGCTACTTTCGCATTAGTTCTCTCGTCGTTGCATAAATTCTTATTCCGAAATATTTTGATGAGCCACAAGGTAGCTAGGTACTTATGATCTAAATTACCGGTACACCAATATTTACATATGAGGAGCTAAAATTAAATAATACGTTTAATATTTTTACTCTCACAATGGCACATAAATACAATTATTATTATAAGAATTTATTGAAAATTTCATGTGAATAAAAATAGTAATTTTCCACGAGATAAAAATTTGAAAATTACATACTAGTCATATCTTTGATGGATTTTATACATTACTACCATCATGTCAAATTTTCTTGCACATATACAAATAAAAGGCAATGGCCATAACAGGGAATAAAAGGCATGTTATTGGCATGTTGCCAGATAATGTCACAAAACTGCTATCATTGTTTCATTTTCTTCTTTTTTTCTCTTTTTTGCTTTTTTGTTTTTTAGTTTCTAATTTCGCTTTTGAGAATGGTAAAAAATTTATACACTAGTAATCTTGTTTCTACAGAATATGAATAGAAAAAAAATTAAAATTAGTAATCAAAATTATGATTATATTAAAATGCGAAGTACCAAGTTTAATGTATAATTATGTACAAAAAACGTTCAAAAATGCCCGAAAATATCTGCAAATTTTAGTAATCCTTTTGTTAATTTTTTTAACTTTCTCAACAATATTCCTTTTATAAATATGACTAATTCTACAGAAATATTTCTTTTTGATCATACCTACATGTTTAATTTTAGGAAAACTGAAAAAGAGACCTAGAAAACCTATAATTTGCTTCCGATGTCTTCATTCTATTATTTTGTTTACAGTTTTTAAAACAGAAAAAATTTAATAACCTTGATGACGTCATTAAAAATTTATTTTTTCCTAAACTAAGTTTTTGGAAGTTATTGAAATTGGAATAATTCATAGAAGTAGAGTAATTTGCGTGTGAGGTTTTCATTTTTGTTATCAAAATGATGAAATTCCTTTGAGAAGTTTGGCTGATTCGACTAAAGTATAGATTCCCAACGGGGGCGATATCGTCCCCCAATGGGCGCTGGAGCCTTCCAGGGGGCAGTAGCGGATAAGGTTGTCAAGAGGTATAGTAAATATTATATAACAATATTTTAATATTTTATATTTGGAGTAGAGTTAGGGACTAGGGGCAGGGTCCGCTGCAGGAGCCGACGATCAAAAAAAGAAAGTCGCCGGGGCTTTTTTATCCGGAATGCCTAAATGCTAGAGCGGGCGTTGCTAGAGGCGTTGAAATTTCTGTTCTATGCTAAAGGGGGCGGTGGTCCAGAAAAGGTTGGGAATCTATGGACTAAAGTCTTCTTTTTAGTAGTTCTACATGCTTAATTTTGGTAAAATTGACAAGAGCGACTTTAAAAACCTATAATTTGCGTTCAGTTTCATCGGTCTGACATTTTATTTATGATTTTTAAGTCATAAAATTAAATTTTTGTTCTCAAATCTAGCTTTATAGAAGTAATTATACCGTTGAATTTTGAACTGAATCATTTTGAGCTAAATCGCTCCTGTCCTACCAGTACCTACCAGAAAATCGACACAACCTTTTCGAACAATCCAATAATTACCAATTTCTGAATTAATTTTCGTAATATTTACAATAAATACTTCATCTGCTAAATACGTACATCTTCAAAACCGTAAAAGCCATTTTCAATAAAATTGGTACCTACATAATATAATTCCAGACTTAAATATTTTACCATTTTAGAATTCTAGGAATATGCGAGGGAGAATAAACATTTCATATGAATATTTCTAAGTTTTAATTTGATTTTTCGACTTTGAAAACAAAATAATGTATTATTAAACTTTTTGAATATATTATAAAATTTTATTGCATTATAATTAATATAATCTGTGTTTTTAATATGTATTGCCGCTTGTTATTATTAAAATTAAAATTACAACATTACTAATTAATAATAAATAAATAATATATTTATCAACATATATAATCAATAATATAACATTTTTTTATTAATAATAAATTACAAAAATAAATATAATATATATTTTACTTTTGCATTATCAAAATAAATAAATTATTGAAATAGTTTTTGTAAATAATTTTAATTTATTTCTGCATTAAATTCATTCACAGTTTAATAGGCGTAGTCAATTATGTAATTTAAATTCTATGTTTTTCATCTAATTTTCATTTCACATAAGTTGAATTAGACCAAGTTCAGACCGAATTTGAGTGGTGAAAAGTATTTGCTCAAAATTTGTTTATATAATAGTGTTTTATACATACTAGGTATTTATTTATTATGTTGCCATTTATTTCAAATTCTTTGGCACAATACCAATAATTAGTCTCTTCACTTTTTACTACAAAAACTGATATTTCCGAAGTTATGCATATCATTTGAACTCGCTATAACTATATATATTAAAAAATATGAAAAATTACTTAAACAAAATTTTTGACATACTTCGATCTCTTATCAACGAAATGCCTTAATGGAAATTTTAATTTTGAAATTATAAGGATCACTTTTAGTTGTTTTTCTAATCAGCATAATAATATAATAAAATATAATATTAAAGTAATGAGGTGTTCAGATCTATAGTATGGTGTAAGTTAAAATATGTTGTTTTAACGTTATTTAACGTTAAAGTTTGAGTGAAGCATAATAAGTAAATGGAACTATAATAAAATAATGGTCTCAACCGCCTTTATTGTGTAAGTAATGACTTTGTCGTTTTGGCACTGAATAAAGATCGGGTTAAATAACAATTATTTCACAATATCTCCAATCTTAAAAAAATTGACTTACACCACTATAGTTCTGAGCCCCTCATATCAAATCAGGTAAAAATATTTAAATGGTATTTTATGTTTAAGGGGAGGTTTACTTGAGATGGACCAAAAATTATGTATTTTTCTGAAATTTTCTTCTCAAAGACGAAAGCAAATATCAATTTCAAATTTTGTATTAATTTTTTCGGTATTAACAGTCGCGTCACCCCCCCCCCCCCAGAGGATAAGAGTTATTTCCTTTACACCCTGTATATAATATATACACACATACATATATACATATATATATATATATATATATATATATATATATATATATATATATATATATATATATATATATATGTGTGTGTGTGTATGTGTGTGTATGTGTGTGTATATATTATATACAGGGTGTAAAGGAAATAACTCTTGTCCTTTTGAGGAGTGACGCGACTGTTAATTCCGAAAAAATTCCTGCGGTTTTAGTGTCTACAGGGTGCTATAAGTCACCCCTCAAAATATTACCACTTATTTCTCTGACACCTTGTATAATTGAGCGAAGCCACAATTATGGTGATACTTATTTAAAACGAGTATTATTATAAATATTAAATTTAAAAAAATAATACTGAAAATGCAGCCGTGATATTTTAAAAAAATATAAAAAAATAACAAGAAAAATTCTCTTTCTTTGTTTCTACTGAATTCATTTGTAACACTAGGAATTAAAAAATAAAGGTAAAATGGTTAAAAAAGGTTGATAAAGTAATGAGCTACTACCAACAGCTAAGAGGCGCTTGGTGTTCAGGAATAACGACACGATCACTGTCTTTATAAAAGATTCGATCAACAGTCACCATTGGGGAGGGATGAGTGGGTTCTATTACACGTATCCAGAACGTAGAAAATATAATGTTATCAGAACGAGTAAAATGAGCCGCAGTTAGTAGTAGTAAGAGTACGATGCCAGGCAATACATGTAACTAACATTAATTAAAATAGGTACCTACCTAACAACAAAACCTATTTACTTGCCCCGTCTTCATCATTATGCTACTGCTGCCTGCCGCCATCATCACTACGAAGTACGGACCTCTAACTTTATTTTCTAGAACTTAATCTAATTATACAGCTGTACTGTATTTTAAATAACCGATGTGTTTATATATTTTCTTAACGAGTTATAAAGTTAATTGAATTCAAATTTTTATCACCTTTTGCCATACACTTTAGTATCTGACTAATAAAAACTGTGCAAAAAAAATAAAAATAAAAAATAAAAAATCGATTTGTGTCATTTATCAACTGATAATAATAACATAGAACAGAAAAAGACAGGAAATCTAGTATACTAAAAACGCCAGAAAAATTTTAAATAAAAAGATGGATGTAAGATGAAACAGAAGAAAGCAAAAATGCAAAAATTAGTTATGGTTCATTTTTGCTTTTTCCAGGTTTATTTTGCTTCTATCTTTTTAATTCGCTTTTCAGGTACCTAGAGTCGAATTTTTTGATTTTGTAACTTTTTAGTTAAATAAATTTAATAGATTTGAGCGTTACTTTATGGTACTCCATATTTTATATTAGTAAATAAAAACACTTTACTTTGCAAAAAACCACTTTTATTATTGAGATACGTTAAGATATAGAATAAATAGGCATGCATAAATGTAATCTTTACACGTTTGAGAATGGTCATATTGACTGAAACATGTCATAATAGTTTCTATATTCAATAAAAGTGGTATTTTGCAAAGTAAAGTGTTTTTATTTACTAATATTTTTAGTTAGATGTTATTATACGACATTAAGACTGGCAGCCTAAATTATCACTAATTTAATATTTAAAAAAAAATTAATTTTTTTTATGTGGTGCATCGGAACCGCAGAACCCAGTTTCCTAGAAAATACAGAATGTAAAACGCTATACAAAACGCTCAAAACCTCACGATTGCTCTAGAAGTTGCTTTTCTAAACAAGATAAAGAAATAATTTACACATGGAAACATAAACATTTTTTTTATATATCATTTCATTTTTATAATATTACAAAAATTGCAATACATACACGTGTAAAAAACCGAATGATGCAATAATTTATATTTTTATGTAGTGTACTGGTTAAATATTTAAACTCAGGCAATAAATAACTCTATTGTAAATTAACGTTCAAATTTCTTATTTTAGAAATTTTTTAAAAAGCTTAAAAAAAAACACCAAAAAATACAACATAAAAGGAGTTTTTGCTGTTATCCCCCATTTAAATTATTGTATTCACCTGATAATATTTTAAATTTGTGAGTCGATTCGTAATCATTTTATATATTTTTAGTAAAAAGTGATAAAGGACACGATCTATCTTAAACTTTCGACTTTAAGTAATTTGCCGAGCGGAGACACCGATTTGGTAAGAATGTCGCAATATCTGATTAAAATGTAATGCTGCTCATAATTAAGTTAATTTTACCCGAATTGGGAGTAAAGAACTGATACTTGCTACACCTCAGAAAATCTTGCGGGTAAGAAAATCTACCAGTCAATACCCTATATACAGCGGATACATAGCGAATATTTTCAAGCTCTGTAATATTACTGCTGTTGATAATAAATGAATGGCTCACTAAATATTTAAGCAACGTTTTATATTCCAGTTAAAACTTGATATTTATACATAACAAGTTAAATGTGTATGCCTTCATCAGTGGCTGTATATATAAGCCACTATACAATCAAAAATAACTTTTACATAATTAAATATGGTTTTCGCAAAACAAAGAGCCAAGCAACACAAGCGACCAAACAAAGGCAACACTAACTAAAGGTGGGTAAATAATAAGACAGGAAGGTAGCTCAAGAGTATCAAATCCTGATGAGAAGAAAGATATGCTTATATGTGGGGTAATGTAGGGTACAGGGACCTGAAATAAAAATTTAACACTTTAAATAATAAAATAGTACATTGTACAATAAGTGGGAAAAGTGTGGCTTATTTCTCGTAAATGTATGCTCGTAGCACGAGCCCACAGGGCGAAGGTAACATACAAAAGTGCAAGAAGTCCGTTTTCTCACGTTGTAGTGTACACTATACTTTTTCTTCGATTACATTTTTTTCATAAAATTTCCATTAATATTTATTTACATAAATAGCAAATTTTTTATTGGATTTTGACAAGTGAGGTGTCTATATCAATAGGCAATGACTCCAGGGGTGGCCTAATGGAACCGGAATTTTGAAATTTGGTTTCTTTCCCCAAAGGGGCCCTTAAATCTTAAATCTTTCATGTAGCTCACTGTGGTTTACTGACAATGTTAATAATTTTACAAATTAACACGTAGAACCACTCTAAAAGTGACTGCTTTCGAATCAGTCGTACCTCTAAAGAAATTTCGTCATTTTGATAGCAAAAATGAAAATCTGACACTCAAATCATTCTAACTCGGAAGCACAATTTAATAAATCCCAAAAAAGTTTGATTTAGGAAAAAGAATTTTTTTAAGCTTTTAAAATCCTTGAATAATCAGAATGATGAATTTAGAAGCGAATTATAAGCTTTTGAAGTCGTTTTTTTCATTTTCATTAAAATTATGGGTGTATACACGGAGAGAAAATTCCTATAAAAATTACTGTGCTCATACTACAATCGACGTGTAACAGGCGAACATATCCAATTTTTGTACGGTAAAATTATAAAAATTATAGTTATATTATTGTAATTTTTATAATTTTACCGTATAAAAATTGAATATGATCGCCTGTTACACGTCGATTGTAGTATGGGCACAGTATTTTTTATAGGAATTTTCTCTCCGTGTAGAATTGCTAGGATGTATAGGATGGGTGTATAGGATTGCTATATTTCTGTCGAATATTTCTAAAAAGATTTACGTCATTTTGATAGTATAAATAAAACGTCTGTATCCAAATCACCCTAATTCAAGCAATTCATCTAATTTACATTATTTTTATAAAGTGTGAATTGACAAGAAGGAATTCTTTACTTAGTGACGTCATCGAATTTACAAAATATTTTTCAGTGCCTTAAAAACCGTTAACAAAATGACAAAATTATGAAATTGGAGGTGAATTATAAGTTTTTAAAGTTTCTGTTAATAGTGTTTTTTTGATACTTTGTTAAAGTGTATGACATTTCACTGTGACCTCACTGTACGTATACATACCTACAAAACAAAACAGAAACGGAATGTTATGCTGCTGTACTAAAGATATAGGGTATGTCGAATGCTGGTACAATAGGATGCTTGCTGTACGTTCGTTCGTTCGTAAATAAATGAATAAAATTGAAGAAAGTTTCATCTCGAAACAAACAGACAACTCCGCGTTTAGTTCTTCTCTCACATTTTACTCTGCATCATTTTCTATTAATTTGAAGCGAACAACATTTATGCATTATTTTATATTCTACTCATATTATTTTTAGTATTTTCTTTCACTTATTATCAACAACACATGTTTTTATAATTTAATTATTTTTACTCGTTTTGAATGTATTAATTTAAGCTTACACCATAATGCTGGCAAAATATTTATAGTATCAAATTTTTACGATGATTACGTATATAAATAGATAAATTGTTTTTGCTGAAAATTAATTTACTTCGTATTTGTGTCGATTGTGAGGTTCCCCTTAAAACAGGGCCGTGGAGAGAAATGACGGGCCCTAGGGAAAAAAACACATTTCTTTTTTTATTTCTCCCAAAACAAGTAACAAGAGAAAAAAGCTCCTCTTACTTTTTTCCGGGCCCCTTATCAACAGCTACGGACCCCTTCTTCAAGCTCAGGCCCCGGAGCCGCAACACCGACTATCTCATCCTCTCGTCGGGCTTGCTTATAAAATGTCCAAAAAATTTATTGAATAATAAAACTCTAACACTGATTGACTGACAGACAACACAGAGTCTAAACCGATGGTCTAGAAGCATGAAATTTTTCGCAGGAATTCCTTATGTGAAGTAGGTACGCACTAAGAAAGGAATTTTGAAAATTCCTCTTCTGAGGGCGTTAAATAGGGGATCATTTGCATAGAAATTCATTATTTTTGACTTTAGAAACGTGAAAATTGGTATTTAGGTTTCTAAAGAACTTCGAATGTAAATACCTAATAAGAAATACGTTTTGATTGATTTAAGGATTGATTTATCAAAATAGAAATGTCACGGATCGACCTGAAAATACAATAAAAATATGAAGCACGCATATAAACTATCGGAGGGGAAGGAAATTCAGAGATATCAAAGGGTAAAGTAGAAGGCACGGATAGAACAGGTTGCTTAAAGCTTCGAAAATATTTGAGAAAAAAAGTAAGATAGTCCCTGAAATGTTGTCGATGGAAGATCCTATCGAGCAAACGGTTAGTATTAAATAAAACCTTTAAATCATATTCAGAGAACTTGTTTTAAAAGAAAAGAACATAGTTGACGAAGTAGAAAACCAAAATTTTCTCGTTCAATAAATTTCATGTTAGATTTAGAACAAGCTTCAAAGTTTATTGAAAGTATGATTATTGAAGATAAGCAGTTCCAAAGTGAGTAATCCATCCCGACGTTGCTAACGCCTACAAAAAAATCAGCCGCAACTATATAAATTCTTGTGATATTCATTTTGTGTTTATTATCCCTATTTTTGAAAACAAAATAATAATGAGTCTAATTTTTCGGAGAAAATTCGACTAAAAAAGATAGTTTAATATTATCAGACACTTTATTTCGTTAAATAAACTGGGTTTCTTTAGTTTAGTTCACTTTATTTTTTATTTCCCTTCAGCTGTAAATAATACAAGAAAAATTTAAGAAGCTACGCTAATCTGCTGTATTGTGTTTTCAAAAATTTTTTTGTAATATTACAGGATGTTCCAATCAGGATCAAACAAATTAAGGGAAACTTTAAATTGTTACGTTACATAGTTTTCGAGAAAAATGTTTGTGACAGGCGGAACTAAAGTAATTTTATGAGTTTCCATTTTTATTTTTACGACACGGGACTCTAAAGATTCAACAAATTTCCACCGAGCAAGGCTCGGACACTCTAATATTAAAATGATCATAATCCGAAGTGCAAGTATAGCAACAGATTTTGAATCTGTACACAATCAAAACGATATCTTTGTTTAAAGACTTTTCCTTATTTCAAAGGAACATTTTTTCATGATTCAGGGAAATATTTTTTTGAATCAAATCCAGATAAATTCAAAGAAATTTTTAATCTTGAAACAATGAAGTTGTTTTAAGAGCGTAAAACTATTAAGTTGAGGACATTAAGACTTTTTTAACCTACTTATTTTCAAAAAAAAATATTTCTCTATGTCACAAATCAAACATACTGTATATATCATACTTTCGGGAAATGATTGTAAACGCTTCAAAGATAAAAATGAAATTCTTCAGGGATAATGAAATTTATTTAGAATGTCACGTTTGATTAAAGGAATTTCATTTTGTCGCGCGACGACAGTCATCCTCATTACACCGACCAAGTGTATATGTAATGACTTAGGCAGTGCGTCTGGTTATTGCTGTCTCCAGTTCTAGAACGGAAAATGTGATATGAGAATTTTCACATTCAACCCCTTTTAACATTCATTCCGTTTTTCTTTTTCCGTACAATTGCAGTAATTACATTAGTTCGTAGGTATTTTGTTGAGAATATGTATACCTAATTGTAGGATCTCTTTTTCTCAATTTGATTTATGTGCGTGCTATATAAATTTTTAGTAAGATAGTTAAAAATTTTAACTATTTTAATAGAATATTTGAGTCGCTGAGTTTCAAAACTATCTAACTGACGATTTTTTCAAAATTGAGTAAGATACGGTTTATTATTCAGGAGGATAAACTGCACCAAAAAATACCAACTAGACGGTGCTAAGTCAACATTTTCCCCTTTACTTTAATGACAAAAATACGAAACTGTTTCAAAAATAACTAATTGCAATATTTTCCAACTGAAAAAACATGGCGTTGCAAGCAACACAAACCGGTTGCAAAACTATCTAATTACTTATATAAAAATGGTGTCATTAGAAAAACCTGGAATAAAACTAGCTAGTTAGGTAGTCAATATGTAGCACTGCAGGGCCTGCAGATCAAATAATTGTATGTGATAATTTTATTACTCTCTCTAAGAAAATATTTACTATTGGAATAACTAGAAAAAAATAGAAAGAAACTTGTGGAATTGTCAAATATAACAGGCTGCGAATGTATGCAGAATAAAATTGTATGAAATATCGTGGTTCTGATTTGAATTTTACTGTTAAATTACAGTAAAGAGACGTGTTTTATAGGAGAATATTCTAGTAAATTATAAGAAAATATCTTAGTTTTCATAAGTTATAATAAAAACAACGTTTTACGATGTAAATATAGATAGATAGATACCTTTATAGATAGATTTGTAGGAATGTTGTTTTATTTAAAACTTATTGAAAGAATAATACACTGTTGCAAAAGTGTCTAATTGTTAGTGTTACTGCTGCAAAAGTAGCTAATTACAAAGTCAACCGTTTCAAAACCATCTAATTAAAGCAAACTGCTGCAAAAATAGTTAAATAGAATTTTTAATCGTTATTTACTAATTATTGATGAGTGGTCTCGTTGTTATTATTTCTTTATAAGAACTGTATGATTTTTCCTTAAAATTTAATGGTAAAAACCACATCAAAATTATTATTATAAGTGAGAAAACAGTTTTCTGTGTTTCCTGAACATTTTTAGTTGTGTCAATTAGATGGTTTTGAAACTCATCGACTCATTTAATCTGTTATTTCATTTTTATACATTTGCAAGTATCGTTTCTAGTCTTATACTTCACCTAAAAATAAAAAGTGTTAGATGAACTTGTAATGCATCTCAAATTATACCTTTTTTAAAGTGAAAATTTTGTAGTGAGTTTAACTCTGCGTAAGAGTACAATGAAATCTGTAATGGTTGAGAGTGAAAACGGTAATGCTTCGGTTGTAATGAAATTTTTAATGGCTGTGAGGTGAAACAAGCCCTAGCAGATTGTCAATTATTGCTAAGTGATTATTATTTTATATTGTTCAAATTATTTAATTTATCCAAAACCTTGTTGATGTCTTACTTTGTATTATTTAAGCTTATATTAAAGGGTCAGCAGCATCTCACTACGCAGAGATCTCATTTTTTTTGAGTTTTTTAGTAATACCTACCTAATAAAAATAAATATACTTTTTACGTATATTAAGAGAATTCTTACGAATAAATTAATATTTTAATATTCATTAATAATTGAATGAAAATGAAAGTCACTTTACTTTCATTATTATTACCTATCAATCAATTGCTATCATTTTCAGACTACTAAAATTCAACAAATTTATGGAAATCAAAGTAAAGGTTAAAACTAAAACAAATTTTAAAGCCAGTCTTCTGACCTAAAATATTTTATGATAAATAGACAATATTGAAGATTGATTGAACTTCAATCAATCTAGACAATCTAGACAGCATGCTAAAATTTTTTAGCCTTAGGCACTTAGCTTGTTTTTGAAGTCCATTTTTCAATTCTAGTTATAGATTCTGGTTCCAAGCAAATAACGTTTTTCTGCATTTCTGTGATTGTCTTCTCACGTCCATCATAATCGCGACCCGTTCAAAAAAGTCCTCTCTATAGAATATATTTGTGTTACTTCTAGTCGATTACGAAATCGCCATAGAAGTTTTCACTTTGGTCTTCTTTTCCTTTATGATTAATAAACTAGAATGGTAGCATATTTTGCCGAATATGTAGATTCTAAAAAAGGATAGTCTTAATCATACACCGGCGGGCAAAAAACGACCCTCATCCTGCTTTGCTGACTTAACTTTCACTATACCATACACCTACAATGAGAACAGACAGCATCTATAGTAGACTGAGATGATTATGGCAACAGGGCTATGGGATACAATACCACGGTAATGTGTTATTAAATTTAATATAACATTAAAATTTTAAATAAGGGTATCGTTTTCAAATATATCTCCCCGTTTCTTTTTATTTAAATATAAAATATATCATTATAAAAAAGAACGAAAACATTTTTGTAATGTGAATAAAAGTAAGGAACGAAAAACCGAATTATAATCAAGAGCGGATACAAAGGAGTGGTCACGGGGGTAATGACCCCTTCCTCCCTGAACAGATATTAATTCACATTTTATCGTGGTTTATCTGGACATTAGAGAGATTACTAAAATTTTTTAGATTCGTAAAAATCACAAACAAAATGACAGTTGATAAAACTGAAAACGAATAATTGGTTTTCGATGATATTGTCTACATTTTTGCCAAAATTAAGCACGTAGTTCCACGTTTTTTAAAAGAAAATTGGCTCATGCATTTTAGCCTAATACAATCAATCACATTAATTCAAATTACGTTAATAAAGCTTGCTTTTAAGCAAAGGAAATTTTTTGATTTGGTAACGTCATCAAGTTTATTAAAATTTTTCAATTTCGTAAAAAACGTAAATAGAATGATAGTGATGAAATTGGAAACGAATTACAGTCGTTATTTTAATTTTTACCAAAATTTGGCAAATGGGATCACTAAAAAGAGGTCTTTCGTTCGATCAGTCATATTTATAAAAGGAATTTAGACATTTTTATAGCAAAACTATAATGTCCACGCCAAAATTGGACGGCCTTATCTAATAACAGATTAAAGTAAATAACGGTACATTTTCTTCTCAATGTTAAAGAAGATGTATCGTTATTTATCTGAATCTGAATCATTTGGGCACTTAATCTGTTATTACATAACGCCGTTCAATTGTCATAATTTAATCAATTACCCTTACTCAATTCATTCCCATAAGCTTGATTTGAGAAAAAAAGAAACTTCTTAATTCGATTAAGAAATGTTAAAAAAAAATGACACCCCTTCCTAATTTGGGATCTAGGTCCGCTCCTGGTTATAATACACACTTTACCTGCAAACATATAAATAAATTTTTAGTTGGGAAATTTCTTTTTTAACAGAGCTATTTTTGTTCACATATTCTATGAAAAACCTTAGTAAAATGTGTTTGTACGTCACAGCCTGTTATATATTCATTAAATAAAGTAACAGAGCGAAGAAAATATTTTAAATATACATGGTAAAAGTTAATCTTATTCATTACAGTGATTTTCATACCTACATAATATATTTGAAATAACACTTGCGGTAACTACGAAATCACATATCAAATTTTTGTCTCAACGGTGTTGTATCTTTCGCCACTGTATACAGAATGTTCACTAATTAATTACTGATATTCAGCTTCCAAATTAGGAGGGGATCACATTATTCTAAAGGTTTCATCTTGTTATCTTTTTGACATTAGCAGCATTAGAAAAAACGACTTCGAAAACCAATAATTTTCTTCCAGTTTCGTGAATGACTGAGAAAGTTTAATTCACTTCATAGAGTCATTAAAATAATTTTATTTAAATTCAAGTTTTATGGGGATGATTTGATTTAGATGATTGAATTAGAGGAATTTGTGTGTCAGGTTTTCATTTTTGCTACAAAAATTGCCCAGTTCCTTTTATAAGTCACATTCAGCATTTGATCCAACAGAAAATTCTTTTTTAGTTATACTATATTTGCCTAATTTTAGTAAAAATGAAAAGAACGACTTCGAAAATCTATAATTCGCTTCCAATTTCGTAATTTTATCATTTTTTTTATGGTTTTTGAAGTACTGAAAAATTTTGAAGTGGTACAGAAGTGGTTTAAATTAGCGTGATTGGGTGAATTAGAGTTATTTGGATGTGAGTTTTGCATTTTATATAAAAATGACCCAATTCCTTTTATAAATGCGATTAACCCGACAGAAGTTTTTGTAAGTGGTCTTACGTGCCTAGGTTTAGTAAAAATGAAAAAAAAACTTCCAAAACCTATCATTCGTTTCCAGATTCACCATTCTATCAACAGATGAATCACGATAAAAATTGAATTGATCTCTAATGTTGAAGGGGGTCATGTACATCAAGCCCAACAATTATTCTAAGGCAAATATAGGCAAATTTAATTTGATATACTCCTACAGAATTATTAGAGGCACTATATATTTTAAAAGCTACATCTCATTATATGGGAAATTTGTAAAATTAGTAATTTATATTTCACTTTATATATTTTGTTTTGTACATAAATTTTGGTATTCCATTTTCAACCATTTTCTCTACAAAGATGTTATTATGAAAATTATGTAAAACGTTTCACACAAGTTTTACATGGAAAACTTTATATACATATCTACTGATTGTAATTAAATGTATTAGGCATAGGTACTAAAAAAGATTAAAATTCCCGGAAAATTCAAACACACAATATGTTGTGATAATATAAACACAATACCTCTTTTAACAACGGTATACTAACACATTTTTTCACTGAATAATTCTCTGTAGAAATCTGGCTTAGAAATGAACTTTGTTTCGAAAAATGGGGTTGAAAATTCATTAGCAATAGTATGCAATCTATTTATAGCTCTGGCCTAATGATTTTTAAAGAGATTATTAAAAAAATATTTTCAGCAAAGTGTTTTTGAGACCCCAAAAAATTATTTATTTTTTGGTCGTTTTTTTGTCATTTTTTTAAATTATTGATTAACGCGTCTTCTTATTGCACATCTTTAAAGAAAATTTTCAGTTCAACCCGTAAGTGGTCCAGGATCAGATTAAATCAAACTCTACGAAAAAGTTCCTTTTTCTTAAAAAAAAAAAAAAAATATTTCAAAACAAATTCTTATTCCATTTCTCAAGGATTACACTTACACCAAGTTTTATCAAAAAATATTTTCTTTCTCTAAGGTAGCGGTTCTCAACCCGGGTGGCACGCCCCCCTGGGGGACTTGAAAGAATTCCAGGGGAGGCGTTAACAAATTAAAAAGAATTAAATAAGTTTGTAGTTTTTAAAACAGTTGTTTTTGTATGTGTATTTACAACAAAAATTTGAATTTGATGCTGGACACAAACACATAATCATTGAAATTTCTTTATAGCTATTAACGCAATAAAATGTAAGTGAGCGTCCGGCCAGGCGTGAGAAACTAGTTGACTTTTTTCGATGATTTGTGTAATAAAAATTTGTATTTGAAGAAATATAATTTTATATTCCTTACCAGAGTATGTCTAGCCTAAGTTCAAAGTCATTTTACTCAAACATAATGTAAGTAAATTTATCATATATAAGTCAAAATTAACTTAATCCGTAAAGGGAGGCGTGACCTCACACCAAAGTATGAAGGGGGGCTCAGAGTCTGAAAGGTTGAGAACCCCTATTCTAAGGTATGAGGTGCTGGAACAATCGAAAATTTTAATGGTTTCTTCATAATAAGTAATTTGTATTTTTACTAATTTGTAATGCCTTATTTTGCCGACGGTATTAAAGTCAATCAAACCATCTTGATATTTTTGAAAATTTAAACATTTAAAATGTTTAAGTCTAGATTCATGTCATTCTCAAAACAACGATTGCACATAGCAAAAATAATACTTTTCCTGTGTAACGGATAATATACCCGATATTATCGGTTACACATTGTATGTACACATGCGTATAAGTATTTTGTGTTATATACGCATAAAACTGAAAATATGGACCCACTCATTTATTCCCTTTAAATACACAAATTTACCAAAATATTTAATATCTTTAAAATTATTATATCACTAACTAATAGTATTTAAAATTAATTTATTTAATAATACACTTATCCAATATACATGCATACATAGATAAATAAAATACAAGGGAAACTAATTTCAAGAAATATTTAACATCTAATAATTTCCCAAATACCACATAATGTAATTAATTAATAAATAAAGTGATAAAATATTTGAAATTTTAAATAATTCCAATTATTTGCTCCAGTTTAAAACTTCTTCATAAAATTTACACGTAGAGATGACATATTCTAGGCATCATGACGCTGGCCGGAAGTTTTTTTGTAGTCAAAATTTAATAACTTCAATTGACTGTAGGCCATTTGTAGATGTTTGTAGTATATTTATTTTCGTTTGTAGCCGTTTAGTTTATTTGTAATTAACAATCAAAATTTTGTACTGAAGTTAGCCGGAAGCAATCGTGAATATATTTTTTTTTGGTAACAATAGAAAGATTATTGTTTGTAGCGTCTAAATATAACGGTAAAATGTTCGTAGGGTCGTCTGATAAAGCATAATTAGTTAAAAAGTTATTTAAAAAATTGCGCATGCGTACCATTTTAAATTTGCTCCATGTGAGTTCGTTATTTTAAATTTGACGTATTTATAGGTTTTATAGCATTATATTATTCAAAATTTAACAGATTGCGTTTATGATTACAGTAAAATTTAGTCTAAAAATTTTTTATTTTTAATTTATTATGAAAGAAAATAAATTATTAATGGAAGATAGATAATAATAATAAATAATTTTCAATTGTGTTAAACGTGTTATTGAGTTAACTACTCGAAAGGTGGCTCGTTTTCCTTTTTAAGAGTTTATTATTATTGTATTTGATAATTAATTAAAAATAAAAAAACTTTTAGATCAAATTTTACGGTAATCATAAGCGCAGAGAGTTAAATTTTGAATAATATAAAGCAATAAAACCTATACATGCGTCAAATTTAAAATAACGAACTCACATGGTGTAAATTTAAAATGGTACGCATGCGCAATTTTTTAAATAACTTTTCAATTAATTATACTTTATCAGGCCACCCTACGAACATTTTACCGTTATATTTAGACACTACAAACGATAATCTTTCTATTGTTACCAAAAAAACTACATTCACGGTTGCTTCCAGCTAACTTCAGTACAGAATTTTGATTGTTAATTACAAATAAACTAAAGGGCTACAAACGAAAATAAATATACTACAAACATCTACAAACGGCCTACAATCGATTGAAGTTATTAAATTTTGACTACAAAAAAACTTCCGGCCAGCGTCATGATGCCCATATTCTACAGTATTCTTATGTAGCTTAACACATAGGTAGGAGTTAAATTAAATATATCCTTTAATATTTCACCATTTTTAGTTCAAGATTAATTTCATTTTACAGTGAACTTCATGTACACCAAAAGCTAACTGATCAAGATGAATGAGCAGTTTGCCGTAGTTTAAATTGAATTGACCTATAATAATAATTGTAGTAACAGAAAACGGTAGCTGTAACACGTTTGTAAAATGTTTAGTCGTTACTTGTGCAACTTGCTCGTAACAAAATTTCATATATTAATTTGTTCAGTGTAATTGAATTACAATAATGCATACAATATATAGATACGCTTACCTACCTTATTACATACCAGAAACAGTACCCAGTTCAATGCACATATTGAATAATATTAAACTTTCAACTAAACAATATACTGTTAAGTTTATGATACCCTTCAACAATATACACTCGACAAAATCCAAAGAAATGGAGGAAAGCTGGGTCAA
This sequence comes from Brachynemurus nebulosus, assembly GCA_035578155.1. Lineage (NCBI taxonomy): Eukaryota > Metazoa > Arthropoda > Insecta > Neuroptera > Myrmeleontidae > Brachynemurus > Brachynemurus nebulosus. The sequence continues at coordinate 11,884,739 of JAPWDM010000005.1, forward strand.
CTGATGATTTAAAACAATTGAAGAAACCAAATTATTTTATATACTTACCTAATATCACTGATTTGTCTGAAATATCCCTATTACTAACCCTAGAATTATATGTTGGCCTACGAGTCAAGTTAATCATACATCGGCGTCGTTTCGACGAATGGACTTTTTACGGGGAGTTTTAGAGTTTATTTGCAAAAACATTTTTTTTACATAACAATACTACAAAAGCGAACAAAATAGTTAAAAAAATTGGATTTGGAAAAATTTCTTAATATAAATATTTATTAATTTTTTTAATCTTTTTATCAAAGCATATTTTCACTATAAAAATTAAAAAATAGATAAATACATCAGTTGTATCATAAAACATGTCTTTCAAATAATTAATTTATGAACTATTATAAGTCAGTGGACATTTGTGACTTTACAGAATGTGAAATTTCTATAGATATGTAGACACCCCATAAGATATAAAATTTTGATTTATTTGCCGTAAAAAGCGTTTTTATACAAAATTACCCTCATGTCAGTGCGTAAACTTAAGTGATTTAACGGTACTCAGGTGATTACTTAAGATTTTGATTAAATTTGGTATAAGGTAAAAGACCCGGTAATTGACCCCGGCCCAGTTTCTGAACTTTTCAATTTTGTTATAAATTAATAGAAAAACTATATTTTAAATAAGAAAAAAAAATAAATTCTTAATTTAAAGTAATCTATTCTGTGTCTAATGAACAGCAATTTAAAAAGTTTAGAATATATTAACTAAATAAAAAAAATTTTTAAGTTTAAAATGTGTGTAAAAACTATTTTTTTGGTAGTTTCCTAACAGTTTATGTTACAAAGTACTCATTTTGATCTGTGCAATATTCATCATGTAAGTATGAAAACTTAATTAAAAATATATGAGCAGGTTAATATTTCGATGGTTTTCGAGAAAAGTGACATAAGTCCAAAAACGGCTTTTCACGTTTTATGTGAAAAACAAACTTCCAAATATGTATATTTTTATGTGGAAAAATGTCATAAGTGTAACTTGAAACGTGGCTAAGAGAGAACGTAAGTGTCGTTTTGGTTCGAGATCGAATCGCATTGAGACATATCAAGAAAACTGTCATAAATCAGTTGTGTTTTGGTGTTGGTTGGGTAAGCATCGTTTTCTTTCTAGATAAACGGCATATCTAAAAAAGTGTCTAATAAAATTAAAATTTCATAGGTTTTTTTTTTCAGGAAAAGTGACATATTTAAAAAAATACTGGTATCGGATACATTTAATTTATCTAGAAAAGTGTCATATTCTTAGTTGTGACGTTTTTCCTGATCAATATTTTTTTACAGCCTAATCAAAATTTACAACATAATAAAAATTTTAAAGAAAAATGTCACATCTGGGAAAAAAGTAATTTTTATTTTCTTAAACTGCAAAAAGAAATATATGATACTGGAAGAAAAGTCATTTTCCAATATATTATTTTATAACAATAGCACAAATAAATTAAAAGTTTACAAAATTAATAAAGATGATGAAAAAAACTTAATAATTGGTTCAAATAATTTTAAAAATGATTTCCTGCAAAATCACGTTATTTGCCTTGTGTCAGTTTTCTGGAAAACCATCGATTTGTTTAAAATTTATTTTAAAATATTTATAAAATACCTAGAATGATTTTTATTATTAAAATATGAGGGTCAATTACTAGGCTCACTTCTAAAGTGGTATGGCCCAGTTAAATTCTAACCAGTTTTTGTTAGTTATTTTGTTATTTATAGTTATCTTCGATTAGTTTTTGTTATTTTTCATAACGTATATAACATTAAACATTCATTTTTATCAATAAAAAATTATTTATAAATTAAATTTTAAAAAACTGTATTTTTAAATTTAAGGATCAGAAACTAGGCCACTGTCAGGGTCAAAAACTGTCACATGAAAAATTTTGAAGGTCAGAAACTGGGTCCTTTTTGTCAATTTTTAAAACATTAATTTAAATTATTAATTCAATTCAAATAATTATTTTACTTGTATTACTTTATTTTGAAAGCCAGAAACTAGTTGATAAAATTATTAATTGTCTCTTAAGTTTAAACTTATATTTATTACTGTCGTTTAACCTCAGCCGTCACTCTTAAAAGGTCAGAAACTAGGCCCGTTACCTTATGTAGGTATTATCATAAGAGACAATAAGAGACCTATATTTTTTCATCGGCCATCGATTACTCTATTTGAATTTTGCGAAAAATATTTTGCTCGATCGATTTGTGAGTGGCAGTGGATATGTGCTTGCTCCATAAATTGACTTTTAGTTTTGTCTATGTTGCCCTCTATTTATTAATATTTTTAAATGAATTAACAATATAGTATACTGTGTGAGTTTTTCGAGAGTTGCCATTTTTATCATAGCCAAACCGTTGATTTAATCGAAAAATTGTTCAAATAAGAGTTGTAGATATCGACGGAGGCAACCGATTGCTATAGTCAGGAGCTTTATAGCTCTTATGGTTTTCGAGCTATGGTACAAACTGGGACTATATATTAATTTTTCGATAAAACTGATCTAATGCATTAATTACCAACATAAATGAGGAAAAAAATTTTTTTACCCAAGTATAATTTTTTAATTTTTCTTTATCAATTAGGCGGTAAAAATATGCATATATACTTGAGGCTACTTCAACCGATAGTGTTTTCCTTGTTTACATTTCCATTATACCCAAGAAAAGAACCTTTTCCAGTACCATTTCGATCATAAAAATTTGATTGTAATAGAAATGGCAACTCTCAAAGAACTCACATGGTATTAGCGACAATTTTTCAGGGTTCTAGTTAAGCATTAGTAATCCCAACTTGTATAATTTACAGTGTTCATCTTAGATTAAATGTTCAGTAATAGGGCAAAGTGACCAAAGACAGATAAAAAAATTATTTAACGATATAAAATTTTTTAAAATTACGCGGACAAGGAGGCTTAAAATTAAATTTTGTTGGTTGAGTTTCAATTCTCATCTTCTTAGATTATTTTTGCTAGAGATTTTTTAATTTCAAACTTGCTTCTAAATCTCTGTACACTTTTGTATAGTCTTTTTCCCCATTTTTTTTTCGATGGTCAAGTCATTTATCTTAAAGGACACAAATCAGTTAGATCCGGTACACTTCAGAAATAAGACTTTAATTCACCGCATCACTCCGAAACAGTAGAGAGGGAAAATATAAATATATGTATTATTAAAGTGACTTTTAACTGGTCACCCTGTATCTCTTCTAAAAGCAATGCACCTGTATATAAGTGATGTTTAATATTCAATATTGTAACTTCACAATACTTATTAATAAAATAAATTGTACAATAAATGTCTCAAAGTACATACATGACTTTACTCAAAATACCTTAAGGTAATGTATTATAGAAGGTTGTGCGTATCTATTTAATTGAGTATAAATGAATAGAGCAATACAGGATGGATTCAAAAAGAAAACTAAGCTCTTACTGTATAATATTTTGACATGAATTTGGTTTAGTTAACATATTTAGTCTCTACCGCCATTTAGCGAATTTTTGAATCGAAAAGAAGTTATTGAAGCCACTGTCATGACGCGACTTGAGCCCGGGACTATGATCACCGGCAAACCAAAAATGACCGCACGATAACTCTCCAGCGAGACATCAAATTATTGAAACGCAAATCATTGAATGAGTTCTTCAGTGGGATACGTTCGATCTCCGAGCCTTTTCGAACATTTTTTGTGAAAAAAATAAGCTTTTTTTATACCATTAAAAAATGGAGCAAAAATCACATAAAAAAGGTTCTTGAACTACACGTATTATTCCATTTCGAGAAAAATTAATTTTTGTAAACGGAAATTCGCAATGTTTTATGTATGATGCTGCAACAGGGGTACTGTATTTTACGGTCGTCATTTTGATTTTATAAAAATTAAACCTACACAGTAAAAAAATTTGTGTTAAAGTTGACACATTTCACATGTCCAGAACGGTTCAATAATTTTTTGTGTTATTTTAACACAAAGCACATGTGTCAAATCTTTACACAATATTTGCGTCAACGATTTAACACACAAGAGGACATACATTTTGTGTTAATTTTTCAGATTTATCAGAGTTAATCGTTATACTTTTTTATTCAATATTTTAGTTCCACTGCAGCTTTGGATATTTGAAAATCGTCAAGAATTATAACGATTTTGTTCATATATATTATTCTAATGAGACGCAAAGTAACTCAGTCCTTTGTAAAATTTCTTACTTGTTTTCATATATATGTACCAAAATATATATATAATAAAAAAGATGAGAGTAGTTCTTATTATTAAACAAAACCGAAAAATTATAAGTTTTTTCAGTTATTGACGAATAGAGTTTTATTAAACGTTTAAAAATGAAACAATTTTCTTGCATTTTAAGGTTATTTTATTACATATTTAGTTACACAATAACCTCAAAATGTAAGAAAATTGTTTCATTTTTAAACGTTTAATAAAACTATATTCGTCAATAACTGAAAAAACTTATAATTTTTCGGTTTTGTTTAATAATAAGAACTACTCTCATCTTTTTTATTATATATATTTTTGAAAATATATATTCTAATGTAGCTTATGTACTTATAATAATTTTTGCTCTACACAAATATTGTGTTACCTCTTTGTTGTTCAAAACAGGCTAACATTTATATTCTGTTAAATCAAAATTTGTGTTAATATTTTCATTTAACACAAACACGAAATGCTACATTAGCGCAGGGTTGTGTTACTTATTTAACACAAAAATTTTAACCATTGTTTTTTTTTACGCAGAACATAAATTTTTTTACTCCATCACCCATCAGCCGAATTAGGCGAATCGATAAACACCTCATTGATTAAAATCCATTTGGCCAGTCTGATAAACGTGAAAAATATAAACTTGTCTTCACTGTCGCGCAGACGGATAAAAAACCGCCAAAAAAATAAGTCGTATTTAAATGTCTAATATTTTATTTCATGAAAGCAGCTTAGTGTTAGTGAAAAACCCTGATTTGAAGCTTGTCCAACACACATTTAGACTTTGTGACAATTATAGTTATTTATAACCTTCTTCTTCCTCCTCGGATCAGCAAATAAGTATGTAAAAGTATGTAGATTATTATCATTCTTAACCAACGAAATACTCCAGAAACATCAAATGAAATTATATAGAATACCTAATATGTATGTATAACGTTAAGAGTAAAGGTTAGAAGAAAATTAGAGCTTTCCTTAAAACTTTTTCGTAAATTGATATTTATTTTAAAATTTAATAAAACATGTGTCTTCAGCGGCGTCGTTGTTACTTATTTTCATAGCGTGTTTACCAACCAAGCGACAAGAACCCGAACGATGTAGTGGCAGAGAGCGTTCTGGCACATGTGCCATAGGTATACGAGAAAATGAAACGGGACACGACAAAAGAGTATGAAAGTGGTAAATGATGTCATTTTAGGAAAATATCAAGTTTTGAATAATACCATTAAGCCCAGCCGTATACTTTACTTTCTCTTCACTGACAACTACATGCATTTATTACGCTACAGCGTGATACAGAAATTGTACCAGTCAATTCGGCAAATAAATAAAAATGCAGTACAATTAAGTCCAGAACAGAATGCTCCGTAAAGATCGCGACAAGCTGTCTGCTTTGGGGCCGAAATTAATTATTTTTCTTAATAAGGTTTCGGTCATTTACGCCGATTGGGGCCAGAACAAGTAGCCTGAATTTGGATCAGAATGTAAAAGCGTTATATTACGGATCCGATCCTGTTATTTGTTCCGAATCCCAACTAAACGTGTAAATCTTTAAACGAGTAATCTAAAAAAGATTTTAAGTTACAAGTGGTGCTAAAATTATCATTATTTTATTCTATATTTTTGAGTAATTGCATTTTTAACGTCTAGTTTTCAAAATCTGTGGTAAGCCTCATTCACTGCTGAATAATTGCAATTTTAACTAGAATACGAATAATTTAGTTGTAATCTATATTGTATTATTATATTTCTTATCTGCATATTTCCTATAGTAATGGATAGATGGCACAATTAGGTGTCAACAAGATGATATAAAAATACACTTATATACCAGTGTCTGTCTAGATTATTTTATCGACAACTTAAAAGCCCATCAATTCTAATTAATTATTTCATAAACTACGAACATTAACTATGTTAATTTTTCTTGAAAAGATGTTTTATGAATTTGTGGGTATGGTCCATATCACTTAAATTTAACCATGCTTATCACTTATGAATTTAAATAATTTCCGTTTTCTTGGCTTCATCTCTTTCATTATTGCACTTATGTAAATTTTACAATTGCAGCTTGTTTTAAGAAAAGATTAGAAGATTGATTTGTTTTGAATATAAGAATTATTTAATCTTTTAACTGTGAATCTGAGATCAATTGTATTTGAAACAGGGTATAACTTAGATAGTTATAATACTTCTATATTATTACTATTATTTTTGGAAACAGATGGCAACACAAGGTTGGGTATTATCGCTATTACCATGTAAATAAGATTACCGTAATTGAAATTGAAATTGAATAAGAAAAAGTTGTGAAAAGTCAACTTCAATAGATCACTTTTAAGCGGGAACATTGTGAAATTATATTACACTATTAGATAATTTTCATCAACAAGTACTTAAATATATATGATACATCATTTACAAAAACGGAAACTTTGTACTGAGTTTGTACTATATCTTAAAAATTCGTTAAGTGCGTGTTTTTGACACGCACTAAGTAATGTCACCTAAGTGAAAGTGTTAATTTATGATTGTTTGTTAACTCTACAGCCCCCTTGCGTTTATTCAATATGGATGTACAACTCTATAATTATTCAATATGGATATACAACTCTATAATAATGTTTCCCCCACTATGATCACACAACGATATTAATATGTCATCCTTCGATGACATAAAAACCACAAGAATTATAAAGTTCTTGAACATAGTATAGCTAAAGCTTTTTTTAGGCGGTCCTTTTTTGTGCGATTTTTTTATGCGGTTTTAAAAAAAATGGTCATTAAAATGCATAATGTGAATCAAAATCAAGAGAAAAGTATGAAACTTAAACGTTAACTATAATAATCTTCTTTGATTAAAATACCTTTTAATGGTTTTTAAGCGTTTAATCAGTAGGTACATTGCATAAGAAAATAAATTATTGCATTATTTAGTTATTTTTTACAATTTTCTTAATATTATAAAAAAAAGAAATTAATTAAATTTTTTCCACGTATAAATTAATGCTTAATCTTGTTTAGAAAAGCTATTTCTAAGGAAATCGCATGAAGGAAAGGTTTACCTGTAATCGGTTATCCCCACTAGTAGCTACAACTCTTACCTGAACAATTTTTCGATTAAGCCGATAGTTTAATCGTAATAAAAATGGAAACTCTTAAAAAACTCACGCTGTATAACATTATTTGCACAGAATAACTTTAAAATGTGACAGTAACAGCAATGATTTCTTTCATATATTGTTTCATTATTCACTTGTATCAATATAATATTCTAATATGCACGTGTGCTACTGTTGGATGTAAATTGGATCACCGTGTAACAAGAGCGGGACGCGCTGGTATCATATTTTCAACGCCACGTATGATGCACCTTCGTACGGATAACATGCACTTATTTCAGCACCGCACATATACATGCATGCATGCACTTCGTCGTAACTCCTCGTACATTGTATGTAATGTACGTCTGTGTCTATAGGTAAAATGTTGTATATTTTGTTTATTGTGTTTGGAATATGAATCTGTTCTGCAAAACAGAGAAGGAAATATGGTGTTCATAGGTATATATATATATATATATATATATATATATATATATATATATATATATATATATATATATATATATAACATTTTATTTTGTTTTGAATATGAACACCTGGAATGAACACCATATTTCCTTCTCTGTTTTGCAGAACAGATTCATATTCCAAACACAATAAACAAAATATATCACACAAAGTTTCTGGCTCTTTTACATTTTCATAACTTACATAACGAGAGACTGACTGACTGAGTAGGAAATGTTTCAAAACTAAAGTGTAGTTAAATTTCTAAATTAATTTTAGTTTCATATTATATTATATTTATGAATTTTGTCTCTTTTCGTTAATGAACCACTATTTGAAAAATGGCAAATTGAGATGAGATTTGTGAACGTAAGTATTTTGTATTTGTTTTATCGTTGTAAAAATAGGTTAAGAGCGAGTGGAGCTTGCACAATTAGAGTTTCTTACAGTGAGTAATCAAAAGACCAAATTGTCCAGATGTTATCCAAATTTTCTTACGAAAATGCATAGTTCATGAATTATATTTTTAAAAAAAAAAAAAAAAAAAACTTGCGGGGACAGGTCTACCCACCCTGTCAACTTTCCATTGGGTGTCTTGAAAGATTAGAGACTACTGTACATAAATAATTATTTTTCCATTTCAGGGGCTCCTCCCGCCTCCAGTCCCCGACAGGGGCTTCGACCCTTACGTCCCACAGGGTGGCTTCGCGCCCTGTATCTCGAGGGGGACTCCATCCCTCCTTAAACAAATGATATCATCAATTATTCTCGAGATATGCGAGATGATAAATATTTCACAAAAAGTTTTTAATTTCGTTTTTTTTTTTTTTTTTATTATTATTATAAAAAACAAACCGCTAATCCGAATTTGCTGAAAACATTATCCGGTCTTCATTTTGTAACTACGTATCTAATGAAATTAGTCCGGAATTGATATCATCATTTGTTCTCGAAATATGCGAGACGAAAAAAAATTCACGAACGAACGCACACACAGACATCATGTTAAAAATGATGAATTCGGCTTCTAGTGACCTTGAAACGTGGAGATATGTCTAAATTAGCGATTCGGAAAATCAGACCTATTACAATAACTTGCAATGAGAAGTTAAAAAAAAACTATTAGGTATGTTTTTCAATTTTTAATCACTCTACTAGTCTACGTATATAGTTAACACCGGCACATGCTTGAAAAATTTATTTAATGACCTCATAAATAGCACTAAATAAAATAATTACACAGAATCATAGTTTTATCAAACCTTTTTCCTGTTTAATGTAATAAAATCTATTTAAACATCACAAACAAACATGTTTTTTCAATAATAAATCTGTCGGTTACAAATTTTACTAAATTTAATGTTCATTTACATGTTAATTTCCACTGTTCGTGGGTGACACGGCATAGCCCAGAAGCATAATCAAAATATTAATTATTTTAATAATAATAATAATAATAATAATGGTTAATTACAATATGAGTATAGCAGAATACAGCATAACCTTTTTTTATGCAGTCATTTTTGTCCGGTTTTTAAAAAAAAATTCCTCATTAAAGTGCATAATATGAATAAAAGGCAAGAGAAAATAAGAAATTTTAACATTAATTAGCGATAAAATTATTTATTAGTTACTTGTAAACATTTAGTCTAGTACATTGCATGAGAATATTAGTTACTGGATTATTAAGTTCTTTACAAATGTATTTGTCGCAATTTTTATAATATTATAAAAATAAAATAAAATGTTCTCATGAGTAAATTAATATTTTATCTTGTTTAGAAAAGCAATTTCTAAGAAAATCGTTAATAGATTTTTAACGTTTTGAGTTATGTATCTTCTATAAAACCTGGAGCCGATTCACGCATAAAAACTATAAAAAGGTTTTTTTACAGTCTGGAGCGAACTATACTTTTTACGGCTCTTTATAAGGATTTATAATTTTTTTGTGCGATTCCTAGATATGCTGTATTGTTAGTATTTATTTAAATAAATATTATTTATATTTTTAACTTCCCATAGGAAGTTATTGTAATGGGTCCGATTTTACGAATCGCTAATTTTGACATATCTCCACGTTTCAAAGTCATTAGAATCCGAATCCATCGTTTTTAGCGTGATGTCTGTGTGTGTGTTCGTTAGTTAGCTCGTTCGTTCGTTCGTGAATTTTTTTTCGTCTCGCATATTAGTCGCGTCAATAAAGGTTTTTCCTCGGAAGTCCTCAGAAACAGCTCCGATTTTAATGATTTTTTTTTTAAATTTTTGTTTTTTTTTATATTATTTAAAATCAGAAACCTTTTAGAGGGGGGAAATAATTATTTATATTGTTTAAGGGGGACCACTACTGTATGACCGCCTGAAAAAAGGCGGTTAAAGGAAACTACTGTATGGACTGTTTTAATATTTTAAGGATATATTCGCTGATATATAGTAAATTCATGATAAAATTTTTGGACCAAAAAATTAAAAATTCAGTGAGTTATTCGCGATCTCCCAAGTGCCTGAAATCAAAAAAACCAAAAAGCCTATTAGATTAGAAGGTGTTGCCCGTGCCATGAACGACCAGCCGTGTATTTTCTGCTGGCATGGCGGTTTGTTGCCTATTATATTAGTAATAACCAGGTAAAATTTTAAGTAGATCTTATGCGTCGTTTTCGAGCAAATGACAGCAAAAAATTTTATTGTTGAACAAAAGCGCATATAATACTTGTTTCGAGGTCAATTTTCGGGAAAACGACCAGCCGTGTATTTTCCGCTGGCATGGCGGTTTGTTGCCTATTGTATTAGTAATAACCAGCGAAAACTTTAACCAGATCCTATGGGTCGTTTTCGGGAAGTTAAAACCAATCATTATAATTTAAAACCAATCATTATAATAATTTCAAAAATTTCAAACCAAATTCTGAATAATATTAACGAGTTATTTAAATATCAAATACAATTAAATTTTATGGAATTATAATTAATCACGATACTCACTGACATGCAGACTATTTCAATTTTCCATAATATAATAATTTAAAATAATTTTCGTTCTTCTAATACCAACCACACATAGTAGCTAGGTACATGTAATCTTTATATGGTACAAAATTAATATAATAATGATCAAAAACAATTATTAACGAGCGTCGCGACGCAAACAAATGAACAAGTAATAATGTATATGTATCCACGTATATGGTTACAGACCCATACATACTTTAAAACTTTCTAAAATTAATAATAATAACAAAAGATAGCGATAAAATGTGACATCATCACAAGAACAAAAGTTCACATAGAGAATACCATACCTTCAGTCACAAAAAGCAGTATGTACCCAACTGTACTAACTTTGGAAATATTTTCGTAAGTATTACAGGTAAATTCCATTTTTGGCAACCACAAAACATTAAAATTTAATGTACGGAATGAAAGAAGAGGTAAGAAATTTGAACAATAATTTCCGATAAAGTTACATATTGACTGTTTTTAAACGTTTAATCGGTAAATTGCAAAAGAATATAAATTACTGTATCATTAAGTCTCTTTACATATGTATTTATGTGCAATTTTTGTAATATTATAAAAAAAAATGATATGCTCTATCTTGTTTAGAAAAGCAACTAGTAAGGAAATCGTAAGGTTTTAAGAATTCTGTTATATATTCTCTATGAAACCTTTTTGTGCGGTTTTCGATCCACCGCTTAAAAAAAAGTTTTTTATGAAGTCTTTGGATAATTTTATTTATGCGAAAAAAGGAGATGCACTATTTCATTTGAAAAATTACCAGTTTGTATTAGACTGAACATGGCTGGCACACTACCTAATGCATTCTAAAGATTAATAAATTTTTTTAGGGTTTGAAGAAACATTTCAGAATCCTTATGCATTTATGTTGTATGTGGCTTCTAGCCAATCAGTGAATTCGACAGGGCTGCACGTATTTTACTTTTTTAAATATATAAATACACAATAGGCCTAAAAAGTCTGTATCAGTTCTGTTGATGTAAAGTTTGTGAAATAAAAATTTTTAAAAATTATTTTTTTTTACACATAGTTAACGGGAGAATATCTGAATAACTGAATACTTAATATTATATAATAAATAAGAAACTTCTGCTAAAGATTAAATGATTAAAAATAGACTTGCAACAAATATTTAGCAAATATTTGATATTCGACCGAATACCGTACAGGTACTCAAGAATATTCGGTTCAGTATCGAAAAGAAGAAAATATATTTCAAATGTAGTATAATAACACAAAGTATATTTCAGGAGCTTATTTTCAAAAGTAGTCAATTCCAAATTTACAATTTTCAACTGAAAGCGGTCGATGGTACTAAATACCATTCTTCATAGTCTGTGACTTTCAAATTTAATAAAATCTCATACATAGGCATGTAAAATATAAATTTATCTTTAGTTGATTTTCAATAGTAGCTAAATCCAGACGTCTTTATTTTCAAAACGTATCAAGTCCATTTCAACCAATCCTGTAATCGCAAATGTGGGTGCCATATTTAAAATTTTGTATGTTACAACATGATTCAGACTTCTGTAGACTTGTTTTCTTTAACTGGTTTCTTTTTAAAATCATTAAGATTTATGCAATAAAATGGAAAAGTTCATAGAAGAAGTACTGCCTCATCAATCCAGGAAAAGAACAGCAACATTACAAAATAATAAACGCTTTCAAGCAACGAAGGAAAGATACATTATTTTCATGGACTTATAATAGGTTCAAAAGATTAGTGTTGCACATTTCATAATAAAATTTTTTTATTTTATAATAAGAATATAGTCATAATCATAAGTTTGTATATAATATATTATATTATCATTAATTTGTATTAAATATTGTTAGCAATGGATAATAGAAATAAAATAATTACCAGATAATAGATTGAAATCTTTTTTAATATCTTATTATATTTGAATTTTTATTAAAAATTTCTTTTAAACTGTACAATATTCAAAAGTTAATAAAAATGTACATGTACAAATTAAATATTTTCACTTATTTGTTTTAATACAATTTTTTACAACCCTGATTCCAATATTATGATATTATGATGAATTCATTCAAATATAGTCAAATCCTATTCGACCTACGTCATAATTGGTCAAATCCATTTTCTTTATTTTCAAATTTGTCTAAATCCCTACCTAATAAACAAAATTAGTCAAATCCAACTTTAAATTCCTTTTTTCTCCTGTAATCTCTGTAAATGTTTATATTTTTTTATAGTTCTTTATATCACTTGATGTTTTAATAACCCAAAAAAATTGTAACTGCGAGCCTAACTTTTTTTTAAAGCTCGTACAAAAACTTGTGATTTTCTCTTAATATTATTAAACTGGAGATGACCACTTTTGAAAATAGGCTCCTGATTTATTTTATCAAGATGATGATTCATAGCTAAAATAAAGAAAGGACATACCAACGTCTCCTGGGCCAGCTGGTTACTTTATACACAATTCGTTACGAAATTCGTTTTCCATTTTATTTGTGAATCCATTTTATCTTCAATATCAACCAAAACTTTTCAAACGTAGTGTTGTACAATATACTTGTGTAGGTATGTACGTATGAATGTCTGTTAAAATATGATTTTTGTTATTATTACAATATTATAATATTTTGAACACTTAGCTAGCTAGAGTTAACATTAGAGGTGGTAGTACATACATAATATAACGAGAATATACTCTCAGCGACGTCTAGTGCTCTATATAATTAATTCAAGAATAATGTAACGACCGTAATAGAATGTAGCAGCAACTTTTATAATACAATATGTTTCAAAGTTATTTTCAAAGTTGCACACACATAGTCTTTAAGTTTTATATTATAATTCAATAAGACATTGTTATTATTATTGTTAGTATATAATTTTGTAATTCTCAAATTCTTTATCATTTTATTCTGTTTAAAAATTCATATAGGTATGTAGTATTTAGACCTACAAGGGAAAAGTTACTAAAATTTGAAAGACACTTAGAGTGGTATAATTTATAAATACAGGAATATATTTAGAAACTTATTGCTAATGATGTGCAAAATTAGTCCTTTTCTGGTAATCTATCAAGACCAACGTCAAAATTCTAAGTATGGTTGCATGAGCCAATACCAAAACTTAAGTGAATAAAATCCAGAAGAAAGGAAAGCTCTTCCGTAAATTTCCTAATTTCTAAAAAATTTTCTAGGCGACATAATTTGGAAATGCAAGAACATGATTGAACTCTACCCTCCAATTGAATTTTTCTTGTTTTTTAAGGACCATTAGAAAACTATTCTTTAGCTTTCATGGAAGCGAATCTATACGTCATTCTAAATGTTCACAAATTTTTTCAGTTTTTTTTTTTTTTGAATGATCCTTCTAGCAATAACGGTCAAGGATAGATTATCCCCTGAAGTGAACCCCCAGAATCGAAATTCAGCTTTAGATCTGCAATCGGGTTACTGCAATTTGTGTGCTAAATTTCAAATTTTCACATCGAATAGTTTCAGTGAAAATTGCCTGGGACCGTTTGACGGATACCGAAGTGATTTCATAAGTGTTCCGTTTTGCCAGTTTTGGTACGGAATACTAAAAAGAAACGTTTTTACTACAAGTTTATGCACACCTTATTCTTAGAAAATTTTCAAACTAAGTTTATTTTAAAAGTTCAACAAATGAAATACAAACAAAAACAGAATATTATGCTGTATAGCAGTGTTTTTCAACCTGTGGGTTGCGACCCCCTGGAGGGTCGCGAAGCCTTTTTAAGAGGGTCACAATTACTTTAAAAATAAAACCACTCTAGTTCAACATATAATATTTATTTTAAGTTAATTGATGGCTACATTAATGTGATAGTTTCATACTTTCGCGCGATAAAGTTTCAAAATTGCGGCTTATTTTCAATAACAGTAAATCCGAATTTTAAATAATTGTCGTCATATAGACACTTTTTCGTTGGTATTGTTTTATAAGTCTTATTAGAACTTGAAATTGCCAGTTGTGCGTACGTTTCCAGAAACTTATCTACTTTCAATAATAACAAGGAGCACAGAATTTTGAATATTAGACAATAAAAGAGAGTGAGAAACTGCTAAACAAACAAGAAGACAGTTCAATAAATTTAAACAGTAACGCGACTTCACAATTCAAAGAATTCAAATGGATTACGTTCGGAAGCGTTAAACGGCGACGACCGTCGCGCGTGCGCGTGTCACTTTTTACGCCAAGCACGCGTTCAGAAGCTTCTATAAGTCGTCAACTTCGATGTCGATATAAAAATATGCCTGTTTCAAGTTCTTAGTTACGTACTTAATCGATACCTAACTATGAAAATAATCAATAATGATGAACGGATTCGACATTTATAACATAAAGGAATAATAGTAATAATAGGGTAAGTGTGCCTAATATCGAACTTTTCCTAATATCGAACCCTCTCATATTTTCAAAACAAAGAGGAGAAAAAGAGGAGAAAGAATCATAGTAACATAGATTCTCTGTCAACAATCATTGCTCAGTTGCTTGTTGTGTTTCCTTGTAAGTCCATCGTACTATGACGTAATTTATTTCTTTTGTTTTCAAAAATATTTTTTATACCTGTTATTATTAAATTGTAATTTACGCAAAGGTTAGATATGTTTAAATCTTGTTTTCACGTTTTAATTATTATCTTGTTCCTTTTTATTTATTTTTTTAAATTTTTTTCTTAAACTATCCCGGGTTCGATATCAGGGTTTCGATACCAAATATAGGTACCGTGGGTTCGATATTAAGAACACAATTTTTAAGACTGAAGAAAACACCTGTATACAATTTTATTTTTTTTTTTTGTTTTTTTATTAGAAGAATAAAGATATTTATGTTTTCAGTTTGTTTAAAACTAAATTTCAAAAGTCCTGAATATTATTTTCCTTATATTTTTCGCCAATGAGCTGAAATATTTAAATAAATGAAAATGGATTCGATATTAGGCACACTTACCCTAGAGGGTAGGGGGTCGCGAAATTTTTTTCCATACTAAGGGCTTCGCGTCATGAAAAAGGTTGAAAAACACTGCTCTATAGAAACAGAAACAAATTCCTCTGAACTCTATTTTCTTATACTAAACGTGTTAACAACAAAATGAACGGACAAATAAAATAGAAAAAAATTCCCGTCTCTTCAAAGTTACCTCTAAATCATTTTTATCAAGAGAGAAAGAACGAAAAATGGCAAGAATTTTATCTACCTACTTCTTTTACACCTATTAAATTTTATTAACTTTTTCAAGTTTCTTACTGTGCAAGCAATAAAATAATGAACTAAAAAATCGCTTGATATAAATAAAATATCTAAACATTTTATGACTTGAGTGATAACAACAGCTACCACGACGTGTTCATAGTCGGGCACGCCATAGCTGAAGTTGGTGTAACGTGGCGATAGCGACAGAACATAGAACGGAATTTGATTTCATCGTCATTTCACCGGTATATGTTGGATTTCAATTCAATTTTCCACAGTTAAATATTTTAACGTAGATTAGATATTTCCTCTTTTATTAAAATCTATATAACACACATAATATAATAGTGGGTTGTAAGGTATCTATATCTATAACTATAAATATGATAATCAGGACCGGTCCGACGAAAAGTGGGGCCCGGTGCATTTGTTACATTTTACAAATTCGTGCAATATATATAGGGGTAGGATAAACTACATGGAAATGATTTAGCAATTCTGAAACTTATGGTAAATTTTTATGGAACTGTGATTATTCAACAAAGTTGCCGGCATAATATGTTTTTGTAATATTGCATTCGTGATTTTTATCTTATTTTCGCAAATTTTTTGGTACAGAACCACTGTAACCTTACTACTTTTGATATAGAACCGCTGCACTGTAACTTTAGTGTTTTTGGTATAAAAATTTGATGGACAAAATTATAAGCCTGACGATAGGTCCGAAGTGATATTTTATTATCTTAGTTTTGAAAAAGACCTTTCTGTAGATACAGTGATAATAATTTAATGGATAAAGTTAGAATACTAACAATATTTTGATACAGTTTTGAAATAAATATTGCAATACATAAGTACATTGTTAAATAAATTGTTACCTCTATTTTCGCCAAAAAATTTTGAACTTGTAATTTAATTATTTGACTTTATTTGGCGATAAACCTCAATATTAAGACCAGCAAAAAACTAAACAGAAGTTTTTAACCAATCTTCAACATGTCGACCGGTTTCGGTGTCTCAAAACACCATTATCAAGACAAGAATATAAAAATCAATAAAAATAAAAATAAAAAATGAAAAAATTAAAAAAATTTTTTTTATAAACAAAAGAAACTAAAAACCTTTTAGTTTGGATCAAAACCAATCAAATCAAACAATGTCAAATATAGCAACTCGATGGTTGAAAAAAAGGAAATACGTACATCACTAAAAATGATATACGAAAACGGAAATGTGAAACAACAAAACATCTTAAGACCAAACTTGCAATAGAGAATGGAAAAAGTAAAAGAAGAAACGAAAAATCATTTTTAGAAAAAAACATCTGTAAACGCCACAAATCGCTATATTCGTAAAATTGTGGTTCTGAAACGTAAAATTCCACGACAAATTTTGATTTCATTAAAAATCAACATCGTCGCTGAAAAGTCACATTTAATTATTTGATTTTACAAAGTCGGCCGGTGGTTTGCCCCACCTTCGAGACAACCCTGATGATAATAATAATGTAAGCGTACACAGACAATTAAAAAATGACTAGCAATTAATATTCTCATATTAGGCTGGAAGTTAAATTAATATTCTACTAGATATTTCTTACGATTAAAATATTCTCTACGTGATAATTCTTGTTGGAAATTACAATAACGTCGGTTTCATAATTTATAAGACAGGAATCTAAAATGCTAAAAATAATTCAATTCTCTATGTAGTTTTATTTTTAATTTTTTGACGAGCAAACTGTTTTTAGGGTTTCGAAGAAAACTCTTGGACGAAAAAAAATCGATAGACTTTTAATATATGATAAAATACAGGAATAATTCAGTCGATGAGTTTCAAAACCATCTAATTAACACAACTCATAAGTTCTCTCACTTATAACAATGATTTTGATGTGGTTTTTACCATTAAATTTTTAGGAAAAATTATACAGTTTTTATAAAGAAATAATCACAACGATACCACTCATCAATAATTAGTAAATAACGGTTAAAAATTATAATTAACTACTTTTACAGCAGTTTGCTTTAATTAGGTGGTTTTGAAACGGTTGATTTTGTAATTAGCTACTTTTGCAACAGTAACACTAACAATTAGACACTTTTGCAGCAGTAACACTAACAATTAGACACTTTTTCAACATTTTATTATTATTTCAATAAGTTTTAAATACAACAACATCCGTTCAAATCCATCTATTTACATCGTATAACGTAACTTATGAAAACTAAGATATTTTCTTATAATTTAGTAGAATATTCTCCAATAAAACAAGTCTCTTTACTGGAATTTAATAGTAAAACACAAATCAGAACCACGATGTTTCACACAATTTTATTCTGTACACATTCGCAGCCTGTTATATTTGACAATTCCACAAGTTTCTTTCTATTTTTTTTCTAGTTATTTCGATAGTAAATAATTTCTTAGAGAGAGTAATAAAATTATCACATACGATTATTTGAACCTCTGCAGCCTTTGCAGTGGCACATATTGACTACCTAACTAGCTACTTCTGTTCCAGGTTTTTCTAATAACGCCATTTTTATATAAGTAATTAGATAGTTTTGCAGCTGGTTTGTGTTGCTTGGAACTCCATTTTTGTCCAATTGGAAAATATTGTAATTACCTACTTTTGAAACAGTTTCGTATTTTTGTCATTAAAATTAAAGGGGAAAAAGCTGACTTTGCACCGTGTAGTTGGTATTTTTTAGTGTAATTTATCGTCCTAAATAATAAACCGTATCTAACTCAATTTTTAAAAAAATCGTCAATTAGATAGTTTTGAAACTCAGCGACTCAATTGACAAAATATAAGGTTTGTTGAAGTACAATTTATTGCATTTGTCTTTAAAGAACTACTTAATACAGTTCTTCCTAATTTTTATTTTATTTTTACAAAATACCTTTAATTTCAAATAAGAATTTTCTGGTAAACAATTGTTGAAAACAGCAACCGTATAACAGTAGGCAGCATTCGTAAAATAACAGAATAAAGTAAGCCAATTGATTTTTAATAAAAATAGCTTGTCATAAAATTACGTATTTTTAGTTAGTGTTATAAAATCAAACGCCCGTATTTATAGATATTACTACGTATCAATAAAAACTATAGAAATTTATGACTTGAATTGAAATTAGTATATTTTGTATTAAACAGTGTAATGTAACATTTCCAAATCTATAATCTCTTATTTTATAGCTAAATAATAAATATTTGTTTTATGGTTTTTATTTCAATTTTTCTAATCGTATTTTTTAAATATTTCCATTAGAGTTTTAAGCGCTTAACACTATGTGAGCATAAAATATAATCTAGAAGAGTCACTCTTGTTATTTATTAACGATGTATACCAGTGTAAGCAATATTTCTCTAGGAACAGATATAAACTTTGAAATTTAATGTTTCGTAAACGGAGTTTAAAAATGAGAATAGTTTTTAACTACATTTTAAGCCAGTATTCTAGTCTAGAATTTTTTAATTTCCTAAACGTACAGACCTTTAAAAATGTGTCCTCAAAAGGAAATTGAAAAATTTTGAAAATTTATAGATATAGTCATTTTAATACGGTAAGTTCAGGTATCAGCTATTAAGTTTTTAAAACTTTAAAAGCATTTTTCTTAAAACTACATTTTTCAAGCTAGTCGACATGATATTTCTAGTTCCATTTATCCAATGGACTTCCAATTTGGCATGTATTTTCAATACCATGTTGCTTTACGGTAGGGACTACGCATAATATGCCGAAATATTAATTTTAGCGAATTTCTAGAATGGAATTCAGCTATTACAGCTGCTGTCATGACGCGACTTGAACCCGGGACCATGGCAGAAATTTGTTTTGAGGTCCCTAGGAACCGAAAATAATATTCACTAAAATTTATATATATATATATATATATATATATATATATATATATATATATATATATATATATATATATATATATAAATATGTATATATGTATTTATATATATACCTATGTGTCCGCACCATAACTCTCGAACGAAATGTCCTACTTTTACAAAATTTGGTGAAAATGTCGGAAATCCCAAACTCCTGGATGAGCCGGACACGTCGGATGCCAGGAACATGGTTTTTGTTCTTGCAAAAATTAGTTTTTTGGCAAAATTTCCACTTATTCAAAAATTTTTGCGAAATTTTTTTACACCATTTAAAAGAGGAGCGAAAATTACATAAAAATGGTTTTTAAACTATTCTTTTGTGTCAACTAGTTTCCGAGAAAATCTAATTTTTATAAACGGAAATTCGCTATGTTATGCAGGATGCTGCGACAGGGGTATTTACAATTTTTACATTTTTATGTATATTAAAAATATCAATAATCGGTTGGTAAAAAATAGAGAGTAAAAATATTAGTAGTTCTTTTTTTATTAAGTCGTAAAAATAACGGAATTTTTAAAAAAAATCTTTCTAATTATATCATGCATGAGAAGATACGTGGAATTATTTCTGGCGTTACTTATTATTATTTTCGTTACATTTTCCATTATTTTCGTTGGTGATTCGGACTTGGGTTTTTAGAGGAAGTTTTTCAAGACCTTAACATACCTCAGTACAAAATTTTATTTTTTTTATTTTAAGTATTTTAAGTATTTTAACATTTCTACTATAGTAGACATTTAAAAGCTTCCGGCGTTACTAATGACAACCAAACTCATGAAACATTCTAAACAAATATCTTATTTACGTCTCTGAACATTCATAATAACATATTAATAACCCTCATGTATTAAAAAATTGTGTATTATTTTATGTCGACTACAGTGGACGTTTGGAACGAGGAAGTAGAACAGATGAAATAAATTTATATTTTTGATAACGAAACAATTACAATATAATTCTTGATCTTACAGACTACATTGTAACGTTTTAATATCTGTGTGGAAACTTACATTTATAATATCGACAATATCGAAATATTATTTTTTTACAGTTTTATAATGGACGCATCCGCTTTATGATTTTACCGATTCTTTTCACATGATCAATTCCATTCTTTCGATTTATTCACTGACTGCATACTATACTCGTATCTATACATTGTGTATGTATAAATGTACTGTACGGCGCGGCGTGTTTTTCTTCTTCTGATGTGTACTGAGCGTGCAGAGGTCATCGCTATTTTCGTTTTTGAAGACGTATTCAGTAATGTTAATAGTGGATGTAATCATTGTGCCCATATTCCCATTGTAGTATTATAACACAACAATAGAGAAAATAAAGTCATTTTCTGATTAAATTCTAGCGAGTAGATTATTGATATAAAAGTGAGGATTAGTGATTTTTCATTTTTAGAAAGATGGTTGGATTCTATTTTTCTATTTCAAATGGATTTAGAAAATTATTAAATTTTAGGTTTAAAATACGTTCAATAATGTTAATAACTGGCTGACCCGGCCACGCGTTGCTGTGGCTCAGTAGTTATAATTGATTGAATTAATTTTTTTAATATCATTTTGTCACAATCAAATCAATATTTACTAATAAAGCTCAAAATAGTTTAGCCAATTTTAAATCATATGGGATTGAGAATGGGCGCGAGAATAAAATGCTTCGCTCGCTAAACAGTTCAAAATTCTATAAAAGGTTAATTCATTGTAATGCTTCGCTCCGCTCGCCATACGCTCGCCATACGATTACGAAAAATTAAAAAAAAATTTATCTAAAAAATATAAAAATAAAATTTGGGGTGGACCCCGCGCTATCTGGTGGTAACTTCCATTAATACGAATATCATATTCATCTTACACATTAAAAATACATCATCATACTGATTTTCATGAGTCCAATCGGTTGAACGGGGCAGAAGTTGCTACTCTGCAGCGCCACCTGGTGGCGAGTGGCATCAACGAGCATATCATATAAACCTTCTCCGTGGAAAAATACATATATATATACCAATTTTCATAATAATCGGTCCAGTGGTTTTTGAGTTCATCGATGACATAATTCATTCTTTTTAGTCGAATTTTCTCCGAAAAATTAGACTTATACAGTCTATACGATAAGAGCTGCGAGAGGCGAGAGTAGGGGCGCTATCCGTTTTCGGACCCGTAGAACACGAATATGTAGAAAAAAAAGTCTGATATATATATATATATATATATATATATATATTCCCGCCACCTTTTAATTTGTGTAGGGCCCCCCTATGGAAGTTAAGAGATGAAATTTGGTAAATGGGGCTCATTTTCGAGGCACCTAATACTATCAAAGTGGGGTCAAATTTTGAGCAAATTTTTTTCCTAACCCGACCTTTAAGGGGGTGGTGGGGGGCGGAAAAGCAATAAAACTTTTCCAAACCGGTTTTAAATAATGTTTCGGTCAATTATCTACAACATATCCAAAATTCAGCTTCCTAGGATGATTTGGTGGGAGTAGAGGGTGGAAAAACGATTTTCGCTGGATCTAACAGGCCCCCAGCCCCCCAGAATTAACGTAGAGGGTTGAAATTTAGTGTGTTGATAAAGTTCGTACCTAGGTTGTGCTTTTTTGAGGTTTTAATATTTTACCCCCACCCCTCTCATTTTTAAGCTACAATTTCATGCATTTTCGACGTTTTCGAAGTTTGTACCACTCGCACAGGTCACCCAAATAAACCTAGAGGGCTGAAATTTTGTATTCGGATTGAGTTAGTATTAAGGGGGTGCCTTTTGGGGGTCTCGACTTTTAACCCCTACCCCCACCATTTTTATACCCAAAAGAACATGATTTTTCTTGTTTTTTAACAGTTTCGTTCGGGTCAAAATCTCCCCAAATAAACCTAGAGGGCTGAAATTTTGTGTACAGGTTAAGCTAATAGCCAGACACTGTTTTTTGGAGGTTTCAACTTTTAACCCTTACCCCCACGATTTTTACGCCAATATTTCCTTAATTTTTTTGCTTGTTTTCTAACACGTCTAGAGACTCTCTAAGGAAACCTAGAGGGCTGAAATTTTGTACGTGTATTCAGTTAGTATCCAGCTAGTACCTTTTAGGGAGCCTAGATTACTTTTCCCCCCACTTCTTCCACATCGGAATTGAATGCTATTGTTAAATGTGTTTTAAATGTATTACTTTTATTCTAAATACAAGTAGGCGAATAGTAATTTTAAAAAATTTAAAAAAAAGTGAATTCAATTTTTTAACAAATGAAATACATACATATTAAGTAATTTGAAAATGTTATTAAAGTCACTGTTTATTTATAAATTAGGGATTTTGGATTTTTATTATTTATAAAATAGATATTTTGGATTTTTTTGGACAGAAAAAATATCTTCATAAAAGCCTTCCAGTTTACTATTTAAGTTCCTTTTTTAATATTTAAAAATAAAACACAAAGGCAATTGGCGGATAAGCATGGATAGAAATGCCCTCGTACGAATTGTGTTGACTTTTTCCCTGGTAACTGCTATCGGCACAAAATTGAAATTTACTGAGATTCAGCCCTTAAAAACTTAAAACCTTTTTTTAAAGCCCCGATCAACCGGACACTCATCATCAGTTTTGAAACCACCAAAATTACAAATCGCTTGTGGACTTTTAATTATATTTCGCTTGTAGTACTCAATACCGAAGATGAAAGGAAAAATTCGACTTCCGTGATGGGGCTCCGCTGCTCACGGCGTTTTTATATATAAAGATATGTAATATTTCTAGTCATAATTTTAGTTATTGTCATTAGAATTCTGTAACAAGCAGAGAATCTTTTTAGTGCCCTCATGTTTGCCTCTTTAACCATCCGTCTGTCTGTCCGCTTTAGTACAATCACATCTTCATTTTAAATTTGAGATAGGTACTTTTCCATTTTGGAAAAGGGAAATGAAAATTTTATTTCTCCATAGTGTGGGGTGTTATTAAAATTTCGAAATATCAATTTTGTTCTGGTTACTCAAACAAACTCTACAAACTTAATGTTTTTAAAATTTGAAAATATAAGGGAACTTTTTGCAACAGGAAGTAAAATGTCACCTTTAATTCTAAGGGACTAAAAATACTTTTTGCAATTCCGGGACTAAAAGACATGATTTAGTCCCTCATAATAGGGAGTAAAGTGCCACTTTTAGCCCCAAGGGATTAAAAGATTCACTATTAGTCCCAAACGACTGAAAAATTATTTTGCTCCCGCTTTTAAACCAATCAGCAAGCACAATTTACCGAAATTTAACTTAAATTAAATAGCGTTGCTACGTAATTGGAAGTCTTAATATAAAAATTCAAACTTGTTGATGGAGACAAACATATTGTATTGTACAATTCGATTGATTTTTCAAAGTATACATGATGGAATATTATTACATACAATTTGAATGACATTTAAGTAATTTTTTTTAAATTTTTATAATTTAAAATTATTCGGAATTGCAAAAAATAGTATATACACTATAAGACTAATTTTTTTTTCTTCCCTCGTGTGATTTGTTGCCCTTGGGCCTTTACAGGCCCTCTGGTAACAAACTTCACACACGGGATTAAAACTCACACTTTAGTCCCTTGGTGTACAACATACTATATATCCCCGCTTTTAAGTCAATCTTCATGCTAAATTTATTGAACAGCACCAACTGGCAAGTTAAATTTAAATTAAATAACGTTGCTAGGTAACGAGCTACGTATTGTCCAGATTTTTAATTTATCCACAATGTTTCTTTTAAACCCGAGTGTGAAAGGCCTGTAGGAACCCTCTTTGGAAAATTATTTTGGCGTCAACTTCAAGTATTATGTCAAACTTTGCTTTATTTTTTGATGACGTCGAAGAACTTTTAGTTAAATTCAAGTACAATTGCTGTATCTATATTCACAATTTCACGTACAAATACGGATTTCTTGACATAGGTACTCCATCAAATTGTTGAATAAGATTGAAGAATATTCATCGCTAATAATGTATGGAGTCTGTTACACCAATGCGGTGGGGAACGCAGGTATGTGGTGCATTGCTGCCATCTGGTGGTAGCATATATTAGTGGAATTCGTACATAAAACGGAATACCGCGACTATGCTATATGCATCGCTGTTGAATGAAAATATGAATTAAGATTTTCCGTATACCTATAGAATTTTCTTATCACTCTATAGTGTCTTATCAAAACATGTCGGTATGCAAATGTATGTGTACATACATCAGTAGTTGATTCTTGTACGTTGCCTTAATATTACGCAATTTGTTTTAATATGGAGGTGATTAATAACGACATATGATTACGTAACACCGGTAGTAGTTAGCAGCGAAGGAAGTTCATTTACTTCTACACACAGTTACTGAATATGTAAATGAATCAACGGCGAGGAAGTGAATTTGACGGATTAACATACGTATAGAAGCAGTTTTTGTCCTATAAATTGATAGAAATGAAAAATACGCCTGTCGCACCATCCTGCATAACATAACGAATTTCCGTTTATAAAAATAAGTTTTTCTCCGTAACCAGTTTATATAGTATAATGGTTTAAAAACCTTTTTTATCTGATCTTTTCTCCTGTTTCTAATGGTGTAAAAGATGTTGCAAAAATTTTTGAACTTGGGAAAATTTTGGCAAAAAACTAATTTTTTTCACGAAAAACACCCAAAAAACCATGTTTCCGACATCGGACGTGTCTGGTTAACGAACTTGTCCCAGGGTTTGGGACATCCAACATTTTCACCAAAGTTCATAATAATAGGACATTTCGTTCGAGAGTTATCGTGCAAAAACACACACACACACATATATATATATATATACATATATATATATATATATATATATATATATATATATATATATATATATATAAATTTTAGTGAATATTATTTTCGGGTTCTAGGAACCTCAAAACAAATTTCTGCCATAGTCTCGGGCTAAAGTTGCGTCATGACGAAGGCTGTAATAGCGAGTTTCCATTCTGGAAATTCACTAAAAAGAAGAGAAACATAGTCATCAAAATCAAGTCATATTTAGGCAAATAGTGTTTTGCTTACAATCAGTTGTAAAAAAAATACTTTTTTCTCAAAACAAACCATACTGAAGTGATTTGAAATGTGCTGACTGGTTAAGTTTGAGTAATTTAGGTGTAAATTTTTCATTTTTGCTATCAAAATGACCGAATCTCTTTTATATATGGAACTAATCCGACAAAACTTTTCTTGGTAGTGGTCTTACGTCTCTAATTTTGATAAAAATGAAAGGAACGATTTGAAAAACCTTTAATTCGTTTCCAGTTTCATAAAATCATTAAAAATTCTAGTAGTCTTGATGATGCTATCACATAAACCTATGATAAGATTTGAACTAATCTCTGTTGGGGAGGGGGGCGTTATGACCCCTTTGACCAATCCCTTGTATCCGCTCTTGAGAATGGCGCCTTAACAATTCTGTCTTACATTGACGGCGTTGGTAAACTACAATGAATTTCTCAACAAATCACTACCAATCAAAAATTCTCCATGTGTCGTTTCAAGACGACACTTTTACTAACCTATATGCTTACAATCAATAAAAGGCAATTTTTATAACACACTTATAGTAAAACATGGAATTTATATGT
Source organism: Brachynemurus nebulosus (assembly GCA_035578155.1). NCBI lineage: Eukaryota > Metazoa > Arthropoda > Insecta > Neuroptera > Myrmeleontidae > Brachynemurus > Brachynemurus nebulosus. Next base: position 11,911,332 of record JAPWDM010000005.1, read on the forward strand.
ATGTATGCGAATGGGTAGCTTGGATAAAGTGTTTGTTGATGGTGACGGGCAACCGACCGATTGAACGGAAACTGAGAAGGGTGTTGTTTCAGTTTCAAGAACACCAACCCAATCAACTACCGTAAATAGGGATGAATAGGCACTTCGTATATTCTTCTGTTTCTTCTGTTTCTGTGCACCTATTCCTTAATATATTAAAAATTTACATGGTCACTTTGAATTATGCAATTTCTACTTTATAGTAAATTGGAGTCAAAAGAGACGATAACGGGATGAATGGAGACGAACAGTAGGGCCGGCCAAAATTGAAATAGAAATATAATTTAGAATTTTTTGTATTTATACATCCGAAAAAGGAACAATACCTCATAATTTTAAGTAGAAACAAACCTAAGATTGAAAGTAAAGTTTATAAAGTATATAAAGGTCATCTTTAATGTTTATAAAAATCTCTATTCTATGTACCAATACATTCTTCATCCGTCCGTAATCACCCCACATTCCTTTCTATGTACTGTCGCTACTAACCTCTCTTCCGTCTCTATTAACCCCCAACTTAATGCAAATTTCAAGTTATCATGATTTCCTCTTCAAAAAATGAAATACATCAATTTAAAAAAGACGTCCATTTAAATTTTTTTTTTAATTTTTTATTCAACTTCAAGTTTAGTCACTATTGCTACCCGAAAAAAGTCTGCTATAATTTAAGAGTTCTGCTACAGCTTAAGAAAGATATAATAAATATGTTAGCTTTTACGTCTAATATTATTAAACCAAGTTTTTGATTAACTTATCATCAGCATATATCGCGATTTATCTCGGTGTACGGTATAGATCGACCAACAATGGATATCTACGATACTGTTTGAACCATGTGCCACTAAAGTTGTAGAGTGAGCTAGTTAATGTTACTTGACATCTATCCTGGCAGTGTCAGCGTCAACATTCATGTCAACACAGCTCGCTGTAAGTAGTACACTGTACACACACGGCACCAGCACCAGCACCAGCTTCGAACACTGAACACAGAACGGAGTGTTGAATGTTATTGGATTTTACAACGTACATAATGATGGTGGATGGTGCAACATACACTCCGGGGACGACGTCGACTTCCTGTCACTGTGTAGTATGTACCTACCTCTGTCACCTCGCGTTTGTTGTTCCCAATTCAAATCAATATTGAAACAAGACGAAATATGAGAATTCTTTTGTCATACCCACTTTTAGTGTTTGATGGTTGCTGTAACTTGCTTACGAGTTTTTTATTTTTTGATTACTTTTCCACATTTTGAACAGATGTTGCACGAGAAAAAATATTGCTAGACGATGTATCAAATTTTGTTCACGTCCGTCGGTAGAACACCAAAAAACATATTTAGAAAATTTGATCTGAGGAAAAAATCTAGAGAACACATTCGAAGAAACGACAATTGAATAAAAATTAAGAATTATACTCTTTAAATCAATCGCTGTTACGTGATTAAAGTGGTAGGTCAGGCAAGATGGGATACCCACACTTTCACGCCACCTGAGCGCACCAATCGCAAGCAAGTTCAGTCTGTCGTCTCAGTTAGGGTTAATCATAAGTAAACGGCGGTAGTAGGAAGCTATGTTTTTAGTTAAAGCCCATCTTGTTCCGCACCTGTCAATGTGACTAAATTTTCATTGGTACCTAGTTTTAGAATAAATGTTTTATTATTTTATTAGTTATTTATTAAAAAGATTTGAGTTATATGTGACGTCCTGTTACGTACTCACTCTTGCTCCTTAGGTAGGATACGACAGGGAAAAATACAATCTTTTGTCCTTTTAGCGAATTTCCAGAATGAAATTCAGCTATTACAGCCACTGTCATGACAGAAATGGCAGAAATTTGTTTTGAAGTCCTTAGAAACCGGAAATAATATTCACTAAAATTCATATATATATATATATATATATATATATATATATATATATATATATATATATATATATGAATTATATATATATATATATATATATATATATATATATATATATATATGAATTATATATATATATATATATATATATATATATATATATATATATATATATATATATATATATATATATATATATATATATGTGTGTGTGTGTGTGTCCGCGCGATAACTCCCGAAGGAAATGTCTTACGGTTATGAAAATTGGTGAAAATATTGGAAGTCCCAAACCGTTGGACGAGTTCGTTAACCCAACACATCCGATACCCGTAACATGGTTTTCCCGGAAATTTTCGTCAAAAAAAAATTGGTTTTTGTCAAAATTTACCCTTACTCAAAAATTTTTGTGAATTTTTTTTACACCATTGGAAAGAGGAGAAAAAATCATATAAAAAAGATCTTTAAACTATTATTCTACGACAACTAGTTTCCCAGAAAAACTAACTTTTATAAACGGAAATTCGCTATGTTATGCAGGATGCTGCGACAGGGGTATTTTTGGTCTTATTTGTAAGACAGATTATCAAATAGAGTGAAAATAATCTAATGAAAAGAAAACACGATCTCAAAAACGCACCATCAGAGTTTAAATATTCCAATTTTGTCCCATGTTTTCCTACGCTTCGGAAATAAACTTTTAATTTTCTTTAAAACATTATGATTAGAACCATATCAATTGGAGAAGTTTCGTAGTGTTGATAATGTAATACGTAGTTACATTTAACTAAAACATAAACCAAAATTAATAAGCTGGTGAAAAAATTTTTCAAATCCGTTAACAAATAATAAAGAAATACAAGATCAATGCTTAAAAGGGAATAATTGATTTCCAATTCATTTGTGACGTCAAATATCCACACAATTGGACACCGAGTATCTTTTATACAATATTTTTTTAAATAAATTAGGTTAAATTACCATGGATTTAATATTTTTTAAAAGATGCAAAGTAGCAAAGATGACGTCACACATCTGTATCGGCTGGAATAGAACTATCTGTGTGACGTGCAACTTTAAAGTCCCGTAACTTTGTTAGTTGTTGAGATATCTTAAATCTTCTTTTACACTTTTGCTTGATTTTGTTTTAATTTTTATTTTCATCTATAAAAAAAATAGTAAACTTCTCCATTATGATACTAACCAAAATTTTTGATGCGTTCGCTAAGTAATAATTCTGTCAACTTTGCACCAATTGTAAAATTTTTCATAAATAGAAAATTATACCATAAAAGAAAATTTTGTGAAAAGCATACGTCCAAGGTCACTTAATGGATTCCGACAAGTGAGGTGTCCAAACGTAAAATTGTTTGTGCATTTTTGCAGAAACGAATAAACAATTGATATCAAATAATTCCAATACAGATTTCATTAGGCACTCACGCATTCACCCTCGTTGTAGAAAGTTTCATTTCAAAAATAAATATAAAAAGGTATAAAATGGGAAAACCTTATATATGAGTTTTTCTCAAAAGACCAAAATTTAATCTATAAAATAAATTTTTACACATGCTTTTGATTATATTCCATCATATGTACATACATAATTTATAAAAAACGATACTAATATATTACAATATAAATGTCAACATGAAAATGCCAGTAATTCATTCAAAAATAACACACTTCCTTATTGTGTGGTGTCTACGTAGGTATATTCGTGTTTCGGTAACAACAAACAATTTTCTTATTTTAAATAAAATGATGGTGGATGGTGGATGTGCCTACCTTCCATCTACCTATAGGTTTCCCCAGGGAAACGACATATGTATGTATATAAGGAGCAGACAAACTACCTTATTTTGTATTCTAAAAGCCGCCATCTATACCGGGTATTTATTCTTAAGTTGCTTCTATTTTTTTTTACTCTTATTCTGTCTGAAGATTCGTTGAATGGATTATAAGAAAATTAACTGTTATGGGAAGTTTATTTGATGTAATAGAGCCTGGCTCAGGATATAAATACGTGAAACGATTCCTCCTTAAAATAATTCTTAAAATAAATAAAAAGTTCACCGTAATCACAAATGTTTAGCGAGCTGTACGACATCGTACAGCTTCAAATTAAACCTGACAAATAGCAATACAACGTTGTAGATTTTGCCATACATAAATGGGATAACATTTCAAGTATGGCAATAATCAGTAGTATTGTTCGCAGCAGGTTATCTACTTATCTAGCTAAGTGCTAAAAACAGGTAATATATTTAAACATAATTAGAGTGAACATTGGGTGGTATTGCTGCGCAAGCAATAAAATAATTTAACTTTTTAACAGTGATCACTAATAACACCTTCTCAAAAAGTTATCCCAAATATTGATGGACCAGGTACACCGGGTCATCATGTCCCATACTAAGTGTACAGTTTATTTCAGCAAGATTTGAATATTCAAACATAAGTACCCTTTTGAAGGGGCGAGTTTATTTCCTAAAATAGGTGAGGTTGGAAGTAGTAAAATTAACTCTAAAAGGTAGTGCTAGACTTCAAAATTATGCTCTTATCTATAATTGGTTGAACATTGTAATTTTTAGCACACTTTTTCTAAATTGATTGAAAAAATTCAATGTTCATTTGACAATTCTGGGAAATTAAAAAAAAGACACTCTTATTTTCATCCAGCTTTGATTTTATATATTGCGTATTTTCTCTTCTTTACTATCAGAGACTCCATTACATACATAAATATTATGGACGAGATATTCAAGACATAATCAACTTTTATGACGTAATATTAGATGAGGGGGATTCAACAATATGTGACGCAGTGTGATGTAACTTACGGATAACCCCTAAGCTCGTTAGCACTCATTGGGTTTTTAACAATTAAAATCTATGGAGACTCTACATAAGCACTCCAATTAACTGATTCTAGCTCCGACTGATTATCTGATTTCTCTGTTGTGCGTCCTCAATAAGCAGATATTTTTTTATATTATCAGATAGGGTTATTATCGAACTTTAAAATAAAACATCGCTTAAGAAATTTTTATACGAGATTTATATCTAATAAAAAAATATAAAACCTTTGCAAAAATCTGCTTTGCCTGTATAGGTATCCTAAAGCGGGTAATCCTGTTTGGGCAAAGTGGGTAAGTACATTGTGTATTTAAATATTGTTATTATTTTTTAATACAAACTTTCTTAAACATAGAGAATTTAACAAAAATAATAATTAAGTAAAAAGGATAAAAAAAAAATATAAATTTATAACAATTAACTGTAACTTTATTTACAATCACCATATTTGACTAGATTACGTCAGGTGACTCCACATCAGGGTTGTGCCATCTGATGCAAAAAATCAGTTTTTTACATTTTTATCTAAAAAATTGTAAAATAAGTAAAAAAACTGTAAAAAACCGTAAAAAATTGTAGAAAATTGTGAAAAATGTAAAATATTTAAATCATTTGTCATTTGACTGACAAACAATTTATTTTGACGGTTATTACTTGTTTATAAGATCACATGAAAAAACGTGTAAACAAAATGTCCACACAAAAATGATTTTCTGCTGGTGGAAGGCCATTCACAACTGACTACAAAACTTTAAATTTCCAAATTAACAAACTGAGTTTTGACAGATCACGAAAAACTACTACATATTTATCTCTCTTTAAATTATAATAACAATAAAATCACTGATAATAATGATGAAGATGATTGATACCTTTAATAAAATTTAACTGAATAAATAAAAATCTTTTTAATATTGAATTCTTAAATAAACTATTCTATCGAAACTATAACTTATATTTTTCCTGTTTGTCCCCATTTATATTTTTAATTTTCAAATTACTTAATTATTAAGTTTTACTTTGCAAATATAGCAAATACTTCAATGGCAAATATGGAATACCATCAGTAACGCTTACATATCTATTAAATTTAAAGAAATAATTTTTTTACATTTTTTACTTTTTTTTTTATGAAAACAAGTATGTGTTTTTTACATGTAAAAAACTGTGTAATTTACCCGAAGTAAATTACACGCACAGCCCTGCTCCATATCAAAATCACTACAAAGAAGGCAGGATTTCCCCCATTTCGTTGTAAAAAGAAATTTTTTTAAATTGTTATAAGTAATACCAGAAAGATTACAGGTACACAAAAAGGTTTGTGACTACCCACAGAATACTTACTGTCAAAATTTTCCTACTGTCAAAAGTCCTACAAAAAATTTGATGACGCTTAACCATGACATCAAACGACACAAGCGCTCGCCTGCAACTGATTGATATTGGTTGATATTCGATTAATATCAATATACACACGAACTGCCAAAAATATTTGATACAACGATATACAAGCGCTTACCCGCTTTAAGAGGAGTACACGCTTTGGACGACTTTCCCCTATATACTCTGCATTTGGATGGCGTATTTCTTCTAACTCCTTCTAGCGAATTCCTGTTGTTGTTTTCCTGAATTATTCCTAGATGTTTCTGGTAGGTTTTCGAACATTCCATCCAGTACATAAAAATAAAAGAAAATGAACCGCAATGTCGTGGTCCTAATTGTCTAGTCACTGGACCATTAGCCACTGGTTCTCCGCTGGTATACCAGTCCTTCAACGCCAACTTTTTGCTCGACGCACAGAATGTGTGATAGTACAGGAGGTCCCAACACTGATTATTTTTATGTCACCGAAGGATGACATATTGATCTCGTTGTGTGATTATAGTGGGGGAAAAATTAATAATAATAATAATAATAATAATATATAATATAATAATTATAGAGTTGTACATGCATATATTGAATAAACGCAAGAGGGCTGTATTCTCACTGTATTATAGAGTTGTACATGCATATATTGAATAAACGCAAGAGGGCTGTATTCTCACTGTACTTAAAAAAGGAGCTAAAAAATCATAAATTAACACTTTCACTGAGGTGACATTACTTAGTGCGCGTCAAAAACACGCACTTGACGAATTTTTTACCTCTATAGTTCACGTTCAAAACTTACACTTAGTAAAAAAATCCATTGAAAAGGCGAACATTGGAAACCATAGTGGAACAGAATTATGCCACACTTACATACAGGTATAATATATATGTCGGCTCGGCTTGTGTTATGTAATACGTGTTTGGTGCTTCATATAAAAGATGCTACAAAACCCTTTTTGTATCTCGTGGGTGCTTTGATTTTACATATGTAATCAGATCAGAACAGAATGTGAATAATACAAAAACATGGCGAGTAACTGAAAACTGATAACATTCGCAAAACCACCCAACAAAGAGGAAGCGGTGGGTGGCGGGTATCGCTATCATATAAGATTGATTCACCCTATCTGTTGTTTTTTTGCTGTTTTATTCCTTTTTCGTACCTCTTAGTTTATTTACGATAATTATATATTTTATTACTGCTTTACCTCATTTGGTTTCAATACATTATCAGTTGTAGGTTTGGATGTATTGAAAACTTGGTAGGTACGAATAAGGCAGAGATAAATGTATTACATAGGGGAAAAGAATGTTGTGTGGTTTTGAGAAGAGGAAAAATTTTCGGAACAATGTAATCATTCGTTTTTGATCCATAAAAATGGAATTAGTACTTTTTTTATTTAAATTACGCACAATACGGCTAAAAGGGTATAAAATACAGAAAATACATAAACACGCAAAACAGAAAATTACAGCTACGTTTTGTGTTAATGATAAATTTTTTTCATTTTGTCTAAGTTGCTGTTATGGGTAATTATCTCTAAAGGTTATTTTACCAACATTCAAAGAACAGGTAAACTTTAGATTCTGTTATAAATTCAAAATCTGGGAACACAAGTTTAAAATAATCCTTTTCCTCTAACAATTTTTTGATGGCCGTACCTAAAAAATATCACTTCCGTCGTTGCTTCCTTATGATTCTACTAGAAAAGGAAGTTAGCTATATAAAGTTATTATTTTGTCAAAATTTGTTTTATTTTGATTAATGCCACAACTGATGCAACTTAGAATTTTTTCTGTATTTTATACCCTTTTTTTTAAATTAAAAATTTAGAAATAATGGTAAGTGGGCAATAAAAGTAGTTAAATTTATTAACACTATGACTGCTTTAAACTGTACTGACAAAACGTCCAATTGGTACACTATTTTCACAACTAGTTCACTTTATATGGAATTGTTGACGTCTTTCGACGTGAAGTGTGAATTGGTAGGGTTTTACTTGACGTCTTATGACGTCAGTGTGCGTCAAGATGTTAATAAATTAATGTTTATATAATGTTTATAAGATGTTAATATTGACTTACCCACATACTCTATTTTTATACTGCAAAATTCATTTGTAAAATAATAATTTATTCTGGGAGTATGAAATATACACGTACAAAAATTTTACTCACGTGTTTATGTGTATCTATATCATTTGTTTGTAAAACTTATTTAGAACAATCTATGTATTCATTCTAACATATCGCATAAATTACTCATTTTGTAATCAATTTTTTACAATGATCTTTCATTTTATGCTAACTATTAGATGTTTACAAAAGTTCTATCCGTTTTTAGGGCATAAAAAGATAAAAATTATGTTACAAAATACCTTTATTAATCTACATAATCACCATTCTTATCAATAACCATTTTTTGGTAATAAGAAAATTCCTTTACTGTAAATTTTTTTGGATTTAGAATCAAAATTATCACAAAAAGTTAAACTGCTTTGTAAAGAATTTTCGAAACCAACGACGGCAGATACTTTCCTCTATAGCACCTTCCCCATATACCTTAAGAATATTATGACAAGCTTTGACAGCATTATGACCTTTGTCAAACTCATAAAGCAAACCGTGTCTGATATGATCTTTGCTACACGACATGTTAACCGTACAACGAATTAATTACGTATAAGCGAAAATTATGTAGTCACACCTAATACTAATACTGTTTATTATTTGTTTCAGATATTAAATAATATATGAATATCGTACAGGCCATCATTAACAAGTAAGTATATACAATCTAAAGTTACTTATGCCATTGAAAAAGAGAATTATAATTAAAAGCAAACCGAAAAAAATGTTAATCAGGAAGATTCTTGTTAAAACCTTTAAAATATATCTGATTGACTGAAATTTATTATTATTCAAAAATTGTGATCTACCGTATAAGCACCTTCATTTTTTATTTTATTTTAATAAAATTTATGAATCGCGCGTTATCAACAAAAAAAAAAGAAAAAATAAAAGAAAATAACCGAATAAAAGCAAAGTGAACCAATTTGTCAATCAATCTTCAATCATATTGGATATGAACCATGCTATCGATATAAATAACTTTGGATAACGTTTCAAAGATGAAGCAAACAAGCAAATATACGTCAAACGATCCGGCCAGGAAAAAAACCGACGGGAATGAGCACGGGAAAGGGGTAAAGAAATGAGAAAGATTTAAACGATTGTATGAAAGACTGTGGATGAGGTAGATAGGATGAAAATGAAAATGCCATAGGAAAAAATTGACTGACTGACAGTGAAAACGAGTACGTAAATAAATGTACCTAGGTACGTATAGACAAACCCTGGCCGCCTATGTGGGTACCTACGTGAACACAACGAATGAATATAAAGTTGAAGGCTTATATTTTCAAAGTTCTAATTTATCAACAGAGTTAGGTAATAAAACACCATGAACGCTCAAGCTACTTGTCCCACTTTCAACTATACACCTAATACACGTACAAAATTATTGTTATTACCGACATTATTGTCTTACACGAAATCAACCACTACCAAACACTTCACACTAATCCAAGCGAAATCCGAGCGTGTGTTTGTGTGTCCATCACCACTTACTTCCAGGACAGATTAACCAGTTTCCTATTTGAAAGCTTACAATTTTGGGATAGTTTTTAACCATATTCGATGCAAGTTGTGTCAGCCGTTTGTAGGATATTGTTTGGACAGTCCAAATATTGTTTGGTAAAAAGTTACACCATTTTGAGCATCGGGTTTTGGAGGGTAGAAGTAGGTAAATTAACGGTTTTCGTCAGTTTTTTTAAATATTTCGAAAACTATGTAGTTTAACGCAAAAAGTGCGTATACAAAAATAATCTACATTAAATTACAAACAAAAATAGTCCTATGCACAATCTTGTTGAAGTGAAGAGTTCCAAAGGTATGGAGGGTGTAAAAGTAGCAATTTTTAGTATTTTTAGATTTTTTGGAAAAAATATGACACATTATCACTAAGGAAACTAATTTTTTTTTATACAGGATTGTGTTTTGCGAAAGGAAATTGCGATTTGTCCTCTTCAAATATAGTGCCCTCCACTTCTAAATCTTCGTCTATGATGTTCGTATCCCTGTTATCACATCCTAGCCCTGAGCAATTACCGCATATGCTTGAGCAGTTTAGACCACTCTTTCTGCAATCGCAGTTACCGACGCATTCGTCTTTGCAAGCGCACACTATGAGGGAAAGTAATTCCTCGGGAGCTGCAGGACGTGCTGTTGTAATTGGTCTCAGGTGTTCGTCAATCTTCTTTCACCCCCACTCGAGCGGATTCTTCTTCTTATTCAGCCACTGCTGCACCTGGTGATAGGTGCAGCAGTGGCTAAAAATATTAAAAATTGCTACTTCTACACCTTCCGTAACTCTGGAACTGTTGAGTTTAGCAAGATTATGCACAGGATCATTTTTGTTCGCAATTTAATGTAAATTATTTTGTACATGACACTTTTTACGCTAAACCCCATAGTTTCCGAAATATAAAAAAAAAAAGAACTGATGAAATCCGTTAATTTGCCTACTTTTACCCCCCTCTTCCCAAAACCCGACGCTCAAAATGGTGTTACTTTTAGCCAAACAATATGTGGACTGTATAGAACAATTTGGAGTTGGAGTGAAACTGTTACCTTGGATGTTGAGGTTAGGCCGTTTTTTTGAAAAACTGCACCGTACTAATAATATTCAAGAATTTTCAGTATAAATATAAACTATTAAATATAATTATGGAAACTACACATTGAAATGGAATTTTTTTGTAATATGAACGCTTCTGTTGCTAAAATTAGAAGCCGTATAAAATGAAACATATTATACGTTTACATTTAATTAGCGATGAAAATAGCTATTACAATTATGATTTATGTGAGGGTTATTAGACACTACACTCTAAGAAAAAAGGGTCAAAAACGTGTAAAATAACTTAAATTTAGAGCAAAATTACTCCTCGCTCTGAAAATATGCACTATTATTTGTGTAATATGAAAAAATTGGTGTATTTTTATATAATTTGTGTATAATTACTGTTTTTTTTTAATATTACACAAATAAAGGTGTAACTTTGGATTTTTACAACGTTTTTGATTTATTTTTACACCACTAAATAGCAAAACCCATGCGCGCGCAAATGAGTTTATGTATTTTAATATTATCTGTTATTGAATTGCTGTATTATTTATACGTACATAAGTAATACTCTTAAAGGTTATAAGTTATCTTTTCAAATTAGCTGAATTAAACAAAAGTATTTTTTGATAAGATATGTATATAGTTAATATGATTATAACGTGTATGATAAATTAATCTTTAAATATGCTACAAAAACAGTGTTATAGTGGTGTACTGGTGTTTTGTTTTTATTTGCATTGTGCAAATGGCTTCTGGAATAATGTGCAAAGAATACTGTAATATAAATTTGTTTGTTTCCAAAATGCTGTCCTGATGATACATTTAAAATATTTCAGGTAAGTTAATTTTTTTAATTTTGCTTCATACAAATAGTTATGTAATTTGATAAAAGTTTATTTTACAATTTGGCTAATAATTTATTTTGGGGGGTTGTCAATTTCTGTGAAAATTAAAACATTATCTACAATTCAGATATCTTTTAACACACTGACAGGGGGTAATAATGTCACAATAGATCGTTCTGAAGTTAGACTATCGTATGTAAGGTTTTTATTAGGTTTCGTTATTTTAGGTTAAGTTATGTAATTTTCGGTATCGATAATTTTCGATAAGGAAAACTATAATATCCATTAAAAAACAAACCTAATAAAGACCTTACATATGATAGTCCAACTTCAGAACCACTTATTGTGACATTATTTTACCCACTATCAGTGTGTTAATAGCAAAAATTAGTGTATATAAACTAGTATGTAATTTAAGAGGGTGACTCACCCCCTCTCCAATGTTGCTCAAACTCAATTTTGAATTCGAGAATTTCATTTCTACGTTATTCTAATTGTCTTAAGCTATTTTCCATGAAGAACTCCTTGAAATACCCAAATTGTACGACTATTCGACAGAGTCACCCTCTAGTTAACTACCCCTAGACTTAATATTAGGGCATTGAGCAAAAACAGGTCAATTAGATTTTTTGACGTAGATTTCAAATCTGTAAACAAAAAATTTATATTGTTTATTTTTCACCCCCTTTTTGCAAAATTAACCCCCAAATTTTAACCCCCAACCACTCCTGTTGATGTAATATGAACAAATTGCATATCAATAGATAGCTCTTTAAAAAAGAGCAATATCGCCAATTTAAACTTTTTCTCTATCTCTTACTGTTTTCGAGATATTTGAAAAATTAAATTTTTACCCCAATTTTTGGAGGGCGATTTCACCCCTTCAAACCGTTTTTCCGCAGATAAAAAAAAATACGTGTCCCTTAGTTTTTAGTGTTCTACAATATATTTAAGTTTCATCGAAATCGATAGGTCCGGCCTCGGGACCTTTACTTGTTAGTGCGTGTCAAGAACACGCACTTAACGAATTTTTTTTTTTTTTTTTGCTTTACAGTAATATAAATTCATAACAGGTTTAAATTGAAACGACGCGACGTATGGAAATCGAGTTTTTTAAGTAATAATAACAATGGTAATAATAATAATGGAATTTAACGTTCGTTTTTTAGACAATGGTATGTAACGGACGTCACTCACATCATTATTTCTCAACTTTTTCATGATGATATGGGCGGAGAACAAGAAAAGCGGTATAAAGATTTGGCAGGTGTCTGTTTGCAACCATCTTCTTAAGGACGATGTCGATATTCATCTGGAATTACGATGCGAAATAGCAGAAAACTTTCACCAGCATATAACCGGTTACGGAATTCAAACCCTCAGTCTACCAGTTCGGAAGTGCCAGTGCCTAAGCACGCCGGGTTACTTTGCTGGTGAGTTTTTTAATCAAAAATTTAATATCTGTACATTCATTAAAATAACCTAAAAGTAATTGTGTAGCAAAAACGAAATTTTCTTAATTTTGAATTGCTGTGAAATAGTTATTGAAAAAAGAAAAAATAAATAAGCAAAAATGGTTATAAAATTAAGTAACCCTTATTTTCTGATTTGTTTAGAAATCGAAATTGGTGAAGACATCTGTGAAACCGTAGCATACATTTTCCCTGAAGTTCTAGTAATTGCAAGAGTCAGCAGAATATTGGGCGGAGGACAAGAAAAGCGGTATAAGGATTTGGTAGGTGTCTGTTTGCAACCATCTTCTTAAGGACGATGTCGATATTCATCTGGAATTGCGATGGGAAATAGCAGAAAACTTTCACCAGCATATAACCGGTTACGGAATTCAAACTCTCAGTCTACCAGTTCGGAAGTGCCAGTGCCTAAGCACGCCGGGTTACTTTGCTGGTGAGTTTTTTAATCAAAAATCTAATATCTGTACATTCATTAAAATAACCTAAAAGTAATTGTGTAGCAAAAACGAAATTTTCTTAATTTTAAATTGCTGTGAAATATTTATTGTAAAAGATAAAATAAATAAACAAAAATGGTTTTAAAATTAAGTAATCCTTATTTTTTGATTTGTTTAGAAAAAGGAATTGGTGAAGACATATGTGAAACCGCATCCTACATTTTCCCTGAAGTTCTAGTAATGGCAAGAGTCAGCAGAATATTGGACGGAGGACAAGAAAAGCGGTATAAAGATTTGGCAGGTGTCCGTCTACAACCGTCTTCTTAAGGACGATGTCGATATTCATCTGGAATTACGATGCGAAATAGCAGAAAACTTTCACCAGCATATAACCGGTTACGGAATTCAAACCCTCAGTCTACCAGTTCGGAAGTGCCAGTGCCTAAGCACGCCGGGTTACTTTGCTGGTGAGTTTTTTAATCAAAAATTTAATATCTGTACATTCATTAAAATAACCTAAAAGTAATTGTGTAGCAAAAACGAAATTTTCTTAATTTTAAATTGCTGTGAAATAGTTATTGAAAAAAGAAAAAATAAATAAGCAAAAATGGTTATAAAAAAGTAACCCTTATTTTCTGATTTGTTTAGAAATCGGAATTGGTGAAGACATATGTGAAACCGTAGCATACATTTACCCTGAAGTTCTAGTAATTGCAAGAGTCAGCAGAATATTGGGCGGAGGACAGGAAAAGCGGTATAAGGATTTGGTAGGTGTCTGTTTGCAACCATCTTTTTAAGGACGATATCGATATTCATCTGGAATTGCGATGGGAAATAGCAGAAAACTTTCGCCAGCATATAACCGGCTACGGAATTCAAACCCTCCGTCTACCAGTTCGGAAGTGCCAGTGCCATAAGCACACCGAGTCATTTTGCTGGTGAGTTTTTTAATCAAAAATCTAATATCTGTACATTCATTAAAATAGCCTAGAAGTAATTTTGTAGCGAAAGCGAAATTTTCTTAATTTTAAATTGCTGTGAAATAGTTATTAAAAAAAGAAAAAAATAATAATCAAAAATGGTTATAAAATTAAGTAACCCTTATTTCCTGATTTGTTTAGAAACTGGAATTGGCGAAGACATCTATGAAAGCACAGCATGCATTTTCTGCGAAGTTCTAAGAATGGCAAGAGTCAGCAGAATATTGTTTTTCTTATATTTAAGTATTGTTTAGTTAATTTTCTTAAACTATATTTTTGATATGATGTAACTACAATTTTAATCCATAAGTTTTTAATATTATCATTGTAATCTAATTACAATTAAATTTTTTATAAGATATTGCTTAAATAATTGTGTCTGCAAAACGTAAGCATTGTAAAAAAAAGTCATATCTCAAAATTTTGACCAGTTTAATTGGCAGTTACACTGCAAAATAAAGATTACCTATGTTCATGAAAGCAAGTAAACGTTCATAATAAAACTTTTATAATCTTACTTTTATGGAGTGCTTATTTTAAAATTTACCAAAAAAATTATTATTTTATCATACGACACACTTATATAGAAATTTAGACATAATAAGCAAAATATTTAACATCTCGAATCTTTTTGTATATAATTCCAAATTATTCTATACTTCATATTATTATAAATATTTATGTAAAAAAACCATCAATAATCTTTTTTGATTCGTTATTTTCAATTAAGTTGAATCAGTTTATTTTTTTCAGCACAATTGAATCACTCATACTGATTCAGTTGAACTGAATCGGAATGAGTGATTCAGTTGGATTAATATTACACTTTTCTGGGTGTAAACATTACTATATAAGTGTGTAAAATTACATTTTCAGGTGTACAGGCGTGGTTTAAAAATACATTAATATGATGTAATTTTACGTTTAACTGCGCACTATTGCGAACTGAATGTGTAAAATTACATCTTGTTGTGTAGTTAATACACAAATAAAACGTAATCTATTACACACCTGGACCGTAATTTTACGTACGACATGTGTAAAACTACACATATGAGTGAGTAATAATTACACCATGATGGTGTAATTTTCACCTTCGTACATTACGGTTTGTAATGTTACTGTCATTATAGAAGGCATTTAATTGCCTCCTATAATAGTAGTAAAACGGTACATTTTTTTCTTAGAGTGTATATACCGCCAATCAGAAATATATGTAAGTGTTTTATTTGATAAAGATTCCAGTTTCAAGTGAGAACATTTTCGTCGCGTCGCCAGTAAAAAACAATACAATGTTTGACAGTTTAAATTAAACTATCAAAAAAATGGGACTGGAATTCCATATATCAAATTCCATTATAGTTTAGAATTACATTTTCATTCGTCGTGTATGACATCACACTACAAAATACACGGCAAGACATGTCACAGACGTCGAATGAAAATTCACCGTGAATTTTTAAATTCTTTTTACTTGTGAAAGTAATAGTTGCTTATTTAAGTAATAAAAAGTCGACAAAACTAAAAGGTTTCCATTTACCGGAAAGAAATACTATTTTATCCTACTGTTCCACATAGAAGAAATTTAGAGTAGACATAACGTTACGAACATATATTATATATTGTGACGAAAGTGATATTTTTTCTATTAGACCTTATTAGTGAAATCAGTACTGAAAAATATATTTAAAATATAAAAATTAAGCAAATTTTTGCTGATATCATTGACGTCATATTACTTACATTTCAATCTACCATATATAATAATTAGTGCTACATAACTGATTTAAAAATTTTTACTAAAATTTAGTTCTGGTTACGTGGAAGACATCGATGCTGATACTCAAATACTATAAAATACAAAATCGTTTAAAAATCGATATCAAATCTGAGTTCTGTGGGAATGAAAAAACAGGAAAATGCTTTTCCAATGACAACAGTACCTATCTGTAGATATAATATGAAATGGCACGAAACATTCAAAAATCCAATGTTTTCAAACTTCAAATGTATATTTTCTATGTATGCAGAATTTTTTTCTTTGGAGGGAAAAACAACATGAGAAGAATAGCAATTTTGTTTTTATTTTGATAGCTAATTATCAACTGCTTCGTATAGCTTAGCGTTTGATTATAAATTATCTTTTGAATTTTTGATTGCATACAAATATGAACTATTGATAATAATGTTGAATATACTTTGAGATTCAAATACAGAACGATTTCAACTATTGTCAGTTTCACCCGTAATAACGGTGTCATTTTATAATACCGGTATTTATTCGGTATTAAAATTTAAAATACCGTAATTCCAGTATTTCGGTATTTTTTCGGTATTGAATGAAAATGGTATAGAAAAAAGGATAAAATTACAGACTACATCATCTTTGGAGTTTAAAAATTTAAATAGAAATATTAATATTGAAACTAAAACAGACCTATATAACATATTAGATATACCTTAACATGTTTTCTTTTTAACATAAATATACCTTTCTAAATAAATACAAAATATAATTAATAATAATAATAATAAAAAGCTTAAATGGATTAAAGACATGTGTGCATGGTGGCAGTTTAGGAGTGATTTTAAAAAAATTAATAAATAAAACACCAAAACAACATGAATTTTGTGAATTTCGTCCCAACGTTTACACAAAGTAGTAGAAAAATTCTTTCAAGGAATTTTTTAAATATCATTAGAAAATATTAATAATAAAATTTAACAATACTAAAATATTTTGCCCACACATAAGTATTTTGTATTTTTTCTACAGAAAAGTAGTTAAAAATATTCCAAAGTTATGAAAAAATATGAATAAATATAAGATATCTGGTCATCTGCACATATGGAAAACATTACGCAAAACTAAAGACATTGAAATTTGTGATACATGTGTATCTAGTCACATACAAAATAGTCTATAGCTATTCAATACTAATAGTAAATCTAATGTAAACCGAAACCGAAATACCGGTATTTGAAATTTTAATACCGATTTTACAAAACGTATAAAAATATCCGGTATTGCAGTTTTTCTGGAGTACCGGTATCCATGCTCTACATGCGTATTGTACTAAATTTTAACATACCCAGTTATTTATTTCACTGTAAATTATATGAATGATAGATACAATTTTAATTAGACACCAGGTATTTAGAGATAAAATAAATAAACAAATAAATTAAATCCACGCCACGTGAAGAAAACATAAAAATTTAACGATTTCAGCTCAAATTTTTTTTCTGCTCTCTTGTAATTTTTTTACTTGTACCGTTGTCAAATATTTACATATCGTATTTATTACTGATTTTCTTTCCACCAATCTCTTTTATTTTATTTCCTTGAAACAAAAATACGCTTGAATGAAAAGAAAAGATAAACTGCAAAAAGATAGATTAGAGAGGGAAAAGTAATATTGAATTACTACTATTAAAGTACAATGTGTTTCCTTAATATTATGATATACATATGTAAAGAGATAAGTAATTTTTAAAGCACGTTGTGCTAGGAATCCTATGAACGACTTTAGCAAGAACTAAACAGAGCAGTACGGACTATCATAACACGACCACAGTTTGACCAAATTATAAAAATATTTATATATACGAAAAGTGATGATAATGTGAAAATGAAGTCAATGATAACAACAAAATTTCAATACTGACAGGACCTGACAAAATGGATTGTAGAAGTATTAAATTTTTTGTTCTGGGGATTTTATGGTTTACTTGAAATCTGACTGTATACACGGAGAGAAAATTCCTATAAAAATTACTGTTCTCATACTACAATCGACGTGTAACAGGTGAACCTATCCAATTTTTGTACGGTAAAATTATAAAAATTACAATAATTCTTATAATTTTACCGTACAAAATTGAATATGTTCGCCTGTTACACGTCAATTGTAGTATGAGCACAGTAATTTTTATAGGAATTTTCTCTCCGTGTACAAAATATGACGGTACCAACTAAACCGTATTTGTATAAACAAGCACATTTGCATACATGGGCTAAAATTACTGTACGGTCCACCAAGCGATTTACATACATATATCTGAGTTTTTTTGCTAAAAATATGATTAATCTTCTTCCAAAATCATTCTTTAAATATTTTGTGGGAAATATCTGAAAGTCGGACCGTTTTTATCCCATAACTTTCTGGCTCTACCTATAGATCAGAGGAGAACAATAAATTTAATTTATATTTTAAATGTTTTATATTTTTAATGAACAGGTAATTGAAAAGAATTACTTAATTACATTTATTATATTTTACTGAAGTAATTAATGTTACTCAATATTCAATTAAATCAGATGATTGATAATATAACTTACTATACTATATAATTTATATTTCATGAAGAGACAGAACGATTACGCAGTATATTTATTGCGTATACACTGGTTTTTCATTTGTCGCATACACTGTTGTCCACATGGCAACAACCAAACAGAATTAAGAGAGCAGTTTATCACGTGTTTTTATTACTCTATGTGTTAATGAAATCGAGTATAGACTAAAGTTACTATATTTAACTAGAAATTCAACTGTAAAAGTTTAATAATTTTTTCTTATAGTACCCACCAGGAAAAACAAATTTTGTTGCTAAATTATTAAAACTTTATTTCGTTCACCTTAATTGTTTGTAAGAATTTGAATGTTTGGAACAAACAAATATATTTTTGGACAGTATGAAGTAAAACAAAAATTTAAATCCTAAATAAACACATGGTACTATACTCACAGCAGTAGAAAATAATAAATTGTAAAAATTTAGGTTTTTTTTTCTTTTTTTTTTTTTTTTTGTTTTCATTACTAACTGACGGATGCATTCAAGCATATTTGAGAAGGGTTTTCTCCTCTGTTTTTACCTTTTATAAATAATCCCTTAAAAATATACTCAAACAAAATACAATCTACGTACAAATAATAATACATTTAAGAAAGGCACCCAAAAAAAAAAACTCATTTTTCAACATGGAAATGACAAAAAAAAATTCTGATAAATTTTCTTCAGAACTATTATAGTAAAGGCCGACAGAAAAAAAAAAACATTAGAATGAAATAATGCGGCGGTTAAGGAAATCATTTAATTTCTATTTATTTAACCTTTAAGTAGTCAAATCATTAAAAACAAAACAAAAAAGACAGTTTACTGGAAATGATTAATGAATGTTAATATTTAAATGGGGATTGAGCGCGCCAGTGTTTTCGATTTATTTTTGTAAATCATCTTGCATCAAACGGTTTACGTAGATGCGAGATATTTTGTGAATGTATTTATGTTTTATATTCGCATTTCCTTATTTAAATTATCATTGCGTAAACAATAAGAGGAAATAAATCAAGAATATTTATTTTACAATTTTCTTTTCTTTTTTAGTATCCCGTACCAAAATTTGGTAAAACTATTTGAACATTTGAATTATTTGAATTTTGGTAGAGAGATAGAGTGTGATGGCTCGCAATTATAGACTTCAAAAAAAAGTAACTAAAATGACAATTCTTGAAGTTAGTGCTAAGGCAACTGAACTAAACTTAATGTTAATATTACATCCCAAATGTGCCAAATAATGTTGACTTGGTACCAGTTTCAAAAACTCTTAATTATATTATTTTTTTCATACTGGTTAGTGTTTTATTAAGCAATCTTCTAGTTTAAAATTTTTTAAAATTCGATTTTTGGTTTGTTTTATTTTCTAAAAGTATAGATCTTTAAAAATGTCTCCTCAAAAGAAAATTTAAAAATTTTGAAAATTTGCAGTTATTTTTTAAAAAATAGAGTCAGTTTTTTTTTAAACAGCCGCCATTTTTATTTTTTTTTAATTAATTCTTTGTTGTAGTTCCTGCCAGAATCACAACCTTTCTAAACCAGAATCTTCTTTTTAACGAATTTCTAAAACTGAAAATTCAGCTATTACAGCCGTTCTCATGACGCAACCTAGGGCCGGGACGATAGGTGAGCTGCATAAAGACTAGTGGCGCCTTTTTCAATAATTTTATAAGTACATATGTGAGCACGTCAGCGCAAATTTTTTGTAACCATACTTAGATTTTCACATAAATTTATTAACAAGTTTATACTTTTGTATTAATTACTACTTTTTAATATTTATAATTATAATATTTAAATATTAAATAAAGCAAATACAGAGAACCTGCATTGTTACCATTGTCACTAGTAACGTCTCTGTAAGTCAATTTATAAGTTTTTTTACAAGATATTGTTGTTGTTTTAAATACAACAGATAAATTGACTACGTACAATACAACATTGTAACCGTACAGATAAATATTTATTTATTAAATCTTAATCTCTCTAAAAACTTAAATCTTTTTAAAAATACATAATTAGCCACTTACTTTAACAGTTATATTACATTGAAGTTTTATATTTGTATTTCGCATAACTTTGGCTGTTATTACACTTCGTACACAAATATATACTAGTTCTTAAATCTCGTATACCTACATATGACCATTTTGACACAAGTATTTTCTTTTTTGTAACAAGAATCCCGTAAGTCACTAGGGCATCTCAAAAACCGCTTTTTATAATAATTGTATTTGGCTATTCAATATTTTTCATAAAAAATAACAAACTTTTAATTCAAAATAGCCTACTTATATTAAACTCTTAATTATTGGGGTTAAAAGTCGAGACCCCCAAAAGGCACCCCCTTGATACTAACTCAACCCGAATACAAAATTTCGGCCCTTTAGGTTTATTTGGGTGACCTGTGCGTGTGGTACAAACTTCGAAAACGTCGAAAATGCATGAAATTGTAGCTTAAAAATGAGGGGGGTGGGGGTAAAATATTAAAACCTCCAAAAAGCACAACCTAGGTACGAACTTTATCAACACACCAAATTTCAACCCTCTACGTTAATTCTGGGGGGCTGGGGGCCTGTTAGATCCAGCGAAAATCGTTTTTCCCCCCCTCTACTCCCACCAAATCATCCTAGGAAGCTGAATTTTGGATATGTTGTAGATAATTGACCGAAACATTATTTAAAACCGGTTTGGAAAAGCTTTATTGCTTTTCCGCCCCCCACCACCCCCTTAAAAGTCGGGTCAGAAAAAAAATTTGCCCAAAATTTGACCCCACTTTGATAGTATGAGGTGCCTCGAAAATGAGCCCCATTTACCAAATTTCATCTCTTAACTTCTCTTAATATATATATATATATATATATATATATATATATATATATATATCAGACATTTTTTTTCTACATATTCGTGTTCTACGGGTCCGAAAACGGATAGCGCCCCTACTCTCGCCTCTCGCAGCTCTTATCGTATAGACTGTATAAGTCTAATTTTTCGGAGAAAATTCGACTAAAAATGAAATAAATGAGTAGGAAAATCAAATACGAAAATCATAGAGTATGTAATATATCAACTAAATACTAAAAATAAAAAGGTTTCATAAATGAATATCGGGGCATCGTAAGCCAACATAACACTCGCTATATGTACTACAAACTGTACTTTCGGGCGGTACAGAATGGGTTAAAATTATTAGAGTTCTTGTATTACAAAACAAACTTTGTAAATTTAGGAACCAATGAACACTTTTGTATTGTGGTAAACAAATAGCGCGTAAAACCACGATAGGCTATTTCTTTAAAGCACCTATACCGGAGTTTGATATGAGGAACATAATACGATGTCTATTATTCAATAAAAAAATCATATTCACTGCACGATATAATTTTCTTCAAAAAAAGTTAAATTTTATTATCAAAAATTATTACTATTGGTATTATATGCCTATTGCACTGATTACAATATTACAACGTAACTGTACGTTGTATGTTAAGCGTATCCTGAGGCTTTATTTATTCATTAATATACTCAAACTCTTACGCTAGTAAAATAAATTCAAACTTTTGAAACAAAAAATGTATTTTTCAGTTTTTTTCGAAAAGTAGTTTACTTATGGTAATGGTACGAAACCTATCTTAAGTAAGTCTTTCCCTCTTTCTGACGGTGTAAAAAAAATTGAAAAATTTTTGATTTGACAAAAGATATCTTTTTTTATAAAAAGTACCCAAAAAACCATGTTCTGGGCTTCGGACGTATCTAGTTGAAGAACTCGCTCAAAGACTTTGACCTTTCAAAGTTTTTTTCCAAACTTTATAAAAATAGAATGTTTAGTTTAAGAGTTACCCTAATTACCTAAATACATACCCACTTAAGCCTATTTTAGTGAATATAATTTTCGATTTCTAGGGATCTTAAAACAAATTTCTGTCACCACCCAGCCGCGCTGTACAGCCGAGTATTTCTTCTAGAAATTCACTGATCAAATTGAACTAGTAACTGAGCTGTGTAGTATCCAGACTGACGAAAGCAGAGTCATACCAAAATTATAATCAAGAGTTCTTACTTTCAACGGAACTCTAAAAATTGACTAAAACTGTAAAAAAGTCTATCTATTATGTGTAAAAAAGAATATAAGAATATTTGCCTTTTCTGTGCCCTATACAGGAGAGAAAATTACATGTCATAAAAATAAAATTCATGTTGGATTTTTCAAAACAAAAAAAAAAGAAAAATTAATAATAAATAGTAAAACTAAAGCAAAAATAAAATATAAAAATACTATACAAACAGTTCAAACATAGAATTTCAAAAGTTGCGATAGATGATGTGCATAGCCGACATATATATTTAATGCGATTAGGGTGAGTGTGTAGAAGAATGTTTGGTTCAATGTAGACAGCATATTATATCGAACACTGTATAAAATCTATTGCAATTCATCAAAAAGCATGTCTGCAAAAACGTGTATTTGATACCAATATTATTTATTGACAGTGTATAGAGGTGATTACTATATAACTTAACTTGACCAGAGATTTGTCAACCAAACATCTAGGATCATTGTAATTCTATAATTCAGTAAAACGGACAGAGACCAGAACATAAAAAAAAATTTTTAAAGGTATTTAGGAGTGATGGTCGTCAAGGGAAACAAAAATGTGTTTTTCAAAGGCTAGCGTTTTCGACTTTTTGTCGTCTTCAGGCCTCTGGGGAAAAATTTATTTATTATTAGCCGTACAACTGATAGGATTTCCTATCGGCAACAGCTTTTTATTAGGTACTCATTGCTCACTTTCAATATTTTTCAAAACCATAAATACCAATTTCCACCTTTCTAATTTCAAAAATTACCAAATTCCCATACGAACTTTCATTTCCTGTTTTAACCCCTTAGGGAATGAATTTCCAGAAACGTTTAAACAACTGACTTTTATTTATAAATTGAAGCCTAAACACCATATTTTCTGTGCTAAATTTCGTCTATCTAAACCCAACAGTTTAGGCTGTGTGTTATCTGTCAGTCATCATATAAAATATTATCTATTTGAATAGGCATAATAACATATTTTTATATATTTAACTTCAAAAATGACGAAATTCCATAAAAAATTTCGTCCCCTATTAAACCCACTTAGAGGACGAATTTTCAAAAATCCTTTCTTAATGCTCATCTACGTTACATAGGTAACTCCTATTATGCAAAATTTCATGCTTCTAATCCCAACGGTTTAGGCTGTGCGTTGTCTGTCAGTCAGTCAGTCAGTCAGTGTTAGAAATTTATTAAGTAGATTTATTATCGACGACAAAAATTCGAAACCGGTAGTCTTTGGAGAAAAACACATTTTTGTTTTCTTTGATGATCATCACTCCTAAAAACCTTTAAAAATTATACTCTCAGTGTGATCAAACCTAAATTTAAATAAAAAAAAAAAAATTGTTTTTCATCGTTTGCACTAATTTTACTAAAGTGATACCCAAAATTATTAAAAAAAAAACATTTTATCAATAAATGGTACCAGTTCGGAAGAAGGAAATTTCAAAATCGATGCAAAAATCAACCTAATTTGTCCAAAAAAAATCGTGTGTATCTACTAACCTAGATGAAATCCATCGAAGAAGCTGCAGATAAAATTTTAAGTCAATCGTATGAAAGTTGTTGGAGTTGTATTGCCCACCGTTTTGGAAAATATAGTTTCGAGAAAAATGCATGTAAAATTTCAAAACGTGTCATCCCCTGTACAAATGCAGTAATGTTACAGATATCGATATCGTCTAATATCACTTAGTCGCTACATATATAGACACTGAGCACTGAACACTCCGGCTGATGTCCTGCTCTGATGTGTTAGGTTCGATAGTACTACAATTTCAAGTCCAGTCACATGATTTCATTCGTCAGTGAACTGTATGACTTACTGTCTGTTTGATCCTCCCCAAGGATTCACTTGTAATATTGAAAGTGATATAGAATTTCATTTTTAAAGACGATATACTGTTATTACATTATTATAATTTATTCTAAAGGATTCTTTTCCATTGCAATTAGATTTTCTTTTATCATTACACTAGATATGACTCGCGGTTTCACTCGCGTAAATATATTTAAATTATATGGATCAAATTATTTGTGAATCAGCTATTCCGTCTACAATATCAGTTTCTATTTTAGGCCCTAGGGAGCAATTCTGTCTACAAAATCAGTTCCTATTTTAGGCCCTAGGGAGCAATTTTAATATGACTCATCTTCTTTCGGAATCTAAATAGCATTTGAACAAAATTTTGTCAAGATTCCTTCAGCTCGTTAATTTGGGTCCTACTTGATAGTACAGATGGAGAATTTGGACAATTTAAATTAAATTTCCATGTTACGTATTAGAAAATTAATTACAATTTTAGTACAGTCACTGAAAGACAAAATAATGTAAAAGCTCCCAATTTTTTCGGATTGAATGGATTTTCTTGAAAATTTGTTTACCAGCTCATCTGACCCTACACTTCAAAAGTTATATTGTCTTGATGTGTGCTTTTTGATAATTAGGGGTAAAAACTACCCTTGTATGACAAAAATACGAAAAGTCCAGATTTACGTATTTTAAAGATTCAATTTATGTTCAAATATGTTGGATAAAATTCCTTTCAAGTTTTCTAATATAATTTATGAAATTCAATTATTTTTCCACCCAAAAAATTCTTAAGAACTACCCCTTTGTTTCCGAAAAAATAGGAAAAAAGTTTTAGCAGCCTAAAGTAACCTTTTGGTGCATTCACAATGTATATCTCTTTTATTTTTCATTGGAAAACTTATCACTCATTAAAAAGCTGCAACCGTTAAAAAATAAACCACCCCTTATAATAAAATAAAGAAGAAAACGATTATTAACGGCTTGAGATATTATATACTGGTGTACATATGATGAATTGTAACTTTTTAAAAGTTTTCAAGTGTATGATTATATTGTAACTTTTTAATCTCCCGAAAACCCTGATAGAAGAACTACCCCTTATAAAAAATCCTACCCTTTATGGAAAAATTGCATAAAAATTATATGTATGGAAAAATAGCATGTGAATTATACATTACATGTTGATATAATTAATTTTTTTTTTATTCTATTGAATTTATTTTTAAAATTTTTTAACTAAATTATTAAAAAAATACAAAAAATACACAAAGATGATGGCAATTTACCTGCTTAAAAAATTTTACCGAAAAAATGCAATTGGTTTTCTTACTATAACTTTTTTAATTTTTAAGTTATCAATTCGCTTAAAAAACCATTTGGTAGGAAATTTTAAGCACTATAAGTCTTATGATTTACAATTTTGTGTAGTCCTTCAATTTTTAGATTTGTAAGTTTAAAGGGCTTAGGAAAGGTAGTCTTCGCGTTCTGTTTTGAGCTTCTAACGATCATAACTCAGTCCAATTTGGACGTACAAAAATGAACAAAAAAGCAAATTTTTCAGCAAGAAAAGACCTACAATTTTCATTTTATAATTTTTTTTCATAAATTTGTTAGTTTTTTAAATATTTTGAAAAAAACTATGATTTTTTTAAAAATTAAATTTTTTTTTCAAGAGTTTATCAGTCATTTTTTCGAATTTAAACTTCTAAATCCGTTCAAACTCCCAGAACCCATTGTTTATATATGAATAAAGTAAACTGGCGACGGATTACGCTTAGTTTCAATGTTTGCCGTCAAGTAATTAATTTTGATACCAATTTTTTTTCTCAAAAATCAAGACAACCATTTTGCTTTGAATGTAACTCCGTTAATTTTTATACTAATGGCTTTTACCACAGCTCAAAATAAAGGTCTATTCAAGTACTTTAAAAGGTATAATATGAGTTTTTTTCGAAAAACCTCTCATTTTTCCTCCAAATGACATTGAAAGTGTCGATTTTAGCTATCGTCAAAATCGATTTTAAATTCAAGGAGTCATAATTTAGGTTGTGTTCTACCTACAAAAATAAAAAGAACGCAATCTCTTTGTTACTTGATTTTCTTTATTTTTGCTCATAACCATTTTTTATGTAGAACTTGTAGTTTTTGAGATATTTGCGAAATATCCCTCAAAAACATGCATTTTTTGGGCTAAAAACGACCACATTTAGGCGCCAATATCTCAAAAAGTATTGATTGTACAAAAAATTCTTATAGAATATTTTTTCCTTAGAATTTGTCCCTCTATCGAACGGTGAGGTTATTTTTCATAAAAAAATTTCCAACCCCTAGAAGGGGTGCCTTCCACCCCTAGGGTGAAAGCACACATCGGCATTATATAACTTTTGTTTCTTGGACTACTCCCTAGCTACAGTTCAAATTTCAAGCCAATCCATCCCATCCGAAAAAATTGGTAGCCAAATGCTTCAGTTACTGTACTATTTTTATCTGTTATAACCAAGGCCGGCATGAGAATTGACCGGCCCCCGGGTGAAGCAAAAAATTTTCAAAACTTTTTCCGAAAAGATACAATTGTCGAGCAAAAAACCGCTCTCTCGTTTCGTTTGAGTTCTTATCTAAGCTCTTGAGCTCCTTTTTCAGAAACTCTCGCCGACCACAATTATAATACAAATTTACAGAAAAAAAATTTTGGGCCATTGATGCCTCAATAATAATTCTATATAGGTATTTTTGTCATACAAAGCTATAGTGTTTTGTGGTCTCATGTCCCTGTTCTGCCCATGTTCAGAGACGTAACCAGAAATATTGCGTTCTGGAGCGATTTACAATCAAGCGACCCCTTACAAAAAGTTCCCTTATCCCAAAAATTGCGAGGAAAAATAAAAAAAGTGTCGGCTTCTTTCTCCTGAATGGCTACTCTTGAACTCTTGAAAAATTTATTTTAAGATTTTTTATCCTTATAAAAATTTTTCACCTGTAATTGATTAAACGAATTTAGGTGTCAACTGTTATTGTCCCCCGTCAACGACGCAAAAAAAAATTTGTGGGTCTGTGTAATTATAATTCAAACTCAAAAATATTCACATTATCGGACGAAAAATGTGTTGAAATATTAATTTTGTCGTTTTATAGAAAGCGGGAGGAAACATTGGGTTCAGTACTTCAAAAATCATCGTTGCTTTAAAAAAAAAGCAATATTACTTCCATATTTTCACAATGATCCAAAACACCACTATAAGTATTTGATATTATTAAATTTTATTTTATGCAATATCAAAATTTCATGTCTTAATTTAAAATAATCAATAATATTAAAAGCATCTGTAATACGTAGGCACAGTAAATAATAAATCATAGTTAGTTGTCAATATATTTCAAAGTTGAACTGTGTGCCCTAAGTAAGTAGGTACAGGTAAGTTATTAAATAAATAATTGTTTCACAAGTTTACCGTAAAACAATTATTTGTGTGACGTGTGTCGTATATCGTGTGTGTTGACAATTTTAATTAAATTAACAATTTACTGCCTCCTTTCAAACAAAATTGAATACTAAGTTGTGATTTATTAGTTATTCATCAAATTTTGTACGTATAGCTTTATCAGATTTTGACACTGAAATTAATTTGCTATGCAAGAAATGATATGTAATGAAAAAACAGTGTTAAAAATCTTATGGATACTGAACTATTATCGAGACTACAAACCGAACTTGGTACCAAGTGACAAAGATTAGGTATATACAAAATTCTCAGTTATTTAGCGTTGATTTCAGAGATTGGAAAAATAACTTTTCTACAATTTCGAGTCTAACAAGGAGAGGGCACGATCTCGGAAATTGACTTTGGGATGGGATTTCGTAGGATTATAGTCCCTTAGAAGATTAATCAATTGTGAAAATATAAAGACCCACTGGCCAGTCAATTTCGAGAAAAACGCTTTTAAAATTCGAGCTTCATTTACTGTATGTTTATATATGAAATATTTGAATGTCACATCAACAGTTAGCGTAGCTCAGTCGGTAGCGCTCTATTTTAAGCAGGTTTTTTATTTTCAATTTTCCTGCAAACAATAATCTAATAAAATCATCAAATTCACATTATTGATAAAAAACCAATAAAAAAATTTATAACTAAACAACATGTAAATAATAAAATGTAATAATTAAGAATGAAAGTGTTTAGCGCTATAAATCTTAATAAATTTGTATATGTATATATATATATATATATATATATATATATATATATATATATATATATATATATATATATGTATATGTAATTACTTTGTAAAAATCAGCTGTATCCAATTAATGTTTAATAAAGTTGTTATCTCTATGGCAGCGTGTCATAGTGGCAACGAGGGCACGGGTTCGATTTCGACTGCAAGTAATTTTGTTTCTTTTTTATTTTGTTAATTAAATATTAAAATTAATAAATTTCAAAAATAAATAATTATTTCTAACAATAAATATCATAAATTAAAATGTAATTGTACTTTTTCTTAATTCGTAACCATGTTTTCATGACATATTTCCATTTTTCCTTACAAAGTCGGAAAACAACATCAACATTCCCGCAAAAAATGACATTATACTTCTTTGCACAATAAATACATACAGCGGAATGAGTTTTTTGACAATTTACTAAATATTAAACTACTTGGTGGACATCGAACATTCGAATATTATATAATATACTGACTTGCACACAAACACTGCTGTTACCAGCACCAACACCAACACCAGCCTTAACCACCCAATTTAACTGATCAAATTTTACAATAATAAAAGTATACGACACAACAAAATATCAATTGATTGTAACAATTGAACTTATCAATGGCACAAGATTGGTTGTCGACTGTACGGTCCCAATATACAACAAAATAGACAGACAGATAAAAAAAAGACGACAGCTAGAATTTAGTATAAATAGAACTGGAAAGTTCGATTTGGATGTAAGTGTTGAACAATACAGTGTAGTTTCGAAGAATGTGCGGTTGATATTGTAACGTAAAAATTAATTTTTCTTATTATTATTCTGAAATTGGTGATGTAAATTAGTACGGATTCACTCTCCTGTTAGGCTAATCAAGTACATGTAGGTATCTCATACTGCTGTTGTCAAGCATGGAGGGGCGTTGTGAATCAGACATGCGCGAAATAAAGTTCTTTTATCGAAGCTAATTCGATGTAAGAGATCGAAGAAAAAGATCATTTTTATGTTCGTTGCTCGAGTACAAAAACCTAAAAATGTATTTTCTATTAAAATTGCAAGCGCCTTACTTATTTATTTTCTGTTTGAAATTGTTCTATCACAAAGTTTTTATGAATTATTAAAGTAATTATAATGGTTGTATAAATATATTTCGCATTTGGTTCAATGTCACTTGGTTTTTTCCCCTTCTTAATTTCTTTCTTTCGGATTTTCTTCATTTTGTTCAAATGGTCACATAACTGGTTCCGCAAAATGCTATTGATAGAATTGTTTGTTTAATGACGGGATTCGCCAATATATCATGGATTTTCCCTTTTCTTCGCTGCGGGTGTTGGACAATGAACGCGCCAACCTGTGTTTCGATGCGTAGCGTGTTCCTGCCTCCACATACCTGCCGCAACCAATATGGTTCGTTTATGGCGGATTAGTAGTTTTTCTTCGCGTTTGCCGGAAGCTTTAATTCAATTTCTTTATTCTTTTGTGTCGTTTGTACTAAACTTAGGGACAGGGCGTATCCCCTGAGCTTTAACACCGAGTAACATGTAATAAACTTATCTGAGCTAGTCGATTCAATGGAGCAATTGTCAATATATCATTTTAATGTAACTGTACTCTAACAACTTGTAAATAAATTATAAATTTTAATTCAATATGCAACTAATAGTTTTATTTTATCATATCCATCATTATAATATACAATAACCTGAAATATATAGTTAATAAAATTTGTTGTAGTGGATACTGGTATATTGTGTGTAAATTATACGTTCATCCATGTACTAGATGTGCTTAGGGGTCCCCGCTACGCTCGTGAGTCCATCCGAGTCTTTTAATTGGAATAGTTATGTTCCGATCGGACGACACCCCCAGAAGGACTTGGAGGATAAATCTGAAACTGGATTTTCAAGGCAAGTACAAAAGTTATTTTGTACTTAAATTTTATTTCCGGTAAGTAATTTCCCGTTCAGTATATTTTTATTCTCTAAACTTTCTCCAAACAGTTTTGAGATACTACCGAATTAAAAGAAATAAAGGAAATTTTTCACTGTTACCGGTGCTTAACTTTTGCCGCCTTGGGAGCAGACCCATAAAATCTATGCCTACATTCGACCCTGAACTTACTGTTAGGGTGACTATATTTCCTTAACATAAAAATGGAACATCTCATAAGGAAATTCAATTAGAGAAGTAAAACTCCATATCACCATTAAAACCGAAATTTCACACTTCTTGGTATTTCAAGAACAGACTTACAAACCAGTGGTATCATACAACGAACAAATTTAATTGTCCGCTAAATCCGCTAAGCTTAACTGTACATTAAAAGAAAACTTCTTTTTGATTTTCAGTTGTGGCTAAACATGAAATTCACTAAGCGAAGTATATTCGTTATAGCTATAACGGTCTCAATTGACTGAACGAAGGTTTCAGCTTTTTTTGGCAAAACCATTTTAAATGTAACTTTATGATAATTTGATAAACTAAAATAAACAAATTGCCATATTTCATTAAAGAAATTAGGCGTGTCCTAAGAAATTATTACCTACTATTCAATTTAATTTTCTAAATAATTGGAATTTCTCTCTCGAAAGAATTGAAATAATTTCGAATAATTCGAATAGTATATCGAGTATTCACTACATTGTTTGGACAGAAACATTTATTTTCATTTTCACTCTCATTTTACATTTTAAATGAAAAATATATTCAAATTTATTCCGGAGCACTTAATTAGACATATATCAGGATTATATATTTGCGTAAATTTAAATTTATAACCTACAATACATATTTTTGTCAGTATTAATCCATAAACATTTCTCCAGAAATACAAGCAAAATTACCAACCAATCTATTTTGTGAAAAAATGTATCATTATACAGCAATAAATTTTAAATGTAGATTTACAATATCGAAATAAATCATCATATCATCAAATACTCTTTTTTTTTCAAATCGGTATCTATATTTAACACTCAATCGTCATCGAAAAAATAGAAATATATGAATTTAACATTTTATTTAAACGTTATCGAATGTTCAGTTTAAATTATACAAAAAAAAAAAAAAAAACTGTCATAAAGTGCTTCCACATACTTGACAATTAAATAAAAATTACATTTAAAAAAAAATGTATTTCAATTAAAAAATGTTCTACAAATAACCTATGTCATAATTCTTTAAATACAAAATGAAAAAAAATATGTTGATATGAATAGATATAGTTATAGTCGAATGGACGTCTATAATATGTGAAAAATTGTCGCTGCCAAATATTAATTAATACTTTTTAAGTATAGTTTTTCGTTAAAAAAGGCAATATATTATGTATAATGTACATATTTAGCGAGAATTCAAAAGTACCTACTCTGTTCCAATTAAAGTTATAGCCAAGAGATTAAATGGCACATGAAAACCTCAATCCGAAGCATTTTAGCCTTCAAAACTATAAGATAATAAAGCAGTGTTCCACAAAGTGTCCCGAGTAAAAATTAATTAGGGCAAACCCAAACTCGGTCCGGCCCGGATCAGGCTTATCAAGGGCATGGGCTATTTGGTTTATCGAATAAGGTCCTATTAAGGATTGCCCTACTTGTCTGATCTAGCCCTGACCTCGTTTGCCTTATTAGGGCCCTATTATAGTTGGACTGATCCGGCCCTGATTTTATCTCCTTATTAGGTCCTTTTTATGGTTTTCCCTGATTTTATCTCCTTATTAGGCCCTTTTTATGATTTAATTTCCTTATTAGGACCATAATTAAACTTCCCTGATCTGGCTCTGATTTTACCTCCTTATTAGGGCCTTTTTATGGTTTTCCCGATCCAGCCCTGATTTCATTTCCTTATTAGAGCCTTAATTAAACTTCCTTGATCCGGCCGTGATTTTATATCCTTATTTCGGCCTTATTATGGTATGTCTGTTCCGGTCCTGATTCTGTTTATCCCTGATATAGGTATCTTAATTAATTTTGGTTTTAAAAATGAAAAAATCGTTTGTATAAAGTAAGTAATATCGTCCGGCCGCAACCAAGGTAATATACAATTTATTATAATTTTTAAACTTAAAAGTATATATTAAGAATTAGGGACATAAAACTATAAAATTCAGTAGGTCAGTGCATATTATAAGATTATTATAATGCATATTATACAGTGCATATTATACAGATATGACCGAATTTCCATAACCTAACATAGCTTATAGGACAGCCTGCCTGATCAGGACGAGAAAAGGATGTTTGATCAGGTTCGGAGTAGGTTTCTTCATCAGGGCCGGCAGAGGCTGCCCGATTAGGGCAGCTCATATGGTTTTCCTGGTCAGAGCCCTAACTTAAGTCTAGCAAATCGGAGCCGGGCCCTATTACAGCCCTAAAAAATTTCTACTTGGGGTGGTATGCGTATCCCTGGGACTATGCGAGTCAGGTGTAGGAGATACGCAGCCATAAAAGGGGTTATGGGGTATGCGAAAGAAAAAGTTTGAAAAATACTCTAATAAGGCAACAATAGCATTAAATTGAATTAATTATAGTATTAGGTATCCTAAAAACACAACTGTTTACCTTGCAGATCAGCAAATCTCGTAAACAGAATAGTTTTATTTTCAAAATATTTAAATGACATAAAACATGAAGGGTGAACTGACAGAAATAAAAAAAAATTCACCAAGTACGTGCTGGACCACGCAAAATTAGAACTTCGTAATCATTTCAAAGGAAATTACGGGAAATGATAAACAGTAATAAATATATTTAACTTTTCTGCTTTTTATTCCAAAAATTATGAAACTCTAGCTACTGATTACAAAACCCTTACACCTTATTTAATGCTTGTCCAATATGCACTTTTGAAATTTTAATATTGTTCTAATAAGATACGATATTGTCTATTAAATTGCTTATGATACAATAATGTCAATTAAAAACTAGTCAAATCAAACAACGCAAAACGATGATAGACATGATAATCCCATATGTGTTTTGTTATTATGACTACGGAACACTAAAATATTAAACTGAGATGAATATCAAAGTTATGGTTACACGGTAGCAGATACTGAGATGTAACGAATATTAAATTTTAGATATTTGCGAACGCGAACGCGAATGCGAGTGTTTATTTCTGATATTTGCGAACGCGAAAGTTGATATAACAATATAATCAGTGAGTATGCGTAAAAGACGAAACAACGCGTAGTCACTTGTTTATGTGTTCATGCGGCATTATCTAGAATAAAGTTTGAGCGAAATCCACATTTCGCAGTCATTTTATTTCCCACACGATAAAATCTGTGATTTCCACTCAACTTTTTAAGGGGGGTTTACTTGAGCGTCGTTAAAAAAATAGATTTTTTGCCGAAATTGATAACAAATTATGTGTAGAATATGTTCCCAAAGTGATTTTGCTGAAAATAATTTTAAAAAAAGGTTTTTGCACATTAACCGAATCCAGCTTTCTATAAAAAATTCAAAAAACGTAGTTCACGCAATAATGAGCGTTAAATATAAAATTTTGAAAATACGTTTCTTTATATATATTTTATAATATCTCGGAACCACATTATTGGAATTGATTGACACGATAATTCAAAAACTATTCGATGAATCCTTTTTTAAATTTTTTATTTTAAAGATAATTCAATTCTCCGGCACCTATATCTAAGTCCGATACACTTTCAATATTTTTTATTTTTTTCATTTTACTTTAATGAGCGAGAAATAAGACAAAAATCGTAATGAAAAGTTCACACATCCCCCATTTTTTGTCTTTCAACAATTTATTTATATTACAGGTATATATAGGTGCCGCGTACTCTTCATATATTTTATAAATCTTTTTTGTTTTGGGATTTCAGTGGTTTATTACCGTAGCTGTGATGTCAACCAACAAAACATCGGATTTTCGGATTGTCACACTGCACTATCTATAAAATGGACAATTTTTTATATTTTTCCTTGAAAAAATTTTTTTTGCTTAATAAATATGTGTACAAAATTTGAAATTGATATTTACTTCCGTTCTTGAGAAAAAAATTCCAGAAAAATATATAATTTTTAAGGACTCTCAAGTAACCCCCCCTCCCTTAATGAAAATCTGTCATAAAAATATTCGGGCTTCTTTGTGAGTGCGAATGCGAATACGGATATCTAAAATAAAGAAGAATATACGCGTATACGAACGCGAAGACCAATATTTGTCACATCTCTAATATAATATGTATGTATCTAAAACTGTTATTTTCACTAACGACATAACAACAATAACAATAACAACAACGGAATAGCAAGTGGTAGATACAAGTGGCATGGCAGGCACAACACGACATACAGTGGTACAGTGGTACAACTAACTGTATGATGGAATGATGGCGGCGGTAACAAAAACAAATGAATACAATTCAGTGAACCGGAACACGGTTGTAATGTGAACAATAAAAAAGTTTACCGGCTTATCTATCATTTCATCCATCATTGTGTATATGTTGATACATGCCTACAAATTAGGTATACCTACACATTATATGTACGTATAGACAGGGATGGGATAAAGTGTTTGGAAACATTTTGATCAAGGGTGTAGCCACTGTGGTCATAGGGAAACAGGACTGCCGGGCTACAAGGGTCCCAACACGTGTAATCAAATTTTTATTTATGCAAATATTTTAAGTATAGCTACGCTACTAATCTTGATCTTAGAAAATTCAGAGAATATGTATTATTTCCAAAATTTTGCAGAAAATTTGTATAAAATACAAATTATTTTCAAAACCATAAATAGTAGAGAAAAGATTTGAACGACACCTCATGAGCGTCACCAGCCCATTGGACCGGAAGGGCGGGGGCAAGGTGAGGGAAAGAATGGGCGAAATATGAACTTTAGGTATACAAACTTCCACAACATCTCAATAGGGGTCGAATCGGCTCCATTGAACTGTGACATGTTGAATCACTTCATTTGAATATTGCCATCCCGAAGCAATAAAAATTTATTTCATTTCAACATTTCGTTTATTTATCTATAGAAAAAAAATAATTAAAGTGTGAACAGTTTCACTGTATTCTTTTTTCAAAAGTATAAACTATTTTTTAATTGTTCACATGTCTATGCATGTAAAGTATGTGCGCTTGATACTACTGCTTGCTCGACAACAGAGATACATATAAAAGACCATATCGCTACTTCTCTTTGAGAACCTTGTATATGAAAACTCCCAATTTTTGGACGCACAAAAAAGAAATTATTTAAATCTGTTTTAATCACTATGAACATAAGATTTATGCTAATTACAAACTCTAATGTTGGCTACCTGTATATATATATATATATATATATATATATATATATATATATATATATATATATATATATATGTATATATATATATATATACATATATATATATATATATATATATATATATATATATATATATATATATAGGGTGGGCCATTTTAATCTATGCATCTAAATATCTCGCCAGAAGTGCCACCTAAAAAAACAACCTTTACAAAAGTTGTTAGGTACGAAGGTGGACGTTAAGCGGTGACCTTAAATTTGACCTTGACCTTCATTCTCACGGTCATTTTGAGGTTAAGTCGTATAATTCAAATGGAATGACCTATTTTTTATTCCGAATTCTGAAAGAGCGTGAAATTTCACGTCGAAAATGGTATAAACGAATTTTTTTTATTGACCTTTAATTTTTTATTTTTTAGTTATGAAATTTATTAGTTATGAAAAATTAATTTTTCATAACTTCTTAGTTGCATATTTTTCTGGATTTTGACCTTAGAATGATTTTCAAAGGTCGTTAAAACGAACAGAAGCTCCTATTTTACGAGTCCAAAGGACGCCGACCCTTTAAAAATAGGTTTTTCCTTTAAAATCTAATTTTTTATTGTTCTTTACACCTCTTAAGGCCAATAATAAAAAAATTCGTTTATAGCATTTTCGACGTCAAAGTTCATGCTCTTTCAGAATCCGAAATAAAAAATAGGTCATTCCATTTGAAAAATACGACTTGACCTCAAAATGACCTTGAGAATGAAGGTCAAGGTCAAATTTAAGGTCACCATTTAATGTTCCCTTTCGTACCTAACAACTTTTGTAAAGGTCATTTTTTGATAGGTGGCACCTCTGGCGAAATATTGGGTGCATAGATTAAAATGGCCCAATGGCCCAACCTATATATATATATATATATATATATATATATTTATATATATATATATATATATATATATATATTTATATAAATAAATATATATATATATATATATATATATATATATATATATATTTATATAAATATATATATATATATATATATATATATATATATATATATATATATATATATATATATATATATATATATATATATATGTATTTAAATACAGTAATTAATTTTTTTTTGTGCCCTAAAATATGTAGTTTTTGATATACGAGGTTCACAAAGAGAAGTAGTGATACGAGTACATTATTATATGTATTATTAATAAACTATTAAAAGATACATACTTATTTTGAATAGAAGAGACTTGAATTTTTCAGTCATCTATTAGGTATGCAAGCACAAAAATAATTTACTATTATTTTGAAGTTGTGAAAGAAAATGTGACAATGCATGATTAGTATTTACACAATTTCGTTTCTAGTTAATTATTTTCTTTTAAATTTTGAGCCATTCTATTATTTTGTCCAACCTTTGTGAATACATATATCTACGTGTATTACGTCACATACAAGTGGTAGAATAAATAAACTTTCACATTCATCATACTAAATGCTAGCGGTAATAACAGTTATCTATCTATCAGATAAAAATGAATTAAAATGAATTGAGAAGTGTAGGCGTGTCGGCTTATTTCTTCATTTGCAAATTTTGTTTAAAAAATCCGAAAAAATTATGACTAATAGTTCGTATAATTTCCTCTTTTTGTTTCTTTAAGAAGGTTATATTTAATATTTTAGAAATCAAACTTTTCAGTTTCCATTATTACTTGTATTGCTTCATAAGCTGCCTTTCACGCTTGCTTATTTTTATAAATACTTACAATACCTAGTATTTACAAACATTCACTATCTCTCTAGGCTTCTGTCAGTTTTTCCCCTAAGGGTCTCATTTTGTTTGTCTCACGTATGACACACTTTGGTTTGCATTTAAACACACGCAGTATTCTTATGTTCACTTATCGTTTAGCTAGACTGAAACTTTAAGCATTCGATTTCTTTGGTTAGTATGACCAAAATACTTTTATCCAGCCAAAGGCTTTTATAATGTCATAAGATAAAACATTCCTTTCTTTAAATCAAGTTTTGTGAAAGTTGAATTAGAGTGACTTCTGGAACTTATAATAATTTAGCTGCGAATTTTTCATTTTTTTTGAATTATTAAAGTAGCTAATTCCTTTTAGAAATATGATTCGATGAATTTGTTCTAGTGTCCTACTAATTGTAGAAAATCAACCAAAATAATAAAACCTAATTATTAATTAATTAAAAAATAATATACAAATTATTTTATTTTATTAATGTAGCAAATTTTATCTACGGACAGTGAGATAATTGTATAATGAATTCCGTTAGTTGGTTGCAAACAATTAATATTATGTATTATGTATAACAAATCAACAAAATTATATAAAAAATTATTCCCCATTTGCAATCAACAAAAATATTTTTTTTGATGGCAAAACAATTTTTTTTACATCCTCATATTATAAATATTTACAGTTTGGAAAAACAAAAAAGTAAAAAAGAGAAAAATTCAAATGAAAAATCAGTTTTTGTTTAACGTGTTAATAAAATATTCAAAATTATTTAAATTTTTTATCAATAAGCGGTCGCAATTTGTTCGACAATTATGCAATTGAAAATTTTCAATTCGAGTTGTATGTATTTTTCGGATTTCACAACACAATTTTTTGATTATTTATTTATTCTATTCATACAAAATATTGGAATTTTTAATTTTATTTAAATAAATGAAACAAACTACTCAATTTTTTAAAATTTTGTATTTTTTTTTTAACTTGTTATAGTATCAAATTCATTACAGTGTTTTTTATTAGCTAAATTAACAAAAATACAAATTTTGATTAATGTAGGTAGGTATATTATGTATTTATTGTATATTTGAACATTGAAATCTTTTATGCTTTTTTAAATACTGAGAAGGTAATACAGCTTTATAAACACCTACCAGTCCATCCTGGCTTCGCTCATGTGTCTATTTAATTTTCAATTTGGTGCTTTACATAATTTTCTATATATACATCTTATATTTTGTAACTGTTATACATATTTTACAGCTGTGGCCCACGGTTTAATCTGTGAAAAATATCTGAATTATAAGTTCAATTATTCTTAAATCAGTTTCATTCGTTAAACAATTCTAAAATAGAGATGAAGGACTGGGGTCAGTATTGGATAAGGGATTAATATATTAGTATTTTTATGAATAGTAGCCAATTATTAAACGACCTTACTACCCAGGGGTCCATAGTCACTATATATGATCTTACTACCCAGTGGTCCATAATCACTATGACCTTACTACCCAAGTTCAGTCTAGCTATTTATTTTAAGCTTTTTTGGATCTCCAATATCCTGAAGGACAATTCTGACTTCACGTTAACTCATAAATCAATAGTATTTGAAAAGATATTTTTCCAGAATCCTGGACAACCTAATATAATGTATATTATATAAAAGGAAAATACCACTCACCTATCACGAAATCTCCAGAACTATAATACCTACATACAAACTTAAAATTTGGTATGCAGGACCCTCTTAGATGGTACTCTTAGGTGGTCTCGCTAAGAAAGGGTTTTGAAAATTTTTTAATCAAACCGTAGAAATTTACGAAAAACCACAAAATATCAATTTTTTAATTTTGTATACAGTATACAGTTTTTTATGGACAACTTATAAAAAAATCATTTAAATTTTGTTAGTTGCTAAGTATTTGCAGAAAAATAATTTTGGAATTTTAAAAATTAAATAGGTAATGGTTACTATTTATTTGTGCATATTGTTTTTCCATTCTCACTTGAATGTTTTTTATCTGGATTTACTTATGTAAATGTAATTAATTATTTGCTGTTATCGGTTCTGTAAAGTATTATTCCTATTTACTGTTACCAAAAAAAAAAAAAACAAAAACAAAGTCAATGTAAGTTTGAGGCCTACTATTTTTATATTACTAGAAAAATGTGTTTTATATCACTACAAAAAACAATTTTTTTATATGTAATATACCAACAGATAATAATTATATAACAGAATCAATAGTATGCATAAGGTTAAATATTGTGAGACTTTGCTCAAGAGAATATGAATATGTTATCATATACACATCTGTGTGTATCCGGGTGGCGTAAATACAAAGGCGACTGCAGCACAGACAGAAGTTACTCTGTAATACAGCCGTGTCTGTATGAATAAAGTACTACAAACACGATTATATCACAGACATTTAAATACTGTCTGTAACGTTATCGGCTTCGAATAACATTTTTTTATCGAAAACGACTGCAGCACAGCTATACTCGCTTTGTAATACAGCCTGAAACGCACACTTTTTATTGAACAAACACCGCTGCAGTTCAGTCAACAGCTCGTACCAATTTTTGGACTTTAGACTTTAAATTTCAACTTTGAGCAAAAATAAGTAAAGTATATCCGCCCTATTTCAAAATTTACCTCCAATTTTTCCTAAACAGCCCCTTCAGTTGGTCCGACCTTGGCTTTAT
The DNA here is from genome assembly GCA_035578155.1 of Brachynemurus nebulosus. NCBI lineage: Eukaryota > Metazoa > Arthropoda > Insecta > Neuroptera > Myrmeleontidae > Brachynemurus > Brachynemurus nebulosus. Next base: position 11,952,113 of record JAPWDM010000005.1, read on the forward strand.
ATACATCAGTAGAAAGCTCTCTAAAAATTAAGTATGTACGTCAATTTAAACTTTTTTCTCTATCTGCTGTAGTTTTCAAATCATCAAGGAAAATTGAAATTTTACCCTAACTTTGAGGGCTGATTTCACCCCTTAAATGGCAACGGTGGCAGATAAAAGAAAAATACGGGTCCGTTATTTTTGCTTGCACTACATGTATACGAATTTTCATCAAAATTGCGAAATGATAGTTCAGAACCTTTCCTTGTCTTCTTCTAGAATACAAAGTGAATGGACTACTACCTCTGAAGTAAAGAAGAAAGGACGCAACCATAGCATCGGCGAAAATATTAAATTGAATCACCCTAAATCTAAGAAACATTAAACTTAACTGCCATATTTTTTAATACAATAGTATTAGTTTATATACATAACGTAAAAGCCCCTATACTCAAACTTTTTTCAGGAATAACTTCATTAATATATAAAATATTAAAATTGTTCGAGTATTGAATTTTTCTTAATTGCTTTATTCAAACAAATATGACTGTACTACTTACTACAGACATTACTGAATTTAAGCACCATTCAGATGAATTAATAATGCTTTAAGTCATATTATTATGCAGCATGGACTAGAGCGGTCTGTGGTAAATCCGCCTTTGCATTGCCTTACACAAACAAATGCAGCTATACTACAGACCGCTGTGTTACAACTGGGTTCGGACAAACTATTCCTACTTTAAGTCATCCACGAGATAATGCAGTACAGACTATGGATGTCTGTGCTGCAGTCGCCTTTGTATTTACGCATCCGGGTGTATGGATCTAACAACATATTCATATTCACTTGAGCAGAGTCTCACAATACTCAATCTTATGCATATTGTTGAATATCTTCAAGCGAAACAGACGAAAATATAATTGCATTAAAATCTGATCCGGTACTAAAGAAACAGTCATAAAAACAAGAAAGATTTAAATAGCATTAGAACTAGAGTTAATAGTATAGTTCTGGAGTAATCTTATGTTTAAATGAAGATGAAATATGGACTGTATTTTATCCGTTCTCAGTTGTAAAACGGTAGTGGATACCAAACAAATCATAAAAGAAAACTATAGGTAAAATTGGCATACGAATTCAAAGAAAAATATCAAAATTAAATCAAAGTAACCCCCATAGGACCGTAGGGCTCCAAAAAGGCTTAAACGACTGGACGTATCATTAGAAAATTTTTCACAACTACTTTTGAAATCCTGAAAAAATAAATGTTACATTACAATAATTGATCCTTAAGTTCCTAGGGCCCAAAAAGAACACAAAATAATTGGCTGGACGGATTTTGATTAAATTTTTGCTCAAATAGTATTCAGAATTCGAAATAAATTAACGCGAGTTTGAAAATATTCTCCAGAGCCTTGGGAGCTCGAAATGTCTCACAAGTTAAAATGCTCTTAAAATTATCAGTGTGAATGTCTCAAATTATGAAAATTAGATACGCTATTGAAATACGAGCAAACAATTACAGTATATCAGATTTCATCATTTCCATTCATCAGTAAGATGAGGTGGAAATTGATCTGCAGGACTATCCAATATAACCCTAAATACATAGTTGAACCGATCTTGACAAAATTTTATTAAAAAAAGTTATGTTATCGAAATATGAATAAGTTTACTATCGTTTAGAGTCGTTAAGGGAGCCGAGAGATGCACTATCAAGAAACTGATTTAGCATAAAATTTCAGAACATCAAATTTAAAATGGACGTGTGGTCAGAATTGTCCATCAGTGATACCAAGTAGATTTTGAAGCTGAAATTATAAAGCTGAAGGAATTCTGACAAAATTTTGTTCAAATACTGTTGAAATCTTTGAAAACAGGAAAGTGAAGTAAAATTATCCCCTAGAGTCTTAGTACCCCAAGGAAGGTCTAAAATAGAAATACTTCTAAAAGTATTGACATGGGTACCTACATGACGGTGCGGAAATTAGCCATGCTTTTGAAATGTGAAGATGGTTACTTTAGGGCTGTCTAACAAGCAGGGCCAGGTAAAATAGATAATTATTTACAGAATTTCCAAATATCTAATTTAAAATTTACCCAATAATTTGACTCATAATTCGGATAATTTTATGCGGGTGAAACCGCGGACCGCAGCTAGTATAGCCTATATCAGCCAGGAATTGTTTAGCTTTCCAACAGTAAAAAAAAATTCAAAATCGGTTGGGTATATTATGTACGTATTTGGGTCCTTCTAGGGTATTGAAGAAATATCTGTGACACCTCCACAATCTAATATTGTCTCATTTGTCTCATTTGACGTCAGACCATTTTTAGTTGATTTGGTCTATACTAACCTGATAGTTCCAGAGCAATTTATATATTGACTAGTAGTCTACGATAGACAAAACATTATCAACAATCACATATAAACATTTTTATATACAATGTGTTGCAAAATTGAATTTTCAAAATTTATGCACAAAATAGTTAGAGCCTTAAGGCTGGTCGCACATTGGATACGATTTTGTACGTACGTATTTATACGACTCTTGTCGTACGAATTGAGCTCGCACACTGATTACGTGTTTGCCCGACACTATCAGTTAATTATTGGCAATTCTCTGATAACTTTCATTCGACATGAATCTATATCTTTTAGAAAATTGTTTTCTAACACGTAAACTACGCCGTCGTCTTTACCGTAGAACCGAGTGGGTAAATGAATTATATGCAAAAAGGGATGAATTTGGTGAATTTCATCATGTAATGACAGATTTGATGTAATTTAATGGTACGTAAACGTAAATAAATTCAAACCACAAATTCAAACAAATTGAATTGTGTCCGATGTCGTAACTGTACGTATATATACATACGACTGAATCGTATACAGTGTGCGAGCTCCCATAATACATCATCTGTCAGAAACGATCGTACGTACTCGTATGTATACGTACAACTGAATTTCGTACGTAATCGTATCCAGTGTGCGACCGGCCTAATTCTAAGTAATTACCGAAAAAATAAAAAATTAAATATATTTTAACATTTTGCTCGTATTTATTTACAATAAAAACAGTTTTCGTTTTTCTTAATACGCCGCGCATTTTTTTTCATAAAATGAGACTCTTGATAATGTTGAAGGATTACACAGAGATTAAAGTGAGAGTTTCAATTTCCCGAAATACATGAAAGTTATTTTTGGAACTTTCATAACGATCTAGTAAATTATGGAGCTTCTTGTATGGAATTTTTCTAGTGACTACGGTAACGTTTAATGGTATAGAAAATTTCAAAAAAGGAAAAATCTTTCGTCTTCCGTCTTTTCAGTTCTTGTAGTTTCTTTTCTTTTTTTTGGTAAATCGTCTTCTTTCAAAGAATATTTATGTCTTGATATAAACTAAACGGAATAATAAAAGGCTTATAAAGATTTACTTTGATGTTTCATTTTTTCAATAAATGTGTATAAAAAAGGATCTCATTCTGGTACAGCACCCAGACATTATAAAGAGGTATTATACACAGACTGATAGAGGTACTTGTGAATAAATATACTTATGTATATAGGTTTATATTTTTCAGAGGTTTTTTTTTTTTTTAAATTTTTTGTTTATCTACAACAAACAAAATGTACTACTTTGTTTTATTTCTCTTCTATATACCTCTAACGGTAAAAAATTTAAATTTAAATAACCAAAAATATTTTATGATGTTGTTTCGACAAAAAGAGAAAATTTAGTTATCTACTACTTTAACTACTAGACGTGTGCCAAATGTAATGTAGCCGTTACTTTGTTCCTTCGTTCTAAAATGTTACGGCTACAAACAACTTACCATAAAACACTTTAATATTCCTTCAATTAAAGGGAATGCAAACTAAGGAAATGCCAAATTTTCGGTTTTTCTGATTGAGGGATAAAGCTACGCCTCCACGAAAACCTTCTGAGGATCGGCGCTGCTACACGATGAAATTCCTCGTAGAACTCTAGTGCGTCGACTTTGACAACGTCATAGATTTATAGACGAAATACCTACTTCGAAATTTTTACAAGCATCTACACCAGATATTCAAAAGATTTGTGGAATACGGAGTAACGGTCAGCCCGTCAAAATGTATTTTTGGCGTAGAAGAAATTTCTTTCGTCGGCTATCTTGTCAGCGCAAAGTGTATCCAGGTCCATTACCGGAACAATTTGAGGCCATCGTCAAATACTCAAGGCCTGAAACAGCCAAAAAGTTGAGAAGGTTTCCCGGTATGATAAATTTTTACCGCATTTGCTTACCAAAGATCTTGACAGCCCAGTCACAAAGAAGCCCTCACCCAGGTAATTCGTGCGAGATTTCGATTGGGGCAGCACTTCAGCCAAAACGTGGACGCTCGATGAGAAACATTTTAAACATATGGCGAAAGGCAGAAAATTCACCATTTACATAAACCATAAACCATAAATCATTGACGTTTGCCTATGCTCAAAAAATAGAAAAAGCTTTGCTTATGCAGAGAAGCTTTATCAGCAAATAAGTATAACCAGCTATGCCAGTTGCACAGGCATAGCAGTTAATTCGTTGCTTTATTTTCAGAACAGAAACTAAAATTATGTATAGCGTAATAATTAAAATTCATTAATGAATAAATTAACATTGAACAAATCCTGCTGATATAATTTCTTTGAAAAAATACCCTTGCAAAAAAATATATTTCCAATCAAAATATAATTTTCTTTAATATTCTTTCAGAGAAAGATAAAGCCTTGAAATATATAATTTAATTTATTCATAACTGAATTTTTTCTTTATTTTCCTTTTTCTTTCACGGCAGAAAAAAGAACTGTTATCAAAAAAAAACCGTAGTTAAGTCAACCGACTGCTGTTATGATAATTAGAAAAAAAAATTATAAAATTTTCTTACACTGGCCATAATCTTATAACAACTTTTACTGTGCTTGTTGAAAACATAAAAGAATTTTTTTAACAACTTTGTAAATTCTTTTTTTTGAGGCATAATGTTAAAAATAATGAAACATTGCAAATATAGACTTTTATTATCTATTAAAAATTGGTCAAGTGTGTGTTAGATATGTATTAAGTTAGGATTTCGTAGTCAACAGTTAAAATTTTTCACAATTCTTGAGATAAAATATTTCTTGCTTTTAAGGGAGGAGTTCAAATAAAAAAGCAACTTTTTTATTTATGATTATTTTGCTTGTTGAAATTTTTTTCAAATTAGGGAGGGTTTCAAATAGAAAATTTTGTTTTTGAAACATTCATTACGCTTCCCTGTGGGGAGAGGGAGCCCTTTTGCACAAGTTTTTAAGCGTTTACAAGGAATGCCATATCTCAAAAAGTAATGAATATTTTTTAAATATTTTTCATTATTTTATTCCTAAAGGATCTGTCCAAAAAGCTGAGTATGGGTTTCAGGTAATTTTAAAAACTAACTATAAAATTGTAATTCCAAACTTCTAAAAATTATAAAACCCAATTTTTTATTAAAAAAAAAAAAAATATTTAAAAATAGTTAAAATTGTTCAAATGAAAAAAGCATACTCTATGCGCAATATGTTTATGAACAAAATTTAAGAGAATTAACTCTCTATAATTTCTAGAACTTGAAATATGATTTTCCTTGTCAGTAAAAACACAACTTTCGGGAAACAGTAAAAAGCAAAAATAATAACAAAAGAAGCGGTTTACCGACTGTTTATTAAAACTCTGCAGCCACATACATTCAAAAACTCAGTATTCCTACATTGTCTCCTCTTGTTCCTTTTTCGTGCTCATGTACACACCAAAACTAAATATTATTGACCAATTCGCGAGGGGGGGGGGGGCGAGCGTTGTCTGCAAAGGAGCAGCAACTTGGCTGTGCAGCGGCTCACAAACATGTTTTATATACCACCCTGTTTGTAAACAACCACAGAACAAAATAAAAACAAAAAACGAGATTCGAAAAAAATTAGTTTATCAACTGTTTCTGGCGTGAACTCCCCCCTTAATCTTCCCCAATCCCGAACATTTAAAACAAAATTCATTAAAATCGCACCATCAATTTCGTTTCTATAGCGAAAAATAGATGGCGTAAGTTCTGAATAAATAATTCAAAAGTTTGCCGAATCAAGTGGGGAATCTATGGGTAAAATAATGTGATCTGTAATCGTTTTCGTAATTTCCGTCGATAAACCATCTTTCCAGGAACTACAATCTTCAAACGGACGCACTGTACATAAATATATTATTTATCACATTTACTACAGTCAATACAATTTTATGTACACTGCAACTTTCTTCACATTATACGATTCAAAAGTACTGAAAAGCTCATTTTAAAATAAGTGTCAATATCGTTTGAAAAGGTGACTTACAAGAAGTTTATCCGTTTTATTTTCTTTCGAGGAAAATAGACAGTATTGAAGAAGTACACATACATAATATAATCAAAGCACTCATCATGTTTTCTGTATATACAGGAAAAACTTTAGTAAGCTTGTACAATTACATATGTATATGCATACTGTTGGAGTTTCTGTCACAAAACACGATTTTCTATATATAACATATTCAACAATTTAATTATAATTCCACGTCTAAAAAATACTCTTATTCATCTGTCAATAAATTATCTCCCTATAATTTAATACAAAAGTACTAAGATCGAAAGGAATTCTCCGATATGATACTCCGCGAAAAGTTGATAACATACGGAAAAGTTTTTCATATCAATGGAAGGGCTCACTTAGCGTTCCCTAAATTATTTATAAATATAGTATAGGGGAGACCGGGGCAAGTTTGGTACAGGGGTAAGTTTACACAATCCTTATAACTCACAAACCGTTGATCGGAGCGCAGCACTTGTCAGGCCAAACAAGTTACTGAGACTGCCATTTACAAGTACATCAGTTTGGAACCAGTACTATTAGTAACAAACAACGTAGAGCAGAATTTGTGATTTTTTTTTGAAATGAGTAAATTTTTACACTACTATGTTGATGTGAATAGTAATTATACTATTAGATCTTTACAATTCATAATGGATTATCTTGTTAGGCCGTTCTTTTACGGCTATTTTAAGATAGTTTGTTAAATGCTAGTCTCATTAAAAAAATTTATAGGTTATATTTTGTTGAAAATATGCCGAAGGGGCAAATTTACACAAGGCACATGGGGTATGTTTACACATATTATGATAACTGTAGGTTTATTGAAACTGATTAAATTTTTTTTGTGTCCATGAACTGTGACAGTGATTTTGACTGTGACTCATCCTAATTGATTTGTAGATCCTATATGAATTTTTCGTTATTTTATATTTTTTGGTATTTGAATTGGAAGATTTGTGTTATTTTTTGCTAATAAAACTGATTCGCATATTTATTTATTTTTTTTTTTTACAGTTGTTAGCCCTATTTTTTACCATTTTAGAAAGTGTTTAAACTTACCCTAGGTACTGTATAAACATGCCCCGTAAAGGGGGCATGTTTATACAGGCGACATCACTCAAGGAAAAGTTAAGTATCTAAAAAGGTATGTTAGTAGGAAGGTTTTTATAGGTGTCAAAATGAAGCTTAATAATCAAGTTATATTTGAGTATAAAAAGCATGTAAATAGCTGTAATACAAAAAATTAGAAAAATCGAAAACTAAAAACTGTGTCAACATGCCCCGATCTCCCCTATATAAGTATTTGTGGACGATTTCTTGTAACTAAAACCAAAAATTTTATAGAATAAATATTGATATCAGTTAAGTTCCTGTGATCCTTTTTTGAAAAAATTGGCTTAAAAGATATTATTAAGAGTCAGTTATTTGATTTTTGAAAAAAAAATCGATTTTTTGTATAAAGTGAGACCCCTCTTTTCTGAGAAAATTTGATTCTTGACGATTTAAATCATGTACCGTGACAGAATATTAAAATTGATTACAATTTTCTTACGCATTCCTTTATCAATCTTACATTTGACCTTAAAACCTATATTCATTCAAGTACACTCAAAATATTATATTCAAATCAGTGAATAAGGTCAAAATACTAGTATACCTACGTATAATAACGATAAAAAACTCAATATTCCTATATTAATCTAAAAATCAGAATTGTAAAAGAAAATTTTTCAAAAGACAGAATTGAAATGTATGTGACCTCATTAATTGAGAAATATATTATTGAATTCATCTTAAGAGCACTCAACTTCACAACAATAAAATAGAAATAATAAAGACATGATGATTTCAAAAATCAAGAAATAAATACACACTTATACATGCACGCGTTTGCGTCGCAATCTATATTGACGAAAAATTTTCGAATAAGGAAAAAAAGAAAGAATAAAATTTTTATCTTACGTATAGAAGGTTAGTTGATAAAAGAGAAAATCTGAAAAGCAAATAAGTAACTAAATAAGACTACCTACGACACAAATGAATCTTACAACATATCAGAAAGAAGGAGTGACTGTCTGTGATGCACTATACTACGTATAACTTTTCGAAATTACATTAAAATTGAAAATATTGTTAGACGAGGTGTTTGATTTTGTAATTTAATGAAATATATCAGTAAATAAATTATTTTCATATAAATTGTCAAAAAATTTGGAAATTTGATCAACGTGAAACGAAGATTGGGCGACGAGAACGATGTATAGGGAGGGGTGTGTCAGTAGTAACAGAGGGTCAATTGTAACTTTAAAATTTGCCAGACATCTATCAGTCTTATTGAGGAGTATTACATATCATAAAGTGGCTTCTAAAGTTGTGCTTTACTGACAGAACTTTCAGTTAATATCATCCGGCTATTTTCTATCAGCCACATCAATTATGTTTATCCTAAGCTAATCGTAAATTTAGAGTACGTTAACAATTTTTTGATTTTCGCAGCAAATACCCCATCAATTGGGAGGAAAGTGATTTTATTGGAAAGACAAGCAATCAAATAATATTATCAGATAGGTAGTTTCGTATTTCATGAATTTTTTTTATAAAATGAAACAGCGCTGGAACAATTGTAACAAATTCAGTAGTGTCGATTGTAACATGTATAACTCACAAAAAAAATTTAATTGAACAAAATTAAACTTTATATTTTAGATATGAATCGGAATAATAAAGGTAACAACTTCGGTTAATAATTAAAAAAAAAAATTAAAACGAAAAACGAAAAACTATATTTAATGATGTATATATAAATTTCGTTAAAAGAGTAATAGAAAGAGAAAAAATTCAGAGCTGTTGCCTGAGACTGTGCTATTTGTCACCTTCCTCACTCAATATATAAGGAAGAATTTTTAAAACTGGATTAATTATAATAACTAACGTGTAAATTCAACTAAATAATGAGTGTTACAATTGAACTTAGGCCCTGTAACAATTGATCCTCTGTTGGTGACGATTGTGACATTACACTTTGGTCCACATAAACGCAGTTATTTTAATTATAAATCAACATAGAGTATTTTTGTGCAGCTCATTCAAAACCTGAAAAATGCCCGTATCTTATACCAAAAATTTAATTCTCTGTGACTAATAAATACAAAGTTACTAGCCTGTATATTTTTTTTTTTTTTTGTTACTATTGACACGCCTCTCCCCTACTTCAACAGATTAATTTTGGCCGACCAAACATGTTTCCTATCTTTGTTACACTATGTTGTATTGGTATTGTACTAATGCAATAAAAAAGGATACATAACAAATTGAGTTGGACTTTGAACGGCCAAAATCAATCTGTGCATCTATACGTGCATTTTTATAGAAATTGAGTAATTCGAAATTTAAAACCATTTTTGATCTTGGAAATGGTGGTAAATTATTAATTAATTCTTATATTTGTACTAGCCGTATGCCTACCCGATGGGAATTATCATTAGCAACATCTCAGGACTTCAGTCAGTGTTAAAGATTTATTAAATAAGATATTATTTATTTTAATAGCCATAATAACATATTTTTATGTTACTATGCATACTAGCCGTATGCCCGATGGGATTTCCCATCGACATCTTTTTATTAGGTACTCATTAGGGGCTCACTTTTAATGTTTTTCAAAAGCCTAAATCGATATCCACGTTCCTAACTTCAAAAATGACGAACTTCCCATACGAACTTTCATTTCCTGTTTTAACCCCTTACGGAATAAATTTCCAGAAACGCTTACACAACTGACGTTTATTTACAAATAGAAGCCTAAACGCCAATTTTCATATCTCCTTTGATAAATTTCGTCCTTCTAATCCCACCAGTTTAGGCTGTGCATTGTCTGTCACTTAGTGTTAAAGATTTTATTCAATATTATTTATTTTAATAGCCATAGTAACAAATTTTTATATACCACTAACTTCAAAAGTGGCGAACTTCCATACAAATTTTCATTCCTTATTTAACCTACTTAGGGGGCGAATTTTCAAAAGTCCTTTCTCAGTACTCACCTATGTTACATAGGGAACTCCTGTGCAAAATTTCATTCCTCTAACCCCAACGGTTTAGGCTGTGCGTTGTCTGTCAGTCAGTCAGTATTAGAAATTTATTAAGTATATGTTCGTACATCAGTATAGTTTTATATGGCCCATTACTACTAATTTTCTTTAAGGCAGGAAAGTTAACTAAATTGATATTTTTTCAAGACGTTTATTACAAAAAAATGGGCATCAAGGTTTATCGAATTGACATAAGGCGTATTATTAATTATAGAAAATAGGATATCTCAAGAAATCTTTTTAGACGAAACTATTTCAAAACCTACCTTGGAACTTCAGTTTTGCAGGTTTATTAAAAATTAGAGCGCTACATTTATACATATGTAGGTACTATAGAAACATATTCGAGTTCAAATCTAAAAATTTTGTAGAACATTTTTTTCTTTGCGCCAAAGAGACCTTCAGTTTTAATCCAAAATAATTTGTTTCCCTAATCGTTGATTGGTAATATATAATGCGCGTTATCAAGACCTAACACTAAACCAAATTTTATAGATTTCTCTGGTACATAATTTTTAAGAAACCTTCCCTCTTTTCTTTTACGGTACAAAACCATAAAAAAGGTGAAAGTTTAATTTTTTTGAAAATAAACATCAGTAATTTGTATTTTAACAAGTAAAAATGATCAAAATATTTGGAAAGGATCCTTGGTAAAACTCATTGTCTTCGTTATTCATCATTTCAGAAAAAATTTAGTTAAAATGATAAATAATGTACAAGTAAGTACTTCTTTTCCTTATCCACACCATAAAACATAGGTATACAATATGTTCGTCTCGCTTACACGCTATTAATTATGTAAAAACTTTAAATATTCATATTGCATCAAAGCCCTATACATTATTATTTTTACTATATATGTATATGTTGCCGTTAGATTGTAGAACCTGCCAGAATTCAAAATGCCTGGCCGTTTTTGAAAACGTTACTGTTTTTTGTAATCCGGCTGATTCTACAATTCTACGGCGACAAATATATACGAAAACTACATTAAAAAATAAATAAAATATAAAACATAGATCACACATATCAAAGTCAAAATAAACTTTTTAAAAATTTAAAATCATTATGGGGACTGTGCTTATGTCTGCTGTGTATTTAGGAATCTACTGCCATTCCTACTACTTTGCATATTTCTAGTTGAATCCCACTTTATTGTTAATATTACCCACTATCGATCGTATCAATAATATAACACCAAAAAAAAGACACACAGAATACGTGTAATATTTATTCGTACACGTAACTTCTATATTACCGAAAAGCATTTTAAATTATTTGTAGATTTTTATCCCCAACGGACCCCTTTCCTGGTTCGGACAAAAAGTGTGCTATAAATAAGGTTAGCATAGTTGTTAAGTGTATGTATATTGTCTACAAAATGCAATGCAGAAAATGTATTTTTACGGCGAAACCTCTTTATACAGTTTTCTCATTTGAAATTGTTCTTTCTAAAAAAGTTTAAATTACTAATACTTGCATTCACCAAGATTGACTTATTTCTTAATAGATCAGTAGCCAAGTAAGTATCTTGTACGAAATTTGCTAAAAATTCCGACCAAATTTTTCTTTCCATAAAATCATTAATTTAGATGTCATTAATAAATTTCATTGACCACCGCACACATTTTCTGGCCAATTCCTCGGTTTTTTCAGTTTTACGGAAAAAACTGATTACTACAAAATTAAACCTTTTAAAATTATCTGCAATAGTATATTGTATAATAAGTGGGAAAAGAGGCTTATTTCTCACGAATATGAGTTTGTTGCGCGAGCCCGCAGGGCGAGTGCAACAATTCGTATGAGTGAGAAATAAGCTTTTTCCACGTATTTTACATTATACTTTTTCTACGAGCACATTTTTTTTTTCGTAAAATTTAACATAAATAATTAAAATAAAATTTAAATTCAGGGGTAAGATGTTCAAATTTTCATAATCAACATACATATGTATATTTTTAGTATTATTTCTATATATTGTCTACACAAAATTATATATTAAACTAACAGAACAGCCTACTTTTTTATTATATTAAGGCGTGCGAAATAATTTCCCACTGTATTCCCGTACAATGTGGGCAATTGTTAATTTTTACATATAGTTAGCCGTGCACAAAATGTTACTTTTAATAGTAGGAGTAAAAAAAAAATTTCCTTCCTATTTTCCTATTTTCCATCAGGTTGATAACTTGACCTTCAAGGTGACCTTATAAAGTTATTCTATAAATATTAAATCCCTCTCGACCAAGACCTTAAACCTGGGAAAATTAAGAAATTTAATATCACCAAATTATAAGCTATTTATAGGCTGTCACATTTCGCAAATTACAAATTTTGAGCTCGTCGTACTGAGCAAGAATTAAATATTGTTAATTGGGGCCCTCTTATCGCTTAAAAACAAAAATATTAGATTACTCGTTACAGTAGAAATAAATAAAAACTATTTATGAACTTCTGAACTGATAGAGTTTCGATTTTCAAGCTCACTCCCTTAGTGCTCAAACAACCCTTAATTACTGAAATTCAATAAAGAGCTACCAAAGGGTAAGGGTATCTACGCTAAATGCGGTAATCACGTTAAACGAATATGTTTCTGTTATTTTAAGACCATTTTGAGTGAAAACGTTTAACTGTACCAGTAAACAATTCGCATACTATAAATTTCCACTGCACTCATCTAGGCTATACATTTTATAAACATGTATTATGAATACGTATATTGAGCCAAGAGGCATGAGAGACATACAATATAGTCGTAGCATACAAGAACAGAATCATATGACTTCTTGAAATAGAGGGAAAATAAATAAATAAACAAAAATAGAAGAAAAAAATTTACGTATATTTGAGTAAACCAAGCCACTATTACCTACTTCCATCATGATTGTGTTCATCTTTGTCTGCGATCGTCACAGCCTCACAGTCACTAACCCTCTGCCCCCAAACCCCCGACGCCAATAATGTGTCCGTTGTCTTTAACTGTTGTTGACGAGCAGAAAACGTTCAAGAAATAAGCTAGCGAGTGACGCTTGTTTCTGTCATCGAGTGAATAAAAAGCAAAAATATACCATAAAATGGGATGAAGTGAAATGGCTCAACTTCCAGAAATTTTGCAAAATTGTTTTGTAAAAAATATAATATTTGAAAATAATTTATTAAATTCATTTTAATTTTTATAACATTGAATATCTTTTACTAACACTATAGAGCCGGGCGCGTTCACGCAGTAAACTTCCCTAGAGGCAGGCAATATTTTTAAAGAATTAAATTTAAAAAAAAGTTTATATAGGGTAAAATCTCCTGTACCGGAACGAGATCCAATACTGGAACAGTTTTGACATTTATATATTAATGAAGTTATTTCTGAAAGAAACCTCTGATAACAAAAGTTATTATTAATATAATGATAATTATTCAATTTAAATTCACCTCGCATTTAATGCTTCTTCCTTACTTAATTAAAGAAATACATATGTATATATATATATATATATATATATATATATATATATATATATATATATAAAAAACAATTTTTGTTGAGTACAGTATTTTGATCCTTTATTTACGTCTGATACTTAAACCATTCTATATTTCCTACATTGACGTCTAGATGTCCCTCTATGTGTCATATTACTCATATTACACGTCTCTTTGTATATCGGTTCCCAACTCCTAGTGTCATTAATATTTCTTTGTTTGAATATTGATGTCGAAATTTTGTAAAAGAAAAACATTAATAAATAAAAATTTTTCTTTTGTATTTTTTTATAAATGTATTCGTTGGATTAAAAAAACTTTGTTTCATGCTTATTAAGAGAGAAAAATGGGTATTTAATTTATTTGTCAATTTTTATAAACCAGTTTAATTACACACCTAAAAATAGTGTTCCGGTGTAGGGGGTTTTACGTTAAACAAATTTATTAAATAATTAAACATGTACAAACATATTTTTAATAAGAGTAATAATAATAATAATAATAAAACCAATAGGTAAAAATAAACATAATTATTAAAAAAAAATTATGAACAATTAAAAATTATTTACAGTTAAAAATTATATTGTATGTATTATATTATCTGTCTATACGTTTAGAGAAACCATCACGGTTATCACACAATACCATTTGGAAATTCCAATTATACCAGTTTTCTTCGCAATTTTACCCCCTTAAGAGCAAAGTAATCTCGTTTTACGGTAATGGAAAAATAATAGCATCGGTACTGCCTTTTTACATATTTTATTGCGACAAAGATCTATGCTTTTCATTTTTTTAAAGCAAATTTCTATGAATAAATTTTTACGCGGTGATGGACGAGACAAAGATAGTGAAACGGTGGTGTCTGTATTATTCATTCCACGCTCTACAAATGCTGGTGACAGTTGAAGTTGAGGGTGTCTTGTTGCATGGGGTGCATTCATGCCGTAATAATTATGATTTCATATGTATATATAGGGTATTCACAGTGCGTACATGCATTTGTATGCACAATTAATGCACTTTTTTTATTTGATTTGTTCTAACAATAGTTCGTTGTGTATGTACAGAGATAAATAGATGTGAATAGTATCAAACTAGTCTTGCTTGGTAATTATCATACGAATTGAAACATGTCATACAGTCAATTAAATAAATGTAATATTTTTACAAATTTAGTAAGGGTTTTATTCTCTCTTAAAAGAAAATGGAATACCATAAGATCATATCAAATGCGTCTGTAGTACCAAAATTATAAGTTGGGGGTTTTCAAAGTGCGGTCCGCAAACTCAAAATTGTGGCCTACTGTACCAGATCGTTTGCAGTCTCGCATTCGTAAATTAAAAATTATTCTTTTGAAAGATGTTAAATATTATATATACCTAATATACCAAGTGTCCCACTAGGATGTACACATACGATTTACATGTTAATTTTTAACATTAGATTCCCATAAGGAAAAAGGTATGTCACAAGAGTGCTTTGAACAAACTAATAATACTAATTTAATATTATAACTACTGCTACTATAGCTTTAACAATAATAATGCAGTAAAATAAAGAAATGAATGTCGCTATTTTCAAGCAATTCACATTTTTACATAATAAATATTTGTGTCATCTGCTGTAAATTCAAAAAGTCATTTTTTATTTTTCTTGAAAATAAATATTAAAGTAATAAAAATGCTAAAAAAAATATTCTGTTGAAGAAATAGTGCAGATAATTTGGTGGAAAAAAAATTATTTTTTAAAAGAAGATTATCAAAAATAGGAATATGTTTATCCAAAGCACTCTTGTGACATAACTTTTTCCTTATGGGAATTCAATGTTAAAAATTAACATGTAAATCGTATGTATACACCTGGCGGGGATACCCAGTATATATTTTATTACATAAATCAATAGTATCGAAAACCCACGAACAACTTCAAATATCAGGTATCTAACATAAAAATTATGGTTTTTGGAGCTTTCAGAAAATTTAGTATACGTGATGACGTCATCAAGCTCATTATTTTTCAAATTCAATTTATACTTACAAAAATGAAATGAATTAGATCCGTTGGTGAACTTTTTGGTAATTTACGTAAGAATTATATGACTCTTTGTTAGGCTAACTCTATTCTTTTAATTTAAAAATCAGAATAGGAGATTTGACAGAAAATTCGCTCTACGATTGACCGGTCGATCGCGATCAATAGGTTGAAGACCACTGTTAATATAATTTGTTCACTCAAATCACAAAGTTTAAGTAAACAAATGCATTTTTACTATAGGTCCTTCCTTATTTTAATTTGTTTTTTGGCCATCAAATATTTTAGTATATACTTACAATTTGGCCCGCTGCGCCGACACAAAACTTTGGAAATTTCAGTTTTAAATATTATAGAACCCCTCGTAAGTTATACAGTTGTGACCAACAAACCTCTCATAATTAGTTTCCTCTATTTTCCCATCTAGAGTATCTTAACAAAGACACATGTACGTTATACCTCTCCCAGGATTCCCGCACATTCACTACTATACAACTACGCATGCTCTGGTTACTGTAGTGGCAGCAGCAAAGAAAGAGAAAATATAACTTAGAAGAGTATTATAACCTATGAGTGATTCTATATTAGCTGTAATCACAACTAACGCATCAGTTAGTTAAATATAAATCTATTAATATAAATTAGTATATCATACAGCTATATGATAAATATATTCCAAGTATCTATGTTTGAACTTGAATCCTTATAAGGACAGTATATTTTTCGTCTGCATGTTGATAAGTAATTAGTAAAACATGTAAGCACCACTTAACAAACTAATACAAAAGGGATGAAATAAATAACTAGACGTTAGGCCTTAAGTAGCCTAATAGGTATTTACCTACGTATAGCGGAGTACATGGTGAAAATTTAAGATCTCTGCGATATTTTATTATTAAAATATATTAACAGCACAATGTACATTGTTAAATGCGCTATAATAAATAACGAAAACTGAGGTTGAGTTCGGGGCGAAATAAAATGATAATATAATTATCGTAGGTGAACTCCTGCGTGTGAAGAGTAAATACCAATTTTCTATATTACCGTATGTAGGTAAGTACACTTGTATTCAAAGAGAATTTTCAAACACGTATTTTTTAGTTATTCTGGTATCTATGTATTTTAGGCAGAAGTTCCCAAAGTCTTGAAGCGAGGGACGAAATGGTAAATACCAAAACATTTGTTTCCCCCCCCCCAAAAAAAAAAAAATGAAATAAAGAGGAACACAAAAACAAAATACGTTCCCTTACTTAAACTATATAACAGTAGTGTTTACCACATCAGTAGCGATCGCTAGTCTATCGACTTTAAACAGATCTTTTATGCTAATTTACAGTTTACAAATAGGGGTATGGCCCCCAGTCAACGTTCTGACGTTTTAATGAATTCATAAAGAATTCATATTTCTGATTTGGACGTTAGAGAACAAGTTCAGAAAGATATCTTTATGAATTCATAAAAATATCTTATGCGTCGATTTAGGAACAGTTTATGAAGTCTTAAATATGATGTCTTAAAGAATTCTTATTTATGACTTCTTAAAAATGATGACAGTTCAGAAATATGTCGGAAAAAAGACTTCAAAAAGACATCTTTCTGACTTTTCTGCTCACTGGGCCGTATTGGTTAAATTACCTAAATTGGTATAACGTGATCAAACAAATGCAGCAACTGAAACAAAATTAGACGCACCTAATTTACTATCTCGTTTTCCTTTTGCTATTTTTATATGAGAAATTATAGTAACTTTTAACTTTATAAACTACATAAATATACGTATTAATTATAACTATATATATATATATATATATATATATATATATATATATATATATATATATATATATATATATATATATATATATATATATATACGTATATAGCTTATAGCTTATAACAATCACTTTTGGAGAATAAGTCACATTTTCTATACAAATCTGACTATTTTTACAGGGAAAATAAACGTTTCGTACTCAGATCACCAAATTTGCACTAACAAAAGTACTTCATTTCATTTTTGTAGCTATTAATTTAAAATAAAATAAAAAATTGAACGTGATGACGTTATCACATGTTTCTCAAAATTTTTAAAAAACTTCAAAAACTAGAGAGCTAGAAATATTAAATTTGAAGCTGCTCATAGGTTTTGACAAAATCAGAATTTTTGATTTAAAGGAAATGACTTTGAGCCTCTCCCGATAAAAAGAGCTTCTGGATTCGTCTAGTTGTGTCATGGGATTGGTCATGGGATTGGTGATTGCGGTTAAATTAAGAAATGTCAATGTTTTATTGTATATATTTAATGTATTAATATGTACAGGGCTTTCATTATATATCGAGACCCACGTGACCAAATATAATTTCCGCCATATTTGTGTGTATGGTAATTATTAAAAAAAAATTCCCTAAATGCGGTACTATTTAAAAAATTTGTTATATAACAATACTATTTTATATAATAAGAACTTAATTTAAGATTATTTATGAAATTTATTATATTCTTCAACTAACTTGTTAATGTAATATACGAATCACTGAAATATACGAATGATTTCGGTTATTTATTTTTAGTGTTTTCAGCTAGCAACTAACTTCACTACAGTGTCACCAACATACAGTAAACAAATTACCAAGCGCCCTAAAAAAATTTGATCACGTGGGTATCGATATACAATGAAAGCCCGGTATATTAAATACAGTAATTTAACACAAAATTTCTGAAAATAATTGTATTATTAAAACGTTTTAAAATTATCCGTAATACCAAACGACTATAATATTTTATACACAGGTGTATCGAGAGTAAAATTAACATAGAAACAGGAAAAAGGTAATATAATGTATTTTAACAAGTTTATTAAAAAATTGTTGAAATAATTATCTATCTGTACATAGGGGTAAACTTCTCAACAGATACCAGACCGAACAGAAGCCAGTAACCAATAAAATTCGTATTTGATTATTATTATTAATAACCCTATTTTCTCAGAAAATATATAGGGTGACTTAAATTGTATAAACTAGTAGATATTACTAAAATTTTTGGATATTGTGGAAACTGATATAATATTTTTTCTGTTTACAATTCCAATTTTACATTCAAATACTTCCTTAAATATTTTAACAGTACAACAAAACTTTTTTTGATTAAAAAAAAACCAGTCTCTCTTTATGCGATTTTTTGTGACCTTTTTATGTAAAAAAGTTTTGTTTTGTTTTGTTTCGAAATGACCAAAGTCATTAATGTCCGGTAATGTTACTTACTGATTGTTTCTAAGCATTTAATTAACACATTGCAGAAGAATATAAATTATTACACCATTAAGTTTCGATACATAATTATGTATTTATGGCAATTATTGAAATATTATAAAAATGAACTAAAAATGTTTTTATGTCTAAATTAATGCTTTGTCTTGTTTAGAAAAGCAACTTCGATTGAGTCCAGTAATTTCTATGAACTTTTTTTATGCCGTTCATGATACACCGCATAAAAAACTTCTTTTACAATATGGAGCGAAGCGAACTATACTTTTTATAGTTATTTATGAAATTTTGGAAAATATTTTAAAATACACATATTTGTGCCTTATACATGTAAATATTTTTCATTTTTAAAAATAATTTGTTTTTTAATATAAAAAATTTGTATAAAAACATTCATTCGTTTTTAGTTACGTCACATTCTCTGAGGTTACCATGGTAATTGCTAATTCCCATAGTTATATTTGATGAAAATAAAGTAACTTGTTGAAGTGCCTATAAAAGAATGTGACGTCGCAAACTCGCAACCCGTTTCTAATCATGTGACTAAGAGCTTTGTTGCGTTATATTACACTCACTCTTTCTGTATCCTGTTTATGCTTCGACATATAACGACATAATAGACGCCATCGGCTCCTGGTCTATTAGCAGTGCCATTTAGTGAGCCATCCTGTACAAAAAGTATGTATATTGTATTCTATACATATACCTATTCTAATAACATAAATATTATTTTATTATTATAATTCTGTACCGTTTTATTAATTAATTAAAGAATTAATTAATTAATTTTCGAAAAAAAATTGTTATTATGTACGGATAATTTTATTTTATGATCAGTACCCAAAAGATATTTAAATATTTTTTACATTTTATATAGATAATTATTAAATTGTACACATAATAAATATAATTAGGTACGTGAAGTCATTAATATTATTTAAAGGGTATCAAAGATCTTGGTATTGTGTGAGGAAAGGTAATTTATTTACGGCATTGTACTGAATTAAATTGAAAAGTTGGAAAACTTGAAAAGTTTAAAGGGTGAGACGTTTTATTGTATTTTAACATTTCAAACAAGAGGGTTCCACAGTTGTCAAAAATTGTAATTTCTTCAACCAACTATTGATTAACCCTAGAATCATACGTACACGTCAAAACGACGAACGAACTTCTCTACCTAGCTGCTCCAATACTACAACTTGTCCGTACCTGGTTGCTGTGTGATTTCTGTTATCTAATTTATTTGTTGTTATAACACATAAGACGTATTTATTTTGTTTATAGTCATTGTCGTTTTGTTTGTATTGAAATAGTGTCCGTCAAAAGGACGTCGATGTATGATTACGCGCTGTTTTTTTTTTAAAGATTTTTTACTTCGCATATAAAAGTTTTCCTAATTTTTCTAAAATTTTGTTAAAGATATGCATGTTATAATTAATTTATTCAGTGTTTATGATAATGTGAAAGATGATTACAGCTATTTGACTTATAGAGCCGACATAATACTGAAGTTTTAATATATTGAATTGAAAACTAAAGAATGCGTTTCAAGTGACTGACAATTATTTTGTGGAAAGTATTTTAATTTTTATTATTTTTTGAGATCTCATTCGAAAAATTACTAACAAATTTTAGAAAATTGACAAATGTGCCTAATGAGGAAATAACTACATATCTATAGGAATATTTATGACTGAGAAATTTCACATCCTGTAAAGTCACACATGTCCACTGACTCATAATAGTTCATAAATTAATTATTTGAAACACATGTTTTATGATACAATTGATGTATTTACCTATCTATTTTTTAATTTTTATAATGAAAATATGCTTTGATAAAAAGATTGAAAAAATTAATAAATATTTACATTAAGAAATTTTTCCAAATCTAATTTTTTTAAATATTTTGTTCGTTTTTGTAGTATTGTTATGTAAAAAAAAATGTTTTTTTGCAAATAAACTCTAAAACTCTGTAAAAAGTCCATCCGTCAAAACGACGTCGATGTATGATTAACGTTTCTCGTAGACCAACGTATGATTCTAGTGTTAAATATACTCTCTCAAAGTAGATTATTAAAATTTCTTTAATTTATTTATTATTATAAATTTTTAACCTATTCATTTGGTGGTAGAAAAAAAAATTAAATGAAGTGACCAAGACTTGAACCTATGTACCAAATCATTATGTGAAGCGATCACACAGCACATTCATCAATGGTACCAATTCAATTCACATTGTATAAATAACATATAAAGAGTATTTTCATGTTTGCTATAAGTAGACGACAAACACCATTATTGTTCGCAACCATTTGTAATATTATGGTAGAAATTTTATATGAATATTTTCAAAATAAACATTTATTATTATTTATTAAAAAAAATACGAATGTATAGAAATGTAAACAAGTATAACGTTACCACTATAAACCAATATTGGAATATGATACATATAAATGTTCACATCTCAGTAGGGTGTTTTATGTAAAGGAAAAATTGTGATTTTAATATCTTGTATAGATTTACAGTACTGGGACGAAATATCAGTACAGGTAATGTAAGTTTTTCCAATTAAAATTTAACTGATGTATATTTATTCCCGTAAAGATACTGTAGTTTTTTTTCATTTTTGGGGTGAAAAGAAAAAGTTGGGATAGATTTAACTCCATTTTAATTCAATAGGGCATTTAAAAGAAAACGTTCCTGCACTTCGAAGTGATCTATAAACTATTTGTATCAAATTTCGCATTAATTAGAAAATGCAATCGAATTAAATTTTAAAATCAGTTTAGCGGTGACAACGACAACAGTACCCGACACTGTTAATATTCAGCAGATTAGTGTAATAAACATCTGTTGTGTATAGGTACGTTTCAATACTTTTTGACACAACTGTATTTTATCAATATTCTTCTTCATTTCTGTTTTTCACCTAAATATATTTCATTTTATTTATATTTATTTAAATAACAACCAAAAAATAAGAAGAAAAAAGAAAAATAAATAGATATAAAGAGACTGAAGAAAATATTATTGAAATATTGAATATGTGAGTATATGTATAGTAAAAGTATGTATATTTTTTTGTGTGTTTTTATTTTCTTTGGATTTATTTTATGGTAAAAGCCCGAGACTTTATGAATATTGAATACAATTAACCAATTCGCGGTCATTGATGCTATAAGACGTCAAGTGAAATCTAACTCGTTCAGACCGTGGTATCAATGTCAACAATTATTAGTGTGTGATTCAATGATTGTGTTTGAAATTTTTGTTAAAAGGAACTTTTAGCACAGTTTAAATAATAGTTTGATTCACAAACAGTTAAGAAACGAGATGACATAAGAGTGTCATTTGGAATTCAAAAATTTTAAAGGGTTATCCATGCTATGTACCTAAATAATGCATAACATTATGCATACTAATACAGTGAAAATATCATCACTAAAGTAAATTTAATTTAGAAAAATAAATTTGCAGGTCAAATTATTTTGTAAAAATTTACAGTTGATAATTATGTAAATTATTTAATTTTGTCTAAGTTTCGCTGACTTTTTTAAAATTTTTAACAACGGTGACAGTGAAATTTTAACTGTCATTAAATTTTTTCATATAAAGCTTGTCATCAGTTATTTTTGATATTTCCTTGTAATTTTAGTGTGTTTTGTGATCTGTAAGATATTTCTGATATGTATTTAATTATTATGGTGGCTTAAAATGTGTGGTGATAACTCTTGTGCTGCTAAATTTTGTTTAAATCATTCAAAACAAAATTTCAATTTATGTTTTTTCTGAGTGCCGTTTGATGCAAATTTGTAAATATTATTATAATTTGAATGCTTATGTAAAAATACGTTAAATAATAAATAATTATTAATATTTTATAATAATTCATAGTTAATATTTTCGATTTCGACAGTGGTTGGTGCTAATAGGTCGTTAAGATCTAAATTCTCGTGTTGAATACTGTCGTCAATTTCGCGTTTGCTCAATTCATTTTAAAGAAAGTTGCTTTTAGTTGTTCATATATAATTTAACATGACCATTATCAACCCTCAATCTCACATGTACAAACACATACAATCACATAAGTAAAAAGAGACATACATAATTGTTTGTACTTATATCAAAAAAGGATAGAAAGTGCGTTTTGCTACTGCCTATGGTAATAATCTTTTATTTATACTGTGCTTTTAGTCTCTAAGTAAGAACATAATTATTTTTTGATAATATTTACAAAATTTAAAAAAAAGTCACTGAACTGGGAATAGTTTCTTTTTTCTTTTTTCTTTTAATAACTTCACTCAAATACCCTATTTATACGTACACATATTGCCGTGTATATCTAAGTTTTTTTTTTCTGTACATGTACGATAAATTCTGATAATAATTTCTCGGTAAAAATCTGACAGCCATTTTTAATGATAAATTAATCCGAACCGAACAAATTTTTTGCAATTTCATTTTGTAGTTCATTAAATAATGATATTATGATATTTTATCGCGCCAGTCATTTTGATAAGAAGGGCCACCAACCAAGCATACAGGCAAGACTCTTTGGTGTAACTAACAACATTCTTAATTCCCACTTTTTTTTTGCTTTAATACTAAAATATATAAAAAAATATTACACAACAACATATCCCCCCCACCTTCACCACTCCTAAAAAAGAAAATATTTATATAAATAAAAACTGTGTACGATATCATCCGTGCGAACCGCACGATACGAAATATGTCTGTCAGTCTGTCTGTTTGTCTGTCTAGTTGCCCGTATCCCTGTCCATTCGTTTTATTTATGAGGGATGTGTATCGTTTCGTGTATTCATCGTTTATATACGCAAGTCATGCAGTTTTTATGTTACTCTATCATATCATGGTTCTACTTTCGCCAATTTTCTTTCCACTAACTTTATGTTGTTGCGTCGGTCGGTCGGCCTGTCCGCCAAGCCGTCGGTTCATGATGGGTGTTGGTTGCACATGGTCAGACAGAAAGATATCCATACAAATATGTACGTTAACGTTAACAACATCAGGGATGGCCAAAGTGCGGCATGGAATTCATTTCAAATACAAAATGGAAAGCGATTTTGTTGAATAGAACTAGGCTAACTTCAAAAATGCATCACTGCTTGCATGAGGCAGAGTCAAAAGTTCAAAAACGCATCAGACGCATCACAACGAAAAATCAAAAGTTCATTTTTGCATTTGATGCGTCAAAACAATGCATCAAGAAATTTGGTGATGCGTGTCCAAGATGCATGTAATATATAATGTAGAATTATAACTACTTGCCATATTATGTAGGTATTAACACCAACAGAAATAATTCCGAAAAACAAATTGTTGAAACATATTAATGTATTTACCTTTTATTAAAATTATTTAAACTATTTTAATACATCTTTCACTCAAAATAGGTATGTAATATTTTTTTTTATTCAAATAATTTCAATATTTTCAATTTCAAGTAAGTCCAAGTTGAAATTCAAAGATAATATACCTATACAAGGACTGTATTGCTATATTATCTATAGTCTATCATGCTACATTGTGTGTTTATTATGCTACATGCATCATGATGCCAATATCCAATTCAAAAATATCTAATGTGCATCAAATTTCAAGAGAGCATCAGCAGCGCATCATGTAGTATTAGACGCATCAGAAAAGTCATGATGTTGCATCTATGCAATAAAGTTTACATTTTTGAAGTTACCCCTACTGTAACCTTACTACTATTAGCCTAGAGCTGCTGTAACTTTACTACTTTTAGTATAGAACTGTTGTGATCTTACTACTTTTGGTACAGAATCGCTGAAACCCTACTATTTCCTGTATAGAAATTTGATGGGTAAAATCACTGAAAAGCTAAACCGATACTGACTAACGATAGGTCTGAAATAATATCTATTATCTTCAGTCTTGAAATAGATCTTTCTGTAGATATAATATCTAGTTAAATAGTTTAATTGTTTAATACTTTAGTTTAACTGATAAAGTTAATATAGACTTTTGAATAGTAACACAAATTGGATTTAGTTCAAATAAATTAGATCTTTTTTTAAAAATATTGCAATATATATTTGTAAAATTTTGATTTCATTAAATAAATCAATATTGTCTTTCAGAGGCCACATTTTAGTTTTGGATTTTTTAAAATCAGTCGTTCGGGGCCTGATACGGTGCACCGTTTGCACTGCACGCAAGCCAACCTTGCCCCCACTATTAGTTGTAATTATGAATTTGGTTTAATAGTAAACGAGAGTAGACAAAATATTTTTCATAAAATTATTCTCGATTTCAGGGCCAGAAAAAAGCAGAGGTATTTTCAGGTAGAAAATGTAAAATGGTATTTTACATTCTAATTATATACAGTGTAAACTCCATATAACGAAATTGAAGGGACCGGGTATTTTATTACGTTATAAAGTGTTTTCGTTTCGAAGTATAAAAGAAAACAATATAATTTTACGAATAAAACTTACCAATTTAGTAAGTTGTTTTAATTTTGACTGAATTAAATGACACTTTTTCGTCAATACACAAACTGTTTCTTTTACTCGCCATGTTTACAGTTAAAAAGTTTGAAAACAACTAAGAATAGGATAACGTACATGTGCTAGGCAATTACAATAAACAAATAAACGGATTTCTAAGAATTCCTTTGTGCGTACGAAATATTTACGACTCTGTATCACTATTTTGTTTGAAAGTCAGTGAAATAAAATTTTTTTGGCTTAAAAAATGACGCATTTTTCGCTATTGAGAGTGGCTATTACGTTATAAAGAGTGTTTCAATATACGAATGATAATGTAAACCAAACAAACCTTTGTAATTTGTACGTTTTAAGGAGTTTTTCGTTAAATAAACTTTCGTTATATAGAGTTTACACTGTATTTTAAATAAAATTATTTTAAATTATTTACAGCCCTGGTCATCACGTCGCAACGTGTATAGCAGTCATCTAATGCCAATGTGCAAGAAGGTGTACGTGGCATTATATTATGTATTATATCTACACTCAGCCAAAATTGTGTACAACTAGCTAAAATATAGCTGTAAGCCCTTGTGTATCAGTGGAGGTGCCTGTATGATATTTTGCTTACTTCCTCTCTCCTTTTCCGCACTTTAGATTAAAATAATATTTTATACATTTATCAATTTGTGTCTAGTAGACGATGGGTATTTTAGGGGTTCCACTGTAGCCGATGTTTACTATGTGT
Organism: Brachynemurus nebulosus; assembly: GCA_035578155.1. Lineage (NCBI taxonomy): Eukaryota > Metazoa > Arthropoda > Insecta > Neuroptera > Myrmeleontidae > Brachynemurus > Brachynemurus nebulosus. The sequence continues at coordinate 11,978,581 of JAPWDM010000005.1, forward strand.
TTATTATTGCTATTGTTTACTATGTATTGCCGATGTTTACTATGTATTTAAAAAAAAAAAAAAAAAAAAAAAAAAAGAAAAAAAAAAAACAGAAAAAGCACTATTGCATAGCGAAGTCAAAATTGTACCAACCATCATGAAACTGGACTCTTTGGTAAACAAAGTATGATTCCTATTCATATAACTCAGAGTTACGCATTCAATACCACATATAATAAAAACGATTTTTCGAATTTTATCTATTTTCTTCAACAAAAATTATATCATTATATTAACATTATGAGGCCCGAACACTTTCACAGCAAACTTCCCCGGAAGCCGACAATATTTTTAAGCAAATTTTATGTAAACACGTACATAAAATGATTCCACAAAGCACTAATTGATTCAACCATTATGTGTTATGCAGGTCAAAAGATGAGTAACCCACATCTACATACAAGCATACAACACACACATTCATACATATGTGGATAAAAATATTATTGTAAATAAAAGATGAAGCCTAGATATTTTGATGATAAAACATATTAGGTATGTATATTTATATGTACGATATGTACAAAAAATGAAAAATGTCCGGTACGTAGTACATAATAAATAAATTTTTTAGAATAATATAAAATCTTTTTCATAAATATTTTTAAGTGTCTTGTTTATTATTCTAAATACTGGTCGCGGTCGGCCTCTGAGGATGTTTTGTTTGGTTTCGTATGCCGAAACCATGGGACTGAAAGTGTTAATAACCAATATTTATCTCTCAAAATTTCTAAAAGCCTTCAAGTACTCTGAAAAGTTTGAAAAAACAGCTCTACTCTTGTTATGGCTTAGAATGGACGCTACTCTTCAAAGGAATGCTATATTATATGCGGGAAACGGTAATTTCTAACAAATTTTAAGTAGCGTCATTAAGACCACTGGAATAAAAATTATAAAAAAATTTTACGATCCTTAGAGAGGTAACTCTTTGAAGTGATACATTATACGATATATTAATTAAACCTTTTTTAGACCAAACTGAACCTGAGAAGATAAAAACATCTTTCGAAAGTTTTCACTAGACCAGAATCTTTTTCTGGAAATCACATTTTTCAAACTAGTGGACAATATTGCTCGGGCCATTTTTATTCAATATTGATTTTACAAATTAAAATCGTTTTTTTACAAAAAAAAAAAAGAAAAAACAATTTTAAAAACAATGCTTCGTTAGCATGATTTTTCCACGCGCCTGATTAGTTTTAACACCTTAAATTATTTCAAACATTTTTTGAATACCATCTGTAAGTATATATTGTATTGATGATGTTTTACTGTAACACTAGTGACGAACGGTGTGTCGACGTGATAGATTTACGTGATAGTTTTCAACTAATGCGTTGTATATAGATAAAATGAGGATGGCGAAGGTTTGTTGGTGTTATTTTTTATAGGGTTGATTTCAATCAATTGAAAATGATTCAGTATTCTGTATCGCAAAAAACAATATATTGAGATGTATAGGATGTTTAAAAAATAGTAAAAATTATACACACTATCAAAACGATTTCTTTGCTCAAAAATTAAAAAAACACTTAATTTTTGTTTTTTTGACTACGGAAAAAAGAATTTAAGAAACTAAATTTTTTAAATCAAAAAAGTAATTTTTTGACTCCAAAAAAAAGTTAACGAAATTTTTAATCTTTGAACAAAGAAATAGTGTTGAGAGTGCAGTTTAAGGAAAATTACATAATTACCTACTATATAAACGTCGCTCGCTGCTTCACTGACGTCATTTTCGTAAAAAAAAAAAACCTGTTGAATGATTTTGGTCGAGGAAAAGTTGCCATTTTCAGATTGCGTTCACAAATACCTATTTCTAATGTAGATTTGGACATTCAGAAATGGCTATATCTTGGGAACCGTTTGGAATTTTAAGCATTTGATAGATTTTTATTTTATTATTTTCTTTTTTCGATTCGTACATCAATTCTATCTATATTCTTTTCTCATCAAATTTTTGTAATCTACATACTACCGTTTATTTCAAAAAAATTCAGAGCACATAAACAAATAAACCAATTAAATCCATATTTTATTGTTATACTATCCAAACGATTTCTTTGTTCAAAGATAGATTACTTTGATTTTTTTTTAATAAAAAAGATATTTCCATGAATCAAGGAATAGTAAGTATATTGTGCAATAAATGCGGGAAATTGTCGATTGAGCACGAGAGTGAAGTTGAGCGCACTCACTACGTTCGTGCGCTCATTCGCTCGAGTGGGCAATCGACAATCACGCACGAGTTGCACATACGATTTTTTATTACGAATTTCACACATTATTTTTTATCACTTTTAAAAATTAAATTTTTGAGTGTCTGTCTATTTTTCCTGAATTAAATATTGTTCAAAATTGTTCTGTTGGTGGTTTCTATAGAAATAATTATGAAATATTTGTTAAATGAAACGTCAAGGGGCGGCTTTGCGTGTTTTGATTAAATTTTGCTGTTTTAATGTCAATTTGCGGGTGGGAAGTACGGAAAACAGCAACTGAAATACGTTTAAGCCATGCGGGAAGAGTGCAGTGGGCAAACAGCTATTTTCCGTACTAAAATGTGTGCCCCAAGTTAGTACTTTCCCTGCACGAGTAATAAAATAGTATATTGTGCAATAAGTGCGGGATTTTTGTCGATTGCCCACGAAAGTGAAGTTGATCGCACGAACGTAGTGAATGCGCTCATTCGCTTGAGTGGGCAATCGACAGTCTCGCATGAATTGCAAATACTATTTTTTTATTACGAATTTCACATACTTTTTTCTAATATTATTACTATTTTTGACATTTTTATTACTTTTTAAAATAATATTTTTGAGCGTCTGTCTTTTTTTTTCTGAATTAAATATTGTTTAAATTACTTTATTGGTGGTTTCTATAGAAATAATTATGAAATATTTATCAAATGAAAAATCAAGAGGCGGCTATGCGTGTTTTGATTAAGTTTTGCGTGTTTTATTGTCAATTTGCGTACGGAAAGTTTACTTTCCGCACGCAAAAATGTATGTGGGAAGAGTACAGTGGGCAAAGAGTTATTTTGCGTACAGAAATTTAGTATTTCTCCAGCCAAGTTAGTACTTCTCTCGCATGAGTAATAAAAAATATTTTTTTTGATTCAGAGAAATATTTCCATAACTTTTATTCAGTAGTCAAAGAAATATTTCCGTGAACCAAGGAAATAGCATTTTTTTTCAGCGAAAAAAGAATCAACGAAATGTTAAATCTTTCAATAAAAAAAAATCTTTTTTTGTACATGTACATCTACAAGCTCTTAATTTTTTTCCATAATAAAGACCAATCTGAACATATGTGATTTTCATTGAATCTCGATATCTTAGAGTCTAACCAAAAAAAACAAAAAATGCGAATGGTTTTGTTCCAATAACCTGGACTTTTTATCTGGTCACATTGTATGCATGTCTCTCTTTGGAAAGGACCGTGGACAAAATTTACAAAAATTTGATAAAATATAATTTGTAAAAATTTTAGAGTTGCTAAAACTTTGCAAAGATACGCCGTTCTGGTCCCCCTCAGCAGGTTCTAAAAATGAAAACGGGACGGAAAAATCCTACAAATACGTTATCAGCTTTTTCTATTAAGTTGTCAATATTTTCTATTCTGTTCTATTAATTTATCAATATTTAAAATGATCTATTACTGAAACAACAATAAATTACATAGGTACATTTGTACAACTAGAAATTTACTGTAAATCATATAAATATATCAATTTTAATACCATTCAATTAATGTTTAACATTATTTACATATCATTGATATTAAATATTGGAGTTTGTTTGGACAGTTGTCGAAAAACTAACTGTGACACCTTAGCAAAGGGGAATCTAAACAAGTGAAAAAAAATGTGTCCAAGACTAATACTCTATTGGGGTTTGATATTTTGCTGTTCATTTATTAGTAAGTAATGTTTTTAATTTTCAAGCAAATTTTTTTAGAAAAAACATTTATTTTCTTCACCAATGTGAAAACTACTTTTTCGATAGCTGTACTTACATTCAGATATTTAAATACATATGTACTGTTAACGACAAACGAGCTATTAGGCATGTTGAAAACTATAAAATTAACACAAATAAAATATAAAATTACTTATGTTTTGTGTTCATAATGTTTAAATGTCTTAATTGATTGCCGTTTGACATGAAATGATTACCACCACGTAACAAGATTCTACATTCTACACTAATCGATGACGTCACATGACCGTTTTATGGCTTACTTTTATTACTGTTATTAATATTAATGACTTGATAAATAATGAAATACGTCATCGGATTTCAACAGAGGGTTGAAATCATAATAGTGTTTGCAAATGCGCGCTAAGTTTGTAGCTTACGTAAAACAGAATACCGAACTATTTTCTTGCAAATAAACCTTAAGATATTATTTTGTGGTATGCAGCAATCATTTGAAAAAAATTTAGAAAATTTTCTAGTCAAAAAAATCACCAATTTTGCACCCGTTGCATACATTATTTTCTGCAATTTTCAATTAAAATGTACAAAATTAATAGAAAACGGAATAATTATGAAATAATTTTTTGAAATTACTGCAGAAACGAATCTTTAAAAAATATTTTGGGACTAGTTATAAAAATTAATATAAGTAATTATAAAGTTAACTTTTCTTTAATTAAGGGCAGGATAAGGTATTAAAATAATTTTTTTTTACTTTTTTTTATTTATTTTTTTTAACTGAATGCATAATATCTCAAGAATATTTTCTCAAAATCTCAAGTTGATTGGAGTAAAATTGAGGAAGTTACAAGTATTTTTGTTATTACCTGGCAGATGTTTCGCTCTCTATCTATCTCTCTCTCTCTCAGTTCTATTATAGAAATTTCAATGCAAGTACAAACGTGTTTATACCTGTACTGTATATTTTGTCAGTGTAGAGTACAAAATTAGGAGTAAGTATTCTATATCAGTTTTATACAAAAATTTTTAAGTATTCAAAACTTTAAAGCGTTTCTCCCACAACTCACGTTTTCAAAGTCGGTGCCCCTCATAACTTCAAAACTACAGCACCGATCCTTTTGAAATTTTGAACATTATTTCTGTACATAATTTACGAGGTAACGCTGGAGAGTTTTTTTTTCAAATTTGTTAATAATTTTTATTTTACAATAACAAATTAGCCGATTTTTTTCGCAAAAAATCGTGTTTTTCCTTTCTAAGTGTTCCAAAAAAGTGAAAAATTGAAATTTCGAAAAACCCTCCCAGCGTTAACTGAGGAAAACTATTATCTAACGAATGAATATTCATTTTTTTATTTCGAATGATCCAGCACCAAGTTATGAGCGGCACCGCAATTCTACTTTTTTTCCGAGGCACGTCCGAATAATTGCTGCCATTTCTGTATTTTTTAATATTTCTTCGTGAAAATTTTACACAATATTCTGCGAATGTCATACTTTAATGTAATATTGGTTTTAATAAAGAGATTTTAACTGTGTCGTCGTATAAAAGTAACAAATACATGCCTTTTTTGTACGAATTAACCTTACCCTCCCCTTAAAATTCACACAGTGTTTTCACATGCCAAAGTAAATCGAGTGTTCAAGTATCAGCTAATTGTAAGTTGGACATCAAGTGAACATATGAATATTGGTGTATGTATAAATACGAACAAAAGTCCGCCATACATTAATAATGTTTCACAGGCACTCGATAACATTTGAAATTAAAATTTTGTTAACTTTGAATTCAAAATTGCAAAGATATAATTTTATATTTATTTTATAGAAGCCAGCCAAATCAATAATTAATTATTTATCTAAAATTTTAGCCGCATACAAGAACATTTTGGACTCAATAGCTCCTTCCCTTTGTTAAGCTCTCATAGTTTTTATATAATTCAAAAAAATTGTAGTAAATTTAAAAACATTATGTATGTATATAGGTATAATTTTGATTTCTTCTTAGGTGTAGTACAGGAACAGGTGCAAACAACAAGTCTTGTTTTATGAGTAACCAATCTCGTACATACATATAATAGATAAATATTGTTAATAACAACAGCAAAGAGCAGGTGAACTTGTAAGATTTTAACATACAATTCCCTTAAAAACAATCAAGTCAGCATCTTGAACATCTTCAGTGATTTATATACATATATAGGCACATAATGTATATAAATCAAATACATATATTTATTTATTATTGATCTGGAAGGTATTCTGTATACAAATAGCTTTATTTTTTGTCATTTGTGTAACTAAAAAATAGTTTTAAACAAGTGAGAGTAGCCAAAGTCTTTCGAATTTCAAATGAGGTAGGAAGAAGCCGACTCTGAAACTTGTCGATAATTGTTCACCTGTACAGTGACTTTCAAGAGGCTGCGTTTCATTTTTTTTTTTTATTTAATTAATTCTACACATCTTCATATATTCCAGTTTTTATCACCTGCTTGTTTAGTGATTTTAAAAATATATTTTAAAATAGTTATTTTTTACTTTACTAGGTATAGGTGAGTCGCTGAGTTTCAAAACCATATAATTGACGATTTTTTTAAAATTGAGTTAGCGTATTTCAACTCAATTTTTAAAAAAAACGTAGGTACCGAACCGTAGGTTTATTATTCAGGAGGATAAACTGCACCAAATAATACCAACTAAACGGTGCAAAGTCAGCTTTTTCCCCTTTAATTTTAATGACAAAAATACGAAACTGTTTCAAAAGTAGCTAATTGCAATATTTTCCATTTGAAAAAACATGGAGTTGCAAGCAAGACAAACCGGTTGCAAAACTGTCTAATTACTTATATAAAAATGGCGTGATTAGAAAAACCTGGAACAAAAGCAGCTAGTTAGGTGGTCAATATGTGGCACTGCAGAGCCTGCAGAGGATCAAATAATTGTACCTATGTGATAATTTTATTACTCTCTCTAAGAAAGTATTTACTATTGAAATCACTAGAAAAAAAAAATACAAAAAAGCTGGTGGAATTGTCAAATATAAAACAGGCTGCGAATGTGTGCAGAATAAAATTGTGTGAAACATGGTGGTTCTGATTTGAGTTTTACTGTTAAATTACAGTGAAGAGATTTGTTTTATGGGAAAATATTCTACTAAATTATAATAAAATATCTTAGTTTTCATAAGTTATAATATAAGCGATGTTGTACGATGTAAATAGATAGATTTGTACGAATCTTGTTCTATTTAAAACCTATAGAAAGAATAATAAACTGTTGCAAAAGTGTCTAATTGTTAGTGTTACTGCTGCAAAAGTAGCTACTTACAAAATCAACCGTTTCAAAACCATCTATAATTAAAGCAAACTGCTGCAAAAGTAGTTAATTATAATTTTTAATCTTTATTTACTAATTATTGAAGAGTGGTATCGTTGTTATTATTTCTTTTTAAGAACTGTATGATTTTTCCTAAAAATTTAATGGTAAAAACCACATCAAAATCATTATTATAGAAGTGAGAAAACAGTTTTTTGTGTTTCCTGAACATTTTTAGTTGTGTTAATTAGGTGGTTTTGGAACTCATCGACTCAGGTATATTACATATTAGGTACGGGTTTTTATCTTCCTTTTATAGTCATCTGATTTATATCTCCTGACAATTACATTGAAATTATTATTCTGTTTATCTATGGTGCTTCATTGCACGACATTTCGTGTTCTATATTATCTTCTTTGTACCCATACCTAAAGCATTTCTTTATATTTTGATTATGACATTCATACTCACCAAACTGCTTTGATATTCCCTTTCAAAACCTGGATAGAAAAGTTGCGTCAAGCGGAAACCTTTGAAACAGTAAAATTTTCTTGGAAATTGTTCACATTGAATTGAACATCACAAGCAAAATACAAATAAATTCTGGGAAATCTACACCAATGAAAAATCCGCAGTGAAATATTTCTATAAAATTATTAACGTTACAATATAGGCGTTCGAAAAATGTGATCTACGAATTTTGAAAATGCAATTAATGGACGATTTTCACTCCGAAGTTGAATTTGTGACGGAAGGTGCTTTTAGTGGTCAAAAATGCCTACTTGTATTTAGAATAAAAATAATGCATTTAAAACACATTTAACAATACAATTGAATTCCGATGTAAAAACGGGAGAGGTGGGGGGAAAAGTAATGTGGAATCTCTAAAAGGCACTAGCTGGATACTAACTCAATAAACGTACAAAATTTCAACCCTCCAGGTTTCCTTGGAGTCTCTAGACGTGTTAGAAAAAAAGCAAAAAAATTAAGGAAATATTGGCGTAAAAATCGTGGGGGTAAGGGTTAAAAGTTGAAACCTCGAAAAAGCAGTGGCTGGCTATTAGCTTAACCTGTACACCAAATTTCAACCCTCTGGGCTTTATTTGGGTGACCTGTGCGAGTGGTACAAACTTCGGAAACGTCAAGAAAGCATAAAATTGTAGCTTAAAAATGAAAAGAGTGGGGGTGAAATATTAACTCATCGATTTTCAATAATTTCAATGAGTACAGAATTTTTGATATTAAACAATAAAAGACAGTGAGCAACTACTAAACAAACAAAAAGTCAATTCAATAAATTTAAACACAATTCAAAGCGAATTCCCAATTCAAAGAATTTAAAAGTGCCATCTTTTACTCGCCTGATGCTCCACGCAGCGCTCATAACGTTGCGCTATGTCTCGCTCACACAAGACACGCGCGCGTTCAGAAGGTAGGTACTGTAAGTCGTCAACTTCGATGTCGATATAAAAATATGCCTGTTTAAAATCCTTTGTTATACGTATATATTTAATTGATATCAAACTGAAAATAATCAATAATGATAAACGGATTCGATACTTATAACATAAAATAAAATAAAAGTTAGAATTAGCAGAGGGTAGAGGTCGCGAAATATTTTTCCATACTAGGGGGGTCGCGATTTTTTAAGATAACGGCCGAAACTCACTTCCGATTTTTGGGGACTTTTGATATAATCATCACTAGACACCGATAAACAATTGTGCCAAATTTCAAAACTTTCGCAATTATTTCAGGAGAAAAACTTATTTTGACTAAGCTAGATTATATTTACTCGCACTTGACCGCTTTGTAATAGTCAGTGTCGTATCTTACGCAATTTGAGAAAGTTTTTTTTTTTTTTTTAAAACTGTTAATGATTTTTTTTTAACTTGTATTAAATTAAATAAAATTGAGTTCAAATCAAATAGACCGTATTGTATATAACCCTCCTCAATCTCAAAACAGGAACTGATATTCCAAAATTACGAAATCTCGGATTTGAAATTTCGTTACCTACTGCGGAATCAGTGCCTTAATTCTTACTTAACCTTTTTGTTTCATATTTGTCTATATATGTTTCATATAATGGGTATAATATGGGTACACGCAACCATTTACACATATGAAAGTGACATTATTAATACATATATTTATTATGCTTGTGTGTGCGTGTGTAAATTTCCTGATTGTTTCACAGTGTTAAAACATAATTAATATACCATTAAGTAAGCGTATTAATGTTTATAAGTTTCGTTGACATGTTGTAATTAATTATCTCATTAGAACAAATAATAACTCATTTTGTGTCTCAAAATATTACAAGTGTTAAAATTTTAACAAAGTGACTTCATGTATGCCTACCTAGTTGTGATATCGGTTGCTGGTATAATTGAATATATTATAATGTGCATGTGCGAAAGCAAGCCCACTGTAATTTAATTTCAATTATACGAAATATATTTAATAGTGTTGGAGGGAGAAGTTTTGGTTTTAATTGTGGAATATAAGATTTATTTTAAAATTTTTCGTTTATTGCAAAACGAAAGGTCTGTAGAGGAAGATGAAGCAAGATGTAAACCAGAATTCCCATCCTGAAAGTATACCAATCGCAAGAAAACACCGGTCAATTCGATCAGTCGTCACAGTTAGATTCGATCTGGTCATAGTTAAACCGTTAAACCGCTGTTATACAATCATAGAATATGTGTTACAGATCCTTGGTAAAATCTATTAGAGTGTAAATGCTGCCTTAGACCTCCGTCTATTCTAGCGTACCCCAGTGCGGTGGTACCCTGCGAACTTTCTGGGATACGTGAAAGCAATATTATATAGTAACGGCGAATGACACAAATCCATAAATAATATGCCTCAATTGAAATCCTTATGGTTTAAGAAGGGGAAATGAAACGAAAAAAATTACAAATTCTAGAACTCTCTGGAAATATCTTTTTCTAGAATTCGTTTAGTCTTCAATTGCGTGTCACGTGATTAATAAGTATTGGGTTTTAAAACCGACCAATGCAGAGAAGAAATTTAGAACATCAATTTCAGGCTACAATATGTTTATTAGATCCGCATATTTTACAATTTTCAAAATAAAACAATTGAAGTAGGGAAGACGGGGATAATAAGAGACAAAAGGGGTAATAAGGGACAAACAAAATTATTTAACTCTAAATTACAAATCGAATCATTATGAAAAAAATACTACATACTTAGTAAATCAGATGAACCTATCTAAATTTTTCTTGTAATTATTAAAATAAAATTAAAGGTAAAAGAAACCTTTTAATATTTCGAGAATAATAAAAGACAACGTCTCTAGCTGCCCATATAAATTAATCTAAACTAAATTGAAGTAATAGCAGATATCTAAAGAAATTTCTGAGTCAACCAAAGCTTTTTACTTACAAATACTTACAGCCGTTCTCAAAATATCTTAGGTTAAAAAAAAAGTTTCGAAACTTGGTTTCTGAATTTCGTTTGTATTAATATTTAATACCAATTAATAAAAAATTTACTTTCTTTTGTTATATTGTACAATCTATATGGACCAGAAGCAAGTGTGATACGTGACAAAAAAATTTGAGATGGATACGAAATTTTTTTTAATTATTCAAAAACAAAGTTAAAGTTATTACTTCGTAAAAATTTAGATATGGGGTAATAAGAGACAGGAGTAGAGTCCAGTTATGCAGAAGGTTTTTGAAAGTTCTAATAATTATTTGTCATGCTTTTCGTCAACAAATTACATACCAAAAATATTTAAAAACTTAATACAATAACAGAAAAAAAATGAAATCGGTGAGGTCATGAACTTTAAACCTAATTCAAATGCAAAGATTTTTTCAGTTGACTAAAGAAGATTCAAAAACTATTACAAACTTATCAACAATTAAGTTATTGGTGATAAAGTTAATATATTGAAGTTTTCATTACTTATTTTTTAAAAATTCTGATCTTGAATTGTTGGTGGTTTTTCGACCTTGTCTTTTATTACCCCTGTCTCTTATTACCTTGGTCTCCCCTGCATGAAATTAAAGAAAGAAACAGGGTTTTTTGAGCACTTTTCGTGAATATAATGAGTTTTTGGCCAAGATTTCTAAAAATCCAGAAGTTTTTGCGACGGTTTTTTAGACCATTGAAAAGAGGAGAAAACATCACATGAGAACGGTTTTTGAACCATTATTCTAATGTCAAAACTGGTGTTTTCAAGAAAAATAATTTTTGTAAACAGAAATCCGCTATGTTCTACATCTACAAGATGCTGTGGCAGGAGTATTTTCTTTATTTAATATTATTTTATGACGCTTGACTCTAAAAATATCGCCTATGAGATTACCTAGATAATTCTTATATCCTTTTAGTTATTGTTATTCAAGATGATACCACCTTTAATAATAACACAAAAAAAAATTATAAAGTAATTTTTAATAACAAGAATAGTGGTAATTTACTAACTTGGGGTACTCGTACGTAAAAAAATCTAATCAAGTGAGAGAAAATAGGTTCGCTCTTCTACTCGCTTAACAGAAGAATAAGAAAGACAATTAATTTTCAAATATTGACGAAAATTAATTTTTGAATCGATTTTTGGAACGATAAACATGTAAGAAAATTCCTTGGCAAAAAAATAACTAATAAGTTTTCCGTAGTAAAGTTTCGTATGAAAAGTAAATTTTGCACACCAAATATAATACAGCAACACAAATAAAAAAAAAGTATGTGAAATTTTCTCATTTATAATAACAATATATAAACATTAGTCATATATTTAAAGCATATGATAAAGATGAAACACACACATAGGTTATCATCAAACAGTGGTTAATGCCGTTATATATGTGTGTATATATATTATGTACATCGTAACAAGGTAATGTGTGCTGACAATGGCGACGGGTTGCTCACAAGCTGACATTCTTGGTAATTAATCATCGAGCAAACCGACGCCAAGAAGGAAACACCAGTTTGCGGTAAAATATCCCTCTCCCTACCGCCCATACATACACCCGGTTCAGTTGTAACCAACAGTTAGCAACAAAACCTCACTGCGGTCCAAATCGTTTACCTTCACCGGTATAATACCGGCTTCCACTTCGAATGTGTGGACTTACACTTGTCTGTAGGTAGTACCTAAGTATGGTAGTAGTCACTTGTTCAAAGTACTTATACGATAGGGTAAAGGTGTCTATTATGAGATAGTTTTTTAAACTATTTGATTGTAATAATTACTAAAATCTAACTTCTAATTTTAATAATTTTTTTTAATCGTAAAAGTCTCCTAATATGGGACTATTTCATATTCACTGTTTCATATTAAGAAACTGAAAGAAAACTTTTTAATTTACAGATAATATACGTTTGTTAATTAAAATTTTATGAAAGTAATGACACGCTTCAATTTATGTATGTAAATGTCTGGTTGTATAAGCCAAATATAACCTACTATCTCATATTAAACGACCATCTGATAATTTAGGCAGCTTTACCCTATAATATTCAGTGTAAACTATGTGTGTGTGTGTGTGTATAAACTTATACGTAGGTATATACATTTATATACTTAAGGACGGGTGAGTGTATGCGAATAACGAATTTCTGTCATGTATAATATTTGTACAGAGTTGGGTTTCCAGGGACTGTGATTTCAGTCCATGGCAATCTTAAAACAAATGTGGCAAGAGAATTGTATCTCTAAATGGCCTTAACCTACTTAAATATCAGTCTAAAGTTAAGGAAGTACTCTAGTCTAGAAAGTGATAATTTTTGTCTTTTCAGGGTCTTAGAAAAACTATTAACATTTTCACTATCATACAATAAATATACAAAAAAAAATGAAAATTCAAGGATTTATAGCGATTTAAACAAATGCGTGGAAAATAAAAGTGATGTCTGAAAACTGACTGACATGATTTTGGTGTGTGGAAACATTTTTGAACTTCATATTTAAGTAATTCGAAATTTTATTCTTTTTATAGATTAGTTATAGTTCGTACTCGTTCAACAGTTCTATTTTTAAAATGTTTTAAACAAGTTATATTGAAAAATTCTAGGTTCAAATCTGTCTTAGAACTGCTCTAACAATGTGATTACATTTGAAATTTAAACTACTGAAATGTTTTCAATAATCTTTTTAAAAAAGATTCGGGCTTAGAAAAGTTGTCATTAGGGCAGGAACTTCAATAAAAAAATCTGAAAGTGGCAGTTAAAAGTAAAAAAAAAAATTACTTTCTTTTTTAAGTAGCAATGTTTCTACTATAAAGCAAGATATACTAACGGCATATACCAAATCTGAAGTCGAATGGAAAAACAAAACTCGAGATATCATGTCGACCATCGTGAAAAAAGTAGTTTCGAGAAAAATGGATTTGAAATATTTAAGTAAAAATACCTGATAGATAAACACGTTTAAATTACGTTTTGCAAATTTTTACTTTTCAATTTTTGCAAACCAGTGGCCGACTGTTTTTGAATTTTTGAAAATTTTTGATAGTTTTACTGTTTGTGAGTTTCCATAAAATGTAGGTAATGAAAAAAATGCCTTTTGCTATCAAAACAGTATTAAATGAGTAAGACACAATTGAAATTACTAACCAAAAATAGCTTTATTGAATTCCTAAAACTACATATGTTTTCTCATTTATACAATGCTTAATCCATCGTTACCATCAAGAAAAACACACCCTGTTTAAATGGGGACACACATACAAAATACAGAATACAGACACTAGTGAGCCAGAAAGATGGTACTGTAAAGTTACCTTTTAAATTGGTCATGTGTGTTTCATATCTCACAGTGTGTGGACTTGGCTAACCGATGTAATCATAGCACATATGCGGTGCGATGGTAGATCACGGCTGCTTCTACGCCCGACATTACCCACTCATATTGTGTTATTTCTCTTTCGTTACAAAGACTGACAACACACTACCTACGTTCCTGGTAATTTACATATGGTAAGTAAGATGACTGCTACTAGTAGCGTTGCTAGGTTTACCTAACGTTACTAGTTTTCGTTTATCCGGAACTGTTATTTTAATAATGGGAGGTGTTAGAATGTATAAAATTTGTTTTCAGTTGAATTATGTTTAAACTCTACCATAAAGTAATTTTAAGATAATACAAGTAGTGATAACAAAGTATAGTCTAGCCATAACAAAAACGACGTTACTTCAATTTTTTTTTCGACATTGAAAATGGTTGATCTTAAATCGTTATAATGATGATGATTTATTCGACTAGAAGTTGATCGTGTATCTGTTATGTTCGTCTAAATTTTATGAGGTAAACATTATGAACTGGTTGAATAGACCTGGTTAAATTTTTTATCGTCGGTTTAGTTTGGAGTGTGGACTTTCTAATTCATAGGGTAAAGGCAGGTAAGGGTACGCAGGCATGTAAGAGTACGCAGAATTTAAATAGGTTTTTATCTTGTCTATGAATACCATGAATATCGAATTTAATAGTTTATAGGGATTAGCAGGATACCTATTTATAGTTGACCAAATATTATTCAATTCGCGTCAATTTTTATTTAGTTATTTTGTAAAAGCAGTTAAGGTACAAGCAATCAAGCAAATGTTATAAAAATTGCCATTTTTTTAATAGAGTGTATTTTGTCTTTAGTTCATTCAAAAGGTAAAATAATTGCCTTTATAGATTCTAAAAACATTTTATTTTTATTTGAATTTCATCTATAAACTCAAAGATACAATTTTTTTTAATTGTTAACGTTTAACTGGCAAAAACAGATTCTTATAAGAGTACGCACCCTAAAAGTTGATAAGAGTACGCACGTTTCTATTAAAATTTCTATTTATTTTTAAATGGGTTTCTGAAAGATGAGTTATCAATGAAAATTCAGTAGGAAACTGATATTGACAGAAAGTATTTTGAAAAATATCCAAGAAAAAATAAGAAATGAAGAAACAAAAGAACTATAACAAGAAAAATGGATAGAGCGGAATGCACTCTTAGAAAAAGACTTAAGCTTAGGAACATTCCATGCTCCCTTGGGAAATACAAAATAACGTTTCGAGAAATTATGGGGCAACAATTGGCTGAACATATTCGCGAATTAGATATTATGTTTTGTAGAATAACGTTCTAGCAAGGTTAAAATAGACTGCGTCTGGATATGCTGTATCAAATAATATATCACATAGGTTTAATGACAAGAAGAAAAATAGCAGGAAGAACATGGGTAACAGATTTTTGTAAAAGACAGAATTTAATTTTTCGTCGACAAGAAAAATATTCATTAACGAGGATGGTGAGCTTCAGTCAGACACAAGTAAATAGGTTTTTTCACAATTTAGAAACGCGTTATTCGAAGTATCACTTCGATGCTTCTCAAATATATAATATGGATATGATAAACAGTGTTACTCCGAACAAAATTCCTAAAATCTGTAAAACTGAGGAAAAAGTATTTAATTTAAAAATTTATTTGTGGAAATTGTTAATGCGTACTCTGAAAATAATCTATGCGTGCTCTTAAAAGCAAGTGCTTGTAAGAGTACCTTTTTGTAAGCTAGAGAAAAAACATTTTTTTTTTCCTATTAAAATTTTGAAATTATGATTTTTTATCATTAGTAATAAGTTTAAATGAATATTCTTTTTGTAACACAACTATTTTATTTTTACTTAAATTAAAAATAAAGGCACTATATGTAAATATAAAAATTAAGTGCGTACTCTTACCTGCCTTTACCCTATTTGTTCTCTTGTAGAAACTAAAAAAAATATGTTAGTTTTAGAAACAAAAACAAAAAGAATATTCTCTACGGTATCGATAAAATTCCGTGTACAAAACGCCTCAAAAGGAAATTACCTCAAATGATAAATTAATTTTCACCTTTTAATTCAGTTTTGAAACGGAGAAGCTACTACAGCCGCCCTCTTAAACCTTGAAAATCTTAATTCTTTTCAATTTCAACATTCTATTATTTTATTTATGGTCTTAGGTCACTAAAAGTCGATGACGCCTACAAAATAAAAAAAACTTTTCTCGTCGATTCAAGCTTTATTGAGGTGATTTAAATTGGATTGATTTGCTGAGACAAGGTTATTTGGGTGTAAACTTTCATTTCGTCTACAGTAGAATCACTGTTAACCGGACAGTAGTGTCACGTAAAACTTTGTCCGGCTAATAGAGATGTCTACTTAACAGGGGCAGAGTAAATAATAGCATTAAATAATGTAGTACCTATTCCTACTTAATTTTTTAATTTCAAACTTTTTTAATTTTTTAATTCATATCAGTTTTACGAACGAATTTAGATAGGTACTTAAACAAAAATATAACGTTTACAAATGCATCGTCACATTAAAATCATTTTTAACAAGTTAAAACATGAACAAGTATATCTAACCCATATAGGTATACAAATACATATGCATTAGACATACTCGCGTCCGGTTAATGGAGGTAATAATGTACTATGTAAATAATATGTCTTCGTCAAAGTTTAAGAGAGTGCTGATTGCATTAGTTTTAGTATAGCATATCACCGTCATAAGAAATTTGTCTGGCTAAAGGAGGGGTCCAATTAATAGGGGACGGACGGGCAAGAAGGATATGCTAATTTGAACTCTAAAAAAAAGTATGAGGTTACAAAAAAATTATTTATTTATCTCAAGATAACAAGTCTTCAGTTACTTAAGATTAATAAAGTAAACAGAAAATTAACAAAAATTCTTATCTTACCACATTAAAAATCAATTGAAAAAATTTGGGGGACAGGTCTACCCACACTGTCAACTTCCCATTGGATGTCCTTAAAGACTAGAGACTACTGTACATAAATAAATCATTTTTCATTTCAGGCGACTCGGCCCCTGTGCCCCCGATAGAGGCTTTGCCCCTTGCACCATACCGGGGGTTTCGCCTTCTGTACCTAAGGGTGGGGGCTCCACCCTTATCAAACAAATGATAACATCATTTGTTCTCAAAATATGCGAGACAAAATATATTTTGGTAAAAAACTAATTTTTTCAAATTTATTTTATTTTATTTTATTTTTTTTTTTTTTAATTTTGTAGTAAAATACTGGCGTTTTTAACATTAAGGAAGGTTCTTAGGCCATTATATAATAATGTTATGGTAAAAAATCCATATAATCTATGTTATCTTAATAAAGTTAATTCCGTTTTTTTACCACGAAAAACAAACCGCTAATCCGAATTTGCTGAAAACTTTATCCGGTCTTCATTTTTTGATTACGCATCTTATGAAATTAGTCCGAAATTGATATCATCATTTGTTCTCGAGATATGCGAGACGAAAAAAAATTCAGGAACGAACGAACTAACAAACGCACACACGGACATCACGCTAAAAATGATGGATTCGGATTCTAGTGACCTTGAAACCTGGAGATATATCAAAATTAGCGATTCGTAAAATCGGACCCATTACAATAACTTCCTATGGGAAGTTAAAAAAAGTTGCAATTATTCTTTTTGCCCTACTAGGGTGGGTAAAATGAATATCTTGAACGGGTAAAACTAATACTAATGAAAATAAATAAATTAATCGTCGCAATTATCGCAAAAGGACGACGACGACGATCGCAAAAGGACGATCGATCTGTATATAAAGAACACGCTTCATGGGTCCATTCCTGGCAAAAATTATACTGCATCCATCTTCTATTGCGGATATATGTATTTTTCTTGACAGACAGTACAAAAAAATAATTATCTTTTTGATTTTCTTTGATTGACTCTATCTTTTCTAAGCGAATTTTCTTTTCTTTTTCATTGGGAGGTCCGGGATTATTTAAAACAATTTTCCTTTTGACTAGAGAAGCTTAAATTTATTATTCATTTTGCCTGACTCCATTTTGCCCGCCAACTACATTTTTAACTAATTTAACCTACAATTACAAATTAATAGATTCAAACTAAATACGAGCACGAATTTGTTGCTTGCAATGATCATACAAATTATAGAAATCATTAAAAATAAATAATTACAATACACAAAGAAATAATTCGTAAATTACTTACCTCTATTTATTGATTTTTTTCTCGTCAAAAGAGTCTTTCGGTCACTACACACGCAAATAAACTACAGTGCCTGATCCTTTTGACAAATGATCCCATTAAGTGCAGAAAAGCAGATGAACAAGTGAAGAAGCAGATGACATTAGATCTGAGTCAATCATACATCTAACTAGCTCAATTAGGCTATTATTCTTTTTGCCCGACCTCTCCGTCTTGCCCGTCCGTCCCCTAGAGGAGTGATGTTTTACTGTATCAAAAATTAAATTTTAATTAAAACTTGATGATGTTATCAAATAAACCATTTTTTAAAAATTCATTAATTCATTCATTAATTCATTAATTATTGTTTTACTTTTTGGAATTTTTGATTCAAGCCAACATTTTTTTTAGTTTAAAGTTTCGTTTAAAAAATTTTGTTTGAAAACATTTCTCGAAACAAAAGAATATTTCAAAAATCACATAAATTTTGTTGTCATATTTTCCTAACTTTCAATACATATTATGTATACCTACATATTATGTCCATAACTGTAAATTGTTTGTGTAAAATTTCATCAGATTGTATATGATATAATTCTAAAGTAAACTTTACTTGACGGTGGCGATGTTATATTTGTTGACCGCAACAAACAAATAAACTCAAACTTAACCTCAGAAGCTTTTATTCTATAGAGCAGTATACATATATTGAGAAAGCTTCCACTTGTTCCGACATGAACATACTTATTGAAAATGTAGTAACATAGTAACACGTATGTATGTGTTAGGAAAAACGGCTTAAGGGCTTTCGAAACAGTTTATTGTTTCACCGAATATATTGTTAAATATGTTATTTATTATATTATATTGAATAAATTTTTGGTTTGGTTACAGAAAAAAAATGAAACTATCTATCAAAAACTTTCGTTTAAATTTTATTGTTTTAAAATTTTATTTAATCGAAATTTTTGATCAGCGGAGTGGTCAGATATGCTTAGATACCGGCATTTGTCGACCGGCTAGTGGAGGGTACAAATTTCACGGCCGGATATGTTCATAAAGGTTTTCTGCACTTTCCTTGCATGGTTCCTTAAGAAATTCCTAATTCTTACACTACTTCCCTTGTCCTCCACCCACATCATAATGAAATAAAGCTAGAAAAATTATTATTTAATATAGTTAATAGATAGATATCCAAAACTCTTATACTCAATATTCCAGCGCCGCACCTACGGCAATTTCACCCATTTAGCGAGACAAAAATAATTATTTTTAGTATGAAAGAAACTGAATGTTTTTCTTACTAATTATTATAAAATAACATACTTTAAATCATTATTGTGATATTTTGACCTAATTTATTTAATTACTAAGTTTTCGGGTTCAATGAGGGTAAAAAAAGACAAAAAAATAGATAATTAAAATTTAATAAAACAAAATGTACAGATGTAATGAAGTAAGGTATCAGTAAATGTTTTATTAGCCTTCATTACCATCTAATTGGTGTTCGGTATCAGTGTCTTCTAAAAATTTAATTAAATCCTTTTCTCACAATAGTCCTCGTGATTGAATTTAGATCATCACGACTCCCTGTAAGTAAAAGGTCATAATTTAAAAAAGGATTATTTGGGATAGCTAAAATTTGTTTTATAGTTTACTGGAATACTAAACACAGAACTGAATTAGCAAACAAAGTGGTACTCGATGGAACTTTTTTGAAAACTCTATGTAAAGTTGTACTGTATGAAAAAAATTTTTTAGAAAAATTATAATTCTATTTTTTAATGTAAAATAGGGTCAAAATATAAAGGACATTAAAAATAATACTATTAATTTGTAGTACGTACCTGATGCTACAACATACATTATCAAAATTCAAATAATATTTGGTACAATTCCCAAAAAAATCACTGTTTAATCTGTTTTAAATTTCGGAACCAATTAAATACACCAGCTGAAACAGAAAAACTTCTACTTGCGGAGTCTTTCAGTTATTAAATTAGCTTCAAACAATAAGTTTATGGGTAAGGGTTATTAGAGAATGTGAATTCATAGTTATTTGTGTTAAAAGACCAAAATGATTTTTCGATTTTTGTCGCGCTAAATAGACCAAATTGCCGTATGTGCACCGTGGAAAGAAATCAAGAGCCTCGTTAGATATTAAAAGACCCCGCACAAAACTAATGGAAATTGGTTTTCGGTCAAATTGGCTAAAATTTCACTATGTTGTTTTCGCCATACTGATGAAAAGTTACCATTGCACCAAGTCTCAAAAGTCAATACTTTCGAAGATATAAAAGGATCAAAGTTGTAAAATATGGTCGTTCACAGTAGTAATACGTGATATTTATTCACGAAATAAAAAAAAATCGATTTTTATATAGGTATAAAAAGTGTTCAATATTATAATGAGTAGGGGAGACCGGGTCAAAATCGTATAGCTGAGGATTTAGCGTTGTATATCATTCATTTTGAAACGTAAATGTATGAAACCAACGTTTATAATTTTTCAGTTTCCTAAGGAACATAATCAAATCAACATATTTCGGATAATCCCAATATTAAACAAAAATAACACAAAAAATTCAAACCATTATTTATTACGGTTTTACCCCGATACATGGACAAGACCGTATACTATACTCAACACCGAAGAATCGGTTTAAATCATCTTAAGCCTTTGCGCGTTGAAGAACCCAAATCATTTTTTTGTTTAAATTTGTTGACTCAGTCTTGTATAATGTTGATTTTTGTTGACCTGACATGTTCGAGCAGTTTTGAAGTACCCCATGGTTCCGTCAAAAATAGCTTCAATGGCTTTTCTCATGTTATTCCAATCCCATTTTTTTACTAGCAATAGTAATATTATGATTACGTGGCATCTTTTTCGCAACTAATAATAAAAAATCAGTTTAGTTCATATTCATACGACCAAGTCAAAATCATATATAGGCCGGTTTTAACCTGTACGGTTTTGACCCGTAGACCTATGTGTAAACAGATAATTCACTACCACCTATGCAAATCGATTTTGCTGAAACAAATATTGTAAATTACGAGTAAATACACACACTTTAACATAACTGATTGGAGACTAACTTGTAGTGCACATAAACTATTTTTTCTTAAATTTTCACAAAAATAAGATCAAGTCTATCAAAAAACACTAAAATTAAATATTTTGAAAACGTTCGTGCTTACCGTTACAAGTGTTTGTTGACAAATAGCTTTCATTGGTGGACGCTGTTGAGCGGCTTACGTTTCGGAAATTTTAAGTAATAGAAAAATAGACCTACTATAGTGTTTTACCCTGGTATACGATTTTGTACAGGTTTCCCCTATATATATATATATATATATATATATATATATATATATATATATATATATATATATATATATATATATATATATATATATATATATATATATATATATGTTGCAGCTATATTGTCAAAACCGTTTTATTATAATAACGCTAGTCAAATTATAAAAAAACCAAATATTGTCAACTGATGTTGTCTTTTACAATACACCTAATAAATTTCAGTGCTATTATAATTTCGCTAGACTTATTTAGAGAAATTGTGAAGTTTGAAATTAATTGGTATCAAAACTACTAAACCGATCTCAATAAAATTTAGTAGAAATATTTTATGGCTTAAAATAACTGACAGGATAATTTATATGTTGGGTGAAGGTTCCTGCGGCATATTAATACGAAACTAATTAGTGTAAAACTACAAAATTGAATTCTAAAAGAAAAACCGGACACATAATAAGATTTCAATTCAGAATATTTTTCAGCTTTTTATTATTAGCTCGAGCTTTTTATTATTAGCTCTAGTAAAATTTTCATTAAGGGGTAGTCTAGGGTTTACAGCTCAGATACTAATATAATCTGGTTTATATCGCTGATGAATCTTCCCATGACATACAAATTAAAATTCTTGTACTGTGAAGGACATTAAGGTTTTCTTTTGAAATTCACATAAAAATATCTGATTTATAGCGTACGGATTGGGAGAAAGAAATCAAACCATAGCATTCACTTAAAAAATCATAAAACTATGTATTTAAAAAAAAAAAAGTATTCTTCACCCGTTATGTTGAACTGCCCCATACCATATGTTCAAAATTTATATTTAAAGATCGACTAGACTGGTGAGGGTGTTTGGATCATTGCACGAAAAATTTACAAAACCATAAAGTAATAAAATTATTATTATATTATATACTTGACATAAGAGAAAAACGTGACAAACTGATCAAGTTCTATTTAATTTTAATTCTTCGGAAATTACTATGTAGTATGTAGCTATAACCTCATTTTAAATACAATTGATCCTGATTTATCGTTAAAAAATTAAATAATTCTTATATTCGAAACAAATCAATATTCTATTCTTTTCTAAAAATAAACTGCAAATTTAAAATTTACGTAAATTCAATAATAAAAGAGATAAAACCAAGAAAACAGAAATTATTACAAGTCAGTGATGAAGCATGGTTAAACGTAAGTGAAATGAACCGTATTTGAATTTGAATATAGGTTAAGTATACAATATAACTTTTGTGTGTAATGATTAGTTTATTTCCCACGGGGACCTTTCGTATTCATATTCCACAGAATCGTTTAGTCGGGATACGCACTATGCCACCAGCTATTCCAAAGCATGTGAGCGTCAGTACTGAATAGAATTGAAATCGCTTGCCTAGTTTTACCGTTATTGAACAATTTATTAGGTTTCTCATGGGAACCTATAATCGGGATAAAAATTTCCTGTTTGTTATTCCAAAATATAAAAGTATTCATATCAAATTTGATTGAAATGGAATCAGTAGTTTTAACATTAATTAGTTTCATATTCATATCCCTTAGGAACTTTCAACCGGGATACAAACTATCCCAGCAGTTACTCTAAATCTAAATTAAATTTAATTGAAATCTGTTCAATAGTTCTGACGTGATTGAATAAGTTATTTTGTTTCCTGAGGGAATCCTTAATCAGGATGAAAATTATCCTATGTGTTGTTCCATAAGGTATAAGTATCCATGCTAAAAACTGAATGAAATCGTTTCAATAATTTTGGGCTGACTGAATAATTTATTTGGTTTCCCATGGGAACCTATAATCGGGATAAACATTTTCTGTTTGTTATTCCAAAGCATAAAGGTATTCATACCAAATTTGATTGAAATCGGTTTTGTAGTTTTGATACCACTTAGTTTCGTATTCATATCCTGTAGGAACCGTCAACCAGAATATAAATTATCCTATTAATTATTCTAAACCATATAAGTATCCCCTCAAAATTTTATTGAAATAGGCTTAGTAGTGAAGACATTATTTATTTTAGTATTCACAACCCACGGAAACTTTTAAACGGAATAAAAATTTCTTATCGGTTACTCCAAAGCATATTTATGTAAATATCTAAACTTACAAAATCGATTCAGTAGTTTTTTGACATCATTAGTTTCGTATTCATATCGTGTTTACTTTTACAATACATATTTTCCTGTAAGCTGATTTGGTTATATTGCCAAAAAGCATTACACTTCACAATTTCTCTAAATGAGTCTAGCGAAATTATAATAACACTAAAATTTACTAGGTGTATTGTAAAAGACAACATTAGTTGACAATATTTGGTTTTTTTATAATTTGACTAGAGTTATTATAATAAAACGGTTTTGACAATATAGCTGCAACATATATATACTCTCTTTATTTATTTATTTATTTCGTGAATAAATGTCACTTACCATATAACTGATATAACATATTCGTATTACTTTGACCCTTTTATATCTTGGGAAATATTGACTTTCGAGACTTAGTACAGTGGTAACTTTTCATCAGTATGGCGAAAAATATAACAGTGAAATTTCAGCCAATTTGACCGAAAACCAATTTCTGTTGGTTTTGTGCTGGGTCCTTCATCACTGACATACAAAAATAAGTAAAAAATAAGAGCTGGTGTGCCGTACTAGACCCTCTCTGGAACTCAACCTACGACTCGCTGTCTCGTCGGCCCTACAAATTTTTGTAATATATTGATTACAAAAATGCATCGAATTACGTGAGTGTAATAATTTCTGCACTGATAAAAGTGTAATCTTACGAAACTGAATGAAGAATAAATTAACACGTTTGAATTCTAGCATTGTTTTTCAACATATAAAAAATACTTTTACACTAATAACAAGGCCAGGATAATATATTTAAGAACAAGCGGTAATAAATTTAATGATAAATACTACAATTAAATTTTTTAAAATTTTTTGGTTATTCAGGCATTTTAAAAATTATGCATTTTGAAACTTATTTCTAACAATGAATAAAATTTATTTATTACACTTTTAAAATACACACCCGGTTATACACCCAGTTGTACTCTTGTTTATAGATATAATATAGCCTTTGCGTAAAGTGAAAATTGATGTTGTGGTTAAAATATACTTTTAGTAGGTTTTCGTTTAATTTTTTCTACACTTATACGATTTGTTGAACGTCTAGACACACATATCTCCATAAAAACTCATATCTAAGTTTGTATTATACAATTTTGTTTGGACGTTGTTTTTTCGCTTCTCGATATAATTATTAGCAATTCGCCTTACTTCTTATGGATGCAAAAATTTAGCTACTGCATGAACTCTTGATTAAATCCCATTAAAAATAACTTCACTAGCCAGACATTTAAAAACTTTTCAACATTTCATATTATGCGAATTTGTTTATAAAATATAAAACGCTTAAAACACAACGTCGCCGTCGGTCGGATAGAACGTTGCACTTTCGAATCGTGCTTATATAGCTAACTAACTAGCTAGCTAGCTAGTAATAAATTTATAAACTGTAGCAACAATTATGATATCAAATATTTATTTATACGATTTATCAAACAGGGCAATTTATTGCACGAAAAGTTAAATATTACAGAGTGGGTATATACGGTATAGAAGCAGTATAGGTATTATTAAAGCTACGCTTTTGATGTACGACCGTTGTACGGGAATTCATAATATCATGATGTATGCTTAAGTATACACATCTAGCTTACTAAACAGTTCAGAGCTGGGGGAAAATTTTAAAACAATTGTTATTATTGTCGTGGCAGTTGTTAGTGTAATGTTCACTACTTACATATATACAAGTATGGCTACACAAAATAACCAAAGTGAATAACAGAGGTTTTTACTACATTCAATTTCAAGGAAATTATTGCAATGAATAAAATTAAAGTAGGTAGTAAAATTACACTAATTTTGAAATACCCCTGTAATAGCTAGTGATGAGCAAATGTAAGACCAAGATCAAGACTTGGCAGTCTTGGTCTTGGTCTCGTTCTTGCATTTAGAATCTTGGTCTTGGTCTTGCTAGAGCAGTTTGAGTCTTGGTCTTGGTCTTGGTCTTGGTCTTGGTATTGCTAAAGAATCTTGCACTTTCTTGCATTTTTTTACTAGCGAATTGTTTCCTTCTAAAATCAGAATTTTCTCTCTTTACGGTATTAATTATACTTTTAAACTATTTAAATAAATTAGCAAGAGTCTTGTTTTTTTCTTGCTATCGTCTTCGTCTTGCTCAGTTGAGTCTTGGTATTGGTCTTGCAGCCATACTTATAGTCTTGGTCTTAGTCTTGTTCATGGTATACATAGACTTGATCTTGGTCTTGGTCATGCAAAAAATGCAAGACCAAGACAAGACTGCAAGACCAACACTAATTTTGCTCATCACTAGTCGCAGCATCTGCATAACAGCGAATTTCCAAAGACTGGACAATGGCGGACGTCATATAACAACCTCTTTTTTATCTAAAATAGTGTAGCTCTCTAACAGAGAAAAAATTTTCAAAATCGATTGAGTAGTTAATTTTTGGCGCTTTTGGATTCACCCATGATCCTAGCGGATCTCATATAGTACAACATAATATCCAATTGAAATATTTTAACTTTTTAACGGCGAAAAATTTTCATATCGATTGAGTAGTTTAATTTTGGTGCTTTTTCAAAATTCTTTCATTTTTCTCAATAGCTAACTCACTTAGAAAAATGTCTTAACAGCTTGTCTTATGTAATTTTTTACGCTCTTTTCATTGGTATAAACAAAAAATTAAAAAAATTACGAAATCTGACAAATTTTTACAAAAAACGACTAAAAATAGCGAAAAATGGTCAAAATTTTGACTTCTAAGAAACGTACGTATTTGGCTGACGAACCCATCCAAGTTTCTGGAACTTTTGACCTCATCAAAATTCGTAAAAATTGAATTAATATTCTAAACGTAACTTACAAGTTTTCAATGACAATCAATGATCTTATTCAGCTGTATTTCCCAATCTACTTAATAAATTTCTAACTGACTGGCTGAGTGACAGACAACGCACAGCCTAAACCGTTGGGTTTAGAAGAATAAAATTTTGCATAAGAGTTCCCTATGTAACGTAGATGAGCACTAAAGAAAGGATTTTTGAAAATTCATCCCCTAAGTGTGTTTAATAGGGGATGAAAATTTGTAAGTAAATGCGTAATTTTTGAAGTTAGAGATATTGTATAAAAATATGTTACTATGGCTATTAAAATAAATATGTAATACCTTATTCAATAAATCTTTAACACTGACTGACATCCTGAAATGTTGCCGACTGTGGGTGTATAGCTAGTAGGTAATTATATAAATTATTAACTGGCCCGGCAGCCATTCTTCCACTCTTTCCGGTAGATGACCCGATGAGTTTGATTTGTTTATAGTCCCCGTGTTTTTGATTTTATTTTGCTTTAGCCATGAATCTTAGTTTCGACAAAACAAATGTATTGTGTGAATATGACCTCGATCGATCAATTGGTAAGAAGAAGTTATACTGTCACTAACTGACGCATCAGTTATTATATATATACACTGAGAAAAAATTACAGTAAAAATTACGGAGCTGCCTCCGGTAAACCAGGCTCAAGTGACCAGCCGGTAGGAAGTTATGAAGTAAAAATATAAAAAATGCTTTCCAAACATTATTTTTTACGATACATTTGAAAATTTTTCCTGTACAGCTTAAGAATTTTTTCTATACTGCTCCGTAAAATTCGATGGGCTAGTAAAATTTCAAGTGGCTACAAGGAAAATTTACTTAATTTTTGTTAAATTGTCTTTCAGAATCTCTCTCACACAAGCATCGCACCAATGTAACGCTAGAGGACAAGCACATACCTAACTGCTCTGGCACGCGTAACTGTCCGTACCAAAACAAGGTCATTTTGAATACGGCTTCTATTGCAAACAGACGACTAACTTATTGTTGTGTGTGCCTTGTATGTGATGTGTACCATGAGTGTTATCATTTTTTTTCTGTTTTTTGTTATAATAAACTATTTAATGGACCTTACATTTAAAACAAAGAATTGTTATTTGTGTTTCATGAAAATCGCATTATTTTATTATTGATAAAGAACTAATAATTAAGATATAACAATTAAGATTTTTATATGTATTGATGTTTATTGAAACATGTTTTTCCACAAATAATAAAATATAAAACCACAGAACATTTTTTCAATATTAATAATTTGATTTTAATCCTTATCCTTCTATCAATATCTTTTTAAACTATTTTAATTCAATTATTTATTAATAAATTTAAAAAAAAACCTTATAAATAATACGGTAAGAGAGTAGAGTTTTTCCTGTACCGCACCGAAATTTTTACGGAGTCACAGTGTAATTTTTACTGTGCAGTCAAATTTTACGGAACCATAGAGTAATTTTTACTATGCTCATCGTACTTTCTCCTTTGCCTGTCGCTTATACCCGCATTACCAGAGAGCTCCGTAATTTTTTACTAGAAATTTCCGTAAAAATTACCGTATTTTTTTTCTCAGTGTATATAAAGATAATTACTTATGTATCTAATGTGGTGTTATTCCCTGTATATTTATTTATAAATACATAGTATGCAGTTTATTGAAATGTTCCATCGTTACAGAATTACAGTGTTTGTGAAAATCTAGGCTATAAAGTCAATGCACTTGAAAAATTATTATACGATTATACACACACATACATATACATATTAATACGTTATTTTACACACGGAAAGTTACATATATATTTGTAAGTTTACTGAGGTACACAATGTCCTTTAAATCGTCTTATTACCTAACTAGCCGTATACCCGATGGGATTCCCCATCGGCAACATCTTTTATTAGGAAATCACTGCTCACTTTCAGTGTTTTTCAAAAGCCTAAATACCAATTTCCACATTTCTAATTTCGAAAATGACTTCCCATACGAACTTTCATTTCCACTTTTAATCCCTTAGGGAATGAATTTCCAGAAACGTTTACACAACTTACTTTTATTTATAAATAGAAGCCTGAAGATCAATCTTCATATCTTCTGTGCTAAATTTCGCTCTTCAAAGCCCAACAGTTTAGGTTTTAGGTTGTCTGCCAATTAGTGTATAAAATATTATTTATTTGAATAGTCATAGTAACATATTTTTATATATCTAACTTCAAAAATGTTGAATTTCCATAAAAATTTTCATTCCCTATTTAACCCACTTAGGGGGCGAATTTTCAAAAATCCTCTCTTAGTCCTCATCTACGTTACATAGGGAACTTCTGTGCAAAATTCCATTCTTCTAAATCCAAGGGCTTATGCTGTGCGTTGTCTGTCAGTCAGTCAGGCAGTAAGTCAGTCAGTGTTAGAAATTTATTAAGTAGATTATATAGCATGTAATGTAAAGTATAAAATTTTTAAAAAAATGTGAAAATTATGTTCACTGTGAAATTCAAAATTATTGAATTAAACCGTTTTGAGATACAGCATAATCTGTTTTTATGAGGTGGATAGGGACCGCACATAAGAAATGGCATAAAATAAAATATCGAAAAACTATAAATTACTATAAAATATAGGTATAGTTTGCTACAGATTGTAAAAAAACAACTATGCGTGGATGGGGACCACATAAGGAAAGTTGCGTGAAAATACATAAATTAAAACTTCTCAAAAATTTCCCCAAAAATGGCTTTTGTAGGCAAAATAAGAGAATAATTTACACTTGGGAACATTATTAAATATTTTATTTCATTTTTATGTTGCAAAAATTGTAACGCACACACATGTAGAAATACGCTGCCAATGGGGTGTGGCACATAGGTTCCTCGTACTCGTAAATAACTTTAAAACAATATTCTACCAAATATATATATAATGAGATTATATTTTCGCCTTAATGTTCATAAAAAATCGTTGTAACTCAAAATAGTTAAAGGCTTAATTATAAAATAATAGCAAAAATATTTAGAAACTAACCCCCAAAATACTTTAAAAATTTGAGCGAAGTGGAACTAGCAGTAAATAAGATAGTGATATTTAATGGGATTTCATGGTAGCGCCGTGGATTCTACTACTCCGAATGCAATGAAATTTGTAGGGGACCATCTATGAACTAGACCGCATAATTGCTGACAATTTCATAAAAAATAATTAAATAGTTCAGAAGTTATGTCACTTGGTGCAATTTTGTATATTAATCGAATAACATGGTAGCGGCGTAACTACCGTTACTCCGATTTCGATTAAATTAACAGGAGACTATCTGGGAATCAAACTGCATAATTTTTGAAAATTTCATTAAAAACAATCAAATAGTTCACAAGTTATGCCACTTAGTGCAAACTGGCGACACACAGACGGACAAACAGACAGACGGACGGACAGACACCAAACCAAAATTGTTCAGGAAGCTCCAAAACGTAAAATGTGCGTAAAAAGTTTCATTTTTGAGGAAAAAAATTTTTTATTTTTTAAAAGTGGTCACAATGCGTCCAGTACTTTAGTAGTCTCGGAATCAAAATTGATAATGCTATAATAGTTCATTTTTATGTTGTCTCAAAAATTGCAATACGTACCCATGTAAAAAATTGATGATGCAATAATTTACGTACTTATGTAATCTGGTAACAAAGTACGTCAGAGGCAGAGAAAAATAGTTAGCAGAAAAATTTATCGTAAATTAATGTTCAAATTTTCTACTTTCTTTTACATTGTACGTACATTTTAATGGCTACTTTTTTAAAAAGAGGTTATGCTAAATTTTCATGTCGGACCGTTAAACTGATGATTGTCGCCTCGTACCTTCCTCTTCCTTCCGAATAAATCTTTTCTAGGATGTGAGTACCATGAAACCTGACAATTTTGGTATAATTTAAAATTATAGTTGTCGTACGTACACTTAGTAAAATCATAATTTCACTATCAGTTCAATTCATCACCTGAGTCTAGATTGTAGATCCTGCGTGAATTACGTAACGATATAATTATAGAAGCACCCTATATTTGTCGATGGATTTGTCTATGTACTTATTATGTGCTTTATACTAGTTTACATACACTATAGAGAACATTTTCCTACAAGTATTTTGTTCATTTTAAAATTATTTTCAAAAACTATTACCAACTTTTAAATATTATAATTTACTGCAATATAATTATTACGTAAATTTTTTTTTGTAAATTATAAATGTTTTAAACAACTTTGAAATTTGTCAAATTATATTTTTAGTTTAAATAAGTTATTATTG
Source organism: Brachynemurus nebulosus (assembly GCA_035578155.1). Classification (NCBI taxonomy): domain Eukaryota; kingdom Metazoa; phylum Arthropoda; class Insecta; order Neuroptera; family Myrmeleontidae; genus Brachynemurus; species Brachynemurus nebulosus. Next base: position 12,009,461 of record JAPWDM010000005.1, read on the forward strand.
ATTTAAATTTGTTTCTAATTTTTTTTTTTTTACAAACTTTTGAGATTCGTAAGTTTTTAACCATTATTGTAATAGACTGAAATTTTGTACATATATTGAGTTAGTATCCAGCTAGCGCTTTTAGGGATTCCACATTACCTTTTCCCCCACTTCTCCCATTTTTACATTGGAATTCAATGGTATTGTTAAATGTGTTTTAAATGCATTATTTTTATTCTAAGACAAGTAGGCGAATAGTAATTTTAAAAAATTAAAAAAAAAAATTACAACAAATGCAATACACAAATATTAAGTAATTAAATTTAAAAATGTTATTAAAGTCACTGTTTATTTATAAAATAGAAATTTTGGATTTTTTGGAAAGAAAAAATATCTTCATAAAGGCCTTCCAGTTTATTATTTAAGTTCCTTTTTTAATATTTAAAAATAAAACACCAAGGGAATTGGCAGATAAGCATGGGTAGGAATGTCCTCGTACGAATTGTGTTTGCTTTATTCCTGCTAACTGCTATCGGCACAAAATTGAAATTAACTGAGATGATTGCACAAAACTATGATTTTTATACACAGATATTTTGAAAAGTATTCCACCTAAATATATAAAATTTGATTTGAAAAATTGTTTCTATTAACCTCAACTTTCTTGGGAGAATTTAGTCCTGGTAACTACCCTCGGAGATTGAAGCGATAAAAAATTTGGATAGGGTTTAAATATACGTAAATAAAAAACAATTTAATTTGGCCTATTGACTGTTGTACGGAACCCTAGTTGTGCTAGCCCGACTTGCTCCGGACTGATTTTTTAAAAATTTAGACGCTTTCAAACCGTTTCAATTTTTCGGTAGTCGGTAACCTATTTTTTCACAATGTATACTTATTTAACCACGCCAAGCGAAAACTCTAAACTGTATCATAGTTTTTATTTCCAAATACTGTACCCTTTTTCTTACAAAAAAAAAAAATATATAAAACACATTTGTTGTTTGTGTCATTTATCAACAAATTATTATGCTGAGAGTTATCTTCGACCAGAAGATACCACCAAAAAATATTAATACACACATTTACCTATGGCTATATATATATATATATATATATATATATATATATATATATATATATATATATATATATATATATATATATATATGTATAACGAAAAAAATAAACGTATTTTTCACATTTTCAAGGTGAAAAATTCCATTAGCACACGTAAAATCGACAGAAATATCGACACGAATATCAATATTTTATGTAAGCGAGAGCGCGCCGGCCAAGAGACCATTAGAAACCAAATGTCGCCACGTACACCAAACATATAATATATCCAATAAACTAAATGTCTGTTTCTAATGGAGACATATTTTTGTTTGAACTATTTCGAAACGTGTATAGTTTGTGCAGTTAGAAAACTGAACGTAGGTATGATGAAAAATGTCGTTTGTTCGCTCATTCGTTCGAGACTCGCCCACCGTTTTCGCCCATGTATTCGAACGGACTGGAAGGGGGCGGGGGGGGGGGACAATTGATCGTTCACATATCTGCGAACATTACATATAAACAACAATAAAAATTTTTGTTAATATTATAGGTATGGAGATATATACCTACCTACTCCTATTTCAACGATTTTCATTGCCAAATTTATGCCCTTTTTCTTTCGATGTACATGGAGAGAAAAATCCTATAATTTTTGTAGATAAAATTTCAGAAAAATTACCATGCTCTCTTATAATGCGTGCGCGATCGACGACCAAAGTAAAAAATATTTTACGATCATGTAAATATTATTAAATTGAAACGTAGAAAGTATTAGTCATTGCTTCATAAAAATTGTTGTGCCAGCATGGTAAAATTTAATCTGCTAACACAACTTCTTTCACACTCTTATGCATATATGTTATAGTTTAATTCTTGTTGTCGTACTCTTTTATTTGCGCATCTGACCCGTAACCTTATGTTGCTTGGGCTGTACGCACTGAGGAACAATCGATCTTTTCCGACCTTTGATTCTTTATGATGCATAGAAAATGATTGGCAACAATATATTCTAATACTGAATATAGTGAAGTAAAAAAATGATGAATTAAACGGTGACCATCCTGTAAGACGTTCTAATGAATACTGTTTCCACACGACACCACACTAGCAGTGGCCAGCCTGGCTATGTGACCTTCATGTATGATTGTGTTGATACCTTCTGCAACCTGCCTCGCTATGTGACAGCGTTGATACCTTCTCTTTCTTTCCTTCTACTATTAGCAGATAGCATTTGAAATATTATAAGACAGCATGGTAATTTTTGTAAGAAAACATTAAAAAATATTTTTTTGTCGGGAATGGAAGTTTTTACTGTGCTGTTTTACAAATTTTACGGAGCTAATATTACGGAAAGAACATTCTATCCTTTAAATTTTCTATGATTAATTATAATTTTTATATTTTTACCGTACAAAATTGAATATGTTCCCCTTTTACACGCCGATTGTAGTGTTGAGCACAGTAATTTTTTTATGAATTTTCTCTCCGTGTATATTGAGTTTGGGGCGGAAAAGTATGAAATGTTATTGTATGTATTAAGTATGTAAGTATATGATAGCGGTTTTATTGTCACTAAAAGAAAATGAAATATATGCGACAATTACTACCATTTGATATTTTTTATTTCAGTGTTTATATACAAAAGGTATGATAGAGATTTTATTTTAAAAATTTTTACTGTGTTCTCATGTGTTACCCCTCAATAAAATACAACGTTCACACTATCAAGATCACATGACAAAACATCCAACAAAAGTTTTTTTGTATTATTTCATTTGAAGATAACGCGCCCTTGCAATCTACTTAATAAATTTGTAACACTGACTGACAGACAACGCCCAGGCTAAACCGTTGGGTTTAGAAGAATGAAACTTTGGACAGGGGTTCCCTATGTAACGCAAGTGACCACTAAGAAAGGATTTTTGAAAATTCGCCCCCTAAGTGGGTTAAATAGGGAATGCAAATTTTTATGGAAATTCGTTATTTTTGAAGTTAGAAAAATATGTTACTATGACTATTAAAAAAAATAATATCTTATTTAATGAATCTTTAACTTTGGCTGACACACAACGCACAACCTAAACTGTTGGGTTTAGAAGGACGAAATTAAGCACAGGAGTTATGAAAATTGGCGTTTAGGCTTCTATTTATAAATAAAAGTCAGTTGTTTCTGGAAATTTATACCCTAAGTAGTTAAAACAGAAAATGAAAGTTCATATGGGAAATTCGTCATTTTTGAAGTTAGAAACGTGGATATTGATTTAGGCTTTTGAAAAACATTAAAAAAAGTGAGCAGAAAGTGAGTACCTAATAAAAAGATCGGGCATTCGGCTAGTTTGTTAATAGTTTCCAACTTTTTATATACAACAATTAATTGGAGGTTTATCCAACTGATCACCACTATCTATGAACTAGGAAGTCCTACAGGGTTCCCAAGTTTTAAACTGTCAGGAATGTGTAAAACAAAATATTCCTAGTCTATTGTTTAAAAGTTTTTATCTATTTTTCTATAGTTTCTCAGTCTATGAACACCTGTTGGCGTAAAGGAGTAAAGAGTACGCCACTTTTTTAAAGTGCAGTCTTTATGAGCCATTGTGAATTCTAGCCTTGCTTTTATATTCTTCTGTGGAAGGTGCGGTTTTTTGCAGGTCTGTATGCCTTGTATCCGTGCTCCTTAGCTCTCCCTTTTATTGTTGACAAGCTTGTATTCAAGCTCAAATCATTAAAAATCACTTTTGCAGTTATTTTAGGATTTTGGTTTATCTTCCTTATTACTAAACGGTCTTCTTTTTCGGTTAATTTTCTTTATCTACCACCTTTATGAATTGTTTCTAGATTCTGTTTTTGTTTATATTTTTTTAAGTATCCTTGATATGGTAGATTTATGTATTGAATATTTTTCACTTATTTGTTTCTGACTTAATCCATTTTTAAAACCATGGACAATTTTTTCTTTTTGACTAATATTATACTTGTTGCCAGCCAATTTGATTAGAAAATAACCACCAGAATAAAGTGAGAACTGATTTTAAAAATGCTTTTTGTTGTCAATATTTATTTTAACTAATTAATTTTGATATTATAAAAGTCGACTATGTTCTTACGTAATGTTCTTACGTTTTTTCTTCTAGTTGCAAATGTTTTGAACTAACAAGACAGTACCTGTTATTAATATATTTTTTTTCTTTTTGTGCGTGTGAAAAAAAAAATAAAGAATTTTTTTTTGTTCTTGTTTTGTTAATGTCTTTAGGAATAAAGTGGTACGATACTAACCATTTTGAATGTATATTAAAAAAATAATGCAGTAATTTCTAAATATACAGTATTGGTTCAAAATGTTTTGAGAGCCACTGTATATGTATATGTACCTACTTAGTCAATAATTAAAAAAATTATTTTAGATTAAAATGGGAGTCAATTGGGTCCAAAGAAAATAGTTTTAATCAATATATCGTGTAAGATCTCATTTGAACGAGCCACGTCTAAGTGTTAAGGCCTGTACACAATTGGGTGTGATAGTGATAGTGACAAGAGATAAGAATGAGAATAAGAATTTTCACCTTGTGTTATCTAGCGGTTAAAATAAAAATTAAAAATAGTAGATTACTGTTATATAACGGCCTACAGTGGAATAAACAGAACTGAGGAGAGGTTAATTGATTCATAATAGGCTAAACATTTGCCTAGAAATGACCATTCCACCCTAATCTACTGAAGTTTTTAGAGCTCAAATTTTGATTTTAATAAAGCCAGTAGACATGAAGTCACAGATTACCGAAAAACTGCAGGTTTTTTGATATCGTAATAATTGTCGAAAAAAAATCACAATGTAATAAACACAGACAAAGTATTTATTGTTTTAGTATACAATGTGGGACAATTCATGCAGTTTTCAGTTAGGTATCACAAACAAATTTTGAGTAAGATTGATCAATTTGGCCGTTGTTTATACACTATAGTATTGACATGGAATACCAATTCTGCGAACCCGACTCACTTTTTGTCGGCTTTTTACTGCATAGCGACGAAAAGTACAATTTTTTTTTACCTTTTGTTCTGTAGATAAAAACTTCAGTTAGAGGATTGCAAAAAATTAATTTTTCTTAAAACGTTTAAGATTTTCATTAATATTTTTAAAAGGAGACTTTTATAGAGAATAAAATCAGATAGTTATTTTAAAATTGTGATATAAAGATTGAATTTAATTTTATACAAAAGAGATAATGTACGTGAAGGTGGTACCTAGTTGTTTTAACCCAGTGAACTAAATAAAGTAAGTCTCTATTCATACCTACCGAGCGACTAGATTTTCTATCCATTATCCTAGTGACTTACAAACGTACGGTGCAGCGTACTAGAAACATATTTTCTCAATTCCACTTTTTAAGAGTGAATTGTCGATAAACATTTGTACATACACACATCTGTTCACCTACTATGTATTTACGACTACACTTGTAGAATGCATTGGCTTGCTCTCTAGCCGTTGGATTATTGGTGAGGACTACAAGCTGTGGGTAATGTTTATGTTTGTCATTACCACTCACTTTACTTCCTGGAAAATACATTTCCATTTTGTTCTTACGTTTTCGATAGTTTTTTACTACTTATAATGCTATAGATATTAACTAGCATAGTGTAGTTTCGATGCACCTTAGAATGTGTTCCTAATTTATCCAAGAAAATGTTTTTCGGAGAACAAAAGAAAAAATTATTCTTTACTATTACTTTTTTCTTGCAACTAAACTCTTTTAAATGAATCGAGCAATGGTTTCTTGTTACCCTACGTTCATGTATGATCTCCAAATGTTCAGGGTGTTTCTGTGAATTGAAAATTTCTATGACGACTTCTTAACTAGTGATGTCGAAAAATTAATCGATTAATCAGTTTAGTCGATTATTTTTGTTTACATTTAGTCATTTTTTAGTCGACTATTTTACCTTTGACTAAATGACTATAATGATTAATTTATCTTTAAATGACTAAAAACGACTAATTTATTAATTTTTTGTATTATTTATTGGACTTCGAAAAAATGAAAATGTAAAAAATTATGTATTTCTATGATTTTTCACTTTCATGTCATGAGTACATTGTGATATGGCATATTTTTCTTTTTCTTAAAAAATATATTAAAAGTCAATTAAATTCAAATGAAAACATCGTTTTTGAATTTGACTAAAAATTTAGTCGATTAGTCGACTATTATATGCACGATATTTCCGACTAATGACTAATTTTGTGTGGAAAACAACTTTAGTTGATTAATCGACTAACTGCTCCTCGGATCGTCATCACTACTCTTAACCACTTCGGGCAAATATAAATATATTCTATAGATAGGACTTTATTGAAAGGAGGTAGATGGTAAAAAGGGGCGCAACAAGGAGAAGATATAAAGCGTAGTGGAGGAGGAAATTTTTAGGAAAATGGGATGATGGAAGAATCATCTAATTTTTTTTTGCTCGCCACTTTTTAGGAGGAAAGTGGACCTCACCTAGACTAAAGTCGCTCGCTCCTAAAGGGGTAATTACAAAAAAATTTGTAGTTTTTGCTTCTGCAGAATCGATAACCAGAATTAGAAAATACAAAATAAAATATCAAGAATATTGTAGATAAATTAAATAATTTGAAGAGTATAAAATAATAATCACTTGCAATTAGTAACGATCAACTAATCACTACTTTTGGTTTCACTTTGTAACCATCGAAAATTTCATTATTCGACCATTAGTCTTTCATGCAGAGTCCCGCCTTACTATCGAAGTTTTCACTTCAAAAACGTGATTATTGCACTTACTGCATTTACCCAACTTCATCCCATCGCATCGTCTAAATTCATTCATTATTCATATTTTAAAATTCATTAAAAATCATTCAAATCGTACCGTTTCAACAAAATATAAATTCGACTCTTTGAAGTGTAATAAATTTTTAAAATTCATTATTTTCGACAAAAACATTGTAAGCACGAATATATCCATCCATCCACACAATAAACAATAAAGTATACATTGCTTACATTTCCTCAAGTCAGTAGAAACTTATTCAACATAAATAATTAACAATACAAAGAAGTAAAATACTTTGTTATATCTACAAAACCAGAGTTTTTACCTCATCTTTAATTTTTCTACTTTATCCTTCCGCGCGCCGCTCTGTTCGTCCCTATTAATTCATATAGAGTTGGTAAAAAACTTTTTTGTGAAAGAAAATGACAAATGATAAAAGTAAGTATATATAGGTACCATTTTCTATACTTTCTTAACTGGTTCCATCTATTATTAAAACTATGGTGCTACTCGCTACTTAGTACTGCCTTGTTCTTTCCCCCCCCCCCCCGGCCGTCTATTACAATGGTTTTGGATTGTATTGTATACGTAATAGCTACGTGAAAAGTTTTATGTATTAATGCGAGTAAAATGTATAGAAATTTAAAACAATTGTTTGAAGAAAACTTGTCCAAGAATGTGTCGTTGAGAGATTAATGCTTTTTATTCTGTATCGCTTACAGATGGAGTTTACGGTATTACATTTCTATCGTATACCTATATATCTTTTTGTAAAATACGAATATATATGTAGGTATTACTATAAAAAAGAATAAATTATTACAATAGTGCTATTAGTCCGTTTAAATATTGATTACAATTAAAAGAAAATTCTGTTTAGGTGTAAAAATTTTTAAAGGCTGTGAAAAGCAATTCATTTTAAAGCCCAGTATTTCGCAAACGAAGCTTAAGAATGAAAAACTTCACTTCACGAGCTTTTTATAGTGATATCTAACAAGAAGTGTTACGTCATTAAGGTCTACATCTGTAGCAGATATACATGTAAAATTGCATATATGTAGGGGATAGAGGGGCTTGTTGTAACAATTTTCAGAAAACTGATTTAATTTAATATCTGTTAACCTTTTTAGCATTAAAAAAGTATTTGCCGATAGTTTAACTATCCCTCTATCATATCCAAAAGAAATAAAATCAAAATTATTAATATGTGCTTCACGTCAGCCATTTTCTTAAAAAAAGTGCGTTGGTACAACTTGCCCCGTGATTGGGACTAGATGTAACCGTCATGGGGTAGGTAGTAACAATAAAAGTAAAGTCATTTTTGATAGGTATTTGAGCTTTCAGTTGTCATTTTCAAAACTAACATAAGATTTTACATTATTAATATTTATCAACAATGAATTTGAAAAATTATTCTACAAAAAAATCAGCAATAACATTTTTTACTTATATAAACCATATTTATGATCAACATAACACCTTGAATCACATTTATTTACTTAAAAAACTATATAATTATCTAAAAAACTAATCAGCTTTCGAAAAAAAGACGTTATATTATAATGACTAAATTCAGTCGTCATCGGAGTAACAAATAACATGTTACAAATTGCCCCAACATATTGTTACAACAAACCCCGTAACATAATTTTGTACGTTTAACAAAATTTTCATAAAATCATGTTGCTTAACGTGAAATTTTTAAAGAATATTAAAACTAAGTACATTTTGAAACTATATGCAAAACTAAAATTTTTAGATTAATTGATAATAAACTCGAAGAACCAAATTTTATGAAAGTAATATTTTACGTTACCTATAACCAAAACGAAGCACGTGTATACCGCCACTTACTGCGTCATCGGGCGAAATACTGGCTATGATGACGTGATGCCTCATGGTATAAGCATTAAATTGAACAAAAAATATGGGTTTAAAGTGTTCAGATTCCCACTAAAAATTGCGTGTTACTACTTACCTCTGTTACAACAAGCCCCTAGTTGCCTTATACATGTAAAGTTATAAGATTTGCAAGATTTTTCTTCGGGACCCTAAAGTAACAAACAAAAATTGACTGTTATACCTAAATATATGTGATTATATACGTCAGAAGAACATATTTTTTTTAGATTTTTCTCAAAAACCCGTTTACATAAGATTATCAAAAATCTATCTTATATTTTTTCCACTCTTTACAACATTAAAAAAATTCAAAAAACTGTAGAATTTTGACAAATTTTAGTAAAAAAACTTTTTGAAGCATTAGAGAAATGTTTAAAAGAAATTCTTTTGTTTTAAATATTATTCTTGTCAGGGCCGCGCCAAGCGGGGGTGTTAGGGGTGCCTAGTACCCCGGCGGCAGGCTTTGGGGGCGGCAAATAAAATATAAAATTATTACTATTTTTATGTGGTAATTTTGATGACACTAAATGTTACCCGCATTTTGCTTAAATACTTGTCTATTATGATTGTTGTGACCCGTCGGTAATCCGATTATTCCGATTGTCGACCAGCGACAACAATCATTTGCGCGGTAATCGGCGAGATCAAACGGGATCGGGATCGAACATGTTCTTGCACGCTTTAATTTTATAAAAACCGTCGTTGAATTCTACACATAAAACATTTATCATTTTATCAATCTTTAAAATTGTTTAGTTTTCGTTGCGTTACGTTGTATATAGTACGTGACGATTAGTAAACAAAACAAACTAAAAATTGATGAGGATCTCTCAGTAAAATATTATTCTTTTAAATAAGACTTAGTAGACACTGTATTGAACAGTCGAAATATAATAAAAGAGTTTAAGATTTCAATTGTTTGGTTTTAAAACCAACATTTTTATTTTATCTTCTTTTTCCTATTTGGTTGATATCTTAAACCTAATTTATTATTTCTGTTTTTTGTTATTATAAATTTTGTTTTCAATATTTGCTTATCCACATCTACAAGCAATTTAGTTTAAAATATACATGTTCTTTCGATATTGCTTTTTCCACTTAGGATAAGATAAGATTTATGGATGTTCTTTAACCCTAGAATCATACGTTGGTCTACGAGTCAAGTTAATCATACATCGGCGTCGTTTCGACGAATGGACTTTTTACGGGGAGTTTTAGAGTTTATTTGCAAAAAACATTTTTTTTACATAACAATACTACAATAGCGAACAAAATATTTAAAAAAATTGGATTTGGAAAAATTTCTTAATGTAAATATTTATTAATTTTTTTAATCTTTTTAACAAAGCATATTTTCATTATAAAAATAAAAAAATAGATAAATACATCAATTGTAATAATTAATTTATGAACTATGATGAGTCAGTGGACATGTGTGACTTTACAGAATGTGAAATTTCTCAGTCATAAATATTCCTATAGATATGTAGTTATTTCCCCATTAGGCACATTTGTAAATTTTCTAAATTTGTTAGTAATTTTTTGAATAAGATCTCAAAAAATAATAAAAATTAAAATATTTTCCACAAAATAAATCGTTAATCTTTTATTAAGTCATTCGAAACGCATTATTTAGTTTCCGATTCAATATATTAAAACTTCAGTATTATGTCATCTCTATAAGTCAAACAGCTGTAATCATCTTTCACAATATCATAATCATTGAATAAATTAATTATAACATCCATATCTTTAATAAATTTTAGAAAAATTAGGAAAATTTTTATATGTGGAGTACAAAATCTTTAAAAAAAAAATATAGGTTAATCATACATCGTCGTCCTTTTGACGCACAGTATTTCAGTATAAAAAAAACGACCATAGCTATAAACAAAATTTATATGTCTTATGTGTTATAATAACAAATAAATTAGATAACAGAAGTTTCACACCGAGCAGGTACCGACAAGTCACAGTATTGGAGCAGGTAGAGAAGCTCGTTCGTCGTTTTGACGAGTACGTATAATTCTAGGGTTAAATTGGAGCACTCCATACTCTTTTCTTGGAAAAGTTACATTATTTCGTTTCTCAGAAATTTAAGTAAAAAACATCCCCTTTTGGGCTCTGCGGAACGAATCTGATATAAATGCGTCAGATTTATGTGATGAAATAGAAACTCTTTTAACATATATTAATCCCGACATGAATGCATTTACAGTTTTAGATTATATATTTTCTAATGATCTTACTACAATGTTTCCGAATATGACAATTGCATTAAGAATATTTTTGACAATACCTGTGACAGTGGTATCTGGTGAGAGAAGTTTTTCGAAACTTAAGTTAATAAAAAATTATTTAAGATCTAGTATGTCACAAGAAAGAATATCGTATTTAAATTTAATTTGTATCTCTATGGTTTAATTAGCATAGAAAACAAAATTGCTACAGATATTGACATGTCAGATTTAATAAATGAATTTGCAATAAAAAAGGCAAGGAAAGTGAATTTTATATAAAATTTTAAAATTGTTACTATTCGTTTTTGTTTTGTGTAAAATTATTGATTTTTATTTACTTGTTCTTGAAATTTATGCGAACTAAATTGTTAAAAAAAGTTTAAGTGTTTTATTCCATTTATAATCCTAAATATTTTGCATTTCATTAATGTAAGTATGTATACATATATAGTAAGTAAACTGGTAGCCGGGAGGCATATATTTTATTATCAAAAATGTATTACAAATAAGTTTGGCGTTTTAGGGGCGGCAATTTTTGTCTTGCACCCCAGCGCAAATGTCCCTTGGCGCGGCCCTGATTCTTGTACCTTGAAATTATTTCCGTCATTATTTGGAATAACATTAGTTTGTGTAACATAAAATGTCGTTTTCCGAACACTTAGAATCACATACCATATAACTTAAAAAAATATCAACACGTTCTTAATCATTTGAAAAATGTTTAAAAGCAATAATTTAAATTTTAAATCGAATTCATTAAATTGGAATTACTTTCGAAATTAATTGGGATAATATTGTGTTATATAAAATGTTGTTTTCTGACAATTTAATCAATCATATGTCCCTATGTCCCCACTAAGTTAGTCCCGCCATTAATAAAAAGGTTATGTCGTACTCTGCTATAGCAATAGTCTTTTACGCCCGGCACTAATCCGCGGACCGGTGTTTGAGAAAAGCTGATTTAGTAAAGTTTTTTTTTTGGATAACTTTTCTCAGGCAACTTTAGCTTAAAAATTAAGTTAGTAAGAACAGTTAAATAAAAAAATGTCTATTGTTTTGTTATATTAGTCAGTTTGAACATTTCTGAATATAAGTGGGTGATTCTACTTTTTAGGTCCTTCAAAAAATTAAAGTTTTTTCCACAATAAGGAAGGTTAAACCTATATGCAGAATGAAGATACTGCCATTTATTTTATTTAAATATAATTAATAACTCCAATTTAGATGATCTACCTACATTTACTTTAATTTTTGATTTAATTCTTTTTATAAGAATGGTGTTAAGCTTTTATTGCAGTTTTAAAACTCAAGTCCCTATTTTATTTAAATAAAATTCATAATTCCTATTTAGATGACCTACCTACATTTACTTTAATTTTTGATTTAATTTTTTTTATAAGAATGGTGTCAATCTTTTATTGCAGTTTTAAAACGCATGTCCCTATTACCTATTGCTTGGAACTATAACGTTTTTTATGCGAAGTTCTAAGGGTGAAAATGTGACGAAGGGGACAAACTTTAATTTTTATACGAATATATGAAATTGTTACTTAATTATAAAGACCAAATGTCTAAGACTGATTACAGCTGAGATTTTGTTATAATAAATGCAAATATCCATTTAAATTTCTTTTAATTTTTACAAGTTTTAAACAGTTTAATTTCGCGACGAAGAATACATTTTCTTCTGTCTGGATCCAGTAATCCGCAAAAAAATATTAGTTTTAATATGGCGCTGCTGGTCTGCAGATACCGAATCTATGATAATTTTCCTACATATTAGTCGCATAAAATCTACTAAACGACTTTCTTTATTTTTTTTATTGTTAAGACCTTAAAAGTAGAACAACCCAAATACTGTTTAGATATTTAACCCGGCGTGTGTATACTGGGTCTTTAAAGGAACAGTCGAAATTTAAGACTCAAATTTCTCTCTCATGAATAAAGCGCGGGCTTTGGCTACCCTCCGTTAAAAAGCTAGTTAGTAGTGGGGACTCGAGGTCCAATGGATGCCCGGGTATGGCGATTGACTTGCTAATGCGAGCGAGTGAATGTTTCATCCGTTCCCTAAAAGGGTCAGTGTACACACGGCGTCAGTATTTTCGAAGGTAAGTGAATGGTGTTATTTTTATCTTTGTCGTAGTTTTTCAGTTTTTTTAAACCTAAAATAAATTACTGTATACCATTATAATTCATTGATGGATCTACCTTAGATGACATGGATAACGTGCACAGCAGTGGAATCGCGACTTTATTTTTTCATTTTTTTTTTTATTTTTTTATATAAAACAAAATTTTGCTCCATTTTTTTCTTTACTTTCTTGCTTTTTATGTTTTTTCTATTATTATTTAATTTCTTTTATATTTTCAATAATAAAAACTCATTTTGTGCCAAATAATTACTGTTCCGTTTATTATGACTTGCCTGTAAATATTCCCTATTTTCAGGTGCTTGAATAATTCAACTTTTTATAACCAATGCCACAAAAATTATATTCATTTGAAAGCTCATAGGATAAGCTATAAAAACCTAAAACCAATTGTTTTAATATTCCTTCATTGTAGAGTTAGGAATTTTTTTACAAAATTTTATTTTTCATGCTTTTTGGACTACTGATCGATTTTTATTAATAACAGTTTTAAACTTTTGACTCTGGAAACTGCTGGGCCATGTAGTAGACACTCCAAGAAGTAACTCAGAATTTTTTGCGATTTTTTGGAAGCCTAGAAAACTTTGAAAACACGACCGTTCCCTGAAAAACCCAGTGTACACGCCGTGTCCTTGAAATCACAGTGTACATACGCCGGGTTAATTAATAAAGCAAATACTTTAGATAATTGTCATTTCGCTAAAACCTAATATTACGACCTTTCACAGTCGAAGAAATAATTTTACTTCATTTTATTAAAGATTTTACCCCCACTAACAAAAATATTTTTTTTCATTTAACACGAGAGTAAACAGAACCATTTTGTACACAATAATATTAGCAAAAAAAAAAAAAAAAATCAAAAACACAAAAGTATTTAAACTGAATTGCATCGATTAACGGAAAGTGACTGGCAACGATAAGCGGAACAGAGATGGATATACACAGTAGGAAGCTCTAAGCAAAATTTTAATCACATGCAGAGCAACATTTAATTGTTCTCAAAATCGTTGTTAAATTAATGAGGCGAATTATAAAAGCCATTGGACTCTCTCAAACCAATGTTGTGGTAGTAATTGTAACGACTTCTGTTTAATGATCACACGATTCAACCCTTCTAGCATGGCGTCGCCTCGATAATGTGGCATGAAGAGTTGAGGAGGAGTAGTTAGATATGGAAGCTTACTCTATTACCAATACCAGTGTAAATAACACACACATATGTACATAATATGTATAAAATCAACTTACATTAGATAAAAATATTTGCTGTTTCATTAAATTTAATATTTTTTTACAAAATTTTGACGGATTGTCTAAGCATAAAAGTATACTTTAGCTTATTTTACTATAATTTATTTTATTTAACTTTTAACAACATCGATTATGTGAATGAACGTTCCCTAACTTTTATAAAATTTATTTTAAAAATTGGTAAAATACCGATTTTCCTCGATTGTCAAAAGTAACACATATACAACTCAGGAGCAAGAGGAACAATCAGTTGGCTGTGTTTCTTTTTATTAGTCAAAAGTACATCCTTAAAATACATATAAGGTAAATGTCCCAAATTCTGACACTTTAAGGAGACAACCAAACATATTCTACTAGAATAATTTAAAAATCGTTGGAAAGACTCAAAGTCTTTTGTCAGCAACCAGGTCAAAATATTTACTTTAGATTATTATTTAAGAAAAATAGAAGGAGAAAATACAAAAAAATAAAAATTTTTGTTCTACTGCAATGGCACCTAATTTAGATACCTACCATAAGAACTTAGCTCTAAATTCAACACCCTTTTGAGCTTATTTTCGAGTGTTTTTAAATTCCACAATTGTTGTCCATAATTTTTCTACTATAAACGTTTTAGCTCAAATGAAAAAGAAAAAAATTTGATAAAGATGCATTTAAGTATAATTTATTGAAAAATTGCTTTATTTAATACACGTATATATTAGTTTCTACGTACACATTAATTTTCCAAGTTCTGCTAATATAAAAAAAATGTTTCTTACTCATATGTTTTGGTAGGTTATTTTTTCCCACCATTTCGCTAAAATCATATTAAATTTTGTCCTTTACTTTTGAATATTTGCATTTCACATACTCACACTGTTACTCTTATTCAAGACTGCATCTTGTAATTTTAATCACGTTCTTACTTTATTGTTTTGTTTTCCTCGTTTTTTCACTTTTTTGTTTTTTTCCTCTTCTGCTTAATTTTTTTCTCAATTTTTAAAAAAATAATATTCTTCCAATACTCGTTGACGAAAGGGCAACACTTAAATTTACGGATTCTAAATTCGACACACAAGAAAACTAGTCTATTAAAGAATTTTACTTTAAAAAGTTGACAAATTATAATATTTTACTAACTTTTTATTACAATATTCATTTATTATATCATTTTTAATTATAATAATTTAACTAAAATTTGAAATTTGGGATTTTTGTACTATACTTATAAGAAATCAGTCACTTATGCCTACTATTTCTGACATTTCGCAAAATATCTAATTGATCATTAATTTTAGTACAGTATTTGTTAAAAATAAACCGAAATATAAAAAAGGTAGTATTACTTAATGTTCATAGATACCTCTTAAATACAAAACGGATGTTTTAAAAATATAATTTTTCTAAATTTTTAAAAATAATATAAACATGTCTGACTTTAGGACACTGTCTGATTTTGAGTCATTTACCTTATATGCAGTTTGCCAAATCAATTCGATTTTTTGTTTGTAAATCATCATCGTAAATAAAAGACAGTGAGCAAGGAAAACGCAGGAAGAAAATATTAATACATTTTGATCAATGGTTTTGAAAGTATGTCATTTTTTATTTTTGAAAAACTGCAAAATTTTGATTTCATAGATTTTTTCCGGATCTTGGAAACGACTTAAGCCAAGCGCCACTATAGGAAAAGGTTACTTTTTCCCGAAAAATAAAAGTGAAAAAAGTGGCGAGCAGAGAAAAAATGCACTTTCAACTAATTTATCAAATTTCCAAACTTTTTTACCTAATTTCTTACTTCTTTTGTTACGCCTTACTCCCTTCTTCTATTGCGTCTCTTTTTATCGTGAGCATTGAAGCAGTTACTCCACCTGCTCCATTGTAGTTACGCCTCTGCCTACACATAACATAGATCAATGGAAATTTTGTAACTGGTAATTTTAACTTTCAACATTCATTTAAAAAGGAAATTAAAATAGATAACATAAAACCCATATTTTATACGTTTACCTTCTTAACAATCTGAAAATATTTCATCTGTACAATTGTTACAAAATATTAGTAGACTGTCAGATATATACCCATACAATTTAAATATATATTTTAATTAAACTAATCCTCGCCAGTTGTGATGAATAAAATAACAATATTTTATAGTTACAAAACATCTAAACATTAAAAACTATTATATTACATATCAAGCCATATTCATTTTAATATACATCAATTTGTTATGGAATTACCCACATAAAATTATTATATGATATATACACGTGTACAATAAAATTACATTATAAGGAATATTTAAAATACAATACAAATTTATATTATTCTTGGATGGCAATTATAATTGGTTCCAAGCCGAGTGTTTGTATTTATTTCTAAATATAAAATTACCTGCAAACTGTTTTGAAGGGTAATAAGGATAGATGAATACTAGGTATAAGTAGCTCTAGCTATCTATTAGATGGTTATTATTACAATGAAACTATCTACATATCTATTGTCTTTGTCAGTTATGTGTTGTTAAAATTGTTTGTTTCATCTTTTCATCCTCGGAAATGATACTAATTTAATATTTATGGAGCTTGTTTTAAAGAAAAACTATTACGTAATAAATTGTTAGTACACGGGGTGTTTCAAGCAACTAGGATCATGGGAAAGAATTTGTTATTATCAAAAAAGCTTCATGGTTTTTAAAAATATCATTTTAAAATTAAATACTATGGTGTACTCTATCAAAATTACACCCGTAAAAAAATATGCATAATCTGATCTCAACAATTTTCCCGATGTTAAAATTTGTATGCTTCTATTTCTTTGAAATATATTGTATATATTAAACGATACAATATTATTATCCAGTCGAGAAAATATATTTATAGCAATTGTTTTTTAAAGGTACATAAATGTACCAAATGTTCATATAAATTGGTACAAATACTGAATTTTTTCTACTCTTGTTGAAGAACACACTCATTATATATCTGTTAATTGTTGAGAAAGTTAGGCATTATTCAAAGGTGTGGAGGAACGATCGTCACTCAAAATCTTTTTGACCAATGAAATCACAGTATTAACCATTATTCAATGGGTTTGCGAATGTTTTGTGAATAATGTATGTATCAAGTTTAAATTTAATATATGTTGCGTAGTAACGTTCAAGTAAACTAAGTAGTTTATATTTTGTTTTGATCGTTTTATACATATTATCATATTATACAAACATTTAATGAAATTAGAAATAGATTAAAAATTTGAATTAAAATTTATATTGAATTTTATTTAAATAAAAAAGAAAAAAAGTCGTAAAAAAATATCGTATTCTACTCGCTTGCAATGGCTATTACTGGCCTTACAAGCTCGGCTCGTGTCGCAATTTCATCTTCGTGAGTAATAGCTATCATTACTAGCTCGTTGAATAATATACTATTAATCATAATTTTTTACAGAAATTGTTTATTTCTCTTCTGTTATCAGCGCAACGTAGGTTACAAATCATAACATTTTAATTTAAAAATGTTAACAAAAATATTTATTCTCATCCTATTCAGGGCCTGATTTACCTTTAAGACGCACCTGAGCACTTCTGTGGAGCCCTTAATTTTTTATTATTTTTTTTTTTCATAGTTTTTCTATTTACGCAAAAAAGAAGTTGACGTGAAAAAAATTTGTGAGATGTTGAAGCAGTTATAACTCACACAAATACTTATTTATTAAACACTAAAATAGGCACTCACTTCGGGAAAAATTTAAAGAATTTCTTCATAAAGCAAATTTTAGGCTTATTCTAGATTTTGTTTTGTTGTTGGTATAGATACACCCAGTAGTTATTATTAAGTTTAGTTTACTTAAGTATTTTGAATGTGTATCTACCAGAGGAAATAACTATTTATTACTAATCCTTCCTTGTCTTATCTACTTATATTTGTGTTTGCATATATATTATTATCCGTCTTTATTTAATCATAATACGTTTGTTATTTTATGCTTAATTTGAAAAAGATGAGAAACTAAAACAACCATATCTAAACGTATCAATTTATTATTTTGACGTAAAAGAAAAAGTGTTTAAAAAATATTTATCCGATCAATTTTGTTTTTTACTTATTATTAGACTTGCAACAAATATTCGGCAACGTTCGACTATTTGTTCATATTCGACAGAATATCCAATACTAAAAAGCTATTCGATCAAATACCAAATAGTGGAAAAAAACGAAATCTGACGCATTTATTTTATTGAAGTTCACAAAAAAAAAAACATATTCGTAAATTATGTACCTATACTTTAATATATGGGTGATTCTACTTTTAAGGTCCTTCAAAAAATTAAGATTGTCTCGATAATAACGAAGCTAAAAACTATATACAGAATGAGGAAACTGTCATTTATTTTATTTGAATAAAGTTAATAACTCATATTTAGACGATCTATCTACATTTACTTTAAATTTTTATTTAACTTTTTTATAAAAATGGTGTCCAAACTTTTATTTAACGCTAAAACGGAATGTCCCTGTTAGGTATTATTTGGAACTATTACGTTTTTTTTTTAAATAAGCTGGTCTCCAGATACGAAATCTATGATAATTTTCCTACATAGTCGCAAGAAATCTACTAAATAGCTTTCTCTATTTTTTTTTGTGACTTTAAAAGTAGAACAACCCGTATTACTTACTGAGGATCGTAACTATTATTTTTATGGCTTCGGAGGTAGTTTGAAAGTCTACGGTTCAAAGCCGAGGATTCTTAAGTATCCGGCGGCAAGAAAATAAACTTTCGACCCAAAGAAATGATGAATAGGTAAATTAAAAAAAAAATGAAAACAAGTAGTAAAGTTCCGATCCTGCAAGTAGTAATTACTAAAATTTCTTTATTGTTAAAAATATTATGAGTGCTTAGGAAGGAAAATAAACTCTTTTAATTTGTTATTTGTTGTAACTATAATAGACAGAAAACAGAATGATGAATGATGTTGACGCGTAAAAGTTACCTGCACTATTAGGCCAATGGTCGAATAGTGTATCCGTTGCAAGTTTCCTTATTGTTATTTATTACTGAAGCGGTTTTTTTTTTGATATTATTTTATTAGTGAAAAGTTTCCTTGAATAATAACTAACAATTTTTATATCAAATTCATCGCCAAACTTAATTAAATATAGTTGCTATAAAATCAGAACTATACTGTAATTATAATTATTAATTTCTCTAATTATTATTGATGTAGTGTTTACCGTTTAGAATGTGCCCATTGCAATACTTACTACATAGGCCAAACGGGCCAAAAGTTCAAAATATCCTCAGTCCAGCATCCGATGCCTCTCTTTATTTGATTTATCGGGAGCGTTTATACATAAGATTTTGATTGGATGAAAATCGAAATAAAAATCGTTTAATGATACTTCCGGGTTTATACACATACGATTTCTTATTTCCATTTTAAAAAACGCCGTGAGCAGCGGGGCCCCATCACGGTAGTCGAATTTTCCCCTTCATCTTCGGTATTGAATGTCTACAAGCGAAATGTGATTGAAAGTCTACAACCGAATTGTCATTTTGTTGGTTTCAAAACTGGTGATGAGTGTTCGGCAGATCGACGCTTTAAAAAAAGGTTTTAAGTATTTAACGGCTGTATCTCAGTAAATTTCAATTTTGTGCCGAAAACAGGTAGCAGAAAGAAAACTCTAGGTTTATTTGGGGAGATTTTGACCCGAACGAAACTGTTAAAAAACAAGAAAAATGATGTTCTTTTTGGTATAAAAATGGTGAGGGTAAGGGTTAAAAGTTGAGACCCCCAAAAGGCACCCCCTTGATACTAACTCAATCCCAATACAAAATTTCAGCCCTCTAGGTTTATTTGGGTTACCTGTGCGAGTGGTACAAACTTCGAAAACGTCGAAAATGCATGAAATTGTAGCTTAAAAATGAGGGGGGTGGGGGTAAAATATTAAAACCTCCAAAAAGCACAACCTAGGTACGAACTTTATCAACACACCAAATTTCAACCCTCTACGTTAATTCTGGGGGGCTGGGGGCCTGCTAGATCCAGCGAAAATTGTTTTTCCCCCCTCTACTCCCACCAAATCATCCTAGGAAGCTGAATTTTGGATATGTTGTAGATAATTAACCGAAACATTATTTAAAAACGGTTTGGAAAAGTTTTATTGCTTTTCCGCCCCCCACCACCCCCTTAAAGGTCGGGTCAGAAAAAAAATTTGCCCAAAATTTGAACCCACTTTGATAGTATGAGGTGCCTCAAAAATGAGCCCCATTTACCAAATTTCATCTCTTAACTTCCATAGGGGGGCCCTACACAAATTAAAAGGTGGCGGGTACCTAAGGAATTTAAGGCCCAGCGGGTAATAAGGCCCATTAGCTATATTTCTTACCAAGAGAAATTCTCTAACTTATCAATAAGTTTAAAATGAACTTTCAATCATTTCAAAACCAGATACAAAAGTTGAGCTACCCAGAGTAACAAACTCATGTCATATTTTAACAAACAAATTTAGAGGCTACATTTTCGTTCGTTGATATAAAACGCCGTGAGCAGCGGGGCCCCATCACGGTAGTCGAATTTTCCCCTTCATCTTCGGTATTGAATGTCTACAAGCGAAATGTGATTGAAAGTCTACAACCGAATTGTCATTTTGTTGGTTTCAAAACTGGTGATGAGTGTTCGGCTGATCGAGGCTTTAAAAAAAGGTTTTAAGTATTTAAGGGCTGTATCTCAGTAAATTTCAATTTTGTGCCGAAAACAGGTAGCAGAAAAAAAGCCAACACAATTCGTACGAGGACATTCCTGCCCATGTTTATCCGCTAATTGCCTTTATGTTTTAGTTTTAAAAATTAAAAAAGGACCTTAAATAGTAAACTGGAAGGCCTTTATAAAGATATTTTTTCTTTCCAAAAAAATCCAAAATTTCTATTTTATAAATACTAAAAATCCAAAATTCCTAATTTATAAATAAACAGTGACTTTAATAACATTTTTAAATTACTTAATATGTATGTATTTCATTTGTCATAAAAGTAAGTTCACTTTTTTTTAAATTTTTTAAAATTACTATTCGCCTACTTGTATTTAGAATAAACATAATGCTTTTAAAACACATTTAACAATAGCATTCAATTCCGATGTAAAAATGGGAGAAGTGGGGGGAAAAGTGATGCGGACTCCCTACAAGGTACTAGCTGGATACTAACTGAATACACGTACAAAATTTCAGCCCTCTAGGTTTCCTTATGGAGTCTCTAGACGTGTTAGAAAACAAGCAAAAAAATTAAGGAAATATTGGCGTAAAAATCGTGGGGGTAAGGGTTAAAAGTTGAAACCTCCAAAAAACAGTGTCTGGCTATTAGCTTAACCTGTACACCAAATTTCAGCCCTCTAGGTTTATTTGGGGAGATTTTGACCCGAACGAAACTGTTAAAAAACAAGAAAAATCATGTTCTTTTGGGTATAAAAATGGTGGGGGTAGGGGTTAAAAGTCGAGACCCCCAAAAGGCACCCCCTTGATACTAACTCAATCCGAATACAAAATTTCAGCCCTCTAGGTTTATTCGGGTGACCTGTGCGAGTGGTACAAACTTCGAAAACGTCGAAAATGCATGAAATTGTAGCTTAAAAATGAGGTGGGTGGAGGTAAAATATTAAAACCTCCAAAAAGCACAACCTAGGTACGAACTTTATCAACACACCAAATTTCAACCCTCTACGTTAATTCTGGGGGGCTGGGGGCCTGTTAGATCCAGCGAAAATCGTTTTTCCCCCCTCTACTCCCATCATATCATCCTAGGAAGCTGAATTTTGGATATGTTGTAGATAATTGACCGAAACATTATTTAAAACCGGTTTGGAAAAGTTTTATTGCTTTTCCGCCCCCCAACACCCCCTTAAAGGTCGGGTCAGAAAAAAAATTTGCCCAAAATTTGACCCCACTTTGATAATATGAGGTGCCTCGAAAATGAGCCTCATTTACCAAATTTCATCTCTTAACTTCCATAGGGGGGCCCTACACAAATTAAAAGGTGGCGGGAAAATATATATATATATATATATATATATCAGACATTTTTTTTTCTACATATTCGTGTTCTACGGGTCCGAAAACGGATAGCGCCCCTACTCTCGCCTCTCGCAGCTCTTATCGTATAGACTGTATAAGTCTAATTTTTCGGAGAAAATTCGACTAAAAATTGTGCACATTGTGAGTGTTATATTAATGATTTTTTAAAGGTATGTTTCTTTCAAATTGTTATCTAAATTGAAAAAAATTAATATTCTTTAAGTTTTACATCAATTAATTTAGTTTATTTCTAAAGTATTTATATAAAATGTATATAAGCATAAATATTGACATGTTGATAATAAGGCCCATGCAAATTTTGTTTGGGCTTTATTACCAACACAATTAAAATCAAACATTACAAAGTCAAATCAATTAAAACAGGTCTGAAGTCATTAACAAATGAAGCAAAATTAGACGCACAACCTTAAATTACTATAGTTACTCTAATATAAAAATAACAAAAAGGAAAAAGGACAAAAAACTAAGTACATTTAATTTTGATTTATTTGTTGCATTTGTTTAATGATGCCAGATCAGTTTTAGTTGGGTTGGTCGAATTTTTATTTTTATTCCTTAGTGTTTGGAAGTATGGCTGATAAAAAGAAGAGAGCGTTGTGGTCTGAGGAAGCACTGGCATCAGCCTTAAGCTATGTCACTCGACATGGCAATCAAAGAGAGGTTGCAAGGAGATTCGGAATTCTAAGAAGAACTCTTAGATTTAATATTTATTTATTTCGGCTTAATATATTCAAACACCTAGTACTTGACTTATTCGAAAAATATGATAAAAAAATTAAAAATTAAAAATAATGACTTAGGTAATTTTCTTTATTGTTGTTTTCAATAACAGTTACGCAGTCAAGCTGGATTCAAGAATTTTTGATCAAATTTTTTGAACGTGTTATTCTTAAAGTACTTTCAAGTTCAAGTTATTCTTAAAGTAATTAAAATCCCCCAATTAATTTAAAAAAAAAATAATAAATGTACTATTTCAGGCAGTTGTAATAGGTGGGCCTTATTTTCTACACCAGTCGGAAATAAGGTCCAATTGCAGACACTTTTTAGAATCAAATTTTTGACTTGTATAATTACAAATTCATTAATTTTTTTAGGAATTTTTATCAAAAAATAAGTAAATTTTTATAATTAAATACTATATTTTTGATATTTTATAAGATATATAAATAATAAGCATATTTTGCTTAGGTGGGCCTTAATTGCCTTAGGTACCTTATATATATATATATATATATATATATATATATATATATATATATATATATATATATATATATATATATATATATATATATATATATATATATATATATATCAGACATTTTTTTTCTACATATTCGTGTTCTACGGGTCCGAAAACGGATAGCGCCCCTACTCTCGCCTCTCGCAGCTCTTATCGTATAGACTGTATAAGTCTAATTTTTCGGAGAAAATTCGACTAAAAATGAAAATGGCGCTTACATAAAATATCAGCTCATAAGTATTCACATATAACCTCTCTAATTTTATATGTATTTTCAGTTTCGCCATTTTGATTTTCAAAAATCGAACTAAAATAGGATTACAATCTATTTTTATAAAAATCGTTTTGAAATCGAAGGCAGTACGATCATAATTGGATTACCGGTTTGCACATCCAATTGCTATACGATTTTCGTTCGATTCGATTAACATTCGATTGAAATCGTATGTCTAAACGTAGGGTTTAGACATACGATTTTACAGAAAAGCAAGGACATTACCAAATGAATCAAGTTACCTTTTACTCAAGTGACAGAAAATTCAAGTCGGTCAATAACCCAGTTAGTGTGTAGAATATCTAATTGGAATCTGACATCGTACAACCACTAAAGGCAATAACAAGATAGGAAAAGTAGGAATTTTCTTTTAAAAAAATAACAATTTTCAACATGTACTAGAATAAATAAAAATGATAATGACACAGAATAGGCTGGCAATTTCATTACATATTTATCATAACATACTAGTATTTGTCTGACTGACTTACGCAAATGAATTTGTCAACAGTCTCAATGAGAGACAATGTCACCAACGAACAACTCGTTAACTTACTCTGGGTCTAACAATAGTAACAATAACAGTCACAAACAGTATAATGTACAAACGTTAAAAACATCACAGAAAATGAGATGCAGAAAACCATCTTCATTGTTGAGCAAGCACTACAGGCACGGGTGTAGTACTGGGAAAACGAGGCAGAACGTAAGCGTCAAGTACATGCAGTGAACGGGATGTTTGCTTAGGAAATATTTCCTCATTTTCCACTAACAGTTTTCCCTTTGCACACATGTAGTAGGTATCTACCTTACCTACAGTTAGTTGATGTTCACTGTTCGCTCACTTAAAACAATATGGGTAATGGGGTAAATTGAGGGGGGCGGGGTGAAAAAGTTGGATTAATGAATATATATGTACACAGTTAACTATCTAACTTGAGGGTTGAAAACCAGGTATGGTACCCATTTAACAAGTGACTATATTTATATATTAAAGCGACAAATAATAGGATTCACTAATGACTCACGTCGCGAACACAACAACCAAGAGCACATACACCTACGAATACAATCGCAGAACGAAACATGAACATGAAACAAGTGAGTGTGGCGCATAAACGAATGTTTGCGCAGGGGCTGAACAAAACAACTGGAATATATAGTAAAATTCATATGCATTTGTGTCGAGGGATAATAACAAAATTATCATAATTTTTTTCCTTAACTAAAATTGACCCTAGAACGAAAGTCTGGGCTAGAAATCTACCCCAAGTAAATTTTAAACTACGTTTTTAAATTAGTCAGTGACACTAACGACTGGACACCTATGCCATAATTTAGTTCAAGGTTCTAACAGTAGAGTGAGGTCGGGTAGCCCTGCATTTCCTTGTCTACTGTGTCGAAGTGAAAACGTCTAGTGTGGGGTTGATATGTACCCCAGTTTGTAGTTTACGTCAGTGTTTTGTTTAGGTAAGTTATTTTTATTTTTCTTGATAAAATAATTTTGATTCACTTATAATAAACTAATTTTGCAATAAAACATTAGATATATAATGTTCGGTGATGATTTTCATATTTTAAGTAACCATACACTGGGAATAGCAATAAAATTGATAAGTGTTGCTTTTTTTGGCAGATGATGACGACCTGCGAGAATCATAGAATACTACATATATTACAGCGATTGTAGCGCCTTTGAATAAGTTAAATTCTCTTTTTTGCACATTTCGTATGAAAAAAAATCTTAAAACTAAAATTTCATGCATTTTTGTTTGATTTTCCACGTATCAAATTCCCAATTTTTTTTAATTTTCAAAATCCAAAATAAATAGACTTTTTCGGCAAAACATTATGATGTCATTTTGATGCTTAAAGTCTATTATGTCCTCTTTAAAATACCGTCTGAAATTTGAAAATCGGTTCACTGGAAAATTAGTTATCAATTTCGGTTTATTAAATGACAATTTGAGCGTTTCTGAACACTTTTAGCTATTTAAATAGATTTTTCACTGACTAAACTTTGATTAAATTAAATTTGCTCTTCACCGTTCTCTTCAGCATGAAAAAGCATGAATTTGTGTCCTTATAAGTGAAATTACTGCTGTCGGATCGATTTTACAACCAAAAATGCCGTGGGGTAGATATATACCCCAGTTTAAGAGTAGAAAAAATAAGTTTGTCATTCTAGGGTTAATATTGATTTAAATAAAACTTATACCATCAATTATTGTCTCATTTTAAGTACCTACCAAAGTTAATTTTTCTTGAGGCAAGATGGAGTTCGCAGATGCTTTTTTTGGATGCGGTTTGCGGTGGGAATGATTTTCAAAAAATTACTCTATCGACTGTTTTAAAGTTTATAAACTAATTTCTTATTTCGGTGGCCTGTCTATAGACGAACGGCTTAGAAAAAAATTGTTTCACTTTTGAAATGTAGCATTTTTACCAGGGAGTCACCTTCTCTCGTGTAATAATGTTTTCACTCATTATTACACGAGAGCTCTGTATTTTTTCAAATGTATTTCTTTTGACATAAATATAACTAAAATTTATTGCCTAACATTTTAACGAGAAACTTAAATTACTTTTAGGCAACAAACTGTAGTTGTAGGCAACAAAAATTTATTCAGAAAATGTAAGTGCCCCAAATTTGAAATCCTTAATTTCTTAAAAGATTGTGAGATGATGTTTCAAATTATTTGTTCCACCCCTGTATCTGCAACAAATTATATATATATATATATATATATATATATATATATATATATATATATATATATATATGTATATATATATATATATATATACACATATATATATATAGATATATATGCACATATATATATATATATATATATATATATATATATATATACAAGGTGGTCCAGAATTATGTACCGTAATTGGTAGTGCTCGGAGTACATTCAAAAATAATGATACCTTTTCATGTACATCTTTTTTCAAAACTCAATAATACGGGAGATACAACTCTGTAAAGGGGTGAAACAAAAACCATTATTTCTTAAATATTTTCCAAACGCTTTTGAATAACGGATTGATATTTTAGGGGTACTTATTTTGCGTTAGAAGGATTAAATTTATGTCAACACTTATTTCACCAGTCATGACTAAGGGGTGGTTTTGGGTGATAGGTGAGAGTTATCACGTCTTTTCTTTTTTAATTTGCAGTTGTTTAAACAGGATCCCTGATAATATAATTCCTCAGACAATTTCATGCAAAAAAGGTATACTTGTTACATTTCGATAAATATTACCGTTTTCGAGTAATTTAAAGTAGAAGCATCTATTTACAAATTATCCCCTAATCTTAAGTGATCGAATAATCGATAGCATAAATTTAATTATCTTAATGTTCATACGCGCCCCTAGAATATGAATGCAGTAATCAAAAGCGCCTAAAAAATTTTTAAGAAAAATAAGTCAGTTTCGTTCCACCCCTCTACATTTTCCCCCATCTGCTTTATCCCCCTTACTATTGAGTTGTGGAAAAAAGTGTAGATGAAAAGGTATCATTATTTTTGAACATACTATCAGCTCCAACAATTACGGTACATAATTCTGGACCACCCTGTTTGTACCTATGTATGTTTTTGAATATGTATTACCTACTGATGCTTGGATAGGTATACGAAAATGTTTGGAGGTATTGTCTCAAATTAATACATATTTAATTTCATATTTAATGGAGTACATAGCTACATACTGTACACCGTTATCACGGTTGTAAAGAATTTACGCACATGTGTGCGTTTATAGTAGCATAATTATATATATATATATATATATATATATATATATATATATATATATATATATATATATATATATATATATATATATATATATATATATATATATATATATATATTAATTCGAATTTTAAGCCTTGAAAACTTATTTTGTACATCACCTTTCAAACTGTTAAGATAATCTTAATTTTTTTTAACTTATTTAATCATAATAAGCCTTATTTGGATATATAACACTTTAGAGCTTAATCTTTATTCAGTTCTCTGGACTTTTCTTTATTCGTTGAATCATGGCATAATTTTGGCGCAGATTAATTATAGAACGATTATTGTAGAGTGGCTTAATTGATTTTGTTAGCTTAAAAAATTGATTTTGTAATGTTAGTTTGAAAAATTTCGTTTCTTATGATAAATCTAAGATTTGCAAACCTATCTGGAATCCGGGAGATTCCAATTGTTACTATTTCAAATTTTTCGTCATCATCCGGACTCATACGGTTAATCGAAGTTTTACTGTACCCAGCTATAATATGTAGTTAGTAAATTTAAAATTATTTTTGTAATAAACTGTTTAAAACGGAGGATTAATAATAATTTTAATAATTCACTAATGTGTAATTTTCCAATAAAATTTTGTTATGAAAATATTGAACAAATTTGTCGAAAAATTTACACATTAGTTATTCTTGTATATGAATGCACCCACATGTAGATATATTAAGAAGTATAGGATGTTCAATGCACAATACGTATTAGGTACTACAATTGAAACTGATGCTATAATGATACATTTGACACACAGCATAGCAAATTAAAATGGATTTGGAAAACCGAAATAAATCGAAAATTTAATCGAAACCGAATATTTTACCAAATTAAAATAATAAAGATAGTAACCTCCACTGACATTCTCACGGTTATATTATTATATGTTAGTGATATGATATTGTGCTATCCACATAATGTCGGTGTATAATAATTTTTAGCTGATTTAATTATTCTGGTTAATTCATTTCAAATAAATGAAATATTAAAGTATTATTTCAATTTGAATTTTATTGTTTAAACAAAATAATTAGTATAATAATATTTAATAATAAATATAATTATTATAATAAAAACAGTCAGCTGTAAATGATGGAATTGAATTATTTTCTATTTTATCAAAATCTCTCTTCAATAAAATTATTTTTCTAGAAAAATTTACGTTATTTTATCAAATGGAATTTTTTGAATGTATAGGTGCTGTGTTACTGTGTAAAAAAGTGTATGCTTATTACATGGTATTAAAATCTATAACAAAGCTCTCTTATAATAAATTAAATGTTGAAAAACAATTATATGAAGGAAGCGTTCCGGATATATTGTGGGTATTTAAAATGTACACGGAGAGAAAATTCATAGAAAAATTACTGTGCTCAACACTACAATCGACGTGTAAAAGGCGAACATATTCAATTTTGTACGGTAAAAATATAAAAATTATAATTTATCATAGAAAATTTAAAGGATAGAATATTCTTTCCGTAATATTAGCTCCGTAAATTTTGTAAAACAGCACAGTAAAAAGTTTCATTCCCGACAGAAAAATATTTTTTAATTGTTTTTCTTACAAAAATTACCATGCCGTCTTAAATTATTCAAATGCTATCTGCTAATAGTAGAAAGAAAGAAAGAGAAAGAAGATATTAACGCTGTCAAAATGTACCCCACTCATACATGCAAGTCATATAGCCAGGCTGGTGAGTGGTGTGACGATCAACTTGCTCGGACCAAACACCTTGATTCACTGGACTGTCTTACAAGCAGCAAGCGGTATTCATTACACTGTCTTACAGGACGGACTGTCACCGTTTAATTCATCATTTTATTACTTCACTATCTTCAGTATTAGAATATATTGTTGCAGTATTAGAATATATTGTTTATAGGTTTGAATATGTATACTGTTCCTCAGGGCGTACAGCCCAACCAACATAAGGTTGCGGGTCAGATGCGCAAATGAAAGAGTACGACAACAAGAATTAAACTATAACATATATGCATACGAGTGTGATAGCAGTTGTGTTAGCACATTAAATTTTATCATGCTAGTAAAATATTTTTACCATGATTGTAAAATATTTTTTACTTTGGTCGTCGATCGCGCACGCATTATAAGAGAGCATGGTAATTGTTCTCTCCGTGTAAGAAAAAAATTAAATAAAATTACACCGCTTACAACTTCCAAAGTTAAGAATAAAAATGTTCGAAATTTATTTTTTTTGAGAGCTCTTATAGAGAAGTATTATTTGCAGTTTTTTTTGGGTGAACAGTTTAAGAGTTACAGATATGCGTTAAATGACTAATTTAACACTCAATACTTCGCAAACGAGGCTTCAAAATCAAAAATGATAAAAAGAAAACCCAACTTCATTTTCAAAGCTTTTTCTAGTGGTATCCAACACGATGTGGTACGTGAAAGAGACTTTTTTGCTCCTTTTCTCCAATCCGAGAAAATACTTCAAGATATTAAGAAAAAGAACTTTTGTCGAATATTAAGAGGGAATTCGACAATTTTCAATAATTTTTTCTCGCTGAATTTCCTAGCTAGGAGTAGAATTCTTTTCCTTGTACTTCGTCGAAGTGGAGGTCGTAAAAAAAAGTGTAGCACGGCAACACCGATAACTCCGGTTCAGGACATTTGAAACAAAAATTCAATCATGTTCTCCAGTGGGGCATTCTAGAGAATAAAGCCAAAATTTTAAAAATTGTAATTGTTATGTGCTTTTAAAAAAATTCAAGTTTGGGGCATAAAATGCGTTTAGGAAGGGGTGGGGGTATAAATATTGAACAAGTGCATATTAAATTACGATTTTAGTTTTCACTCTTGGTAATACATTAATGAATACAATGAGCCAAGATTTAGGTCAATAAATTAATTACTTTTTGAGATGTTAGTGTTATCGTGTCAAAAAAAATTATTTCACGAAAGTTATTGCGAGCGCAAAGGAAAACCAACTTTTCTTACCTCTTTATAAATTATGAAATATACCTATATGATTAGTGAATACCTCCGAAACTGTTAGGAATTTTTATACAATTTTCTTTTTACGTTTTCCATTAAAAGTCAGTGATCGGAAGAATTACAGGGGTGTGATAGACGGAAAGATAAATATGACGAATTTTCATCGATTCCGGATTAATTTCTATGGAACCCTAAAAAGATATAAGCCCCCCGACTGGCTAGATAAAGAATCTCCCCCATCAGGATTCTATTCTCAGGTATTGCATTAGAAATATTTATATTGAAATATCGAATTTTTTTTATTCAACGTCAAAGCGTAAACAAAATTGCATTCAAAATTGAATTACACAAAATTGTATTCTCACTTTTATTCAAATACTCAATACGGTGGAATAGTTCCCGATTATTTTCACATAAAATTTCATATTTTGCTTATAACGTTAATGCTTAATGGTAAATGGAACACGTTTAAAAAAGCTATTGATAAAATAAGATTGTGTCTCTTTATTCATCTATAAATATTTTTTACTATATATATTCAATAATGTCTATTCAAATTATAGTTAAAAATTTGTTTATAAAATAATATTTTCTAAAAATCTATTGCAGCCATAGTAATATATGAATGTATACATAGAATACAAGAGTAATGTACCTATTTTTATTAAAAACATAAAAATGGGATGTAAGTAAATAAACAAATAAATTGTACCTACATTATATTTTGTAGATACAAATGTATACTGCTCATCGGCGGAGTTTGCAAGAAACTGCCGCAGAAAGCGATAGGTCGTGGTTATATAGGAAGCTTACACGCGCGTGTAAAACAAGCGCGTGCACGCTCGTATATATTGTTATATTGAATTTGTATTCAGTGGTTATGTAGTCATTTTTTTACACGCGTTTACTCGCGCTTGCAAGCTTCTACTCGCTCTTACACGCGCTTGTAGAATTTTGCACGCGCGTGCAGGTGCGAGTAAATGTTTTTATTTTGTCAGATTTTAAAATTTTTAGCATTTTTCATAATAAATGTTTTTTTTTTTTTAATGATAAATACCAACAATAAATAAATAAATTTTTAACAATAACTTGAATTAAAAATTAAAATTTGAGAGATTTAATTTGTGCAAATTCATATTCCAAATGCTTACCTACACCTATTCTTTGTAACCGCATTAGTATCCATTATAAATTGTAATGTTATAAAAGTTTTTGGATTTTTCTTCTTTTAATTGTCGCTTTTATTTATATACAAAGGAATGTCGGCCCTTTTGATTTGTTTCTATTCATTGTATATGCAAAATAGGACGGGTCATATTTTTAATGAAATTAAATTTTTACCTTTATATTACAGTTATCGGTTTATTTTAAATAGGTATATACAATTTCTCACCGATAATTTTTAAGACGCTTTCGGTAAACAATATATTTAAATGGTTGTTAACTACATTTCTGAAAAATATTAGCCACTGTCAGTTACAATATTATAAAAGCTTTTGAATCTTCCTTATTTTAATGATCGGTCTTATTTATATGTAAAAGGACCGTGCAGTACAGTCTTCTAATTTGTTTGTTCACCTTATGAAAAATATTAAGGATTCTATATAACCACTGTACATAAACGCTTGCACGCGCGTGTAAATTAAAAGAAGCAAATTTACACGCGCGTGCTCGCGCTTACAGGCGCGTTTAAGCGCTTACTCGCCCTTGTATTACACGCGCGTGCAAGCTTCCTATATAACCACGACCATAAATTGTGATAGTATATGATATAACAAGTGTGGATACAGGAGTACGTAGTCATGGGGGTTTAGAGCTCACTCTGAATGAAAACAAATTAGAATTTTATCGTATTTGATTGCTAGCGTTATCAATGTTACAAACTGAGCATGCGGAACCACTAGAGAAAAAAGGACTTCTGTCAAATCAATCATATTTCCATAAAAAAAATTCGTCATTTTAATAGTAAAAAAGTAAAGTGTACACTCAAATTATCGTAATTCAAACAATCATCCTAATTCAGATCACTGCTCTACAAGGTCTAATTTCAGAAATAATGAATTTTTTTAATTCAGGCATGTCATTAATTAAGTTTATTGAATTTTTTTAAAGTTTTAAAAATTTAATTGAAATGATAGAATGATGAAGAAAATGGAACTAATTAGAGGTTTTCGAAATCGTTCTTTTCATTTTTACTAAAGTTAAGCATGTAAGACTACTAGAAAGGTACTTTTCTGGGATAGGTCATATTTCTAAAGGGAATTTCGTCCAATTACCTTAATTGAACTTGTCACCCTAATTCAGTTTACTCCCGTAAACTTTAATTTGAAAAAAGAAAATTTTTATTTTGATGGTGTCATTAAGTTTAAAAAAATTTCTGATGCCTTTAAAACTATAAAATAAAGTGATAGAATGATAAAATTTAAGGTGAGTTTGAAGTTTTTCAAGTCGTTCTTTTCATTTTTACTAAAGTTAATCAGTTACGGAGACTATTGGAAAAAGGCATTTATTGAATCAATCATATTTGCAACATGATATAAAGCTGCTGCCGTCCGCGAGCCTTTGCATTAAAGCTTTGATTTAACACTTTATGCTTACCACAATCATTTGACATGAAAATCCAAATTTGCTTTATTCGTATGGAATAAGAAGAGACACCATTTAGATAAGAATTTCCAAACTCTGTTGTGGTGACTTGTAGCTAGATGGTGGCGCTCTGAGACACACTCAGTCAATATATATGTTATTTGCATATATAATATGTACATTGAAAAAATAATACTTATTTACATAGTAAGTAGTTCTGAGTAGTGTTGCACGCTTCAGTGCTTTTAAATACTATGCACGAAAAAATAAATGTTGTAAGAAATTGTAAATATTATATTATGTTTGTGTCATTGTACAAATAATTTCTAAAAATCAATGCTGGCTTTTCGTATACTTATTTCAATAAATTGAAAAAATTTTTGCAATTCTAAGATGCTTACGTGTGAAAATTCACTTCGATATAATATTTCTAACTCACAAAGAGGGGTATAAATATGCCCCTCACCAATTCCAGTCGGATATCTTCTACTAGTAGAGTATCACTTTAATATAAAAGATCTACAATATTAAAAGTCTACTACCGTCAAATGGGATGGAATTGATAATTGGGTGTGAGATTGTTCACTAAATCATATTTTTTTAAATTGAATATAGCGTCAGAACTATAGTTTAGAATGCGATTTTCCCGACCGATAATGGAAGAAATAAGACGGCTGAAAATACACGTCAAATTCAGCAGTTCCATATATTTTAAAAAAAAATATAGTGTATTAAAAGAAATCGTATTTTTGGGTGAAAGTGAACTTTTAAAACTTTATCTGATAAGTCAAAATCTAAACACAGTTTTTATATTTTAATAAAATACACATAATTGTTGATGCTTTGTAACCATCACGTGCTTGGCTGTACATAATCAGTTCAGTATTTTTTGTCATATTGGACATATTATTGCGTGGAGTGAGATTAATCATATACATGGGGTGAGATTGTTCAATCATTGTATTGAAAGATTAATTGCGTATAGCCGTATACGATGTATCTGACCATGTTTTATACTCTTTAAAACTTAAAATTTATTATAAGCATCAAACAAACTTTTTTACAATAATAATTTTTTTGAAAATTTAAAAAAAAGTGGTGGTCAAACAGTTTTTATACTCTTAATTAGGGCCGTGGAACAAATGGCGGGCCCTGGGACTAAAATCGTATTTTTAAATATTTTTCTCACCAAAAAATAGGCGATGAACAAAAAAAAGCCCTTAACTTTTTTTCGGGCCTTCTACGGAAAGCTACGGACTCCCTCCTTAAGCCCGGGTCGCGAGGTTGTAACCCCGGCTACACCATCCTCTCGTCGGATCTACTCTTAATGAAGAAAGTGCGTTTTCAGGGCTGCGAATTCGTGTGAACAATCTCACCCCAAAACCAATATGAGATTGTTCATGGCTTATTTGCTTCCTCTAGACTATGTTTTGGCATGTAAGGTCACAATATTTTGTGTCAAGGTCCGTATTACCATACTCTGTATATATAAACCCATTTTGTTTTGATTGTTTTTTATTTCTGTAAAATAAAGACCAAAATATGTTGTTTTTTTTATAAATTCCATCCCATTTGACGGTACTCAAAAACATTGAAGATAATATTTTCATTTGGTTTAGACAAGTAATTAAGTGTATTTTATCGAACAAGCTCATGGGCTAGCCGTTCGAGTAACATTTGCTACTCATACGTATGGATAGTACGGTGCCGAGTTCTAATCCCGACATATCTGATTTCTAAATAATTTTTCTTTTTTTTTTAATAATATTTTTTCTTTTTTCGATATGTTACCAACTGATTAAGACGACGAACCCGATGCGATGGAGAAATTTGAATAATTACATCAGCATGGAGACACTTTTAAAGTGATGATTTCTGTGCTAACGTAGTCAATTAATTTTTCTAAGCTCCGGAACGTTTTACTGTAATTTTTTAAATACAATTACAAAATTGTGTGTTTTTCTTTCACATTTAAACCAACCTAAATATATACGTATGTATATTATAAATAATACACTACATCAATATTTTATGTATCCATATATATATATATATATATATATATATATATATATATATATATATATATATATATATATATGTTGTGTTGTTTAGGTGCACTGTAACAGGTAACGAAGTTGTTACATACTTAGTGCATGATTTATGATGATAAAAGCGTAAATATTTAACACGTAACCTGAACGTACGCCCAGCTAGCGTTGTAGATAGGTTTTATGCTGCAAATATATATGCTGTGTATATGTACATACAATTTACACTAACTATATACGGGAATATACACATATGTATACAGAATGTAAACAGATATTACATGCATACGAAGAATTGGTGCCTTGGTAGAAAATTTACTTTACACAGAATGCATTCGTATTTCGCATTATTTCTGAATTTAAAAATTCCAAAATGATTTAATTTCTCATACGCGTGAAAAAGATGTAGATACGTTTTACAACATGATACAAAATATTATTCAAATATAAATAAACAATATTAATTTTTACCGTAACGGACATTTCAAGTATAGTTATCCATCTTACATTAAAACGAATATAAAACCAAATTATAAAATTCGGGGAGACAGGTCTACCCACACCGTGAACTTCCCACTAAGTGCCCTTAAACACTAGAGACTATTTGTACATGGCCCCTACACTTCAAACGAAGAAACTCGAGACAAAAGATATTTCACATTTTTTTTTTTTAAATTTCGTTTTCTTATTTTAAAAAACAAACCACCAATCTGAACTTTATGTAAACTTACCCGGTCTGCATTTTTGCTTGTTGTGCCCGAAACGATATCATCATTTGTTGTCGAGGTATACGAGATGAAAAAAATTCAGGAACGAACGCACACACAAAACATCTCTTGAATTCTAATGTTCTTGAAACGTGGAGATATGCCAATATTTGAGACTCGTAAAATCGGACCTATTACAGTAACTTCCAATGGGAAGCTAAAATTATTTTTTTAATGTCGTAAACTTTTAATAACGAATAAAAAATATTGTATGCAACACTTGCAAATTAGGTATTTTTACTTTAATTTACTACTTTACCAGTCCGGGCCGGCGAAAGAAATTGACGGGCTCCCGGGCACAACTTTCAAACATTTTCCCGCAAAAATACAATTTACGAGCAAAAAAAAAAACCTTGTCTCACTTTCTCCGGGCCCCCGTTTTAAATCCGGGTCCTTGGACAATTGTCCCACCTGCCCTATCGTCTCGCCGGCAAAGTTACCAGTTACTTTTCTGGTGTCTGGACAATCGCCACCACTGACAATTGTCCCACCTGCCCTATCGTCTCGCCGGCAAAGTTACCAGTTACTTTTCTGGTGTCTGGACAATCGCCACCACTGACAATCGCCCCCAGGCTTATATTTCCGATGGTTGTAAAAAGGGTACCCTGTCAATCACCACCACTGACAATCGCCACCAGTTTTATTATTTTAGGTCGTTGTAGATTTAACAAGAGGACATTAAAAGGAATAAAATTTTACAAGTCAGTTTTACACTGGAGCAAAATATTTTATTAGGTAAAATATATCAAATATTTTAAAACAGAAATCTGATAATGTTTTATTTAAATGTTTATAAATTATAACTAATCCGTACAAGGAACAAAATGTTGAATTGCTTACATATGTTATAAGTTCAAAAATATTGTAGCTTTAACTATATCCGGTACAGGAAGCCGCATTTCTTTTTACATATATATGTTTGTACAACTCTTTAAATGACGTAAGTTAGAAAAGAATTAATTTATTGGAATCTTTATATTTGCTTTTCTTACATACCGTACACATCGTATTATCATCTAAGTTTACTATACCTACGTCGGCGTCGTGCTTTAAACTTTTAAATAATTCTGTAGACAATAACTGATTCCCATCACACTTATGCAGGCTTTGGACTAAGTAAAAGCACCGATGTACCGGCTAAATGATGGTAAAAACACTATGAAACACAAATTAATAATGAGAGAAAGACGACATTTTCGGTATGATAAATACGACTAAATTTTTACTGTTCATTTACATATTTTGTTTTCTTGTAAAACTGGCAAATAAAATTTTATTTCTTTTACTTTTAACATCTACCTGTTGAATGTAAACACAGTGAGTCACACGGCCAAGTATAAACAAGCTAATATACTGGGGGCGATTGTCACTGGTGGTGATTAACATCTGATCAAATACAATGAGTCATATAGCCAGGCATAAATAGATTTATGGGTTGGTGGCGATTGTCGCACTTTTTCAGTTGGGCGCTATTGTCATATGTTTACTTTTCTTTACATATTTTACATGTTTGATACTTTTATTTACAAGTTGTAGAGACAAGTTGATACATTATATATGCGTTGTATGTTGTATGTACCTACGTATTTTCCGTGTACATTCAACGCTATTTTACAAACTAGGAAAATTTATCCAAACACACGTACATACATATACATATTCACATATACATGTATACATATAAGTATATACGTATCTATGGGGGTTACATATGGTAAATTGTGTATCAAATAATTATTACCAATAATTGTATCTTTTATGTGCTACTGCTTGTATGGGGTATTTTAGATAATGTGAAAAGTTTCGATCTTGAGCTAAACTACAAAATTTGTAGCGTGGAAAACGTCGCCGTTATTTATTACTTTCAGAGACAGAAATATTTTTAACTTCGCAGTACTTATAGGAAAGTTAACGGAATGAATTCGAATTTATACAGTTGTTGACATGTGTGTGTGTACTTCCGTAGATCTCACGATTAAAAAAATTATATCAAGATTTCTGGGGTACCAATCGAAGAGTATTAATATTAATATGGTGTGGAAGATATTTTACCAAATTCGATCCAGTCATAAAAAACAAACAAAAAGACCATAAATAGATAGATTTTTGAATTTGTATGGTCATGTCTGATTTTCTTTGCGTTTTGTTCTTGGTATGGTGCAGTGGGTTTAAGGGGGTCTTCTAGTTTAGAGAACAAAAATTTGTACTTTTTTTTAGAAATTAATAAATGAAAATACATATTAATAGTTTTATTTTAAGGTATATGGTAAATTTATTTAAAATCGACTGGATAAATAGAATTTAAGATGTCGAGCAGCTTGAAAAATGTAGTTTAAAAAAATGGATTTAAAGTTTTGAAGTATAATCCTAAATATCTGTACCCTCTTTCAAATTTTTTAAATTTCAAAATAAAAAGACAATTTTTTCTTTACTAATACCACTTTATTTAGAGTTTTAATTGTCTGTGACATGTTTCGGCCCGAACAGTTCGTCACTGGCCATACGGGCCGAAACATTTCACAGACAATTAAAACTCTAAATAAAGTGGTATTAGTAAAGTAAAAAATTGTCTTTTTATTTTAAAATGGAATACCATAAAGTAACGCTCAAATCTATTAAATATATTTTTAAATTTCCTTTGGAGGACACCATACTTTCAGAAAGTGAAACGAAAAAATAAATCGAATTTTACATAAGTTTAACCTAGAAGACTGCCTTAGTGTGATACTCCAGCATTCTTACATGAAATGCCCTGCATTTATATCAATGTACACTAAAATTACCGTTATAAAATATTTATGAATGATGGGTAGGTGGCAGGTCATAGCTGTATTAGATAACAATGCATCCCCCTAGTTGGGTAAATGGGGATCGAAAAATTGTTTTATATTATCAAATAAAATATTTTTATTACTCATACAACGACGAACTTCGCTTCTGGTTATAAAAGTCACAGGACAAAATAACATATTTTTACTGGATGTAGTCAGTTGTAACTAGGGCGTAATATAAATATTACGAAAATTTAAAAGTAAATCAATTATTGAAAGTTTATTGATGGGGAATGAGTCAGCCATAAGCTAACATATATCTGCTCACTGTAAATCCAATTTATTATGTTAGAATATCTTACACGGACAATGTAAGCTTGTTATTTCTATATATTGAGACTAGAACACAGGTTGGAAAAAAATTTTCATATCCACTTTTCCATGCGCGCAGATACCTTAAGTTAGGTTATAAGTCCAAAGATGTAAATATTCTAAAAAACCGCGAACCCAAAATTATTTTACAGCTTTCGGAATAAAATAAAGGGCATTTAGATACATTTTTTGAGCCTTTTGAGCCCATACATTTGACTTTAAGGCCGGGCGAACATTGAGACGCAGTTAACGCAGGCAGGGCAGAGCAGTCTCTGTGACTCGTGTTGTAGAACGCGACAGCGCGAATTGAAACGCAGAGTAGAGCAGAGTAGCACTGCGTCGCACGAGACCGATGTGGTACTCGTGAATGTGACACAGAAACTGCGCAATGCTGCCTGACATTGTAACACGTTTTCGAGTTTTAGTTGGTTTTATTTCGTCGAAATGAAAACAATTGAAGAAATTGAAAAAAAGTAGTGCTTCTCTGCTCTGTTCTGCTCTTGAATTCGTACTATCTCATTCTACAACAAGAGTCACAGAAAATGCGTTGCCCTGCCTGCGTTAACTGCGTCTCAATGTGCGCTCGACCACATGTGCTTTCCTGCTCTGTCCTGCCCTGCGTTTACTGCGTGACGCAGGTCAATGTGCGCCTGGCCTAACTGTCATTGTAGCATCAAACATATAAACTTTGAAGTTAGAGATTTCGCAAGCGAAGCTTACAAATGCAGAATGGTTAAAAAAAAACCTTAATTCCGTTTTAAAAGATTTTTCTAATGATGTCCCGCCCTCGATGTTTTCGATCTTTTGTAAGCCGATCTTCTCCTGCATCGATTTTTGGTTTGACGATTCGAATCGATCCACAAGATCGATTTTTTGGCCAGAGATCGGAAACCCTATTTGGATTTTTATAATCCATTTTAAATAGCTTTTTTCCATTTTCTATTTTAAATATGTTCAGCAAAATCATTTTCCATTTTGTATTTTAAATGCATTTTTGAAAACCATTTTCCATTTTCTATTTTAATTTCTATGAACCATCTTTCCCAACCCTGCTGGTAGTTACGTATAACCAGTGGTAGATTTACACTACGGACACGCAGGGCAGAGGCCCGGGTGGCAAATTTTTAGGGGCAGTTTCCTCGCGTTAACTTTTCTATTTCTTGAATTTTTTCCACAGAAGTATCATGCTTTGGCAAATTTATATTAACTTCATACTGAACCAAAGCTTTACAGAATCCTATGAAATAAAAATTTTCGTTACTTACATTGTAAATAATTATTTTGAAATTGTGCAATTACCCTTAACTTTTAAAATAACAATGAATAGGAACATATTAGAGGTTATGTCATTTCGAAAACTTCCATGAAATTGAATTAAATATGAGAATAAAATCGTTATTCTATCTTCAATAAACACAATAATAAGTTATTAGAAATACTCCAATAAAGTACCTAAAACTGAATTACATAAATTATCGAAATATTGTAAATTTAAAAAAAAAAAACTGCTTAAAACAAGGTCAGTTTTTTACCATTTCATGACGTTCCGCGTTTTCTTAATTCATTTTTTTAATTAGTTACATTCCAGGTAGATAAATTTTAGTTGTAAATCAATATAAACACAAAATATTGAATAAAAATTAATAAAATTTTGGTATTTAAAGAGCTGACATTTTGAATTAGTCATTTGTGTTGTATACGGTAATGCCATCTACGGCCATCTATGTAGCATAAATACAATTACTGTTTAGCTGCACAATTATTTAACGTAAGTAACGATGGCTGTTTGAATAAAGCACTTTTAAATTCCACAAAATTAGCTTAAATAAATCACTTTTAAGCGCGAAAGTTGCAAAATTTGAAAAAAAAAAGATAAAAATTTTTATTTTTTTATTAGCGAATTTCCAGAATGGAATTCAGCTATTACAGCCACTGTCATAACGCGACCTGAGTCCGGGACCATGGCAGAAATTTGTTTTGAGGTCCCTAGAAACCGAAAATAATATTCGCTAAAATTGATATATATATATATATATATATATATATATATATATATATATATATATATATATATATATATATATATATATATATGCGCGCCTGCACGATAACTCTCGAACGGAATGTCCTAGGTTTACGAAATAAAAAAAAACCTTCTTTATGTGAATTTTCCGCCAAATTTTTTTCAGGAAAAATGTCCAAAACACCGTAAACGTTTTCACGAAATTTCTTAAAAATAAGATGTTTCGTTCTTTAGTTATCGTGCGGACATATATATAAATGTGTCCGCACGATAACTCAAGAACGACACATCTTATTTTTAAGAAATTTCGTGAAAACTTTTAC
Organism: Brachynemurus nebulosus; assembly: GCA_035578155.1. Lineage (NCBI taxonomy): Eukaryota > Metazoa > Arthropoda > Insecta > Neuroptera > Myrmeleontidae > Brachynemurus > Brachynemurus nebulosus. Next base: position 12,051,103 of record JAPWDM010000005.1, read on the forward strand.
GGTGTTTTGGACATTTTTCGTGAAAGAAATTTGGCGGAATGAGGCGGAAAATTCACTTAAAGAAGGTTTTTTTTTTATTTACAATTACTCTATATCAACTAGTTTCCGGGAAAAGCGTACTTTTGTAAATGGAAATTCGCTATGTTATACAGGATGCTGCGACAGGGGTATTTTTTATTTCTCTTGCTTTATTGAATAATTTTTATCAGCAAGTAAGTATACTATTCCATTTAAAAAAAGGTAATTTTGTATCGTAGCTCGAAAACCATAAGAGCTATAAAGCTCCTGATTATCGGAATTGGTTGACCCCGTCTATATCTACAACTCTTATTTGAACAATTTTTCGATTAAATCAACCGTTTGGCTGTAATAAAAATGGCAACTCCCGAAAAACTCACACAATATATCATATAACGATTATCAATTTTCTAAAGTACATTTGTATTATTTTAATATGAAATGGCATTTTCCGACCACTTGGTCGACCATGTAATTCAGACAAATATTGACATTTTATTAAGCATTAGAGAAATGTTTCAAAGCAATTCTTTAAATTTAAAAAGAAGACTTGTAGCCTGAAATCATTTTCACCGTTAATAGTCGTGTAATATGAAATGCCGTTTTCCGTCCATTTGTCTACTCATAAAGTTAGCCCCGCCGTTTCCTTTTTTTAAAACAATTATTGTTTATATTGTGGTGGACGTGTGTTATATCATGTATGATGTACCTACCTTAAAAAAAATACTAAATTTCAAAACACGAATTTTGTATCGTCGCTAGTGCCGCCATGTTCTTTTTGTTAAAAAAAATAATTATATTCATCTTTGTAATTGACTGCAATTCACACACCTATTTACGGACCGGTGGGATACTTTCGTGACCCGGTATACCGATGTGCGGACCAGCGACTCGGAAACATTGTTCGAAAGTATTTTCTTACATTATAATAGATAGTATCGTCATACGAGACACTAAGAATAACGTTTCGTTCAAGATCAATTTAATTAAATCCAGGTAAAACATGATATTCATTGACTGACTTACGAGAATAATTTGTGTAGGTAGCGCCACTATCTGGGGTAATATTATGTTCACATTTGAGTTTAAATGAGGCTTTACTCATATACGTAACTTCATACATATTCATAATGGGAACAGTAAAGGCACTTAAATTACTATTAAAATTTGTCAAACATACTCTAGTTGCTTAGTAATATCATGTGTTAATTAATAACAGTCGAAATTTAATTTGAAATAATCCGACTAGAAGAAGTAAGTTCCCGATTAAATTAAATGATATTAAAATTGAGAAGGAAGACTACTTCGAAAATGGACAAAAATATATTAATATTTGACGTAAATTTCAGCAATTGGGTTTTTGAATAAAAATAAATATGGTTCATTTCAGTTAAATTTAACCATGCTTTGTCACTTTGAATTTAAATAATTTCCGTTTTCTTGGCTTTATCTCTTTTATTATTGCATTTATGTAAATTTTAAATTTGCAGTTTATTTTTAGAAAAGAATAGAAGATTTATTTGTTTCGAATATAAGAATTATTTAATTTTTTAACGGAAACTTATGATCAATTGTATCTGAAAAGAGGTATATCATTTTTTTTGTTTTATTTCAAATCTAAATCATAAATAATATTGATAATCGATGCGAAAAATTTTTAAAAAATGCTGTAGCTATAATAAATAATAAATTAATTAAAACTTAAAAAATTTTTAAAAATATCATTTGGTTAAAAAGAGCACTATAAAAGATCGCGATGTCTGTGACGTCATAAAGATAATTTGTCAAACGTGTCAGAATTATTAAAATTTAGTAGGAAAAATTATTGGTGGTTGTTTCATTGATTTCGACGTTCAAAATCTTGAGGGACATTTTTTCCGGATTTATTTTTGTATTGCTATCACAAAGTAGAAAAAAACAAGCTCGATATTTCTTTAAATTAGACATTTTCAATAAGTTATTCAATACAGTAATGTTTACAGCAAGCAATAATTTGGATAGAAATAACAAATTCACAGAAACAATAATTTTATAGTAACAATAATTTTATAGCAACAATCATCTAATTTAAAATAAGAAGACACTTATTAACACACAGGCCATATAACCCTTATTACGTCACATAAGTACCTACTCGGAAACTATCGGCCCGTTATCGGTTCTAAGTTTAAAAATTTATTTTTAGTTTAATATAACTTCTTATATTATTAGATACGTTTAAAAAAAAAAATAAAAAGGGTTTTCTTATAAAACTTATATTATATGACCTTTCCATTTATGGCAATACAAATTTTCTTCAAAAACCTAATTTTGGAATCGAAATTTTACAATAACTCCTTTCATCCATTTATAGTTATGCATTATTGGATAGTTCTCCTGGCGGGGGGAGCTATTCTTGAAACGTGTTACCTATATAATATGTTTTATTGGTTTGGAAACAAACAGAAAGAAATGTATTTAAATCGTCGGCGAAATTAGTTCTTTGAAATAAACGGAAATAGAAACATTAGTGCCATAAAGAATACACATTCATTTATTTATTTTATAATAGTTAGATTGATCGAAACATGTCATAAGAGTTTAAATAAAAGTCAGTACCAAATTTAATTTAAGAATTCAATTGTTATTTCACCGTGATTAAGTAACAGATGTTGTATCCCACAGGAACCTTTAATCGGGATAACGTTATCCTCTGTGTTAACTCATCATGAATAGTGTCTGGGTACAAAATTTCATCAAATTCGGTTTAGTTATTTCGACGTAATTGAATAACTGGTTTTGTATCCCCCAGGAACCTTCAATCGGGATAAAACTATTCTATGTGTTATTAAAATTATTCCTATATATTTTCATAGTAAATATATTTCCTGTATACCAATTTTATCGAATTCAGTTCAGTCATTTTGCTGTGGTTAAGTAAATGGTTTTGTATCCCACAGAATCGGGATAAGATTATCCTATGTATTAATTCAGGGTAAATCCCTCAGGAACTTGAAACCAGGATAAAATTTAGCCTATGTGTTAAGTCAGTGTATAAGGAGTGTGTACGTAAAATTTCATCAAAATCGGTTCAGCCGTTTTGGCGTGATTGAGCAACAAACATTCAAACATCCAAACATCCAATCTTTCACATTTGAAGGGTATAGAGGAAAAACGATCAGAGTCACAAAAAGTAAATTTTTCTGGGGAACGTTTTTAAACTTTAAAGTGTGAATCATGTATTATAGGCGCATTTTTCAACATAAAAATTTTTTACCTGAAAACCACGCATAGGATCTGGTTCAAACTTTCGGTGGTTATTGCCAATATAGTAAGAAAGAAAACGCCATGCCAGCAGAAAATAAACGGCTAGCCGTTTTCGCGAAATTTGACATCGAATTATGTATTATATTCGCATTTTTCAGCAAAAACTGGTTCTTTCCCTGCATATCACGGACTATGTTCGATTTTCAGGTGTAATGTTAGCACGGGGTTAATATGCTGCATACTGCCAAGATAACTGTATGGATTTTGGCATTTTTTACTTTTTGTGACTCTGATCGTTTTTCCCCTGTACCCTTCATTTATAATATTATAAGATAAGAGTAAGATTAAGATAAGATTCAGTAGGTACAAGTGCATGATGGCATTTACGATAGTATAAAATATAGGTAAATGATTTGTCTTATATATAGGTACCTAACGGAAATGCCATGATAGATTTGTTTCGATATGCGACAAAAATATAGTATATTATGTTTATAGTAAGTTGCTTCACTGGATTAATATGGTAAAAACATTTTTATGATATTTTTCTTCTTACATGTAAATACAATAAAAAAAAGAATGGTAAATGTTTCTTACCGATCAAGTTACCTGCTATGTAAATATAAACGTACGATTCAAGAAGTTGAAAAACACGGACTAATAGCTAGGGCCTTATGGTAATTTTATTAATATAAATCATTTGGTTTGACACCAGCTTCAAAAACTGTGTCATATTAAATTATTTAGGCATTTTGAAATTGGATTTATTTCTTCTTCAAGCTCTTATTTTTCTTTTGTGAATGGCCACGGCTCTTACAAGGAAACTGCAAGAAGTCGAGAATTCAAAAAAATCTGAAACTCCGCCAATATGTGGAGGGTGAATGCTTAATAACATAAATAATATCAGTTGCTACTCAAATAATTTTAAGAGGTTAACATTATTTTTTTTACATCCGCTCATTTTTAAGGAGTGAAACCACTTCTTCAAGTGTGCACTTAAAAATTTCACATCTTGCGATTTCCTTGTTAGTAAATATTAGGCCGGCCACACACGTTCAGTTTCAACTGGCAGTTTGAACTGAATAATTTAAACTGTCTGTTGAAACTGTACACAGTTCAATCCTTCAGTTCTTACCATGGATTCGAAACAACAGGGCAATTTCACCCAGCAACGTCTTTAACTCTGTGAAAATATATTATTAAAAAACTCTAAAAACCAAACACTCTCTTTCTCCTGACACAAATTGAAAACTGTACAGTTGAACCCCCACACACGTAACAATCAGTTGAACTTTTCAGTTTAAAAAATTGAAATTTCATTCGTCTCAGTTTAACTGTACAGTTGCGTTGAACAGATCGAAATACCCACACACGTAGAGATTAAACTGTATAGTTGAACTGTTCAGTTGAAACTGTACGTGTGTGGTGGGCCTTACAGTTGACTACTGACAGGTATCAAACTAGCCATTATCTGTGATATTCACCACTATAGCCTAAGCACAGTATCTGTGCTGTTCGACATTGAAGAGACCAGAAACCACTTCGCAATAAGTCCTCGCGAGTCCTCAGATAAAATAATGATATATTTTTGACAAAAGACAACCAGAGATGATAAACATACACTGTTAAAAATGAATTCACATTTATCTTTGTTATGAGTTTCATATTTAATAGTTAGGTCTAAAAAAAATAAATACATTCAAATTCATTAAACCAGTCGACAATTCACATTAAATGTGCTTTTATTGAACATATGGAAATAATTCCTACTGAAAACCATTTTACAGTTCTATGATAAACGATTAAAGAGCTATATGCTGTAAATGTGTTTCACGAAAAATTTTGTAAAAATGAAACAATAAAATATACAAAAAAAAAAAAATTAAAACAACTTTTATGGGCTTTTAACGATAACTGCATTGAACATCCGTTTTTACATCATAAAAAAAGATTAATAGATTTTTTTTATAAACACAGGAAAGACTGTATTGATGGGAATTATTACAGGTTGAACTGTTAAATTTTTTGAACGTCGTGACTATACAAGTTCAACAATTAATACTGTTTAACTCATGCTCAAATAAATCTAGGCGAGCCTAGAAACATTTTTTAAATAAGGATGGAACTAACAGAGCGAATATTAAAGCAAATTTCGCACTCAGACTACCCAAATTTTACCAACAGATCTGATTTATATTATTTTTGTATCTTTTTTGATGACGTCGTCACGTATACGAAATATTTAAAAGCCTAAAAACTGTAATTTTGATGGTTGAAGCGGTGAAGCCCTTGAAACTTGAAGCCGTCATAAATTTCCGATACTGCCTTTTTAATTTTTGACGCAATCAGAATTCTAAGACAACAGAATCAGAAACAAATGGTTATTATTACCTAGCTAAAGTACATCACCGAATAAATTGTAAAAATTCGTTAAATGCGTGTTTTTGACACACACTAAGTAATGTCACCTAAGTGAAAGTGTTAATTTATGATTTTTTGTTAACTCTATAGTTGTTAACTCTACAGCCCTCTTGCGTTTATTCAGTATGGATTTACAACTCTATAATTATTCAATATGGATATACAACTCTATAATAATGTTTCCCCCACTATGATCACACAACGATATTAATATGTCATCCTTCGATTACATAATAAAAAAGTAAATCGCATGGACACAAAAGCTGAAGACTACTGATAAATAAAATTGATGTAGGAAGACGATGTATTCCATATAAAATTCCACTATTACATTGTCATATATATATATTATTTCAATGATGTTTGGTCAAATCTATGATCAAATATTAAGAGGTATGTTTAACTAAGGTTACAGTAATATTATGTTATAAAAATTGACGTTTTACACCATAATATTTCTTTGATGAAATAAAACTTTGACATATATCTATGATGGTATAATAATAGCTTAACTCCTGCTCTTACTTAACTTCAAACTTACCTAAGATACGTAAGATTAAAAATAAGTTATTCATATTATCTAGTTGCAATTATTTGGATTGTGTATTTTCTTTTTTTACCTCATCCTGTATAATATTATAACAATAACATGCTATAATATAATCCTCTATAATGTTTTCATAACCTGCTATGCATATGAAGGGGAGTGAAATAAAAAAAGAAAAATGGAACATTTACCGGAAAAATTAAAAGATGTCAATGTAGATTTTTTTTTTGTAAAAGTTAGGGTGAAAAAATAAATTGTCTGAACCATATATTTACATAAACATATGTGTAAATAACGGGGTTAATAAACCAAAAGAAAGTTGTTTTTTTGTTTTGCAATAAATTTTGCTTAAGTTTACCTTTTCTGAAATAAAAATGTGCCTAATTATTTGGTTCAGAAAATGCTCTCAGTCATGCAAAGAGGGGAGTAAAGTACTTGCAAAAGTGGTATCCCCACTGTACTTCCACAATTTTCACTATCATATACCATTGTTTCATTTTATGTGCGATTATTTTTGTCTTCACATGCTCTTGTATTGGCGGTAAGTCGTATATTTTTAAAAATTTGTTGATATAGTACAATGATTATTTATTAAAAATAAGAATGAAAGATGGATTACTTCATTTAAATTCATAGTGAATTTACATTGTGAGTATTTCTGTGAAATACCTTTTCTGGAATTTTCTCTAAATGCAACAAAAATAAAACTTTTAAAATTTTTTTAGTATTTGTGGAGAGACTGCTCTAGTGATCGTCGCGATAGAGAATACCGTGATAAGTAAGTATATACAAGTACTTACTATGTATTATAGTTGAAAAAATATATCCCGGCCATTTTTGATAGTTTCATTGTCAACGGATAATTGTCTTTTTCTAATTCCAGTCAAACAAATAAATAGTGCATAGGGTACTAATTGAACATTAGGTTACGAAATAATAATAAATAATAAGTTAGGTACCTAAGGCAATTAAGGCCCACCTAAGCAAAATATGCTTATTATTTATATATCTTATAAAATATCAAAAATATAGCATTTAATTATAAAAATTTACTTATTTTTTGATAAAAATTCCTAAAAAAATTAATGAATTTGTAATTATACAAGTCAAAAATTTGATTCTAAAAAGTGTCTGCAATTGGGCCTTATTTCCGACTGGTGTAGAAAATAAGGCCCACCTATTACAACTGCCTGAAATAGTACATTTATTATTTTTTTTAAATTAATTGGAGGATTTTAATTACTTTAAGAATAACTTGAACTTGAAAATACTTTAAGAATAACTTGAACTTATATATAAAAATATTTTGTTATTTTTACACGTTCAAAAAAGTTTCGAAAATCCTTGAATCCCGCTTGACTGCGTGACTCTTATTAAAAACAACAATAAAGAAAATTACCTAAGTCATTATTTTTAATTTTTAATTTTTTTATCATATTTTTCGCATAAGTACTAGTACATAAGTACTAGGTGTTTGAATATATTAAGTCGAAATAAATAAATATTAAATCTAAGAGTTCTTCTTAGAATTCCGAATCTCCTTGCAACCTCTCTTTCATTGCCATGTCGAGTGACATAGCTTAAGGCTGATGCCAGTGCTTCCTCAGACCACAACGCTCTCTTCTTTTTATCAGCCATACTTCCAAACACTAAGGAATAAAAATAAAAATTCGACCAAACCAACTAAAACTGATCTGGCATCATTAAACAAATGCAACAAATAAATCAAAATTAAATGTACTTAGTTTTTTGTCCTTTTTCCTTTTCGTTATTTTTATATTAGAGTAACTATAGTAATTTAAGGTTGTGCGTCTAATTTTGCTTCATTTGTTAATGACTTCAGACCTGTTTTAATTGATTTGACTTTGTAGTGTTTGATTTTAATTGTGTTGGTAATAAAGCCCAAATAAAATTTGCATGGGCCTTATTATCAACATGTCAATATTTATGCTTATATACATTTTATATAAATATTTTAGAAATAAACTGAATTAATTGATATAAAACTTAAAGAATATTAATTTTTTTCAATTTTGATAACAATTTGAAAGAAACATACCTTTCAAAAATCATTAATATAACACTCACAATGTGCACAATTTTTATATCAACGAACGAAAATGTAACCTCTAAATTTGTTTGTTAAAATATGACATGAGTTTGTTACTCTGAGTAGCTCAACTTTTGTATCTGGTTTTGAAATGATTGAAAGTTCATTTTAAACTTGTTGATAAGTTAGAGAACTTTTCTTGGTAAGAAATATAGCTAATGGGCCTTATTACCCGCTGGGCCTTAAATGCCTTAGGTACCTTTAATAACACTATTTTATATTTTTATGTAAATTCTGTTTATTTAATAATAATTTGATTACAGATGAATATTTCTTAAAGAAACCGATAACAAATGACATTAATGATATATTATAACTTAACTGTAAACATATACATAAAATAACTGAATGACTGGATTCATTGCAAAATATTTAATACTATTAAAAATATAATTTTGAAAAACAAAAATCAATGGATGTCAATATGTACTGCTTAGAATTTTCAAATCAGTTAAATTCAAACGAAAATAGTTTATTCTAATTGAAAATAACATATTTCACTTTTCTTTACAGTATTGCATCATTTTTTTAACTTTGTGAAGATGAAATATTATTATGTCAAATATTTAAAAAACTAAATAAAAACCACTGATTAAGGACACTGGTTTAGTGTTGAAAAGTGTACGACAAGGTCAAAAAAGAAGAAAACCTACAAAAGTGTCTGGGAATATTTTTTCAACTATAGATAAAATTTTAAACGTTATAGTGTGTATTATATTTAGATTAATTTTTTTTTCAGAAATTCTCAGGTTTGTTCAATTTTTAGGATTCAAAACCCTTTTGATTTTTAATTTTGTGTTTTCAAATTATTTTCAATTATTAAGGTATTATTTTTTCAATATAATAATTGTTAATAATTTTCTAGATAAAATATTTTTTAATAATTTTTAATTTTTTATAATGTAGGTATAACTATACTGCAGATTCTTAAAAAAAAATTCTATTTTGAGTTGGGGAGATTATTTTAAATTATTTTACTATCTGATTTACCAGAGTAAATGTACAACAAAAAAAAAAAAACTAAACAAGACTAAAATACTAGTAATGATTATATCACTACCATCTTGCCCACATTGTTCTACAAATATCTATATGATAGCTTCTCAATAAAAATCACTATTAAGCTCACCTTTAATTATAATTGATTAAATCCTTATGCGAGGACAGCCAGGATATATTCTTTTCGATAAAAACTGACACAAAAGTATCACATTGTATTCTTGCACTAAAAGTAGATCAAATTTTTACGTTCATGCATACAAAAATTGTAAAGTACAAATATTTTTCTCTAATGATAAATATGGTTATTTAAATCGTTTATAAATTCGAGAAAGAAATCTATAATGTATGCTCACTCGTATGTAGCAAACTCTACAAAGTAAAGTAGGTGCTACGTATATGGTTCATTTTAAAGCTACCTAACTATTAAGCCACATGTAGATATCAAGTGGAAATATATAAATGTGTCTAATAAGAAGAATTTCACAGGATGACATTTGCAATATACCTATACATGCATGTATGTATGAACGTGTATGTATGTGTATGTGTTATCATTTTTAAAAGTAACTCCAAGCACTCTTTTGAACGATTCGTGGTGACATTTCTTCGTTTTTCTCGATAAAATATATCTATAGTATCGCTTGTATGTTGCAAAATCACTGAAATAAGTTTTCGACATTACTTTTTGAATGTAACTTTAAAAAGCTGGCAACGCAGCCGTATATGACTTTCACGTTTCGGCTTTATTTTTTTAAGATTGCTCAGGGGAGGGTGTTGCGGTATATAACTGAAAAGAGATGAATATATAATAATAAACCTAATGAAAACTACTCTACTCCAAGTTAAAATTTCTAGAAATTATGTATTATAAAATTTTTCGAAATTTAACCCCCACTTCTCCAAGAGTGGGGAGTACATATTTTAAGTCCCCCAACCCACTATTACACCATTTTGAAAAAATCCATTGCTGATTCGAAGTATGCGATTCATACTTTATTGAAAAAATTTCATCGATTTTCGATTTTCATGAATTAAGCTAGGTTAGAAGAAAAATAAAAAAATAAAAATTTTTCAATTCTCCTAAAATGTTAAAAATAACGATAACCCCAGAACCGCTGCCCAAACTATATTAGAATTTTACTTCTTTTAGTGCTAAAATATATATATACATATATATATATATATATATATATATATATATATATATATATATATATATAAATATATATATATTTATTTATATACATATAAATAAATAAATAAATATATATATATATATATATATATAGTATATATATATATATATATATATATATGTATATATATATATATATATATATATATATATGTATATATATATATATATATAAATATATATATATATATATATATATATATATATATATATATATATATATATATATATATATATATATATATATGTATATATAAAATTATTTTGAATCTGAATTGTGTTTTATGTTTTATTTCAAGATTACGGTCTCCGAATTATCATCCGAATATTTACTTTTCGTTTCGTCTTCATCTTGCTTCTTTTTTAATTTTTTTACCTTCTTTTGTTTTTTAAAAACTGTAAATAAAACAATCTTGGTCAATTTATCTACGATTAACGCTGATGTAACATAGACGAATAATTTTTAAAAGGATTATATTAACATACGAGCAGAGTTATCGTGTTACAACGTACGTTATCGAAAAATGGGAATACTCAGTAAGAAATATTTCCTTTATTTGTTATCCTTATCTAGAAAGAAATCATTTGGATTTGAGTAGCTGTTACGTTACTAAAAATTTCTATTTTTCATGTTTCAAACTGTCGTTTCGTTTTATATATGTTGAACGTTTCATTTCTCCTATCACATTTCCCGTTTCACTTTAGTAAAGTACTCTGGTACTCACAGCAAGAAGTTGGTAGCTTTGAAATTGTACAGCAACAGTATATAGTTTATTCGATTGGTTTATACTGGTATCATTTTTATTTAAATTTCGTATTTTTTTGTCGTACGTAATAGTAATCGAGCGAAAATGATCATACTGAACTTTCAAAGCTAGTACCTACTCATTAAGGTATCTGAGCTCTTCGTACGTAATGCAAAGAGTTAGTTTCACTTTACAATTTTAAGTTTACGGTTGCATCATGTCCGCTTTTGTTTAATTAATTAATTAATTTTTTCTGGAACTTTACTAAATTATCTTTTATTTTTGAAGGTGACTTATAAATAAACAATTATTTTAGTATACACTAGTGAACAAAATATATAGACTTTCAAAATAAAAGAAAATGCGGTGGCACTGTTCTTTTCTTTTATTGGTGGGAAACGATCAGCCCGACCAAATTCATAAGGAGCTTGTAGCACGAACTATAAAATCCTAAAAATTCTTAAGTCGATACCAGTTGTACACGGAGAGAAAAATCATATAATTTTTGTAGATAAAATTTCAGAAAAATTACCATGCTCTCCCTATAATGCGTGCGCGATCGACGACCAAAGTAAAAAATATTTTACGATCATGTAAATATTATTAAATTGAAACGGAAAAAATATTAGTCATGGTTTCATAAAAATTGTTGTGCTAGCATGGTAAAATTTAATGTGCTAACACTTCTATCACACTCTTATGCATATATGATATAGTTTAATTCTTGTTGTCGTACTCTTTCATTTGCACATCTGACCCGCAACCTTACGTTGCTTGGGCTGTACGCACTGAGGAACAATCAATCTTTTCTGACCTTTGATTTTTTATGATGCATACAAAATGATTGGCAACAATATATTCTAATACTGAATATAGTGAAGTAACAAAATGATGAATTAAACGGTGTCCGTCCTGTAAAACATTCTAATGAATACCGTTTGCACACAACACAACACCAACAGTGACCAGTCTGGCTATGTTACTTGCCACACCAGCCTGGCTATGTGACCTTCATGTATTACTGTGTTGATACCTTCTGCAGCCTGCCTCGCTATGTAACAGCGTTGACCTTCTTTTTCTTTCTTTCTACTATTAGCAGATAACATTTGAATTATTATAAGACAGAACGGTAATTTTTGTAAGAAAAACAATTAAAAAATATTTTTTGTCGGGAATGGAACTTTTTACTGTGCTATTTTACAAATTTTACGGAGCTAATATTACGGAAACAATTTTTCTATCCTCTAAATTTTCTATGATTAATTATAATTTTTATATTTTTACTGTACAAAATTGAATATGCTCGCCTTCAACACGTCGATTGTAGTGCTGAGCACAGTAATTTTTCTATGAATTTTTTTCTCCGTGTACAGTAGTACCAGTTGAGTATACCAGTAATCTACATATAACAGTTGAGTAGTATTTTTATAACCATACAAAATAATATAGTTAACAATGTATCTACTAGGGACACTTTTTTGTCCAATTCAATTTTTTATACTATATCTACCACCGAATTTGACGCGCTATTTTATATTATATCGAAACATAAGTTATTATTGTATTCCCAATCGGAAAACTGTCGTATACATAAATGGCTATAAAAGAATTTGTACATTTGTCTAAAATAATCTAATATTGCAGCTGTTACCTCGTCCGCTTTAAGTGAACTCTCATAAGACGGCAAGTGATTCATTACCAGTTGCTTTCTAATTCACTCTTTCTACGTAAATTTTTCCTACGTCCAATGACACAGTAACATGAAAAAAAAATAGCTAAGACAATTTATTATTACAACAGCCAATAAATAACTTTAATACGACATAAACAAAAACAAAAACAAAAAAAGGAAAAAACACAAATCGTAGAAAAAATATAAAAAACCCAGTCAAAAACAATCGTTAAATTGAAGGAACGGTCTCTTAAATTTAAAATCGAATGTTTCTCATGAGAATTTTCGGAAATGTATTTTGTAATACAATAAATTCATCACATCATACGGTACCAAAAAGTTCTATCGAGGATGAGTAAAAGAAAAAACAGGGCCGTTAAGAAGAAGACAGCTTCGATGGAGTGTTTGAAATAATAAACATATCGCCTTTATTTATTATAATAATTTATTAAATCAAATCGACTAAGCAAATAATGGTTATAAAAAAGAACGCGTATGTATTATACACTATCCATAAGAACAAAAATATATCATTGTAGCAATTTGAGCTTGTTCAAGCTTATAAAATATATATCATCGCATACAACGATAAATTAAACTTTATAATGTGGAACTAAAGTAAATATTTTCAAAATTAAAGAATGTTAATGTGTTAGAAATACATTTTGTGTGTTCTAACATTTTCAACATGATAGACATTTTTTTTCAAATGTGATGGTAGAAATTTAACTGTCGATTCTTATAACCAGGTATCGGATTTCTTTCGGATCAGACAGTTTCGTCTTTAGCATATGCAGGTATACATATTGCACTCAATGTGACTAAAAGTTCAAAATATTTTCATAAAAACAACGTACACAAGTTGCATACACACACATACATACGTGTATCAGAATATTATTTATACGTATTTTATGTAAACATCCTTGATTTCTTTTATTTATTACTTGCACAATTGAAAAGTGCCACTGTAATTTTAATTGACTATCAAAAGTATTTTTGTTTATATTATGTATGTGATTTATGTGACATGTCATTTAAATTAAACAAATTTATCTCTTTTTATTGTTTTCAATTTTGAGAGATAGAAGTATAGTTGTTTGTTAAAAATTTGTTTCCAATAATAAAAAATCTTACTAAATACGTACGTCTTACCTCTTAGCTATTATAGTAGACCGTCTAAATATTCAACAACTTTTCAATATATTTTACAAAAATTTTTCAGATTTTTTGAATGTTCTTACTTTCGTCAAATAAAAAATGCTGTTAGTATTCTAAATGGTGAAAAATGTAAATTTTGACCAATTATATTCATTCAAATGTACATAATTTAATGTAATTTAGTTGCAAAATTTTATTGAAATAAATACGGTCCTGACCTGTCTGAAGAAACCCGGTACCTACTTATATCGTCTTAATTGTATTATAGGTAATTTAATAAACAAACTAAAATTAATTTTTGTTATCACAAACATCAAAAAACCAACATTTTTACAACCGAAGTCCTGAAACGTCTTTATTAAGTAATGTCGTGAAAACGATAACATTTTAACATCTTCTTTACATACGCGGTCTGAAACAGTGGGTTTAGAAAAATTTTATTTTCATTGTCAGAACGATTTCTTTGGTAAAAAATTATAAATTTCTATGTTTTTTCTATGAATCAAACAAATTATTTTTTAGTTCAGAGAAATATTTTTTTGACCACTGAAAAAAAATTCACGGAAATATTTTTTTGAGATTCTCGGAATTGGACGTGTCTAGTTGAAGAACTCATCCAAGGGTTAGGAATTTCTAACGTTTCCAATAAGCTTCGTAAAAGTGGGATGTTTCGTTCGAAATATACATAAATTAGAATGGTATTTTCGAATTTTAGGGACCTCAAAAATCATAGTTCAAGTCTCATCAAGACACCTGCTACAATAGCTCAATTTCCGTCAGAAAATTCGTCAAAACAAAAAAACGAACACTCTCAAAACAACTTCTGTGTTCAAAGATTAAGTTCAAAGTTTTTTTTCCTTTGAATGAAAAATAATTTTTTTTCATTCGAAGAAATATTTCTTTAACCACTGGAAAAAATTTCAAAGATATATTTCTTTGAATTAGAAAACAAATATTTTTTTGATTCAAAGAAATATTTTTTGATTACAAAAAAAAAACCAATGAAGTATTGAATCTTTAAACAAAAAAAACTTTCTTAAGAATGCAATATCTGCATTAGTATTTGAATAAACAATTTGTTTACAGAAATAATTTTTACAAAAATTTGAACCAACCTACTTGTACATAGATATGTGTTTACATAATTTATATCTTTTTAAGTGTGGTAACAGCACTGGCACGACCTCCACAATTGTAATAGATGTTGACCGTATTCAAAAAGTATCACAACATACAATTTATTTTATATTTTCATCCTCTTTTTAATCTGTTTACTTAACACATGCAAAAATACGCCTCCTTACAACAAAAACAAAATTGCCAGATAAAACAATCATCTTTTAAAAGTTACATTGTACCTACGAAAGTTTACGGTCAGTTCAGTGTATAAGATTGCTTTTTTGTTTGTTACAAACATACATACATACATACATACATACACAACACAAACACAAAATGAAAAGAATGAAAGACAAAAAACGGGAAGTGAAACTTGCCCCAAAACAAAAATTAAGCAAAACTTTAGTCTGTTGTATTTACAGTGTCATTGTTGGTACTAAGCTACGTATTTGTTAAATGCTTGCATCTTTTCTATACCGTAAACGGAATAAATTGGGACATAAAAGTGAACTGGAATAATACGAAAAAAATTATTCATGAACTGGGCTTAAAAATACTAGACGAAAAGATGAACATGTTTATATCTTTCTTAAAAGATGATAGAATAGTTATTCTTTTACTAGCAATAGTAATCAAGCTTGATTTTGGATAAAAACTATTAAATAGTACGGTGCTATTAGACCCAAACCTCAACATCCAAAGTAACAGTTTGACTCCAACTCCAAATTGTTCTATACCGTCCACATATTGTTTGGTAAAAAGTTACACCATTTTGAGCGTCGGGTTTGGGAGGGAGGAGGGTAAAAGTAGGAAAATTAACGGTTTTCATCAGTTTTTCTTAAATATTTCGAAAACTATGCAGTTTAGCGTAAAAAATGCCTATACAAAAATAATCTACATTAAATTACGAACAAAAATAGTGGATAACCTGTGTATAACCTTGCTAAAGTGAAGAGTTCCAAAGTTATGGAGAGTGTAAAAGTAGCAATTTTTAGTATTTCTAGATATTTTGTAAAAAATATGACTCACTATCACTAAGGAAACTAATTTTTTTATACAGGATTGTGTTTTGTAAAAAGAAATTGGGATTGATCCTCTTCAAACATAGCACCCTCCTCTTCTAAATCTTCACCTATAATCCCTGTTATCACATCATAGGCCTAAGCAATTACCGCATATGCTTGAGCAGTTTAGACCACTCTTTCTGCATTTGCAGTTACGGACGCATTCGTCTTTGCAAGCGCACACTATGAGGGAAAGTAATTCCTTGGGAGCTGCAGGACGTGCTGTAATAATTGGTCTCAGGTGTCCGTTAATCTTCTTTCACCCCCACTCGATAGGATTCTTCTTCTTATTCAGCCACTGCGGCACCTGGTGATAGGTGTAGCAGTGGCTAAAAATATTAACAATTGCTACCTTTACACCCTCCGTAACACTGGAACTGTTCACTTTAGCAGGATTATGCACAGGACCATTTTTGTTCGTAATTTAATGTAGATTGTTTTTATACATGACCATTTTTACGCTAAACCCCATAGTTTTAGAAATATTTAAAAACAAGTGATGAAAACCGTTAATTTACCTACTTCTACCCCCTCCCCCCAAAACCCGACGCTCAAAATGATGTAACTTTTTGCCAAACAATATATGGACTGTATAGAACAATTTGGAGTTGAAGTGAAACTGTTACTTTCGATGTTGAGGTTAGGTGGTTTTTTTGAATAACTGCACCATTCTATAAAGAGTCAATTTAAATTAACGTCTTTAGATAGTGTTATTTTTTATTTCTTAAAATTTTCTAAGTTAAGTTAAAGATTAATCGAGACGGAAAAGGGATGAGTAAAGATAATACATGGTTTAATAGAGATACTATAGCAAGTATAAAGCAATGGACAGGACGAGTGAAGAATGTATTGGAACACCGATTTTTTGTTTTTATAAACTCTACTTTAGATAGGTATTATATTTATTTCTACACAAAAATGTATAAATACAAATAATTCCAAAATATATTTCAGCTTGACTTTTGGTCAACCCTACTTATCGTCCCAATTCACCCTTTTATGGTCTTTTGACTCCGATTTATTGTAAAGTAGAAATTAAATAATTTTGATTATATTTTTAAAAACTAGAAATATTGTCAATAAAAGTAACCATGATGGTAACAATTTTTAATATAAGTATTAAAAATTACTTCCTACTTTCACTTATAAAAAAATACAATATCAAAATTTGAATTTGTACCGATACGTCCCGATTTACGGTATTCAACCATCTAATACAATCGTGGCAACCAGTGACACATACAGTGAAATTGTTTTTGTTCGGAAAAGATAAATAAAAAATTAACAAAATAAAACAAATAAAAAGTTTTACATTCCCTTTCTTTCTTTTATTTTTTATGATTACAACAGAAGAATAATGAAGGGAATAAAAATTTATAATTTATTTTACAAATGTTTTATCAGTTTTTCCGTCTTTCCTCCATTTTTTTTTTTTGGCCTTCCTCTTTGTGTGTTATCAAAACAAACACACCAGAAAAAATATGAAATTTAGTATCAGGCATTAAGAGAAACGAAAAAGTTTTCTTTATTTAAAAAAAAAAAATGTATGATTAATTGCGAAAACAAATCACAATCATAAATTTATCGTAATGTTTTAGTAGGGGCGTTGAAAAATTACTATAAGCATTTAGCATATTTTAAAATGAAACGAAAAAATTGCAGAATTGACAAACATGCCGTAACTAATCACCACGTTATATTCTAAACTAGGTGAATAAAGCAGCTTGTCATAGGACTTCGTTATATTATGGAAATGCAGCAAAGTCAGCGATCGCAAAAGTTAGCTGTAACAATAATATTTTTTATGCTATACGAACCGAAAATCGATTTATGGCATTTTAAAAACGATTTATTTCTGAAAAGATTAAATTTTTTTATTTTATTTTCTTTAAATCAAAAAAATACTTTAAAGTGATTATAATTGAAAAAAGGCAAAAAAATATTTCTTTGAATCAAAAAAATTTTATGTGAAAATAGTAGTTACAATTTACAGAACTTTTTTCTAATTATGAATTACATTTTCGACAAAAAACAAAAAAATTATTGCATGGAAATTCTGAATCCATTTCGTTGTCCCCATTTCTAAATTACATTTATGAAACACTTCATATAAATAAAATTTGACCACACGGGAGCAATGGACACTGATGAGCGCTGTGTGACTGTTCCATCCATGCTATCTATGCAGGCAATACTATCTAGGGATGGGTGATATGTATCCATACATCGCAGTATCGATACTTTTTTTTGGAACATCGAGTCTTTTAATATCGATACGTTTTGTAGTCGATACATCGATACTCGATGTTTTTTAATCGGAACATCAACAATGTGGAAACCTTTGGGGGGAATTAATCAGAATAAAAATATTGACTCATGCGCAACAATACTATAGGTTCATTTGTGAGTTTTTCTTTTTTTATTATTTATTTTATCCATGAA
Organism: Brachynemurus nebulosus; assembly: GCA_035578155.1. Taxonomy (NCBI): domain Eukaryota; kingdom Metazoa; phylum Arthropoda; class Insecta; order Neuroptera; family Myrmeleontidae; genus Brachynemurus; species Brachynemurus nebulosus. The sequence continues at coordinate 12,069,846 of JAPWDM010000005.1, forward strand.
AATTATTTATAATTGTTAAAATTTTTTCAACAAACCCATTGATTATCAATGAAGAAAAAAAAGTTTTTTTTATACACCAATACCTCAATTTGCGTCGTTGTTACGTTCCAAAAAAACACGACGCAAATTGAAACGATGCAAAGTGAATTATGATTTTCTATAGCAAACCATGTAAAGATCGAAGGTAGGTTTCAGGGCTACGAAAATACTACTTTTTAAAAAGAAAATTGAACAAAGTAAACATTCAAAAAACAAAAATGATATAAAATTTTATTACATACCTACATACAAAAAAAAAAAAAAAAAAAAAACCAATTCAAAAAATTTCAATGCACGTCGTACAGGCGATACAGAAACTGATTCAACATACATCACACGCGTAATACGTTCCATATTTGTATATCAGTTTGTTTCAAAATTTAAAACTACGTACAATACATTTAGCATGTGATAACTACCATATAATCCGGCAGTATGAATTTCGTCTATTTAACTTAACATTTCCATGTTCAAAGTAGTTGCCATCTATTATCAATCCTTATTACAACATCAATAGATATATATTCATCATATTACAACAAAGTCGGGTCATCTTTTAGAAAGAAAAAAAAAATTTTCAAAAAATTTCGAAAAAAATTAAAGACTCGAATCCCGGACAACGCAACTTCGAAAATCTAACGACGCACAGTGAAAATTAGTACTAATTCAACAGCGACGCACCTTCGAAAAAACGCAAACCGAAACGACGCAAAGCGAGGTAGCGGTGTATAGATAATATAATTTAATGTATCAAAGTAAAAAAAATTCATAAAAACATTAAGAAAATCATAATTTAAGTAAAATAACGTAATTGAGGTTTTATTTGTAAATTATCCGCCTTTTATTAAATAATCGATACTATCGATGTTTTTTTCGAAAACATCGATGTATCGATCTTATATTGATAAACCAGTCGATTCTGTAGAATCGATGTTTTTTTTTTTTTAGTATCGCCCATCCCTAATGCTATCCTAGGCATCATTTAAATAAATACTGGCTGCTGCATAACATAAAATTCGTTGTTCGGTCGGTCTGTAACAACACAGCCGTGCAATAAAGCAAGCCACATTCAATTCATAAAACAAATTCGATTACAATTTAAATTTGATTCGAATAATAACAACACATACACAAAACCAAACAGTACACTGACGTAACAAATAAAACAGCACCGTCCGAGTTCCACTCGTGTTTGAGTAATATTGGCGGTTGTTATTGTTGTTATTTGTTATTGATGTTGATATATATATTTGATGATTTTGTTTTAAATGTTATTTGCAACGAAAATTCAACTACGATATCAATTGCGTAGGTACATAGTTACCTATACCTAAGTGCTTTATATATAGGCGAAAGGTGTGTCAGTTGTAACAAATAAAAAGTGTCCTGTGTAAATTGATACCGACAACCGGAGTTACTTTGATGTCAGAAACAGCGCGTAAAGTCAGTTTGTCTGAAGTCATTTTACTGAAGCACCGTGCAGAGTGTCATATGAGAAACATAATAGGTATGTGCTACGTCTATTATTCACTAAACAGGACCATGTTTACTGCAAGATATAACTTGTATACTTGATAGAGACTACATATAGGTAATATGTTCATTGGTCTATGTTTGTCATAATTTTAAAGATTTTTGGAATGATTTTTCTGTAGGTATTTAAAATTCTAAAATCTAGATATTTGTGCCTCATCAAAACATTTAATTGAAACAATGGACTTTTTGACTTTCGCTTTTCTTTTAAGTGTCAAAATAGTCCCAAAACAGCATTTTGGGAGTTCCGTGATATAGGAGGATTGATTGTCCAGTAGACTCTCGATAATTTTCCTCTCGTTAACTTTCCGCATTAATCCTTTCCCCTTCACACGTACACTCACTAATACTAACATGATGTCATCTCCACAATTTTACGTAATTGGCGGCAACTATGTATGCATATTTTCCGACAACTGTTACGTACGTACTAAGGTTATTTATATGTACATCATGTACATCAAGTACATTTCAATTCATGATTTTGCATACCTCGTGATATTCAGAAATAACTATGCATGTATCATAGAGTGGTTAAGTCAGAACTCTGTATGAAGTTTCAGCTAAGGTCACATAGATGCTAACACTTCTTACGTATTACGGGTATTTTGTATTACGTTATTTTGATAAGCTTTTAATGACATTCTAATCGTTTTAGTATTAAAAATTTAATAAAGACAGACAGAAAAATTTAATTTAAGAAAGACAGTTTACAAATTATAAAGCGGTTTACAAATCAAATGTTCTAAAAAAATTAGATAAAAAAAATATGTAATGTGTTATAATTTATAGGTGAAATTGCTCTAGGATATAATATTGACGTGTACAACAATATAAAATTGTAATATAAAATAAAATTTTAACATAAATTTATAAATAAGATTTATTGCAACAGTGCATTACTGTGCCATTAATACTTCGAATTTTCTCGAAACATGTGCACATGTGTTATAATTGTGGTTATAATGTGATTTACATAAATTTGTGATTTACAATAACGCAATCACATGATGTAAGTCAGTAATCACAATTTTAAATTCCATAAAACTATTCCAAGATTTCTACCGGAAACTACTTACATTTTTTTTATTTACATCGACTTAATAAATGTAATAATAGTGCAAATTTCTTGAAAATGTGTTGAATAAGTTTAAAAATAAATTAAAATATGCGTTTAGAAAGAAATAGTTTTGATATATTATGTGAATTTGTTTGAATGTAGATGATGAAATTTTTCTAAATTTACCAGGATTTTCTATCTTTATAATCAGTTTTCATAATTAATTTCATATCTTTCAATTATACCTCTGTTAAAACTGTCAAAATCGAAACCAGTGTCGGCCATTTTGATAAATATTGGCACATTGCATAGTGTTGTATAGGTATGTACCGCATGTATATAGATTAAAGAGTGGTGGCATTCGATAACTTTCCATTTCCAAGAATTTTCTACCCCTACAGCCCCGTAATCGGAAAGTTATCGAGAGTCTGCTGTATTTGATTTTTCTGGACTACATATTTGGAATTGCCAAAAATAGGACACACACTGCGGGGCTAAAATACTTCTTTCCTCATGTGACGTTCGCCATCAAGCCTTTACAAACACTCAGGCAACAAATTCATATTTTAGTCTCTATGTGAAATATATTAATTCATCTTTGGTACGCTACCTACTGTGGATCAGTGGATCATCCTATATAAAGTGAAAGATTGTTTCACACAATTGCTTCGGTTAAGAATTCAATTAAAACCATTGATTGAAGGATAGATCGCAGTACCATCTATCTATCTATCTATCTCTTCTACGGGACTGGTTGTCTCGTATTTTATTGGTTTTTGCAAATGTATGTATATGTATGTATGTATGTTTGAATGAAAATTGTGGTTTTCAGCTTAACTAACAAATTCTAAATGAATTAACTCGATACATTTATATTTCACTTGTTTTGCTTTGTTTTGTCGAAAACACATTTATTTTGTATTTAAAAATGGAACCAATAAATTTATGTATGTCAATATTGTGGAAAAAAGTAAAAAGTATAAAAATACAAAAGTAGCACACTAAATGAATGATCCAGATAGGAATAGACCAGTGGTTTCGAATCGAAATAGTCGGATCCCTGAGTAACCATGAAGCTACTAAAGGATACGCGAAAACTTAAAAAGAAAAACAGGTCCAGTGCAGCGACTTGTCCGTGCTGGCATTTATAAAATTTGTTAATAAGTACTATTGTTATAACTATAATAAAATTTAATTAAAATGACCTTGGACAACACATATAATTTTTGATTCCCGTTTGACCGTTTTTGATCAATTTTTGTTACCTAATAAGTTTTTTTTTTTTTAAAACACTAAACTTTTGACGTTTTATTACTAAAAAATATAGTACAGTGACCTGTTCGATAAATAATTTAAAGTGATCGATTTTAATTTTGCAATTCGTAATTATAGTGTTTAAAAATGTATTCGAAAGTATTATTGTCACAGCTAATTTAAGAGATAATAATTCGTGTATCTGATATCAATTGTTTATTCGTTTCTACAGAAGTAAGTTAACAATTTTACTTTAATTTTTCTAAAAAAAATTAATTTTTGAGCACATCTATTAATAGATACATTACTTGCCTCAATCCCAAGTAACTTTGGCTGCGTGCTTTTTAAAAATAACGGCAGAATGCAATTTTCCGTAAATTATCCAATTTATGACGAATTCCAATTTTTCCCGACAATGAAGGAAGGTATCATTTAAATCTGTATAATTTGGGTTACTACTTATATACATAACTATAGGTTTGAGAACCACTGATCTAGACAATGGTAAATGATAAGTGTGATTATTTTATTTTTGGAAAACGAGTCAATGGATTGGATAAAAGTTTTGTTCGTTAATGTTTATTAAAGTATTTAACTGACAAGGACGTAGAATTTTAAATTGTGAAAAAAATATATAGATAACTTATGTATATTTAATTATTGCTACAATAAATTACAAGCATTAATTTAACACTACTAATTCTGCAGTTATTAAACTGAAAGCCGGCCTGTACACGATCAGTAATACTGTCAATATTTCGAAATACTGAGATTATTACTGATAGTGTTTTGATAATATTGAAGCATCTATATTGTAAATTTATATTATAAAAATAATTCATTATTTTTGTCAGTAAATATACTGGCAGTATCACTGATCATGTACAGGCCGCCAAAGGATAATTTTGGTAGAAACTTTAGAAACGTAATTTAAATTTTTTGTTTTGTGGGGCAATGCTCCATATCGTGTATCTGAGTTTTTCTGGACTCCTTATTCTAGAATCTAGATCTTTAATCCTGGGTACCTTTTTTTTTTATTCTGCTATAAACTAATGTTTAAAAAACGTAAATGTATTCGATAAGACAGGTTTGCAATGGATTAAATTCAAAACTATACATCTAAATTACTTTTAATTAATATATTGTACAGATGTGGGCAAAACAATTATTACACTTCCAAGAGAAATTATTTCCGTATAATTCACAAACCTATTTTAATGCCTATAAGTCATATACAATTTTCAAATCACGGGTTTCAAAACGAAAATCAAGGAAGTATTCTTTCAACCACCGTAGCAATTATTTTACTAACTACTGTACTGTATAAATAGGAATAGTCAGTTAGTGCGAATGCATTGATAAAAATTTCACGCTAAAATGAAAATCTTGTTAACTGGTTTTATTTCATATGAATGGGATTTAAAAGGATTGTTTTTCATTACATATTATCGTTTTTTTTTTGCTGTTACATTTCAAAATAAAAATACGGGATAGTCGTGTGGTGTTATAAAATATAGGATACCAACTACTTGTTTTAGGTATAAACGTTATTCCATAATTTTAGTATTATCAACGGCGTGCAGTTTAAACGTCCACCAATTTCATATGTAAATTACCGAACATTTAAATATTATCAAAATTAAATTGTTTTAAAGTAAAAATGAATTTTTTTCAAATCTATTCATTATTGGGCAAAAGATATGAAATGGAAATAGATTTTCCTAACCTATTTACTAATCAAATATAGAAAAATTGTTCAGATTTATTTTCACGATCATAACTAGTTCAGAGGTCGCAATATTTTCTACAGTAATTGGAACCCTTTCGGTTACGAAGGTAACAAATGAAAAAGGAAATTTCCAAATAGTGTTTATCCTTAAGTCGTTTTTATTAATGACTAGCATTTACCCTTGGCTTCGCTTACATGGTATTTGAAATTATGACATCAAATTAAATACGTATTGAGTACCTAAATATACTTTTTTGTTGAGCTTCAGTCTTGTGTCAATAGTAACACTTCCCACAGTATTGTAGTAAGTAGCTTATTTGGTTCTCTGTCACTTAGGCTATCTCCATCCAAAATTTGAAGTCAATTGAAGTTAAGATGTTGAGGCATCAGGGTAAAACAAATAGACAAACCTACAAACCAACTCAGTTTCACATTGATAATGTTAGTTAGGGTACATAATTTTTTTCAGATATTTCACTTTTTGATATCTTGGATAGTCTTTATGGAAAATTTATCTCAAAATAGTAAAAATTCTATTAATAAATTCATCTGTGTGTCAAAATTAATTAATTAATTAAAAAAAAGTGTTTCATTAAATCGCCAATATGGCCTGTTGCAATAAAGTAGCGTTTGATCAAAAATTACAATCGTTTGAGCCGCCCGAGCCTAAAAATTAGGTACAGGAAAGGATTAGGAATCAAATACTATCCGTTTTGGTTAATAGTAAAAGGATAATTGCTAAAATGATTCCCACGTCTGTAAGAAAACTCTAGTTTCAAAAGTTTGTTACTTTTTTAAGCAATAAAAATTTTTTCTCTTATAAATTTTGCAAATGTTCTATACTGATAAAAATAAATTCCGTACAAAAATATTTTTATTTATCGTTCTAAAACACAAACTTTCACATTTTTTTTTTTGTTTTCTTATTTTTTAAAAATTGCTCCTCTGTGCTTAATAATATTTTTGATTTACATTTGTATCTTTACATTTATTTCATAAAAGTTTTTCTTTTTTTTCTCTTTACTACTGATTTATTTAAATTTTTGTTCTACAACATTCACTTGTCAGTTCTCTTTTGTTACAAAAAAAAGATGAGTAACTGAATATCACAAAAAACGCTCTCTCGTTTAGAAAGATAAATAAAATATGCCAAATTACGTTGTTCTTCACTGCTGAAATTTAGGTGTATTTATTCGGAATGATGTAGTTTCTGAAACGCCATGTTAAAAAAAGCAATAGTATTTAAATGTTTTACGTTTATTAGATGATATTATCTATACTATTCGGGATACATATTTATAAATTATATGGAAAAATTGAGTTTTTATAGGGTAAATGTGAGAGAGTGGGAGAGAAATGTAAGTTTTTTACATAAATATTTTATCATGCATTTAATTCATTCGAATTTAAGAATATATATTTCATTATTTTAAGGAAAATGAGTTTTGTTGTTAATTTAGGTATATTTTAAAAGTACCTACTGTATAAAATTTTAGGTTAGAATTCCACACTATGCTTGCTATAGCAACATGTGGCATTTATCCCAACAAAAACGAGAGATGCCGCATTTAAAGTTGGTATAGATCCCGCATCATATTACATATGAAAAACATATATTAGGGTGAATTAGAGAGAGATGCCGCACATTTTGAAAACACTTGATAATTCTTAAAGTATGCACTAAATTGATTTGAAATTTAGTACACAATAAATGTAAACATTGTTCTTCAAAATTATTTATAAATGATTTTAAATTTTGAGTCATAAAGGATTCATAATTAACATTTTTGTAGAGCCTGCAAAGCGGCGTCTCTCCCACACCTATGGGAGAGATGCCGCATCAAAGAAGGTGAGACGCCGCATAGTTCATATCAAAAATTTTGCATTTTACACACATCTCCATACATGATGCATGCCATATGTAATCATTTTTGGCACTTTATACATCTTAACCAGTCAACTTTTTTTTTTGTTTCTGAGAACCTTTCAAAATATTCAGTACACTGGCAATCATCATTATTTTCGTTATCTTCACTAATATGAGGGCTCTTCCTGATCCATTAATAAATCTCTTATATTTACAGTCCAAAAAAAAATTGCATAATTAAGGTATATAAGTCTATGTTTTTAACATGTAATATGATGCGGCATCTATACCAACTGTAAATGGGGCATCTCTCCTTTTTGTTGGGATGCCGCATGTTACTATAGCAAGCATAGTGCGGAATTGCAACCTAAAATTTTATACAGGACTTTTAAAATATACGTAAATTAATAAAAAACTCATTTTCATTAAAACAATGAAATATACATTCTTAAATTCTAATAAATTAAATGCTCGATAAAATATTATGTTAAAAAACTTACTTTTCAATAATAAAAAGTTGGATAATTACTAAAGTGATGGACTAATCATGAATAAATAAGTAACTTATTTTAAACCTATAATCTATTATTAGCGCTATCTATCAATCAACGGACGAACTAAGGCTACTGTGGCATCTCTTCCGCACTTACCCTAAGGGCGCAAGCTAGAAAAAACTTTTTTATCTACATCTGCATTTATCTTTGTCTATCATATTAATAAATAAAAGTTTACTCACTCACTCATATAAAAACACAATTACTTTAAGCCGGATTATCGAGGTCTTACTGTATATGTTGATTTAGTGCCAAAAAATAAAATCACAAAATCTGGGCCAAAAATTTCATACGTGTTTTACTCAGAAAAGCATATTCAAAAACGGGACACAGGCTCCAGCTTGTGGCTCTTTATGAATTATAACGTAGGTACGAAAGCTGTTTTGAAACGTCACCATGTATTTTTCTGAATAAAGGCTAAGAAAATTCGCCACTTTTTAATTTTAACTCTTTTTTAAGGTTCAAAAAATTAAAGAAAGTCGAGTTATTGTATTTTTTTTCTAGAAACCTGTTCTTTTTTGCACTGATATAATTTCAGGTTTAATAATCCAGAAAAATAATTTTTGTCAGAACCCTGTCTAATTTTGTGATTCTAGACATATTTTTTAAGTGTCTATTTCAACGCATTATTATTATCAGGCAAAAGAAATTGACAATTTTTTTTATATCTAAAAAAATTTCACAATAAGGTTTTCTTTAATGAAATTGTTAAAGATGTGTCTTCTTTAGCAAATTTTCGAATGGAAAATCTTGCAAAATAGGAAATATTATATCTTCATCCTCGATATTTCTTTTACAATGACAAACAAGATACATTAGTCAAATTTCTTTTGCAGTTACAACAATAAGTCCTATTTATTAATTATTATCGTAAAATATTATTGTTGATAGCTGATGCACAAAATGTAATGAGTTATTTAAGGGGGCCACTAGTGTGACATTTTGAAAAAATTGGAAAATTTTTTTTTTGCATATCTATACCTTTGAAAATAACATACTAAAATTTCAAGTGCATATCTCAAATAGTTTTTGAGTTACAGCCATCTGAAGAGCTAATTCTGATTTTCATTGTTAACTTTGAGGTATTGAGAAATGAATGAAAGTTAATAATTCGGAAGTTTCTGGACGTGGCTGCCAGTTACATGTTGTGTAGCAGCTAGGCCCTGGCACATTTAAACGACTCAACTACTTTTATTATGACTATTATAGTGAGTAAATCATAAATAATTTTAGTAAAATTTCTCACTGATTAAAACTAAAAGTTAAGGTAAAGGAAAACTACATTTTTCAAATTTGCTGCAGTTATAACTCATTGGATCGATTTGATTCTTATTGCAGCTTTTTTAATATATGTTTCTTCGTGCCATGAACCTCCAGTTTCCGATCGAATAAAAAATATAATTTTTGAAGGCCAAAAATCATCAAATTTTCGCGTAAAATTTGATTTTTTAAAAAATCCGCCATTTTGTTCGATCCAACTTTTTTTCGATTCAGGTTCATGGCACGGGCAATACCTTCTAGTTTAATACGCCTTTTGGTTGTTTTTTTTTAATTTCAGACACTGTGAAGATTTCTATCACTGTAGCAGTCGGGGAACTTTTCTTTTTAGAGCCTTGGGAAATCGCCAATAACTCACTGAATTTTTAATTTTTTTTGGTCCAAAAATTTTATCATGAATTTATTATATATCAGCGAATATATCCTTAAAATATTAAAACATTTCATACGGTAGTTTTCTTTAAAAAAATTCCCAAATATCATCTTTTTTTCAAGCGGTCACACCAGTGGTCCCCCTTAATACTTAATAAAACAAAAGACCAATACAAAATATAAAAGTACTGAACGCTCAAAAAAAAAAGAGCAAAAGATTTACGAACATTGTTCTCGAATATTCTCATTTGTTTCGGAATGGATGATAACAACATCATTTAGACATCGCATCGCTGCGTCACGCCACTGACTGTAGCGTCGGTCGCCAGCTTACTATATAAATACAAATAAATGTATGAAACACCCCAATAAAGAACTATGTTAACTATGTAAAAGTGTGAATGAATTGCTACTGCCGTTGCTATCTTGGCTGCTATCTTGTTTTATAGGAGGTATGATTGCTGTGCTGTCATGTTCGCCTGCGAACAATGTTAACTATTATATATACGCAGTGTTTCTGATTACCAAGAGCATAAAGTTTTAATATTAAACCGAAATCCCGACTGAAGCAGTTTTTCGATTCATACACCAAGTCCTCGAATTTTGATAGAATTTATTCTGGTTTGAAAATTTTGTTATTAACACCAGGCATTTTTAGAAGAAAGGGGAAAATTTTACACAAGAAGTGAACGTCAAACGCAAGTCAATGGAAATCTATCTAGAGAAATACATGTAGCAAAAACTTACTTTGATTTAACCTCAGTTTTTCAACGACAGTTGTCTGTTATTATCCGAAACTTTTATTTTCGGATACGGTTTCGGTTTCGGATATGTAATTATTTCGGATATCCGGTAGTTTCGGTTACGGTTATGGATATCCATAACATCTCTAATTCAAATCGATTATCTAAGAAGAATTTAATCCGAAGGCCAACCCAAAAATACTTCAGCACATCATATTTTTGTTAATTTACAATTCGTGTCGTTAAATTGCTAGGCAACTTTTCGTTAAACACAAATTTATTCGAATAATTACAAATTTTTCCTCTAATAATTAGTGATAAATGAATAAATGATAAAAATTTGTGTTTCTCTGTAGTAGCTTGAAACACCTCATTAGAATATATCATATACTAGCTTGTTTATCATTTCAACGATGATTGAACGAATGAAGAAATCACGATTATTTTCTTTTTCATTTGTATGAATTTGCACTGCTGTATGTATATGCTGTGCGCAGTATGACTTGTGTAATGCGCTTGTATTTCTTGCACAGCTTGTATACAAAACATCTTCTCATGTTGTTGTTCAAAGTTTCATTCTTTGGTTTATTGTGTAGTTTTTTGTGAGTCCGTTCTGCTTTTTGTGAGACATTTATCTTATTTATATAGTTTAGGAAGTGTGCGGGAGTTTGGGTGTTGAAAATACCGCAATGAAGAAACTGTCGCTCTAATGAAATTTATATCGATACGAACGGAAACAAATTTAAAGAAAACTATCATGAAAATGCAATAAATGTCTACGAAAATTTGCTATTGAAAATCTAATATGTATCTATTAGTTGTACAAGTTATTATAAATTTTTGAAGGAAGTAACTTTGAAATAATATCTTCCATAAATTATATGTATATATGGAACACTCTCATAATATCTGTCATATGAGCGTTGTGGATACAGTTAAAGCCAATATAGGGAATGGGTTGTACCTACTTTGTACCAATTTGCCTTCACTTTTAGAAAAAAGTACATTTTAAATATTTTTTAAATATTAAGTCTTTTATCGGCAATTGCTTGTTATACGACATTATTTCAATACGAAATATTTTCAGTTTTCATTTAATCTGAACTATCAAAAATTGTAAAACTTCAGAGTTTCACATTAACTGTTGTTATTTACACTTAATAATTGTGTCCGACAGTTTACGTAAAATTATTTAAATTTTCTAGTCGAATTATCTTCGAATTTCATTTTGAATTTTTCTATAAAATCGTAGATATCGCGCATACTCTTTCTCAACTTCGTATCTGAAAAGTCCCAATTTTTGGAGACACAAATAAAACGTATTTAGATCTGTGTTTTCATCATTATGAACTTTTGATTTATGCTAATCACCTTTTGATGTTGGTTACCTACGTATATAAATTTGTATAGATAGGTATATATATATATATATATATATATATATATATATATATATATATATATATATATATATATATATATACAATATTCAATGTTTTTTGTGTGTCCTAAAACATGCAGTTTTTGATTTACGAGGTTGAGAAAGAGTACACGCGATATACTGCTTTATTTGCCAATCGCCAATGAACTCTAAAGTAGCCCTATCGATATTTCAGTAACATGACTAATTTTCCACTTTATATTTTCTCTTTTCTGAACCTTTTGTAACCTCTGGGAAATAATTTTAACGTACGTTTTTTTCCGAAATTTCAATATTATCTCAAATTTTTAAGTCAGGAAATTTCATTAAGATGTCGGGGGGGGGGGGAGGTAGGAAGTCGTATGAGAGCTATTTATTGGTAGATATGAGTCTAAACCCGTCTTCTCAAGGAACTATGCCGATGTTTATTTGAAATTATGATGGGAAACTACAGAAACGTTCACCAGCATAGTCGATCGGGAAATTCGAACTCTCGACCAACCAGTCGGCAAATATCAGTGCCACCACTAGTACCATTTTTGTGAATATAAGGTTAATTAGATTTAAGAATAAAATGTCTTACCAGAATATATTACTAGGGTTAAGAAATTTATCCAGAAAAATCTAATTTTATTAGGTTTCTTTTTCTTTTTTAAATATTATTAATAAAATGTAATATTAGCCATCTTTCAGTAATATTTAAAATTATTATTAGACCATTCTAAACTTCTTATACAATGAGTAAAATATCACAGTAGTTTTGATAGAGTAATCCTTTCGCATTATGATAGGATTATATAAACTGTCAAACTGACGCTCATTTGTCATTTGTGCAACAAGTTATTGACACATTGACTCAAGAAACTTATATGGTATTACTGATGATAATAGGATTTATTTGCTTAAATATATTATTCTATATGTTGTACGTATATTTTATAGTTATACATAGCTATAGAAACAATAAAAGCCAATGTATCTTTTTATTTTAAGACTTTAAACACATTCTTGGAGTTTGTTTCAATCCACAAGGGAATACGTAGCTTAGGCAAGTATAACTGTTTGTTAATACTTATACATTTGAGAGTACATTTATTGAAATTTTACTGTCGAGGGTACGTAGCTCGTTACTCTTGTAGATATAACTTTCACTAGACCTGTACGTTAAGGCACTTTGAAATTCTAGAGAAGATGATTTTATTATACAGAGCCTTTCAAAATGATTGAAGTGTCAAGGTCATTGCTGAACAGAAAACTTATTTCACGGTAACTCTATAGTACATATTATCTATAAAACTACATTCCCTTTTCCAAACAACATGCCACGCTATACAATGTTATACGTATACATAATTTTGATCATTTTTATGAAGAACGGCGATATTTCTATTTGTACACATTTTTTGTGACCTTGGCACTTGAATCATTTTGAAAGGTCCTGTAGAATTTTTTCTTCGTAGGGAATAATGCAATGATTGTAAAATTTTTGTTTAGGTATATTATAGGTACATGATATGAGGAAACAAAAAATTTTTTTTCTAACTTAAAAAAAAGATGTCGGCGTGGGTACATATCGAACGTAAACGCCTTTCTGTGAAAAAGTTCATGGTGAGTAGCAAAACAATTTTTAAATAGCGTCCAGGAAATTAGTAAAAAATATTGATTTTTTGAAAAATTTCACCAGCTTAAAAAAAAAAATTGAAAATCGATGAAAAAATCAACTTTATAAGACAACTAATTTTTAAACCATTTCCACAAATGAATCGTTTATTTCAGAAACAACATAAGTCAGTATTTTGGTCAAATTGAGTTTGCGTCAAATTTAGATTCTAAATACATAAATACATATTCACAGCAAAACCAAAATAAGACTAGCCGCATACACACAATTTTTAGTTGAACAACTGTTTAGTTGAACGATACTGCTTTCCGATATTAAAAATAAAAGAAAATCGCTCAGACAAGCTGCTGACCATTGCCATGTTCCTAAATCGACCTAGCATGATAGACTCAAAGGCAAATCGAAATAAAATTCATTTAAATCCGAAATGTTTTATTTTACCCATCAAAAGTCATTCGCTGATGCAGGTATTTATCTTAGCGAATTTCCAGATTGGAAATTCAGCTATTTTTATCTTTTTATGTCCGATTTCACCCATATGCATGACTGAGTGTGATTTACATTGCAAATAAAGCACTGTCCAGATTCGCCCTACACATATTTGCGAATCCTATAGAACCAAAAAAAAAAAATGTTGCATATTTTTATTATTGCCCTATATATATGCTCGTGATATTAAAGCATTTAAATTATTTTCTTAGAATTTTTTAGATAAACTCTAAACAATTCATTGCCCAAAAAACTGAAAAAATCGTCTAAATTCGCCGCAACTGACAGTACCGTCTTATATAAGATAAAAGTCAATACGATGAAAATATCTGGGGTTATCTTGTCTACCGTTTTAGAAAACGTAGTTTCGAAAAAAATGTGAACTTTTTTAACCGCTCGTAGTTGTTTAAGTAATCGGGTTTCAAATGATTTTTAAAATACATTTTTCCTCAGTCATAGTTACTTATGAATATTATTCTAAAGATTCTAATACATCATGGAAGCCAACAGAAAAAAAAAGAAAAAACTCTTTTCAGTAATTTCTGTTACACCTCCATAATATAGGAAGTGTGACTATTTTAATAATTGGTGGGGACGTTGGGAAAGTTAAGAGAAATTTTGATATTTTTCTATTCAGTAACGTAACAAAATATATAATGTCCAACAAACAGTGGAAGCGCTGTGTAGAACGTTTTTTAACGTTATTCACAGCGCTCCCATGGCTTAAAATATTTCATAAGAATTTTCTTTAGAAGAATAAGATTCAGCATAGTCGGAGAACACCTAATTTGTACCTAATTCTCCATACTTTAAATTACCCAAAACACTGTTTCTTTTAGCTATAGGACAGTTAAGTTTACGTAAACCTAGCTGTCCCTTCTGTTTTTCATGTTTTCTCGAAAACGGTAAGAACACCCAATTTTTTATTAGCGCGCCTAAAAAACACCTAAATATTTTATCTAGTAGTTTTTTGGGATTTTGCAAATTTTTTTTGGGGGGACGGCTAGCTTTATGAGGGTATATGCTATACATTTGCGTAAAATTAATTACGTTTGATTAAAAATCACTTTGAAACTTTATAATGTATCCCTGTCGCAGCTTCCTGCATAACATGACGAATTGTCCAGGATTTACTTTTAAAATAATAACTTGGTATCACCTTATATATAAACATAAATTTATTCAACAAAATACAAACCTCTCCTGTAATAATAAATGAAAAAGGCAATGCTATTTAAAAAATACCCCTGTCGCAGCATCCTGCATAACATAGCGAATTTCCGTTTATAAAAATCCGTTTTTCTGTGCTTTTTCTCCCTTTTAAGTGATTTTTCCTCCTCTTTCTAATGGCGTAAATAAATGTCAAAAAAATTTTTAACTTTAGAAAATTTTGGCAAAAAACTAATTTTTTTCACGAAAAATGGTAAAAAAAACATGTTCTAGGCATCCGACATGGCTGGCTAACGAATTTGTCCAACGGTGTGGGACTAAATATAAATTTAATACATAAATTTTAGCGAATATTATTTTTGGTTTCTAGGGACCCCAAAACAAATTTCTATTATAGTCTCGGGAGATTTATTTCGGAGCTCTAAAAAATAGAACTTTCTTCGGAACCCTAAAAAACGGCATATAAGTAACATACAAACATATACATATGTATGACGTATATGACTTATATACAATCTATCTTCCTGTACCACAAACACATTCTTTCATATAATTATGCATATAGGTATACCCCTGTCGCAGCATCCTGCATAACATAGCGAATGCCCTTTTATAAAAATTAAATTTTCTCGGAAACTAGTTGACATAGAATAATAGCTTAAAGACCTTTTTTATGTAATATTTTTTCGTCGTTTAAATGATGTAAAAAAATTTCACAAAAATTTTTAAATAAGTGGAAATTTTGGCAAAAAACTAATTTTTTGCAAGAACAAACACCATGTTCCTGGCATCCGACGTGTCTGGCTAACGAACTTGTCCAACGGTTTGGGACTTCCAACATTTTCACCAAATTTCGTAAACCTAGGACATTTCGTTCGAGAGTTATCGTGCGGACACATATATATATATATATATATATATATATATATATATATATATATAAATATATATATATATATATATATATATATATATATATATATATATATATATATATATATATATAAATTTTGGTGAATATTATTTTCGGTTTCTAGGGACCTCAAAACAAATTTCTGCCATGGTCCCGGGTTCAAGTCGCGTCATGACAGTGGCTGTAATAGCTGAATTCCATTCTGGAAATTCGCTAAAAGCAGAACGTCCGGTTTTTAGTGTTATAATACAATTTCACGATTATTTTTATTAAAAATCACAATATTTTTTCTTTATATTTCATGATGGAAAATTGCTTGAATAATATACAATCATCTGCGAACATATTTTTTTTATGGCGGTACAATTACAATGTCACGTGGCATCCAAGCCATCTACATTCATTGTAGTGTAGAGGCACTTTGGCACAAATACATGTTACAGTAGCAAATTCGTCCCACGTTATCCTTAATCCTAATATTATGCCCATAAACAATAATAATAAAACGACAAAAAAGGTCAGCAAGACTAAAGCGCAAAGCAATCTATATACAGGATCGTTCAGAACTATGTACCGTAATTGCTAGAGTTGATATCATGCTCAGAAATAATGATACCTTTTTTCCAAAACTCATTAATAAAAGAGATTAAATTTTTTTAAAGAGTTTTTAGGTGCATTTTAATAATGGATTGATATTTTAGGGGTGCGTATGAACATTAGGATAATTAAATTTATGGCACCAATTATTCCATCACTTATGATTGGGGGATAATTTAGAAATAGATATTTAGAATCTAAATTACTCGGTATTACTTATGCAAATGTAACAAGTATAACCTATTTGCGTGCAATTGTCTGGAGAATCATATTGTTAAGAATTTCGGTTAAATAACTGCAAATTTAAAAAGAAAAGACGTGATAACTTACACCTACCACCCAAAATCACTCCTTAATAATAAGTTGTACATTTGGGTGGTCCTTACAAAACTAATATTTAAAAATTACTAGGGGTACCCGTTCATTTTGTTCCACAATATGAAAAAAAACTTCCATAACAATTTTAGATTTTTAAAAAATGTTTTAAGGGTTGCTACCAAGTTTTGAATTTTCAAAATAATCGAAGATTTTTCGAAATTTCTATAAGATTTCATTAAGTTCGTGAGCGCCAAAGTGACATTGATTATGATTTAAGCAATAAATTAGGACACTACATTAACTTTTAATTACATATCACTCACTCATAGCTTATTAAATAGATTTTCCCAGAGCCTGGATGGCACAGCAAAACGCATGTCTGAGAACATCTATTCAATTAGCTATGAGTGAGTGATATGTAATTAAAAGTTAAGGTAGTGTCCTAATTTATTATTTAATTCATAATCAATGTCACTTTGGTGCCCACCAACTTGAATAAATTTTATAAAAATTTTGAAAATTCTTCAATTATTTTAAAAATTTAAAACTTGGTAGCGCGCCCCTAAAACATTTTCTAAAAATCTAAAATTTTTATGAAAGTCTATTTTCATATTGTGGAACAAAATGAACGGGTGCCCCTAGTAATTTTTAAATATTAGTTTTTTAAGGACCACCCTATTGTACATCACTGATAAGTTGTGTAATATTAATGTTAACATTAATATTATCCTAATGTAAAATACACACCCCTAAAATATCAACCCGTTATTCAAAAGCCTATGAAATATATTTAAGGAAAAATAGTTTTCATTCCATCGTTTTATAGGGTTGTATCTCCCTTATTAATGAGTTTTGGAATAAAGTGTACATGAAAAAGTACCTTATTTTTGAACATACTTTCAACCTTAGCAATTACATTGCATAATTCTGGACCACTCTGTACGTATTGTAGTGAGACATTTTAAATAGAACAGTCTTAGTAGCAGAGCAGTCAAATATGTGAACGGACAGAGTATAGAACGATATCGCATTGTCATTCTTCAAATCTCTTCTGTTAATACAAGATAAATAAAGTGAAAATATATATTTGTTTTTATGTCTCGTTCTCATTCTTGTTCGCTATACTTAAAGTAATTCTCATATAATAATGTTACAAAGTATCGTATTTTATTACATACAAAATCACCGAAACGAAATATATAAAGATGCAGGATGTTTCAGAAGAAATTCGCCAGTGAAATTTGATGTTGCATCAGTGATATTTGCACTGAGAAATTGGTCTAAGATTGCTTCGAATTCCAGAAAGGAATTGAGTTCAAATTATAAATATGATAATTCTCAAAATAATTTTAAAAAATTTACCTAAGCTACACGGAGAGAAAAATCCTATAATTTTTGTAGAGAAAATTTCAGAAAAATTACCATGCTCCCCTATAATCCGTGCGCGATCGACGACCAAAATAAAAAATATGTGCTAGCATGGTAAAATTTAATGTGGTGCTAACACAACTTTTATCACACTCTTATGCATATATATTATAGTTTAATTCTTGTTGTCGTACTCTTTCGTTTGCGCATCTGGCTCGCGACCTTATGTTGGTTGCACTGTACCTGTAAAAACATGTATACAAAAATGACTGCCAACAATATATTCTAATACATATACTAAAGATAGGTAATTAACAAAAAGATGAATTAAACGATGACATCATCCTAAGAGAGTGTAAAAGAAACTGACTACTAGCTGTGCTAGCTGCTTGTAACACAGTCTGATAAATAAAGGTGCTTGGTGCGAACTGTCTGACAAAGTTTCTTCCACAGTCCACACCTATGGTTCGCATGTAACTCGCTGATTGAGGTACATTTCATTACAGCGTTCCCAACACAACCAACCTTCTTTCTGTTTTTTTCTTTCTATTATTAGCTTGTTAGCATGGTAATTTTTTTAATAAAAACAATTAAAAATTATTTTTTTGTCGGTAATGGAACTTTTCACCGTGCTGTTTTACAAATTTTACGGAGATAATATTACGAAAAGAACATTCCATCCTTTAAATTTTTTATGATTAATTATAATCTTTATATTTTTACCTTACAGAATTGAATATGTTCGCCTTTTACACGTCGATTGTAGTGCTGAGCACAGTAATTTTTATAGGAATTTTCTCTCCGTGTAGTATTATAAGAATGATTTTGAAAACCCATAATCCCCTTCTATGTAGTTTTATCAGTTGGTTATTTTAAGTGCGGTTTTTATGGTTATGAAAAATTTTGATAATCTTGATGACGTCATCAAGCTATAATTATTTTTCCTAAGTTTTATGAATATAATTTATATCAGGATGATTGGTTGAATTAAGCTAAACTGAATGTGAGCTTTATATTTTTGCTATTAAAATGAATTTTTTCCAGATATTATACATGACTGGTTCAGCAGAAGTATTTATTTTGGTGGTTCTACGTAACAACCTTGGGGAAAAATGAATAGCAAGACTTTGAAAACCTATAATTCACTTCCATTTTTATTCTTCTATCAGCTTGTTTGTGGTTTTTAGGACTTGGAACATTTCTATTAAATTGATGACGTCATTAAATTGGAATTGAACTTGATCGAAGTGATCTAAATTAGTTCAATTGATTGAGTTTAGGTAATTTGATTGTGAAGTCTTCATTTTTGCTATCAAAATGACGTAATTTCTTTTGCAAATATGGCTAATGTGATAGAATTTTTTTTCTGGTTGTTTTGAATTCTTATTTTTATTAAAAATGAAAAAAAGTCTTCGAAAATCTATAATTTACTTCCAGTTTCATCATTCTATCATTTTTTTTTCGGTTTTTAAAAAAATTTAAGAGTGATAATAGTCTTGATGACGTTCCCAAATCAATATTTTTCTTCACAAATCAGGGCAGAAGCAATATGAATTAGCATGATTGGCTGAATTAGATGTCATTTTTGCTATCTAAATGACTTAATTGCTTTTATAAATATGACTGATCTCACAGAAATTATGTTTATAGTAGTCCTACGTGCTTAATTATGGTAAAAATCAAAAGAATGATATCGAAACCTGTGACGTGCTTCCCATTTTATTGTTCTATCATTTTATTGACGGTTTTGAAGGCATTTAAAAACTTGGTAAACTTGGTGACGTCACAAATTAAAGAAACCATCTACTCCAATCAAAATTTAATGAAATGTTTGGAATTAATGCCATCGATCGAATTTTTGGGGTAATTTGAGTACAAACTTTTCTTTCTTGCTATCAAAGTGGGCTTATATGATGTTAAAATAATTTCTTTAACAAATATTCTGGCACATCCTACACACAATCCATGCAATGAAGAAAAATTATTATACGTTTTACGTAATATTTTGTTCGTTTATGAAGAAAATCCGGTTTAGTTGGTTCGTTGACGTCCATGTCCCTTCCATTTCGAATGTTTTATGTGCATGTTTTTGCTTTTTTCTCTAGCCATTTTCTAGAATCCTATGCAGTGATATTATTATTTATATTATAAGAGCGGATTATTTTTTATGTAGAAATTAACATTTTTTTTTTTTTTGCTTGAACTTAACTATATTATGAGAAGGAAAACGTGTGATTCTATCGAAGTGTTAGAAAATTGCAAGTTACCTTTGTGTTTCATCTAGAAATAGACTATTGTATGTGAAACTTGCACAAAGAACTAGTCGAATACCCTGACAATGTAATAATATTGTTAAATTTTCCTATTTTGTATTTTGATTTGACAATTCCTTTTTGGGAAATTGTATCCAACGTTCTCATTGTGAGGTTTCTAATCACACAAGACCTTTACGAAGTCACGTACGAGAATTTCATATAGGGTACATAAGGTGTTCACTTTCAAATTCCTGGCGATTTTATTCCAGACCTGGTATCCGGTAAGTAGGGATGATCGATATTAGAAAAACATCGATGTTAACATCGAGTCAAGAGTATCGATATACGATATATATCGAAAGAAAAACATCGATGTTTATGTAGCAAAATAAACAACCATTATAATCTATTATTTTATTTATTAAAAGTTAACATTGCCAGTATTTATTTGGTACACTTTGCAAAAAAGTCACCTTGTTAGAAGTTTCCCTTTTAATCTGTTCCTTTGTTGATACAAATGCTGCCCAGCTTTTGAATAAAGTCTTTGTGAAGCTGTTGAAGGTGCTGTGAAACGCAAATATTTAATGGCAATTTTTTTTAAATTTGGATAAGTGGATCCTAGAACTTGCCATAAAAGTAATGGATCTTGTTTTAAATCAGCTACAGGACTTTTTAACTACTGGATAGATTAGAGTAATATCGATGTTTCGATATTATTCTCGTAACATCGATGTGTTGATGTTATCGAGGACATAACATCGATGTTTTTACATCGATGTTTTTACATCGATGTTTTCCCCCTAAACATCGATGTTTTTCTACCATCGATAAATATCGATCATCCCTACCGGTAAGTTAATGATGTAAATAAAACATAGGTAACTTATATTTGAAATAGTGAATTCTGAATTTTGTAAAACTTTAATAATAATTTTGAGTGCGTCCTGGCCGAATAAGAAATTAGTTTGGCTATGAATCAAGAATTTTCTAAGAGACGTCTCGTCCAAAGTGTCCAACCACTATTTCCTGCATTAAATATGTTATGTGAAGATGTCATAAGGCATAGAATGTTTATGCTGAACAACGGAATTGAGAAATATATTGGAACTTAAATTTTTTTTCAAATGCGTTCGCTTCAGGGAATTAAAACTGTAGGCTACATTCGTAACCAGTACTATCCCAGTCAGTAGCTCACAAGCTACATAACAATTAAGGAGGTCTACGTAAAAAGGGCGGGTTTCGGTATATGCCTTTTCAGGGAGAAGACATTTTTGCAACCTTATGGTTTTTTCCATATATTATGGATATAATATTTAGACACCTACTGTTACATTTAATGGTTCAGAAACTGTGGTTTGTTAAAAATCTTTGCCAAGTTTTGGAGAAAAGGCTGAGCATTATATAGGAGACAATTTTAAAAAGCCAATCTTTTGGGGAAGAATGGTTATTCCCGCTAATACCGGCCCCGTTCAGTTGACATCAGTATTTGGAATCTGTAGCTAAGGGACATATCTTAGTTATTCGCAGCAGAATGTTCCATCATTTGGGGAATGAATCAAGTAAAATATATTTTGAAATGTTTCCAAATAACTGTATGAGATGTTCAAGGAGCTTAAAGAAAGGGGTATTGATGATAAAAATACTAGCGTAGAATACATATCTGTTCTTCGTGTGATTTGAACACCCTGTATTAGAATTATATATTTAAAATATAAGAAATTGATAAAATCTCTTGCAATAACAACTCTCGGAAAATACGATATCGCAGAACGAAAAAAAATAGAAGAAAAAACTGTGGAAAAAGAAAGTAAAATGCTTAGGTTACACATTACCGCAGTAGACTTGAATTTGTTATTTGTGGTTGAATAGTTGATAGATAATGTTAGTATCTACTTGCATTTCCGAGTCAACCGCGCCATGCCTGGTGAACGAACGAGCGAGCTATTTCTTGCTTGCATCATCATAAAAATAATATCTTTTCTTGATATCTACAACTGAATAAACTATTACCAAGTAATAGACGAAGGTGTTTGCTGCGAAGGAAGGACTTTTTTCCACTTATTTTTGATGAGATATGCAACAAATTTTTCTTCTACGTTCTCTTTTCTTGTTACTTGAGAAATTGTTATTTTTATTCAAATTTATTTTCTATATACTGAGTTCGTGATATTTTTAATTAAAAAAAACTTTTTTACTTCGCATGGAAACTTCGTGGGATTCAATGTAAACGGATATTTGACTAGAGCATCAGATATTAAATAAAAATTAGTTTCTTCTCTAAATTATTATGTTCATTGGAAATATATCTTGTATGTATACCCTATTTCAAATACAATTGATCATGAGTCCAAGTTAAAAAATTAAATAATTCTTATATTTAAAACAAGTCAATCTTCCATTTTTTTTCTGAAAACAAACTGCAATTTTAAAATTTACGTAAGTACAACAATGAAAGAGAAAAAGCCAAGAAAACGGAAATTATTTAAATTCATAAGTGATGAAGCATGGTTAAATTTAAGTGAAATGGACCATACTTCTGTGATGACGTAGCATTTTCACTTAGAAATGACCTGCTTACAAAATGTTACTGCGTTGTATGAAAACCGTTGTAAGAAACTTGAAAACAGTATTTCATAATTTTCACGGAAATAACTAAAACATTAGAAGGAGCGAAAAAATTGGTAAAAACAGATTTTTTGTACCTTGTTATATGGAAACCACGTACCACGTTCTGTCAAAAGCACGTTACAAAAGCGCAAATTTGTGCTTCGTTATATGGAAGCTATTCATAACAGTAAATACTCAAACTTCATCGGTGGTACCAAAAGTAACGATACTTCCGGTTATGGAAGATAAAAGACTGCGAATGTACGTTCTAGGATGCGGTGACTGTGACGTCAGCAGTTCAGCAGCGCTATTGGAATACTTTCGCGTTATCGAAGGGCTTAAATATGGTTTACGAAGCTTTCCTCTGATCCCCAACTCGATACTCTTGGAGAGAAATATTTTTTTCACTTTCCAGATTACTTCCTGAAATTATCTCCCATAATTGAAATTCAACTTGACATCTATAATCAGCGCCGCCACACTCTGTCTCGATATGCTAAATTTCAAATTGAGAACAGTTTCACTAAGAACATCACCTGTGAAAGAGGACGGACATTGAAGTGATACCATAAGACGTGTTTTGTTTTGCAAATTTTGATACGAAACACTAAAAAGATTTAACGTAAAAGCCCCTACACCGAAACGCGATCATATATCCGAACAGTCTTGACATTTATATATTAATGAAGTTATCTCTGAAAGAAACCTCTGATAACAAAAATTATTATTAATAGAAATATTAACTAGTTTTCAATTTAAATTCGCCTCGCATTTAATGTCACTCTATGTGTCATATTACTCATATTACACGTCTGTTGGATTATCGGTTTTCAATTTCTAGTGTCATTAATATTTCTTTGTTTGGATATAGATGTCGACATTTTGTAAAAGAAAAACATTAATAAATAAAAATTTTTGGGTTGTATTTTTTTAAAAACATATTCATTGGATTACAAAAACTTTCCTTCATGTTTATTAAGAAAAAAATGGGTGTTTAATTTATTTGTCAATTTTTATAAGTCAGTTTAATTACACACCTAAAAATAGTGTTCCGGTATAGGAGCTTTTACGTTTTAACATTAAATCTTACACAAGAAATAATGAGTGTATTCACATCATTGCTACGATCCAAGTACGGTTTCAGTCGCGGTCCAATCCCGGTTCAATATCGATACCACTATTATGGTATCAATAATATTTTATCGGAGCAATATCAGACTTGTGTGAACAATTTTTGGTTCCAATCCACTCCGTTAGCACTCAGTTATCATGAAAAATTTTTTTTAACGAACTGAGTTCGAATTGAGAGCGTATAATATGGTTGGAGAACAAATACGTACCAAAGGGCACTGTGATGCAAACGAAGCAACATTTTACCGGAGCGAGACTGAAGAGGAAGTGCATCGCGGATTAAGGCTTAAAAGACAAAAATTTCTAGTAATATCATAAATAATTTATGACTACTAACGACCACTAATCCTTACATTACTCTTTTTTATATTGCTATTTTATAAAACACTGCAAACTGAGTACAAATATGAAAAAAAAATTCTCAAAAAATTAAGAAAAGAGCTAAATTAAATTATTGTATTTGTTTATTTATAAACATTAAAATAAAAGAAAAGTGAAAATAATAGCTCTCCGTCTACATTTTTTAATAATATAAATAATTGTAATTCTTCCCTCACATTTATATATTCTTTTGACAAATTTGCATTTATTTAAAATTTTTTATTTCTCTTTATTTATTAATAATAATTATGTATATTATTGTTATCACTGTGTGTGGAACAGAAATAGAAGACGACAACCATACTTTTAAGCAGTCTCCACATTCTCGCCCAGGTTGGACGAGGTTCCTCGTCGAAGCTCCTCACTGAGGTTGGCCGAAGCATATGAATAGCATTAAAACATCAACCGCGAGACACAACGAAATGACCGTCTACATCAATGAACTACTAGAAACCAACTAATATCAGAAAAGTGTAGCTTCCTTGGAGCTCTTTGTAGGCCTGTCACAGCTTAGGTGGTTCAGTCGTCCGCACACCTTGGTTCGGTTCGGACATTGATTGTTGCAACAATGTAATACATGAATACGTGGCGCTTAGAGTACATACATATTACACCAGACCTATTGTCGAGATTGTATGTATGATGTATGCGGATGTATGATGGATATACGTATCATCTCCCTCAAGCTACCGAGCTCATACACACGAACATGACTATACCACACATACAGACACAAACTCTAAATATGTATATAACCATAGAAGCCATTATTGTGACTCCCATTTTTGTGATGTAAAATTTTGGCGACAAGCGGGATACTAACTATTATACAGTAGTTTGGCCTCTTGCTCTACATTCTCGTTTCGTCCAACCTAGGCGAGAATGTGGAAGCTGCTTTATATTATGTACTAAGCAACTCACTCATAGCATAGAGAGAGTGAGCGAAGTATAATATTAAAAAAAAATTTTATGTATGTATAAAATTTAATTAAACAATGTAAACTTGTATTGTTATAAATGTTGGTTGGTTGTTGCACTCATGTACGTATCTCTTGTGTTCTACTGTTTGTACAATATACCCAAAGAACTGAAAAAGGAAAACAAGACAATGTATTTAGTCATATATTTATGTTTTTGATAGGGTAAGTGATCGGAATATCGTCCATGGTCAGTATTCCGTCCACGGTGGACGCTTGTGCTGATCGAAATAAGGAAAGATAATTTCGTATGTGTTGATTGCACGAATATAAAGAAATAAACTGACAACACAGTTGTAGGAATTTCCCGTCCCGTTTTAAAATCTACTGAGAGGTGATAAAGGGCTGATTTGTAAACATTTATGGATAATAACTAAAAAAATCCAAAGGAAAAATCCCAAAATAGACAATTTTGTTCAGTGGTTATGAAAAATCAAAATTTATTTAGCATTATTAGAGATAGGTGAGTTCATTTTTAAGGGAAGCTGTCGGGAACAAAGTTGTTAGAAATTAAAATTTAGGAAAAAATATATTTTATAAATTTTTTTAAAATTTAGCCCGCAACTTTTTCCAAGGGAAAAAGGGGGAAATAGAAATTGTCATTTTGAAGTACGCTACGACTGCTATCTTGTACTGCAAATTAAAAAAAAATAATCAGTTCTGATAGAAAACACAAAAATATTAAAATTATCTTAATAAGTCACATGATTTATAAAAAAAATTTTACTTCTAAAATAACTGGGACCTTTTATAGTATCTCGCCTCTAAGTTTCTTCGATTTCAATAAGCAAGGTCCAGAGAAAATAAAAAAAACCAAATTTTTCGACTTTTTCAAAAAGTTAAAAATGGTGATAACTCCAGAACCAGTGACCAAAATGTGGTAGAATTTCGCACCTTTTCATGCATCATATAGGTACAGAATTATTTTTAGTTTGATTCCATTTCTCTAGCCCCGGTAGATTTGGAGATATTCATTTTATTTAGACATATATACGTACATTCGTACAGGATGTCTTCACGGTGGTGTCCGTCAAGATCCGGTGAGAACCACATATGTTAAAAAGCTATAGTTTCGGCGTCGCTATGTAGCCTAAAAGGACGGAAAAGTAAATATCAAGTATTGTAAACAACTTTTAATGTAAACAAACTATTTTCGATATACAGGGTGTGATTTTTTCATCTTCTTTAGGTGAACTTTAAGGAAACTTTACCCTATGATTTCGTACGGGGTTCTTATATGAAAATCAAGATATTTGCTTATGAGTCAGAATCATAGTACTGAAGAGAAAAAGACTTAATATTTGTATAGTCTGCACATACTGTAAAAATATTTGGAACATTTACCCTATTTACATATACTTTTCAACTATTAGGTACATATCGGGAATAATAGAAGTATTTAGAATATAGTTTTGTATTATTATTTTGTTAGCAACAAAAAACACACCGACATTAAAATACCCCTGTCGCAGCATCTGTATAACATAGCGAATTTTCTCCTATTAACTTATTTTAGTTCAAAAAATAATATTTCAAAAGACTACAAGACATAATAATTAATAACAGTGAGATTCTACGTCCGCTTTTCAGACCTTTGTCTAATACAGATGCCACCTAGAATTTTTTTTTTTTTTTTTGATCTACAAAAACTAGTTTACAGAATTCAATTTATAACTTAGGAAAATAATTCAAATATCACTAACAATAACTGTCTTAAATGAGTCTAAAAAAATCAAAACGATAGTGTTTATTAAATTGCGTAAGATCTGACAATGACAATTTAAAAGTGGTCAAGTGGGAGTAAGCTAGTAAATGCAATAACAGATACGATTAATTTATAAGGATATTCTTGTACTACAAAATCTTAAAAATATGGGAACGCGTACTTTTTTTTCGTTAATTGTGTTTTATTTTTTTGCACAAAATTTTAAAAATACTTTATTTTCTTAAAAAACGGGGGCAACTCTAGTCACAGATATACCTATGAAAAGTTATTTTACTTACTTACTATACACATAAATATTTTTTGTATATGTCAATATCTAAAAACATTTCAGTACCTTTTTGGCAATCCTGGCAGAACTAAAACACGTTTTTAAATTTTTTTATTGTTGAAATCGAAATGTTCTTTTAAAGACGGCTAAATTACCATATTTTACATTAAAATGTCGACACAGTCACCCCCTAGTTAACTATTCTTAGACTTAATATTAGAAAATTGAGAAAAACACGTCAATTAGATTTTTTTATACAGATTTTATGTGTTATGATTTAGTTATAAAAGTCAAGACGATATAAAAAGGTGTAAGTATGGCTTTCATTAAATAAATTTCAGTTTTTCAATATACTTTCCATTCATTTTAAAGTAGCAGAATGTCCTGATAAATTGTCAAATAATCGTATATACGTGGCTGTACTTTCGGCTTGGATCGAATTAGACGAAGATTTTCTTCTAAAACCACATTTAATAATTAATTAAAGAAATAATAGAAAATTGGTGGATCCCCCACTTTTCAAATACAATCTTTGTTGTATGTAAAAATTTTATTACATTTTTTTAAAAAAACTGTAAGTAAACTGTAAAATTTTCTTTACACATTCTTTACAAATTTTTTTAATATATTTCCAAAATAAATAAAAATGTCTAAAAGAATGTGTCAAAATTAAAAAAAAAATTTTTTTGGCGTCAAAAAAAAAAAAAAAAATTGAATGTGCAAATTTATTTACGATAATTTAACTCATGTGTATCAAGTCCCATAAGAATATTGTAGTTTTTTCACTTTTACCATGGAAAAAAAAGTTAGGACAAATTTTTATAGCGAAAAGAATAGTACAAAACATTTAATTGGTCATTTCACTGTAGGTAAACACGATAAAAACGAAACAAAAGTCCCTATTGGTAAATTTAACTGATTTCAGAACCATAACAATGTATTAAATAATAATATGAACTATACTAATTTATTTTATTCGTATATTATCTTACCGTATTACACTTGAATTTTATATTTTTTCTGAAAAAATTTGTGTTTTCTACAACTCAATTTTCTTGCCTAAAAGCAATTTAACTCGAAGAATTATCAACCCAAAAACGCTTCAGCTACGCTGTCGTGTTTTTGTTAGTTGACAATTCTTCTCGTTAAAAAAGCTTCGTTAGACAAACCCAAATTTATTCGAAAAATACAAACCGCTCGTGTAATAATAAGTGAGTAAATTGCTGTGTTTATACATTATAATCATAATGGTTGCGCCATAAGAACGGGCCTAAGAGATGAATTTCCAGTTATGGAAATTCGCTAAAAGAGATAAATGTAATACAATTCTTACAATATAACGAAAGATATATAAAATACCGACTAAAGAATTGATAATGATAATGATTATGTGAAATAAAGTTAGAATGAGTATAATACTTATTATTATTATAGTGATTAGAATAAGATAACGTTATCAGAAAAGATTTTCATTCAGACAGCCCCATACACTTATGAAATATATAAGCTTTTCTGTAGTCGTAATCCCACTAATTGTAGCAAACTTTCCTTGTGGGTTTGATTTTTAACAGTTAAGAAAATGATTCTTGTAGAAAATTTTAAATTGAACTACATTAACAGTGTCTTTATGCTTGCTAAACGGCTAAAACTTCCTAATTTTCAAAAAATATTGACGTCCAATATGGAAGTACTTTTAAGGAAAAAAATTAATACAAATATTGCTTGGATAATATTTTAAACTTTATCATAAAACCTCTTGTGTATAATTTCTATGCGGTATATATATTCGAGTTTAACCGAAATAGTCAGGCGGATTTATTTATCCACAGAAAATGTATGTCTATAGCAGTAGTTATTCACTTCAAAAATTTCATGAAAATAACTAATTTCAATTTTTGCTTTTTGTTTCAGATGCCAATTGTAAACTCTCGATAAACATAATTGGTAAGTTTTATATAGCTACACAACTCGGTCACAACTTTAACTTGTACACATTATCATTTGAGACAAACAAGTTACATTGCCCGTAATAAGCCATATATGCTGTTTCATTATAGGTTCAAGACTTCCATCTTCTTTTCTTTAACCTCTAAAACTCATTTTCTAACGAATTCATAAAAACATCCGTTTAATAATTATCAACATGACGTTAACATAACATAATTATTGACTAACAACATCTTAATCTAAGTAAAATATGTCATCAAGCCTTCTTGCAATGTATCAGAGAAAATACATAAAAAAATACTTTTTTTGATTCTTTTGGTGATAACTAATAAGGCTCGCAGACAACAACTTTTAAAACGTATTTTCAAAAAAATAAATAAATTAATAAATAAAACATAAAAAATATTATATTATACAGGCTGTAAAACAAATAACTCTCGTCCTTTTGTGGGGTGACTCATAGCACCCTGTAGGCACTAAAACCGCAGGAATTTTTTCGGAATTAACAGTCGCGTCACCCCTCAAAAGGATAAGAGTTATTTCCCTTACACCCTGTATATATATATATATATATATATATATATATATATATATATATATATATATATATATATATATATGTATTATGTATGTATATATATATGTATATATATATATATATATATATACAGGGTGTAAAGGAAATAACTCTTATCCTTTTGAATTATTACTCTTATCGATTATCCTCATATATGTATGTATATGTATGTATGCATATATATGTGTATATATATATATATATATATATATATATATATATATATATACATATATATATATATATATATATATACAGGGTGTAAGGGAAATAACTGATCCTTTTGAAGGGTGACGCGACTGTTAATTCCGAAAAAAATTCCTGCAGTTTTAGTGTCTACAGGGTGCTATGAGTCACCCCACAAAAGGACGAGAGTTATTTGTTTTACACCATGTATATTATTGAATTCATACTTAAATAAGTTTTCCTTTGATACCCTTACTCGATGCTCTTTAATTTATTTAATTTATTCGTAATTGACTTGCCCTAAGGCTAATCAAATATAATTACATTATATATGATTATAAAAAATATTAAATTAGAAAGAGAGGGGAGTAATTAATACATTTTGGTTTCAAAATAGAGAATTATATATAATACATCAATAAATTGCAGCCGTATATGGTTGAGACATGTGCTATTAAAGCCTACTTGATGCTCTTGAAAAAAATTTTTCCCCCACTTTCCTAGTTACCCCCCTGAAATCAACTCCCCGAGTCGAAATTCAACTCAACATCTATAATTGAGCTACATCGAATTCACATCGAATAGTTTCCCACAAAATTACGTATGGCAGACGGACAGACACCGAAGTGATTGCATAAGTGTTCCATGTTACCAATTTTGATACGGAATACTAAAAAGGAATATATAGTGTGCAATTTCAGTGTGTCGTTTTCTCTGTTTTGTTGTTACTATGTATGTATTTAGAATACTTATGCATGTAAATAAAATTTCTTATATGCTTAATTTAATGTTAAGAAAGAAAGAAAATAAACACGTATTGTAAATCAAAATGTAACTTATGTTATTTTTATTTTTAAAATGTCACATATTTTGATCTATCTACTCTATCTTTCCTTAACTAACATAAAATAAATGCAAAACGTAATAAACAGTTATTTACTGAAAATTATTCGAGTTTTATAGAAAATATTTAAACAAAATTTAACGATTGGTTAATTTTATATAAAACTTGAATGAAGAAAAACTTTTCTTTCCGAAATTATCAAACAAAGAATAAATAAATTGCAACAAGAGATTTTCAAAATATCATCAACTCTTAATTAACGTTCACGTCTACTCTATCTTTTCCTTTCGTCAAACTTAACATAACTTTAACAGTATAAAATGTACATAAATATCAAACTCAAATATATATTTAACCCACTTATTGTGTACTTAAAAAACAAAGACAGCAACTATAAGTATATAAATATTAGTTAGTGTATGTATATAATTTACTGCAGCAGTCGACAATCGGTGGTTTGTGAGACGGTGGTTGTCTGTAACGTGATTCACTGAGGTCATCTGATAAATTTGTTTAAGCTGTACCTTGTCAGTGGCGTCTAGATGCAAACACTAAAAATGAATATGTAAAAAATTCATGAAAAAAATCCACATTTTTCATGATTTTTTGATAGGATGATAATTCGCGAACAAAAAGTTAAGCAATCCGAGAAATTTGACATTTTTTAAGGATACTTCGAACTTAAAAGAAGCATAATCAATCAATAATTCCTTGACTCCTGAGTAATTTATTTATAATTTTTTTTAAAATACCAGAAAAATACAGCATTTTGCAAAAAAATTTTCTACATTTGATCGATAATTTTACATTAAAGAAGATAGTTTGGGTTTTCTAAAACCCTACTTCCATTTGTTATAGTATCACTACTTGAAGGATTTACAATAATGAAATTAGAGCCAAAGGTACATTCTATAAAAGTATGATATGTATTTCATTCCAAAAAAATTTTCGCACTTGGTGCACAACTTTGAAATTTAAAAAATTTTCGGTGTTGGCCTTTAAGGGCAGGGTAAAGTATTAAAACAATTTTTTTTTTTGCATTTTTTTTAAATTTTTTTAACTGAATGCATAATATCTCAAGAATATTGTCTCAAAATTTCAAGTTGATTGGAGCAAAATTGACGAAGTTATAAGCATTTTTGTTGTTACCTGGCAGATTTTTCGCTCTCTATATATCTCTCTCTCTCAGTTATATTATAGAAATTTCAATGGAAGTACTAACGTGTTTATACCTGTACTGTATATTTTGCCTGTGTAGTGTACAAAATTTAGTTTAGCAGTTAGTATTCTATATCAGTTTTATACAAGAATTTTTAAGTGTTCAAAACTTTAAAGCGTTTTCCCCACAGCTCACGTTTTCAAAGACGGTGCCCCTCATAACTTCAAAACTACAGCACCGATCCATTTGAAATTTTGAACACTATTTCTGTACATAATTTACGAGGTAACGCTGAAGAGCTTTTTTCAAATTTGTTAATAATTTTTATAATACAATAACAAATTAGCCAATTTTTTCGCAAAAATCGTGTTTTTCCGTTCTAAGTGTTCCAAAAAAGTGAAAAATTGAAATTTCGACAAACCCTCCCAGCGTTACCTGAGGAAAACTATTATCTAACGAATGAACTTTAATTTTTTTGTTTCGAATGATCCAGCACCAAGTTATGAGGGGCACCGCAATTCTACTTTTTTCCGAGACACGTTCGAATAATTGCTGCCATTACTGTATTTTTTAATATTTCTTCGTGAAAATTTTATACAATATTCTTCGAATGTTATACTTTAAAGTACCACTGGTTTTAATAAAGAGATTTTAACTGTGTCGTCACAAAGAAATAACAAAAACATGCCTTTTTTGTACGAATTAACCTTACCCTCTCCTTAAAAAAAGTAGTATTTGACAAAAAAATTGAATTCCAGCATTAAAGTAAACATTTGTTGCCCGAAAATACTCTTTTCAAAATTATTGAGGACTGAAATATAGCCTCTTGAATAAAGGGCGACATTTTCAAAATTTTTTCACGTTACCTTAAGTTTATTGAAGAGGATATTAACACGTTCCTAACCATAAACTATATTTACTAAACGCCTAACTGGTACACTATTTTGACAGATTATACACTTTATATGAATTTGTTGATGTTGTTCAACGTGGTGTCTGAGTTAGTTAGGTTCCACTTGACGTCTCACAGTGTCACTGACTGTGAACCGGTTAATAATATAGACATAAATAAAACAATAAAATTTTAAGTTACGAATCCGGTAGTTCGTAGTAGCTACCCAAAAGGTTGTCAACTGCTGATTTACTGTATATGTGTATTTATTTCAATTGTTTAAAGATACACAAGAGGTAATCAAAGACATTAGTTAAAATTCAAGTCTTTCGTATGCCTCGTACTCATCCGACTAGAGTAGAATATTGTGTAGTTGTTAAAAAGAGAACGACCGAACAACCGGGATTAGCCGGGGGGGGGGGGGGAAGTTAGTTTGGGATATTTTATTGTCTCTCTACATATGTTAGTTTCCTATTCCATTCATCAACCCATTTATTTTCTTTAGTACGTAAGATGTACCTATACGTATTTTAGTACATGTCTGTCTTGAGCATAAGACCAATTCCCATTTAAATTTATTTGTATGAGTTTGCAAAAAATTACTGTGTGATTATAAATTTGCTAAATATTTAAATATTTTTTAAATATTGAGAAATTTTGAAAACAAAGTAAGCGAGAGATGAGCTAAACGGTTATTTTCTAATAACTGTTATTGCAATAACAGTTACTGAAATATAACTGTTATTTATAACATTTATTATAATAACTGGTATGATATTTGGATATTTTAATATATTTTAAGATATTCGATATGCGTATAAACGGTTCTGTTAGTGAAATATGCACAGATCTATAATACTGACGGATACTAAATAATCTGCAATATCTGTACAAATACTTGTCTATACAAGGATTTAGGCTTTATATACACAATTTTAACAATTTTATGGATACACAATTACAAATACAAATAGTTTTTTAAATGTGCTACAATAGAAAATGTGTAACTTGCCTGGGGCGTTATTATTTTGAAATTCTCCGTAGATGGTTAAAATAAATTACTGTGATCCTTGCTTTCGAATATATTAATATTGCCCTATGTTATAGATATTTCCAAAGGAGTTATTTAAGTAACCAGTTACTGGGTATTCCAGTTATTGACGATAACTGTCATCTTTCTATACTAGTTACAAAATAACAGTTATCAATATACCGATCATCTCTAAAATAAACTAGATAACTAAAGCAACAGCAAATCGGACCTTTGGAGCAACACTGACACAATTGCAAGCTCATTAGATAATTGTTCAAATGTTTAAACTATGTTTAAATTACAACGTTCTTTGCTGATTTATAGAATACAAAAAAGTAATAAAATATAATTTTATAATTCACAAAAAAACCTATTTACGACTAATTAGAAAAATTACAGATAGAGTTTTAAATCAAATCCTCGAGTGTATTAATGATGGCATTTGAATATGATTTTAGGTTAATATTTTATAAGCGGAAATTCACGTTTAATGTTTCCTTGCATAATAATTAACATTCAGACACAAGTCATAATTGCATCTACTCGATTTACATAAAATTTCAAATATAATATTGATACGGATCGTACAAGCCATTGCTACATAAGTATTATATTTACTTGATGATTTTACCTGGGTAGACAAAGGTATGTTACATAATTTTATGGTACTCGAAATCTTACTCATAGTCTTGAGTGATAGAGCTTATATATTTCTTAGCAGACAATGTTTCCAATTAAGATCATTTCTATGAAGTAACAATTTACGGAAATGTTATATTATATGCATAGAATTTCAATATAGATAGGCTTACCTTCACTGAGCACTGAATCGAACATATTAACATATATTTCCTAGAGATACCATTAAATTTTGAAGCATGACTCCATTTTAGTGAGTCCAACTTGTAACCACGGAGATTTGTTTATAAATATTAGATAAACCATTAAATTAATGGTTTGACCGCCATTAAAATAATCCCATCAGTCAATTTTTTTGCTTCACTTTCTTAATGTATTTGTATTACACAGCATTCTCTCTAGTCGATTCTCTCCTCAATGCTTACCTTAAATGAGAAAGATAGCAGAAATTTAGTAAATGTCTTACTAAATTTAAAGAAATGTGATAGACAAAACTTTATTCACAAAGAAACTCGACGAAAGGAGATCCTAGGATCCCAGATTTCTTAACTAATTGTTATTTAAAATGGATAGTATAACGTTAGCCCTTCGCCGAGTTTTTAATTCGTAGAATTCCCCGAAAGGCGATGCCAATTTATCCCCGACAATTGGATCACAATTTAAAAAGTTTTCGGTTTTGTCGTAACCGTTGCTGTGCAATGCATGCCTGCGGATGCTAAATTTATAATGTTTTAGTCTCTGTTGGCTGTTAAGTGGGTGTAAAACAGCGCAGAGATAATTTGTTTCTTCCCACTCAATTAAAAATTACTTTGGCATTGGAATTCCTTTCCTCGAGTCGTAAGTCGTTCGTCCTGCCTCGGCTTGAAAACATGGAACAACGACGCAACTGGACGCCTCACTTCAGATATGTGGTTCGGGAAAGAATTTAAATAAAACACGAAATATTTAAACCATTTAAATTTATTTAATACGATTAACGATTTTAACAATGATAAATTTTCAATTTGTTGTGTAAAAACTTTTACAAAAACAGTTATGGCGTCGCGCCTTGTATATAAAATTCACATAACTCGATTATACGTTGACTACTTAACTCATAATAATTTCTTCTTGAGAGAGAAGAAATTATTGACTCTCTCTCTAATGACGTCAAGTCATTAGAGAGAGAAAAACGTCCTCTAAACAGCTGTACCAATAAAAACTACGGATTTCAGCTTTTACTGTCTCATTTTACAGGATTACTATCCTACAGTTTTTCAAAGAAATAAAATGTGTGTCTAACTTAGACATGTAATTTTCGTCATAATTGTCATATTGTTTTAGTTTTGATATATACATATATATGTTCAGAATTTTATCGCGCATCATTTAATGATGTTTGAAGTTATATTCGATGTATATATAAAAAAATACGAATATCCGTTTAGACCCGGACACATCAGTTTTTTACACTATGGCCGCCATTCGCACTAGCAGTAACTCCCACTATCCATACGTTAATATTCCCCCCAGAATTACGCGGTTTATGCCTCCTTCTGGTGTCATAGAGAGGCATACTATGCATTGGCCCCTCTCCCTTCCCACAAAATATTTTCAAGTCTTTGACAGGTTCAAAGACATCACACTGTATAAAACACTGTCCTAAACCCGACAAGAGAGGTTAGTTTGCATGTTATTACCTTATTTAAGTAAGTGTCCAGGTCAAGACCGATTTAGGGTGTAGACCCGGACACTTACTAATATTTTTTATTTTTTTTACTTTTACTTATAACGAAACAAATAGGTCATGGATATAACAAATAATATACACTCTTTGTAATGGTAATACTTTTGTTGGTGATATCTATGAAGGAAACATGTATAAATATAAAATTAACCAAAAAATGTAAAAAAGTGTCCGGGTCTAGACGGTTTTAGGGTATATCATTTTTGATTGAACATACATCGTTCCTTTATTTAATAAAATAATGAGACTAGAATAATTAATAATATCCCACAAATATTCTGCAGTTTCTAAACTCCTCAAATAGTAACAAAATATAGGAATGAGGTAATTTTACATTTTGTACTAAGTTGCATATTATATAGAAGTGTCGAATGATTGTAATTTAAGGTATTTATTAGGTATACATTCACTCATACATTTTAAAGGTGTGTAAAATCGATACAAATACAAAACTTCATGTTCAAATAATAACACTCAGGTGTGTGTTCAATAGTTCGTACGTTACACTAATATGTATAACACCACATAATGTAAATACACTTATAAACCATCTGTATGCGCATGTAACTCCTCACATCTCAATTAACAATAGAATTGAACTGAAGAAGTAAGTGTATTTGTACATATACGTAGAATAGAGGATATGGGTTTTCAAGTTGCACAACAATCATGTTGTATTTAATTCCCGGGTGTACTCCTTCAGGACTTTCATACTTTGTGTACCATTACCAAACCACCACTTCATTTTACTATGCGATCGTGTACTGTATACTATGTTTATCTCATTAGGAAATCAAATACAATTGTTAAAACAATCTAAAACGTATGTTTCATTTAACTGGTAAAAGTAGGTACCAGAGGTACAGAGATGACGGATAAGATGTTGTAATTGTGTCCTCACTCAACAAGTACCTACCAAGCAACCAACATACATATATATATATATATATCAAATTATAAACTTTGAAATTTTGTCAAGATATCTACTTATTTTCAAACATAATTAAAATTTACATTTGAGTTTTTGCAATTAAAACTCCGACAAAAATAAACAATCGTAAAATATGTTGTATTATTATTTAACATTTATATTATAGCTGAAGAGCTGACGACTACATCGAGGGTCTACCAGTCAACATTGTCTAGAACAGTGTTTTTTAACCATTGGTCAGCGGCCGTTACCTGATTGCGAGCAAAACAAAAATGGTTTTCGGGATTTAGTTTTTTTTTCTATTTAGAGTATGTGATACAACACATCTAGAGCATAGAGCAAAGAAAACGTCAGAGTTAACTTTTTAGACAGATGGTCGAGCAAATGGTCGGAAAACAACATTTCATATTACACGAAATAATATTATACCAATTAATAACGGAAATGTTTCCAGGCTACAAGACTACTACATATATTTAACTTTGAAGAAATGTTATTAAACATTTCTTTAATGATTAAGAAAGTGTCAATATTTGTCTGAATTGCATGGTCGACCAAGTGGTCGGAAAACGACATTTTATATTACACGACCTGATGTTAAATTTAAAAATTTAAAGAATTTTTTTAAACATTTATTTTTCTAAAATTATTTTTAATAATTTGACAAACTATGGTGTTTTAATAAAACTAAATACGTTTACATTTCACTGTGATAATCAATACGCATAAATATATACATATATTGTTTAAAATTTATTATTCTTAAAATTAAAAAAATTTGTTCGATATTTGACGAATCAATTTGGAGTGTTACAATTGTGACATGAGACATTTTTTTGCCTTTCTTCCTATAACAAATTTTTCAAAATGGATTTATCAACATGTTTTCTGACAATGGATTTAGACGAAAGTCAATGGAACTAATTTGAATAGGTGATTCATAACGCGATTTGTGGCTCTTACAGATGTTTTTTTTTCTAAAAATGATTTTTCGTTTCTTCTTTTACTTTTTCTGTTCTCTATTTCAAGTTTTGTCTTTGGATGTTTTTTTGTTGTTTCACATTTCCGTTTTCGTATATCATTTTTAGTGATGTACGTATTTCCTTTTTTGCAACCAACGAGTTGCTATATTTGACATTGTTTGATTTGATTGGTTTTGATCCAAACTAAAAGGTTTTTAGTTTCTTTTGTTTATGAAAAAGTTTTTTAAAAATTTTTTCAGTTTTTATTTTTATTTATATTGATTTTTATATTCTTGTCTTGATAATGGTGTTTTGAGACACCGAAACCGGTCGACATGTTGAAAATTCTGTTTGGTTTTTTGCTGGTCTTAATATTGAGGTTTATCGCCAAATAAAGTTAAATAATGAAATTACCAGCTTAAAATTTTTTGGCGAAAATAGAGGTAACAATTTATTTATTTATTTCTTTAATGCTTAAGAAAGTGTCGATATTTTTTCTGAATTGCATGATCGACCAAGTGATCGGAAAAC
This sequence comes from Brachynemurus nebulosus, assembly GCA_035578155.1. Taxonomy (NCBI): domain Eukaryota; kingdom Metazoa; phylum Arthropoda; class Insecta; order Neuroptera; family Myrmeleontidae; genus Brachynemurus; species Brachynemurus nebulosus. The sequence goes on from JAPWDM010000005.1 coordinate 12,108,943, forward strand.
AATATTTCATATTACACGACCTATAATGTTATACCAGTTAACAGTGGATATTCGATCTGCGTTGTTATTGCGAAAATCAGGCTGGTAAGTTTTAGTTTAAAGCTAAAATTTTGCAGGATAATTCATTATTTAACATACCTATTTTATAATTTATGCAAATTGGCGGTAATCCATATTCTCGTGGGACAAAGTCAATCAGCACCTCTGGAATTTCGATCAACAGATTGTCTTTTATCTAAGCAACTTCTAGACGGTGTTGATTAAGAATGTTCTATGTATCAGTCAGCGATCTAATCAGTGATTTCCACTTTCTTACTTCATAGAATATACACTGATAAATTTTCAACCTGTATAAAACTCCTTAATGGTACCATTTTTGTGTTCCACCGATGCCAGGTGTCCCGAAATATAGAGGTACCGACCGAAATATAGTTATGTTAAGGCTAAACAATTGAGTAAATTTCAACTTGTCTGGTTTGAACGCGAACGTCGTCAGTTCTCGATCTATAATTATGTAGCCTTCTATAGATAAAAAATAATCTTGTAAAATGGGCTGATGTTCAATACTAATTATTACTTTTTTGTTAACGTAGACTCTGTACTATATTTCTGTATTTGTCTTTATAAAATCAATCAAAAAGTTTCAAATTAATTTCGAGCTAAGATAACGTCTATCATTGTAAATTACACCCGATTTGAAATCGTTTAAAAGGATTTAAATTATATATTCTAGACTACAAGTGTAAATTCTCATCTAATAACCGAAAATTTAAGCCTTTTTCTAGATTTATTTTTCTTATAAGAATAAAGATAAATACTGCAGTGGCGTAGCGCGCCTTGAAGGGGCCCTGTATCAAAATTAGTTGGGGGGCCCAAATGAAGGGTAAAGATTTCTCACAAAAGAAACAAAAATGCTTGCATTAAATTAAAATAAATATTTATTGATTATAAGTTATCGCTTCCTCCTAGAAATTGAGCTAGCCAAACAATTCAAATTAAATATACACTTTTCTTGCCTTTTTTCGGCAAATTGATTTAGTAAATCATCTATAGTTGAAGACGGTTTCAGTTTTTTTTTAAATTTCTGCCTCTATAGACAATAGTGACAAGTCTGATAGCCGTTCCTGCCCCATCGAAATCCTTAGGTAACTTTTTATCAGTTTTAATTTTGAAAAACTTCTTCTCGCTGTTGCGGTTGTAACTGGAAGGATCAAGAATAGAAAGCATGCTGTTATTACCTCCGGAAAACTGGATGCAAGGCAAATTTTATCAGCAATAATTCCATGAGCTCCTTAATGGAATGAATTTTTTGAATTTCAGATTTTAAGCATGTTTTCAGTCCAATTAATTGTTTATGAAGATTAACTGAGATGTCTTTACTGTATTTAGCCGACAGTTTTCCGGAAGCGTTTTTTATCACTTCGTTTGAAGAAGATAGGAGTTTCTCTGGTTGTATTACCTCGAACATAGGCTCAGGTCACAAAGGCTCTGAAATCTGTTTAGTTTGAGAAATTAATATATCTAAACAGCAATAGTATACATTGACTTTGAAATATGATTCCGGGTCTGAAATTCTCTCGTATGACAGTTTTGTTGTATGTTTTTTTCCAAAGAAGCACGAGATTAAGTGACATTGTGGATAACATTTAACTAATTTTCGCTTACACACGTTAGGGGCCTCTGTAGCCGGGGGGGGGGGGGGGGGGCGTATCATTGATACGGCTGATACGGCAGTAGCTACACCCCTGATAAATAGAGTACTGTTGCAACTGTTCTGAAAACTGCATAACTAAACCAAAAACTTCATTTTACCCAAAACTATCTAAATTAAGATAGTTAAGTTTTTCCAGATGATGAGATAATATCTGAATTCTAGCTTCCAGCCTAACAATTTTATTTTAGTGAAAAGTAACGAAGTGAATATTTTAAATGTTAATTATCTTAATTTTAGTAATATAATTGTCAAATTATCACCTCGATAATTCACCATGGCTTAAAATTTTATAAAGATAAATTTTTCACGCACAAATATAACGATAATTTGCGGATTAACAATAAACTGATATTTTTCTCATTTAAATAAAATGGCGGTTAACTACTAATTGCCACATTCTACATAATTCTACATACCTTTATACTAATTCTGTAAAAAGTATGGAAAAATGATATTAAAAAATACATCTGAATTACTACTACCTCGGTGGTTTGGGGGATACTAGCGATGCCAACATTTTATTATTGTCCTAGTCCCAAGATACATATGCCGTACAGGTAACTTCTTTTATATTCATTCTGTTATTACATTTTCATTTGGCTCGACACAATTTCATTCTCAGTATAGTTACAGTAACTTACAAAAGTCTTAGTACACTGAAAAATGTACAGAGCCATGGTAGGAATAGGATACATGAGATTGAGTGTTCTTTCTCAAGCAGGAATTAAACTTAGAACTTTTGTGGCTAGAGGTTAGCTCGTTAACGCGAGTGCCTTTAAAAAAATTTTGTTTTCCGAGAATCTAAAATTTCTGGCCGCCAATTTTTGTGATTTTTTTAACAACAAAATACTTTCCACAAGTACTTAATACAAATAAATTAAAATAAAAAAAATAAAAATTGTCTATTAACTGAACAATATTTTTTGAACAAAATGATTTGTCATGAAATTTACAAAAGTAATTTTTTAGCTGTTAACCACGTGACCCAAAACCGGTTGTGACGTCGTGTTGTCTTATTTTTCAACACGATTGCCACTAGGATCACTACCTTAAATACCGGTTATCCTACTCTATTCAAATATAACCATAAAAATTAACCCTAATTTGATTAACTCCCCCACCCCCCACCAAAAAAAAACAACAATTTATTTTCCTAGTTATAAGAAAAATAAATAATTTTTTCTTAGTTACAAAACACCTATTGTTATTTGGAAAATATGACATAAGTAACTAACAACCAATGAACTTCTTTACCTACGCATATTTTGAAAACAAATACTAAATTAATTTTTTTTAACAATTTTCGACATGATATTGAAAGTGAAAAAATTTTCGTATTTTCAAATGGTCCCCCAAATGAATACTTCTTTAGGCGCCTTGGGCGATATTTAATAGGGAAATATCTTACAGATTCGCGTCACCAACATGCTAATGTTGACTGTATATATGTAGCCATGAGTGTGACGTGTACGCATGTACACACACATACCCCAATAATTGTACATACTCGACTGTATGATATGTGCCTTGGACGCTTTTTGGATGAGTAAAATCTTGTGAGTTCTCGTTATCGGCATGCTTATAATAACAGTTCCTATATCTATATCTATAAGGGTGGCGTGTTGTACAACATTAGTGCTGTGTATATCTGTTGTTACATAGTTTTAAGTTTTTACATCTGTCGGCAGTCCCTATGACTGCATTTGCGGGTATACAACTATAAATAGCAGCAAAGTTTTCTTGGGGAAATTTAGAAAAAAATACTGATTTTCTGTTTTGTGTACGACAGTCTCTGATAGTGTAGCTGACAATTCAAAAATTCATGAAGTTACTGAAAAATCTAAAACTTCAACCACTGATATTTTTCAGTGCTGAACCAAAACTTTTGTGGAATGCTGTATGCCGTATTATGTACGAATACATTATTTGTCGGTTGAACATATTCAGTCGTAGCCGCTGCTATTCAGTCGTTTTTCCAATGATGACGACACCGCAATTGTCATTATTATCCAGTGGTGGTGGTGTTTGCGAATGCTACATGGGACGTGTGGTTATGCGAATGCGATGAATCCATTACAAACTACTATTTGATATTGTTCAGTAAAATGGTAATATAATAAAGTTATATAGTCTTATAATATGGTTTAATTTTTGTGTAAAATAATTTTGCTGGGTATAGAACTAACCCACGTACCTCTGGCTGATGATGACGATATGCGGTAGTAAGTATATTGTGACTGTGTAATATGGTGGTTGTCGGTAATGATACAATTGTAATAGTTAGCATATTTTTAAATTTAATTTTTTTGATCCGTTTTTGTTCTATGGAATAATAATAGAATGAAGTAGAATATAAATTTTTGTTCGTTCTAGGATGTAATAATGATGTTTTTTTATGTTAAAGACTAGTTTTAATTATTGGCTTACTAGTAGGAACAAAAGGTAAAAAATTTAATGTTGAATATTTATGAAGTGGTCGAATTTAATTGGCGCAAAAAGTACGTTACAATTTTGACTAAAATATTTAGGCAAATTTCTGCTACTTCTTTGTCTTTCTTTTCATTTTTATTGAAGTAAAATAAGTATCCTTAATTTACTTTTGATACAGAACTGCTATAACCTTACTATTGTTATGTATAAAACCGCTGTAACCTTACTACTTTTGGTCTAGAATCGCTGTAATCTTACTACTTTTGATACAGAACTGCTGTAACCAACTTCTGGTATAGAACTGCAGTGGGACCGCGTTAATTTTGGTATAAAACTGTTAGCTGTAGCCTTATTACTTTTGGTATAGAACCGCTATCACCCTACTGCTTTTGGTATACCGCTAAACTTTACTACTTTTTATATAGAACTACTGCGATCTTTTTACTTTGTTATAAGAATCTGTTGGATAAAATTACTGAAGAAATAAATCGATGTTGACTAATGGTAGATCTGAAGCAATATTTTATTATTTTCAGTTTTGAAAAAATTCAACTTGTAAATACACTCGTAATTGATGAAGTTATCAGTTTTCACAGAATAATGACAAAAACTGGCTACAGCTTTTAAATAAGTTACGTATTTTGAACCCGGCGTGTGTACACTATATTTTCAAGAACACGGTGTGTACGCTGGGTCTTTCAAGGAACGGTAGTGTTTTCAAAGTTTTGTAGGCTTCCAAAAAATCTCAAAAAAATCTGAGTTACTTTTGGAGTATCTACTACATGGCCCAGTAGTTGCCAGAGTCAAAAGTTTAAAACTGTTATTAATAAATATCGACCAGTAGTCCAAAGAGCATGAAAAATAAAATTTTGTAAAAAAATTCCTAACTCACAATGAATGAATATTAAAGCAAATGGTTTTAGGCTTTTGTAGCTTATACTATCCGCTTTCAAATGAATATAGTTTTTTGGCATCGACCCCAAAAAGCTGAATTATTCAAGCACCCGAAAATGGGGAATATTTACAGGCAAGTCATAATAAGCGAAACAGTATTTATTTGACACAAAATGAGTTTTTATTATTGAAAATATAAAAGAAATTAAATACTAATAGAAAAAACCGAAAAAGCAAGAAAGTAAAGAAAAGAAATGGAGCAAAACTTTGTTTTAAATAAAAAAAAAAAAAAATGAAAAAATAAAGCCGCGATTCCACTGCTATGGACGTTATCCATGTCATCTAACGTGGATCCATCAATGAATTATAACGGTAGGGTAAAAGCCCCCTTTGTGGAACGGTATCTAATTATGAACATTTACATATTAATGAAGTTATTTCTGAAAGAAACGTCTGATAACAAAAATTATTATTAATAGAATGATTGTTTTTCAATTTAAATGCACCTCGCATTTAAAGTTTCCTTACTTAATTAAAGAAATAAATATGTAAATGTCAAAACTGTTCCAGTATTAGATACCGTTCCACAAAGGGGGCTTTTACCCTATACCATAATTTATTCTAGCCTTAAAAAAACTGAAAAACTACGACAAAGATAAAAATAACACCATCCACTTACCTTCGAAAATACTGACGCCGTGTGTACACTGACTCTTTTAGGGAATGGATGGAACTTTCACTCGCTCGCATCAGCAAGTCAATCGCCGGACCCAGGCATCCATTGGACCTTGAGTCCCCACTACTAACTAGACTTTTTACGGAGTGTTGTCAAAGCCCGCGCTTTATTCATAAGAGAGAAATTTGAGTCTTAAATTTCGACTGTTCCTTTAAAGACCCAGTATACACACGCCGGCGCCGGGTTAAATGAATATTGTAATATATATTTGTAAAATTGTAATCCTGAAATCCAAAACTCCACAAAAATTATTTCTGATTTTCCATCGTCCTCGGGCTTCTGGGTATTGTCCAATAGTATATCAACAGGTTATATAGATTGCAAAATTTATTTCGTTATATAGATTGCAAAATTTATTTCAAAGTGTTTTGAGCGGCATAATATACTGTACAATTCGTCAGTGTAATCTATAAACTCAAATTTTGTGCAAAATATTTTTGAGCGTGTGGGGATCGCTTAAGACTTCCGATTACACACATATAGAACTTCACATCTTTCAGTTAAAGAACCGAGTACGAATTTTTTAGTGTAATCAGCACAGCGGAATAAATTCACTCTTAATACATGAAGAAGAAAAGGAAATGGAAAAATTCGAATAATACCTAGAACTATAAACATTTTGTTTCAAAAAGGAAATATGTTGTTTTATTTCGTTTTAAAAACAATGTAATTGAAATTTTCCCATTAAATAATGAAATTGTTTAATTATACAAAACAGTACAAAATAAAGAACGAGTCAATAAACTAAACAACAACTCGCATTACAGTGATTCTTACTACCGTATTATTTATTACTGTGGCGAAACACCAGCATTAAATAGTGTTAAAGGCAAAATAACATGAAGAAAATTACAACATGTACACAATTCGGGGATAAAGATAGAAGAAATACAACCAGATTATTGTCATACTGGGTGTAACGGAGAAAAACTACCAAAATTTTGCATTCACTCGATTTTAAGCTATATAAAATAAGCACCCATATTGGAGATTGATTTTGAAATCAGACTTATTCGGTGAGAGTGCCATCAGAAGTTGATATTTTATATTAAAATTGGCAATTTCCCAAATTACGTGACAACGAAATTTTGTAGTTTTTTCCTGTTTTTCTTGATTGATTTGCAAGTAAAACAAATAAAAAAGTAGATAAAGATTTTCGGAGATGTTTAATTTTCGTTAAAAAATATTAAAATTAAATATATTAAGCATTGCGTTTAGTAAGTAAATAACCCATTTTCCTTTCTTTTTTTTTTAATTTGGGCAAAGGGAAATACTAGAAAGAAAAATATACAATTTAATTTAATTATCATATTTATTTATTACTAAATAATATAATTTCTAAGAGGAATAGCAAAATCATATTAACATAACCTAAGTTTCCTATAAATAGAAAATTAAGTTTTAATATTTTTTAATGAAAATTAAATATGTGCATAAACTTTTATCGTCATTTTTATTTGCTTTAATACTAAGTCAATCAAAAAAAATTAAAAATTTGACAACTTTATTTTTTCGTTGGCACGTAATTTGGGAATTAGCCTTAAAATTATAACTTTTTCTTCATTAAGGTCCGTACTTTAACACCATAAATGGTACTAGAACTGGTACACTATTTTGACAGCTAATGCACTTTATATGTAATTACTGACGTCGTACAGGATGATGTGTAAGTTATTAAGATTTCACTTGACATCTTATAACGTCAATGACCATCAAGGTATTAATAAATAGGTATTACAACAGTCTAATATTCTAGAGCTGGCAGAATAAAATGTAGGCAACAGTTTTACGCAGGAGTAAATAAAAACAAAAATTATTTATCATTAATTTCTATATATTTTAAATATTCTTCCACTGAAATGGAGCTCTTAGAAATTTAACTGACCAATGAGGTCTTGGAAAAATATAGTTTAACATATAGTTTGATATATTTCAATGTTCTTTGGAAAATAAGGTGGGCCAGGCAGAATTTAAATAAATTTTTAGGGTTCCGAAGCAACATGTTTGGAACTCTAATGGTTTTCTGCGCCTTTCTCGCTTTCCACCAATAGCGTAATTCGACATTGACCTTTATTTTATCTTTTAAGGGTCCATTTCGGCCAGTAGCGTATACTAGAATAATTGACATTTTCAGTTACATAACATTTTTTTTGAGAAAGTAATATTTCCTGTTTTTAATACTAAATTCTCAGCTATTTGTTTATGGTATCTCCTGTCAAATAATTTTAGGAATTTTTGCCTAATTTTTAGAAGTTTTTGGTTCCCTGTGATACCATCTGTTCATAATTTACAATTATAGAACTAATTTCGTTCTAATTATAACAAAAAAATGATTAAACATTCTGTTACATCCATTGTATAAGTTACACTGTATAACTTTATACATAAAATAGATTGGCTCAATGGTGCTATGTTGGTTCACTAAAGTAAAGCTGACATTTATAAGATGGATTTCTATCCATGGATTAAGTTAAGATTACTGATAAAAATGAATGTGCTTTCCTTTCATTTCGCCTTTGTACTGTGCTGGATGGCGAACGTTGCTGCAGAGAAAATGAACGATGAAGGAGGTGAAGCAATGACAAGCGGAAATTGTTAGGATTAGTGTTGCGTCGCGTTTGCGGCGGGCGGGCGGGGGGAGGGGAGAGGTTAGCGGGGTATCACTCACTATGTGCGCAGTTTTATTTCGTTCACACCAAAATCTTTCACTATAATAAAACATTACTTACCGTTTATTTTATACGACAATGTATTATTTTTGTTTTACCCACCATAACGACATAATTTCCATCTTTGTTGCGCTTATGACGTACAATATACATATAATCAGGTAATAAGTATAAATGTACCTACGTATTTTTTGTCTTTATCCAACCATCATTTTCTTTGAAAATTTGTTATTGTCTTACGAAAATGTTCTCGTAACATTTATCGTTTTAACGTTTTTTGAAACAAAAGAAAGAATTGACTTGGTGTTGCTCTTGTCTTTTAGCGAATTTCCAGAATGAAATTCAGCTATTACAGCCACTGTCATGACGCGACTTGAGCCCGGGACTATGGCAGAAATTTGTTTTGAGGTCCCTAGAAACCGAAAATAATATTCACTAAAATATATACAGAGTGGGCCATTTTAATCTATGCATCTAAATATCTCGCGAGAGGTGCCACCTACCAAAAAATGACCTTTACAAAAGTTGTTAGGTACGAAGGGGGACATTAAATGGTGACCTTAAATTTGACCTTGACCTTCATTCTCACGGTAATTTAGAGATCAAGTCGTATCTTTCAACTGGGATGACGTATTTTTTATTTCGGATTCTGAATGAGCGTGAAATTTCACGTCGAAAATGCTATAAACGAATTTTTTTTTGACCTTGAATTTTTTATTTTTCAGTTATGAAATTTATTAGTTAAATTAGAATTCATTTTTCATGACTTTTTAGTGTCATTTTTTTCTGGATTTTGATCTTAGAATGACTTTCTAAGGTAGTTGAAAAGGAACAGACGCTCCTATTTTACGCCTCCAAAAGATGCCGACACTTTAAAGTTAGGTTTTCCCTTTAAAATCTAATTTTTTTTTGTTCTTTGGTGGCCTTTACACCTCTTAAGGGCAATAATAAAATTTCGTTTATTGCATTTTTGACGTGAAATTTCACGCTCCTTCAGAATCCGAAATTTAAAATAGGCCTTTCTATTTAAAAAATACGACTTAACCTGAAAATGACCTTGATAATGAAGGTCAAGGTCAAATTTAAGGTTACTATTTAATGTCCCCTTCCGTACCTAACAACTTTTGTAAAGGTCAATTTTTGATAGGTGGCACCTCTGGCGAGAGATGCATAGATAAAAATAGCCCACCCTGTATATATATATATATATATATATATATATATATATATATATATATATATATATATGTGTGTGTGTGTGTGTGTGTGTGTATGTGATAACTCTCGAACGAAGAGTCCTAGGCTTACGAAATTTAGTGAAAATGTTGGAAGTCCCAAACCGTTGGATAAGTTCGTTAGCCAGACACGTCCGATACCCGGAACGTGGTTTTTGTTCTTGCAAAAATTTCCACTTATTCAGAAATTTTTGCGAAATTTTTTTACACCATTTAAAAGAGAAAAAATTTCATAAAAAAGTCTTTAAACTATTATTCTATGTTAAATAGTTTCCGAGAATAACTAATTTTTATAAACGGAAATTCGCTATGTTATGCAGGATGCTGCGACAAGGGTATTTATATATGGATGAATCTTAAATGTAATAATTGTTATACTCATTTTGCTATATATTGCTTTTACAATTTCTTTTTTTATTTTTTATTGTCACTATTCCGGGGAGATTTTTCCAGACAAACGACCAATGAACTAGTAAAGCACTTTCCGTAAATGTTGTTGTTGAATGTTACTTCAGTAAAAAAGTATATAATCAGCTTGAAATATTGATAAAAATAAAAAAAAATCTGACGGAACTACTTGTTTATTTGCTACATTTAACCAAGGTGAAAGTCGTACTTGTCATGTGAGCATCCATTCACCATCACTACCGGTATACGATAGTGTTGGTAAGCGCATCAGAACTGATCAGACACACACATCATGTGTAGCTGACGTTGTAGAGAAGCCATCACAGTGTTCAGCACTGCAACTCGCAAGGATCCCCATACCAAAACAACTATGGTCTGATGCGGGCTTCAGAATGCGTTTTGTTCTATCACTCGTCTGGTGTATCCAAGTCCTCAGCGTAGGTGTAGAAAATTGTAACTAGTGGTGAGCCCAGAGTGTGCCCGACACGACTTAAGACATGTAGTCAGTCGGTGCCCGTCGCCGAACACATAGTGCATTGTAATACATTCTTAGACATTGTTACCTGAATTGGACAGGTTGGTCTGTCCCATAATAGGTGTTTTGTAGTAGTATGTGTGAATACGCACACTACTACAAAACACCAAACCAACACCATTGCAAACAGTGTGTACGTCCACAACATAGTGGGGAGATTTTACGTCACCCACTGGCGACAAGTGGAAGAGTTTGATAGACATTCTAGTTTGGTCTCTTGGGTGTATCAGTAGAGAGTAAAAATACATATATCATCAAATCATACATTCATATGACCTATCTCATATGTAAATGGTCATTTTAAATGTACATACATATTCTATGACCAGTACATCCGTAACACATATAGATGGCAACACTATTCAGATAACATTATTTATTTATTGTGCGCCGTACATATATACACCAAACGATAAAATTCGGACGTCTGTTATTCCCCATCTGTTATTGTATTTTGTATTTGATTTTAATAACGACAAATCAATTGCATATTGAATACTGAATTTTAAAAGGATATTCGATTTACATTTTCTATATTTTTTGTTCTATTTTTTAGTTTTATTTTCGATATCTTCAAATCTGCCCGCCAATTTTTATTTTAATGTAATATTTGTGTCAGACTAAAATATGGCAATTTAATTACCATTTTAATTAATAAAACCTTTGCCGTCTATTTTGCCAATGTCGTTTGGTTTTTTGATCGTATTCAAACTTCAGTGCTTCAGGTGTCATGTGAAAAATATATTCTTTAAAATATCTATTAGAACTTTGATTGGTTTCCGTAATAGAAAACTTTAATAAGCTGAATATTTTTTACATTTTAATGCATGCCTATGTTATAATAGTATTCAATTTTTAGGGTTTCGAAGAAAATATACTATACTTAAAATGCACTGATGTTCTTTAAATTTTATACCGAAAACTGTGAAAAACTCTAGCTTCTGAGGAACCCTGCCTTAATGCCTCCCCAACATGCACTTGGCGAATTTTTTTTCAGTTTTACCAGAAACCCTTTTGTTATACAAAATGTAACTCTCATTGTTCGTTTCAGTACCAAATATTTATTTGACAGCAAAATTTTTGTTAGTGTTTTTTATATCGTAGCTATAGTAAATCCTGTCACTGGAATTTGTCTCAACGAAAAATTTACGTAGAAAAAGTTTCTTTTCCGTCATCCGTGTTTTCTTTTTGCTTCACTCATGAAGAGGAAAAATAACATTTTCTTTGTTAATGCGTATCTTTTTTGTTGGAATGTCATTCTGTTATTCATTTGATTTAATTTTTTTTTATTTTGTTTTTTATGAATATAAGAGAAAAGGAAAAGAAAAGAAATTGAAAATTAAACTTTTCTTATTCTGGTTGATAATGAAAATTGTTGTACATTTGTTATTTTTATTAAATGGGATCAAGTTTAGCGTGTTTTTGTAAATTTTATGTATATTCTGTATACTTCATTTTTATAATAATAATAAACATGTTAAGTTTATATGTTAAGTTTATACAAAACCATAAAAATAAAACTTACGGAATTATTTCCGTTTTTATTTCGATTTTAGTATTTATAAGTTTAAATATTGTAAGATATCGGGAATTTCGAACATACAACAATTTTGGCAACCTTTTTTTAATATCTATTAACCCAACCACCCTAATGCCAAAGAGATCTCTTCTGGGGATTCAATGATAAATCAAGAATTAATGCATTTATTTTTCATTGGTAGTAGTATCACCTAAAGACGGACTAGTAATCTTGCTAATTTAACATGGTTACAGGGTCTTGTCGATAGGATTGACAAGACCCAAGCCTAATTATTTCTTTATTGTTATGAAATTTTCGAAAAATCAGTTTGATAAATTATTTCATATTATACGTAAATAGTGTAAAGTATGACCAGAATTGCAAATTGGCGTTTACATAGCAGGTGACTTGTCACGTAAACAACATTTATCATTCTGTCGTCCGATTACCATAGTAACAGATTACAAAAGTTTACTTACCTTCCTAGGAACGTAAATAATCGCTTACCGTCAATTAGTAAATAGATTTTTCGATGGAAATATATTTTATATAAATCGCCACTATCAGGTCAGTCCATAATTTCGTGCGTATTTTTTTGATAAATTTTTAGATAATATAAAAAAACACAATTAAACACAATTCATCCTTTCTGCGATCTGATCCACTGTTAACTGTGGCTCTGACTCCACAAGATTTCGAAGAATGTCAACCTCAAAATTAACAGGACGTCATAAACGGGGTTCATCATAACTGCTGCTTTTTGCAACTTAAAATTTTTTAAACCTTTTCTGGGCAGTCCTTACACTAATAGTGTGTTCACCATGTAAACTATTAATTTTTATCGCTGCAGACCTAGCAGATTCACCACACAAAAATAAAAAATGTGACACAGCACGTTTGTACTGATTATCTATATTCATCTTCTATTGGTACTGAAATGCGTTCGATATTTACGAAAGTTTGTGATGTACTGAATAATATGTTAGTCAAACGATGACAAGTTCCGACAGGTTCAAAATTATATTGGTTTAGTAATCGAGTCATAGTGAATTCCATGCATGCTATTAATACGCATGAACTTATAGACTGACCTGATATTTAGTAAGATTTCATTTTCCGTCCATTTTATTATTTTTTATTATTTATTTATTCACCATTTGTTCGGTTGAGAAAATAACTTACTCATACTTGATCCGTAAGTTTACTTTTATGGCCATGACCATTTTTATGGTGCTTGGCTTCAGCTTTGGATTTTCAAACTGTATCCAAGGTCACAAAAACAACCTTTATGGTTCTCGCTAAGGAATAACTTTACCGATGAAAGCTTATGAAATGCAATATATATGCGTAGGAGAGTATACGATTTAATATAATAAAAAAGGAAGGCCGCAAAAGGAAAACTAAATGATAAACATTGCGTTGGTTGATATGTATCCAGTACAGATGTACCCAGAATAATCGACCTTCAATTTATTTCTTTTTTCCTCCTTCGAAAAACTTTTTTTCCATTCTGTTCAAAGACGAAAACTAAAACCAAACAAAAGTGGATAGACGTATCCACAATCCAATCCACATTCTTCTTTCTTCACTTCACCACAACAAACAAATAAGTAATATTACGTTTATAATAAAATAGAAAAGAATAGAATCATTACTAATAATGTGGTTACTAACTATACCCTTATTGAAACAAAAAAGTACCTAACTAGTGATAGAAAAACTTTCGCAAGCTTTTTTTTCTTTCTAGTTGTTTTCGAGCAATCTATTCCACATTTGTCTTTGTCTAGTGTGTATCAGTACAGTGTGAATCAATTAATTTAACATGTAATATGATTTATTTGTTTATTTTTGTTTGACGAAATCAATAGTTTTATTTTTTGTGATTTTTTCTACTAAACTTTGTATATAGGTTACTACACCCTCAAAACGATTTCTTTATTCAGAGATTAAAAATTTCTTAAAGGAATTTTGTTTTTTTGAATCAAGAAAGAAATAATTTTTTTGATTCAAGGAAATATTTTGTTGATTTTTTTCAAGAGTTAATGAAATAATATTTTGAATCAACAAAAATTTTTTTTTTTTTTATTTAGGTAAAGGAAATAAAATAAATCTTTAATCTTTGAACAAGGAAATCGTTTTTAAAGTGTAGTTTTAAAAGGCTTTACAAAATGAAGTCTTGATCTTGGTCTTGGTATTGCTAAAAAATCTTGCACTTTCTTGCACTCTTTTTATTAATAAATTCTTTCTTTCTAAAATCAGAATTTTCACTTTTTACGGTTCCTAAAAAATATTTTGTTTTTTAACTGCCTCTCTGTCCACTTGAATATTTATAGTCGAGACCAATTGTAGAGACCATTCCATTCTTTTATAAATTTAATTTGCCTACAACCATTTTTAATATTATGACATACTGTACTACACATTTTTGTTTATTATTTTTTTTTTAAATTATTGATACTTAAAATCAAATATTAAAAACGATTGTAAATAAATTACATTTATAAAAGAAGAATGGAATGGTCAGAACATTTGGAACCGACCATAAAACTTTCCAACGCGCAGCTTCGGAATTGTTCGGCTAATTTCGATAAAATTTTCAGGGCTTCAGTTAGTCACACATGAATTTCTATTAAACGTGGTAAAGTCTATTAAACGCCGATATTTGCAAGTATTTAATTAACTTTGAATTTTTAGAGAAATAATTTTTAATATTGTTTTAAATATTTTAAGTATTGATTATACTTAAGTCTTCGTCTTGGTCTTGGTCTTGCTCTTGGTATACATAATCTTGGTCTTGATCTTGGTCTTACAAAAAGTGCAAGACCAAGACAAGACTGCAAGACCAAGACTAATTTTGCTCATCACTAATATAATCCTATTTAAAACAAGATTGTTGGTGATTCGTACTTTTTATCTAAAATCTATCTAAAATTATCTTCCAATTTAGATTTACATTTTCCAGCAAAAATGTAAATTTATCCGAATTTGTAAGTAGACATAAAGTCTTTTTTGCAGCGCTAAGCTTACTGGATTGGGATTTAGAATCGAGATAAGTACAAATATGAAGAGAATGAAGCAAATTCAAATACTTGAATATAGGTATCCCCTGGTGATTAATACACACTGTATTACACCATTAATAATAGTTTATTCTTTTTCGGAGAGGAATTTTTCTTATATCTAACGAAATTTAATTAAACTGTGGAGGAGAACACAACCAGTGTACGTAAATTATAATAGCACAGAAAAACCAGGGATAGATTCACCTCTCAATTTCGAGGGGAATCATATTTCTTTAAAAAACTCATTAAGCTTTTTTTTGTAAAAAAATTTTTTTTTAAAAATAGTGTCGAAAACCTACAATTCGTTTTTGGTTTCGTTACTCTATTATATTTTATTTACGATTTTTAAAGCCTTGAAAAATTTTAGTAAACCTGAGCTAAGCCTGATGACGTGATCAAATTAAATAAGAATTCATTTTCAACAAAAACTTTATTGAAATTATCTAAATTTCAGAAATTGGTCGAATTTGTGTTATTTAGGTGTGAACTCTTCACTTCGGCTATCAAAATGACGAAATTTCTTTTAAAGATGTGATCAATTCGACAGAAGTCTTTTTTCTAGTGGGGCAATTCGCTTTATTTTAGTAAAAACGGAAATAATGACTTCGAAAACATGTTGTTCGCCGCGAATTTTATCACTCTATAATCCTATTTACGGTTTTTTGGGCACTGAAAAATCGTATTAAACTTGATGACGTCATTGAAATAAAAAATTTCTTTTTTCACATCTTAAGCATTATGAAAATTATTTGTATTAAAATGATTGGCTAAATTAGGGTAAGCTGGGAGTGAACTTCTTACTTTAGTTATCAAAAGACGGAATTCCTTTTGGAAATACTCAGTCAAAAAATTTGTGTTAAAATTAACACATTTTACACGTCCAGTACGGTCCATTCAATTTTTTGTGTTTTTGTTATTATAATATTATAATATACAATCTCTAGTAAGTTTACATGATCTTTTGTAACTGAATCTGTAACAAAATAACCTTAAAATGTAAGAAAATTGTTTCATTTTTAAGCGTTTAATAAAACTATATTCATCAATAACTGAAAAAACTTATAATTGTTCGGTTTTGTTTAATAATAGGAACTACTCTCTTTTTTTTTTTATTATATATATATTTTGGTAGATATATATTCCAATGAAACTTACGTACCTATAACATTCTTTTGCTTTACACAAAGATTGTGTTACTTCTTTGTTGTTCAAAACAGGTTAACATTTTTATTCTGTTAAATCGAAATTTCTGTTAATATGTATTTTCATTTAATACAGACACGAAATATTACATTAACGCTTGGTAGTGTTACTTACTTAACACAAAAATTTTAACCACTAGTTCTTTTTTACGCAGAACACAAATTTTTTTACTGTGTACGACTAACCCGGTAGATGTCTTTTTTCGATTAGTCCTAAATGATTAATGTTGGAAAAAATACAAGAAAGCAAACGATTTCAAAATTTATACTTCACCTCCAGTTTGTTATAGCAAATTGTTTTTAGAAATATGACTGATTTGAAAAAAACTTTTCTCTGGTGGTGGTCTTACGTGTTTATTTTTAGTAAATTTAAACGATCGAATTCCAAAACCTATAATTCGCTTCCAGTGAGATATTTTTTTAACATGACAGTCATGAAGAATTATGACGAAATTACTAGTTGTTATAATTGAATCGGTTATTTCAGAAAGAGCACATGTGTGTTTTTCTATTTAATAATTTCAGCCATACTAAGTAGCTTAGAGTTAGAAGCTTAGTAACTTAGAAGCTAAGACTCGTTGTGGTAGTCTGGTTCGTCTATTGAACGCTATCGGAGTATCCAACGCAACGCTCCCAATGTGTGTATTTTCCAAAATAATAACACAGAAATTTCAAACAACAAAGTTTTTTAAACAATTGAAGTATGAGATAACGATATTTCAATGTAATTGATATTTCTCTAAGTTCCATTTTTATTCCACTAGTCCCAATTCCAAGTTCAATGGTCCACTGGTTCTAATTCCAATTCCAATTTGATTCAACTAGTTCCAATTCCCAAGTCCAATTTGATTAGCCACTGTCATCCACTCAATTGATTACGCGCTCTGAATTCCAACTGTTCGATTAGAATTCCGAATTCCAACTGTTCTATTACAACTCCGAACCTGACGCCTGGCGGGTCCTACATTTATACCCCTTCGTATGTTGACGTCTGTTGTTATTGAGTGGGTTGTTTACGCATAACCGAAGTTTGTCGTACGTTCTGGAACCGTAGCTTCATATTATACGGTACACAATGTTGAGTACAGTGGGGACCCAATAAACTAAAGCAAAAATATATATTAGAGGTTTACAAAGTCTTACTGGTAAAAATTACAATTCTTTTCAGCTATTATACATATTTTTATTACTCTATCTCAGATATTTGAAAATGGAACATGACGTGCCCTTTCTGCAATAACCGATTCAATTATTGTTGATGTAATATAGGGTGGCGGGGCAGTTAATCAGGTTTCACTTGACGTCTTACAGCGTCAATGACCGTCAACCGGTTAAAAATAAAATACTGTTTACATCGAAAGAATTATTACGCCTAACAATAATGTCGTTATGATATAAAATTTGTTTTTTTTAGATAAAAATATTATTATCTACAAAATTTCCCCACGAAGAAAAGTAATCGTTTCTTTTAACACATGTAGGAAGAAAAACGTGAAAAAATTCCTCAGGATAAAATAAATTCATTTAAATTTATGTAAAACCAACTGGAAAATCATTCATCTTTTTTTGAAAACGAGAAAATTATATTGCACAATAAAAATATTATTTTTTACGAATAAAATAATATACATAATTTTTTTATTTTTAACCGGTGTTGTAAAGTGTCTATTGTCAAGATATAAAAATTATGATAATTTATTTTAAGTGATAAAGAAATATTTTTATTTTTCATTTTTATACCGGAAATAATGATTTTCAAATTACAAAATTATTTTGAAATTTTCGACATTTTCATTTTTTTTTTTTCGTATTTATCTTTATGGTTTTTTGTTTTAAACGTTATGGGCCATTTACTTTTAATGCATGCTTAAATAAATTTTAACAGTTCTGTAATAATATCCACTACATAATTCCACGCAAGCATAGCTAACTGAGTTGAGTTCAAGAAGTTAATAATTGTAATTATGTGATTTTTTGAGCGCTATATGAAATTGTTTCCGTTTCTCGGGTGTAATTTCGTACATTAAAATTGTACTATACGAGTATCTATGCGCTTGTATTATTTTATACATTTTATATTAAGTACTATTGAAGCTAAACTCTAAATATTTATATTTTGTTGAATTAAAATTAAGTTTGATATTAAATACGCTGCCAATAGGGTGGGCACACAGCTTCCTCGTAGTCGTAAAAGGCTTTAAAACAGTATTCTACCAAATATACATATTATATACCGTGAAATTATATATTTTCGCCTTGAAGTTTATAAAAAACTGTTGTAACTCAAAAGACTTAAAGGCTAAATTATAAAATAATAGCAAAAATATTTTAGTAACTAACCCCCAATATACCCTAAAAATTCGAGCGAGATAGGACTAGCAGTAAATAAGATATTGACATTTAATGGGACTTCATGGTAGCGGCGTAGCTACCGTTACTCGGATTTCGATTAAATTCATAGGGGACCATATAGGAACCAAACTACATAATTTCTGAAAATTTCATAAAAAAGAATTGAGTAGTTCAGAAGTTATGCCACTTGGTGCAATTTTGGAATGACATGGTAGCGGCGTTGCTACCGTTACTCCGATTTTGATTAAATTCATAGGGGACCATCGCGGAGCCAAACTGCATAATTTCTGAAAATTTCATTAAAAACAATCGAATAGTTCGGAAGTTATGCCACTTGGTGCAAAATTGGAGACACACAGACGGACAGACAGACGGACGGCCCAAACCACAATTGTTCAGGAAGCTCTAAAACGTAAAATGTGCGTAAAAAATTTGATTTTGAAGAGAAAAAATTTTTTATTTTTCAAAAGTGATCACAATGCTTCCGCTACTTTAGTAGTCTCGGAAGCAAAATTAATTTAAAATTTTACTTATAGAAAAAGTTTCGTATATAGGGAAAAATTGCCGACATTGTGCACTCTAGTGTTTTACTTGAGTCTTCTGAAAAAATATGTCATGAAAATCTGGTTTAGTGGCATAGAAAATACACTGACACAACTTCCTCTTACTTGTAACAGACTTTTATCCAGTTTTTATTAAAAATTACATAAAAAAAGCCATTAATTCAAATATGTTTTATATATATTCTCAGAAAATAAAGGTGTGGCTCAACATTAAAGAGCTCCAAATGTGATAATATATTCAAAACATTCCGCAAAAAACTATTAAAAGAATATGGTAAGTTAGCTGAAGAAAGGTAAAATATTGCTAATTACGATTTTGTACCAGCGTCCCATTTGGATGTATACATACGATTTAAATGTTAATTTTTAACATTGGATTCCCATAAGGAAAAAGTAATGTCACAAGAGTGCTTTGAACAAACTAATGATACTAATTTAATACTTTAACAATTGTTACTATAGCTTTAACAATAATAATGCAGTAAAATAAAGAAATGAATGTCGTAATTTTCAAGTAATTCACATTTTTACATAATAAATATTTGTGTCATCTGCTGTAAATTCAAAAAGGCATTTTTTTATTTTCTTGAAAATAAATATTAAAATAATAAAAATACCAAAAAAATATTCTATTGAAGAAAAAGTGCAGATAATTTGGTGGAAAAAAGTTATTTTAAAAAGAAAATTACCAAAAATAGGAATATGTTTATCCAAAGGAATATGTTTATCTAAAGCACCCTTGTGATATAACTTTTTCCTTATGGGAATCGAATGTTAAAAATTAACATGTAAATCGTATATATACATCCGGCCGGGACTCCCAGTATATCTAAAAGGGAAGTATTCACCAGATATATATATATATATATATATATATATATATATATATATATATATATACTGAAATTATATTTTTGTCGTACAGTTCATGAAAACTTGTTGATACTCAAAATATTTATAGTCTAAATTATAAAATTTTACAGACTAAACTCCAAATACTCTCAAAATTTGAGCAAAGTGGAACTAGTAGCAGCTACGATATTGACGTTTACTGGGATTTCATGGTAGTGCCACAGCTACGATCTCCGATTTCGATGAAATTTTTAAGGGACCATCTAGGAACCCAACTGGATAACTTTCGAAAATTTCATTAAAAACAATCGAATAGTTCGGAAGTTATGCGATCTGGCGACAGACAGACACGAAACCAAAATTTTTCCAAAAGTTCTAAAACGGAAAATGTGCGTGAAAATTTTAATTTTCGGAAAAAAATTTTGTATTTTAAAAATGATTACAGTGCTTCCACTATTTAAGTAGTCTCGGAGACAAAATAATTTATTATTTGTTTTTCTTACTAATAACGTCTAAAAGCTTTTATTGAATTTTTTATAGAAACGTCCATCGGTACAACTATTACAGCTACTACAATATATGCAACTGCCCCCTACATATTCTTTAATTTATCATGTTTTTAATTTATCAGTTAAATTCATATATGTATTATATTAGAACAATAAAAACAGAAAAGATCTGAGCGAAAAATATACAATTACAGAACTAGTGAGAAATAATAGGACAGTCAGGTAGAATCGAGATAATTAGAAAACGAAAAGGTACATCATTTATATTAAAAAAGCAAGCTTTTTTTGTAGAAAAATCCTAGCGTAGTGAGTGACATTTAGATACACTGTATGGATGGTGGATTGGCTACCTCCACTTGTACTTACTTACTTGAGTGACATTTAATTTAATGGGTATTAAATGTGTTGAAAAGTTTTATTTTTTTCATTTATTTATTTAAAATAAAGTATCCTGGCACGGTGTGTTTTAGCAAATTTTCAGAAAGAAAATTAAACTATTACAGCCACCGTCATGATGGAACTTGAGTGTGAAAGAAATTTTTTTCAGACCTCAAATAAATATGCACATTTTTGTCAGCGCGATAATTGTTGAAGAAAACACTATTTTTTTTTATGAAATTTGGTGAAAACTTCAAAAATCTTGAATGAGTTCGTTAGTTAATCCAATTCATTTTACAAAATCAAATATGTATTTTAAATCTCTTTCAACCTCAAAATATTCTTTTTCATCAAAAATTTCTTTATATCTGGAAGAGCAGGATTGTTTTCTTTGTATTTTCGAATATTTATTGTCAATTGACAGTAAAATTAAACCATTTTAAGAAAAAACCACAAAATTTTGATAAAGGAAAATGACAGTGCGGTTTAACTTTAAAAATGCATACAAATTATGTCTTGCAATGAATATGGTTCCATTAAGAACGCGCTAGGTGCCTTAGTGAGATACCCTTCAAATTTGCTTTATGCTCTCTATATCCTATTATAATAAAATACAGTGTTCCTTCTCAATAGTTCCGCAGAATGAAATGAGGGGAATAGCTTTTCCAGGAAATCTTGTTCTCCTACCATAGGCCAATCGCTCGCTGGCAAGCTACAAAAATTTTTTTATGTCTAGATTTAAAATTTATAGTTCAATAATTTATGACCCTGTCAAAATTAAAAACTTTTCAGGAGCGTCAAAACAAGTAGGTGGGTCAGAATAATATAATTTCAAAATCAATTTAAACTAATGTTTATTATACAACCAATTCATACGATAAAACTCTAGTGGTTTATGTTTAATAAAATGCATATACAATACATAATAGATACGCATAATTAGACTACATATTTCCACATATTACGTATATGTGCATATAGTATAATGTACCTGTACCTACACAGTATTGGATCTGGGTTATAATCTAATGATATCATTTTTATTGTAATCACCTATTTATGCATGTGTTATTAACAAAATTCTATTTCTTAATTATTCAAAATCGAATTAAAAAGTACTGGCTATTGTGTAACATTTTTCGTTTTCGTTTTCGGGGCACAACGTCCTGAGAAAGCACCTGCATATCATGGGATTAGTGGAAAGTCCTCTCTGTCGAAGGTGCGGCTTGGAGGACGAATCTTCGTCCCATGTTCTATGCTCTTGTGAAGCATTGTCATCCTTGAGATGCAAGTACACCACAAATCCAATTTTACGTAGTGGTCGGTGCAAATTTAAGGGGAAGTACGTAAAATCGGAAGATCACGGGCGTCGGTAAACTTTTGTTTCGGGGGTTGGTAAATATTATTTATCAGAATTTATTTAAAACAATATTATCCTAAGAGATAATTTATACCTAAAATTCGGTTGTGTAGACAAAGGAAATCGAATGTTATACTAATGAATATGAGTGACGACTTTTAGAAAACTGTTGAAAAATCAACTTCACTATCGCATTCATCAGCGTAAAAGACGCCAAATAGCGGAAGCTGACAAATATTCTAGAATATTCTAGTCGTGAACTAACAAAGATACCTAAAAACAAACTTCACTATTGAATTGGGCACTAAAAATTAGATTAACCAGTGCATTTTGACAAAAATTCTAGAATGTTCTATTCATCAACTAACAAAGATATCGAAAAATCGATTGCACCATTTAATTGGTCATCGAATAAAAGACGGAATAGGACATTTTGATAAATGTTCTAGAATAGTCTCCTCTTTTTCAATGGACAATTAAATGTTACAATTGATTTTTCAATATCTTTGCTAGTTGACAAATAGAACATTCTAGAATTTTTATCAAACTACACTGTTTAATCTCATTTTTAATGATAAATTCAACGGTGAAGTCTGTTTTTTGATATCTCTTCTAGTTGACGATTAGAATATTCTAGAATTTTACGTTACTCATTTTGCATTTACATTTTGCATATTACGTATACAGAATATGTGCATATATATCTACAGTGAAATTTTAATTTTTTTAAACGCTACGAGACCCTCAGATAATATTACCTACGGCCCTGACTCTAGCTTGGTACATAAATTTTCACCAACACAGATAAACAACAATATATCTGTGAGAGGAGAACCCCACTAAATCGCTGACGTCACTACGTAAAATCGGAGTACGTACCATTGGATGGTCACTGTATCTGGGATTTCCAATACTGAGTTCCGAGGACATCAGGACTGCAGACTGTAGTGCAATCCTGAGTTTCTATGAGGAACTGGGCATTAGCTAGTCCCTCTTGGATGCCGTGGGGTACAATGGGCCCGTATTTGGTGGCCTACGTGCAACGGGAGCTCTGAATCCCAACTCACCTACAGCATTCATTCAGCATTCATTCAACATTTTTCGTTTACTGATAAAATAAAATATGTATCTCCTCATAAAATTTTGTAAAACTATACGCTCGCTTCTCTAAATGTTTTTTCATAATTTTTATTTTGTATAGACAAATCAATTTTTTATACCTGCTTAAGATTTATGTTTAATTGTTTACATAATGAGGGTACCAGTGAATACACTATCAGCGTATGCAGCGGATCAATATAAGCAATGCTGACTAGTTAGTCGAATAATGATGTTACAAATTTAAGTTGTCTTACTATATTTATTTAATTTAGATAATTTTTCTTCCACTTAATGTAAACAAAACAAACTTTTTGATTTTTAGCTTTGATGAAATAAACAAATAACAGGTGGTAGAGTGGTGGTAACGCTCGAGTCTCAAACTGGGGAAGCGGAACTATTGAGAGCGGAAATATTCAGAATGTGCACTGTTCAGAATGTGCATTGGTTTAGTTTTGATTTTAATTCTTAAACAATTGTGTCTACTATCACTTTATAAAAGATTAATTAATAATGTAAAAATATGTGAAGGATTATACCTAGCTGAAATAAATTAAAATTTTTAGAGAATCTGTTGCAATTTAAATACAATTTATTTACTGGAATGAAAACCGCTCTAATTGAATGAAAAACTGTAAATTAATAGAGCGTAAAATTCCAGTCTATAAATAAAAAATTTCAAAAATAATAAAATATTTATCTACCTAGCAAATATTTATTTTAAAAAAAACTGTGGTTATTATACATACAGTAAAGAAATAACAAAAGTATAAATTTAAAATTATAAAGAGGAAAATTTAATTAACTCCCATTATAAAACAATTATAAAAAAGGAAAAGTTTATAAAAATACGATATGTAAAATTTGTTCGAAAAGAAAATACAACACAAGTACTAGGTAGGTACACACAGTTCAGTGTACAATAAAAGAAAATAAAAAAATATTAATGGTACATGTAAGCTTTGGGCACAGTTGTAGTGAAACTTCTTTGACGACTTTAATTTAAAATTTTTTTTATGATTGAAAAAAATAAGTAACAAGGTTTAAAGTTTTGTAATAAATTAAGAATATTAATATGTATATTTTTTTAAAATATTATCCAAAATTTTTAACAGTAGTTACTGATAATATAATTATGATACGAGTCAGATATTCAAAAATTCAATTGAACACATTTGATTTATTATCTTCACGACTTCAATGAAACTTGGAAGCAAACTTCACTTCTTTGATGAAGTCGAAGCAATGAAGAACTAATATAGCATATAATACTCGCCTATGTATTATAAAACAGTTTCAAGAGAGAGAAAATAATTAGGTACCTACTTGCAAAATAGGTGAGGTAAACAGGCAAAATTGCCAATAGATAATCCATCAAAAATGTTGGCTAATGAACATTAGCAGCATTTTAAAAGTATTCAAACGAACAAGAAATACTATGATTAGTACCTTGTAGAGCAGGAGCTCCCAAAGTGCCACCTGCGGGTAAAAAACTGCCTATGAACTCCAAAAATGTGATGCCTGATCGCCTACAATCTCGAATTCGTAAAGATTGTCTACATGATTCTCGTATTAAAATTACGGTTGTTGGAGCTTTTAAAACAAATTTGGTATTCGTGACAACATCATCAGATTTAAGTTTTTATTTTTAAATTTAGATCTGCTGACGAAAGGGTACTTTAAGTGTCAAATTGTCATGTTTCTGTAAAAATAACCAAACTTGTTCAGAAAATGTCACCAATCTTCCCGATGTGAGTTTTTCTGTAAGGTTGTACCTCCATTTTCAATTTATAAACTAGAATAGGAGATTGACCAAAAGTCGCTCTGCTATGAAATAGTTCATTACGATCAATGGATTATATACAGTTTGTTCACCAAAACAACAGGAGTTTAAGTAAACAATCGCATATTTTTTTGTATGTCAGGGCTCGCAGATTAAATTAATCAATCAATTGCTTCCGTGGTTTTAAAGAGTTCCAAACCGTTTATGAAATGCAAAGTAATACCTAAAGACAAAGCATGGCTGTTGATATTGTAAAATTTTGACACAAAAAAATATGTTAAATATAGTAAAGCTCGCTCTATACTGTGAAAACATAAAATGCAGCTAAAGAAGTTTCACTTCAAAAGAAAAAAAACGCAAAATAGAAAATCATTATGTGATGTTTATGAAAAATTTCGTTATTTATTTCTATTGTTATGAAAATAGAATAAAAAATGTTACCAGGATTTTCCATCGTTCACGTTTACCCACCTAGTAAACTACGAATACCAACATATATACATATTTACGTACTGTGTGTACAGATCGCGTCACTGGAGTTTGCAAAAAACTACCCTGAAACAGGTTAAATATCTTACAACACTATACGAAATATATAAATAGTATGGTAATAGCTGTTGTGGACTTTTTAAATACGAAAAGTAGGCGATTGCATAGCTATTCGTAAAATCTTTATTATTTTGGCTGTAATAATTAATTAATCAAATAACATAAAAATTAAAATTGATAACATTTACAGAATATTGTGAAATATTTAAAAATTCTTTGTTGAAGCTTCCCATTGGAAGTTATTGTAATGGGTTCGATTTTACGAATCGCTAATTTTGACATATCTCCACGTTTCAAGGTCACTAGAATCCGAATACATCGTTTTTAGCGTGATGTCTGTATGTTTTCTAGCGGTTTGTTGTTTCTGGTAAAAGAACGGAATTAAATTTATTAACATAACATAGATTATATGGATTTTTTACCATAACATTATTATATAATGGCTTAAAAACCTCCCCTTGATGTTAAAAATGCACCATTTTTTTATGAAATATTTTTGTCTTGCATGTCTTGAGAATAAATAATGATATCATTTATTAGATAAGAGCCCCCACCCTTAGGTACAGAGGGCGAAGCCCCCGGTATGGCGCAAAGGGTAAAGCCTGTGTCGGGGGCCCAGGAGAGGAGCTCCCTGAAATGAAAATACAGTAACCTCTAGTCTTTAAGGACCCCCAATGGGAAGTTGACAGTGTGGGTAGGCCTGTCCCCCCAATTTTTTTTTTTTAAAATTAGAATATAAGTCATATTTGTGGCTTAATATAAATATCAAATGTCATATATTTTATATTTTTATTCAAAAACATCCTTTTAAATTTAAAAATCCTAGGACAACCATAAGAAAATTTTAAATTTAACTAAGCGTTAAGAATGAACATAGCGTTCTGCTTAAAATCATCTATGAGAATAACGCACAAGGTTTGCAAACTTTGATGGAAAATTCTGAAAAGCTTATAATGTAGGTATATACATAGTATATATGTACTTGAATATATCAGCAAGATCTATTTTCCTTTGCACAATAGATTGTGTGTGAAAAAAATTTTAAATGTTGGCTTAATAAAATATTTTCTTTATGTTTTATATTACTTTAAGTGAGAAGAATAAGTACACGAATTAAAATAAATTTTATATAGAATGTTTTATTATTTTATGATTGTATTCCTGTATATTTCGTATTCCCCCTGCCCCTCATATATTGGGAAAATCTCGTTAAGTAATAAAAGGGAAAAATTTACTATATCAAACATATTTTATCAATGTTTTTTTTTTCTCAAATTTTTTAATTAACATGCAATTGAAACTATTAACCGAATGAGTGATTTTATTATTTATTCTGTCTGTTTCGGTGAAAATTTCGTAAAATTTATACCCTAAAACTGAATATTGAAACTGGAAATAATTCATTTTCATCTATCAAATTCACAAAACCATGAATATAATTTATTATAAAATGGAACTAAAGCCAATATTTGGTTTCTACACACACATATACACACACAAACACACACACACAAGTTTATCCGTTATCGATATGTATGAGTACCTATATATAATTTGTACAAAACAATGTACGGAATGTTTCAGAATATACTTGACCTATTAATTTATCAATATTACAGAATTTTCGTCTGACATTTATCCATGAATAGCCAGCCACACAGAATGATCACACTAGACATGACAAAAGTAATCTGAATAAATTAGGTAATTTTTTGCACGATCGTGTATTTTCATGCATTTACCGATGCTGTTGACAATGCTAGTAAGTTACATTTCCCGAACGTTTGCTTATATCCATGAAAACAAAAAAATTATAATACGGTAAGTAAAATAGGTGCCTGGTATGCGAATGGGAGTACGGTAAGTGAAATTAGCTCAAAAATGATTGTAATTATTTATTTACTAACCATACCCGCGACGTCGTTCGCGCCAAGTTTTGTTATAAACTCAATGAGAAGTATGTAAGTGTAATAATTATACAGAACTTGCAATTTAACAGAGATTTAATAATAACGGGTACATTGTTTTAAGAAAAAAACACGTCTTAGTTTGTTAATAGATCTATAAGCAAAAAAATTCTCTGTTTCTAAGTTTTCTCTAAGGTGGGAAACAGAACATTGAGAGTTAACATCTAATTTAAAAAACTGAGGAATTACATTTATTTTTAAAATATTAAAATGAAGTATCCGAATGATAAATTTTTTATTGGAACACCTAAAAAGAATTTGTTTTTAATCGAGCTTTGCTGAGATAAATTAAATTGGACTAACTGTTTGCTTCTACTATATGTGAAATTAACAGACAGATACACAATTATTTATTTAAGTTTGATTCAAAGTTTGTGAAATGCCATAGTTTGTAGTCTTTTTGGAAACTGCATTGAACTATGCAATCATATTTTTGATTTTTCTATGAGCAGAAATTTTCCAAAAATTATTGAGCTGTATTATATTTATTATCTTTTTGAATTTTAAAATAAAAAGTTAGTATAAACTATCAAAAATTCGATTATATTTTTTCACAAAATTATTGATATGGTAGAGAATATTTTAGTAATTTTTGTTTTTTGACAAACTGTACACGGAACAGTTTTCAATTTTTCAAATGATAATTCAATTTTCAATCGTTGCATTAATGGATACAATTTACAATTTATAGGCACTTAAGCAAGTAATAGTTGTATTTAGAATGGAGAGTTGGACACACAATCAAACTCTACTGTCGAACAAGATGCGTTTGTGTCATTTGTGATTGGACTCTCTTAATTACTGCAACCACCTCCACTACTCGACTGTAACACAATCAACTTTAAATTACTGGATCACTGTAGAGTTGCATGTAATTGCATTCCAGGGTTCATTTATTCAATAGAATGGTCAGATATCAGTCACATGCTATAGGATTCGATATTAAAAATGTTTTTAATTTACATAATTGAAGAGGTGGATTCCAAAAGGCGCTAAGTCATTTTTTGTCTAATGTGAGATTTTAGTTGATGCAGAATGTTCAAGTCCAGCTCAACACGATTTTCGTAGTGCCACCCTTCAAAATGAGCTTAGTCTACTGTAAAATGAATGATGAAAAATGGAATGTTTTCCAAAAAAGCGCTAAGTCAGTGACAGTTTTATTTCAAAACGTCAAATTTACTCGTAAACCATTGCATTTTTTTTCCAATAATAGCTGGTATTTTTTTTCAAATTTGCTTGTAGACAGATTTTCTCTTATGTCAAACCCATGAAATAGCTAATAATGCACTGTTTAAAATGTTTCTTGAATAAAATATATCTGTAGTTAAACAAACTAGGTTTATTTTAACCAACTCAACCCAACTTTTTAAAGGTTTTTTTTTTAATATATAATCTATTGAAAATTATATGTATAAATAAGAACAAATAAATAACATCAATAATAATTATTATCTAAGAACTTGAAAATAATTTAAACAGATTACTACATTTGCCTACCTAGATAGTTTTTTACATTTCCTGAAAAATTGCAAAAAGTGACTTAGCGCGTTTTGGAATTCACCTAGCTTCAGTTATTAGATACCTATATACATAAATGCAATGTATTTTCAAATTTGGGAATTATATCTTTTAATGGATATTTATTGATTATAATTTTTCTATCAGCATGGCTTTGGTCTATTTTACTTGCATTTCACATGCCAAACTTGGTCTTGCGCTGCCAGTCTTTTGTATGTACACGTGATTTTGCACAGTAAGGTATACAGGGACATTGCACATTACAGGTTCAGAGCGAATGGACTTTCTGAAGCACACAGCATTTTACACAAATGCAAATTAAATATATATTGTCACAGAGTCATGTAAATTATGACTTAAAAATACATTCCGTAAAACCGGCTAAACCCGCACAGGGGGTCCAAACCCGGACCCTACAAAGTAAATAAATTCTGCATTAACCTGCAACAATAAACATTTGTTCTTGACGTCATTAGAGAGAGAAGAACATCCTCTAAACGGCTGTGCCAATAAAAACTAGGGAAATAAACTTTTACTATCTCATTTTACAGGATTACTATCCTCCAGTTTTTTTAAAGAAATAAAATATGTGTCTAACTTAGACATGTAATTTTCGTCATAATTGTCATATTGTTTTAGTTTTGATATGTATATGTTCAGAATTTTATCGCGCATCATTTAATGATGTTTGAAGTTATATTCGATGTATACCTATATAAGACAAATACATGCTATATACATATATATATATATATATATATATATATATATATAATATATATATATATATATATATATATATATATATATATATATATATATATATAATATATATATATATATATATATATATATATATATATATATATATATTTCCGTTTAGACCCGGACATATCAGTTTCTTACACTATGGCCGCGTTATATACCCGTCAGAATTACCCGGTTTATGCCTCCTTCTGGTGTCATATCGTATGTTTACTTCATGTTTACTTCATAGAGAGGTATACTATGCATTGACCCCTCTCCCTTCCCTCAAAATATTTTGAAGTCTTTGACAGGTTTAAAGACATCAGACGATATAAAACACTTTCCTAACTCCTAACTCCGACGGGAGAGGATAGTTTGCATGTTATTACATTATTTAAGTAAGTGTCCGGGTCAAGACCAATTTACGGTGTAAACTCGGACACTTACTAATTAATTTTATTTTTATTTTTTTACTTTTACATACTTATAACGAAACAAATGAGTCAGGGATATAATAAATAATATACACTATTTTTAATGGTAATACTTTTATTGGTGATATCTACGAAGGAAACATGTAGGTATAAGCATAAAATTAACCGAAAAATTGTAAAAAAGTGTCCGGGTTTAGCCGGTTTTACGGTACGGTCTTTGGCTAACAATAGTATAGTGTAAAAAACGTAAATAATTTTCAATAAAATAATAAATATGGGTCAAATTATTAAAATTAACAGTTAACTTAAATGCAGGTCTTTTAAAATTATTTAATTTTATAAACATAAAAAAAATTAAGACCATTAAATATTCAAGCATCATATCTATGTTTTAAAAGACTAGGTACCTGTTTTGATATCTGTTAATTGCTGATTCGCTTCCTAAATAAAAATAATAAAACTAGATCATTGAACTTAATATATACCTACAGATCTCTTTGCTGAAAAATTAATAAATTACAGAAAAAATTTAAAAAGAAAAAAAAAAAACTTTTAAAAGATTGTTGTCTACTGATACACGAGTTAATTTTATTAACTAATTAATATAAATTTCCACTTAAAAAGTATTAGTTTATATCATAGTTCGAAAATAAAGGAGCTATAAAACTAGCAATCGATTGCTCCCAACGGTATTTACAACTGTTATCTGACCAATTATTTGATTAAGTCAATAGTTTTTGTAACAAAAATGGCAACATGCCAGGAGGCACTGCGGGCCCTTCGGACCCTCTATCGCCGTTACTGGAGAATCGCACAGCACACCGTACCGTCCACCTGAAAAAGTCGTACAATTCAGCGCTAGTTATTTTAGACATATTTTAATCACGGTAAATTTCAAGAACGTACCAAGCACCAACTACACACAATACTTACTGGTGTATTATTGTTTCTAAAAAATTCCTCAATATCACATATAAATTATTACCAAAGTTTACCTATATATAAACATGCATGTGAAACAGTTAGTTATCTACAGTAGCCCATGTTTCGTACCTATATAATATACAGACGCTGTACACAGTGTATAGATAGACGCAGAGAGTGTAATCATTACTATTAATGTAAAGCTCATACTGAAAGTTTTATTAAGGACTAAAAAACACTTAATGCCCCCAGTACATAAATTATATATAATATACATACATACCTAGATACCTATGTACTAGATATATAGGTATGAAGTAAAAAGAAGAGTTTACAGTGAAACTATTTGCCAATAAATCATACAAATATATAAAAATGTTATATGTTCTTATAAGTAACGGTAAAGAATCCATTACCGTTTTAAATAATAATGGCTCTATTTTGAAAATTTATGGCCCTCTGCCAGAATAAATAAATAGCTAAAAATCCTTTTCCGTTTCATTAATGAACCTGTAGATTTATTTTTTATTTATTTATATAAGTAGATATCTACGGTCCAAAAATAAAATATTTCCTAAAATTTAGGACTTATTTTTGGTAAAAAAGTCGTTGTAAAATATCAAAAACATTGTGAAACGAATCAGTTTTCTTTTTCATAACTTTATTTTCGAGACTACTAAAGTAGGGGAAGCATTGTGATCACTATTAAAATATCAAAATTTTTACGCGCATTTCTCAACAGTTTTGATTTCGTGTCTGTCTGCCTATCCGTCTGTGTTATCTGAACACCTCATTAAGTTGGCGTTAAGTCCACACCGCGAAATTCTATTAGGTGTTGGTATTAGGTTATACTAGTCCTATTTACTTCAAATTTTAAGAGTATTTGGAAGTTAGGCTCTATGTGATACCATATAAATTTCAATACAATCAGAATAATGATAGTTACTGTGCATGCATAAACGTAATAGTATTTTGCGAGATGTAAGTTCGGTATGAATTGCCTTTACTGACCGAAAAAATGTTGCAAAAATGAGACCAGAAGAATCCAGTAAGCCTCTAAGCACGATAACTCCCGAACAAAATAATTTTTTACGAAATTGGAAAAAACATGGTGTCTTAAACATTTTTCGTCAAAAGGAAGTTTTTACCTAAATTTGTAAAATTCAAATTTTTGCAACATCAATTGTTAAAAAAATTAAAAAGAAGAATTTTCCAAATTTTTATTACATTATCGTGAAGAGCGGAAAAATCGCATAAAATAAGTTTGTGAACCATTATTCTATGTAGATTAATTTTTCAGAAAATTAAAAAAAAACTTATTTTAGCTTGTCTGCATTTTGTCCATACAGGTTTTTGTAGAAATATGTTTCGAAATCCAGAAAGACAGCCACTGCAGACAGATAGATCTGTGTACTAATCAAGTTTTGCTAGTGAATATGTGAATAAATTTTCGATTTTCCAACGCTCAACATATAAATCTTAATTTAAAAAAAAAAGACTGATTAAGATTTTGAATTCCATGGCTTCTCTTTTTCTACCTAAATAGAAGAAAATATAAAAATACCTTTTGGTTTTTTTTTTTTTTCAGTTGATATGAATTTATATTATAAATCACTTATGAGAAAAAGATAACACTATATAAATATTATAACAAACGTATTATACTTTATATTGTAGCTGATACAGCCAGCTATATTTTTCTTTTTTTGTGTTCGTTCTCATATCATTTTTCTACATAATGTTCTTTTCATTTTGTCAGTTAAAACTGAAAAACAGAAAAAAATTGAGATATGTGATCTGAAACACAGCAGCCATATTACTGACTGTATATAGAGAAACCGAATACGACCAGCTACTATTATTATATTACACAACATAGACGGGGCATTATTTTAAATGATACATACATTTGGGAATAAGAGATAGAAACGTATTTTAACTTAATAAATTCAATCTCGGTGTCTCTTTTTATTGTATTTTTAGTAAGTGGGATCTATCCAGGGGATTTTCTTTTTATTATATGTCAGTGTGTTCTTTGGTTCTTCCGTTATATCCGCATGTGTAGTTTCACGTAGATGGATTACGTATTTTGTTGGTACACCTTACTTAAAAGAATTAAAAAGGGATAGTTGCTGTACTTTTAAATTAATTCAATAGGTCCATAACATTAATGTTGGTATCAGTCATACAACAGGAAAAAGAGAAAAAAAAACATGAAAAAATACTTTTTGTAAATTGTATTTAAGGGAAACATATTGGTTTTTTGGTTTGTAGGATTTCTATTTTTACGTATACACATCTAAGATTAAACCAGAATAAAATATTATATACCCGAAGGGAACAAAAATACCGAATGTTTCTAAAAATTATTGTTAATTATCACATAAAGTACCAGCACTAAAAAAAGCTATATACTTTTTTAATCTAATCTTTACTGCGTAAATCAATAATAATCTTGAAATATTTGATCTGCGATCATTTCAATGGACTGCACACTAAATATTCGATATATTATTTCTTCGTGCAGACATAAATGTAGTTAACTCACGATTATTCGCGAATGGTGCAGATGATGCATAACTAGCAAGGTTACAATGATTTTGTACCACAAACAGAAAGGTAACAGCGCACAGTATTCTATTTGACCCATCTAACGGGACAAAAAGTATATTTACGAAGTATAGCAGATGTTTAAACCACTATGTTATTTGGGTAGCTGAATGTTAGTTACATTTATTATGACAACAATAAACACCACTCGTACATGTCCTTGCATCTTAACAATAGTACAAAGTTAACGTTGGTTTTGACGTAGCCATCAGTGTGATTGCGACTCTTAACCAGAGTTGTGCCATGTGATGTAAAAACCAGTTTTTTACATTTTTATGTAAAAAATTGTCAAATATTTAAAAAAACTGTAAACAACCGTAAAAAATTGTAGAAAATTTTAAAAAATGTAAAATACTTAAATCATTTGTCATTTCACTGACAAAAAATTTATTTTGACGGTTATAAGATTTTTATAAGTCCATATGAAAAAACGTGTAGACAAAATGTCGACACAAAAATGATTTTCTGCTGGTGGAAGGCCATCCACAACTGACTACAAAGCTTTAAATTTCCAAATTAACAAATTGAGTTTTGACAGATCAAAAAAACTACAACATATTTATCTCTCTTTAAATTATAATAACAATAAAATCACTGATGATAGTGATGATGAAGATGATTGATACCTTTAAAAAAATTTAACGGGATAAATAAAAATCTTTTTAATATTGAATTCTTAAATAAACTACTCTATCAAAACTAACCTTTCTTTTTCCTGTTTGTCCCCATTTATATTTTTAATTTTCAATTTATTTAATTATTAAGTTTTACTTTGCAAATATAGCAAATACTTAAACAGCAAATATGGAATACCATCAGTAACGCTTACATATCTATTAGAAAATTTAGTTATTTACATTTTTTACATTTTTTACAGTTTTTTCATCAAAACAAGTATGTGTAAATTACAAAGTTTTTTACATGTAAAAAACAGTGTAATTTACCCGAAGCAAATTACACGTACAACTCTGCTCTTAACGTATGAGGTGTTGTTACTGTGTTCAGAAACATATTTTGTTTAATGTTAAAATGGAATCAACTTCTATAGGTATGCTTCTACGTACGTAACGTAACTA
Source organism: Brachynemurus nebulosus (assembly GCA_035578155.1). Lineage (NCBI taxonomy): Eukaryota > Metazoa > Arthropoda > Insecta > Neuroptera > Myrmeleontidae > Brachynemurus > Brachynemurus nebulosus. Next base: position 12,144,067 of record JAPWDM010000005.1, read on the forward strand.
TATTATTATTTATATTATTGTATAGTCAACTAATTAGCTCCTTTAAACTAAAGTATGTTAAATTACTGTTAAAATACCAGTTTGTAATTAAAAAAAAAGTTGTGCAAGATGTCGCAAGATTTTCAAAACTCTTTTAAACGTTACTTAAGTTATTTTACACTGTACAATTAATATGTATTTAAAGTGCGGAGTCGTGCGGAGTTTAGTAACTAATGTATTTGTTTTCACAGATCGCAAATAATCAGAGAAGAGCTTTTTAACATATGGCGTTCAACAAAGTCCATAGATCGTTTATCGTGTTTAATTAAATAAGTAAATGAATGTACAATTCTTTATTTTTGCGTTTTTCCATAACTCAAATGTCCATAACAATAGCAATAAATAAAAATTCAGTCAAATACAATAGTTGTTTAATTTTGTCCCGTTAAATTAGCCAAATCGAATACTGTGCAACGATTCCGTGTGACAAGTAGTAAGGTTACAGCGGTTCTGTGCCATAAGTAGTAAAGTCACAGTGATTCCGTTCCAGAAGTAGCATGTTTACAACAGATCTGCACCACTAGTAGTGAGGTTAGTAAGGTAATGTACCAAATTTAATAAGGTTACAATGGTTTTAAACTAAAAGATTTACGAAAACAAAATAAAAATCACGTTTGAATACACGTTTTGTTGCTAAATTTTACCAAAAAAATTAGTAGTTTTCGATTGTGCGAACTAAATTTTTTTCAGCTGGGGGGTGGAATTAATTTTGCTTAAAATTTAACACAGAGCTCAAACCCAAATATATTATATAAAATAATGAAGATGAATCGGGAGATTTGGAATTGATTGAATCATTTTAGCAAACATTATCAAATATGACAAAGGAAGTCACTGAATACACCAAATAATAAGCGATAAATGTAATGTACCTATAATGAAAAAAAGCATTAATGTATCAATGCGCACGTAATACGCATACAAAATTTTCACGATTAAATTTGGGACTGGAAATTTAAAAAAAAAAAAAAAAAAAAAACATTAATACAACATTGAATGCTACCTTTGTATTTATCTTTCACTTTATATTACAGATAAATCAGATATAAATACACATTATATGAAACATGTTATGTATGTTATCAAACACTATACGTAGCCAAAACACCAAAATGCGCTTATTTTGTAGGAAGAAAATGTTCAATATCAGTATGAATGTATTTTAATGTGGATATTAAAAGACTATTAATCATATAAAATATTTCATAAATGTCAAAAATTATTACATAACTAACAATGGCGCAATATCAAACTATATAACAATAATAATATCAATTTTAGAACCCAATTCATAGACACGTTTCGCTCCTATTGTTTGTTATTATCATGTAACACGCATCTAACTCAACGCACGTATGTATGTATGTACTTATGTATTGCACAGTAGAACGCAACACGGCAGTCAGTAGCTCTAGCTAGATGTAATAAATATGGTATCGCATCATATATAAATAAATTGTACAATACCGGACAATAATTTGTTGATGTCATATGAAAAATTTTCCAAAAGTAAGTGACAGGTTTCTAGTTAGTTTTAAAGGAAAAACAATTTTTTTTTTTGTTATTTAAGTATTGATTTGATTTTGCACCATACACGGAGAGAAAAATCATATAATTTTTGTAGATAAAATTTCAGAAAAATTACCATGCTCTCTTATAATGCGTGCGCGATCGACGACCAAAGTAAAAAAAATATTATAGCATGTTATAGTTTAATTCTTGCTGTCGTACTCTTTCATTTGCGCATCTGACCCGCAACCTTATGTTGCTTGGGCTGTACCTCTAAAAACTTCAAAGATGCCCGATCTTTTCCGACGTTCGATTCTTAAGATGCATACAAAAATGATTGGCAACTATTCTAATACTGAAGATAGTGAAGTAACAAAATGATGAATTAAACGACGACCATCCGTCCTGTAAGACATTCTAATGAACACTGCTTCGACACCACACAACGCTACACCAGCAGTGACCAGCTACTTGGAGCACCACCAGTCTGGCTATGTGACCTTCATATATGATTGTGTTGATACCTTCTGCAGCTTGCCTCGCTATGCGACAGCGTTGGTACCTTCTCTTCCTTTCTTTCTACTATTAGCTTCTTTTGTTCTTTTCTACTTTTCTTATATTTTAAGACAGCATGGTAATTTTTGTAAGAAAAACAATTAAAAAATATTTTGCTGTCAGCAATGGAACTTTTTACTGTGCTGTTTTACAAATTTTACAGAGCTAATATTATGGAAAGAACATTCTATCCTTTAAATTTTCTATGATTAATTATAATATTTATATTTTTACCGTACAAAATTTAATATGTTCGCCTTTTACACGTCGATTGTAGTGCTGAGTACAGTAATTTTTATATGAATTTTCTCTCTGTGTACAACATGGGTTCCCAAAGTGCGAACCGCGAGCCAATAATCTTTTTTTTTTTTAAATTTAATTATAGTGTCTCAGCATCTGTGACTTCAACCTTTTTTCTTTACTATGAAAACTCCTTATCTACTTTAAATTTAACCTGTGGTCTGCTTTTACGTGAATCAAGTTTTTAGACGAAAATAACCAAATTCGTTCAGGAAATGTGATTTAATCCCCACATTCGTTTTCAAATATAATAAAAAAACTCAAAAATAATAAAAAATCCAATATCGAAAACTTATGGAAAGCTTTGAACTGTATGATTGTAGTCTATCAAAAATACGATTTGGGAGCTGTTAAAAATTTGATATACGTGAGGACGTCACGAAGCTAAATATTTTTGTTTTTTAAATTAATAGCTACAAAAATTATATGAATCTTGATACTCAGATTTATTCATCAGATTAGATAAATATGAGTATCAAAGTTTTAATTATTCTTGAAATAATGGCAACAAAATATTTTTTTGATTTAAAGAAATTCTTCTTTAATCAAAGAAAAGAAATCAAAGAGATTTTTAATCTTCGAACAAAGAAATCGTTTTGGGAGTGTATAAATCTGAGCATTGATGTACATTGTGTGTTCAATTTTTGACAATCTGTCATTGTACCCGAAGTATTAATTTTATAAATTAATAAGTTACAATAACTTATAAGTAACGTTATACGCACTTGTATTTAAAATATCATCAAATTCATTTATCAAATTATTATATAACTAATACGACTTTAGAGATGGCTAATTGGTGTGATTGTTCTATTAAAATTCTTAATCAAAATTGATTAATTGATAACAGAGGTTAACGACAGTAAATCAATTTTTGTATAAAATTTAATTTTTAAAAATAATTTTCACGCAGTATTAATTGATTTATTCAAATAAAATATTGAACTATAGTATACATAATTTTTGAAAATGATTTTTAACTAATTCCATACACGGCCTAATGGTTCTGCCACTTTTGAAAATTTTAATATATTTTGGTCAGTCGCTCTGGAGTTACACGGAGAGGAAAGATGTCGAATATTTAGTGCGTAGCACATTAAAGTGATTCTAAAATTGCTGTTGACTGCCTACACTAAAAAAAGAATACCGTCAAATGGAGCTATTTGAAATCGGTTGGGCTATTTGAAACAAAAAAAAAAGATTTAAACTCTTAAAGAAGAGTTTTAAAAAAGATTTAATCTCTTAAAGAACATTCCCTGTTAAAGACGCATTAACATTATGAATACGTTCAGAAATCAAACAGATATAATAGCTTAAATCATTTTTTTGTTTTGTTTCAAATAGCCCCCCCCCCCTTTTTCAAATAGCTCCATTTGACGGTAATTTATACAATTATTGGTCTGTGATCACTTTAATGTGCTACACACTAAATATTCGATATTTTTTCTCTGCGTGTATCGTCATTTTTACTTTTGGATTTTTCTCGATTTTTTCTGGATCTTGTTTATGAAAATCGATTAAATTTAAATTAAAAGTATAACAATAGATCTCATTTATTTTACGGGGTATGCAGGCTTCAAGAAATAAAAACAGGACTGGAAGGAAGTTCGTGAGTTCAGAAATAAACTCGGCTAAAAAGATGAATTTTACCTCAGTATCTGTAAATATTTTGTTCAAAGGTTATATATATATAGATTATTTTATAGTATATTAGTATATTTTATAGTTTATATAGTATTATTTTATAGTGTATATATATATATTATACTTCGTAAATATACTTTTTGTCCCGTTAGATGGGTCAAATCGAATACTGTGAAAAATTTATGTGAAAAATTTATATATATATATATATATATATATATATATATATATATATATATATATATATATATATATATATATATATATATATAATATATATACTATGTGAGTTTTTCGAGAGTTGCCATTGTTATTACAGTCAAACCGTTGATTTAATCGAAAAATTGTTCAAATAAGAGCTGTAGATATCGACGGGGGCAACCGATTGCTATAGTCAGGAACTTTAGAGCTCTCATGGTTTTCGAGCTATGATGCAAACTTATAGATTTTTAAATGGGACTATATATTAATTTTTCGATAAAACTGATCTAATGCATTAATTAACAACATAAATGAGCAAAAAATTTTTTTTTTACCGAAGTTTAATTTTTAAATTTTTCTCTAATTTATCAGTTAAGCGGTAAAAATATGCATATGTACTTGAGGCTACTTCAACCGATAGTGTTTTTCTTGGTTACATTTCCATTAGATCTAAGAAAAGAACCTTTTCCAGTACCATTTCTATCATCAAAATTTGGTTCTAATAGAAATGGCAACTCTCAAAAAACTCACATGGTATATTAGGGTGGTCCTTAAAAAGCTAATATTTAAAAATTACTAGGGGCACCCGTTCATTTTGTGGAACAAAATGAAAAAAGACTTCCATAAAAATTTTTGATTTTTAGAAAATGTTTTAGGGGTCGCTACCAAGTTTTGAATTTTCAAAATAATCGAAGATTTTTCAAAATTTCTATTAAAATTTCATTAAGTTGGTGGGCACCAAAGTGACATTGATTATGAATTAAATAATAAATTAGGACACTACCTTAACTTTTAACTACATATCACTCACTCATAGCTCATTAAATAGATGTTCTCAGACATGCGTTTTGCAGTGCCATCCAGGCTCTGGGAAAATCTATTTAATAAACTATGAGTGAGTGATATGTAATGAAAAGTTAATGTAGTGTCCTAATTTATTACTTAAATCATAATCAATGTATTTGATGCTCACGAACTTTATAAAAATTTTGAAAAATCTTCGATTATTTTGAAAATTCAAAACTTGGTAGCGACCCCTAAGACATTTTTTAAAAATCTAAAATTTTTATGGAAGTCTTTTTTCATATTGTGGAACAAAATGAACGGGTGCCCCTAGTAATTTTTAAATATTAGTTTGTTAAGGACCACCCTAATATATATATATATATATATATATATATATATATATATATATATATATATATCTTCAGAATCATGTTCTACACTTCCAAAAACGGATAGCGCCCCTACTCTCGCCTCATCCCGTTCTTATCGTATAGGCTGTGTAAGTCAGTTGAAAAATTCGACTAAAAAAATAACAAGAATTTCCTTACAGTGATATCCTTACTAAAATTTTTAAAGATATTCCCACTTTGCATAATAAATTATGTAAATCACAATGAAAATCACTAATGACTACAGAATGCTGCTCTACCGACAAGCTGAAAAGTAAACAGAATCTCTTTTCAAATTTAAATTTCCAATGACAAACTTATAACTACACAAACTAGAAAATACAACAACAAAATAGAAAACTTGTTTTTTTTTTGCGAACAAAAACTACCACGCCAGTGTCAATATTCATTTGCCTGTATTTTGTATGATATAAATTAATAATAATTTATGCAAGTAATCGTTATTAATCTGCTCAGTCTGTATAGCTACAGTGCTGTGTGCTCGAATGATGTATGTACTACGTAATCTCGTTCGACGGTAGCTACCTACCTTGCTATTGAATCAACAAAAAAATATTAAAAATTTACATTGATGCATGTATTTACACGTTCAGCTGACAACAACACCTTTTTACTCTATGTATATAAATATGAACTATCATTAACACTAGATTATACATCGCGCGGCCTCTTCCCAGTTCCTGTACGTATCTGCGCATTCTCTTGCTATCAACATCCATTATTAAACTTTTGATGGTTACTGCATATGTATTTTTATATAGGGGAATATCGTTCAATAGATCAAACATTAAGATCAGACACAAAGTAATTTCGATAACTTCTACTTAAGCATTAGAATCGTTTCAAGTTCTACACGGAGAGAAAATTCCTATAAAAATTATTGTGCTCATACTACAATCGTCGTATAACAGGCGAACTTATCCAATTTTTGTACGGTAAAATTATAAAAATGATAATAATATAACCATAATTTTTTTAATTTGACCGTACAAAAATTAGATATGTTCGCCTGTTACACGTCGATTGTAGTATGAGCACAGTAATTTTTATAGGAATTTTCTCCGCGTGTAGTGAAGAGCAGTCAAAGATTTTTGTTGGTTTTGATAAATGTATTGGTGAAAGTATCTTATGATTGGTCGAAAACTTTTATAGTAGCAACCTTTTCAATATTACCATATTATTTTGCGATCCATTCACTTTAAAACCAGAAAATAGCAGACCTCATACTTTTTGAATATATCATAAAAAAATCGAATATTTCAGTAGTTATGCTAAATGGTGAGATTTGGCATCTTAACCAGGAGATCCTGGGTTCGATTCCCGGCCGATCCGCATAATTTTTTCAATCACTTTGTGATTTTTAATTTACATATGTGGTTTTTGATCATGTTAACCAAAGGAAGTCGAGTGCTTAAAGTTTCAGTTTAACTGAACGATAAGTGAACATATGAATACTACGTGTATTTTAAATGCAGACAAAAGTCTATCATGCGTAGTAGTTGTGGGGCGTTGGTTGAAAGTCGCTGGTTCTTGTTTTGTTGAAAATGGTTTCCACATAAAACGCACAAATCTTCGATAGCTTCTAATTGTTTGTAATTAACGAAGGACCACCCCTTTGTGGGGAATAAAACACAAGATATTGATGAATAACTAAACACTGTAATTAGTTGCTTTATTCTTGAATTATAACAAAATAGAAAATGCTTCATAAATAAGTAACATAAGTAATGATTATGCACAAATAAGAATAACGGTTAAACAATAATACAACATGTCTTGTTGGTTTGGTGGTCTTTGCTCATCTGACTATTTTGATAGGTTTGTAATAACATCACACCACGGGAACAACCCGGTCGTTTCGCGTGGCATAGCAGACATAGCGCTTGGTGGCTAGCTGCGTGAAAGTGTATGTATAGGCAGGTGTTGGCACTCAGTGTACAGACAATTGAATTAGAGACAAATACATTTTTGATTGCAAATACCGAGCCCCAACATCCTCCCCCCCGTTGAAGGAGTGTACTCCTTCAACCGAAGAAGAACTTGAGCAAAATTGTAACTCAAAACTGATTAAATGAAAATTGAAATTTTGGAAGATGTAAACATTGCTAATTGTTAATTATGTTGAATTGGTAATGGCGACAATTTCACGATTGGTCGCTTGTATGTGCCGGAAGCCGTTTTAACTAGGGCAACCCGAACACGTCCGTCCGCACCAGGGTAAACTTCCACTACACGTCCCAGAGCCCAAGCACCTGGAGGTAGGTTGTCGTCGCGAACGAGAACTAGTGTATTGATTGCTAAATCTGGTTGAACATCCTGCCACTTAGGCCGGTGTTGTAGTAATGAGAGATAATCTTTGGACCACTTTGACCAAAATTGTTGCCTCATCTGAGTGATGCGACAATAAACTTTCAAAGAATTTTCCGTTCTATTCCTTAAGTCTTCCTCCGGCAATTGTTGCATATAGTCTCCAAGTAGAAAGTGCGAAGGGTTAAATAGGAATAGTCGTTAGGATCACTAGATAGAGCGCAGAGTGGGCGCGAATTGAGTACGGATTCAATTTTACAGAGTAAGGTTGACAATTGTTCGAAGGTGAGTGCTGAGTTACCAGCTATTCTGGTGAGATGGTACTTCACCGATTTTACTGCCGCCTCCCAGATCCCACCCCAGGAGGGACTGTTTGGTGGAATAAACTTCCACACGATTTGTTTGTGAGAGGTGTACTCAGAAATAGTCTGATTATGGGTATCGTCGCGGAGTAAATCGTACAATCTGTTCATTTCGTTATGAGCACCCCGAAAATTAGTCGCGTTGTCACTATAAATTAGGGATGGCGTGCCTCTACGCGCAACGAAACGTGAGAGTGCAGCTAAGAATGCATTGGTAGTGAGATCAGAAACCAACTCTAAGTGTATCGCTTTTGTAGTTAAGCAAACGAATACGGAAATGTAACCCTTTCCTATTGTAGATTTACGCAAGGAGGAAAGTTTGATGGAGATAGGACCTGCATAGTCCACTCCGACGCATTGAAACGCACGAGTAGGGATAACACGTTCCTCTGGCAAGTCCGCCATAATTTGACATAAAGGTGGAGCTTTATATCTATGACACGTAACGCATTGTAGTATAACACGTTTAATGTTTCTCTTGGCATTTATTGGCCAATACTTCATGCGGAGATTAGCTAGCAAAGTTTGAACGCCAGCATGAAGGAGCTTGATATGTTCGTACCTTATAATCAGATCGGTTACGTGGTGGTGAGAGGGTAGCAAAATTGGATGTTTTTGTTCGAAGGGAACATTTGCATTTTTAAGTCGTCCGCCCACGCGTATTAGTCCCTTATCGTCTAAAAATGGGTTAAGTTGTTTAAGAGGGCTTTTGCGAAGACTACTGAGGGGTAAATTTTGTTTCATAATGTCAATTTCTTGAGAGAAGGTTTCCCGTTGAACCAATTTTAGGATAAGTTGAAGCGAATTGTCTAACTCTTCGGTAGAGAGTAGACCGCAGATTCGATTGTTGGATTTACAGTTAGCAGTAAATCGCGTTACATAAGCGAAGGTACGTATGAGACGATTAATGTTTGAAAATCGCTCAAATGTTTGTATCCATTGAGATACGGTTGATGTAAGGCAAGTTACCTTGCGTAACTCAGGTAATTCCTCACAGGATTGCAATTTTGTAGATTTAGGCCAATTAGTCTGGCATTCGGTTAGCCAGGCAGGACCATGCCACCAATGGTGTAAAATTGGTATTTCAGAGGGATCTACACCTCGTGAAATAATATCAGCAGGATTGTCTCCTGATGATACGTGATTCCATTGAAATTGGGCTGTAAGCTCTTGAATTTCCGATACACGATGAGCTACAAAGGTACTCCATTTGTTACTGGAAGAATTTATCCAAGAGAGGACAATAGTTGAGTCAGTCCATAAATAGACGGAATCTAATTTCAAAGTAGACAAGGCTTTGTACACCCTAGTCGTAAGTTTAGATGCTAGCATCGCGGCGCATAATTCCAGTCGCGGAATAGACACCGTTTTGAGTGGCGCTACTCGTGATTTGGAACAGATTAAGTTGCTAGTAGTGGTACCGAAGTTGTATACCACACGCAAATAGACACAAGCCCCATACGCCTTTGACGACGCATCGGAAAAGGCATGTAATTGTATACTAGTTGTATCCTTGTTAATGAATAAGGATCTTGCAATTGCTATATTTTTGAGTTCATGTACATGGCATTTGAATTTGTGCCAATCGGTTAGAATATCAGATGGCAAACATTCGTCCCATCCTGATTTGATTAACCATATACGTTGCATGATTAATTTTGCTTTTATAGTAACTGGAGTTACTAAGCCTAAAGGATCGAAGATTTTAGAAATTTGTGATAAAACTTGTCGTTTAGTGTCACTTTCTGATGACATTACGTTTGGGATAGATAAAGAGAATTGATCCTTTGTAGGAGACCAAATCAATCCGAGGGCCTTGATAGCCTGGATTTCTTCAGAGGATTGTTTATCGCTAACTGGTGATATATGTAAATCGCTTAGTTGTGACGAATAGGTATCATTTGTCTGTGACGACTCAACTTCTGAAATAAGTGAAGGCAAATTGCTATGCCATTTGTGGAGTTTGAAACCACCTTGTTTCAACAATTCAATCAATTCTGACTGAAGTAATTTAAGCGTTTGTGGAGAATCAGTACCAGAAAGTACGTCATCCATGTAAGTGTCTTCTTTTATGACTTTGGATGCGAGAGGGTATTTATGCCCTTCATCTTCCGCAAGTTGCCAAAGACATTTTTGAGCTAAGTATGGTGCACATGCTGTGCCGTAAGTAACTGTAACTAGCTGAAGTATTTGAATAAGATCCGATGGTTTATTGCGCCAAAGGATTCGTTGTAAGGGTTGATGACACGATTTGACTTCTATTTGTCTAAACATTTTGACAATATCGGTTGTGAACACGTAAAGATGCGTTCGAAATCGCAACATGATATCGAATAGATCGCTTTGAATAGTTGGACCTATCAATAGAACGTCATTTAATGACTTGCCGCTTGTTGTAGGCATAGAGGCATTGAAGACTACGCGTAATTTGGTACTCACGCTTTCGGGTTTAATAACCGCATGGTGAGGCATATAGTATGCTACAGATTGCTCTAGATTAGCTTCGTTTGTTTGCAACTGGACAGCGTGTCCTAGTGCTAGATATTCATCTATGAATTTCTGATATTCTAGATGAACTTGAGGATTGTGAGCAAGTCTACGTTCTAGACTATAGAATTGGCTTAGAGCCTGTTGATATGAGTTCCCTAAAATATGCTGATAATTTGACACCAATGGTAGTTCCACTTGGTATCTACCATGTGAGTTTCTAGTAGTTGTTTCTCGAAAGATACGCTCACATTGTTTTTCTTCGTTGGAAAGAACTGGTTTATCGCTAAGTTCCTCCAAACGCCAAAATTTGGCCATTGCCTCCGTTAATTCGGTGTGCGAATGTAAAGTAACGGAACTGCAAGTAGTTGAATTCTGTTTTAATGGAACGTTACCCGACACGATCCAACCAAATTGAGTTTGGTGTAATTTGGGTAAGCCTGATCCTAAATTAAAATGTCCGTTTTTCAAAATATCGAAGAAAAGTTCCGCTCCTACTAGCATTTCGATTTCATCTGGTTTGTAAAACAATGGGTCGGCTAGTTGAACGTTATTCGGAATAGGCCAATCTTGAGTATTAATATAAACATGTGGTAGAGGACACGTAATTTTGTCTAGAATTGCGAATTCTAGCTTACGTTTGAAATTATTCACTCGAGAAGATACTTGTATAGAAACTGCTTTATTGAACGTTTTTGCGGTATCCGTTATGCCTGCAACGGTGGTAAGTCCTTAAGTTTAGTTTTCGTACTAGGGACTCTGTTACAAAGTTAGATTGACTACCATTATCTAAGAGTACACGACACTCTACGTATTTTCCTTGATTGTTTGCTACCAAAACCCTTGCGGTACATAGGAGTACTTGTACAGGTTTCTTGTGTGATAGCAAAGCTATGTTATTTGGAGAATTTTCCAAAGTAGAATTAGAGTTAACTACGTTTTCCCCATTTGAAGGGTTAGTTTTACTTTGTTCATAGTGAAGCAAAGTATTGTGTCGGCGGCCACACATACGGCAGCTTGACGCGCGACAGCTGTGCATTGTATGCGTATTGCGTAAACAATTGAAGCATAATTTGAGACTATTGACCGTGCGTCGACGTTGTTCAATTGTTTGTTTCAAGAAGGTTGGACACCCCTGAATAAAATGATCCTTTTGACAGATCATGCATTTTTTGCTTGTATGTACGCTGACATGAGCAGCGGTTTTTTTGTTTGAATTTGAGTCCATTGATAACTCAAGCGCATTGCACCTATGTTCAAGAAATGAAAAGTATTCATTTAGATTTGGAAGTTCGGAACTGACCCGTTGTAATTCCCAAGCTTTGCGTGTATGAATATCTACCTTTTGGTTTAAAATAAATATGATAAGAATATCCCAATTGGAAACATCCAAACATTGTGACTTTAGGGCATTTAAATGTTGTTTAACTACCGTTACCAATTCGCGTAATTGAGCGACCGTATTTTTGTTTGAGGTTGTTAATTCTAAAATCGCTTTAATATGCGAGTTCACGATTAAATATTTATTGTCATACCGATCATTTAAAAGTTTCCACGCGGGTTCGTAGTTATCGTTTTCCACTTTTAGCGAATCGATAATTTGTCTAGGTTCGTTTTTTAGCGAGCTTTTTAAATAGCAAAGCTTTTGAACTGGTGAAAGTGTTGCATCATTGTGGACAAGAGATACAAATAAATCTTTGAAGGCATTCCAAGAATGATAATCACCTCCAAATTGTGGTATATTTAACGTAGGGAGTTTAACCGATGCATTCGGACGCGTTTGCGTAATTGTTGATTGTTGCGAAAAATTCGAATTTGTAGTAGCCCGTATTTTTGACAAAGCAGTGTAATATTTAGGTTCAATTAAATCCCTATCCGCTGAATGTGTATCAAAATCAATTTGCTCAAGTTGCATTTGTACTTCGTCGTATCGATTAAAATAAATTTTTAATTGTTCTTCTCGAACAATCAACTCGCTTAAATTGCCCGTTGAAATATGAAAATTATCGATAAAATTCGTCAGTCTAGTGATACCACCTTTGATGGATCTTCTGCTCCTTGTCAAGTCATCTAGATTCATTTTGAATTGATTTATACTATTACCAAATTGTAGTAATAGTAGTTTGACTATTAAAATAGATAACTAAAATAATTGATGACAATGAACAGCAGTCCGATTAATCAAATTTGAATGATATTGACTATGAATTTTACAACAAATATAGTATTTTGGTTGTTTATATGATCAATATTAAGCAAATCAATGAATTTGAGCAATAAAACAATTAAATGTAAAATATGAATAATGATAAATTCCTTTTAAAATGTAAAAACAGTTACAAATACGAAAAAATATTGTTATGTTTAAATTATACAGATAAATATGTATGTACATACGCATACATTAGTTAAGAATAAAATAAATATGTAATCTAGTGTCCTTGTTTACAAATGCAATGTCTGTTAGAAAGAGAGAATGTTCAAAACACGACACTAAAAGCACTGAGCACATATAGCTAAACGCGGTATGTTGTATTGTCTATCTCTGTCCAAGGGCGCATGTAACCCATGACGGTTGGTTAAACAGTTTTGATAATTGTGTGACGCAGCTTCGAATGTATGTTGTGTTGACTTGAACACGGTGAGCACAATATGTATGTAATAATATGTATGTATACTTGGATATTTGAAATTTAAATATCGCGGTTCTACTTGTTGTAGAAATTTGAAACAGATAGAGAAATGGTAAAGTTGCTTACCGATTTCCGTTGAGTATTAGATACCTTGTTGGTAGTATTGTTGAGTTTTGTTGAATTCAACCACGTTGTTGAAATGCTGACCAATTGCTAGCGTGGCTAGTGGTCTCCAAAATTGATGAGATGAGTGACCGTTAACCGTTGTTGATGCAATTTGAGTTTGATGATGACCAATGGAATGTCGAACGATGAGAATGTTGCTTCCAAAGTCCAGTTGTTTGATTGATAATGCAGCTTGAACGGATCAAATGTTGAGAATCCGACGCGCAATGTCCAAATATTGAGAATTCGGCTCGAAGTCGACCAAATTTATGAGAATCCGGCTCGAAGGACCAAATTTATGTGGGGCGTTGGTTGAAAGTCGCTGGTTCTTGTTTTGTTGAAAATGGTTTCCACATAAAACGCACAAATCTTCGATAGCTTCTAATTGTTTGTAATTAACGAAGGACCACCCCTTTGTGGGGAATAAAACACAAGATATTGATGAATAACTAAACACTGTAATTAGTTGCTTTATTCTTGAATTATAACAAAATAGAAAATGCTTCATAAATAAGTAACATAAGTAATGATTATGCACAAATAAGAATAACGGTTAAACAATAATACAACATGTCTTGTTGGTTTGGTGGTCTTTGCTCATCTGACTATTTTGATAGGTTTGTAATAACATCACACCACGGGAACAACCCGGTCGTTTCGCGTGGCATAGCAGACATAGCGCTTGGTGGCTAGCTGCGTGAAAGTGTATGTATAGGCAGGTGTTGGCACTCAGTGTACAGACAATTGAATTAGAGACAAATACATTTTTGATTGCAAATACCGAGCCCCAACAGTAGTGTTTCACAAGCACTCGATAATATTTGAAATTGAAAAGTTGTAACTGCTTTTCGCATTATAGAGAGTACATACACATAGATGATTGAATGTTGTCTGTACGCCTGTCGAACAAAGGATCGATGGTGTAATGGATAGCACACCTGGCTAGTTACCAGGAGATCCTGGGTTCGATTCCCGGCCGATCCGGATAATTTTTTCAATCACTTTGTGATTTTTAATTTACATCTTAACCGTAGATTACTACAATGGTTTTTGCAAGTTACTTACTACACAGCATATTCAAAAAAAAAATTGAATTGTATCGATAACAAGCAACAGAAGGACAAGGTCACAACCAGTACCGAAAATGCATACAAGAAAACTTTGCAAAAACTCTCCGCAACCCCTTTTATATTCCAAAAATATAACAACGCATAGGTGTTTTTTCACCCTTTGTATAGTAGGTACTCTACGGTTAATGGAATTTCTCGGTAGTAGAGTAGTTATCATTAGTCTGGGAACCAAACTGCATAATTTCTAAAAATTCCATTGAAAACAATCGAATAATTCAGAAATTATGCAATATGTATGTTTTCTAGTTCAGCCCCTACGAATTTCATCGCCATCAACAAAGTGTTACTTTGCGCGACCCACTTTGTCCAAGATTACATGTTTGGGTCAGCAAAGCATAGCTTAAAGATCAAAGCTAGGGCACACGTCTGTTATTTTCTAGTTTTAAAGTGCAAGGATTGCAAAATAATATGGTATATCGAAAAAATTGCTACTATAAAAATTTTCGCACTTGGTGCGATCTGGCGCCACACAGACGGACAGACAGACACGAAATTGTTCAAGAAGCTTTAAAACGTAAAATATACATGGAAATTTTCATTTTGGGGAGGAAAATACTTTTAAATTTCACAATGCTTCCCCGCTACTTTAGTAGTCATGGATGCGAAAATAACAAAGAAACAACGATGCAAAAAGATGTTTTATTTTCACCTATTTGAATGGAATTCAAATCGAAATGAATCGTACTATTCGATTCGAATTTCGAAATTGTACGAATAATTCCTAAAAAACACTTCAAAACATTTTCAAATTATTCGAAAATTTATCAACAAATTAATAATTTTCGAACAAATCAAGAAATTTAAAGTCGGCGCTCTCGTCGGGACGGGATTTTTTCTTTTTGTCCGGAGCGGCGTAAACGCTAGAGCGGGCCCTGCTCGTAGTCCTAGTACTGCGCGAGAGGCTATTTAAAAGAGGTGAAATTTAAAGGGTTTTTCCCTTTACAAGACTAATAGGAAGAACATTTTTGTGCTTTGGGCTCCCTATAGATAAAGGGGGCTTTTGAATAGGATTTGTATTTCCTTTATTAAAAATAGCTCTCGTGTAAAAATTGACCTTACCTCGATAATTTCAAAGCTACCTAATTTTACCTTACTTAAGCTATCTTCCCCTACACTAACAGTGTATATGAAAATGATTACTCGAGCTCTTTACTATTTATGTTTTCCATAGCATTAAAGAGTATATATTATACAGTGAAAATTGCTAGGTGGTGTATGTAGTTATAATATGAGGAATGGAAAAACTACAACTAGTTTCATTTATATATTAGTGCTAGTACTGTGCTATCAACCGGCAGAGGTCATCATCATCAATCATTCATTCATTCTATTGGACGAACAAACTAATATCATGACGTCAACATGTAGATATACAGCAGCATGACATGCTGTTCTTGGCACGACAGTATCGCTTACTACTCTACCCCTATTCACACGGATTTATATGTGTGTGTGTGTGTATTATTTGTGTTCTTTCTTTTGTTCCAGCATTAATTGCGATAATGATATTTTTCAGTGTCAATGAATAAAAATCGTATATAACGTATTATATATTCGTTCAATTAAGACCAGTCTTTAGAAATTGTAACTATAGTGTGTGGCGCGCATTGCGTCAGATGTTATGCGAAAGTATTTTAACAGTCTGAACAGAAAAATGGATTTGGTTACAGAAAAAGAAAAAAAATAGATTTTTATTAGAAAATTCGTACCTAACTTGAAACAAAAATTTTGCATTCCGTATTAAAATTATGGTTTTTGGAATTCTTACAAAAAAAGTGCACGTGATGACGTTATCGAATTAAATTTTTTCAGGTATGATAACATAGTTACAAAAATGACTTGAATGAAATGAATTCGATCTTTTGGTGAAATTTGGTTAATTTACATGTGAAATTTGATGATTGAACCGGATTGAAATTGGTACCGGATTGCAATTCCTAATATGAACTAGTGCGTTATAAAAACTGAATGTAAAAATATGGAGTGGATCCGATATTTTCATCAGGGTTCGTGCGAATCCAGTTCGTAAAAACTGTAACGGCTTGTTTCAAAAATAAATATTTTTCAATAGGGTAAGTGCGGGAGAGATGCCGCAAGAGCCATAGTTCGTCCGTTGATTGATAGATAGCGCTATTAATGGATTTTATGTTTAAAATAAGTTACTTATTTAAGCTGTACACATATGCTTATTCCATCAGTTTAGTAATTATCCAACTTTTTATTATTGAAAAGTAAGTTTTTTAACACAATATTTTATCAAGCATTTAATTCATTAGAATTTAATAATGTATATTTCATTGTTTTAATGAAAATGATTTTTGTTATTAATTTAGGTATATTTTAAAAGTACTGTATAAAATTTTAGGTTGGAATTCCACACTATGCATGTTATAGCAACATGCGGCATCTATCCCGACAAAAAGGAGAGATGCAGATGCAGAGAGATATTACATATTAAAAACATAGACTATGCCTTAATTATGAAATTTTTTTTGGACTGTAAATTATGCCACGTAAACATAAAAGATCCATTAATGGATCAGAAAGGGCTCTCATATTAGTAAAGATAACGAAAATAATAATGATTACCTGTGTATTGAATGTTTTGGAAAGTACTCAGAAACAGAAAAAAGTTGACTGGTTAAGATGTAGAAGTGCCAAAAATGGTTACGTATGGCATGCATCATGTATGGAGAGGTGAATAAAACGCAAAATATTTTAATATAAACTAACGACATCTCTCCCATAGGTGTGGGAGAGACGCCGCTTTGCATTCTCTGCAAAAATGTTAATTATGAATCCTTTGTGGCTCAAAATTTAAAATTATTTATACATAATTTTAGAGAACAATGTTTACATTTACTGTGTACCAAATTTCAAATCAACTAAATGCATACTTTAAAAATTATCAAGAGTTTTCAAAATGTGCGGCATCTCTCCCGCATTCACCCTACTATTCTAATAAATACGCTAATCTCTTGTGTCAAAATTATTCTTTAAAATGCAGGTTACGTCATGCATCATATAGGAAACCCAAGATTTCTCTCCAAATCGAATTTAATTTCTAAAAAATAAAATATTTTCTAAGAATCGTTAATTAGTCCAGAGTGCAGGGTAATTTCATCCTACTCTATAATCATTCCTGTAAAGTAAATTACTGTTCTAAAATTTCTCGGATAATAACGATTTATTTATTTAATAATAATTAAGGTGTAAATGTAAATAAATCTCAATCCTCTTAATTGAGTGAATGCTTCCGTATATTAAAGTGAGATATAAACAAATCCTCATTTTCTACCTTTCATTAAATATACGTAACATAATTAAATATAAGAGGATACAGGATAAATATATCGGCAAAGTCATTATTATGAGACAAGATAACAGCAATTTTATTCAGGATATGCTTATTTATATAATTTGACCAATGGTTAGTTAGTTAGTACATACAAAAATATCTTATCTATTGACTACATCAGCTACTAGTTTAGGTATATATACGTATTATAAGGGTTCCGAAGAAAATTCCAGTTCTGTTCATCTATCACAAGCCCATAATTTCTTCATCTTTGGGACTATAAACATCATATTTTCATTTTACATTGCGCTTGAATTATTTAACTGTATGGAGTCGTCCATAAAATACGTACACAATAAAGAGAAAGGGAAGGAGAGACTGCTTAGGGGTACGATACGTGTCGCAATGGGAGGAAGAGGTTCAAACTGTTGTGGTACTCTGGTTCTTTCCTCGAACCGAAGAAAGTAGAATTTTTTCCAAAAACAACAATTTATTTAACAAATTCAATGTGAGATTGACAATATTTGTTAACAAGAGTATTTTTTCTTCTTCTTCTTGTTTCCCCAATTCCACTTGGCTAACCATAACGTCCACTGGCTAACCACTCCGGTTTGTAACTAACTGATCCGCCTATCTATTGCCTCTGATTTCCACTACTGGCTCCAACACTTGATCTTCACGTAACACTCGATTTACAACTGATTACCACTGATTCGCAACTGATTGCTTCGGACTGGGTGAGCTGGCTTTTATACCCGATTGTGTGCTGACGTCCCGTTGTTGTGATGTAGTTGTTTTCTTCATCGAAGAACTTCTCGATGGTCTTGAATGTTCCACCATAACATAAAGAAAAGAAAAAAGAATTACTAAAAAAAAAAAGTGTAGGCCGTCGTTGCCGGATTGAACCCGGGCCCTTGGCATCGGTGATCCGATCACATCACTACTGCTCCATCGGACCGTGGTGATACTGGTGCTTGGTGTTGAAGCCTTGATACGCGTGTAGATACAACTGGTGTTGGGTACAGTGGGCAATGTTGATACAGAAGAGTCCAAACAAAACAAACGTGACGTGACCTTCGAAACACCTATATTGGTTTTTATTTTAATAAAATTAGTGTAGTCAATTGCTAAAAAATAACTATATTGTGAAAACTGTGACCTATTTTTTGTATATTATTAATAAAAACGATCATTCAGTCATCATTCAAGGCGAGAAGGGTCTAAATTTTTTGACGCAAAAGAAATGTGAAACGTATTTTAGGGATGGTCCCTACTGGAAAGTAGAAAAAGATTTTAAAAGGGCCTTCTTTATTTTTTCATTTGTAAGTTCCGTAGTCTTTAATCTGAAAAAATAGTTAACTGAAATTATTTCGGTCATGTTGTAAAATTTTCGAAAAAAACAAAAAGAAATTTAAATTAAGAAAAAATGTCGCCATTAAATGAAATTTTCCATTGAGATATGTTTCAGTATTAGAGAATATTCCCCAAAATATTATAGGAAATGTTGGGAACTTCAGAAATAACTCTACGTATTCTATAGTGTGGGATATTGTTGAAAGATATTATTGTCGGGAACAAAATTATTACATAATTGATCCTTAATAACTACATTTACAAGTAACATTGTATACTTATGTACGTCCCAAAAGCCGTGGAAAACTCTAACCATTGAGGAACTCTAACTTGACGGGTGTCTAGCACGCACGTAACGAATTTTTGTGTATATTATGTGTGCATTACGTTAAGGTGAATAAATAGAGTAACAGAGTTGTGTATGAAGAAGAAACCGTTAGATATAATAGTGTAGCGAAATCCTTGAAATCTTAAGGACCATTTGACTACTGATGGATGGATCTAGACGAATAACGTTCTACTCAAGTGGTTTGCATATAGCCAACCCGCAACTGTACAACAGGGAATAGAAGACGAAGAAAACGAAATTCGTTATTTCTTATTTTATATTCTTCACATACTACCCATCATTATTTATCTTTATCATTCACGTTCATGAATTTATTTGTTTTCCTCCTTTTCAAACGAACAGTGGTGGTATCAGTATAAAATGCCGAAGACAAAGGCTAAATAAGTAATTATGAAAATACAAGAAGAAATAGATAATATGAAATATTCATTTGGCGGGGTGCACTGTAAGTAAATACACTGCAATGGGGATGGCACACAGCTTCCTCATACTCGCAACAGACTTAATCATAAAAGTGATTCTATACTGAAACTGTATCTGATCTTAAATTTTGTCTCGTACTATAATATTAACGTCATGTTTCAAACAAGAATAACTTTAAAACCAGGATAGGATAAACTGATTTTTAATTTTTTCTCAATCGTCTATATAACTATAGAAATTACGAAAAGACTGAATCTATAAACATTATTCGATCTTTCAAACTGTCAAATAATTGCAAAAAATTAAAACTTTTTATTGTCAAGGTAAGAAGAATAAAAAAGAGTCCATTCCATACACTCAGCGTTAGCACATTTTACCTTTGTGTATGTTACAGTACTTAAATATCATTATTTCGATTATAATGAATTTTTCAGCGGAGGGAAGGGGCATATATGGCTTACCCCCAAATGCTCTAATAATTTCAAGGAAATTGGAGTGAATGAAAAATGGTCACTATTACTTCAAATACTCCGATTTTGTAAGAGACCATCTAGTAATCAAACCCTAAATTTTTTTAAAAAAATCGTCAAAAACAATTGAGTAGTTTTTTACCACTTATGTTGGGATCTTTAGACACTTAGATGGACAGACAGACGAAACGACTGACAAACACGAAAGCAAAATTTTTCAGGAAGTTATAAAACGTAAAATGAATAAATAAAAAATAAAATTTATTTTAGTGAAAATTAATAGTAGGCGAACTGTTTCGATAGAGCAAACTTTTTACTAATTGACAGGAAGCGATTACTTACGTGTCCAGGAAGGTAAGTAAATTTTTTATATTGTTATTTCCTGTGACTATAATAGAAACCAGAAAACAGAATGATAAATGTTGCTTATATATATATATATATATATATATATATATATATATATATATATATATATATATATATATATATATATATATATATATATATATATATATATATATATATATATATATATATATATATATATATATATATATATATATATATATATATATATATATATATATATATATATATATATATATATGTATATAATCAAGTTACCTACTATGTAAACGCCAACCTACGATTCAAGTGGTTGAAAAATAGCATTATTTTAATAGATTTGAGCGTTACTTTAAGGTATTCCATATTTGTAAATATTAAACAAATATTTTACTTCGCAAAAATACCACTTTTATTTTGAAACTGTGACAATATTGTTTCGAACCGTCAGTTCATTTTCAAACAGCAAAATGAACTGTGTTTGAAAATGAACTGACGGTTCGAAACAATATTGTCACAGTTTCAAAATAAAAGTGGTATTTTTGCGAAGTAAAATATTTGTTTATTATTTAGCATTATTTTCTTTATCTACAAGTTTAAATTTGTTTACAAATTTAAAGAACCCCGGCTCGAATCCCAGCCGATCCAGTTTGAATCATTATCGAACTAAAGTAGCTCTTGAACAGAGGATCGTGTGCTCTAATGGATAAGATACCTGGCTAGTTACCAAGAGATCTTGTAATCGAGTTCCAGCCGATCCAGTTTGAGAATAATTATTCAATTATTATACGATTTTTATTAATTTAAATCAGTGTTTTTCAACCTGTGGGTCGCGGCCCCCTGGGGGTCGTGAAGCTTTTTTAAGGGGGTCGCAGTTACTTTAACAATAAATCCACTCTAATTAAATATATAATATTTAATAAAGAAAAGGTTAATTAAAGGTTACATTAATGTGATGGTCTCATACTTTCACTTCATAAAATTTCAAAGCAAATAACAGTCTGTGGCTTATTTTCAACAACAATAAATCCGTGTTTTAAATAATTGTCGTCATGTAGACGCTTTTTCTTTGCTTTTGTTTCATTACTCTCATTGAAACTTGAAATTGACATGTTGTGCATGTCTTTCCAGAAACTCATCCATTTTCAATAATTACTATGAGCACAGAATTTTGGATATTAAACAATAAAAGACAGTGAGTAACTACTAAACAAATAAGTCAATTCAATAAATTTAAACACTTTCCTTAATAATAATAATAATTTAAACACAATACTTTACTCGCCTGATACTCCACGCAGCGCTCATCACATCGCGCTATATCTCGCTCACACAAATGACCCGCGCGTTCAGAAGCTACTATAAGTCGTCAATTTCGATGTCGATATAAAAAATATGCCTTTTTAAAATTCTTTGTTACGCATATATTTAATTGACACATAACTGAAAATATGAAAAACGGATTCGGTATTTATTTTATAACATAAATTAAAATAAAAGTTAGAAATAACAGAGGGTTGGGGTTGCGGAATATTTTTCTATTTTACGGGGTCGCGAAATACTTTTCCATACTAGGCGGGTCGGGCCATGAAAAAGGTTGAAAAACACTAATCTAAATAACTATTACACACGTTAATTGTGTAATGTTTTAGCCGCCACTGTTGTTCACATACAACCCCCACAATGTACAAAATAAAATGAAAGAAAATTTCCACATCTATCATTTTGTTGTTTAAGTTAGAGGTTCGTTATCCTTATAATTAAATACTTGGAAGTAACTCAATTGAAATATTTCAGATTCAATTCACAAACACACAACACAAAAAGATTTTTATTATTCTCTTATTTCTCTTATATCAAATTGATTCTTCGTCGTTTTCACCATCCAATGTCTGTCCGGCTATATGTGTTCAGTGAGTGTTCTTACTTCACATAGGTACGTATTACGGATTTGTAATTTGTATTGTTTTTATTTCCATTCATTTCATTGACTGATGAAACTAAAGTAAATATTTTTCTGTAACTTCAAAAAAAAAAAAAAAAAAACCGATACAATTAACGGTAGATGGTACCCAAAAGAAACAAAAAATATAACGAAGAAATATATTACAGGGAAGAAATTGCATTACTTATTTACTTAAATTTATATTTCCTATGTAATTTAAAATAAGGTTAATTGAACTTCAAAAGGAATCACAGATATATGCTAGAAGTAAAAATAAATTTACCGTTAAATTTTACGTTTATTTTTTAAATTAGAGATAACAAGTATTGTACTTACTTAGATTACTTTTCACCTAGTTTTTTAAATGGAAAAAAGTCAAACCACAATTTGCCAAAATTGCTTTCTGATATTTTCTGGAAAAATAAAGAGCAACTATGTTAACAAAAAGCGATAATGTGCTTCTTTGAATCATTATGTAAGTGTTTCAGTAAGGGAAAGGTTATATCGGCACATTTTCAGAATATTCAGATACATTTTAAAAATTTTCACTGCAACTTATAGATTCTTAATTTGATCGTGTTAATTTGATATGAAATTCTCTCTGGAGGTTGCTCGGAAAACTTGATACGAGAAAACGAGTACCTAGTTTTCCAAGTATTTTTCATTCCATCAAAAATTAATATAGGTAATCTGGTTGCTTGCAAATCCACTAAAATTTTAAGCTGAATCAGTTAATTATATAGAACTAGATTACAATACGTTACATTTTCTTTATTGACTTCACTTATACAGTAACAAAAATGGATTTTATACAATTTCCTGTGGACAGATGAAGTATTTTCAGGGATCGGCAATTGAGAAACATTGTTCTGGATTATATTCAAATATCTTCTGTTTAAAGCCTTCGACTAATTTTTGGGGATCCGAAGTGTTTACGCAGTAAACTTCCCCAAGATCCGGCAATATTTTTAAAGAATAAAAATAATTCAATATGAGCATACACACACATTTTTAATAAAAAAAAATAAATAAATAAATAAACACGATCTCGGCAGAGTTGTGCGTGTAATTTACTTCGGGTAAATTACATAGTTTTTTACACGTAATTTACACATACTTGTTTTGATCAAAAAACTGTAAAAAATGTAAAAAACTAAATTTTTTTAAATTTAATAGATATGTAAGCGTTACTGATGCTATTCCATATTTGCTGTTGAAGTATTTGCTATATTTGCAAAGTAAAACTTAATAATTAAGTAATTTGAAAATTAAAAATATAAATGGGGACAAACAGGAAAATGAAAGGTTAGCTTTGATAGAATAGTTTATTTAAGAATTCAATATTAAAAAGATTTTTATTTATTCAGTTAAATTTTATTAAAGGTATCAATCATCTTCATCATCATTATCATCAGTGATTTTATTATTATTATAATTTAAAGAGAGATAAGTATGTAGTAGTTTTTTTTGATCTCTCAGAACTCAGTTTGTTAATTTGGAAATTTAAAACTTTGTAGTCAGTTGTGGATGGCCTTCCACCAGCAGAAAATCATTTTTGTGTCGACATTTTGTTTACACGCTTTTTCATGTGAACTTATAAACAAGTAATAACCGTCAAAATAAATTGTTTGTCAGTGAAATGATAAATGATTTAAGTATTTTACATTTTTTACAATTTTTTACGGTTTTTTACAGTTTTTTACGTATTTTACAATTTTTTACATAAAAATGTAAAAAACTGGTTTTTTACTTCACATGGCACAACTCTGGATATCGGTAACAAAATAGTGATAAAAAATAGGTGGGTATATAAAAATAATGTTTGAACAAAATATAAATAAACGATTAAAAATTATATGCATTAGATTATTATCCGTATACGTTTAGAGAAATCATTATGATCATCACACTGAGAGTGTGCTACGCATGCTACCGGCCAAAACCTGTTCGCGGTAACGTGACACACATGTGTAATTACTGACAGCGATTGGCCACTACAGTTGTTCTGACTCTCACACATCTGTCAGCCCACTTTTCTAGTACTTCTAAATTTATTGAACGAAAATTAATTTCTAACTAGTGAATCAAGTTGATCACATAAAAGGATCTACAGGAAAATCGAACCATTTCTGATCCATCATTATAACAAAACCTACTATGTTCTATTAGTTCTTTAAAGTGAAAAGCTAGTTAGCATTCGTCTGCTTGTGGGGCATGACGAGTTTCGAGTATACTCGACCCTGGACCGAGTCTACCCGACAGAGTACAAACGTAAGAGGATAACATTGGCTGATACATGTGCAGATACAGGACGTTTATTTACAGTATTAACATTTCATAAACAAATACGTATTTTACTTTTTAATTGATTTATTCTAGTTTTAAAATACGATAGCATTCATGAAAGTAAAATTATAATAATTCATATACGTAGAGCTTAAATTTTTTTGAAATATTTAAACTGACATAAAAGATAAATTGATGCCGTATACATATGTATGTATACTAAAATTGTATAGCTATACTACATACCAGCGTTGTCGTAGGGTATCGAACGTGCATAATTCATTCATTTTGTGATTGGTTTGAACAGCCCACGGTAATGAATAAATCTACTGTTGTTAGCTGTCAATCAATCAGGGAAACAGATATTGTATGTGGCCCATCTATGTAAATACAATACATGCATGCATGATGTATTGTGTGATATATGTGTATACACGGGCGTAACGTAACACTCCGTAGAAATATGTAAAATTAACTAATCCTGTGTATTTGAGCTAAACGTAAACCGCCATCGATATTTTAAGTGTTAGTCGGAGCATATATGTATTTACTTAGAAACAGAATCGAAGATTTTACCCCCCAATACACGCAGGTCATTTCAAAATATGAGAATAATTTACTTTGTCACTTTTCATTAAATTAAATTTGTTCTATTAGGAGCTAGCTTTCGAGTAAATAACTCATCTTCAGGTAAAACACAATTGAAAAGTTTCTTTCCGGATCATAACCTTTGTATAGTATTAATTGAAGTGTTATGTCACATAGCACTTAATTACAGCAAATATTTATTTATTTTAGTCAGGGCTGGGAACTATTTAAAATGGTTTCATTTTAGATATGTATTTAAAATACAAAATGGCATTTTGCATTTTCTATTTTAAATAAATTCGTTCAAACCATTTTCCATTTTGTATTTAAAATGAAAATTTGAGTCCATTTTATATTTAAAATGAAAATGCGTGTATACTCAAATTTATGTACATATGTATGACACTTATGACTTATATTGACCATAGAACTCGAGTTGAATTCAGTCTAACAAATTGTAAGTTAAATGTAAGTTGATACAATTGACTCAAATTTTTTATAACTCGAGTTGCAATGTCACTTAAGTTAAATTTATTACAAGAGTTGCAGTTCTCTCAAGTCAAACTTTTCTGACTCAAGTTCTGTGTTATTATCTTTAAGACACGCCGATAAGAAATGTCTTAGTATTTCGAGTAGATGATTTTTATATGTATAATTTAGGAGTCGTAGTTGTAGCGTACTCAAGGTTTGTTAAAGCTGAATTAAATTTTACAATATTTTTGAATAACAATATTTCAAGAGTTAAATTTCGTTTTCATATGCAAACTTTATAAAATTTTCTCAAAGGACTACCCTTATTTGATTTCAGTACGTTTGACATTTTCTTAACTTTTTATTTATTAATATAAATCAAGATAAAAAATTTATAGAATAAATTTAAAGTAAGAAAAGCATTTTGCATTTTATAATCCATTTTAAATAGCTCTTTTCCATTTTCTATTTTAAATATGTTTAGCAAAACCATTTTCCATTTTGTATTTTAAATGCATTTTTGGAAGCCATTTTCCATTTTCTGTTTTAAATGGTTCCTAAGAACATTTTTCCCAGCCCTGATTTTAGTTTAGTTTTAATTATTTACAGCAAATATTCGAAATTTAATTGCACTTTCGACTTCGGCTTCGGCTTCGGCCGAAGGTTTTGACGATAGCCCAACATCGGCTTCGGCTTCAGCTTCGGTTTCGGCCGCCAAACTGACCTTCGGTCTGATAATTAGTTATGTGCGCTAAGAGCTAATTCGTGGGGGGGCAGGGATTAGATCAAATACAGAAAACGTACTGTAGAATGTTAACTTTTTTAAATAAAATAGAACCAACTATTAAATTACGGAAAATATCCGAGAAACTATGCAGTATTTTATCCAGCATTAGATATTAATTGACAAAAACGGTAAGTTACATCGTAGGACGTAACCTTGTAATTACGGAAAAACCAAGAAATTTCACAATTTCGCACAGGTCATTAATTTGTTAACTGAAAATATTTTGCGACAGTAAGAGGAGCTCTCATTAAATTAATATTATTTTATTGTTTTTTGTAATTTTCATTTTATAGTGAGTTGATTACTTGAGACTGTGTAGTGTTCCATAAGACTAGAAAGAAAAATCCTAATCACAGTGCTGAAAAAGGGCAAATACCAGGCTTTGTTATTTAATTTTTTTTAATTAATCTCAAACATCAAGCCTGTTCATCAATTCTTTCACAGTAGATTTTTTTTTGGAAGATTGGGAAAAATATATTCCTCCTTGGGAAAATTTGGTTTTGAAGCTTTCAGTACTATACTATGGGTTCTAACTTTCCTTGTTGTAATTCGAAAGTATACAACAAAAATAATAATAAAGAATGCAAACCAAACGAGATCGAAATGGATATTACGATTTCTTCATAAAAACCTCAACAAAAATGAATGGGAACACAGACTCAGGGGGGGCGGCTATCTATAAACCGGTGTAATTTATAAATTCGACGATCAACTGTCTTTTTTCCAGTTAGATTAATTTCTTCTCCAAGAAAACTTTTATTTTTTTTCACACTTCTATTGTAGTAACACTTGTGGGGATTTTAGTAAAGAAATACACTGCTCTAAAGCGTCTATTAAAGATAAAATAATGCTGAGGTCAGGTTTAGATAATTGTAAATAGTTTCATATCGGCATTCTGAAATACAGCAGTAATAAATTATTCAAACGAGTCGATGAGTTTCAAAACCATTTAATTAACACAGCTAAAAATGTTCAGGAAACACAAGAAACTGTTTTCTCTCTTATAATAATGATTTTGAGGTGGTTTCTACAATTAAGTTTTTAGGAAAAATTATACAGTTCTTATAACGAAATAATAACAACGATACCACTCTTCAATAATTATTAGTAAATAACGATTAGAAATTATAATTAACTACTCTTGCAACAGTTTGCTTTAATTAGATGGTTTTGAAACGGTTGATTTTGTAATTAGCTACTTTTGCAGCATCAACACTAACAATTAGACACTTTTGCAGCAGTAACGCTAATAATTAGATACTTTTGCAACAGTTTATTATTTTTTCAATAGGTTTTAAATAAAACTACATTCGTAGAAATCTATCTATTTACATCGTACAACGTTTTTTATATTATAACTTATGAAAACTAAGATATTTTCTTATAATTTAGTAGAATATTTTCCTATAAGAAAAGTCTCTTTACTGTAATTTAACAGTAAAACTCAAATCAGAACCACGATGTTTCACACAATTTGATTCTGCACACATTCGCAGCCTGTTATATTTGACAACTCCACAAGTTTTTTTGTATTTTTTTCTAGTTATTTCAGTAGTAAATATTTTCTTAAAGAATGTAATAAAATTATCACATACAATTATTTGATCCTCTGCAGGCTCCACAGTGCCACATACTGACCACCTAATTAGCTACTTTTGTTCCAGGTTTTTCTAATGACGCCATTTTTATATAAGTAGTTAGATAGTTTTGCAACTGGTTTGTGTTGCTTGCTACTCCATGCTTTTTCAATTAGAAAATGTTGCAATTAGTTACTTTTGAAACAGTTTCGTATTTTTATCATTAAAATGAAAGGGAAAGAGGCTGACTTTGCACCGTCTAGTTGGTATTTTTTGGTGCAGTTTATCCTCCTGAATAATAAACCGTATCTAACTCAAATTTTAAAAAATCGTCAATTAGATGGTTTTGAAACTCAGCGACTCAAATATAAATTGTAAACTCTGGGATGAAATTAAGAATATGAATAATTCAAGTGCTTTATTTATTTAGAACTAATGATAAAAAATAATATTTTAATAGAAGTATTTTCGTCTGAAGACAGCGCAAAATAGAAAGTAAATAGAACAAAAAAAAAAGAAAAACATGAAATAAAATTACCAATTTAGCTTTCAGTTTTGATAGTAGCTCTGGTAGTAGCCATTGTAGGTATTTTATTTATCTACGAGGTATCAAATTTTATGATGTTGACAGTCATGTTATACGTTAGTTAACGTTCTGATGTTACTAATATATGTCTGGCTTGTCGTTCTATCTGTCACATGTCACAATTGTAGTATATGCCTTGGTTTTGTATGCTGACAAGATTAAAACAAATTCAGTTATACACATGGAGTAGGTATACATAGCTCGTACATATAGGAACATAGCTCAGTAGTATAATGTGTTACATTCATTAGAAATGCAAATGTGTTTTTTGATAACACAACGGAGATCGTTTTTCATTATTGCAGTCACCATCGAATATTTACATAAGGTTGAGGTAAACATTTGGTTTAGTTGGATTTTGAGTTGTTAATTACTAATTTATTACAAGCAGACGATAGTAAGATAAGTTCGCATAAAGTAAAAATATTAAGACGAATTTATCATGCAGTAGTTACACTAACAAAAAATTTATATGAGTCGCTTATTTTCAAAAGCTGCTAAATCGATTCCAAAACTTTTCAGTAAGCACAAAAGGCTATAACTCATATCATATTAACCCCTTTTCGCATACAAAGACATATATTGATTCTAAGTTTTACTATTTTTTTTCAACATAAGAAAAATTTTTTTAAAACTAATGTTAAATCCTATCTTTATACTCCTTCGAATAACGGAACGTAATTTTTGTTGCCTTTGGTAAGTGCGGGTTGTCAAATTATTTGAAGTTATGTTCAGAGTGTCCGACCGTTACAGTGCAATTAATTGGTGCTAATTTTATTTGTGAAAACTAAACAATAAAACGGTAAGTACTAAAATCAAAAATTTTCAAAACACATTCTTTATATATTCAAGAACATGGAATAGTTGTGATTTGTGTGTGTTTTCTTGTTTCCTTCGATTTTTGGGGCTTATTTTGAAGTTGACATATTTTTAGCTTCGTATGCGTTCAATCCAAATTATTATTGGGCATATATGGCTTCGTACCGCTTTTATGGTAGATCCCAGCATGTAAATTCTATTCCTGGTGATGGATTCGTGAGTGACGATGATTTTGCTTCTGATTCCCCAGTACTCCCACCAGCCAAGGCAGTCCATCAACTTTGGTGACCAGAAAATGTACTGGAACAAGCCGAAAAGGTACTCCATCTACCTTGCCCGGCTCACCTATACTCATTGAAAAACTCCAGCTAGGCATCAAGACCTACCTTTGAAGTCTGTGCGATCAGATAAGGTGACCATTTCCCTGAATGCACAAAACTAAATTGACAATTATGTCAAAACTGCGCAAAATTCCGATAATTCGTCAAATATGGAAAGTGTCAAGTTTATTTATGTTACAATGGCAAATAAAATTGCATACAGATTTTCATAAAATATAATTGTATTTTTTATTTAACGCATACGAAGTCATATATCGATTATAATTATATAATACTAGAATGCATACGAAGCCATATATGGCTTCGTTAAGTAATTTCTAAACAATTAGCCTTAATTTTTTTTTCTTAATTTGACTACTAAAATAAAAGAAGTGAAAGACATTTTCAGTAAAAAAAAAATTTTTCTTTACCTCCTTCATAATTCATGCAATAAGGGGTTAAGTATTAATGTCCTATTTGAAACAGAATACAAGTCTATAGTAAACTGTTTCTAAACTTTCCCCAATTAGTTATACAACTATGAAAATTACGAAAAGTTGGACTCCGTACCTTTTAACTTAAGGGGAACCACTAGTGTGATCACCTGAAAAAAAAGGTGATTTTTGGGAATTTTTTTAAAGAAAACTACTATATGGAATATTGTAATATTTTAAGGATTGTTACCTATATAATAAATTCATGGTTAAATTTTTGGACCAAAAAAATTGAAAATCCAGTGACTTATTCGCGATCTCCCAAGGATCCAAAAAAAGTCCCCCCACTGCTGCAGTGATAACGATCTTCACAGTACCTAAAATCAAAAATCCAAAAAGCCTATTAAACTAGAAGGTATTGTCCATGCCATGAACCTCAAGTGAAAAAAATGTTAAAATTTAACAAAATGGTGGAGTTTCTCAAAAAAAGTTTCAAATTTTGCACGAAAATTTGATGATTTTTGGTTTATTTGGCTTGATTGATTTATTCGATTGAAAAACTGGAGGTTCATGGCACGAAGAAACATATGTATATAAAACAAGCTGCAATAAAAATCAAATCGATCGGATGATTTGTCTTCGAGTTATAACTGCAGCAAATTTGAAAAATGTAAATTTTCTTTACCATAGCTTTTAGATTTTTTAATCACTGAGAATTTTTATATATTTACGATAATATACTCACTATAACGGTCATAGTAAAACTACATGAGTCGTTTAAATGTGCCAGAGTCTAGCTGCTCTACAACATGTGACTACCAGTCACGTCCAGAAACTCCCGAACTATCAACCTTCATATATTTCTCAATACCTCAAAATTAACAATGAAAATCAGAATCCGCTCTACAGATCGCTGTAATTCAAAAACTATTTGAGATATACACTGGAAATTTTAGTACGTTATTTTTAAAGGTATAGACTATCGAAAGACGTAAAAAAAGATTTTAAAGTTTTTTCAAAATGTCACACTAGTGGTCCCCCTTAATATTAAATCAACTCGTAAGAAAATTGATAGAACGTTTTAATTTGTCAAATTAAAAAGTTTTTGCTTTTATAGTTAAAGTTTTTTGTTTTCACAATAACAAGAAAAACAAGGAGCTGACTCCATACACTCAGCGTTAACATATTTTACGTTTGCACCTGCATAGTAACATTGCTCTGATAGTACTGAAATTTGTAGAGGACCGTATATGGTAAATGGCAAAAAATTCTCAAAATTTGACTGAGAGTAGTAAGAAAAGTATAGGTATTTAAGTGGACTTCACGATAACGCTATGACTACTATTACTCAGATTTCGCTGGAATTTGTAGAGAACAATCAGTAGAGGAAATTCGTAGAGGCCTATTAATATTCGTAATAGACTCGAATTGTAATGATGTTAATAGGAAATCAAAGCGCATAAAATTTTGTCGAAAACAATCAAATAATTCCAAAATTGTGCCAGTTGGCGGAGCTTTTAGACACACAGACCAATTGACAAACGGACTGACAGTAAGACCCGAAACCAAATTGTTTAGGAAGTTTTTAACGTAAAATTCGCGTAAAAATTTTCAGTTTGGGAAGGCGAAAAATTTCATGTTTCAAAAATTAACCATAATGCTTCCGCTACTTTAGTAGTTAGTAATAGTCTCGGAAATAAAAATAAATAGTACATTCTTTTAAAAATCGTACATTCTAATCCATATTGTGCTGAGAGCCTCTATTAGAATCGACGGCATATCGACTATGACAGGATCGGTTTAATATTTCTTCTTCGTGGGTGGCTAAAGAGGAGGGTCTCACTAACACAAATCTACCCGAACTTTTCGTGCTTCAAAAAAGTTGCAGCATTTCATTTGACCTACATTTCATTCGCAGACAAGAAAGCTCAAATTTCACTATAAAATGAACCATTTTAGAGGCCTTTGTGTTTGCTAAATTTCTATTTTAAAATTTTTATAACGTACAACCAATAGTTCTTCACATACTAGATATAATAATTTTCAAAAATATATAGTAGCAATGATATTTAAATATACTAAACGTAACAAAACATTTACTCACATAGTCAAGCTTCATGCATGCCTATATGTACCTACATATATTTTAATAATATGCATTTACTTCGGTATACAAATTAAATAGACCCGCTCTG
The DNA here is from genome assembly GCA_035578155.1 of Brachynemurus nebulosus. Lineage (NCBI taxonomy): Eukaryota > Metazoa > Arthropoda > Insecta > Neuroptera > Myrmeleontidae > Brachynemurus > Brachynemurus nebulosus. Next base: position 12,176,844 of record JAPWDM010000005.1, read on the forward strand.
TATACGAACGAACCTATACCACCAATATTACGTGTACAAAGTCATCTCGAAATATATATACATATCTCAGTCGGTATGAAAATGCCTGAAGGTTTCTCATATTCCTATTGTATAGCACTAAATGAGTGTATTTGTATGCAAAAGATGATGTGTTATTGCATTTGCTCTTGTTTATATACGCCACCGCTACGCCAGCCAGCCAGCCGCCTATAACGAAAGATGGTGAAATATAAATAATAACTACGTAGAAAAAGATAACGATACATAACTACGCAACCAGCCAGAAAGCACAGCCGCCTACCTGCACGCTTTGAAAACTCATAATAATACCACTGTGTCTATATTTGTGGAGATGAAATTCAAACACGCGGTCTAAAACTAATGCTATCGAAAATTCAACGAGAATTTTGCCATGCGACTTCAATAAGGCGTCTGCTCGTTATATTTTCATATAACGTAGGTATGTTAGAGATAATTTCATAATTTTATTAATTAATCAGCCATGATTATATTATATTTGTTCATCAATTAGAGGCAGTTTTAAAAGGCGTCGAAAGAAGAAAGTGGTATCTCTCTTTACTTTAAATGATTACATATTCACTTTATCTTTATTCAATAAGAATGTAATTTTGAATTTTTTTTTCCTTTTCTTACTTATCATATGCACGATACAACTTGCTCCACCTACTCTCTCTGATAACTCGAATAAACATTTGAATCAACAACCGGTAAGTCAACAAGTGTGCTTTTCTGTGACCTCACTAAAGCATTTGATTGCGTTTCGCATGATATACTCTGTGAGAAGTTACCAAAATACGGTTTTGCGCGTGCCAGTGTGCAAACAGTTTGTCAGTGACGCAAACAGTTTGTCAGTTTTAAAAGCGTTAATTCGGATTTAAACACTGTATACTATGGTGTACCTCAAGGATCAATTTCAAGACCTATTCTTTTTTTAATATACATAAATGATTTACCGGCATGTATGCCTGAGGCTAAATTCGTACTGTTTGCTGACGATACGACGGTGGCTAATTCATTTAAAGACTTAAAACTGATATGATGTATGAGACGCAATCAAAAATTAACAATTGGTTTGTAAGTAACAACTTAAGCTTAAATGTTGCAAAAACTGCACTTGTAAATTTCTTTAATGAGAGTGATGATAATGTAAAAACTGTTAAATTCTTGGGTGTTATTCTTGACCAGAAACTTAGCTTGAATAATCATATAGATACCGTGAGCAACCGCTTAACATCCTGTATCTTTCTTTTGCGAAGTTTGGTATCTACTGTTTCAAATAATGTACTTTTAACCGCTTTTCATGGACTCATACAGAGCCAAATATCGTATGCAATTTTAACCTGGGTTCACGTGAGTAGTGTCTCAAGAATTTTTAAATTACAACCTAAGGTCATTCGAATTATTTTTAAACTAGGATACCAGGAAGACTGCCGGAGTCATTATATACTACATAATGTTTTAACTGTTCCATCTATGTATATTATGCAATGTCTTATGTATGTAAAAGAACACATAGATAAGTATTCTGATTTTACTGATATACATTCTCACAATACGCGCAATAAAAATAATATTTACATTGACTTTTGTCGTACTAATAAATTCAAAACTGGAATTAATCAATATGCCCCAAAATTTTTTAATAAACTGCCTCTGATCTGTAGAAATTTGCCTATTTCTTCTTTTAAATCTAGAATAAAACGCTTTTTGGTCAGAGGTTTTATCTATAATATTGATGATTATTTAAATTTAAATTTTTGTTCTGTGTGATTTTTAATATTGTTATTTGATTTCCTGACTTATGTAAACATTTTTATGTACTAACATTAATAATAAATAATAATAATAATAAAATCCAAAATGGCCGTTGTATTAATTGTTTAAAATGAAAATTTTTTTGAATTTATTTATTTATAAAAATTTGTATTAGATTATGAAACACTGAAATTTCTATCTCTTTAAATTATTATTTGAATTATAAATTAAATCTGAATTAAATCTAAATTATTTGAATAGCTAATTTTCAATAAATAAAAATCTATAACCTACTATTTTTGGGAATCCAAAAAAAAATCTTTTTATTCGATTAAACGAACATAGGCATGAAATTTTTATAAATTACGTTACTTCAATCTTCAAAAGCTCACAAAAAGTCATTTGAACTTTTATAGCTTAATAACTTTTATAAAATAAGAAACAAATTTTAAGGATTCACTAGCGTCAATTCCATTTTTGGTAAGATTTGAAATATATTTGAAGACGTGTAAGTTACAAAAAGTGTAAACTATATTTCTTGAAACAATTTCACAATCAAAATTTTACAAATTTGAGCAAATTCCGTAAGAAAAATATATATTTTAATTAAGAAAATATATTACACCACTCTGTATATTTTTTACATGGAATTTTTTATGTAAATACAGGATTCTTATCTTTCGTTTAGAAATGTACTTTTTAATAGTTGCTGTCTCACATATTTATATAAAGACAATTACACCTACTTTTCACGAAATAACGAAGCACCCACGGATAAATTTTGAGTTTCAAACAGAAAATTTTGCGGATAGCCGTTTATTCATTGCTGCCGTCGATTTATTCAATAAATATTTTTATTAACACTATTTCACACACAATATTCAAGTATTTTCCCAAACGTCTTTTAAAATTTTTTCACTTGTATTGCGAAGATTACAACTTTTTGCACATTTTTTCACATTTTCAATTTAAAAAGTAAATACGAACAAAGCTTTTAGATGAATGTCAATGTTTACAAAATTCGATGTCTTGAAATATCTTAAAGCGATTAATAAAACACAAATCAGAGGTAAAGATGGCAGAGGCAAAAATATACATTATTGTTGACACAATTAAATTTTTCAAAACTTTTCCAGTAAATCCATTGCTCTTGAGATAAAACAGCTATTTTTTAAACCAAATTTTATAACTTAGAAACCTAGAAGGGAAACACCTATTAGTATTTTTACATATTTTTAAATATTATATTATCTCGCTTACCTTTCTCAACAAATTACAGAATATGAGTAACTCGATATCCAAACATGTCGATTTCAAATATTAAATAAATATTTTAATATCATTTCTATTCGCTTTTAATTTACTATATTTATTTTAAGTTCAGTTAGGAATTACATAAAGATATAAATAATCTAAATATTAACATATAAAATGAAAAAAAAAATTGTACACACTTCTTTTAAGTGAAAAATCACTGCAAAATACATATAAAAACGTTAAAAGTTAACAATGAATTAGCATCTATCTAATGAATACAAACACATGACAACAGAGAATTGCGCAAAAATGTGTACAGTGTTGCCAGAGTTCAAACAAGATTAAAAAAGTAATTTTAAAATAACAGCATTTTAAATAGATACATCTTACAACTATAGGTAATTTCTAAAAACGTTTATTTTCTAAAGTTAAATTAATTTTCATAAAATTTAAAAACGTATTTTTAAATAAATTTATATTCAAAAGAAATTTTAAACTTGACGACGCTGCATTTTGGCTTTTTTTAATAAAATTACTTTGTTTAATAAAATTAATAGGTAAAGGACGTACGTTTGGTCTCCTGTATATCTCGAAACATTGGAAAATACACTGTGTTTTGCATTTTTTTCTTTATCAAGATTACATGTATTTTATACATAATATTTTCTTAGGAAAAGAAAAGAAAATTATGTTGTTTTGTTAATAGCAATGGTCGATGCAAAAACTTAAAGCGAACATGGTATATCAACGGTGATTGTAGATGTGCAGGCTGTTGTAGTGATGAAAAATGACGTCACTGTTTGCTGTGTTACGTAGTACACTTGTAAGATTTCAAACATAGAACCTACCTGCTCTATTACCATGCTTGCTTCCCTGCTATATTTAAACATTAACCAATAAAAAAAGTCGGATCATCACGTGAGCACCCGTTTACCGCCACTAATGGAAGATGAGAGTGGTGGCAAACGCATTGAAACCATCTACAGACTCATGCTAACAACGCCAAATACATCCATCATATTATGCGGCCAAAATTAACAGAGGAGCGATCACAGCATGTAACACAGCAGCTTGCTTAGAACTCAGCAACGAAATAAAGCACGCCATCCAACAGTGAAACAAGCGTCTTAATTATTGAAACTATTATGTAGTGTAAAACTGATTATCACCTAGACCAGGGGTTACCAAAGGTTTGCGTTGATGCTTAAGGTAAAATAACTTTGATTCAAATGAAGTTTGAGTTCGTATAATATAACTGACCAACATTTCTGACCAATGTTCGTATGATATAATTGAGCAAAATTTTTACGAAAGTTGTGAACAAACTGTTTATTGAAATTAATCTCTATGTTTATATTACATATAGAAAATGGTACTTAATGTAGAAAATAATATATCCTTTTTGATATATTAAAAAAAAAATTGTATTAGGTATATATACAGTAAACGATTCGCAAAAGAGGAACAGTTTTTCTCGAGAGTTAATTTAAAAATGGAAATTAATAAAAATATTCTAACAAGACCATTGAACTAGATGTGATTGTGAATGTTTTCGTCTCTGTAGAGCCTACTAGAACCAGCTGTTTGTGTCTGTAGCTTTTTTTTTTAAGTTTTAACTGAATAATATAATTTTCCAAATACTTAACTGTATTTATTATATATTATTGTCTAGACTTGAAATTTTTTATTCAATTTTCATACAAATTAATTTAAAAAGTAAATATTCAAATTAGACTTGCAATGAATATACCATTCGACAATTGATTGGATATAGAATATTCGGCGAATGTTCTTGGAATTTTTTTTATATACTTTATAAAAAAAGCTTTCAAACGACATTCCAAGCGATATGTGAAACTAGAAAAAATTGGAGTATTTAATTTTGCCTTTCCAAAGTTAACATTACATATAAATTTCTTCCTATAAGATTCCCAAATTCCTTCAAAAAATGTGATCTAATTTCCGCATGTATTTCTTCTGTTTTTATAATTCCAATTTTGTAAAAGATGAAACAAGTAGTATCAAAAACTCTTATCAGCTTTTCAAGTTTCTAACATCGAAATTATAGCCTTTAAACGTTTTGAAAAATTTGGTATTCGTAATAACGTCATCAAGTTTCTTTTGTTTCATTCATCACTTACGAATTTAAGGAATTTCTGTTTTCATAGTTTTATCTCTTTTATTGTCGCAAATGCGTAAATTTTAAATTTGCAGTTTGTTTTTGGAAAAGGATGGAAGATTGATTTGTTTCGAAAATAAGAATTATTTAATTTTTTAACGATGACATGCTCAATTGATACGTATAAGAACTTTAGATCGAACTTTGAATAGAATTAGATCCGTTGGAAAACTTTGGATAATTTCCGTGGGAAATTTTCATTTTTCTTGTAAAAATAGCCATTTTTGTTTAGAAAATGTGGTTTACCCCTATTTTTGTGAGTTGAAAGGTTTTGAATTTATTTCTTTCTTATGTGATTTTTTTAACATATGCACTGCATCTACTGCAGTGCTATCTAAGTTTACGCTGCACTTATTTTGTAGATAAATATTATGGATATAGCACAACCAACCTTTTGAACGCAACCTCCAAACATGTGCTTTAATCATTCACTAGCAAACAACCAGAGTTCTAGAGCTCTCAAACTAGTTTGTGTAAATTTAATTCATATAAGTAGTTATATGAAATGTGAGAAAGTACATAATGTATCGATATACGGCATGTATGTATGCTCATTGTACATATTGTGTACATAATATCAGAACAAGGAATTGGCGACAGACATCACCGCCAGGGAGGAGGGAGGTGAAGAGTGGAATAAAGTTGAATGATGACAAAAACTTTTCCGCTCTTGTTCGATGTTCTTTTAGAACTTTCAAGTTTGTGTCAGACACACAGACTTTTGTCACATACACACACATACACACCCGGATTGATATTTACAGAAATATTGGAGTAAGTTGTGCAAAACATATTAAACTTGCTATTTGCAAATGATTTTAAATGGGTGTCAAAGTGGAAACGCTGGAAATATGTAGACAAGTATACCCTTGACTCTCTGTTTTTCAGAGCCGAATCTACCTAAGAGCATATGAAGTACGTGGCCAAGGGTCTGCATGACGGGAATTAAACAGTGATTCGATGGCAGTCCTCCTTATATTTTTTTCTAAAAAATCGACCAATAGCGCATAATTAAGACTGTACTATGAATAGTCAATAAACTAAATTAAACCTTTTTTTTTTAAATCTTATCCGAAGCTTGCGACAGCTGAAGAATGCCTGAATTGTCTCACATTGTACTTACAGAAAAATTAGCAAATACGTTGTATATTACTATGTTTTCCCTTGTTATTTAAATTTTTGCCAGCAACTATTGTACTATCGAAAAAACCTCTACTAACCCTATAAATGGACCCCTCATTTTGATTTAAATTTTTTTTTTCTAATCGTTGACGTGAATTCGCAAGCGTGAATTTCATAATTTAGTAAAGGTAATTCCTTTTAGGTAGTGTGCTAAAATATTTTGGCCCTATTTACTTATCATAAGCTCACTCATCAATCCTCTTCATTTTTAATTTCTCCCTTTGGCTAATCATCTAGAAACAAATGAAAATTTTCAAAAACGAATTGGTCATTTATTCAAGTATACCTATAACATAGACCAAAAATCTAAAGTAACCCTATTAAGAAGATGTCATCGAATTTAGTATAGAAGTATGAAAGTATGTTGATTTATAATACTCAAATTTTATATATTTTTAAAATACCTAATATTTTGTAGACTACTCTAAATAAGTATCCTCCCTATTCCTATTGGAAAATTCAAATGTCTACGCCTACATCTCCTATAAGTCTGTTTGCATTGTAGTTGAACATTTCCTAAAATAACTGACTCATTGTTGGAGACGCTAGAATAGTAGGCGTTGAAAATGTAAACTTTGACTTCTCCCCCTTTCTTTTTCGTTTATTTCCTATTTTACTCTTTACAGGATTAATTTTCAAAAAGTATTGAAACATGTATTCATTAATTTATTTCTGACCTCTTTTGACTATGCCCTCCAGTTTCATTGGTGTAAAATTATCCTAACTGTGAGTAAAGCTACCTACTTTAAATCAGTTATTCGGAAACAAATCAAGCAAATTTTATTTCAAATCAATTCTTTAAAGTGCTTCGCTTCGCTCGCCAACCAGTTTAAAGTTATATAAAAGGTTAATTCCATGTAATGCTTTGTTCCGATCGCCAAACGACTCGAAAGTAACCATATGACTATATATAATTTTCACATTTTGAGATCTTTCCATGGATTCCCATATTGATGGTTTTAAAATTAATTCCATTTTAGATCTTTTACAGGATCCGACAACCCTGGTGCACTTTTTAAAATTATGTACCGTTCCTCCGTAATTAAACTTTACTACCATCCTTTTCTAAAGTGAAATTTTAGTAAAAATGTTTTGAAGTTAACATTTGAATTTTTAAATATTAATTTTCTGGCAACATAGGTAATCTTTTGCTTTTCTATCTTTTGTTTCGGTTTATTATTAAATTAGTATTTTTGATATATCAACTTTTGTCTTGAATATATCAACACCCTAAAGAATATTGTGATAATTTTGACTGAGGATGTTGTTGATGTTGAGATGAGGAAGCGCCTGAGGAAAAAATTTATAATGTTTCACTCAAATCTGTCCCGCGGTTTTTGTGTCAGTCGTGCCCATAAAAAACCTAACTGAAAATTTTATTACATAAATTCTATCTAACTTCCAAAATATCAGTTTTAGATATTAGAATATATCTTATAGTAATAGATACATAGACTTTACATTTTTCTACATAATTATTATCAAAATACAGGTGATTCATTTAAAAAAAAAGATTTGCACAATAAACAAAAAATATTTAAAAAAGTGCTTTATGTGGCCACCCTGTATCAAGTCAAAAAGCTGAAATGTCACTGTCACATAGAATATTAGTAACAATTTCCAGAGAATTCAAATTTGCTGTCAAAAACACTTCAAATAAGAAATTTGGTGCTAACTTCCGGTATAACTGGAAATGATAGTAAATTATTAGGTGTGTGCAAAAGTTCTACCCGTTTTTAGGGTACAAAAAAATAAAATAATAAATCCAAGTTTATGTATTTGTCTTTCTACTGTAGTTCTGTGTATAGAAAACCAACAGTTATTTGAAGCTATAACTTCGAAGGGCGTCCAAATCGCGGTTTATCATCGCAGCTTTTATCTCTGTTACGGAATTTTCGAAATCAACGACGGCAAGTACTTTCGTCTATAGCATCTTCCGCATACACCTTAACAATATTACGACAAGCTTTGACAGCATTATAACCTTTGTTAAACTCATAAAGCAAACAGTGTTTGATATGATCTTTGCTACATGATATTTTAACCGTACTACAGATTAATTACGTATAAGCGAGAATTATGTAGTCACGAGCTATTGAGAGCTTACGTTATGTAGAATACTATTGTGCAATACTAAATCATTTACTAATACGGAATATTTTTCTTTTGAACTCAGTATTCGAGATTCGGGAAACGGGTAGAACTTTTGCACACACCTAATAAAAATATTTTAATTAAAATCTTCACATAATTGAAAACTTCTATAACCAAATTTTCAAAAATCTAATTTATTTAGAAGACCATGAACGAATATTCTATTTGAATCATCCTGTACATAACCATTTGGGAGATTTCATTAAAATGAGTTTTAAACTCAATAACTTTAATAATTTCTGAGTTAAATCGGTTCGTACAAATAGACAGACAGACAGACAGAATGACAAAATTTGTTTTAAAGTTATATTTAGTATATATGTCGAATTTGCTAACTAAAAAACATACTAATACCTAAAAATTCGAAAATCACAAACAGACCCTCCTATTTTATTTCTAGGTAGGGGAGACTGGGGCTAGTATTAACGGGGGTAGGTATTAACAGGCCAATTTCCGCTAAACTATACACGAACAAATTAAGTACGTCCGGTTGTTGTCATCAGTAAATGATCACGGACACGTTGTGACCAGTCAGCCTTCGGCCGATTGCCACGAAACAAAGTTGTGGGTAAGGCGTAGATTTTATTAGGTAAAAGAACATTTTTAAGTCGACGGTTTTTTGATTTAAAGCATGATTGTATACCTAAAAGGGACTGAGTTTATTTCAAACGGTAGCATATGCCAGTTTGTATTGTATTTTGTTTAAATTTTACCGCATTATCAGCGTACTCTTTTTAAAAATATAAATTTGTAAAAAACTTACCTTCGAGGCAAGTATTAACAAAATGTATGGGGTAAGTATTAACATGCTAACATTTACCTCGTTTAAATTTTTTGCAACAAGGACTATGTTTTAACTTCTTTATAAGGAAGTTACTGTATCCATTCCGATTTCAAAATCCAGATATCGTTATCATGTTTCGAGGTTTTTCTCGTGCCAAATATTTTTGCATGTATGTGTATATATGTATGTGGGTGTTTGTCAAATTTAAATGGTTTTAATCTTTATATCTTTTCTGCAGTGAAGCAGAGGAATAGTTTTGCTTAATCAGAGTTATCATATATTTCAAGAATTATAATAATGTTAAATAAATATTTGAAGAGTAATTTTATTAATAAGTAAATATTTTTTAATATAGAAGATATTAAAGGATTGTAATTGTCTACTGAAGACTGAAAATTTACCAATTTTTGTTTCGTTATCAAAGTCAAAGCGACGTTATTTGCTACTTAATAAAGACTGACTAACTATAGCCCCAGAAAATAAAATAATGATTAACTTCTTTAACTAATTAAGTAAGGATATAAAGATAAATGTAAAATAAGAATTTTCTATGTCAAATTAATTCCTTTCTAATAATAAACACGTTAAATATGATATTTTGTTTTATTTTCTATACATATCTAGAAAATATCATAATCATATTAAAACTCAACTGTTAATACTTACCCCAACGCTGTTAAAACTTACCCCAAGAGTGGGGTAAGTATTAACAAGCACATTTTTTAAGAAAATGGGTTTTTCCATAGAAAGTACAAGGGATGTGTAAGTTTTTTTATCAAAAATTATAGACAGATAGTTGATGCTTCATAATGTTTACAAAAAAATCTCTAACTAGTTTCATTTCTATTTAATATGTAAAAAAGTAAAATCTGTTAGTACAAGCCCCTGTCTCTCCTATTGATATACCTAGTTAGTGAGAGAATCGATTTTCACAACCTAGTTTTTCGATACTTGATGCTGTATTTATCATCAGCAGTCTTAAATTGATGACCACAATTGACAATCCCTTTTTCTCTTCGGCTAAATATAATGACGGAAATGCAATGTATTCAGTCATTAATCACACATTTCAGCATATTCTTGCGAATATTGCTCAAAAGCGATCTGTTCTTAACATCCTCTAAATTTGTCTTTAGCAAAAAAAACCTACTCAAGTCTCTTCGACGCCTACAAAGGAACATTACTGAATAGAAATCGACTGAATTTTTCTTTACAAATTTTTGCGAACTTTCTCATCAAAAATAACAAAATGCGTTTTCGTTCTATTTTCCTTCTGTTATTTTTAATTGCGACATATTAAAATGTATTTATCAAAAAAGATAAAATGTTTCCTCTTTTTTCTGCTATCCATGTCTGTATTCTTTCATCGTATTCATAACATCAGCTATAATATAGGTACCTATGCAAAACTATAAAAATTTTTCATTGTGGATCAAAATAAAAAGTTTAATGCCACTCATGTAAATCCGTGTGTCACCCGCTCTGACTCTTACAGTGACACTGATGGACACTGCACAAGAAAAAGTGGGAAAAATAGAAATAGAAAAAAAATTCTTACATATGAAATTTTTTTGTCTGCTCTGACACTTTAATACTTTTTGTGTAATCGTCAAGTGTCAACTTGATCGTCATATGTGAATGATGTCGTGAAAATAATAGATGACAAAAAAAAAGACGCGACAGATGAAAGGGATAAACATGCTAGTGCGAAATGATCATTTTCATGTGTTCTCTATGACTAGCAATTCGTATATTTTGACGTAGGTTTAAGCTTCGAAATTATTTTAACAATTCTACAAATAAAATCAATGCTGTCAGTATCTATTCATATAAATTGTTATTGTACGTAATTATGAGTTTTTCTGCTGACTTGTAAAGAAATTATAACTATGTAACGGTGTCAGTAAATAGATGAAAAAGTAAAAAATTAGACTAGTTATGTTCAATCGAAAATCATGTACTGGTCCGTGAAATCTTTTAAGGAATCACTTCTGTAGTTATATATTTTAATCATGCCTTATTTAAGTTTGTGTGGTATTAATGAGAGGGGGTCATTATACTATTATTTTTAAACAAACATGGTGACGAAACTTTGTGTAATTAAAAAATTGAGTCGTTTTCATTTTCGTTAATATAAGCCCTAACGCCTTCTACTGTGCACTTTCTTGGTCTGAGAATAAAATGAGGTGGCTGAAAATCAATTATTTTTCGCTTAAGGTAGTTGATCGATAAAACGATTTTTTCAAAGGAATTTAACGAAACTTCTCTAGATATTTCTTTAATCCAATACCAATAATACGAGCCCTTACCGAAAAGAAATTTATCACCCCAGTTTTAAGAAAAACGATTTAAAAGTTTTGTAATTTTAACACGGACTTTTATGGGAAAACTATTTTTTTTTTTAATAAAATGAAAACATGTCAAAGGAATTTGATAAAAATTTAATGTGTTATTTAATACAAAATTACAAACCATATTCAATAAGAAATAAAAGTTATTGACCACGCCGTTTTTTAAATATAATTTAAAAACATCATTTTACAACGTCTTTACAACGCTTTTCCAACAATTCTTTTAAATTATTACAACATAAGCGCGCGGAAATTCAAAAAAAACAAGTGGTATATTAATATAATAACTGAAGAATATTAATACATTATTTAATTTTTGATAAAAGAATATTTTTTGCTGAGATATATTTTTGTACCTGACTATCTCAGAGCAATTACGTTAAGATTATCGTAAAAATTAAAAGTTTTTATTTAAGAAATTATTCTGTATTTAATTGAAATTCAAGTACTTAATATGTAAGTACATAGAATTTATCCTAAAATTATTATAGCAAGTCATATAAACGAGCTCTCAAACAAAGCATGTTTTTTTTTAACTTTTTGCTATTTTGGACACCTTTTTTAAATTTTGACGTCACGTGAAGAACGATATTTTTTTTTCTTTCAATAATAGTGTTAGCACGCTTGTCTATAAGCATTTATTTTTATTTTGGTTCTCTTGACCCTAAAGATTACGTCAGTATCGAAATCAGTCTAACGATTTTCACGAAATAGGTCATAAATGGTTAACTGTAACTTGACTAACGTGATTTATTAGTACTGATTATCATTGTAAACTGGACCCTAAGGACCACATCGGTGAACACCACTGCAAAATCCATCCAGCAGTTTTCATGTGATAAACTAATAAACAGAAAGAGAGACAGACAAAAATTTATAACTAAATTAGTTTTTTAACACGGCGAATTTACAAATTTATATGTTACTAACATTATTTATCCGCGCCTTCGCACGCTTAGTGTTTAAAATTATGACACCATATTAATACATCTAGAATATACTTATATCGTATCACAACTGAGAGTTGCTATTTCTTTGAGGAATTTTCTCACTAAAGTCGAATGTTTTTACCAGGATAAAAAGTAGCCTACAACTATCTCTGTTTCTCAAGCTATTTCTTTACAAAATTTAAAGTGGATTGTTTAACGTTAACCAATTGGACCGTAAAAGAAGGACAAACAAACACACTTTCATATTTATAATATTGGTTAGGACTTAGAATAGTATGATATGATATGATTCTCACGATAATCTCTGTATACAGGGTGTAAAACAAATAACTCTCGTCCTTTAGTGGGGTGACTCATAGCACCCTGTAGCACCCTGTAGCACCTTTGCACCCTGTATATAATATATACACACACACATATATACATATATTATATACATATATTATATATATATATATATATATATATATATATATATATATATATATATATATATATATATATATATATATATATATATATGTATATGTATATATGTATGTATATATATATATATATTATATACAGGGTGCAAACGAAATAACTCTTATCCTTGTTACGTTTTTTTGCAATGCTCTCTTATTCTATTCGCTTTAACCAACCTACGCGAGTCACTTACTTTTGTTGTCTTGCTAAGGATACACAAAAACAAAAAAATTAAACCTCACGTACTACTTTTATTGACTTTATTGTCATCCAAATATATAACAATACAGATATAACTCATTTTTGTAATTGTATTATAATGGTATTAATAATTGTATTAGGATCCATGAAGTAAACCTAAAACAAAAAAAAAAAGTATTAAAAAAAAAAAAAAAAACTGTAAAACAAATAAACATTGCAGTGTCAGTAAAGTGTCAGTTAGGTTATCATCCCAAAGTGACAGTTAGTTTTTTAGTGTCAAAAAGGAAGATACAGATGGTAACACTGACAGACATGAGGTTAGAGGAACTTGAGGATGTGAAAAAAAGGAGGGGGTGACTTCACGGATTCGACGAGGTTCGAAAAAAGAAGAAAAAAAAAAAGAAGGGGCTTTTTGGGTTTGGTCGCTGGTTAGGTGAGGACGAGAGAAAGAGCGTGGACAATTCGTAATAACCATTGTTGGAAATTTGAGTGTGGAACGGTTACAGTTATAAAGCGAATTCAATACTTGTTAGTAAAAAAAAAAAAAAAAATTATTGCAATTGAATTCAAACAAAAGTAATTTATTTTCACACGTTCCTGCATTGTCCTCTCAGTAAGAAGGATACTGATATTACGGCGGCGAGCTACTCATGAAATATTGAGGATTCCGGCACTTAATTTTGGAGGCCACGTGGCGACTGGTCGGTGGTCAGTGGAGTACCGAAAATTCCGGAAATTTGATTGTTTGCTGGTGCTGCTAGCGAGTCGGATCGTCTGAATAAATTTTTGGTAGAGGCTACTGCAAGAATGTTTACGGATGGTGATTTTCCTGGTGCGACTTTATCCGCTCCTTCAGTATAGTTCCACTACAAAAGGACTGAGTTAAATTGAACGTGGTGGTAATTATGAACTTTTGTTGTAAACGGACCGTAAATTTTTAGCCATCTATGGTATATACTGTAATTGTTATATGTAGTTTTAGTGTACATGGAATTCTAATAAGCTTCCTGTAAGAGTTAAACTTGCAATTAGTCAAATGACAAGTGTCAAAATAGTTCACAATTCATGCTGCATACCATAATTGTCGTTTAGATATATCGTTTATTCGAATTCCATCAATTTTAGTTAGTTTCTTTTCTAGTGTAGGTTAACCTTTTAACACATAAGTTTAGTTTTTTACAAAATCTTCACTACTGCCGGCTGTGCTTATCTTTTAATATCGATTGCTATAATAAACCAGTAAAAAAAATATATTTTAATGTATAATCACTTAGAATTTTACGACAAAGAAAACACTGTTGATTATTTTGTTTCCAGTAGTCGAAACGTCACAATTAATTTGACAGTTCTATGGTGTTGACCCACTGAACAGAGGAGTTGGTTCGCCTGGGAACGAGTGTGTGCAACAAACGTAACGTTCCTTGTCAGTTGAGTTTGGGTAAAAAAAAAAAATTTTTTTGTGAAACGTTAGATTCCATTTCCAATCACCATTGTTTTCTTTGTGGCGCTCATATAAAGAATATAAATTAAAAAGAACCACTTTATAATTCTTGAAACTTAACCACTAATATCAATTAGGTAATTAACAAATTCTATACTTACAATCTTTTTATTCGCATTGTTTAAACAGCTATATCTGTAATGTTGCATAAATAATAACTATCTATGGTATATAACTTAATTACATTTTTTTCTTTTTTTTTGCTCATGTTTTCTTTACAGAGAAGTGATAAGTAGTATAGTAACTTCTACTGCTGGACAGGAAGTAAGTGACACCTTTCCTTCTTTTCAGTATTTTGAGGCTGTGAAAAATACTGTGGCGCCCTGTTAGTTATAATTAGTTCTTAATTTTCTTTGTTGTTAGTTTTTTTTTTTTTGTTCTCTTAATGAGGATTTAACCCTAACCCCCCCAGCCTACGTGCTAGCCGGAGCAATTCAGGTGGTGTATGGCCTTTGGATACGATAAGGCGTAACACATTTTTGGCGCCCAACGTGGGGCCTAGATTGCAGCAGTTAGGGAATTAATTGTTGTACTTACTGGAACTATTGAGATTAAGTGTTAGGTATTAAAATTGGTTGTGGTTAGGAATTTAGTTAGGAACTATGGATATTAATCGTCTTTCGAAGGACGAATTGACTTACGAACTCCTCATACGAGGCGTACGTGATATTGAAAGTGTTGAGCGGATGAGGAAGTGTTTTAGAGAACTGTATAAGGCCGAAAGACGTGGTTGTAACACCAACGTTCCGGGTTTATCTGGTTTGTTAGATATGAATAGCGAGGTAGAAATATGCAAGGGAAAAATTAAAGAATTAACGACCGGAGTTCAGGGATTTTGCGGGTCTCGGATGGATGGGTCGTACAAGGCGCTCGAAACTAAACTATTACATGTGTTAGGCCGACTAGGGCACATTGATACTACCGTAATTGAGGACGCTTCTATTATCTCGCAGTTAGTTATCGAAGTTTCGGAACTGCTTGATATTTTAGAACAAAAGGGGTCTCCCAGTAGCGCTGGGCTCGAGGTGGAGAGTCAACGGTCACGACGTGGTTCGGTTACTGTTCAGGACGGGCCATCGGGAGTCAACATAAATGTTCCGGAGCCAGGTACTAGCTATCAACCAATGCCCCCACCCCCAGAAATAGAACTCTACGAACCCCGCTGTTGTCATCATGAACAGCAATTTCAGGGTCGGTACCATAAAATCTTTAAGTGGAACTTAAAATTTAACGGTGAGTCCCCAGAAATGAGCGTTATGGCTTTTCTTGAAAGGGTTGAAGAACTAGCCGTTGCCAGGGGTGTATCTGAAGGGGAGTTATTCCAATCTTCCCTTGACCTCTTCGAGGGAAAAGCCTTGGTGTGGCTTCGAGCTATCCGCGAGTCGATTCATTCTTGGAAGGAATTGAGGGCTCTCCTTTGCCGTGATTTCCTTTCGCCTGATTATGACGACGAGCTTTGGCAAGAGATTCGCGAACGTAAGCAGGACCCTAATGAAAGCGCGGTTTTATTCTTCGCCAGCATGCAGAATCTTTTCCGCCGACTTAGTGAACCCCCTAGTGAAAACACTAAACTTAAAATCCTACGACAAAACATTCTTAGTGAATATATCGATCGGCTTGCCCTATACGAACCCAAAACAGTTAGTGAATTGCTTAACTTATGCGTACGGTTGGAACATGCACTTACTAAAAGTGGCAAACTTTCACGCGGAAATTACCCTCCCACCGGAAAACTAGAACCTGATCTCGCGTATTATAACCGAGACTCCTCTGTCTCGGTGTCTGCTCTGAAATGTTGGAACTGTGAAGAGATGGGTCATGTCTTTTCCTCGTGCCGTAAGCCTAGACGGAAATTCTGTTTCAACTGTGGCCGTGTTGGTGTTCTCAAGGCACAGTGCCCATGTCAGTCGGGAAACGAACCTTCAGGACTTGCATCTTTAGAGGCAAGCCAGGTCCTGGGAAACTAGAGGGTAAGAGACTTGTCTCCAAGGGAACCGATTGGTCGAACTGGCTTCATCATGTTCGAACGTTCATGAGAACGACGCAAGTCTCACCTTGCCTGGTCAACCGGGGTGTAGACAACCGCCCTTATGTGCGTTGCCTTGTGGGTTCCGAACCGGTACTAGCTCTGATCGATTCCGGGGCCAACCGATGCATCATTGGTAACTCTTTATGGTCTCGACTAAACGGGAAATTTCGTACCTCGGCCGTCGAATGGAATGTAACCACCGGGGATGGTAAACCCATCGCGGTAAATGGCTCCGTTACTCTTCCTATTGTCCTGGGTCCATATTCCGGCCCGTTTACCGCCCTTGTTGTACCTGATATCGTACACGAACTGATCATCGGGGTGGATTTTCTTAAGTTACACGGTATCAACATCAACTTCCTTCGCAACTCTATGGATTTTGTAGGAACAGGTGCTGAGGTACAAACCGCATCTATTTCCGATCGAGTTCCGCTTACGCAAGAGGAGACCTTCCAACTACAGCTGGTGATCGAAGAATTTCGTCGGCTGGACCAGGGTCAATTGGGACGTACCCAGCTGGTGAAATATCACATTGATACTGGGGATGCTAAACCCTTCAAACAACGCCACTATCCCTTACCGCCCGCTATTGCAGCCAAAGTTAAGGAAGAACTGGATAACATGTTGGCCCTTGGGGTGATAGAACCTTCGGTTAGCCCTTGGAGTTCTAACCTAGTTATCGTAAAAAAAACTAATGGGGACCTACGTCTCTGTTTCGACGGTAGACCCCTAAACTCAGTAACTAAAAGGGATGCTTACCCGTTGCCTTTTGTCTCGCGTATTTTAGACCATCTTCGTGACGCCCGATATATCAGCAGCATCGACTTAAGGAAGGCTTTCTGGCAACTGCCACTGGAGGAGGGATCCAAGGAGAAAACCGCATTCACGGTACCGGGACGTGGACTGTTCCAGTATACAGTTGTACCGTTTGGCCTCTGTAACGCTCCGCAAATGTTACAGCGGCTTATGGATCGCTTGTTCCCTGGCGAAGACAATATATTCTGTTACCTTGATGATATCGTCATCGTCAATAAGACTTTTAGTGAACATATGGATGCTCTTCGTAAGGTCTCCGCACGGTTGAAGGAAGCAGGACTTACTGTTAATATGGACAAATGCCAATTCTGCCGCCGTCAGTTGAAGTACTTGGGGTACATAGTAGATGAGAAAGGGCTTCATACTGACGACGAACATATTGCCGCCATTCGTGATTACCCCCTACCAACTAATTCGACCGAACTACGTCGATTCTTGGGTATGTGCTCTTGGTTCCGCCGGTTCATTCGGGACTATGCCACCATCGCTGGTCCCTTGAATCAATTACTTTCAGGGCTTAAAAAACGGAAGGGAGCCAAAATAGCGTGGAACGATGGGGCCAACGCCGCCTTTTTCGAACTTAAAAGTCGACTCTGTAAGGCCCCAGTACTCCGGTGCCCGGACTTTGAGAAGGATTTTGTGGTCCATACCGATGCTTCAAACTACGGCCTTGGTGCTGTCCTTACCCAAAGGGACGAAAATGGCGAATACGTGGTAGCGTACGCTAGCCGCTCACTCTCTAAACAAGAAAAAAAATACAGCACGACTGAAAAAGAGTGCTTAGCCGTTATTTTCGGGGTCGAAAAATTTCGTTCTTACTTGGAAGGATTAAAGTTTACCGTTGTTACCGATCATTACTCACTGTTATGGCTGAACCGGCTGAAGGATCCTATAGGTAGGTTAGCTCGTTGGGCCGTCCGGTTACAACAGTTTGACTTCGACCTAGTGCACCGTAAGGGTAAGGAACACGAAACTCCCGACGCGTTATCGCGTGCGTGTGCCGAAGTTTCGACTCTACAAATACAGGCTACGGACACGGACCGTTGGTACCATAAAATGGTTGAAAATGTCCAGGCTAACCCCACCAACTACCCTAACTGGAGGGTTTCCAATGGTAGATTGTTCAAACATGTCGATGACCGATTTAGTGCTGACCCAGATTGGGCCTGGAAACTGGTAGTTCCGAAAAGCTGTCGAGCAGCAGTACTTAAGGAATGCCATGATTCACCACTTGCCAGCCACTTTGGTTTCTTTAAAACCCTCCGTCGTGCCACGCAACGATATTACTGGCCTCAAATGCGCAGTGATATCCGTAAGCATATTGCACGATGTTCCACTTGTCTGGCCTATAAATCTCCTAAGCGGCCCGCTATGGGATTCATGGGACACTTCCGAGCTGTCGAAAGACCCTGGCAGGTAATCTCATCCGACTTATTGGGACCCTACCCCCGTACCGGTCGGGGACATACCTTCATCTTAGTTGTTTGTGACTGGTTGACTAAGTATGTATTGACTTTTCCCCTTCGGTCAGCTACCGCGGCTAACATCGTCCGGATTTTAGAGGAAGAGGTTTTCCTTAAATATGGGGTACCGCAGACCGTCGTATGTGACAACGGGAAGCAGTACGTTAGTTCAGCCTTTCAAAAATTACAAAATGAGTACAAAATCCCTAATATCTGGTATAATGCCCTATATACTCCGCAGGTAAACCCTACGGAACGTACGAACCAAGTGATTGTGACGGCACTGGCGTCCTATGTTGGCGAGAATCATCAAAAGTGGGATTTAGAGCTCGCCAAAATTTCCTGCGCTATAAGAACCGCGGTTCATGAAGTTACAGGATATACACCGTATTTTTTAAATTACGGCCGAGAAATGGTCACTAGCGGGGACGATTATGGGGAAACTCCGACTGATCAGGCGTATATCGGTCGATCTGATCGTGAAAGCCTCTTGTCTAAACTAGACGCCTTGAAGGATATTTTTCCTGAGGTTGTTGCCAAAATGAGAACCGCACACGCAAGCAGTGCACAAAGATATAATCTACGTAAGCGGCCCGGTACTCTCTCCGTTGGGCAAACTGTTTGGAAACGCAATTTCACACTTTCTAATGCCTCGCGCAAGTATATCGCAAAGCTAGCCCCTAAATACATTAAATGCCGAGTCGTTCGTCGTATTTCGGATTTAACCTATGAATTAGCTGACTTTGCCACAGGTCGTATTTTAGGGAAATACCATCTAAAGGATATTAAAGTACACCCCATGGACCCGGTCGGTTAAAGCTCTTCTGGTTGGGGGGGTGTGTTACGTTTTTTTGCAATGCTCTCTTATTCTATTCGCTTTAACCAACCTACGCGAGTCACTTACTTTTGTTGTCTTGCTAAGGATACACAAAAACAAAAAAATTAAACCTCACGTACTACTTTTATTGACTTTATTGTCATCCAAATATATAACAATACAGATATAACTCATTTTTGTAATTGTATTATAATGGTATTAATAATTGTATTAGGATCCATGAAGTAAACCTAAAACAAAAAAAAAAAGTATTAAAAAAAAAAAAAAAACTGTAAAACAAATAAACATTGCAGTGTCAGTAAAGTGTCAGTTAGGTTATCATCCCAAAGTGACAGTTAGTTTTTTAGTGTCAAAAAGGAAGATACAGATGGTAACACTGACAGACATGAGGTTAGAGGAACTTGAGGATGTGAAAAAAAGGAGGGGGTGACTTCACGGATTCGACGAGGTTCGAAAAAAGAAGAAAAAAAAAAAGAAGGGGCTTTTTGGGTTTGGTCGCTGGTTAGGTGAGGACGAGAGAAAGAGCGTGGACAATTCGTAATAACCATTGTTGGAAATTTGAGTGTGGAACGGTTACAGTTATAAAGCGAATTCAATACTTGTTAGTAAAAAAAAAAAAAAAATTATTGCAATTGAATTCAAACAAAAGTAATTTATTTTCACACGTTCCTGCATTGTCCTCTCAGTAAGAAGGATACTGATATTACGGCGGCGAGCTACTCATGAAATATTGAGGATTCCGGCACTTAATTTTGGAGGCCACGTGGCGACTGGTCGGTGGTCAGTGGAGTACCGAAAATTCCGGAAATTTGATTGTTTGCTGGTGCTGCTAGCGAGTCGGATCGTCTGAATAAATTTTTGGTAGAGGCTACTGCAAGAATGTTTACGGATGGTGATTTTCCTGGTGCGACTTTATCCGCTCCTTCAGTATAGTTCCACTACAAAAGGACTGAGTTAAATTGAACGTGGTGGTAATTATGAACTTTTGTTGTAAACGGACCGTAAATTTTTAGCCATCTATGGTATATACTGTAATTGTTATATGTAGTTTTAGTGTACATGGAATTCTAATAAGCTTCCTGTAAGAGTTAAACTTGCAATTAGTCAAATGACAAGTGTCAAAATAGTTCACAATTCATGCTGCATACCATAATTGTCGTTTAGATATATCGTTTATTCGAATTCCATCAATTTTAGTTAGTTTCTTTTCTAGTGTAGGTTAACCTTTTAACACATAAGTTTAGTTTTTTACAAAATCTTCACTACTGCCGGCTGTGCTTATCTTTTAATATCGATTGCTATAATAAACCAGTAAAAAAAATATATTTTAATGTATAATCACTTAGAATTTTACGACAAAGAAAACACTGTTGATTATTTTGTTTCCAGTAGTCGAAACGTCACAATTAATTTGACAGTTCTATGGTGTTGACCCACTGAACAGAGGAGTTGGTTCGCCTGGGAACGAGTGTGTGCAACAAACGTAACGTTCCTTGTCAGTTGAGTTTGGGTAAAAAAAAAAATTTTTTTGTGAAACGTTAGATTCCATTTCCAATCACCATTGTTTTCTTTGTGGCGCTCATATAAAGAATATAAATTAAAAAGAACCACTTTATAATTCTTGAAACTTAACCACTAATATCAATTAGGTAATTAACAAATTCTATACTTACAATCTTTTTATTCGCATTGTTTAAACAGCTATATCTGTAATGTTGCATAAATAATAACTATCTATGGTATATAACTTAATTACATTTTTTTCTTTTTTTTTGCTCATGTTTTCTTTACAGAGAAGTGATAAGTAGTATAGTAACTTCTACTGCTGGACAGGAAGTAAGTGACACCTTTCCTTCTTTTCAGTATTTTGAGGCTGTGAAAAATACTGTGGCGCCCTGTTAGTTATAATTAGTTCTTAATTTTCTTTGTTGTTAGTTTTTTTTTTTTTGTTCTCTTAATGAGGATTTAACCCTAACCCCCCCAGCCTACGTGCTAGCCGGAGCAATTCAGGTGGTGTATGGCCTTTGGATACGATAAGGCGTAACATCCTTTTGAGGGGTGACGTGACTGTTAATTCCGAAAAAATTCCTGCGGTTTTAGTGTCTACAGGGTGCTATGAGTCACCCCACAAAAGGACGAGAGTTATTTGTTTTACACCCTGTATATAGACATATTAAATGTTTTCTCATATTGATGTATCGATACGTACGGGTACATAGGAAAAATATAACCGCACTTTCATCAGTGTAATGTATATGTAGTTGTATTTACATTAAACATGGCGATGTGCCAATTTAGTGATGAAGGATATCAATAAAAATATATTTAAAAACACACTTACAACAACTCTACTATCAATTTTTGACTCTATCATTTCTCATTAAATGGGATTTGATAGCTTTGATGTTTAAACTATTTCAGTTTTGAGGTTAATGGCTGCACTGCACTCTATTTAAAATGCTGAGTAATACATAATTGTTTATAAAAGAAAATAACGGATAATCATTTTTTTTTTGATGATATTTATGTATATATTTAGGAAAACTGCTATTATTCATGTTATGGATATTTTAAATCATTGTTTTAATATTCGGTACAAACCAATCCCACTTTTCCTTATTTTAGAACTTGTTAACACGACTTCCCGACTCCTGATAATTTTCAAATTTTACTGTGATTTTTTATTTATTTAATAAAATTACTCGTTTCAGAGACAAAAAATGAAAAATGGTGAAAAAATTATCGTATAAGAGAGAAGTGTAATTTGAGTACATTTACAGGACCGGATCTACTGTGTGAGTTTTTTGATAGTTGCCATTTTTATTAGAGCCAAACCGTTGATTTAATCGAAAAATTGTTCAAATTACAGTTGTAGATAGCGACGGGGGCAACCGATTGAGATAGTCAGGAGCTTTATAGCTCTTATGGTTTTCGAGCTATGATACAAACTTATAGATTTTTAAATGAGACTTGATATTAATTTTTCGATAAAACTGATCTAATGCATTAATTAACAACAGAAATGAGCAAAAAAAATTTTTTACCCAAGTTTAATTTTTTAATTTTTCTTTAATTTATCAGTTAGGTGGTAAAAATGCATATGTACCTACTTGAGGCTACTTCAACCGATCGTGTTCTGGTTGGTTACATTTCCATTACATCCAAGAAAAGAACTTTTTCCAGTACCAGTTATATCATACAAATTTGGTTGTAATAAAAATGGCAACTCTCAAAAAACTCACATGGTTTATGGGTCTGTATCCATTTAGTGATTTTTGTTTCTTTCAAAGCGTCATGACAACTTTTTCTCTGTTTAACGGAATATTTTAATAGCTGAAACTCGTAGCTTTAACTTTTAGTACCTACCTGTAATAAAATTCTAAATTACTTTTAACACATGTGGTTGCTCTGGGTGCAGCAGATCAGATTTTCTAACATACGAAATGGATCTGACCTCTGGTAACAAATTCCATGACATAATCCACAAAAACAATGGGTGTGCAATGAAAATTTACGAAAATTTATTATATCATTTAATACCTTAAAAATTTTTATGTTTATGTATTTATACCTATACAGGGTGTAAAACAAATAACTTTGGTCCTTTTGTGTGGTAACTCATAGCACCCTGTAAACACTAAAACTGCGGGAATTTTTTTGGAATTATGAGTCGCGACTGTTAATTCTGAAAAATTCCTGCGGTTTTAGTGTCTACAGGGTGCTATGAGTCACCCCGCAAAAGGACGAAAGTTATTTGTTTTACACCCTGTAGATATATCGAGCCATTACCGCGATTTATCGTAAGCGACACTTTTATCGAAATTGAGATTTTTATTGCAAGCAACATTTTTAACTGTAACGGACCAAGCAGTGTTAACGTTTTTCTCCAAAATTCGTTAATTAGCGAGTTATACCAACTGCTTAGTTTATCGTTAATACAATACATTTTTACATTTTAGTGTAACCGACAATAACCATCTTTATCGTAAGATTAATAAAATAATAGGAATAGTACGCTCAGGTGTAATAAAATTGAGACAGCAAAAATATCGGAATCGTCATACAAATATTTAAAAAATCCTCCTGTAAAATTGGATATTTGTCGGTTACGCTAAAATGGCGGTAATGGCTCCATATTAATACATATTTTTAATAATTTTAATACCTTCAAAGTAATATTTTTGTTATCAAAATTAGTTCATTCGTTTTTGAAGGGTGTATATTAAAATTAAAAAAATGGTTCTCATTTGTAACTGACTTTTTCGTTATTAATTTTTCTTTAGCAAGAGATTATAAATAAGGGAAATAACAATGGCAAGAAACATGAAATGAATAAGGGCACTCGATGAATTTACTCAAATAAATTCGCTTCTCTGACTCATCATGATTTAAAATCATCATCTTTTGTTTTAAATGTCAACGGCGGCGAAATTCATTTGGTTCTTTTTTTCTGGAAGAATAGTGCTTTTTTATCATGCTAGTATTATAGACAATACATTCGAAGAATGTTATTACGCCTGAATCTTATAACGCATTTATGTCTAGAATTTCGAAGTATATTAACGTATTTCTAGATTTCTACTCTAAATGAATGAATGTTAATCCCAAGGAGGAATTATTTTTCGAAAACACAAACCCGGTTTATAACAAGAATTACGCATAAAGATATTTTTTTTCTTATACTTAGTATTCTCTGTAGATTGGTTAACTGTTCCAGGCTCGACGAGAAGGGGAGGGTACCCAGGGCTTCAGCTCCGGGTTGGCAAAGCTGTTGGTAGAAGGTCTGCAAAAAGTGTAGCTGTTTTTTCCTTGCTCATCGACTGTATTTTTGGTGATTTTTCTTCACGGCCCTGAACATCCATGTGACACAGTGGGACTCAGAAGGGTATTACTAGAATAGAAAAATAATTTATACAGACTACTACAACTAGGGATAAAAATATATATAGTCGTAATACGCGCTCACCGTCGGTGAAGCTTGGTATGCCAGTTCGGTATCAAATCATAAACACGGAAACACAAACTCTTGTTCCGGGGGTAAAAAAAAAATACACCCCCCGTTGGTATGTATCATTTTTGGTGTTTGTGGATTATCTTAGATTTCGAATCGTTATTAATGAAGATAAATTGAATTTTTCTGGTAAGGGCCTTTATAGTAGCTTAATAGTTAAAATAAGTCATGACTTGTGAGTCCATTCCAGAATGAAATTATTTGTTCTACCGTGTTCTTTGACGTAACTATTAAGGAGAAGATGATAGGTTTTGTCAAGTCTGCGTATTGTAACCGGGACACCTCAGCGAAAGTTTTTATGCAACCTCCATCGCATATATATATTAACGTTTACCTAACTTGGTTGTAACGTGCATCTAGGTGTGGCCAACGACATCTCTATCACGCTCCCAGTATTAACTATCGTCAACAGCATAACTTTGCACCAGAACGACGACGACGTCTATGGTTGTATGTGTCGTTGTGGTGCGAGGGGAGCGGGATGGAATTGTATATGGGTTTTATATTGATGGTCGTCGGGAAGAGAATTCAATTAGGGTTTGGGTATGGAAAGGGGAAGTAGCCGGCCTTTCCAACAATAAGCTGTGGGACCTTAATTCATTTAATTTTTAATTTTTATTGTTGTAAATTGTATCACACCACAGCAGATTTTAATAAAGAATTTTGATATTGTTGAAGTGGTTGTTTTCATAGTTTTCCTAACTTTAATATGGACACAAAATAAACACAGGGACACATTTTTATCATAACGGCGGTTTCGTTGTGTTTAAGTTTTATTATTCATTACAATAGACTTACAAAATTATATAACAACAAATAATAACATCATTATATAAATAATTATATAAATAAACGAACCCACGAGTAAGTGATAAACCGATTCTTAAAAACCGAGGACGAACCTAATCCGTTAGAGTATGCATAAAATCAACCGGTGTCGTGATTAGGCTTCACTTGGAAGAAAAATTCTACAACATAGTAAATTGTTGGAAAATTGTACAGTTTTATTGTTGCTGTAGAACTGTATGTAATATATATATATATATATATATATATATATATATATATATATATATATATATATATATATATATATATATATATATATATATATATATATATATATATATATATATATATAAACTACCAATGAATAATTTAGGGTTAATTTTACAGAAGCCGCTTCCTAATATAAATATGCCCTATCTGTTTTACGTATTTACACTCCCATATTTTACATTTTGTATGTGTACATATGTATGTATTGTATTATTACTTCATATAACTGTTCCCTTCTATACACACATATAGACACAGGCCTATTGTTTTTACCCGTTCTATTGTTAGGTTCAAGGAAACTTCATCTCCGAAAAGTTAAATATATTTTTGAATTTTAAATTAGTATAAAAAAAGTTCCGTTCAGTAAATATTATTTGTCTTAGTTAAAGCAGTGGATAGAATTTTTAAATGAATATTTTTTTTTTTTTTATTTTAGAATTACAGTAATTTTTGTTGTCTATTGGCAGAGAGAAGAAAGCATTACTTATTGCCTATTGGTCTTGACAAAATTAATTTTAAAATTAGGGGAGTCTGGGGACATTTGAGCCCCATTTTGGCTTTTCGTCCAAATCTCATAAAATAATCTTGCTTTTTAGGATATTTTTTATGACTAGATAGAAAATATATCCTTCTACCTTCTTACATCATTAAATCATGAAATTTATCTGCGTCTCCATTAATTTTTCCATTTTCCCAGAACACTACAAAAGGATGAAGTGTCGCTTGTTCTGGGAGATTTGATCCCAATACGGGATAGACATTATCATCCGTACCTTACTGTATAATATAAATGAATGCCAAATCTGTTTGGTATTAAATATTATGTCAACAAATCTAGTTTAGTTAAGAGTGAAAAAGTAAAAATTATTCTCATATTTTATGAAATATGTAATCATACTGACAACATCTCGATCAAAATACTCACAAAAATATGTTTAACCATCAAAAACAAAAATACCTCACGGCTCTAAAGTTGTCTACTATAAACTTTCAAAATGGCATTGAGTCATTGATAATAATAGTTGAGATCAGTGTTGGACGTATTGATATTAAAAAATAAGGTGTAGTTTTCTATTTACGGCCTGGGAATCAAGTCTCCCAAGGAATCAAGTGT
This sequence comes from Brachynemurus nebulosus, assembly GCA_035578155.1. Lineage (NCBI taxonomy): Eukaryota > Metazoa > Arthropoda > Insecta > Neuroptera > Myrmeleontidae > Brachynemurus > Brachynemurus nebulosus. The sequence continues at coordinate 12,203,974 of JAPWDM010000005.1, forward strand.
TCCGCGTCACCCCTACTGTATAATAGGTATAAAAATCAACCAGAATATAATTCAAATGAAGAAGGTCATATGTTGACGGTCATAACTAACACACTTTATATGAACTGTTAGTCAGGTTGCTAAATAGTAAGTACACAAAATTTGAAAATTTTCGTAAGAAAATTACTCTTTTGTTAGAATTCGGTGAAAATGAAACGTCGATTCCTCCTAGGTCGGTTCAAAAGTTATCATCCATACCGATTTGAAAAACCTAGTTTCAAGAGAAACTTGTTTAAAAATTTTCCTTGAAAATTTTCTAATTTCCATTTCGCAAGTCCATGACGAAATAATTTATCTTAAGGTTAGCCTGTTATTCCTAAATCTCATCTGGGAATAATACATCCCCTAAATTAGGGATGTTATGGATATCCGTAACCGTAACCGAAACTACCAGATATCCGAAATAATTAATTATCCGTAACCGAAACCGTATCCGAAAATAAAAGTTTCGGATTTGTTTTGGATAATAACAGACAACTGCCATTGGAAAACTGAATTAAATCGAAGAAAATTTTTCCTGCATGTGCTTTTTTTGATAGATTTTGTTGGTTGGTGTTTAGCGTTCACTTTTCCCGGTACAATTTCCCCTGTCTTCCTAAAAAAAATGTTCACTAAAAGCAATTATCCGTAACCGTAACCGTATCCGAAACATTATCCGATATTATTGTATATCCGTAACCGAAACCGAAACCGAAAAAGATGTTTTTAAATATCCGTATCCGAATCCGTATCCGGAATTTCATATCCATAACATCCCTACTCTAAATTAGTGATTCTCAAAATGGGGGTCGCAGAAACAATTGATTATAGATTACACACCCATATTTTTTTGGGGTGGGGAGGAGGCTCACTTTGAAAAGTGTAAAAGGAGATCGCAGATCAGAAACTCTGAGAACCTCTAAATTATATTCTTCGCCATTTGTGCAATATACTACCTTAATTATTGCCCTGTAACTTGCTTAGTTTTCATTTCCTTGCCCTTTAACCAGTTTAATCGCATATTCTACACATAATTAGCTTTTAGAAATCGCGATAAAAATTTTGATGAAATTATCTCGTTTTAGTTAAACTAATTTATTAATAGTTTACAGTTTTAAAAAATATTATACAAAAAATTAATTAACGTTCAACTTATGAATTTATTTAAATTATACATAAATATTCAAGCAAAGTTGTATTGCAAAATATTATTATCTACCTAACTAATTATACAACCATAACGTTACTAACTAAAATAAAAAACAAAAAAATTTGAATAATAAAAAAAATAAATGAAAAGTGAAATTAAAAGTCAAGTTGAGCTCGCTCATTAGACGAATAGCACTCCTCATTTAGTCACTTGTTTTTTAACAGATTCTTTAACTCATCAGAGTGGATCGGTCGTTGTTTTATTATCATTTGACTTGTACTTATAGCGTTCAGCGCCCTCATTTGTACTTGCTTCTTATTCATATACCATTTACGTACATATACCTTTAAGAAATGATTGAGGCGTGAATAAAACGACATGATATAAAAGAATGAATGGGGCGCGTCAAAAGCATGTACATACACGGAGAGAAAATTCCTATAAAAATTACTGTGTTCATACTACAATCGACGTGCAACAGGCGTACATATCCAATTTTTGTACGGCAAAATTATAAAAATTACAATAATATAACTATAATTTTTATAATTTTACCGTACAAAAATTGGATATGTTCGTCTGTTACACGTCGATTGTAGTATGAGCACAGTAATTTTTATAGGAATTTTCTCTCCGTGTACGTAACTTTATTTTCACCACTTAGAGACATATCTAAAAACTGTTCGCGAACATTTATGTTAAAGCTCACTTTTGACTTAGGAGTATGTGTAACATTAATATACTCGGTGAACAAATATTTATTTTCACCCAACTATAGTCATAAAACTAATAATCGTGCTTTACATAAACATTTACAACACGGATTGTAACAAATAAATAAGTTTTGAGGTAGACTTGTTAATTTAATTTTCCTTTACAGTAAAAAAATCAGGTACAGATATCGGTAAATTATCCGTAAAATTACACTGACAAAAGTGTAATGTTATACAATTTTACAAAAAATATATAGAACACGTTTGAAGTTTTGCAGTGTTTTGTTTTATATTTAAGTTATAAATCCGTGTAAGGTAAGGGCACCAGTAGCCGTCATGTTAAGACGATTAAGAATTCACATTAAATTTTTTTCGTTCATAATTATACGAAATAACCGACAGTAAAGCTGAAACGGAAGAGAATTTTATGATCTTTCAGGAATATTTTAATTTATTTGAAATTTTTTATAATTATGTTAATAAAAATAAAATAAAGGAATAAGTGTGGTGTACCAGTACCCGTCAATAAAAAATTAACGATTTTCCAGTAACCGTCAGAGGAGACACTCAGTATCCGTCATTATTTAGAATATGATTAATCTTAAACAACTGAGCTATATAATTAAAACAAATTATTTGATTCTGTTATTTCCTTTTTAAAATTCCTGCAGATATATTGCTTAGATTGGCACTAAACTGATTATTTTAGAATTCTCTTTAACTTTAGTACAACCATCCGTGATGCTAATTCTTCTGAAGCATTATCTATAACATCCATAAATGTTGTTTTTGTACATTCTTTTTCATTGGAATTAATAACATTATGTACTGATTTTTGTCCTTTCTACACAATTACATGGTTATTATTCCAGCTAAAAAAGATACTGATCCATCATAATTCCATCATACGCTCTGTATGTATTTTTCAAAATTTCTATAAATCCTTCTTTCTTAAATATTCTTCAATTTCCTTAAGCCTTAATTTTGTTAAATTTTGAGATAATCGCTTAAATAACTCCGGATGTCTGTTGCAAAAAGACAAGAACCATTTTCACCCTGGTCGACCAGGAGTAAACGGATTTTTTAAAATTTTGGGTAACTAGTTGGCTACTGTCTAGCAGTTAAGGATCACATGTTCTCATCTTCTTTGTTGGTTAAAATAATTGTGGAGGCACCTTTTGCATAACATGGGGTACTTTCCTTTTAATTTATTTGACAATTATCTGTGATATACGAAATTGTTTGACTACGATAGAGGTCGGCATTTCTTTTTAACGAATAGCATATCGAAATTATTAATTAAATCTTCATTACTGTATTTTATATTGAAATTTACCTAAAAAAAATGGACCAAAAACCGTTACTATCTTACTATAGTGTGCCAGTATCCGACATTAATTTAAAGGAACTACTAAAATTTAATTGTTACAGAAAATAATGACGGTTGCTGGTCAGTAGCCTTATCGAATTGTTGTGAATGTAATGCAGATTTTAAAAATTTAATGTACAAAGCATAGGAGAATATATATCATTTTTCAAAATACAATTTGTTACCCCAACAACCGTCACTGTAACGGTTACTTAAAAATACCTGTATTTTAGGTACCAGTAGCCCCCATCAAAAATAATAAATTTCTGTGTGGTTATCTTGTCTAAAAACTATTTTTTAACAAACTTTAATTCATAATAAACCTTAAAAAAAAAAAAAAAAATCTAACTAATTATTCGTTAAACCAAAATTGCAGTAAAATTAAAATAGTGCTTACCTTAGCTAAAATTTAAGAGTTTTAGTGAATATATGCAAATTTTACAAACACTAACTTTCAGATGAGCCGTTATTATATCTAATACTAATTGAATGCTATCATAAATTGAATAACGGTTGGGCATATTTTCCAGAATGTGTAGCGGGAAATACAAAAAATATATGCTTGCATAATATCTTAATATTTAGCATTTTACTGAAACTTGACGGCTATTGGGTCAATGACGGATATTGGTGCTCTTACCTTATTCTTTTTTTTACAATTGTGTAAAATTACACTCATTTGTTAAATATTAAATTAAAACAATAAATACACACAAAAATAATATGTTGCCAAAAATTGCACAGATTTTTTTGTGTTACTAAATCTAAAAACTGTTCTAAATTTAAGATCTGTTTACACTTTTAAAGCATTTCAGAAATTATCTATTTTGTAACCAATTTTTTTATAATATTTAATTGGTACCTACCTATATGCATTTTTCTGGTAGGATTAAGTACAGAATTGTACATAACGATTATGTAGATATTGTTTTATTCAGAGTAGATTAACACTTATCTACAAGACAAAGACCGAATGATGTCGATGAACGAATCTTTGCTCGTTATCACCCTTTTGTCTTTTATTATCATTTAAATGACGTTGTCACTTGGATTCACATTCATTCTAAGCTTTTTGTTTTTCAACGTGTTATAAATCTATCTTATAGAAGCACGATGACACCTTTTATTATCTACAACACTGATAAATATAACCTGATTACAATTTTTAAATTCCATGCCATGAAATTATTATTAATTATTCATTAAGGTTCCTTCAAAAATGGAATACAAATTTTTGACGACAAATTTTGAGGACTAGTGTAGTTAGAATCTTAAAAAAAGCTTAATAGTTTGATTATTTACCTTTAAATCTTTTGAAGATTCTACACTATTTTTCTTTTTTTTTTTAATTATAACTCCAAAATCTTTATTTGATGTTATTTCAATAGCAAGTTCCAAAACCCTTGCACTTCAAAAGAAGCAATTCAAAATAATCAAAAAATACTAGGCTTACGAAAGGAATTGTATCATTTTTACATCAAAAATGAAAGGCTCACGTCAAAATTATTTTAATTCAATTAAAATTAAAAGACAAATTTTTACTTGGCTAATACCACTTTTTTTAAAGTTTTTAAATATGTGTAACATGTTTCGGACCCATATGGCCATTAACGAACAAGTAATAAATTGTCTTTTAATTTTAAAATTGAATACCATAAAGTAACGCTCAAATCTATCAAATATATTCTAATTCAATTGATCACCCTAATTCAAATCATTCCAGTATAGATTGCTTTGCGAAAAAGGGAATTTTTCAATTTAGTAACATCTAAGTCAATTTAGTAACGTCACTAAGTTTGTACTGAAATTTTTCAATTACTTAAAAATTATTAGTAAAATAATTAAATACTAATTATAAGATACAATTTTCTTTTACAATGTAAAGAAAGCATTTTTAAACCTTTGAAAAAATATGACCACCTCTTAATTTGAGTGCTGGATCCGTCCCTGGTCCGTAAGGTAACCAATAAGAAAGAATTTGTTATAAACGATTGTAATATAGACAGTCACAAAATTATTCTCAAACAATAAAATATTTATAATTCGAGACAACCAAAAATAGGGAAAAGACTAAATAAAATCGAAAATTTATTCAGTTTATTTGTGGCACACACCAAGAATAAATATCTAAAACGTCCTGTGGCATTACAAACGTAAGTAAGCTAACAACGAGTAACGTCTTTTTCATGTTAAACGTAGAATGCATTAATTCAACGGAAGTATTTGTGTTCCACACTTCATTTCGGTTCAGTAAGCAGAAAGAAACAAATAATATATACCAACAGCTTATTCAAGTTAAAAGTGAAATTGATTTTCTTTTTCTTCTCATTGCCGCCATTACGTAGGTAAGTATACCGCACTACACAAGTATATGGTAGCTTGTGCTTGTTCATGTCAATTTTGTTACAATAACATACGAGGTAGATGGCGAAGACATGGAGGAACAATGAAAAATACTCCTACATCGCGTAGCAATCTGCTTGACATAGCGAATTTTCAGTAATGAAAATTATATTTTCTGGAAAATTCGCATACATAGAATAGTGGTACAAAATGTATCTTATGTAATGTGACGGTGTAAAGATGATTTCAAAAAAACTTTTGCATTCGCTGTAATAGTTTAATTATTCATTCGAAAACTTATTAAAAATTTAGGAAGTAGGGTAAGAGACCCGATGACCGATCACTATTTTTAGCTGTATCATTAAATTAGCTTAAAAAAATTAAAAAATAAACAAAACACCCATTTTTTTTTTCTTAATAAGTATGAAACCAAGTTTTTTTAATCCAATGGATATGTTTTTAAGAAAATATAACCCAAAAATTTTGATTTATTAATGTTTTTGTTTTATAATTTGTTGACGTCTATTAAAAAGCAGACAGAAAATATTAACCTCCTTTGAAAGATCAATACACTGACCCCTATGAAGAATCGCGCATTAATATACATCACGTACAGTAGTACAAACCTTATACTATCGAATATTTGAACCATTCTCTTTCAGCCACTTTGACACTCTATCCACTACAAGGGGTCAGTCTGTGTCATAGAGTATCACAGAATGACACCTTGTGAAACATAGCAGCAATGACAGAAGGGTTTAAATATTCGATAAAATAAACCACTAAAATACTGTATTTTCTTTCGCCATCTAATTATGCTTTAAAAAACATTGTGTACATTCTAACATGATTCTAACTTATCTATACGCCATTGTGAATTTTTAAACAGTTAAATTAAGTATATGACGTATATATTATGACGTATATATTTATATGTTGTTTCAAATCTAAATGTCTGACGTTTTTATTTCAATTTCGAAGATTTAATTCATTATTAATTATTTTTCAATTGATTTTACGTTCTGAAATAAATAAAATATTAAAGTGAAATTATAAAAACGGTTAGTTAAGTGTTTTAAACCCAAAATTAAAAATGTTTATAAAATAAATATGCAATATATAATTCTCAAAATGCGGTACCTATCAAAATGAGAATCAGTCATACAGATAATATTTAACGCATATAAAATTTAATTTAGCTATCCTAATCTCTTAAGTGGACTAATAACAATTATTTGTATACTTTTATTATGCTAATAACTTTAAAAATTCGGTGAAAAATGTTACAATTTATAACTCATGTGTTTTGAATAATGATCATCCATCATATTAAAAATTCACGAATTCAACAAAAATTTTTCGATATATATATATATGTATTTCTTAAATTAAGTGAGGAGGCATTAAATGTGAGGTGAATTTAAATTGAAAAATAATCATTCTATTAATAATAATTTTTTTTATCAAAGGTTTCTTTCAGAAATAACTTCATTAATATATAAATGTCAAAACTGATCGGACTTATAACCCCGATCGACAATGGGGTCTTTTACCCTATCTACAAATAATAATAAAAAATATTTTAAGAAATTCAGTCTGATCAACTGATTTGTTTTTTTTTTCTTGGCTTATTAACAGTATACGGTCTACGCATGTACGCAGTAAACTTCCCCAAGGATCAGCAATATTTTTAAAGAAATAAATAAAATATTTGTATAAATAAATTCATGAAATAATTCAGCATATGTAAACATACACATTTTTAATAAAAGCAATAACAGGAAATACAATCACAAAAAACTAATAAAAAATACTTTTATTACAATAACATTTACACCTTTCAATACAATTACAAAAAAAAATAAAAATAAATGCTAATATAAAATTATATTTTTATAAAATTTTGACGTTTTGGACATACACTTCACTTCCATCCGAAAAGCGACATCTTAAATTATCTCGAAAATCTAAACATCGCATACTACATAATTACAAATAACACCGTTTTGAACGAAACTGCGCAGTTGAATTTCTTTCATCAGTGTAAGTTCATTATGTAGAAGATCGCAAATCACTTTACATCACCAATTATACCGAAGGGTGTCTCAACAGTTCAAATGTGTAATGTACAAGTGATGTTTAAATATAACTTTTTAAGTGTTTAAAAATTTAATTGTGTGTCATTTGAGTTTATTTCTACATTTTGTCATAATTATTTAAAATTATTTAATACTTTAGTGGTTCTTATCAGTTAACTTATTGTTACTCAATTTTCATCGATTCATATTTTCTCAATTTCTTTGTCTTGTAAGTGTATGGGTATTTGGTCATGACCTTGCCAGAGGTCACATTGGTCTTTATTCCTTTGTTCCACTTTATTGTGGTTTTTTCATGATTTTTCATTAGACTTATCATTGGAATCCGTTAATTGTTCCCAGTGGGAACTAGTTTTTTAGAAGTTTATCTATCTTAATTTCTTATTTTGACTTTTTATCATTTTGACTTTTTCGCTGTGTTTACATTACAATTTATTTTATGATCTTTAAGTTGACACATACTAAATATTTTCTTTTTTGACAATGGTTGTCCAATGTCTTTGTATTGCTCTTGATAATGATCATGAATTGATCGAAACGCGTTGAGCCACTCTTCGTAAAGTACGATTTAAATTTACAGGCTGTCGTTTCCTTGCTGTTTTCACATTATTTTATTTTTATGTGTTATCCGTCTATAAATGTTTACAGAAATTATCACATAGAGAGGGTTTGCCTCTACGGTTGTTCTGGCTTAGGCTATCACACAGATATTATATACAGAGATGCTACTACTTCCTAAACAAAGCAAACAAAGAAATATCGTAAAAGAAATCTCAACTTCAATTTAACAGCCCTTTTTAACGATATGCAACACAATGTCATACCTGAGAAATGTATAATGTATATGCAAAATTTCATAAAGCTATGAGAGTTTCGAGATTTTTCTTCAGAACCCTAATACAAATATTGTACATAATTATATGTAAATATCTGAATTTTTGTAAATTTGGGGAAAAAACTAATTTTTTCGAGGTTCCGACCATCGGATGTATCTAACTGAAGAACTCGTCTAATGATTTGGGACTGAGTGCTTTTATCAAGTTTCGTAAAAATTTGATATTTCGTTTGAGAGTTATAATGCTAGCACATAATTGTATACCTACATATATACTGTACACGGAGAGAAAAATCATATAATTTTTGTAGATAAAATTTCAGAAAAATTAGCATGCTCTCTTATAATGCGTGCGCGATCAACGACCAAAGTAAAAAATATTTTACGATCATGTAAATATTATTAAATTGAAACGTAAAAAGTATTAGTCATGGCTTCATAAAAATTGTTGTGCTAGCATGGTAAAATTGAATGTGCTATCACACTCTTATGCATATATGTTATAGTTTAATTCTTGTTGTCGTACTCTTTCATTTGCGCATCTGACCCGCAACCTTATGTTGTTTGGGCTGTACGCACTAAGGAACAATAGATCTTTTCCGACCTTGGATTCTTTATGATGCATACAAAATGATTGACAACAATATATTCTAATACTGAATATAGTGAAGTAAAAAAATGATGAATTAAACGGTGACCGTCTTGTAAGACATTCTAATGAATACTGTTTGCACATGACATCACACCAGCAGTGACCACCCTGGCTATGTTACTTGCCACACCAGTCTGGCTATGTGACCTTCATGTATGATTGTGTTGATACCTTCTGCAGCCTGCCTCGCTATGTGACAGCGTTGATACCTTCTCTTTCTTTCTTTAGCAGATAGCATTTGAAATATTATAAGACAGCATGGTAATTTTTGTAAGAAACAATTGAAAAATATTTTTTTTGTCGGGAATGGAACTTTTTACTGTGCTGTTTTACAAATTTTACGGAGCTAATATTACGGAAAGAACATTCTATCCTTTAAATTTCCTATGATTAATTATAATTTTTATATTTTTACCGTACAAAATTGAATATGTTCGCCTTTTACACGTCGATTGCAGTGCTTAGCACAGTAATTTTTCTATGAATTTTCTCTCCGTGTACCATGACAGTGGCTGTAATAGCTAAATTTTTCATTCTGGAAATTCACTAATACCCGTTGTTACCATAAACACTGTTACCACTCACTACTGACTGATTTTACCGTACTATCACCGGCTACCAAGACCAACCAACCAGTTACAGTACAATAAAATTGTAAAACAAAATAAACAAATAAACAAAATAAAAATAAGTTAAAAGCAATCGGAATTTTTTAAAGTATGACGGCGAATAAAACTTTTAAAGAAAAGCTGAAATCTTTTCTTACTATTTTCCTTCGAACCGTATTCTTTTCCTTTTTTCTTTCAATTTCCTTTTAATTGAATTTTTATTTAAAACTTTAACCGTTTGTTACAATTTCTCACTAATAAAAAAAAGGTTTTATTCTTGGATCCATGGATAGAACAATGTATATGGGTAGTAAGCTGAACAAAATTTCTTGAATAATCTTTTATTTATGTTTTATGAAAAGGCGAACCAAATAGAAGAGCACACTGCTCTGTACTTCCTCTTGTGATTAAATTTTTTTTTAAAATGATTTGTACTGTTACATTTCTTTGATATTATCGGCGACGCAACATACGGCAATTTCGTCTATTTAGCGCCACAAATATCAACAAATCATTTTGGTATTTTAACAACAATAACTATTTTAACACTAATAACCCTTACACCTAACCATTACCCATAAGCTTATTAATTAAAATTCAGATAGTGTTTGAAAAATTATCAAAATTGGATCGGCTGGGACTCGAACCCGAATCTCTTGGTTGCTAGCCAAGCGCCTTACTAATTTGGCCACCGACCGTTCGTTCGAGTGCCACACCAATTTTGAAATCAATCAAACACATCCTCTCTTTAATGCGAGACGCAGTTACATTTTTAATTTCAAATGTTATCGAGTGACTGTGAAAAATTATTAACCCTAGATTCATACGTTGGTCTACGAGAAACGTTAATCATACATCGACGTCGTTTTGACGGATGCACTTTTTACGGAGAGTTTTAGAGTTTATTTACACAAAACATTTTTTTTAAATAACAATACTACAAAAGCGAACAAAATTTTAAAAAAATTGGAAAAATTTCTTAATGTAAATATTTATTAATTTTTTTAATCTTTTTATCAAAGCATATTTTCATTATAAAAATTAAAAAATAGATAAATACATCAATTGTATCATAAAACATGTGTTTCAAATAACTAATTTATGAACTATTATGAGTCAGTGGACATGTGTGATTTTACAGAATGTGAAATTTCTCAGTCATAAATATTCCTATAGATATGTAGTTATTTCCCCATTAGGCACATTTGTAAATTTTCTAAAATTTGTTAGTAATTTTTCGAATAAGATCTCAAAAAATAATAAAAATTGAAATATTTTCCACAAAATAAATTGTTAACCTTTTATTAAGTCACTTGAAACGCATTCCTTAGTTTTCGATTCAATATATTAAAACTTCAGTATTATGTCGTCTCTATAAGTCAAAGAACTGTAATGATCTTTCACATTATCATAATCATTGAATAAATTAATTATAACATGCATATCTTTAATAAATTTTAGAAAAATTAGGAAAACTTTTATATGTGAAGTACAAAATCTTTAAAAAAAACATCGCGTAATCATACATCGACGTCCTTTTGATGGACACTATTTCAATACAGACAAAACCACAATGACTATAAACAAAATAAATACGTCTTATGTGTTATAACAACAAATAAATAAGATAATAGAAATCTCACAGCAAGCAGGTACCGACAAGTTCTAGTATTGGAGCAGGTAGAGAAGTTCGTTCGTCGTTTTGACGTGTACGTATGATTCGAGAGTTAATGTATGGCGGACTTTTGTCCGTATGTATACATTCATATTTATAAAAAAAACAACAACAACAACAAAAAAACATAAACCTATTGTTTAAAGCTAATACAATAACTGAAAAGCTCCGCAAGTAGAAGTTTTTCTGTTTCAGCTGGTGTGTTTAATTGGTTTCGAAATTTAAAACAGAGTAACAGTGATTTTTTTGAGAATTGTACTAAATATTATTTGCATTTTGGTAATGGATGTTGTAGCTTCAGGTACATACTACAAATTAATAGTATTATTTTTAAAGGTCTTTATATTTTGACCCTATATTACATTAAAAAATAAAATTATGATTTTTTTTTTAAATTTTTTCCCATATAATACAATTTTGCAGAGTTTTCAAAAAAGTTCCATCGAGTACCGCTTTGTTTTTTATTTGTTTTTTGCTTAGTATTCCAGTAAATTATAAAACAAATTTTAGCTATCCCAAATAATCCTTTTTTAAATTATGACCTTTTATTTACAGGGGGTTGCGATGATCTAAATTCAACCACGAGGACTATTGTGAGGAGAGGATTTAATTAAATTTTCAGAAAACACTGATCCTAACGCCAATTGGGTTTCTGAATAAAAAATAAATATTTTTTCTTTTGTTTCATTTCAAATCTAAGTATATCATAAATAATATTAATAGTCGATGCGAAAAATTTTTTAAAAGGGATATATAATTAATAATAAATTAATTAACTCTTGAAAAATTTTTAAGTTAAAAACAGCACTACAAAAGATAGCGAACTGAGTATCCCGGGCTCAGGTCGCGTCATGACAGTGGCTGTAATAGCTGAATTCCATTCTAGAAATTCGCTAATAGACGACGATGACGAAACTATAAGAATTCAGACAGTTATCTACGGAACACTAACAATTATATGAATATCGGCTCTCCTGATTGCCTATGGATAAATAATTTGAAACAGGGAGAACTATATTAAGATTTAGTCGTATATTTCCACTATTTTCTCACCAATGTTATATTTTCGATAATATACAAATAATTAATTCAGCGCAATATTTGGTAAAAAAATAAAAATTGACCTAATATTTTTAGAAACTGAATTCACAAAATTACTGCATTATTACAGTAAAAAGTTTTAAGTTTAATAAATTACATAAGAAAGATAAGCAAATAACTTTTAAATATTTTTTTTTTTATTTAATATAAAAAAAAATTTAAATAAACAATATTTGGTTTTTCTTTATTACATACAATTGGAAATGTTTGTGGTAAACCTTTATCGAGGTAGCATTATATTCAAATAACAATAAATAAATAAATAAATAAATAAATATAAATTTAGTACTTTATTAAATATCTATTCAAGTAATTCGCATTTTTATAACGCAACAAAATATAATTGAAATACAAATGAGATCGGAAAAAAGAAAAATAAATAAAAAGGAAGGCGAAGAAGAAGAAGGAAGAGAATATACGAACAGGGAAAACGGGCAGATAATAAGGAATGGAAAAGTATTTAAAGAACATCATCATACACCTGAATAGAATTGAGAAAAAAATAAAATTCCTTTTTTTCGTTTCTCCGAAAACATCATTTATCATTTCCAAGTGAAAATTCACTTGGTTAATAACATATAAACATGTATCTACTAACAGTATTGTAGGTATGCAGTGGTTCCCAAAGTGTGGCCCTGGAATTACAAAAATTCGGCTCATTGTGGCAATTCGTCCACAATCTCGAATTTGGAAAAATTATTTTTCTTTTTTTGAAAAAAAGCCAATAAATCTGATTATATTATATAGGTAAACATTTCCCCTTAAAATATCTTTTATCAAATTTGGTATACGTGATGACGTCATCAAGTTCAATTTATTATAAAATTAGATCAATTAGATCTGTTGGTGAAATATGGACAATTTGAGTGCGGAATTTTTATTTTTACTTTTCCTGAATAAAAAAAGTTTACTCAGAAAATCTAACCTATTACCTTGATGTGAATTTTACGTTAAGCTATTCCCCTACTTCAAATTTTTAAATTTGAATAGGAAATCAGCTAACATTCGCTCTGGGATCGACAGGTCGGGGACTACTCTTGACAGCGTTTAACTAAATAAATGCATTTTACCACTGGGCCCCTCTGTACTTTAAAAATTTTTCTTGACCCGCTAAATATTTTAATATTTACAATTTCGTCCGCCAACGCAAAACTTTGGGAATTTGTGCCATAGTAGAATAGACGGCGCATAAAACCAATTTGTCTAGTATTTCATTGAAGCACCTAGCGCCTAAATTCAGTAAACAGGACCATATTTATTATAAGATAAAATTGTACATAAACGTATTTTGAAAATAAAATCTATAAAATATCTTTTTTTTCAAAGCTGGAATTTTTTTTCTAAATATTCTATTTAGAAAATAGTTATTTGAAAATGTACTAAAAATTGTTATTACTATGACGACTCGCCGTTCCGGCTTTAATCGCTAACGAAAACTCCAGTAAAATCGCATTAAAATAAAACACGTTTATATATTTTCAATGACAGTACTAGACTTCTTTTATTTTATTATTTTTGTTGCTAGGAAAACTAAATCAATAGTAATAGTTTTAATTTTTATATTTTACACGGCAAACTAAATGCCAATATTAAAATTTCCAAAATTAGGAAATTTACATTCTTTGTGCCGGTACAATTACCACGGTTATTGCACTGATTAAAAAGTAGGTATAACAGTTGGTCGTATTTTGAGCATATCTTGGGCACTCATTTATAACACTGGTATACTAAGTCTATACACTGTATGTTAGGTATTCATTTGCCTATGGTCTAAACATATTTTTGGTTCTATTTTATAATATACATATACAGAGTGTCAGAGAAATAAGTTACCATCTTTTGAGGGGTGACTCATAGCACACTGTAGACACTAAAACCGCAGAAATTTTTTCGAAATTAACCCCTCAAAAGGATAAGAGTTATTTCCCTTACACCCTATATATATATACATATATATATATATATATATATATATATATATATATATATATATATATATATAGGGTGTAAAGGAAATAACTCTTATCTTTGTTAAAATAAATCCTAGTTAATTCCGGAAAAATTCCTGCGGTTTTAGTGTCCACAGGGTGCTATAAGCCACCCCTCAAAAGATGGTCACTTATTTCTCTGACATCCTGTATAGTCAACTTTCCAAAATTTCCAAAACGTGTTTTCGTCCAAATGTGTTTTTGATTGGTGACCTCATCCACTGCCATTTCTTCCAACAAATCGCCTAAACTATCATAACTAGAGCCGTTATAAATAACATATTCTCATTTCAAAATCTGTTGAAAATAAACATAATTCAGTCGGTTAATCTTTAATTTATCGTCAATTTCAACATAAGCCCTGCCATATAAATTATATCATAGGTATTATATATAAATACGTGTATGAAACACATAATCCCCTATTGTGAGTGTAAAGAAAATAGTTGTACTTAGAGTAAAATTGTACACATTTGTACGGTATACGTATCTACACTGTTCAGACTAAATAATAAATATATTATGTTACTCTATTTACGTATTAAATTAAATGTATAGCCATTATTGTTATCAACCTTAGTTTTTTATACACGAACCTATAAAGTAAGTAACGTTGTGTTAGTTAGCTGTAAACTAATAGTAAATACTTAGTGGACGAAATATGGGTAATACCGTGAACCGGAGTGAATTGGCATGAATACAAAATTCTTTCACCAGTACCGATTCCTTAATATGATAAAAATTTATGCTTGCATGGTCACTTTATTAAAGTAACCAAAAATTTTTGAAAATATTTCTGATTTTTGAAAAAATAATCAAAATTGTATGATTTCTACACTCTATGGTAAACTGCGGTAAAAGAGGCGACCAAAAAGTGAACTGTGTAATCAAAGTTGCAACTACACTTTATAATTTTGTATGGAAATGAACATATGTATACCCTATTTCAAACACAATAAAGTTGATCATGAGTCAAAGTTAAAAAATTAAATAATTCTTATATTCAAAACATATCATTCTTCTATTCTTTTCTAAAAAAAAAACTGCAGTTTTAAAATTTACGTAAGTTCAATAATGAAAGAGATAAAATCAAGAAAACGGAAATAATTTAAATTCATAAGTGATGAAGCATGGTTAAAATTAAGTGAAATGAACCATAAATAGAAATGCCACATACAATGTATTTATAAAAATCTAGAATAGCTTGACAGCTTTTAAAGTGCTCTTGTTTATATTTCAATACATCTTTCAGAACCAGCCCGAAAGCAGCGCAAACGGTGCACCAATTCTGGAAGCCTCGTGGCGCTGATTGATATTGAAAATCAAAAAATTTAAATATGATCTCTGAAAGATAATATTGATATTGATTTTGCGTTCTAGAGTCAATCACAATTTTACTAAATAATGTATATTAAAATATTTATTTAAAATATATAATTTATGTGAACTGTATCCAAATTTTGTCTATCCTGAAAACTCATTAACTAAATTGGCATTAACGTTCTCAATTAAATTGGTACAACTGTGTCTACAGAAAAATCTTTTTCAAGACTGAAAATAATAAAATATTACTTCGGATTTACCGTTAGTCAACATCGATTTACCTCTTTAGTAATATTATTCATACCAGTCTACACCAAAAGTAGTAAGATTACAGCAGTTCTGTATCAAAAGTGGAAGCTCACATCAGTTCCATACCAAAAGTAGCAAGTGACAGCAGTTTTATACCAAAAGTATTAAAGTCACAGCAGTTCCGTCGTAACAGTAGTAAGGTTACAGTGATTCTAAACCAAAAAATTTCCGAAAAGTTAGGCTTCGGTTACATTGGATACGAATTCGTACGAAAAATGATTCGTACGAGGTCGTACTAAATTCATTCGTACGACTGTGTGGTTACACTGGATACGGAATCGTAATACGAATTCGTATTTAAATTTAAACTGAAAACCGTTAATACATATTGCATGATATCAAACAATGGATTCAGATACCGAATCTTATTTATTAGAAACATCGTTTTCAAAATTTCCAATTATAGAAAATAAACAATTCTGGGTAAACGATTATTTATTATTCATGTAGAGCAAAAAAGCTCAGTTCTGGAATTGCTTTGAAGAAATTTTTCAAGACGAACAGAATTTTTTAGAGTATTTGAACAAGTCACGTTCAGCTATACTTTAAAATCTACTGAATTTTAGCTTCAATATTTAGTTAATTAATTTTTTATTACCAAACTTAAAATGTTTTTGTTAGATTAGGTTAGTTTTATCATATCGTACCTAATATATTTAATTAAAAAATTATCTAAACATTTCCTCTGCCACCTCATTCCACAATTCTTTATTTAACTTTCGATTATGATAATATTTAGGTTTTTGATCCCTTAAAGACTGCCTTTGTTCAACAAAAATAATTTTTTTTTAAATTCATCATTTTTTTCGTACGAATTCGCATCAAAAAACAAAATATTTTGGTCGTATCAAAAAGTGGTACGAGCTCGTACGAAAGAGTCGTAAGCAGTGTAACCACGCATGTCTAAATGTATGCATTTGTTTAATTCGTATTAACTCGGATAAACTCGTACGAATTCGTACGAATGAATTTTCAGATGAAGTCGTATCTAATGTAACCGCTACCTTATATGTTCGTCTTTACGTCTAATATTTTAAAATTAAGTTCATGAATAATTTTTTCGATTTGTCCCAGTTCATCCTTGAGTCCTGATCAGTCTCAGTTTACGGTACTTTTACAAAATTGGAAGTTCATAATGTTATGCATACACGTGTATATGCGCTTATAAAAACGTTTATTTATTTAGCGAATATACAGATAACGAGCATTCTGTACGTCAGAGCTTCTCCGACAAACTTCCTTTACTACTTTATGTTCATAAAATATGCTTTTTATTACATATTTATGGATTTCTGTATTAATGTTACGATTTTTGTAAGCACCTACGTTCTAAGTAAAAACAAAAAAAGACTACACAAAACCACCAAAGAACCAACCAAACAAATACACTGTTCGCTTTATTTATTGAGTTCCGTGCAATTTTTTCAGAATTTGTTACTTTAGTAAATTTTACTAGTAGGGGAGATGTGACATAAAATGGATACGAATTAAAAAAGGGACGAATCAAATTATGCATTAACTACAAATCCCGCCGAAACAAAATTATTTTTACTATATGACGATAAAAATATACAAACTGTTGTCATCTCAAAGATGGTGGTGTTGCCTTTTTAAATTTACATATATGTGCTCCAAAGCCTCCAACGTAAATTTTTCGTAATTTTCTCCGAAATTTTTGTGACATGTAAATATTTTATTTAACTGTTTGTAATTTTACGTTAAAAGGCATTCGTTCAATTGTATTTGCAGGAAAATAGTAGCTCAGATATCATTTAGATAAAATTTTAGCCAGAGTTGTGCGTGTAATTTACTTCGGGTAATTTACACATACTTGTTTTGATAAAAAACTGTAAGAAATGTAAAAAATGTAAAACTCTATTTTTTAAATTTAATAGATATGTAAGCGTTACTGATGGTATTCCATATTTGCTATTGAAGTATTTGCTATATTTGCAAAGTAAAACTAAATAATTAAGTAATTTGAAAATTAAAAATATAAATGGGGACAAACAGGAAAAAGAAAGGTTAGTTTTAATAGAATAGTTTATTTAAGAATTCAATATTAACAAGATTTTTATTTATTCAGTTAAATTTTATTAAAGATATCAATCATCTTCATCATCATTATCATCAGTGATTTTATTGTTATTATAATTTAAAGAGAGATAAATATGTAGTAGTTTTTTTGATCTGTCAAAACTCAGTTTGTTAATTTGGAAATTTAAAGCTTTATAGACAGTTGTGGATGGCCTTCCACCAGCAGAAAATCATTTTTGTGTCGACATTTTGTTTACACGTTTTTTCATGTGTACTTATAAACAAGTAATAACCGTCAAAATAAATTGTTTGTCAGTGAAATGATAAATGATTTAAGTATTTTACATTTTTTACAATTTTCTACAATTTTTTACGGTTTTTTACAGTTTTTTACGTATTTTACAATTTCTTACATAAAAATATAAAAAACTGGTTTTTTATATCACATGGCACAACTCTGATTTTAGTTTTAGAATTAGGTTTATAATTATTCAATTTAATATTTATAAAAGAGGCACAGTCTCTTCCTGTCGTGTTTTCATAAATTTCCAGTTCTTCTCGTTAAATTGTTAGTAAACAAATTTTTGTTAGACAAGCAGAAAGAGTGACCCAAAAAACTCCAAATTTCACCACTTATGAGGATCTCATGAATTTTATTTAAAAGGGGTCTAAAGGATAATTTATGGTGATTTTTAAAAGTAGATGATTCTGAAATCTGATTTTTTTCTGTGAAATTGGTTATATATTCGAAACGATGCATTTTGCGTATATGGAAGTCCTGAACACAATGGACCTTGTCGTGAACAGATACAACTCGTTATATTATCTTCAACACTAAAACTATGCTCAACTTGAATTTTTGTCTACTTTAAAGTAAATACTACCATTAGCTATTATTTAGACCATTTTCGAATAGAATTCATGAGGCCCCCAAAAGAGGGCAAATTTTGTAGTTAAATTTTTGTACACTACGGTACTGTTAAAAATTCCGTAAGTAAAGCTTATATTATTCTCATTATAACTTGTTATGTATCAGAGTTTATTTTCATTAGTTGAAGCCTACTGCTAACCAGTAGTCCACAAGCTGCATTTGCTCTGCTTTGTGTAATTGTATCTCCGTGTATGCGTGTGTGTGTGTGTGTGTGTGTGTGTGTGTATGTCTGTAAGTGATAAAGCTTTAGTTCCATTTACCAGTAATAAAGCTTATTTACCGAAAAACAGAAAATGAGACTTAACAAGTAAATACAACGTAAAAAAAATATCCAAATAATCTTTTCTCTTCACATTTCACTAACGTATTTTTCCATTCATTTAAGCTTTTAAAAATGAGTTTTTGCAAAACAATTTTTTTTTTATTTATTCGTTTCACAAAAGTTGTTTTTAATTTTTTTCGAAAAATGTAGGTACGTTCTTTTGAAAAGCAGATACTATATTTTTTCGGTTTTTGTTCAAATGTTTGTCGATTCATTCGCTAATGATACGTTTTCATTTTAATGGAACATGTTTTGTTCTTTTTACATAATTTTACAATTTAAATATTCCAGAAAATATAACAAAACGAAAATTTAACTTTAATCTTTTGTAATTAAAAATTAAAACTTTACTAGATAATTTCTGTATGCTAGATAACAAGAACGATTGCCACAAGGCAAAAATAAAAAATTACAAAAATCACAATACTTTTTACATGTTCTATTTCATCGAAAAAGTTACCAGTACCCTAAACGATTTTTGAAGATTTAGATTGGAAGTGTACTTGTAATTCTCCGAATACAGGGCCACTAAAAAACGATTTCCATTATCATGGCGACAAAAACTTAAGGCGGATTAAAGAAAAAATAAGTGTTTGAGATATATATTGCTTCCTTTTCTATATATATATATATATATATATATATATATATATATATATATATATATATATATATATATATATATATATATATTCAATCACCGTCAGTGACAATTGCCACCAGTTTTTGTAAATAGTAAATATATCTTCGGTCATTGTAGAGCGAACATTGTTTCTACATATTAGGTACTTACATATTTAACAAGAGGATATGGCATTAAAATACTGTAAAGGCTTTAAAAAAAACTGTAATCGTATTTTACAATATAACTTCGATAGGTTGCTTTTACTGATCGAGAAAATGTTGCGAAAACGAGACCCGCAGAGTCAAGTTTTTGCAATTTTCGAGATCAGTAAAGGCACTTAACGCATCGTGTACTGTATAATATTTTTTGCACGATCGATTATAATAATTAAAGAATAAAAATATATTAAATAAAAAATAAAATTCGGATAATATAGGTAAGGGGGGGGGCAAAACGGGGTACTTAAGAAACCGTTATGATTTTAAGGACTGAAATATGCTGAATCTTATTATTTTCAGTCGTAATTAAAGTAAAATAATCAAATTTCGAGCTGCCGTAAGAAAAAAAATTTTTTTTGCAGGCAAAATGGATACGCCTTAATACTGTAAGATTATAAATATATTCATAAGAAAACGAAGCTACTAAATAATAATATTTTTTTAGGAGTAATTTACGTAGAACGAATCACCATTTATATTAGCTTAGTGGATGCAGAGGCGAAAAATAATTATTATTTTTTTAATAATTCTTACTACCTAAAGTTATATTATCAATATTTTTTGTAAATATTGACATATTATAATATATTTATAATATAATATATTTATTTGGTTTTCAATATTATCAAATTTGAAAATATAAACATTTTTACCAAATTTTTGGAGTACCTCATTTTGGGAATGGCTATTATTCACTCAGATGCATTACGACAATCGCCTCATAAACTCGGCTCCTGTCGCAATTTCATCTTCGTGAGTAATTTACCAGTTCGTTGCTTAATAATATATACTATTATGTATGTATTCTAAATTTAAACATTACTGCATGTAGTTTTAATTCTCTGTATCTAAAATGTATTTATTTACTCTCATAGACTTTTTAAACACTAAAGAAATATAATTTTTGTTTGCATGAATTATTCGTTGTCTTTATAGTACCTAATAGTGTTTTGTTTTAGTTATATCTATTATAATAGTAGGATACTATTAGTTGTACGAACAATGAAACAAAAGAATGAAAAAAGATGAACGAGAAAGATAAGAGTACAATAAAACAATTAATATTCTTTTATTTCTTGTATTTCTTTCTTTGTTTTATAATGTCTATACTATATAATATTTCCTATATGACTGCTGGTTGCTCTCTTATAATTTAATTTTTGATATGACATTTCAAAATTAAACTAAATATCAAAATTATTATATGATATTCATTTTTTTTTCTTAATGGATTTATTTTATACTATTTTACTGTTTATATTAAAAATAAAATCGCGTGTCTGGCAGACGAAATATATAGACGTTCGTTTTAGGTGGTTTGATTGGCATTTAAATTGCTTCTATAAAATGTGAATTTTAGATAGTTTTTAGTTCTTATTAAATTACTTTATTTTAATTGTCAGATAATGTAGTAAGTATCATTTCTGTTCCGAATCTGATATTTATACTAATATCTAATTTTCTAAAACTTTATTAATATTATTGCTACACAAGAATTGAAAGAAAATGATGGGTTCCGAAAAAGAATAAGACACAGCACGCAAAAAATTAGCTACAAGAAGGGATTTAATAGGCAAATAAAAATTAAAAAAGTGGTGTGTTGCCAGGTTGAGACTGTAATAAGAAATACTTTTTAACATATTTTAGAGCAGGGGTTTCCAAAGTGCGATTCACGGGCCAAATAAGGCTTGTGAATTTTTTTCTTTGGATCAAAAAAATAATTATTTTGTTCCAAAAGAATATTTGTTTAGTATTCCGTACCAAAATTGGCAAGACGAAACACTTTTGCAATCACTTTGGTGTCTGCCCAAGTGTCACAGGCAATTTCCTCTGAAACCACTCAACGTGAAAATTTGAAACTTAACACGAAGATAGGGCGTACGGGCCTAATTCCAGATGTGAATTTAATTTTCGATTCTGAGAGATAATTTTAGGAGATAATCTGGAAAGTAAAATCAAAATTTTTTGCCAAGAACACCGAGTATGGTATCAGATGAAAGGCTATAAATGCACGAATTCAGTAATGTATATTACTACATACATTTATCCATTTTTATTTTTATTTTTTGGAAAAACATCATAAAAATTGCTGTCCCCGGCCTTTGTTATCAGAAGGATTGTTCAGAAAAATTTAAAAAAAGTTACGAACATTAACAATGGGGTGTAGATTGAGCGAAAATTATCAGAACAGAGTTTCCTTGCACAACTTTCTTGATATGTAAAAAGAAATGTTGATGGCATATTTTGCTTTGATCAAGATGTTGTTAATCAACAATTGTATTAATAGTACCAATATTAAAAGGGAATTTTGGTAGTTTCGTTATAAACTAAGTTTTAAAAATTAAAGAAGAAGTAAGGAAATGCTGAAATCTATACACGGAAAAGATGTTACAATCTCTGCACCTATATACTATGTATAGTTGAAAAAATATTCCCAGACACTTTTGTAGGTTTCCTTCTTTTTTGACCTTGTCGTACACTTTTCAACACTACACCAGTGTCCTGAATCAGTGGTTTTTATTTAGTTTTTTTAAATATTTGACATAATAATATTTCATTTTCACAAAGTTAAAAAAATGATGCAATACTGTGAAGAAAAATGAAATATGTTATTTTCAATTAGAATAAACTATTTTCGTTTGATTTTAACTGATTTGAAAATTCTAAGCAGTACATATTGACATCCACTGATTTTTGTTTTTCAAATATTGTATTTTTAATAGTATTAAATATTTTGCAATGAATCCAATCATTCAGTTATTTTATGTATATGTTTACAGTTAAGTTATAATATATCATTAATGTCATTTGTTTTCGGTTTCTTTAAGAAATATTCTTCTGTAATCAAATTATTATTGAATAAACAGAATTTACATAAAAATATAAAATAGTTTTATTAACTTATTATTTATTATCACACGTATTTCGGTTCAATTAGTACCCTATGCTCGGGTGGGTATACATTAGTACCCATACGGGCGTCATCAAGCCCAATTTTTTTAAATTTATAGATGCAGCAATAATATGAATTATACCTATTGGTGAAATTCACGAAAACTGACTGCAAAATTTTCATTTTTCCTATAAAAATAGTTAGGATCGTGGAGAAAATGAACCTATTTGTTGACTTTAGAGCCTGTTTTATACTTGATTATTCTGAATAATGACTTAAACATTCTGACTATGATATCCAAATAAAATTCAATGCTTTATTTTTTTTTTCGTACTAATATTTTTGTGAAACATATTAAGTTAATAGTAAAATAATAATATTTTCTCATTCTCTCGCAGACCGTGTGACCATGCTACAGAAATTCGTATTCATATTTTGGTACAAACGCCAACTAATTCGAAGACTGTTGTATGCATTACTGAATGTTTATTACTATTTACCGAGTAATTTATTTATATTTCGATTTTATAATATGTATATATATATATATATATATATATATATTGGTACAACAAATTGCGCGCCACAGATGAAGTTAATTTCCACCCGAAAATCCATTGATTTATAACCGCAACCGTTAACCACTTTACGTGTACAATCGTTAGCCGTGGTGTATGTTAACGATCGTTCGATCGTTCGCTAGTTCGCTTCTGTTCACAAACATGATGGCAACATTTTCAGATCCGTAAACCACACATTAGCTCAAAACCAATCCACGTTGTGCACAAACACAGGTTGGTCGCTACCCCGGCACAAAGTTATATAAATAATTTATGTACAATAAAGATAAAATTTATGTAATCATACTGTATATAAACATTCATATTAATATTAGCAATATAATTTAATTTTAATATTAAACCATATATCAAAGTAGAATAATGGAATAATTCGACAAGACGCATTACTATAGGTAGGTACTAATAACTGTACCAATGTATGTTACATGCTACTAGTATAGGCCAAAGCAACTAAAAAGGGTATGATGTCATCAAATAAATTCAACAAATAAAGCAAAATTAGGTGTATTCTAGTTTTTTATCTCTTTTCCGTTTTGTTATTTTTATTTTATATTAGAGTAACTATAGTAACTTAAACTAGTAACTTACGACTAATTTCGCTTTATTTGTAAATGACGTCAGACCATCTTGAATTGATTTGGACTATAGCTATTTGTATTAAACAGGCACATTATATTTAGAAGGTAATATATATGCAAGTACAGTACCTGTCCAACAAATTAGGTTTTTGAAGAAAAATTTTTTTTGTCGTAAATGGAAAGATCATATATAAGTTTTATAAGAAAACTGTTTTTAGTTTTCTTTTAAACGTAATATTTAAAAAGTCGTATCAGATTAAAAATACATTTTTATACTTAAAACCGATAATGTGCCGACAATTTCCGAATGCATATGTGACGTCATAATGGCAACTTACCTAAAAATTCAATGTAGTTTTATTTTGAATTATTGTTGCTACGCAATTTTTCCTTGCTTAAATGAATTTTGTATTGACAATTTAACTCATGTGTATCAAGTCCCATAAGAGTATTGTAGTTTTTTCACTTTCACAGAGGTTTGTATTTTTTCGAATAAATTTATGCATAAATATAACGAAAATTTGTTGCCTAGCAATTTAACAAGAAGAACTGTCAACCAACAAAAACGCGACAGCGAAGCTGACGAGTTTTTGGGTTGACAATTCTTCGAGTTAAATTACTTTTAGGCAAAAAATTTGAATTGTAGAAAACACAAATTTATTCAGAAAAATATAAAACTCAAGTGTAATACGGTAAGACAATTTAATGAATAAAATAAATTAGTATATAATTCATATGTGCCATTTACAAATAAATATAGTTTGCCTACCAAAGCTCTTACCATTTCCAAGATATTTAAGAAAATTGAAAAAAACTCAAATTTTCAGGAGTGAGTTTCACCCCCTTAAACCGCTTATGGGTACGAACGAAATATGTCTCGTGATTAGTTTTAATAAGATCTACAATCCACTAAAGTTTCAAAAATTTTTGAGAGATACAGTTGGATACCTTTCCTTGTTAGTATTTTAATGGTCGCATACTGTAAATATTGAATAGATTGTTGGTAGATATACTGTAGGCGACCTGTTTTGAAATATTTGTCTATTTTGTTGGCAATCGGTTGTATGTGTTCTCATCCTGAAATAAATTATTATTAGTTATTTACAATAGAAATTGATTTGTTTAATTATCGCGACATACACAAATAGGTAGGCACACACTGTCCGTCTTTGTCTACTCTGTAGTTTAATAGTAAATATATAACCATAATACGTATAAAATATTAATAGAAAAGCAAAAATCTTTACAGGGTGTTAACACAATAACATTGCAGTTAGCTAAATATTGATTTGCTATAATATATAAACCGTGCCTCCTAGATAACACATTCAACAGAATGACGTCTTAAAAGCACATTGACTGTTGTAATAAGTGCGCCAAGTGAAACCTGACACAACTAGGACACAACGCTGTACCGCGTCAACAATCCCATATAGTGTTTTAGTTGTCAAAATAGTATGCACGTTGGCCGTTTTGGCGTTTGGGCAATAACTTAACGGTTTTAATGGACGATAAAAAATTGTAAATGGTTACAAACTTTTATTACTTTACATACCGTCAAACTGACAACTTTGCTTATTGATGGTAACTTTACCAAGCTATATTTTATGTGAAACGTAAATTAAAATTTCATGGTTCATGATGTATGTAGCACTTTTTTTCAGTGGCAGAGGTAGTTGTAATCAATAAGTGGTATATTAGTCTACGATTTGTTCAAAAATTTCAACTAGTAATTTCATGAAAAAGCAGCTACCAATATCAGAAAAATTCATATTATACCACGGATTTATTTACACTCTCAACACGTTTTTTGTTCACAGATTAAAAATTTCTTTAAATTTTCTTTAAACTAAATAAATTTATCCTTTGATTCAAGAAATATTTATTTGACTACTGAGAAAAAATTGAAGAAATCATTTCTCTGGATCATTAAAGTATTTTTTTTTCTTTTTTTTTTTGACTTAAAGAAATATTTCTTTGGTTTAAAGAAGAAAAATTAA
The DNA here is from genome assembly GCA_035578155.1 of Brachynemurus nebulosus. NCBI lineage: Eukaryota > Metazoa > Arthropoda > Insecta > Neuroptera > Myrmeleontidae > Brachynemurus > Brachynemurus nebulosus. Next base: position 12,230,339 of record JAPWDM010000005.1, read on the forward strand.
AGAAATTCTTAATCTTTGAACAAGCAATTGTTTTAAGAGTGTAGAAATAGCCCGGTCTGTGCTACAGATATGATGAGCAGGGCTGGGAAAAATGGTTCATAGAAACCATTTAAAATAAAGAATCGAAAATGGTTTCCAAAAATGCATTTGAAATACAAAATAGAAAATGGTTTTGCTGAATATATTTAAAATTGAACATGGAAAATAGTTATTTAAAATGGATTATAAAATGCAAAATACTTTTAGCGAATTTCCAGAATGGAAATTCAGCTATTTTTACTTTAAATTTATTCTATAAATTTTTTATCATTATTTATATTAATTAAAAAATAAAAAATAAAAAAAAAATAGTTAACAAAATATCAAACGTACTGAAATTAAATACATAAAGGCAGTCTTGTGAGAAAATTTTGTAAAGTTTGCATGATTTGATAACGAAACTTAACGCTTCAAATACTGTTACCTACTTAAAAAAATTGTAAAATTTAATTCTACTTTGACGTATTTAAACCTTGATGACTGGAATTTCTAAATAAAATTATGAAAATCATCTCGAAATACAAAAACATTTCTTATCGACATGTCTTAAAGATAGTACCTAGTACACAACTTGAGTCAGAAAAGTTTGACTTAAGAGTACTGCAACTCTAGTAACAAATTTAATTCAAGTGACATTGCAACTCGGGTTATAAAAAACTTGAGTCAATTAAATCAACTTACATTTAATTTACAATTTGTTAGACTTCAAGTCGTTCAATTCAAGTTCTATAATTAATATTGTATACACATAAATTTGAATATACATGCATTTTCATTTCAAATGTAAAATGGATTCAAATTTCCATTTTAAATACAAAATGGAAAATCGTTTGACCGAACTAATTTAAAATAGAAAATGCAAAATGCCATTTTGTATTTTAAATACATATTTAAAATGAAATCATAGTTCCCAGCCCTGATCATGAGCCATGAATGTGGTTTGGCAAAGTTACTTTCAATAAATAAAATTGTCAGGCTCGACAGTGTCTCATACAAAGGGTCAAACTAGAATGTCTACCAAACTGTTCCCACTGTAATCAATGGGTGACGTAACACAGCGCACATACAATCAGAACACACGATGTATGCACACGAATATACCATTGTGTTAGTAACATATTTCCATGATGATATATGCAGTTCGCATACATACACTGTATACTATGATGGCCGACATATTTGACAACTAATCAACAATTAAAAATAAATTTATTTATTTTAAGAAAGATATCCCTTTATTTTGAGAAATTTTTTATTCAATAGAATTTTTGCACTTAAATACGACACACTTCATATTTTTTTCTGTTTAAATTGCACGAGTTGATTAAAAAAACATGATTTTTATTTTGACGTGAACACGACGGCAGTCAGTAACAGACTAAAGTAGTAGTGGTGTAAATTGCTACTTATTGCAACTTTAAGATTTCACTTTTTTATAGATAGGCTTGATCTGTCTCGTCTGTGGTCTCATATATGCATTTTACTTGCTACAAATCACAAAATGATCCATTGTGAATGATTCGGTATTTGCGATTATCTAAAGCACATTATTACATAACCCAATACATAAATATTCTATTTTCCAACTTACTAGTACGAGACTATTAATTTGTCCGCACCCGTATCTACATATTCTAGGGGAGGCAGAATGTTCGATAGTTTCCGTCGACATACTCGAAATTATCAATATGATATCAATCAAGCATCTAATATGTCTTTAACTTTACATTAGAGATTACAAGTACAACAACTATTCCGATATTTGATGAAGTTTCAGTTGAAGTAAGTAACTAACGAGGCATATTTTCTGTAGTTGTGAACTAATATCAAAATGTAATTTTCAAATTAGCAATATCTGTATCTACATTCATTGGTATTGTTCAAAACAAAACTAGTTGTTATATTCAATTCGCAATAACTAATTGTTGATATAAAATTACACACATATATACATATAAACAACAATTTGAATAATTACAGTTTGTTGTACATAAACGTCTATAGTTACATTTTATATTTTATACTAAACTTCATATCATAGAAAAGTTTCGAATAACTTGAACTAAAAAGTTTGAAAAATCAAAATCGTATTAAGTCAGGGTTCCGCAATTAAGCTAATATGGTTCATTTCAGTTAAATTTAACCATGCTTCGTCACTTTGAATTTAAATAATTTCCGTTTTCTTGGCTTTATCTCTTTTATTATTGCATTTATGTAAATTTTAAATTTGCAGTTTATTTTTAGAAAAGAATAGAAGATTGGTTTGTTTCGAATATAAGAATTATTTAATTTTTTAACGAAAACTTATGATCAATTGTATCTGAAATGAGATATACATTCTTGTTCAAATAGTAATAACATTTACATTATCAACTCCTTACAAACGAATTCTTTTAATTTGTTTCTGATTTTATTCTAGCTTATTAATGAAATTTGTTATGATATGAAAACTATACATTTTATTACAAAATATTTCATACAATTTCCATTTTGTATAAGAATTTAATTTGAGACTTACATATCTCTGAACGTAAACAAAAAAACAAATTGTGAAGTGCAAGTTGTACTTGTGCAAATAGTGTTTCGTACAATCAGTGGTTTTTGTGGATATATAATGTAATATGTAGGCTTACCAAAAAGAAAGATATATTTACTGAATGTATCAATGTTCGCTACTTATTTTTCTTTCAATAATTTTAAATCAGCAAATTATTTAAATAGGTAGGGTAAGTGCGGGAGAGATGCCGCAGTAGCTATAGTTCGTCCGTTGGTTGATAGATAGCGCTATTAATGGATTATATGTTTAAAATAAGTTACTTGTTTAAGCTGTATATGGTAACATTTATGATTAGTCCATCAGTTTAGTAATTGTCCAACTTTTTGTTATTGAAAAGTAAGTTTTATAACATACCATTTTATCAAGCATTTAATTCATTAGAATTTAAGAATGTATATTTCATTGTTTTAATGAAAATGAGTTTTGTTACTAATTTGGGTATATTTTAAAAGTACTGTATAAAATTTTAGGTTGGAATTCCCCACGAGGCTTGCTATAGCAACATGCGGCATCTATCCCAACAAAAAGGAGAGATGCCGCATCATATTACATATTAAAAACATAGACTTATATACCTTAATTATGCAATTTTTTTTTTTTGGACCGTAAATTATGCCGCATAAATATAAAAGATCCATTAATGGATCAGGAAGAGCCCTCATATTAGTGAAGATAACGAAAATAATGATGATTGCCTGTGTATTGAATGTTTTGAGAGGTACTCAGAAACAAAAAAAAAAGTTGACTGGTTAAGGTGTATAAAGTGCCAAAAATAGTTACATATGACATGCATCATGTATGGAGTTGTGTGTAAAATGCAAAATTTTTAATATGAACTATGCGACGTCTCACTTTCTTTGATGCGGCATCTCTCCCATAGGTGTGGGAGAGACCTATCAAGTGTTTTCAAAATGAGCGGCATCTCTCCCGCATGCACCCTATTATTGTTAATTTCTTTGAATATTTTGAATCTATTATTTCCATAGATAGGCTAATAAAATTTTATAAGTGTTGAATAAAACTAGTCGTATATCAGATGTGATTTCCTATCGGGCAAATTTTTTTATTGGGTATCCACTTTCTGCTCACTTTCAATGTTTTTCAAAAGCCTGCATACCAATTTCCACGTTTCTAGCTTCAAAAATGACAAACTTCCCATACGAACTTTCACATCTTCTATTAACCTCTTAGGGAATGAATTCCTATAAATGTTTACACAACTGACTTTTATTTATAAATAGAAACCTAAACACCAATTTTCATAAATGACGAATTTCAAAAATGACGAACTTCTATACAAATACAGTCGAATACCCATTGTAAGACTGTCCCTTATAAGACTCTTCCCCTCAATCAGCAGTTAAAATTTCCCCCACTTAATCATTTTTTCTAGTTTTGTGCCAGACCACTCCTTATAAGACTATGCTGAAACTGTCCAAATCATAAACAATTGAACGTATAGGAATGCAATACTGAAATAAAATAGTCTTATAAGGAGTAGTCGAGCGACAAAATTAAGTGTGTGCTAGTGAGGGCATGTGGTAGTGTGTGGCAAAATTTCGAGAAAAATTTCCCCTGCGTCCCCTAGACTAGTCTTATAACGGGCATTCGAATGTATTTTCATCCACCATTTAACCCGTTGGGGAGATAAATTTTTAAAAATCTTTTATTAGTGTCCACCTACGTTATATAAAGATCTCCTGTGCAAAACTCGGTGCTTCTATATACAACGGTTTAGGGTGTGCATTGTCTGTCAACGAGGGCTTATAAATTTATAGAATATATATTCAGTTGCAGGAATTGTAATATATTTTTCGTAAGTAGATTTATCATTTATTTCTTCTTCTTTATTTCTAAAACACATTTTGTAAAAAATTTACTAAAATAGCCCCTCTCTATAAAACATATTTTCATATGGTAACATATTGACTAACATCTTCATCCAAAAAAAACCTGTCGTTAAGTTTTTTTTTTATATATACTTATACCAAAGAAATTACGTAAGAAAGTCGTGATCATTTTCGTTCAGTCTACACCTCTTCTTAATGCTCATGAACTTTTTCCGATTTACTGGCCGATCTTTCTGGTAAAAAGAGCCGGGAACAGCAATTTTTAAGAGTACCCCACTCCCCCTAAAAATGAACAAAAATAAATATCTATATAATTTAATTTGTGTTTTAATAAGATTTCCTTTGATGCTCTACTTAATGCTCTCGCTAAAAAATTTCCCCCACTTTTTAGGCTATCCCCTGAAATTAACAACCATTTTCGAAATGTAAATTTACATCTAATAATCAGGCTACTACACTCTATATCTGTGTCGAATGGATTCAGAAAAAATAATCTGGAAAGATGGACAAACACCGAAATGATTCCATCAGTATTCCGTTCTGCTAGTTTTGGTACGGAATACTAAAAATGATAAAAATAGCTTAGAAAATTATATATCTACGTACCTATTCTCGTAATCGTTTTATTGTCATTTTGTTAAACAGTATATTTTCTTCAAAACAATAACAATAACAAAATCATAATTTATTTTATTATCTTCTTTCATATTAATTTCTCATTTATATTTTCATATAGCTAATATAAAATAATGTGATTGTGTTCATCGTGTTCTAGTTAAACATTACAAATTGAGCACATCTTGACTGAACTAACTAATATTATAATAGTTCGAGAGCTATTCGACATTTTATTTAAATAGTTTTTATCACGTCTAGTTGTAATTTTGAGGTATAAACATTTTCAGCGAATCTGGTTTGGCGACAGTTATCGCAAATGGTATAAGTTTAAACAATCTAATATCATTCAAAATTTCAAAATATACGTTTACATACATTATGTGCAGGGTTACAACGACTTTTTACCAAAAGTAGTAAGATTGCAGCGGTTCTGTACTAAAAGTAGTAAGGTTACACCGATTCTGTACCAAAAGTAGAGACGCTGCAGCGATTCTGTACCAAAAGTAGTACAATTACAGCAATTCTTTACAAAAGGTAGTAAGATTACAACGGTTTCGTATCAAAAGTAGTTAGGTAGCATAGACATAATTAGAAATGAAAGGATCAGTAATTTATATTACGTACACGTTAAAAAGAGACAAATATTATAAATAGCATGTAAATTGCCAATATATATTTCTCGTTCTAAGATAACCTAGACTTTAAAATAAAATTGAAGTGTAATCAGCCATGTTTTGTATTGCAAATTTGAAAAAATAATGTAAAAATTTTCACTATTTTTACTTTTTAATTTACGTTTTTTTTTTATATATTTTTTTAAAGAAAATATTACGGCAACTTATTCTGCTTACAAACGTAAAAACCCTATTAGATAAAAAGCACAAGAAATAACATTTCACCGCTAAGATTTTCTTGACATATATTAGCCGTCTCTTTGAAAAAATATTTGCGTATATACATTTTATTTATTTAATAAATCTCTAACACTGACTGACTGACAGACAATGCACAGCCCAAACCATGCAGTCGGGTTTAGAAGGATGAAATTTTGCACAGGAGTTTCTTACATAACGTAGATGAGCACTAAAAAATGACTTTTAAAAATTCGTTCCCTAACTGGGCTAAATAGGTGATGAAATAGAGACATAAAAATATGTTACTTTGGCTATTAAAATAAATAATATCTTTGTGAAATCTTTAAATACTTAATAAATCTTGAACACTAACTGACATCCTGAAATGTTGCTGATGGTAATTCGATCGGGTTGGTATACAGCTAGTATTGAATAATAACTTAATATTACATATCAAGTATGCAAAGGATGTAAAGCATAATAAAGTTCACTCATGATAAATTGACCACTTTTCTTATGTGAATTCAATACTAAATGTACTCAGCTTATTTAAGATGAATTTCTACATACATTTGTTGCCGCCACTGTCCAGTAGTTGCATAACTTTTGCTTCAATAAAACAATGTTGCTACAGGTCCATTCCTAATACATTATATATTATATTCTTTCGTCATTGTAAGGTAGTAATGTTTATACTAAAAGATTTACGAAAACGAAATGAAACACATATCTGTTTTTTCATTACAATTTTAACTTTATAATATAAAATACAAGAATAACCATATTAAAAACTAAACATATTACACCGGTAATTTTGTTGAACAGCCGCGAAAAGTGTCGCAAGGCCACTTAAAAACAAATACGGCTCCGTACAAAATTTCAATCAATATGAAACTCTGACTGAAATATATATGTGATAGCTCTTGGTCAATGACGGCGGAATTGTAGTTGGTGTAGTCTATATAGTAAAATATAATTGTGATAATAAGAAGAAACTGCCAACTGACTAGTCGCGTTCATATAAATAAATTAATATATTACCTGCCTGCACTGAAACTTATACCAGAATAATAACTCGACCCACTCGACTCGCTTACAATGAATGAATGAATGGCACATTATTAAGGTGAAAACCGATTCATTCATTATGCTACTAGGCATGTGTATACTGGGTGTCCCGGCCGGATGTATACATACGATTTACATGTTAATTTTTAACACTGAATTCCCATAAGGAAAAAGTTATGTCACAAGAGTGCTTTGGATAAACATATTCCTATTTTTGGTAATTTTCTTTTATAAAATAATTTTTTCCCACCAAATTATCTGCACTATTTCTTTAACAGAATATTTTTTGGGTATTTTTATTATTTTAATATTTATTTCCAAGAAAATAAAAAAATGCCTTTTTGAATTTACAGCAGATGACACAAATATTTTTTATGTAAAAATGTGAATTGCTTGAAAATTGCGACATTCATTTCTTTGTTTTATTGCATTATTATTGTGAAAGCTATAGTAACAATTGTGAAAGTATTAAATTAGTATCATTAGTTTGTTCAAAGCACTCTTGTGACATAACATTTTCCTTATGGGAATCCAATGTTAAAAATTAACATGTAGATCGTATGTATACATCCAAATGGGAGACCCGGTATATGCACGTAGTACATACCCGTGAATTGTAAATGTCGGAAATGGAGGAAAATGTTATGAATACGTAATAATTATGTTATTGTCAGTTGTAATTATAGATCGTACGATTTGTTATTATTAATAGAATAAAGCAAGGGATGCCACTTTATAGGCTACTGTCGTAGACGGTGCTAATAATCAAAGAAATCTGTCGCAATAAAATCTTTAAAGAAATCTGTATTGAACTCGTATAACAAAATGATAAGTAGCGTTTTAATTAAAAAATTATTAAACTGGGTCGGCTGGGACTCGAACCTAGGATCTTTTGACAACCAGTTAAGTGCTTTGCCAGTAAGCTACCGATCTCTGTCCGACATGCGGATATTAATCGCTATATTTTGTAGGTTTTGTTCCACCATAATGACTTGTAAATTATCAAAATGTGATAAAAATTACCCTTGTTGTTTGCCAGTACGAGAATACCCGTTACCTTACGACATCTTATCGAGAAGTGATATTTTAAAAAATTTGATCAAATTTCTGATCTTTATTTGTAATTTCATTTATCTGATCTTTTTTTAAAGAATCCAACACATCATCAGCTGTTCTACCCAAATCATCAATAGATAGTTTATCCAATGCACACAAAAAAGGCAAAACACTTGTCGGTACATTATTTAAAAATATTTGTCTGATAAAAGCATCTTTCAAGTTCAAGTCATTTGACAGAAACTTTATCTTATTCATCATTTCTGATGGTCGTAAATTTTCAAAATTTTCTTTCTTAAATGAAGAATTTAATTTTTGACTATCAGTTAATGCAAATAACCTGAACAGCTCATGCTTTAATTTTTCATATTTGTTTTCATTACCATTTAAAGTAATTATATGTTTTACTTTTTGTGACGTCTCATTGTCCAAAGCAAGCGTAACAAGAACATATTTATTTTCATCATTTGAAATATTTTTAATTTTAAATAACATCTCCCATTTCAGCAACCATAACTCCACATCATTTCTATCGAACGGTGGCAGTTTTTCATTTACAAAATCCGCCTGCCGTTCTGATGTAGTTTGCAGATGAACAAGTTGATTTGATCGTGGCATTTTTGTTTTGTTTTGAAAACAAATATTTTCAAAAGCAAACAATATATAATAAATATAAAAAATAAATGGTTAACGACTCACTAAAGCAAACGTCGGTTGGTCACCACTTATCACAATACCGCTTTCGAATAATTTCCTGAGAAATAAAAAACCAATTTTTCTTTTGAAATTCGGTATTAAACTGATTTTATTTTATTACTAGTCGTATACCCGATGGAATTTCCCATCGATAACATCTTTTTATTGGATAATCACTGCTCACTTTCAATGTTTTTCAAAAGCCTAAATACCAATTTCCAATTATAATTTCAAAAATGACGAAATTTCTATACGAACTTTCATTTCCTGTTTTAACCACTTAGGGAATGAATTTTCAGAAACGTTTACATAACTGACTTTTATTTATAAATAGAAGCTACAGATCAATCTTCATACGTATCTTCTGTGCTAAATTTCGTCATTATAAACCCAACAGTTTAGGCTGTGCGTTGTCTGTCAATCAGTGTATAAAATATTATTTATTTGAATAGTCATAGTAACATATTTTTATATATCTAACTTCAAAAATGTCGAATTTTCATAAAAATTTTCATTCCTTATTTAATCCACTTAGGGGGCGAATTTTTAGAAATCCTTTCTTAGTGGGCACCTACGTTACATAGGGAACTCCTGTGCAAAATTTCATTCTTCTATACCCAACGGTTTAGGCTGTGCGTTGTCTGTCAGTCAGTCAGTGTTAGAAATTTATTAAGTAGATTTTAGTTGCTAGGAAAACTAATTCAATATAGTTATAATTTTAATTTTCATATTTCACACGGCAATCTGTATGAATTTTCAAAATTAAGAAATTTAGATTTTCACGGCAATCTTGTGCCGGTACAAATGTGATAAAAATTACCCTTGTTGTTTGCCAGTACGAGAATACCCGTTACCTTACGACATCTTATCGAGAAGTGATACTTTAAAAACAACGTTGAAAATCAACTTAAAAAAGAATTTGGACGTGTATACTATGAATGAAAAATATCTCACTGCCTAACTTCTTTAACTTCAGTGAAAAGCGTCACCGATTAATTTTCAGACTTAGTGATTACATATGAAGAATGACTACGCGGCATGGATGCATTAGAGTTATGTGGTTGTGACCACGGAACTCCAAAAATAAATATTTTACTATTCGTTATTTTTTTACATTTTCTTTACCGATATTAATTTATATTTTCAATATTGTAAAATGAGTGACTTCTTTGTTTCAGATCCCGTCGCTCTGAAAAGGTAAGCTACTGAAACGTTTCAGACTAGCCAAAATTATTGTAAGTAAAAAAATTCATTTATTATAAACTATTAGTCTTAATATTTAATTTTCACTGAAATTGTGTTGTATATTTTTATATTTTTTTTTATATTTTTCTAATTGTCTTATTTTTCGTTATATTTCAATTAAACCTTCACCAGAATTACAAAGCTAGTATTATTTTTTAATGCTTCAAAAGCTTTTAGTAGTTAGAAAAAATTAAAAAAATTAATCATCTTTTTTTTCTAAGAAAAAAATCATTTTATTTTTGAAACCCCAGCAAAAATTTTAAATAAATTTCCCTGTGATGTATGATTATTAAAAAAAAATTACATTTCTTTTTTCCCGGTTAGTAAAAGTACCTACATTTTTGTTCTTTGACGTTATCAAAAATCTACTTCAGACAAATTTTTATAAAGGAACGAAATTTCCTCTGTTTAATGAAACAATATTTTATAACTTTTTCTCTATGACCAAAAAAAAAGTTTATTAATCATACAGTTTGCTTGTCTAATACAAAAATTTTCAAAGGAAAATACTTTTTGAATATTGTCCATACAATGAAAACTATGTAAAAGGAATTTTACGATTTTTCTTATTTATTTTATCGACCAAGTTTTTAGTTAAAATGAATTTTATAAAAAAAGGCAGCGAGTGAAATAAGCATTAGCAGTGAGCAGCTTTGTGTAGAATAGTGTTTCTCAATCGCCGATTTACGGATCGAACGCCGGCTTGCTTATTATTTTATTTTATTTTTTTTAAAGTAACTAAAAATAAGTAATCGATAAACCTTGAAGTTTGAAAAAAATCAGCATTCACCTAAACTTTCACCAATATCTCAAGGAGCAGTCAGTGCTACCAATAACACTACATAGTATTGTAGTCATTAGTCATATAGGGTTGACCGGGGTAATTGTGAATTGGGGCAATTGTGAACGGCGCCTATAATTTCTAAAATAACATTAATATTGTTAAAAATCAACTCTTAATATGTTTTTCTGTCCTTTCTTAATATGCTATTTATTAAAATTTCATAACAATTCTCCAAGTCTTAGTATCTTTTTTTTATTTTGAAAAAACCCTTGCAAAATTGTATGTATCTTAGTTCGATCAATCCACAAAAAAATTTTTTTTTAAAAACATTTTCTTTTTTTAAAATGTACGGAATGGTTAAAAGTACTTTTAAAGGAGTGGTCTAAGCCCTGAGAGGGTTCCTTATTAGTTGCTAAAAAAATTGGGCAATTCATCACCAATTCACAATTACCCCATAATTTTAAAATTGTGGGGTAATTGTGAACGTCATTCATAAATGCCCCCATTCGGTCAAAAATTTCAGTAGTGTCCTTCTCAGAGTTGAAAATGTTGATGAAGGTGCTGATGACCTTATTGTACAAGTTTCCGTTGTACAAACAATACAAAAAAAATTGTTGTTTTTTATTCATGTAAACTGAATGTATTTCCTTGAAGAAGTTTTATTTTCCTTGTTTTTGTGTGAATACATGGAATTTTTTGATTTTTTACATGATAAAATGACAAAATATCATCAAAATATCATTTTTAGCTTGTAATAAATTTGTTCCTACAATTTTTGTTATTTTTCGTTAACCTTGATTTTTTGTACAAATTTGAGGTATGCGTAAATTGCATTAAACAAAGAGAAATTGTGACCGCTAAAGTATGATGAAAAATTTGAAAGTGGAGTAAGTGTGAAGAATTTAGGCTGGGCTTTACTCTGACCTACCACACTTCTCTTGTAATCCATTCTAAATAATTTTTCTGATGGCATTCACTTTTACCCCGAAATTCATAAGATTTGCAAAACCGCACCGGGAAAATGTGAATGGCTTATAAAATTTTTGTTTTTCATACGAATTTGCTCAAAATTTGTGTGGTGCATCCTGAATAATGTAGAATTAAAAATAAACAACCATAATGTGATATATAAAATAAAAAATACTTAAAACAACGCTTTTATCTCAACTCATGAAAATCCATTCACAATTACCCCAGTCAACCCTAGACTCTTGAAAGCCAGTTGTGACAAATAATCCAGTATATCACAGACATACACGATTTATATTCGCAACTATTATGTTTCACAGACCTAAAAAAGATTTCATTTTCCCCCAAATTTATAACAGTAAGAAAAATGAAAATAGCAAAGTTTAGAAACTAAGTATACAAAAAGAAAAAAAATATTTTTAATTTAAAACCCCTTTTCTTTATTTCCAAAAATAACAATTTTTATTATAAATGTAAGAAAACCGTTTAGTTAAAGACGTAATAACGTAAGAGTGAAAAGAAATCTCCTACACTTGCTTATAATGTTACTAGAGTATACACCATTATAATAGGTTTGTTCTAACCGAGTACTGTGACTATCAAATAGACGTCAAACGCATGCATATTATCATAATATGATTCCATCCGGAAAATCATCCATTTGATCAATAAAAAATTGTTCCTAACTTGACTGAACTATCAAGTTCTTTTCTTCGTTGATACCATGGACAGTTACTCAATGGTTTGAGTAATGCGTATTTCTGTTTAAATATTTTTTCCTATTGGTTTACTTTATTTGAAATTCACTACATTTCAACGTTATTTTTGGTGGCTGGGTTTTTAATGAGTTATTATCATTCCATTAAAACGTTTCTACTAGTTTAATTGTTACCTGTATATATTATTTAATTATAAACCTCTATAGATATCAGTAATTTTGAATTGATTATAAAATCGATTATATTTTTTATTTAAATTTTTATCGATGCATTCACATCTAAAGGTCATTAGCATCTGTACTAACACATTTAATGTTAATACAATTAGTTAATACTGTGTTCAGCACTACAATCGACGTGTAAAAGGCGAACATATTCAATTTTGTACAGTAAAAATATAAAAATTATAATTAATCATAGAAAATTTAAAGGATAGAATGTTATTTCCGTAATATTAGCTCCGCAAAATTTGTAAAACAGCACAGTAAAAAGTTCCATTGCCAACAGAAAAATATTTTTTAATTGTTTTTCTTATAAAAATTACCATGCTGTCTTATAATATTTCAAATGCTATCTGCTAATATTATAAAGAAAGAAAGAGAAGGTATTAACGCTGTCGCATAGCGAGGCAGGCTGCAGAAGCTATCAACACAATCATACATGACCAGGCACATAGCCAGGCTGGTGTGGCAAGTAACATAGCCAGGCTGGTCACTGCTGGTGTGGTGTGGTGTGCAAATAGTATTCATTAGAATGTCTTACAGGACGATCACCGTTTAATTCATCATTTTGTTACGTTACTATATTCAGTATTAGAATATATTGTTGCCAATCATTTTGTATGCATCATAAAGAATCGAAGGTTGGAAAAGATCGATTGTTCCTCAGTGCGTACAGCCCAAGCAACATAAAGTTTTGGGTCAGATGCGCAAATGAAAGAGTACGACAACAAGAATTAAAATTATATGATTTTTCTCTCCGTGTAGTATGATTAAATAGTATAAGATATTATTTTTATTTATAAATTATATAGATTTCAATAAATTATTCCATATAAGTAAATATTTCTGATACGTTTCCGTACTGATAAGGAAATCTGGCATGAGCATCTAAATGTTTATATACTGGTACCTACAGAAACTGGTCAGAGAAATATGGTTGGAACAAACCTATTGCCTACATACTGTGTTGAGGCACTTCGTTGCCAGTTTCATCAAATACCTAATATGAACAATTCACCGCGCTCAATATATTTAGGTAGACCATATAATTTGTTTCAATTTTTCTCAGGGGTATATTTGAGCAGAAATGGGGGTTTACTGTTTGTTTTTTTTCCTCATGTTGGAAACCTGAACATAAAATCACTTTCATAATATTCTATTTTTCGCGCTCGTGTTCATTCAATGGACAATTTTCGTTTAACGTACGTTCGGTACCGACCGGAACATATTAAAGAATTTTTTTAAAGATTTTCCTTCTTTCTTTCACACCGACAAAAATAATACAAAATGAAGGTGGCGATAATCCGTATTAGGGAAAAGAACGTTAAATAAAAATAAGGTGCAATTTTATTCCATTAGAAATTTCTTCTGCAGATTTTCTTTTTGATCAAAAATTGAGAATTACTTGTGTGGCTTATGTGCACAAATACAAATAACGTGTGTATTCCACACAACCAACATAAGAGAGGGGTGTTGGCTTTTTTCTAGGAAAGGGAAATATTATTTTTAGTATTCAAGGTAATGTAAATTCAGTTTTTGTACTGTTTTCAAGGGTTTAATTTTTCCCAAAAACTGGGTCCACCCAAATAGGGTGAATGCGAGAGAGATGCCGCACATTTTGAAAACACTTGATAATTCTTAAAATATGCATTTAATTGATTTGAAATTTGGTACACAATAAATGTAAACATTGTTCTTTAAAATTATTTATAAATAATTTTAAATTTTGGATTATAAAGGATTCATAATTAACATTTTTGTAAAGCCTGCAAAGCGGCGTTTCTCCCACACCTATGGGAGAGATGCCGCATCAAAGAAGGTGAGGCGCCGCATATTTCATATTAAATATTTTGTATGTTACAGTATTACACACATCTCTATACATGACGCATGCCATATGTAACCATTTTTGGCACTTTATACATAATAATAATAATAATAATACGTTTATTGAGTTCAAAAGCCGCAAAGCCTTACATAACTCACTTTAAATAAGCTGTAGGTAGCTGATGAGCTGATGACTACCATAATACAATAACAAACATAATAAAATAACAACGATAATAAATAAATAATTTTAATAATAATACATAAACAAAAAATTAGGACCAAATTTAAGAATCAAGTATTTTTATAAATAATCAACAGAAACTAAATCTATAATTTTATAAGCAATAGACATATAAAGTTTAAACAATAAGCCAATTGTAATATAAAGACATTTAATAAAAAAGATGCCAACAATAATGAAGTGTGATTCGAAAAATATGTAACAACGGTACCAATGTATATTACCTACTTACAAAATATTTTTGATCAAATGTCCATCAGAAGCTGCACGCATAATTTTGATTTGTTAAAAGAAGATTTTTGCAGTGGTATTTAAATTTTTGTTTAGATATTATCTGTCTGATTGTTTTGGGAAGGTAGTTCCAGAGCTTACAACCAATAACAAAAAAGGAAGTAGAGCCCAAATGTGTTTTGTATGATGGAATCATTAGATCCAGTGTGTTGCGCGTATTATATAAGTGACCTGACGGAAGCATAGTGAATTCTTCAACAAGTAGTAGTGGTTGGCCAGTGGTAATAAGGGAGTGAATTAAACAAAGTATATGTAATGCCCTGGACCCACGAATATCAAGTAGATCAAGATATAACAATACAGGATGAATGTGACTACGCCTGTTAATATCCCTTTTTATGAAACGAATACATGAGTTTTGAGCTTTTGTAAGGAATTATTTAACTGATTAGATAATCCGGCATATACTGTATCCCCATATGTAAGTTGGCAAAATATCAGCGACTGGACTAAGCGCAACTTAACTTACATACATCTTAATCACTTAACTTTTTTTTGTTTCTGAGTACTTTTCAAAACATTCAATACACAGGCAATCATCACTATTTTCGTTATCTTCACTAATATGAGAGTTCTTCCTGATTCATTAATGGATCTTTTATATTTACGTGGCATAATTTACAGTCTAAAAAAAAATTGCATAATTAACATATAACTCAATGTTTTTAATATGTAATATGATGCGGTATCTATACCAACTTTAAATGCACCATCTCTCTTTTTTGTTGGAATAGATGCCGCATGTTGCTATAGAAAGCATAGTGCGGATTTCCAACCTAAAATTTTATACAGTACTTTTAAAATATACCTAAATCAATAACAAAACTCATTTTCATTATAACCATGAAATATACATTCTTAAATTCTAATGAATTAAATGCTTGATAAAATATTATGTTAAAAAAACTTACATTTCAATAATAAATAATTGGATAATTACTAAACTGATGGACTAATCATAAATGTTACCATATACAACTTAAATAAGTAACTTATTTTAAACATATAATCCATTAATAGCGCTATCTATCAATCAATGGACGAACTATGGCTACTGCGACATCTCTCCCGACGGGGCATCTTTCCCAAACTTACCCTAAATATGAAATTTTAATAAATTATGGTCCCACAAATTTTGAGGAAAAGAAGCTGGGAAATATGAAAAAATTATTAACAAAATTAAATATTTCAAACTTAAAACAAACGCGGACACTACATAATTCCATAATCTAGGGATTCCCAAAATTCTGAGATCCGCGGCTCCTCTAAGGTACTAATCATTTCCGGCATTATCCCTTGGCCTCGGAAACCGAATTTTTCAGTAGGGAGTATTTTTGTCCGAAAACATACACTTCTACTCGGATTATTGTCATATTTCTTTACTCCATCCGAAGAAATATAACTGACGAGCAATAAAAAAAAAAAATAGTTTGACTGCCATTTTTTTTTTACTTTCACCAGATTTGAAACTATTAATATTATTTTTCCTTTTTTCACGAGGTAGCCGCGGCGCCCAGTTTGAGAATCACTGTTATAACTCTTGATTCATTACGGGGAATTTTTTAATGGTTTCGAATTTTGTAAACTGGGCGCTTAAGAATAAAAGTAGAGGAGCCGCAAATTCTTCTGAAAAAAATTTACTAGTGGTATCCCATACGATTGGGTATGTAGCAAAAAATTTTTTCTACTCCTACTATTAAAAGTAACATTTTGTGCACGGCTAACTATATGTAAAAATTAACAATTGCACACACTGTACGGGAATATAGTGGGAAATTATTTCGCGCGCCTTAATATAATAAAAAAGTAGGCTGTTCCGTCAGTTACAATATATAGAAATAATACTAAAACTATACATATGTATGTTAATTATTTATTATTGTTTCCATAGTTTCAATGTATGCTTTGGAAAAAATTTGAACATCTTAAATGACAAATTTAAAAAATTTTTACTACTTATTTAAATTTTATTTTAATCATTTATGTTAAATTTTACGAAAAAAAATGTGCTCGTAGAAAAAATATAGTGTAAAATACGTGGGAAAAGCTTATTTCTCACTTATACGAATTGTTGCACTCGCCCTGCGGGCTCGCGCAACAAACTCATGTTCGTGAGAAATAAGCCTCTTTTCCAACTTATTGTACAATATACTATTCAGCTTCACTTTTCCAAAACGGTAAAGTACCTCTAAGGCTAAGAAAATTTTGTTTCCACTTATTAAGAGAGATCTTTAACTGTAGTGTATATGCCAAATTTCATCTTTATAGATTCAAACATGTAGAAATTTTGATGGTGTGACAGACGGACGGACATGACGGAATTGTAATTTAATTAACTGTGTGACCCAACAAACGAAAATTTTGAAAATTCTACAAAAACGGCATAATTATAATATGTACGAAAAATGTTTTTGAAAATTCGAGTTTGAATAAAAATAAAAAATTAATGATAATAATTCAATTGCCTTCCAACTACATTTTTTAATTAAAAAAATGAATAAATCACTAATTAATCAGATCAAAAAAAAAATGCATCATAAAAAATTTAAATTCATATATTAAAGCAAATACTAAACTGGATTTTAATAAAAAAAATTAATTAAAATTAAGCAATCGTGTATATATCCGTTACGTCGTGCGTACAAAACTCACATTAACTAGGTATTCGATAAAAAAGGACGAAAGATTGAAACAAAAATGTTACAAAATTTTCATTTTTATAAAATTAAAGTCCGTTTAGGATGACAAAAATATTATTTACTTTTTTTTATATTCATTACATTGAATATTCAATATAACCATAAAAACCCCTTATTTATATATACATATTTTTAATATGGACAACACTGATTGGGTACTATCTAGTATACTGTTTTCTCTCTAGCACATTACATTGCATGCGTGTGTAGTAAATTGTTTAAATATAGACATGGAAATATGCCCGGTCGCATTATATGCACACTACAAAGCGTTGAATATAAAATTTGAATATTAAATGAATAATTTGTAGGCATACTCTAAATATATACATTTCATATGGAAAATGGGCCTATGTATAATATAGACACGTTAAGGTTGATTCACATCTACAAACATTGAACGTAACCGCACCAACACTGATATATATATACCATGTGAAACTTTTGAGAGTTGCCATTTCTATTACAACCAAATTTTTATGATAGAAATGGTACTGGAAAAGGTTCTTTTCTTGGATGTAATGGGTATGTAACCAAGAAAAACACAATCGGTTGAAGTAGCCTCAAGTAAAAAAAATTTTTTTGCTCATTTATGTTGTTAATTAATGCATTAGATCAGCTTTATCGAAAAAATAATATATAGTCTCATTTAAAAATCAATAAGTTTGTATCATAGCTCGAAAACCATAAGAGCTATAAAGCTCCTGACTATAGCAATCGGTTGTCCCCGTCGATATCTACAATTCTTATTTGAACAATTTTTCGATTAAATCAACCGTTTGGCTGTAATAAAAATGGCAATTCTCGAAAAACTCACACAGTATATGCGTATCTGAGACGTTACGTGGCTGTGACGTTCAATATCTTTAGCTATGAATCAGAGATCTGCCAAACAGTGAATTTTTTGTTCCCTACGTAGGTAATGTACCGAATATACCGGTATGACAAATCGTAATGGGATCGCAGATTGACCGGATTGTGGCACAAGTCGGTCAAATTGGACATTCACACCAATCCGATCAAATCGTATAGCTATTAATTGGATAGTTAATCGTACACAAAATGTGACCATAATAACTAGATCGCATTGGGCGTGCGGTCGACTGTTCTTCCAATGTAACAGTCGACCGAACCGGTGTGTCGACACACCTACACAGATTATACTTTACACTATAGTAACTGTTTGAAACTGAAAAACAATTTACAAAGTTGTAACCGCAAATTGTCTATAGCGCTTACATTTTGGAACGATTACAAAGTAACGATTACGTTATATTTGACACATGTCTAATAAGAATCGACCTTTATGAGTTCACGTATTCTGTTATAATTATATTTGTATATAGGTTATACATGACTTTTACTATAAAATTTTTCGAAATCAATATTAAAATCACCAAAGTTTACGTTGAAACTCTAACACTAACAAAATAAAAACCTCCTGATCATACCATATTTTTTCCTAGGATATCATTTGACAGAAACACTCTGTATATTATACAATCGTAAAGACTACGTGAAGAATACTTATGAACAAATAATTCACTTCTTGATATTCAATTCTCAAACGAATATCGTACTTATATTGAATTTTCTCTATTCGTATTGGAAATTACGACTAATACGATTGATTTCTCTATATTTTATCTTCTTTCAACTTAAAATTAAACAATCATCATTTAATTCGATTTCAATTGAATGTAGGTATTGTTCCTGGAATTAATTTAAATACTAACATAATTAGTTTTCAAGATTATAACGTAATAATTTACCGTTTGTACGTATGTATAAGTTTTTTTATTCGCGAATTAAAACTGATTTATATTGTGTATTATGACGAAGAAATATCTTGAACATCTCAACTAAAATATTTAATTAGGTATTTACATAAAATAAAGTAATAAATTCATATAGGTAGGTACTCTAGAAACAAATCTGTTTACATAATTCTGATTTTTCGTAATTTTTCTTTGTTTTTAAGAATTTTTCGTTGTCTTATTGCTACTAAACATGATAATTTAAGTAGAGGTACATTTTAACATTAAAAAAATTATGTTCGCAAAACAATATCTTGTACTTATAACAAAAAAAAAAAAAAAAATAATTTTGCTATAATTTTCCTTAATTGTATATTTAATAGTTAACTTGTTTATAATTTAATAGAAAAAAAATTGTGAGCGTTAGTAGGTATTGCCGCGCTTGGAAGTGCAATGTAGATTGCCTAAATTTAGGTGTGAACAAAAGTGATTGCATATATATGGCAGTGAATGCTTAGCAACGCAAATCTGCATTCAACCGGTTCCAATAACCTAGTCAATACCAGTTACTGCCCTCGTTAATAGGAGTTAACAACCCAGTAAATATCGGTTAACCAGTACCCTGCCCGCTTGAACGCAGATTTGAATCACCATCATCACTGATGTTTGTATATAGCATCTTGACGATACTAATTAAAATATAATCTGACGAATATACTTATTGGATCAGTGCTGAAAATCCGTGGTGGACAACTACACGAAAGAAATCAACTGATTTTCTTCACACGTTAAAAGGTTGTTGAAATTCTTTGATTTAAGTAGCTACTCACTTAATTTCGGCAAATTCGGATACCAATAACTAACCAATCTCCAAAAATTTTACACATTTTAGTTAAATGAAAATTTTTTGTCTGTTGTTTTTTTTTACGATGCAATGTACACAAGACAAAATTGTTTTCAAAGATTTTTATAATTAACAATATGAAGCCCGAGCACTTTCACAATAAACTTCCCCGGAAGCCAGAAATATTTTTAAAGAAATTTTATGTAAACAAATACGTAAAATGATTCCACAGAACACTAAATGATTCAACATGTATGTGTTATGCAAGTAGGTATACCTAAAAGATGAATACATAGTTATTATTATTATTATTATTTTGATAAAACAAACATATTCATACAAGCATATAACACACACATACATACATATGTGTATAAAAATATTATTGTAAATAAAAGATGAAGCTAGATAGTTTAATGATAAAACATATTATATTTATATGTACAAAAAAATGAAGTGTCTGGTACGTAGTAATAAATTATTTTTATTAGAATAATATACAATCTTCTTTATAAATATTTTTAAGTGTTTTGTTTATTCGAAACATTGATGGCGGCCGGCCTCTGTGGACGTTTTATTTATTTTCGGAAGCCGAAACCGTGGGATTGAAAGTGTTCATAAAATAATTTTGAAATATGGGTATAAAATTAAAATTTTAAAAATTTAAATCCTTTTTAATCAGGAATAACATTATAGTGTGGACCCGGCCTTATTCATAAACAATATGATGGTTTTGACATACACGTCATATTATCTGTGTGTTTGCGCGTATATTGCATTTAAAGGCATAAACTGACTAGCTAGTGACGGCACATACCTCTAGAGTGAGCGAGTCATCACATATGGCTGAATATATGAATGTATGTGTGTTGTCCAATTTTCATTTCCCCTTTTATGAAAATGATATAATGATATCGGAAATAGCTTTTACCGTTTCATATTTTAAATTCATACATAGTGCGAAGAGAGTGAAAAAATGGAAAAAAATAATTTTACATACCTACACTTGAATTAATCACAGCTTTTCACAAATATGCAAATTATAAAAAAAAAAATTGTTTAGAATTTTGGAAATATTGTAATATTCATTTATTTTTATTTGTATTTTTAATAGTTAACGTTAGATTTTAATTGAAAAAAAACTATGAGCGTGAATAAGTATTGCGACACTTGAAAGTGCACTGTAGATTGCCTGAAATTAGGTGCAAGTAAAAGTGATTGCATATGTCGAAGTGAAAGCTTGGTAACGCAAATCTGTTTCAAGCGGGCTGATAATTGATTTCAACTGAGTGTTAACCTAGATATTAATCGGGTGGTTAACCGATTTCAATAGCATTATGTATTTTTTCTACCGCATGCGGGAGAAGTACTATCTTGGCGCACATATTTTTGTACGCAAAATAGCTGTTTGCCCACTGACAAGTATACTTTCCGCACGCAAACTGACAATAAAACACGCAAATCCGCCTCTTGATTGTTCATTTAATAAATATTTCATAATTATTTCTATAGAAACCACCAACAAAATAATTTTAACAATATTTAATGGAAAATAAATAATGGAAAAAAGTACGTGAAATTCGTAATAAAAAATAGTATATACAACTCCTGCAGGATTGCCGATTGCCCACTCGAGCGAATGAGTGCACTCACTACGATCGTGCACTCAACTTCGCTCTCGTGGGCAGTCGACAACTTCCCGGACTTATTGCATAATATATTATTCCGTAATAACTTGAACTTAAATTTTTAAAGAATGGCTTCTAATTCCAAAACCAATTTCTCTATTATAATTTGAGTTACTTTAATTTTTAAAAATTTGCTTGCTTATGGGAGTTGGGAAGGATAAGCTATTCGCCACTTTGGAGCTCAATATTACGCAAACCGGGTTAAAAATGAAAAAAGACACTTCAACCACAGTATAAATAAAAAATTATTACCATAGGCAGTAGCGAAATGCACTTTCTATCGTTTTTTGATATAAGTACAAACAATTATGTATGTCCTTTTTTACTTATGTGATTGTATGTGTTTGTACATGTGAGATTGAGGGTTGATAATGGCCATGTTAAATTATATGAACAACTAAAAGCAACTTTCTTCAAAATGAATTGAGCAAACGCGAAATCGATGACAGTATTCAACACGAGAAATTAGATCGTCACGACCTATTAGCACCAACCACTGTCGAAATCGAAAATATTAACTGAATTATTATAAAATATTAATAATTATTTATTATTTAACATATTTCTACATAAGCATTCAAATTATAATAATACTTACAAATTTGCATCAAATGGCACTCAGAAAAAACATAAATTGAAATTTTGTTTTGAATGATTTAAACAAAATTTAGCAGCATAAGAGTTATCACCAGACATTTTAAGCCACCATAATAATTAAATACATATCAGAAATATCTTACAGATCACAAAACACACTAAAATTACAAGGAAATATCAAAAATAACTGACGACAAGCTTTAAATAAAAAAAATTTAATGACAGTTAAAATCCCACTGCCATCGTTGTTAAAAATTTTAAAAAAGTCAGTGAAACTTAGACAAAATTAAATAATTTACATAATTATCAAGTGTAAATTTTCACAAAATTTTGACCTACAAATTTATTTTTCTAAATTAAATTTACTTTAGTGATGATATTTTCACTGTATTAGTATGCATAATGTTATGCATTATTTAAGTACATAACATGGATAACCCTTTAGAATTTTTGAATTCCAAATGACACTCTTACGTCATCTCGTTTCATAACTCTTTGTGAAACAAACTATTATTTAAACTGTGCTTCAACTTCATTTTGAGGCCTTTTCAAGGATATCAAACACGATATAGTACATTAAGAAAAAATTTTCATTTCTGCTTTGCAATACGGGGAAGTACCTCCAGAAATTAAGAAAAACTTTATTTTCTCTAAACCTATATTAATTAGGGGATATTAAAAGATGCAGAAATTGATTTGACAAAATTACAAAGATACCAAGAATTTTCTACGGAACCCTAAAAAAATGAGGTTGTATTCTGGTTAAGCCGCAATAATTTTATGATGTTTTGACTACTAAATCATAACTATAAATAAATGAAACGGAAGTAAGGAACATTAACCAGTTTTTCATAAAATGTGCTTCAGTAAAAATTGCTATACATAAACTTTAGTACACGTTCATAAGGCACTAAATAGTGTGAATACATGATAACAATTTTACAGAAAATAAATTTTGCCGCAAACGTAGCAAAATTATAAAAATGTAACAAAGTAACAACGTTGTTAACCTGTTATGTATGTACAATAACGCCATGTTCTGTAACATTTTTAAAGGTTATATAAAAATGAACTAACTAAATTTTGTTCTGGTTAAGAAGGAATGATCTACTTTTTTAAATGCGTAATTTCAAATTCAATGAAGAGAGTTCAGATTTTTCACCATGTAATATGTGTATGTAGTTATATAATTCATAATAACATACGTACACTGTAAAGTTAAATGTATTATCGTACAATCCACTTCAATGTGTATTGTTTAGTTATGCACAGGGCTAAATAGTGGGAAAATAGTTTAGTTGAATATATTTAAAATAGAAAATGGAATAGTATATTGTGCAATAAGTGCGGAAAATTGTCGATTGCCCACGAAAACGAAGTTGAGCGCACTCACTACGTTCGTGCGCTCATTCGCTTGAGTGGGCAATCGACAATCCCGCACGAGTTGTACATACTATTTTTTATTACGAATTTCACATACTTTTTTCTATTATTATTACTATTTTTGACATTTTTATTACTTTTTAAAATTATATTTTTGAGTGTTCGCCCTTTTTTTCTGAATTAAATATTGTTTAAATTACTTTGTTGGTGGTGTCTATAGAAATAATTATGAAATATTATTATTAAATGAAAAATCAAGAGGCGATTGCGTGCTTTGATTAAATTTTGCGTGTTTTATTGTCAATTTGCGTGTGGAAGGTTTACTTTCCGCACGCAAAAAAGTATGTGGGAAGAGTACAGTGGGCAAACAGCTATTTTGCGTACAGAAATGTGTGTGCCAAGTTAGTACTTCTCCCGCATGAGTAACAAAAAATAATTATTTCAAATAAATTATAAAATATAAAGTGCTTTTCTTTTAAAACTCTTTTAACATAATTAAAATTAATCGAAAATTATATTCATAACTGAGAAACGCACAACTACTTCATGTTAACTAAAATTTCTCTAGTAGCAGCAACAATTCAGTTGTTTCAGTATATAATATACCTACAACCTATTTTCTTTTTCAGTGTATCTACCCGTATATCCGTACATGCAAAGAGTGTTATCAAATATTTATTTTTTAACGCATTAAAATTCCAAGAACAATTTTAAAATTTATTACTTTATATTTCATTCATAACAGAATCCCGAAAAGTATTTGCATATAATCATTTTATCGTTAAAATATTTTCATAGAATTTAGGAGGACGGTGGGAAATGTAATTTAACTTTTCATCTCTCCGTGATAGTATTTTGAAATTCATAATATACCTATAGTTATTTATTTGTGCCTACATATAAGAATTTTTATTTCGAATTTCTCTTGTTGAGCATGAAATCAAGTGCGAGTGCAGCGAGGAGTTTTACTAAAATTTTTCAACTTACAAACATTTAAATACCATAATAGCCTATTCGTATTATTCAAGTCCAGTAATCCAGTAAGTTAATCCAGTCCAGTGCTGGACTGGATCATATCGTTTACATAATTCCAGTCATTCAATTATGTATATTACAAAATACCCCTGTCGCAGCATCCTGCATAACATAGCGAATTTCCGTTTATAAAAATTAGTTTTTCTGTGATTTTTCACCCTTTTAAGTGATTTTTCCTCCTCTAATGGTGTAAATAAGTAAATGTCGGAAAAATTTTTTGACTTGAGGAAATTTTGGCAAAAGACTAATTTTTTTCACGAAAAATTGCCAAAAAAAACCATGTTCCAGGCATCCGACATGGCTGGCTAATGAACCTGTCCAACGGTGAGGGACCAAATACAAATATATAAAAAAAAATATATAAATTTTAGTGAATTTTATTTTCGGTTTCTAGAGACTTCAAAATAAATTTCTATTATAGTCCCGAAAGATTTCTTTCGAAGCTCTAAAAAACAGGACTTTCTTAGGAATCCTAAAAAGAAGGCATATTATAACATACAAACATAATATTATATACATATGTATGTGACTATACAAGCCATCATACGACAAGCTATATTATCGTGTTATGTACATACGTAGTATTATCCATAATATGTGGTAGTATAAGCACCTACTTTCATATACATAATTATATATACCCCTGTCGCAGCATCCTGCATAACATAGCGAATGCCCGTTTATGAAAATTAATTTTTCTCGGAAACTAGTTGACATAGAATAATAGTTTAAAGATCTTTTTTATGTAATTTTTTCTCCTCGTTAAATGGTGTAAAAAAATTTAGCAAAAATTTTTGAATAAGTGGAAATTTTGGCAAAAAACTAATTTTTTGCAGGAACAAACATCATGTTCCTGGCATCCGACGTGTCTGGCTAACGAACTTGTCCAACGGCTTGGGATTTCCAACATTTTCACCAAATTTCGTAAAGCTAGGACATTTCGTTCGCGCATTATCTTGCGGAAACATATATATATATATATATATATATATATATATATATATATATATATATATATATATATATATATATATATATAAATTTTTATGAATATTATTTTCGGTTTCTTCCATTCTGGAAATTCGCTAAAACAACAATGCGTTATCCATTGTTCAATGTTTAATCCAGGACTGGATTGGCCGTGTTCACTATTCCAGTGGCGTTGGAATGGGCTAATTGGAATGAAAAGTAGACCGTCAATCCAGTCACTGGACTGGATTTCTTACTGGAGTGTGTACATTCCAGTGCTTTCCGGTGCCGGTCTACATTATTCCAGTGACATTTCAGCGCTCGTTTTGATCACTGGACTGGAATGCTACTGGAATAATGTGAACGGGCTGTAATTGCAATTGTGATTAAATTATAATTTTTCGAAGCCGTTATTTTCATTTTTGCCACAATTAGGACCATCGAAAAAAGACTACTGTCGAGTCAGTTATATTTCTAAAAGAAATTTCGTCACTTTAATAACAAAAACGAAAAAATCACATCCAAATTACCCTGTTTTAACCATTCACCCTAATTCAGATTAGTGCAATAAAATTCGAATTTAGAAAAAAGTCTTACCTTGATGACATCATCAGGTTTCCTAAAATTTTTCAGTGGGAACACCAAAAAAAGGACTTCTGTCGAGTCCGTTATATTTCTAAAAGGAATTTGGTCATTTTAAAAGCAAAAATTAATAATTCACACCATTCCAGCCATTCACTCTGATTCAGATTACCGCTGGTGAGCTTGATTGAGAAATTTTTTTTATTATGGTGGCGCCATCAAGTTTATAAAAATATTAGCGTGGTTGTATCAAAGTAAGTTTATTTACCTAAAATGTAGGCATTTAAAGTCTAGAATATTTTATCCAAATAAATGAACCTTAAAAAAAAGTTAAATCTAGACAGCAATGTGTCTAAATTGTTTATCAATATAAAAATGTTTGTTTTACAAACAAATTTTTTTTTTTAATAATTTCGCGAATCGTTTATAAAAACTAAAATAAAAAAAAAATCATAAAATTTATTCCAAAAGCTCTGAAATATCTGCACATGTTACACAATTTCATATTTTTTTTCTTTAGTTGTTTTCTGTCTACCGAACGATTTACAAAAAATGATAATATTTTTTGAAACGTTGAATGAAGAACATTATATAGAACTACTCATCGCCTCCCCATGATTTAGTTATTCATATATTTTCTCTTGTATAAAACTTCAAACACAATAAGGTACTATTTCGAAATAACGCTAAACTGTTGTAGGTAGTGAAAATGTATGGAAAGCATCAGAGAAACTCGAATTTTTGGTGAGGGTGCGTAAAGAAAACAAGCAATAAGCAGGAAGTGGATGATAGAATGAAAATTGATAGACAGTTTAGACGTAAGAATGACGTATCAATATATTGAAGTATTAGATACCATCAAATGGTACTACTTTACTCCCAGGGTAACTTTGCACAATGTATGAAAAAATTCAATTCCATCTAACCAACAAACTAATAAGTATTTCCTAATAGTTTTCGGAATTTTCCGGTAGATGGTATTGCCTGTTAAAACGTCGTTTGCGCGACTAATTGTTATAAACCCGATGAGAAGTATATAATTATATAAGTGTAATAATCATACAGAACTTGCATAGAAGAAAAATATTTGCGTAAAGCATGCACATGCTCAGAATGGTTACTCTATTTTCCCGTGGGAATGAGACATTTTCCCAGAGTAAATAGTATTTTAAATGTTGACCCAAGTAATAAGTTATCACCACACCAAATTTCATCAAAATCCGTCCAATAGCTTTTGCGTAATGTGTGCACATGCTCAACATAGTTTTTCTATTTTCCCGTAGGAATGTGAGATTTTCCCAGAGTAAAGAGTATCTTGGATGTTGACCCAGGCAATAGCTTATCACCATACCAAATTTCACCAAAATCCGTCCAATAGTTTTTGCGTAATGTATGCGCATGATCTAAATGGTTTTTGTATTTTCCCGAGGGAAGGAAACATTTTCCCGCAATAAAAAATATCCTAAGTATTGACACAGGTAATAAGCTATCATTACACCAAATTTCATTAAAATCCGTTCAATAGTTTTTGCGTAATGTGTGCACATGCTCAGAATGCTTTTTCTGGGAATGAGACATTTTCCCGGAATAAAAAGTATTTTGGATATTAACCCAGATAATAAGTTATCATCGTGCCAAATTTCATTAAAATCCGTCCAATAGTTTTAACTTGATGCGTGAACAGACAGACTAACAAACAAAAATTTTAAAAATCGCTGTTTTGATATCTACATCGATAACTATTTATGGTACCAGTACAATTTTCAAAAAATATTCCATGTACAGAAATGGTCTTGTTACAGTTTTATTATATGTTCCTATAGATTATGATTTTGATGTTATTTTGCAACAGATCAAACATGATTTTGGAAACAATGAATAATTCATTTTTTTTAAACAGACAATTTATTGAATTCAACGAGTCCTCATTTCTTTATCATTTTTTCTGATTCAGATTAAGAAAATTGAAGTTCTGTCAGCTTCCACTGGTCCCGAGAGATACTATATTGTTCCTGAATATGTTTCCTTTTACAATAAATAATTTGTTATTTAAAAAAAAAAATAATAATAATATTTCAGGTTGTAGTAAGTGTTTCTAACTGTATAAGAAAATAATAATATTTTTTAATAAACTTGAAAAAAAAACGAAAATGTATCAAAATTATCACGTTTTACGGTGTTGGGTGGATAAGTAAACATATGCACTGTATGTTGGGTAAATAGAGACACATACTTAAACAGAAGTCACGTGTCGTATGATCGCAATTGTCTAAAATTAAATACAGACACAAATAAATAAATTCTTAACAGTACCTTATAAAAATCTGTATAATATATTACGGATATGAAAAACTAGTGACAGACAACAGTTACGTCATTGCAGTATTTTCATCACTTTTCCGACTGTTATGTGTTAGATCGTAAAGTAAATTTCAATTTTTCCATAAATATTATTTTTATCCCTGTCATATGTTATTAAATTTCCGTAACAGAAGTATGCGATGGAAGATATGTATGTATATATCCCTTACTTTAAAATTTCTTATTACATCTTCAAAAACAAGGGTGGTTGTGTGCCCTGTTTCGAATTTTGATGTGAATATTTTGATTGATGACGCGTTATTTGATTATTATTTATCAAAATAATATTGTGTTCCTTCTTCCTCGTCGGGTTAATATGAATATATGTTTAATGATGTAAAAAATTTTGGTAACGTAAGTTTATATTTTTTTCTTTTCTAAATAGAAAAGTAAATTCTTATTCAGAAAGATAAGATATGAACGTGATCATGGAAGTCATGACTCGCCCTCTTATAGGAGAATAATTCAAATTTGATCGTAAATTGATAACGTCTTCAAATTAGCTAAATTTTGAATGATTTAAAAGTAATAAAACGATGAGATCGAAATCGAATTATAGTTTATCGTATGTATTCTTAAAATCGCTGTTCCTCGGGCTGTACAAGCTAATAGCTAATGTTGAAAATTAGATATTAAAATAAAATTAAGTATAAAGCTATTAATTATGGCTTGGGTTTTATGGCTTGGTTTGTTCGCTGTAACAGCACGATGTTTGCGTTTGCGGAAACAGCTCGTGCTGTATAAGCACGTGCACAGTGAAAAAATTTGTGTTAAAATTAACACATTTCACATGTCCAGAACGGCCCTCTCAATTTTTTGTGTTATTTTAACAGAAACCATATGTGTCAAATCTTTACACAAGATTTGTGTCGATGATTTAACACACAAAAGGACATACATTTTGTGTTAATTTTACACAATTACTTAGTTATAATTTTACTACAATTATGTATAAAATTAACTGATTTAGAATGTTGAAGTGTACTCAGTAAATGTGTTTTTATATTATTTTTTTAAGTTAGTATTTTTTTTATTTATTTATTATATAAATGAAAGGAAATAGTAAAAAAATAATTTTTCAGTACCTACTTAAACTTTTTTATTTAATATTTCTATAAAGTTGTGCTCTGATGAAAATAATGTTGAAGCAATATCCAAAAATTGTGAAGATCGTTGTTAAACTGAACGTGGAAGGCAAAATGGAACAACTACTCTTCCTTCTTTACCTGATCTTCTTTGCCCTTTGAATGTGTTCTGGAACGTCTAATGTTCGATAATAATTTTTTAATCAATTGAAGTAAATTCTGCAAACAAATAAAAAAATTCTATTTATAATATTTTTAATTAAATTACCAATATTTATTATCTAAATAATTAGAACCGATTTAACCTTAGGAATACGCTTTTGATTTTGAAATATTCTGTCTGCTTCTATACATAGATATGTTTCTGTTGAACGCACGTCGCACAGTGTACAATACTCCAATGATTATGGCAATGATGCTACCGATGGTATCAGTCCAATTACCACTACCCCGCCCTTATAATTAAGGCAATAGATGCGAGCGAAACCAGTTTTTTGGTGTTGTAAATACCCGCGTCGAAATATTAAACCTGCATTAAACCTACATTACTGCTTTTAATTGAATTAAATAGGGTTAAAGTAGTTTCAGAATTACATGTAAAAAAAGCCTACATTAAGCCTACATGTTGTCGCAAAATGACAGATTCTCCACTTATAGTGTCAAAGTAGTATCTCTACTGACCCTACAATACTGCCCCTTGACCCTTAAAATCAGGTGTTGTGAGGCTGAAAAGAGGTTCTTAATCGTATATATACAATACACACACATACGTACATACGCATCCATCCATACACTCATAGAAGCATACATTCATACATACATACACACATACATGATAGGGTTTTAAAATGAATGCAAAAGTATTTTATTATTTTACTGTTTATTAATTTTAAGTTTATACATTAATCACAATAAAAATTAAAATTTTGACCTATGTATTACAATATTTTAAACACTATTTCTATGGTAATATTTTTTTTATATAATTTTTTTAACAATAACATTCTATGTATATTTGACAATTAATTTAATTGTTTGATTCTTGTTAATAAAATATAAACAATTAAAATAAACGAAGCAATTTTCGAAGTGGAAAAAGTTAATTTACCTGATGTAGAACGAAATTAAAAATATACATAATATATGCCATTTGTTAATTGTTTGTAAAATTTTGATGGCGCCAATTTTAAGAAAAGATATTGAAGGAGCAAAGAAATTGCTGTTTATGTTATAAATTTAATTTTTAATGTAACTCTAATTAATAGTAATCTCGGAGAAAAAGTTAATGTTTCTACTTTAATAATGACAAGATATTTAGCAAAAAGTTCATATAAACAAAACATTGTTAACAATTATTACGATGCAACGCTTTTTCAATTTTTTCACAATTTTCACTTTTAGTTCATCTCAATTTCTTCATTTAAACACAAAATTTTAATTTTTCACCTCACACCTGAATTGTAGGATTTGCTTATCAGGTTAAAATTAAAATTTACACTTATTATTTAATCAATTTGAATTATCAAATGATTTACGCAAAACTTTGTTAAGTTCTTTACATTTAAATTGATAAAAATTACAGAAATAATTATTATACAGATTTGAAAATAACACTGATACACTTTAGTAAATTCGTTTTAAATAAATCACTTAATAATTTGTTTAAAATATCTAAATTTTCGTACATAAACTTCTTCAAACGTATTAAATCCATTTACGCGTCGTATAGTCTGTCGGCCATCTTGGCTTTATTATTCTCTTCGTCGTGTGGCTCGTAAAGTCTCGTTTATGTTCGTTGTTCGTCTTTGTCATTAAACGTTCCTGCGTATTATTTAAATCGTACATCACTGTTTAAATTTTAAATCCGACATATATGTACAGTGTCTTTTATGAATTTCACACCATATGGGAAATTTTTTACTATTAATTTTTTTTAAAAACTATTTTAGCGAAGTTAGTTGGGGCATCAGTTGAAATGAAAAAAATAGCTAAACACATCTTACTTCCGCTTACTATTTGGCGGGAAACCGGAAATTTCGTGAATTATTAAAAATGGTAATAATTTGAAAGTTGTTGGTCATTTCCTGATTAAATTTTAGCATCATATCAAATTTAAGTGTAGTAAACATATTCCGATAGCTAAATATTATAGTCTGCAAGAATAAAGCTCAAAAATCTGTTTTTCGAAAATACGGCTTTAAGTAGCCCTAGATACAAAAAATTTTACGAATTCTAGCAAAATACAAATCATACCGTTCTTTGAGATCTGTTTATTCATAAAATCACAATTGTCATCAATGAAATGAGATGTAACGAGTATTTTGACTACTAACTGCAAAGAAAATAAAGAAATAACAATTATTCATGCTTGTTAAAATTCCAATATTACAGAGCGTGTCTTTTTGTGACCAAGTTAAATTTTTCTATTGAAAGATCGATGTCTGTAGCAATATTTTGATGATAATTGTGATTTTATGAATACACAGATCTCAACGAATGTTATAAGTTTTATTTTGCTAGAATTCGTACAATTATTTTGAATTTAGGATCATTAAATTCGTATTTTGGAAAAGCGGATTTTTGGGCTTTATTTTTGCAAACTGTGATATTTAGCTTTCGGAATATATTTACTATGCCTAATTTTGATACGATGCCAAAATTTCATCAGGAGGTAATTAATAACTTTCAAATGATTACACAGCCACACAAAAAAAAAAACTTTCTGACCTGGAGGTCTCACTATATGTACTATATGTTTTTGGGGTCGCTGAATCCGAATTTGGGGTCAGTTTCATTCCAGTACATCTGAGTTCGGCCATAACCTCAAAAACACCCTCAAAATTGCTATATTTGTTAATTTTGAGGGTATTTTTTGAGGTTATGGCCGAACCCAGATGTACTGGAATGAAACTGACCCCAAATTCGGATTCAGCGACCCCAAAAACATATAGTACATATAGTGAGACCTCCAGGTCAGAAAGTTTTTTTTTTGTGTGGCTGTGTTATCATTTTTCATAATTCACAAATTTGAAATTTCGAGTTTCCTGTCAAATATTAAGCGGGCGGTAAGATGTGTTTAGCTAGTATCTCATCTAAACTGATGCACCAACTAAACCCACTAGGATATTTTTCAAGGAATCAATAATAAAATTGTTTCCCATATCATGCGTACTTTATGAGAGACACTGTATATATGTATATTATTTTTTCCCATATATTTTTTTAAACTAATAAAATGTTTTGAGACTACATCGAACCTGCTCAGACCTACTATTTAATTGTTTATAAAGTGTTAAATAGCATTAAGATAGGTTTATGGACGGTTAAGTAGCTTCAATGTAGGGTTATTATTTGTAAACATTGTGTTTGTAGGTTCATTGAGAGTCGATATAGGTTCACTTAGGGTGAATATAGGCTCATTTAGATGTTAGAAGGGTCAATGCAGTATCAAAATCTTGACTCGGGTACACAAATAAGTGTGTTTATGACAATTCTTTCGCATTTTACACAAACATTGTGTTATTTGTGTGTTGTTCAAAACAGATTAACATTTTAATTCTGTTAAATCAAAATTTTTGTTAATATTTTTATTTAACACAAACACTAAATGTTACATTAACACAGGGTTGGGTTACTTATTTAACACAAAAATTTTAACCACTATTTTTTTTACGCAGAACACAAATTTTTCGCTGTGAAATCAAAGTAACACCCTGTTAAAATGTAGAATTAAGAAGCATTGCTTTTAAATTCTACTTACAGCCGTTGTTAATATGGGTATGTAATAATATTCCATTTTTCAAAATTATTTGGCATAAACGCTGCACCTTTACGAAATCATCCTATGTATGTTTGCGTGCCGGCTATGGGGTAAATTATGTACGGAGCGAGAGAACTGAAGGAATTGTGTCGGTACGTAAGAAATTACCAAATTATCTTTGGACATTTATCTAGTAATTTTGCCGTCTATTGTTAGATAACGTTGTGCATTAGACACCACATAATTGAACCGCTGAGATTGTATGTATGTTTGTACTATACTACTACGGGGTTCTATCTTATATAATAATACCGTATATAGTATGTGAAACACACATACAATATACGAGTATGTGGAGTAGTCGAACAGAATGTAACATTTCTACTTTTGGGCTTTTTGCTTTTTTTGCAGAATCGTACTTATATCTATCAACTACACATCCAAGTTGAATTTGGTGTGTTAAATAGCAACAGTTCTCCCATAAAAACGAGTCCCAATCTCGGTTTTCGAACAATCAGGAACATATCCATTTCTTTATAAAAGTATTATTTTAGTTCTATCAGAAAGTGAAATTTTCTTATCTAATATTAGATTTAGATTTAGATTATTAGATTTAGTAGCTGAAAACACTAGAGAAAGTTAATCAAAGTTTCTTTGAGCGACTGTTTTATCATCATTCATTACCATTTATCTGTAACAAAAGGTAACATTTCCATTCAATGATTATCAAAAAATGACATTTTCAAGTTTTACTGACAAAAGGTAACATTTCCAAAATTCAAACTCAGTTATCTCCTGTAATATGAAAGTTTTTGAATTGACAAAACAGTGATGTAAGGTAAATTTTTCAATGTACAATTCTGCCTAAACAGAATATTTTTAAAAATAAATCCTCACCCTTTAAGGGGGACCACTAGTGTGACATTTTAAAAAAATTGGAAAAATTCTTTTGGATGTTTTGATAGTCTACACCTTTAAAAATAACATCCTAAAATTTCAAGCGCGTATCTCAAATAGTTTTGAGTTACAGCCACTTGAAGAGCGAATTCTGATTTTCATTGTTAACTTTGAGATATTGAGAGATGTATGAAGGTTAATAGTTCGGGAGTTTTTGGACGTGGCTGCCAGTCACTTGTTGTGGAGCAGCTAGACCTGGTACATTTAAACAACTCATCCAGTTTTACTATGACCGTTATAGTGAGTACATCATAAATAATTTTTGTAAAAATTCTCAGTGATTAAAACTAAAAGGTAAGATAAAGAAAAACTATATTTTTCAAATTTGCTAGAGTTATAACTCGAAGACAAACCATTCGATCGATTTGATTCTTATTGCAGCTTCTTTTATATATGTTTCTTCGTGCCATAAATCTCCAGTTTTCCGAACGAATAAAAAATGTAATCTTTGCAGGCCAAAAGTCATCAAATTTTCGCGCAAAATTTGAAACTTTTTTTTTAAAAATTCAGCCATTTTGTTAAATTTCAAATTTTTTTTCGATTAAGGTTCACGGCACGGGTAATACCTTTTAGTTTAATAGGCTTTTTGTTTGTTTTTTTTTTTTTATTTCAGGCACTGTGAAGGTCGCTATCACTGCAGCATTGGGGGAACTGTTTTTTCTTGAAGCCTTGGGAAATCTCGAATAACTCACTGTATTTTCAAATTTTTTGTCCAAAAATTTTATCTTGAATTTATTATATATCATCGAATATATCCTTAAAATACTAAAGCATTCCATCCAGTAGTTTCCTTTAAAAAAATTCCCAAAAATCACCTTTTTTTCAGGTGGTGTCACTAGTGGTCCCCCTTAATCACATTTTTGTGATTTCTGAACAAAAAGCAACGATGGAAATGTTACTTTCTGTTCGACTACTCCTCATATGGGAGATTGAAGAAACTAAATGTGTATTTGGAAAGCAATTACATATTCGAGGAGCAATCGAACGAGATATATTACGAATTGTTACGTCAAGTAATTCTTGCGTATTGCATGTGAATGTTTTATGAACTCGAAATAAATTCTATTAACTAGCGGATGTTTATGGGAATTAATAAAAATTCAGCCAGATAAGAGTAATGTATAGTTGAAGTTAATGGCTTCGATAAATTATTAAATTTATTCCCAAAAAACGATAACATAATGCTCATACAAGTTGACTTGAATATGATACAGGGATTCTAGTATGTCTTACAACACTTTTCAGAGAGTGTAAGGAGTATTTTTCAATCGCATTTAACACGTTGATGGTGCCACGGGTCTGTCATGCAATACGTAATATATTACGGACCACAACGCACTGCTCCGGTGACTGGGGTGCCTAGACATAGAGGGAAATATGTTTGCATACCGTAAAACCGTCTAGACCCGTTTGGTATAATTCTACGTTTATACAGGTTTCCTTCATAGATATCACCAATAAAAGTATTACCATTAGAAAGAGCGTATATTATTTGTTATATTCCTGACACATTTGTTTCATTATAAGTAAAAATAATAAAAATAAAAAATAATTAGTAAGTGTCCGGGTCTACACCCCAAATCCGTCTTGACCCGGACACTTACTTAAATAATGTAATAACATACAAACTAATCTCTCCCGCCGGGGTTAGGACAGTGTTTTATATCGTCTGATGTCTCTAAACCTGTCAAAGGCTTCAAAACATTTTGTGGGAAGGGAGGGGGTCAATACATAGTATGCCTCTCTATGAAGTAAACATGCGATATAACACCAGAAGGAGGCATAAACCGCGTAACTCTGGTGGGAATATAACGTATGGATAGTGGAAGTTCCAGCCAGTGCCAATCGCGGCCATAGTGTAATAAACTGATGCGTCCGGGTCTAAACGAATATACATGTAATTTTCGTCATAATTGTCATATTGTTTTAATTTTGATATGTATGTGTTCAGAATTTTATCGCGCATCATTTAATGATATTTGAAGTTATATATGCATCGAATATAACTTCAAATATCATTAAATGATGCGCGATAAAATTCTGAACACATACATATCAAAATTAAAACAATATGACAATTAAGACAAACATTACATGTTTATGTTAGACACACATTTTATTTCTTTGAAAAACTGGAAAATAGTAATCCTGTAAAATGAGATAGTAAAAGTTGAAATCCGTTTTTATTGGTACAGCTGTTTAGAGGATGTTTTTCTCTCTCTAATGACGTCAAGAACAAATGTTTATTGTAGCAGGTTAATGTAGAAACTACTTACTTTGAAGATTGGTGCAAAGTGTCCGGGTCTAGACCCCCTGTCCGGGTCTAGACGGTTTTACGGTACTTTATTGACGTTCTCCACAGAATACAGAGAGTTCACTGCTATTTCTATTGTATAGTCGGTAGTGTGCAGTTCTGAGCAAGTTAGGCTACTTAGTGTTCATGTAACGGTGGCAATGGATGCGCGTAGATCAATTGTTTTGATTGTTATGGTCATTGTTACCACCGCCGCACGAAGTAACATACATACGTATGTAGTATATTATATATACGTATGCAAGATAGATCACTTCACTCACACACACAATACAGATCACACAAATATAAACTAAACCCAGTGCACATGCATAGCATATTGATTGGAGATTTTCTATCCTTTTTAGTTACACTGTTTCTGTAGTATAGAGATAGCAGTGTTCCTTCTGTATTCTGTGGTGTAGTTTTTGGTATTTATTGGTTAGCCAATTAGTTTAATTTGACGCTGTACAACAGTCATGGTCGTCAACGTATTAAAAATATGTTACAGATATTTTTTGTTGTTCTTGAATTTTCAAAAGAAAAGTATCATTTTTCAGGAAAACTTTTACTTGCTAGAATATTATAAAATTAAATGAAAAAATTTAAAAATATTATTTTTTTAAAGGCTTATTACATATTAAAAAAAAAATTGTAGGTAATAAGTGCCAGAGATAGGTATTTGGATTGCAGAGTGTTTGTCCTATACTTATGTCTTTATTCTTTTATACTACTTGAAAGTGCTATTTCTTTCTTTTATGGAATTTTTTTAGAATGGTAGAAATCTGAAACGTTTAACATCAAAGGTACCCTCATTCAATTTTCATACAGAGTACATTTTTTTTTATTTTGATATAATTATAATATAAAAGGTCGAAATAATTTCGATATTGATGTGTCAGACAATTTTGACTACGTGTGGTTGCCTTCTTGTCATCATTACTTATTTTATATTGACAACGTTGTATACAGGGGATAAATTAATTTCATAGCATAATATATTATAATGAAAAAGATATAAAATTGATTTAAATTGGGAACGAATTTCGATACAAGACGAACTCAAGCCATTTGTGGTTTTGAAAATTCAATTTACGATATGATTATTTATTGTACACATATGAGAATATGTACACGTTGCAACACTGAAAACAGGGGGAGATTTAATTTTAAAGACTTTAAAATATTATTATTATTTGGAAGCTTACGTTAGTGCCATAAAAAAAGGAATGATCACCCCATAATATCCGCTAATTAATCTGGCTAGAAAAATGATAGCTTCTACAAAGTTTAATCGGCGCGAAATTTGAAAATTTGGAGCTAAATTTCAAGAACCACTTTGTCAAATAATATCTAAAATTAATTCATCGATGTTTACAT
Organism: Brachynemurus nebulosus; assembly: GCA_035578155.1. NCBI lineage: Eukaryota > Metazoa > Arthropoda > Insecta > Neuroptera > Myrmeleontidae > Brachynemurus > Brachynemurus nebulosus. The sequence continues at coordinate 12,268,767 of JAPWDM010000005.1, forward strand.
TTTCTTTTTTAGTGGACTCTATAATATTAAAAACAGTTACACATGGTATGTTTGTTGGCAGTCGCTCCATTTCTTAAAAAAGTTAATTCAAAATCAGGCAGACAGAATGACATTTATTTTGACATGCAATATACTGGTTGATTTAAAATTTGGTTCATAGTATATAGGCTAGAAACTTACCCTTAAAAAGATGCTTAGAAATTGAAAAAGTGATCACGAGCCGTCTAGTGGCTGGCTTTTTTTTTTTTAATCGATGCAGAATTTAAGATAAAATATAAAATTCAAATACTATTTTTTGATTAAACCACGGCTTCAATGCAAAAAACTGATAAAAATAAATAATTTAACAAGTATTATTATAAATGTTTGATTTTAGTCGACGTATTCATTCTAAAATATCATATTTGTCAAGTTATTTCTCTCTCTAAAAAAATGTTATAAATTTTATTTTATATATCAATTGTGCTTATTGAATACTACTAATACAAAATTTATACATGTATCATACCTATTATTTTCATTAATTTCAACTTTTCACAATGACGCCGGCATTTGATAAAAAAACAATATTGGAATTTTTTATTCCTCTTTAAATCGATTAAAAGAAAAATCAGCCACTATAACGCTCGTGGTCGCTTTTTGTTAAAAATTAGGGTTGAGTTCCTACCCTAATAATGTTACCAGCGAATTTGAAAAATAGATATTTAACCTCTTACAACATTAAAGGTAGGCGCTGACAATGTTTATAACTGTACTGTCATACATAACAATTAGATACAAAAAGCATGTCAAAGGAAAGATATTATATTAATATTTTTGAGTTAGGATTAAAACTTTTTTGATATGTGTCATACATAACAATTAGATACAAAAAGCATGTCAAAGGAAAGATATTATATTAATTAATATTTTCGAGTTAGGTTTAAAACTTTTTTGATACCCGGTACACAAACAATTACATAAAAATTCAAAAAGGTATAGAGTTACTTTTGCTAGAAGAAATGATAATATTGATTAATAAATAAACGTATTAAGTACCTACCTAATGGATGAATTGAAACTATAAGACTAGTAGCGGTTTTTAAAAGAATACTTTTAAAAGAAAAAAGTGATTAAAAAGCAAGAATAATTTACTTAGATAAAATTACTTATTGATTGTTTTTAAGGATTTTTACAAGAACAAAAATTATTGAATCAATAAGTTTCTTTACAGATATGCTTATCGCAACTTTTAAAATATAAAAATGAAAAAATGTTCGCATGTGTACACTTTTTATGCGATTCCCTTATAGCTAAAATGGCGCATAAAAAAAAGAATACACTGTAAAATAGCGTTTCAAAAAGCGTTTACTCGTTAGTCGTTACTATATCCTTAATTCCCTTAGAAAATTGAACTCTTCTTTTTCCTTTACTTTGCTAACCTTTACATCAAAACGTAACAGTTGTCTTTTACTTTTTTAATATTTAACTGTCCAAAATTTGCAAAATTCGTATGCATACACAAACAATGCGTTGCATTTTTGAAACTAAGCTCAACAAAATACAGTTATTTTTATTTCTCATAGGAATAACAATAAAATGAAATTTGCGAAAATTCCTTCTGACAATGCCGATATATTTGAGGGTGAATTTTGTTTGAAATTATTAGAAATAATAATAGGTTTCTATTGATGAATAATGAATAGTTAGAAAGGGCTTTTTTTGTTTCATTGAAGGAACGGACAACGTTCGATAGACGTATAGAATGTGCATTCATTGCATATTGGTCTTAACAAACATATAGATGAGACAGACTATGGTGCATTAATGGTACAATATATTATAATATGGGCATAATGTGAATAGTAATGTACATATTGTGTAGCAGTAATTATTGTAAATTTATCAGTAATAAGGGAAGTAAATTTTATTGAACAAAATAATTGATGGCATTGATTAGTGTTGAAAATGTTGTGCATCGGGTGAATTCATTTGGCGTAGGTACAGCACTTACAATAAGTTTAATTACTAATATTGATTGAATTGGATAGATATTGAAATTGGCTTTAAACATTATACATAGTCGAGTGCATTCATTGATCATTAAAATATTCGTTAAATGCTTACAACAATTATTTTGACCTATTGCAAATTTACTGTTGACTAGACGTTTACACTGTGATTATTATTTTGTTTTAAATATAGGGTTGACCGGGGTAATTGTGAACTGGGGCAATTGTGAACGGCGCCTATAGTTTCTAAAATAACATTAATAATGTTAAAAATCAACTCTTAATATGTTTTTCTGTCCTTTCTTAATATGCTATTAAAATTTCATAACAATTCTCAATAGTATCTTAATTTTTATTTTGAAAAAACCCTTGCAAAATTTTATGTATCTTACTTCGACCAATCCTCAAAAAAAAAAAATTTTTTAAATACATTTTCTTTTTTTAAAAGGTAAGAAATGGTTAAAAGTACTTTTAAACAAGTGGTCTAAGCTCTGAGAGGGAGGGGTCCTTATTGGACAATTTATCACCAATTCACAATTACCCCATGATTTTAAAACTGTGGGGTAATTGTGAACGTCATTCACAAATGCCCCCATTCGGTCAAAAATTTCAGTAGTATCCTTTTCAGAATTGAAAATGTTGATGAAGGTGCTGGTGAACTTATTGCACAAGTTTCCGTTGTACAAACAATACAAAAAAAAATTGTTGTTTTTTATTCATATAAACTAAATGTATTTCTAATTTAAAATGTCTCGAATGACTGGAACGAACGATCGGTGGCCTAATTGGTAAGGCGCTTGGCTAGTAACCAAGAGATCCGGGTTCGAGTCCCAGCCGATCCAGTTTTGATAATTTTTCAAAACATTATGTGAATTTTAATTAACATAAATGTATTTCCTTGTTTTTGTGTGAATACATGGAATTTTTTGATTTTTTATATGATAAAATGACAAAATGTCATCAAAATATCATTTTTAGCTTGTAATAAATTTGTTCCTACAATTTTTTCTCTAACCTTGATTTTTTGTAGAAATTTGAAGTACGCTCATGAAAATCCATTCACAATTACCCCAGTCAACCCTATAGCCATTTCAGAATTTGTGATTTCATCCCGGCATACTGTTTAATTTAACGAATTAGTAGAGTTCAAGATTAATCAATGAAAACAAACTAAAGTGTTCTAAGTTTGAATAATTTTCCTTAAGATTTTTATTTAGCTTACTCGGTATTAAAAAGAAAACTGTCGTAATAGAATATCGTACCATCCTGTGTAACGTAGGGAATTTCCCAGGACTTATTTTAAGAGAGTAACTGTCTGGTACATAGGAATAATATATAACGGGATCTCGAGCTGAGCAAAGAATGGTAAAAAAAAATACAGTCGACAAGCACAAAAAAAGTTCTTTGACCGCGTTCGAGCGGCTACAAAAGACTCCGGGCCTCCGGGCTACATCCACACCTGTCTTTCCTCAAGCTGGACCTGAGTACTATAGCAAAATAATTTAAATACCATTTTCAATTTCAAATATTATCGAGTGCTTGTGAAACATTACTACGTCTGACGAAATTTTGTTCGTATTTAAACATACGCAGTATTCATACGTTCACTCATCGTTCAGCTAAACTGAAACTTTAAGCATTCAATTTCTTTAGGTAAAGGTTTGAGTCGACTATTTTCTTTTTTTCGAAAACTACGTAATCATAAACTCTTTTATGAATATATTCAAAATTTGCAAACGATTTCCGATCAGTTGAGTACCCGGAAGCCTATAAGTACTTATCTCTAAAAATATGTTTTCGGACATTTAATGATTTTAACTATGATGCACCTGGAAAAGAATTCTGAAAAAATTATATGTTCTATCAATTATAGTGAGAAGCCTGCAGAAATATTTTGGTGATTGTACCATAGCTACTAGTTGATGAAAAACTCAATAAATTTCAATCTTATATCGAAAGCAGTTAGCAGAAAAAACAAACAAATTTCGTGCGGGGGCATTTCTACCCATGCTTATCCGCCAATAGCCTTTCGTAAAAATGGCATGTTTTTCAAAACCATTCATGGCATTTTTAATTATAAAGTATTTAATTATAACATACTCAAAACGATGACATTGACATTTTTTTTGAATATGCATCATTTTTATAAATAATAGTTTAAATGGATGTAACTTTTTTTGTTATGAATCTGAATTTGGAAACTATTATATAATTTGTGGTACCTACGTATAATTCAAATTACTTAAACAAATACAACAAAAGGAGCAAAATTAAACGAACCTAGTTTTCTGTCTTTTCTCCTTTTTGTCTATATTATATTAGAATAAGAATAGCAACTTACAGTCGTACGTCTAATTTTGCTTCATTTCTTAATAACGTTAATTCAAATATTGCTAACAAATAGTAAGGTAAACAAACTCGGCAAACTCTTTTTGTCTTGAATTTTAAAAATAAATAAAAAACAATTACGTAAAATGATCTCTTATAATGTTATCGTCTAATTTTTTTTAAAAAAAAAAACTGAAATAATAACACAACAACGAAAAAATAAAACGTTTTATATCGAAAGAGTTGAAAACAAATATATATATACTTAGATACATCTCTAATAAATTAAAGACGTCTATACTCACAAACAAGAAAAACTAAATAAATACATATATTGCTATAAAAATTCTAGACAGTTTTTTTTTTGTGTTTTTTGTATTTTTTGTCTAGTCATTATGACAATAACAAACAGTGTGTGTAACAAACAGAGAATTGTAACAAAAACCGACAAATAAATACAACAATAAATTTCTATTATATTAACTTTTTTTTTCATCTCAGCATCCATTCATTTATATATCTTGTTCGGTTGGATATGGTGTAACAGAAATCCACCCGCATATGTCTTAATTTCAATCAAATAAGGCGTCCGTAAATTATAAAGATATATATATCAACACAACAAAATAATAACAAGATGTATTAATAATAATAATAATACAGAAACAAAAATAAAAATGAGAAAAAGGAGAGAAATGTACGAGCTGCAGTGAGGGGGTTCGTTTTAAACAAAGGTTGTAATAACCTAATTAGATATGTTTCGTTAAGAGTTTGGTTTTGTTGATTTTAGTCAACACTTTAATTTTATTCTTTTTTCCTCCAATTAAAAAAATTTTTTTTTTAATTTTAAAAATGAATAATAATTGAAAATAATGTTTCTTATCGAAAATTAAACTGCTCAAACTGCACTACGACTTAATTATCGCTTGTGTACTAAACTTTATATAATACAAAATCGTCAAGTGTCAGTCATACTTGCCCAATTAGTATTCCGTGCAACCAGTTGTTTTTCAGGATTTTGATCCCTAGTCTATTTACGCTCATTAGAAAGCAACGGAATTATTGACTGAATATACAAATATACGCCACCTATATTTTCATTTCCGTAATTCTTAGGGGCACTTTTTATTATAAAACATATAGAAAATATTTAAAGTCACAATATTACTTAATATTATTGACAATTTCTTTTGATATTTTGGGTCAATTATTTATATAAAAATGCTATCACAATATTTGCAAGCATCAAATTGCGATGGTAATCCAGAAATGATGTACGGGAAGCAAAATAACTGTGCGGTAAGTAAATGGACGACCATTTTTACAGTGTAATCTGGCTCCCGGGTGTCCTAATTTTCTGAGTAAACTAGTTCCCTACGCTACAGGGGGTTAACATACGTATGTTTTTTCTATTGAAGTAGTTAAAAACAAAGAATTATATTGGTATATAGGTATACACTATTCTACAAAAATCCATAAACATCACATCTATGAATATATTTTTAATATAATATACATACATAGTACATTGTCAAAACTAACAAAACTAACCTAACCTTAACTAACTTCACTACCTAGATTTTATATCAAAGTCGAAGCATATTGTTAAAACTAACTAAACTAATCTAACCTAACCTTAACTAACCTCGACACCTAATTTTTATATCATCCACTAATATGTATATATATATATATATATATATATATATATATATATATATATATATAAATTTTAACGACGATTACACTCATTACAATTTGTATATATCGACAGCGTCAGTTGTGAATGTGCATTCAATTCAGTTAGACTCTTTTTTTCAAGAAAATTTATCTGATAAAGATAATTTGCCAGTTTACTTAGGTAATTAGAATCAACGGGGCACTACTAAAGGGTTTGGGAGCCACTTTACCTACTCCGGCGTAAATAACAGTGTGGAAGTAAAATCAGCTTGAAAATGATTATAGGGATGTATTAATTTTAAAACGGAAACAATAACTTGATTTAGAATTTTAATTAGTTTGCAGAACGTCGTATTATTATTTTATTATTATTATTGTCACTAAACTTGTCTTCAAATGTTCTGTGTTTCAATTCCTTTGTTTTATTTTACGGTAAACAATTTGCAACAAATCTTAAATGTTCTAGTAATTTCATTAATGAATTACATTTAATTGTTAGTTTAACAAATTCTTTTCTTCAACTTTTTTTTTTTAATTTTAATTTTTTTTTAAAGTAACTACTGATTAACAACATCTTCATTAATCAAAACTCATCAAATATTCTTTTTATGAACCACGGAAATTAAGTAAAAAAATTTAGTAATTTTCTGATAATTTTCGTTCAATCTACACCTCATTGTCAATACTCATGATTTTTCCGATTTTTCTGAGCGGTGATTTTATACATACTTATAATTAGTTATCATTTTTAATTACTACTTATTTTAGCATTATTCCCCGCTCATAGTCTAATTTTATTGTATATTATATTTATTCAAAGCATGCCCTAATTATCTTTATTTTAAAATAATTACAGGTAATTACGTAACGAAAGATGATCTTGGAAAGATAGGTGCATGTATTACATGCATACATACATGTCGGTTGCTGTAAATTCATGAACAAATTGTATACAATGTACAACAATCCATTAAGACGCGATACATGGCTTTATGTATTTATTTATCTAGTAATAATTAAAAGTAATAATTTTATTAAAATTAATAATAAAATGTTGTTTGTGACAGATGTTAAATTAAATGTAATTAAATACAATAATTAAACTTTGTGTCTAACAGACCACTAGTGCAGAGGTTCATCACGATAACCATTCGACCAGGCTAGCTACTAGCTACACGTATTCCATTATTATTTCTATATCTTGCACATTTCACTGTAATACAGTGTATCTTTAAAATTGGACGAACGCTGTACAGTTAACTCTCCGACAATGCGATTAATTCATACCGCGTTATATAGAAAGGAACCATGAAAAAAGTAAAAGCAAATTTTTTTTGTACCGCATTCTAGAGTACGAAGTAGAGATGAGCTAAACGGTTATTTTCTAATAACTGTTATTGCAATAACAGTTACTGAAAAATAACTGTTATTTTTAACAGTTATTATAATAACTGGTATGGTATTTGGATATTTTAACATATTGTAAGATATTCGATATGCGTATAAACGGTTCTGTTAGTGAAATATGCACAGAACTATAATACTGACGGATACTAAATAATCTGCAATATCTGTTCAAATACTTGTCTATACAAGGATTTAGGCTTTATATACACAATTTTAACAATTTTATGGATACAAAATTACAAATAAAAATAGATAACTGTACAACAGACAATAGTTCATTTTTAAGGGTTTTTTAAATGTGTTACAATAGAAAATGTGTAACTTGCCTGGGGCTTTATTATTTTGAAATTCTCCGTAGGTGGTTAAAATAAATTAATATTGACCTATGTTATCGATATTTCGAAAGGAGTTATTTAAGTAACTAGTTACTGGGTATTCCAGTTATTGACGATAACTGTTATCTTTCTATACTAGTTACAAAATAACAGTTATCGATATATCGATCATCTCTAGTACGAAGTTCTGAAGTATAAGATGGTACCTAGCTGGCTATGGTCAATGAAAGTAAAAAGTCAAAGGTTCAAAAGTCATGACCGCGAAGTTAAACCCAATGCTATCTTACATCACCCAATGAGTTGAATCCAATGGTAGGTACCATATTTATTCACGTAACTAGACTTCCTTTTCTTTTATTTTACTACTCTCCCATCCCCGCTTCAGTCGATTTCCTATAAATTATTAAGAAATACACTGCACTATAAATGCCAATATCAAACTGCTAGTTTAGATGTGGGGGAAGCTCGCCCAAAACGGTAATCCCTTCAAAAGGGAGTAGCCGATTGTATACATCAGTGTATCGGTTATTAGGGTCAAGATAAAGGTGTGCTGAAAGTAATCGAACTCCAACTGATTTCAAAATTTTTCACTTGAGTACTAAAGTCGTTTGATGTTTTAATTAAAGGCAATCAAAAATTTTGGTTGATTTAGATAAAAATTTTAGGAATAAATGTTTTGAAATTAGTCAAAAACTTTTATGGTGGCAATCTTTTCGATATTAGATACCATATTATTTTACCTACTTCACTTCATTTGGAAACTGAAAAACAATAGACCTGTGTTATAGTTTTGATTCTGGAGTTATTCTTTGTTAACTAACACATGTGCATTTAGGCAAAGCGAATAGGTAGTCACTTTTGCCTGAACTCAAATTTATGTTTAATTCTTTGCAGTTTTGATTAGTAAACCAATAAAAACACAAAAAAAGAAAGAATGAATCAAAAATAGATATTCTATTAAGAGGGACCACTAGTGTGATCACTAGTGAAAAAAATTGGAATTTTTTTTCTTTTGCATAGTCTATACCTTTAAAAATAACATACTAAAATTTCAAGTGCATATTTCAAATAGTTTTTGAGTTACAGCCATCTGAAGAGCGGATTCTGATTTTCATTGTTAACATTGAGGTATTGAGAAATGTATGAAGGTTGATAGTTCGGGAGTTTCTGGACGTGGTTCCCAGTCACATCTTGTGGAGAAGCTAGACCCTGGTATGACCGTTATAGTGAGTGCATCGTAAATAATTTTAGTAAAAATTCTCAGTAATTAAAACTAAAAGGTAAGGTAAAGAAAACTACATTTTTCAAATTTGTTGCAGTTATAACTCGAACACAAATCATCCAATCGATCTGATTCTTATTGCAGCTTCTTTTATATTGTTTCTTCGTACCATGAACCTCCAGTTTTCCGATCGAATAAAAAATGTAATTTTAGCAGGTCAAAAATCGTCAAATATTCGCGCAAAATTTGAAACTTTTTTTTAAAACTCCGCCATTTTGTTAAATTTCAACTTTTTTTCGATTGAGGTTCATAGCACGGACAATTCCTTCTAGTTTAATAAGCTTTTTTGTTTTTTTTTTGGACACTGTGAAAGCCGCTATCACTGCAGCAGGGGGGGGACTTTTTTTGGAGCCTTGGGAGATCGTGAATAACACACTGCATTTTCAATTTTTTGGTCCAAAAATTTTATCATGAATTTACTATATATCAACGAATACATCCTTAAAATATTAAAACATTCCATACAGTGGTTTTCTTTAAATAAATTCCCTAAAAATCACCTTTGTTCAGGCAGTCACATTAGTGGTCCCCTTTAAATCTGAATTTTAGAATTGTTGGAATAATTCCTTGAATACTTCAAATTATTCGAAAATTCACCAATAATTTAAAAAGGAGGAATTTAAAATGTTAAATCAATTTTAAATTTCGAACTAGACGAGGAATATTGGAATTATTGTTCATTAAATATTCATACTAACTATTTGAACAATTTTTGAAACTATTGAAAATTTCCGAATTTTTAATTTTTGCAAACATTTGATTAGTTGCAAATAATTAATTAGAAACTTTCAAATCTTCTCGTAGTCCTAGTTCTGAAAGAAAGACTTTGCCTTGTCGTACAAAAATTTCCTAAACCATATTTCATTTTAAAGTTCGATAAATATTCTATTTGATAATACAAAAATAACCTACTATCGAGACCACATGCTACATGTTTGAACATTCAGTCTTATTAACTTACCAGGTTTGGACTATCTTCCCCTATGTGTTTCTCCTCGTCTGTTGATGTTGTATGTATCACCAGAAGCGCATACATACAGTAGTTTACTTATTCATTAATTGGATAATTACCTAAGATGTGATTTTCTTCATCTCCTCGAGTGTATAGGCGATAATTATTTATAAGAGGAGAGAATATCTACAATTACGTCGTTGAGCGGCATTAATACTGTATGTGCCATTGCAATGTTGTTAGCAGCGCCATCAGCAATATTGCTAGCTAGCTAGAACTCTAACATTTTGTTAATTAATTTAAAACATTACGCAGAATAAACACCACTAACTACTGGTAATCCATTTATTTATTTTTTTATGACAAAAAGTCATACGGGCAAACGACTGGTTGTTAACACACGCTATAAGCATATACAGCACGGAGCCTAAACAGGGAAAGGTAAACAACAGCTTTCCTTAAATAATGTCTTATATACAGGGTGTGTAAAAATATTAATTACTGTAATTTTATGTGTATTTTTCTGAATAGGATTGTAGTCAACAAAAAGTATATTTTTAATGCGTAATCAATAAAGTACAAAATCTAATGAATTTGAAAGTATTAAATTACTTCTTTAGTAATATTAAATATAATAAACAAGTAGATAGGCTAGGAGAGATCTGTGACACCGTAAAACTAACCAACTTGAACCCTTTTGCCAATGTTTGAAATCGTGTAACTTTACGGTACTAGACATTCCGAACTGATGAGTCATCAAACTGTATCGATGTGCAAACCTTAACCTTTGACCCGGCACGTACCGAGTACATGTATTTAAAATTTGTTGTTGACATATGACCCCAACACTCGCTCATACTGCTGGCCTTGAAATTCCTAAGAGGTGAGTCATCGCCAGCAACCGAATTAATTTATGTTAACCCATTATGCGTCACCACAACTTAGTTATTACCCGCCATAGTTTTTGAATACAAACTTAACGCATGCGCAGATTGAATGTAAGTACACGACGCATGCGCAGACTGAATTTTAGGTTACAATTTGATAGATGGGGTACACTACCGCGTCAAAAATGTGGGGTTACCCTAACTCGGGGGTGGCTCCAAACTTTTGACACGGCAGTGTACTTAAATTTTTGGTACACTGCCGTGTCAAAAGTGCGGGCCCCCCTGACCAAAAAGGTATCCTATCACTTTTTGAAGCGTACTGTACGTGCAAACCTTGGCCCCAACACACGCTTGCCTTAATTGCGTCATCTTAAACGAACTATCACGTCAAAAAATGTGGGGAATACCCTAACTCGGGGGTGGCCGTAAACTTTTGACACCGTACTGTACTTAAATTTTTGGTACACTACCGTGTCAAAAGTGCGGGCCCCCTGAGTAAAAAGGTATCCGATCACTTTTTGAAGCGTACTGTACGTGCAAACCTTAACCCCAACACGCGCTTACCTTAATTGCATCATTTTAAACGAACTACCAAGTCAAAAATGTGGGGAATACCCTAACCCAAGGGGTGGCCGCTAAATTTTGTGGGGGCACTGTACCAAGCGCTACCGCAAAACTAACTTCAGACTCCAGGGTTCAGATGTCTGACCGCTACTGTACTGCCGGAAATTTGGGTGTCAACTGTAACTCAGGGGTTTTTGTGTATATTTAACCTTGGAAAATTCCAGGAATTTTTATCAGTTTTAACATGAATAAACAACTAATAATTAAATGTTTGTTTTAGCTGAATTATGATCGCAAGACTCATATAAGGAGTTTTTTTGGTATAAGAAAGATGACGTCATGGAATATTAATGAGTTAAAAAATTGTTTAGTAAAAAATATCACCCATTGTAGGCCTCAAGCAAGAAATTATTTTTATCAGTTTTAATACTTTAACATTTAACCTACAGTGACCAATTTTTTAGTTAACTAACAGAAGTTCTTGAAATTTTAACAAGTTACAAAAAATATTACTTCTTATGGTGCACAACATTTTTGAATTTGACTGTAGCACAAAACTGTTTCTATATCAAACGAAAATTATCTGAAATAATTCAGTATGTACATATGTATAGACTCTGTATATTAAAAATATTTTATGTATACACTCTGTATATTGAGAATAAGAAAGAAAATTTGTATATAATTTTAATTTTTATGAATACTAGTAAACGAATTGTATAGCAATTTATGAATAAGTATTAAATCTAATTATAAAATAATTTATAAATATTGCAAAAAATTTGTTTAATCAGCAAAATCAATGTATATCATTTTAATACTGATACATATTTATATTAGGGTATAATAGTATTGTATTTAACATTTTTAAACAGAATAAAAGTTCAATTTTTGGTTTTAAATTACTATAAGTTAAACACGTCGCTTAATATAAAAATGATAACAGCATTGAGTTTTACTAAATTTTTAAGTCTGTAAAATCAAAATTTTTTATAGACTAGAACATTTTGAATTTGCTACTCTATCATTAACATACAAATAATATCATGTATATATAACGGGTGTATATTTAGTATTTTTAATAAATATTTTAGTATACAGGGTGTATCATGAAATATGCTTTTCAATTAGAACAATAAATTTCATAAGATTTTTGTTAATACTCTTATAGGTTAACGAAAGAAACTTTTTGCTGTAAAAAAAATAGGGGAATGCAGGGTAATAATTAAATAAAACGCACATATTTTTTTTTTAAATTTTATTTATAGAATATGCATACAAAAAATTAAATTGCTTAAATCTATATATTACTTAAAATCTATTTATTTTCCATATAAAAATTTTTTAAAAGAATACAATTTTCTAATGAACAAATTTTATCTGAATGAAGCATACAGCGTCTTGAATAATATTCATCTCGCAGAATGGAAATCTTCGGTACATCAAATATTTCTTCCAAATTCAAAATCCACGGCTGGTTTTCGGTACCATCAAACAAACTTGATATCCATTTCTTCTTTTCACCACCCTTGACGTATATAACATCATACTTCTTTAATATAGGTTTCAATATGGTATGAAGTTTTTTGTATGGAATAAATCCATACGACCAAGGTATCCCATGCCAATTTCGGTAAAGCCAACTGGCTACTCGTTGATATTTCTTCGGCAACTCGTTGAAATCAAACGGTGCGTCGAATATAAGATGTAATATATCATCCGAATTTTCTGCAGCAATACCAACTTCTTTAAAATAAAATTCGTTGTTAGCTCCTTGATAGCCTTGTATGTCAAGAAACGCCATTTTTTACCGCCACCGTAGAACTGAATTTATTCACACAATCCACAACTTTATATAGAATAATTAAAAGTGGTGGGGGTAGTTAGTTAATTTGTGGAACGTATTCGAAAATGGCTATTAATAGCTATTGCTAATTTACCATCAAATTACAAACTGTTAATAATATTTAGCACATTTGTGAGTACCAGGTTCTTTTCACTTTAAGACCTAGTGATTTAAGGAATGCTAAATTTTCAGGTGAAATGTGTTGTTGCTCAAAAGTTTTACGTTTAATGATTTTAGGTTTCGAAAGTCCTTTGCTAGGTTCTCTAGCGGTGGACTGCGCTGAATTGTAAATTAACATGGTTCCAAAATGTAATTGTTTTACCACGAAAGTATAATTTTCAACGAAAGAGATGTTAACTCTTTGACAACCACCGGTAAATAGATAATATTTTATGTAAGTTCAACTATTTTATACCCTTCAACCATGATAAGGTGTATAAGCTGGAGTATAACTCAGCAAATTATATAGCGGTGGTGACGTAACACACAAATGCGGTGGTTGTGTTGCGGTTGTGGCGGTGGCGGTGTTTGTGTGGCGGTTGTGTGGTGGTGGCGGTGGTGTTTGTGTGGCGGTGGCGGTGGTGTTTGTGTGGTGGCGGCGGTGGTGTTTGTGTGGCGGTGGTATTTGTATGGTGGTTTCGGTGGTTGTGTGGTGGTTGTGGGGGTGGCGGGGTAGCAGCGGTGTTTGCGGCTGACGTGCACAACTTTATCATTAATTCAATCGGAGCAGCAATTTACTGTAGACAATAAATCGGTGGTGACATCTCGCGGTGTTTGTTGAACGCAATATCTAAATTAATCAATCTGGTGACGTTCCTGTTCCCTGCTCTTATAATGGAAGATTATTAAATATCGATTTTAGATAAAATATTGGAAAATTTCGGTTACAAAATACTATAAATACAACTGAATTATTAACTGGATGTCATTTGTTGGTTAAGTTCCAGAAGATAAACAACAACAGCAACATGCCGATTTGTGGTATTTGTAAATTTCAACCGTCACAGTGTAAGTGTGCCTTCTACGAGTACTGTGATAGGTGTCGAAATGAAAAACGAATTTGCATGTGTTGTAAACGATGTATGATGCCATTTCCAAACTGTGTTTGCAATTATATAAACTGTACCACATGTAAAAGCCGCTGCAATTGCAAATAATTTAGTAAAATCAATCATCTGATTGCCACATAATACATATTGACCAATTCCACGGTTGCTCAAACCAACGTAAACATTTATTTATAACGCAATGACCAGCGATGTAATGAGGCATAATGGATATTTTGTGTAACAGTGGAATTGGTCAATATCGATTAAATATCGATTTTTGATAAAATATTGGATTATTTGGTTTCAGTCAAAATACTATAAATACAACTGAATTATTAACCGGATGTCATTTGTTGATTAAGTTCCAGAAAGTAAACAAAAACAACATGCCTATTTGTGGTATTTGTAAATTTCAACCACCACAGTGTAAGTGTTCCTTCCCCGAGTATTGTGATAGGTGTCGAAACGAAAAACGAATTTGCATGTGTTTTAAACGATGTATGATGCCATTTCCAAACTGTGTTTGCAATTATGTAAACTGTCCCACATGTAAAAGCCGCTGCAATTGCGAATAATTTAGTAAAATCAATCACCTGATTGCCACATCATAAGTATTGACCAATTCCACGGTTGTTAAAACAAACATTAGCATTTATTTAGTAATGAGGTAAAACGTATATTTTGAGTAACAGTGGAATTGACCAATACCTATTAATCAGTATTAAAGTTTTTGTTGAATACTCAAAATATACATTACACCTCATTACTAAATAAATGTTAATGTTTATTTGATATTTTCCATTGGTTGTGGTATATAAACACTGATCATATGAAGGTGTGGTTGCTTTAGAGTAACTTAATTTAGGCCAGCGGTTGCGGTGTAACTTGCAGATGCTCAAGTGTTCCTTCCAAAACGA
Source organism: Brachynemurus nebulosus (assembly GCA_035578155.1). Lineage (NCBI taxonomy): Eukaryota > Metazoa > Arthropoda > Insecta > Neuroptera > Myrmeleontidae > Brachynemurus > Brachynemurus nebulosus. Next base: position 12,284,005 of record JAPWDM010000005.1, read on the forward strand.
TTCGCGGATTTGGATGAGCAGACCATTCAATGTTTACGTACAGGACAATATTTTATTACATATAAAGGAACTGATTCTAGTGGTTTTTAACATAATGTGGAATTTAGTAAATAGCTATCACATGTATGATGTTAGATGTAAGATTAAGGTAACTGTCAGATATGAAAATGAATTGATTTACTTTTTAATTTTAATATTGTAAACGTATATCTCATTAAAAAATAAATTATTTTACGTATAAATTCTTATATTGTTCTTATTTTACAACACACTAGAACCTCCCAAATTATATCTTGAATTATGATAAGACTCTCAGTAGGTATGGACCCAGTTGGCAACGCAATGTAATTGCCTATATTCAGGAGCAAGTATTTTAATGTTGGTGTTGAGTCACCTGACACTTGCATATAGCTCTTCATTCATTTTTCTGAACTAATTTCCAAACCGAAAGAGCGTAATGGGGGTAAAATGTGTAAGCCGGATGTCAACAGCTACTTCATGAAGTAAAATGAGCAACACAGATGTGGTGGTTGCGGCGGCGGTGGTGGTGGTGGTGGTGGTGGCGGTGGTGGTGGTGGTGGTGGTGGCGGTGGTGGTGGTGACGGTGGTGGTAGCGGTGGCGGCGGCGGTGGTGGTGGTGGTGAAGTATATAAGTAATCGCTAACACAATTCTGAATTAATCTTGTAAGACTAGTTGAGCTTTACACATCTATTATAATGTTCGAGTGTACGTGGTGCTATAAAAGCTTCTCGCGGAAAGATTCTCTTTCACGTCATATAAGAAATACACATATGCGGGAATTTTCACCAAAAAGGTTTGAAAATAGTTACTCTCTTGATCCGCTGAAAAGACAAACATTAGACACGGCTGATGACTTATCTAGTTATGATACCGGAAGGAATGATGTTGATGATGAATTTCTAAATAATAAAGTTGAAGAAAGGGTCAATCCACATGAACAAAGAATTAAAGCTGCATCAAAAGCAATTCAAACTAAATTTAATAATTTAAGAAATCAGAATAATGTTTACACACCCAGCGATGAGTCTAATAACAGGGTTTTAACCACTTCTGATAGTGGAACTGTTATCATTCCCAAGTTAACTACAGCTTTGCAAACCCTTTTGGATATTTTATTAATCAAAGAAACTCAAAATAAAGGTGAGGATTCTAACGAACGAATAGCAATAAAACGTCCAGTCAATTCAACGGACCAAGAGCTACTTGCTAAGCGTATCAAATACAACGACTCGGAAAATGCTAATGTGCAATCGAAAAAAATAAAATACTAGCATAATCCTAATACTTTAATAGATGAATTACGACGTTTATACGAGACTTCAGAGACTGGTGAAAAAATACTCAATATTATTCGGAGTATAGAGGAAAATAAAAACATATTGTTTAACGTTGACGATAGTGAAGCTTTAATCGAAGAGTTAGATGCTTTAAGAGAAACTACTGTCGGTCAAGAAATATTCTCTATACTTCGTGAACTTCAAAAGGCTGATGTTATTGAGCCACTAGGTGATTATCTGGATGAAACTGATAAAGAAGATACTAGCGATTATGATGATGATTAATTTAGATATTGCGTTCAACAAACACCGCGAGATGTCACCACCGATTTATTGTCTACAGTAAATTGCTGCTCCGATTGAATTAATGATAAAGTTGTGCACGTCAGCCGCAAACACCGCTGCTACCCCGCCACCCCCACAACCACCACACAACCACCGAAACCACCATACAAATACCACCGCCACACAAACACCACCGCCGCCACCACACAAACACCACCGCCACCGCCACACAAACACCACCGCCACCACCACACAACCGCCACACAAACACCGCCACCGCCACAACCGCAACACAACCACCGCATTTGTGTGTTACGTCACCACCGCTATATAATTTGCTGAGTTATACTCCAGCTTATACACCTTATCATGGTTGAAGGGTATAAAATAGTTGAACTTACATAAAATATTATCTATTTACCGGTGGTTGTCAAAGAGTTAACATCTCTTTCGTTGAAAATTATACTTTCGTGGTAAAACAATTACATTTTGGAACCATGTTAATTTACAATTCAGCGCAGTCCACCGCTAGAGAACCTAGCAAAGGACTTTCGAAACCTAAAATCATTAAACGTAAAACTTTTGAGCAACAACACATTTCACCTGAAAATTTAGCATTCCTTAAATCACTAGGTCTTAAAGTGAAAAGAACCTGGTACTCACAAATGTGCTAAATATTATTAACAGTTTGTAATTTGATGGTAAATTAGCAATAGCTATTAATAGCCATTTTCGAATACGTTCCACAAATTAACTAACTACCCCCACCACTTTTAATTATTCTATATAAAGTTGTGGATTGTGTGAATAAATTCAGTTCTACGGTGGCGGTAAAAAATGGCGTTTCTTGACATACAAGGCTATCAAGGAGCTAACAACGAATTTTATTTTAAAGAAGTTGGTATTGCTGCAGAAAATTCGGATGATATATTACATCTTATATTCGACGCACCGTTTGATTTCAACGAGTTGCCGAAGAAATATCAACGAGTAGCCAGTTGGCTTTACCGAAATTGGCATGGGATACCTTGGTCGTATGGATTTATTCCATACAAAAAACTTCATACCATATTGAAACCTATATTAAAGAAGTATGATGTTATATACGTCAAGGGTGGTGAAAAGAAGAAATGGATATCAAGTTTGTTTGATGGTACCGAAAACCAGCCGTGGATTTTGAATTTGGAAGAAATATTTGATGTACCGAAGATTTCCATTCTGCGAGATGAATATTATTCAAGACGCTGTATGCTTCATTCAGATAAAATTTGTTCATTAGAAAATTGTATTCTTTTAAAAAATTTTTATATGGAAAATAAATAGATTTTAAGTAATATATAGATTTAAGCAATTTAATTTTTTGTATGCATATTCTATAAATAAAATTTAAAAAAAAAATATGTGCGTTTTATTTAATTATTACCCTGCATTCCCCTATTTTTTTTACAGCAAAAAGTTTCTTTCGTTAACCTATAAGAGTATTAACAAAAATCTTATGAAATTTATTGTTCTAATTGAAAAGCATATTTCATGATACACCCTGTATACTAAAATATTTATTAAAAATACTAAATATACACCCGTTATATATACATGATATTATTTGTATGTTAATGATAGAGTAGCAAATTCAAAATGTTCTAGTCTATAAAAAATTTTGATTTTACAGACTTAAAAATTTAGTAAAACTCAATGCTGTTATCATTTTTATATTAAGCGACGTGTTTAACTTATAGTAATTTAAAACCAAAAATTGAACTTTTATTCTGTTTAAAAATGTTAAATACAATACTATTATACCCTAATATAAATATGTATCAGTATTAAAATGATATACATTGATTTTGCTGATTAAACAAATTTTTTGCAATATTTATAAATTATTTTATAATTAGATTTAATACTTATTCATAAATTGCTATACAATTCGTTTACTAGTATTCATAAAAATTAAAATTATATACAAATTTTCTTTCTTATTCTCAATATACAGAGTGTATACATAAAATATTTTTAATATACAGAGTCTATACATATGTACATACTGAATTATTTCAGATAATTTTCGTTTGATATAGAAACAGTTTTGTGCTACAGTCAAATTCAAAAATGTTGTGCACCATAAGAAGTAATATTTTTTGTAACTTGTTAAAATTTCAAGAACTTCTGTTAGTTAACTAAAAAATTGGTCACTGTAGGTTAAATGTTAAAGTATTAAAACTGATAAAAATAATTTCTTGCTTGAGGCCTACAATGGGTGATATTTTTTACTAAACAATTTTTTAACTCATTAATATTCCATGACGTCATCTTTCTTATACCAAAAAAACTCCTTATATGAGTCTTGCGATCATAATTCAGCTAAAACAAACATTTAATTATTAGTTGTTTATTCATGTTAAAACTGATAAAAATTCCTGGAATTTTCCAAGGTTAAATATACACAAAAACCCCTGAGTTACAGTTGACACCCAAATTTCCGGCAGTACAGTAGCGGTCAGACATCTGAACCCTGGAGTCTGAAGTTAGTTTTGCGGTAGCGCTTGGTACAGTGCCCCCACAAAATTTAGCGGCCACCCCTTGGGTTAGGGTATTCCCCACATTTTTGACTTGGTAGTTCGTTTAAAATGATGCAATTAAGGTAAGCGCGTGTTGGGGTTAAGGTTTGCACGTACAGTACGCTTCAAAAAGTGATCGGATACCTTTTTACTCAGGGGGCCCGCACTTTTGACACGGTAGTGTACCAAAAATTTAAGTACAGTACGGTGTCAAAAGTTTACGGCCACCCCCGAGTTAGGGTATTCCCCACATTTTTTGACGTGATAGTTCGTTTAAGATGACGCAATTAAGGCAAGCGTGTGTTGGGGCCAAGGTTTGCACGTACAGTACGCTTCAAAAAGTGATAGGATACCTTTTTGGTCAGGGGGGCCCGCACTTTTGACACGGCAGTGTACCAAAAATTTAAGTACACTGCCGTGTCAAAAGTTTGGAGCCACCCCCGAGTTAGGGTAACCCCACATTTTTGACGCGGTAGTGTACCCCATCTATCAAATTGTAACCTAAAATTCAGTCTGCGCATGCGTCGTGTACTTACATTCAATCTGCGCATGCGTTAAGTTTGTATTCAAAAACTATGGCGGGTAATAACTAAGTTGTGGTGACGCATAATGGGTTAACATAAATTAATTCGGTTGCTGGCGATGACTCACCTCTTAGGAATTTCAAGGCCAGCAGTATGAGCGAGTGTTGGGGTCATATGTCAACAACAAATTTTAAATACATGTACTCGGTACGTGCCGGGTCAAAGGTTAAGGTTTGCACATCGATACAGTTTGATGACTCATCAGTTCGGAATGTCTAGTACCGTAAAGTTACACGATTTCAAACATTGGCAAAAGGGTTCAAGTTGGTTAGTTTTACGGTGTCACAGATCTCTCCTAGCCTATCTACTTAAACATCTGTAATATGTACATATTTTGTGTATTTGTAACCCAAATTGTCCTATTTCTATTTAAAAAAAAGTGTTTTGTCTTACTATTACGGACAGTTGTTGCATACGCAAGAGATACCTACAATGCACATAGATTGATGTGCTGTGATAGATTGACTATATAGCCATACATATTATGTATGTATGTACTTACTACCTATGTACGCGTGAGAAAATGGTTTATACTACAGTAAAAGCGTCGCTCAAAACGATCGAACCGTGCATTTCGGGTAGGCAGCAATTTTTTTTCTGAAATTCATAGAATGGCCTGTGGTGAATATAAAACTGAGTTTTCGGGACTGGGGGTGTTGCCGTTTAGCCGCCATCTTGGAAAAAAGGTCAAAATTAATTTTTCGATTATCTCTGTAACCGTGAGGCACACAAAAATTTTGTAAAGACCATTTTTATAGAAAATTTTATTTTCTACAATTTTTATTTGAAACATTTTGTCAGAAAATCGATATTAAAAAGTTATTCACAATAAACTATGGAAAATTAAGGAGTGGAAAACTTTGAGGCCATATAACTTTTCTATTTTCAACCCGACAAGATTAATGCTTCTTATATTTTTCATAGGAAATTTCTTAACGAACAATTTGACGTACTTATTTTTATTATTAAACATACAGTTATCGAGTTTGCGCGCTGTAAAGAAAGGTAAGTGAGGTATGTAAATAAATAAAACTATTATTATTGGTTCAGTTGGGTACATTATGTCTGGTAGTGGATTAGAAGAGTTGCTAAAACTAATTTATGCTGATAATTGTGTTAATAATATTATGTCTGGCCACGCATACGCAAGAGCAGTACGAGGTCACATTTTGGTGCACTTGTCTTTGGCAAAAAAAATTATGGAATTTATTGATTTCTCTGATGAAGAACGAGATTTAATAGATAGTATTGTAAATAATAAAACACAGATTTTACAAGCAGCTGAAATCACGGCATTTAAGGAAATAGCTACTAAATTCGAAGATGCTGTTACAATGTTAGAACATAAAGGACCAACAGCCAGGCTCTGGATACAGTATTTCAAAATGATCACGCTTTTAAAACAATTCATTGAAGCTGAAAGATCTGGTAACTGGACCCTTCATTTAGATTCAGTTCAAAAAATGCTCCCTGTATTTCACTCTAGTGGGCATTTCTTGTACGCAAAATCAGCTCAACTCTACCTACAAGATATGCAAGAACTAGACAAACGTATGCCTCCACAAGAATTTGAGGACTATACTTCTGGTGGCCGATTCACTATCAGACGGACAAACAAATTCTGGAGTGGAATAATGTCCGACCAAACCATTGAACAAACACTTATGAGGATGATGAAAACGTCTGGTGGGTTAACTCATCGTGGAATATCTGAAAGTACGCTTGCTTCCTGGATACTGGGAATGATATCATTGCAAGACATCTGCGAGCAAATAGAAAATTTATGTAATGTTTCCTTGGAATATTCGGAACAACACGTCGATCACAGAGATACACGAGTCATCAGAGATAACGAAGATGTTGAAAAATTGGATCACTGGTTGGCATCTTATGACCCATTTTTAAAGATCGGAATTAATATCAGTTTTTACTGGTATTATTGCCCCAGATTATATTAATTGTGACCGTGCAATTGAAATTGGAAAAGCCATGATCTCTCAAAATATTGACAAAATTTTCAGTAATTTATCTTTCAAAAGAAAAAATAAAATGCTTCCTTTGAGCGCAGTCTCAAGATCTATTGAAGTGGATAAATCTCCAATAGTAGTTAATCCTTTGCTAATTTTCCAAAGAATATGTATATCCAAGCAGTCAATCGGCGATATAAAAGAATGCTTTAAATACGAACTTTAACCTTTCCCATTATCGTTGTTTACAGAGGACGGTATGCGGAAAAGCATGAAATCCTCTTTATTCAAAGCATTTTTACCACTTAGTGCACCCGTGCAGCTTGGAGAAAATAAATTCTTCATTATTGACGGTGGATACTTTTCTCCATACAGTTGTGTGGGAGCGGAACGTATCATTTAAAGTAATTTGTCAAAATTATGCCAAATATATTAAAAATCATTTTGGTTCATCGGTAGGTATAGTTTTTGATGGTTACTCTGACGATCCAAACATAGCTGGCACCAAATCGTGGGAACGTCTTCGGAGGTCGAAAAAGCAACACTGTGCAGATATAATTTGCAGTAGCAATAGTATTCCGACAATCCCACAAGAAAAATTTCTTTCAAATTAAAATAACAAGAAAAATTTAATTACTCTTCTAAAGAAAGAACTGCTGGAATGGGACTATAATATCGAGCAAGCAGAAGCAGACGCGGATTCACTAATTGTAAATTCTACTCTGGAGAAGTGTGATTTGTACGACTCCGTAACAATCGTCGCTGAAGATATAGATATACTGCTGGTAACAAATCAAATGTTTTTTTCTTTAAACCAAAAAAAGGCAACACGCCTGATAAAATTTACTCTACATTGAGCTTGAAGCATGTGGATGTAGTAAGTAATAACATTTTGTTTATTATTGCTTTTTCTGAGTGCGATACAATATCGGCAACCTACAATACGGGCAAAATGAAATTTATATATACTCTTGAAAAAAATTCAGAGCTGGCTTCAGGAGTAGAATTATTTCAGAACGAAGAAGTAGACCCCATTTTATTCAGTGCTGCTGGAGAGCGGTTTTTTATTGCTTTGTATGGCGGTGATAAGCATGAAGAATCGATCAATATATTGCGGTACAAACGATTCGCGAAATCAACAATTAAAAGTAAATTTAATCTTGCCTCGCTCCCGCCCACACAAGATCGTATGCACACATTCAGAGTGTATCAAGTACAGTCGTGGTTGGCAACATACAAAAATCCAGAATACTGGGGCTGGAGGAGAACCTTACGAATATTCATCCCTATACAGTGCACCAATGAACCCGCACCTCCCGAGTTACTATAATTTAATTTTGTAAAACATTGTTCTTTTAAATAAAAAAGGGCGTTTTTATTAAACAAATAAAAATGGATGAGATTTGTTATGAATGAGGATTTAAGCTGTTAAAAGAAATATTACAAGAGAGTGGCTTTAAGCGCCACGGGTGGTGCGGAAAGGAGTTAAATTTCAGGTTAATATGTAATATCTATTTTTTCATAAAATCATACTAGCCAAAAAAGGTAAAACAATATAAAATAATTGTATTTTAAAATTAATATGTCACTTAAGAGTCGACGATTTTTTAGTTACAATTTTTACCTACCTACTTTTGGAGAGCTATAACTTCCTAACTAGAAGTCGGATGATAAAATTTAATACCTCAAATTTTTCGTTGAAAAGTACTCTATAAAAAAGATAAGAAGCATATTTTTTGTCGGGTCAAAAATAGAAAAGTTATCTGGCTTCAAAAGTTTTCGTTCCTAAATTTTTCATGGTTTTTTGCTGATAACTTTTTTGTTTTTAAAGTTATATAAAAAAGTTTATGACAAATTTTGTAGAAAATGAAGTTATCTGTAAATAAGGTCTTTACAAATTTTTTGTCAGACTTACGGTTTTGGAGATATTCGAAAAAATAAAATTCGACTTTTTTTCGAAGATGGCAGCTAAACGACACCACCGCGGATCCCGAAAACTCGGTTTTACATTCATCACTGGCCCCCCTACAACTTCCAAAAAAAAAATTGCTGCCTACCCGAAATGCACGGTCAAAGTACGCTTTTACTGCACTATTACGTATGAAGAATACATGAGACAAGACAGTGTTCTGTGGTGGTTCTGTGGACAAGACCATACAAGCCACGCCGAACGTGCCACAGATAATAGCTACGTAATACATACGTATATCTGCAAATATAAGCGATTAAAATTTACACAAAAGTTGACCAAAGATATTTCAAATTACTTTATATAATACACATTATATCTAATTAAAATTAAATACATATTAATTAAATGATTTTTCGTCTGAATATTAAAATTTTTTAGAAAGAATTCTCATTTAAAATAAATATATTAAAATATTATTAAATTTCTTTAATCTGTCACACCCTTTATATTACAAAAATGTTAAATATGCTGATTAAAAAATGTTTATTTTTGTTATGTTTTGTTTACATAAAGAATAAAAAGTTGCGTATGTATTAATCTGTGTGAATACCTTTCCTTATATTAGGCTTTCCCTAAAGAGGCTCCGTGCTGTAATTTTTTTTAATTAAAAAATTTTGTTTTTATTTTCTGTTACGTGCCGCTGTCTTCCTTGAAATTTATTTTTCTTTTTAAGTGCAACCTCGCCTATTACTGGAGTTGTTCGTATAAACTTAAGAATAAAAAAAAACTAATAACAGTTAAAATAATAACATTAACATTTACCGCGCAAAAATAATTCACCTAATATGTATGTTTCATATAATTATATGATTGACCACCAAGGGCTTATCCAACTTTCAAATCAGGAAGGTCATATTTTTTTCAGTAACTTCTTAACACTTTTTCTGTCACTGAAAATTTTAATGGAAAGTTAGGTACTGAAAAATTTTAATAAACTTGATGACCGCATCAAATTAAAAAATCTGTTTTTTCTCAAATCAAACTTTATGGGAGCGATTTGAATCAGGATATGCAAGGATATTTTAATTTTTGTTATCAAAATACTAAAATAGAACGTCCATGAACTACGTAATTTCATTTGGACCATTTCTTTTAATTCGTCCCTTTCTCCATGTAGATTAGGTACAGGTGGCTTTTGCTTAACCGCATCTTTCCCACAATAGAACGTAGTGTTTTTATTTATTAATTTCAGAATTCAGTTTGGAACATAATATTTTTTTATGTGTGGTAGCATAATTCGTTTGAAGTATTTCAGTAAAATTTCAAAATATCATAAGTACGTCATAAGTAATTCATGATTATTTATGAATTTTCAAATTCAAATCGATGTTTGTTTTAATTGTTCCGAATAAAGATATGAAGCTTGACTCCAATTCCCTTTTCCCATGTGGTCTAGCTTAGCTTTCTATTGGTACTACGGTCCCTTTCTAATGGTCCTGCATGCCTAATTTTGGCAAAAATCTTAGGGTAAAAATTTTTGATAAGCTTAATGGCATCATCAAATAAGCCAAGACGAAATTTTAATTTATGTATTTTTATTCAGGAGCCATGACCTCCTTACTACATCCACGTTGGCTGACCACATTATTAAAATTAAAAGTGTAGACCACCTTATCATTAGTTTCAAAACTTACAGCTTAACATACAAGAGGGTAGAAAATCATGAACTAATATTGGCCGCAACGACTCTATCTGCAGGCTCACTCCTCCAAAGTACACAGTATACCTAGCACATTGAGATTGTAAGATGCTAGCATAGTGTACTAGTGTCATCTGCTCGATAAAAAAAATAATGGTTAGTTCAAAATGACCCAGGAATTATTCCCCGTTCGAGAAAATTGGAGACATATACAATAAATTGATAAAATTTTTTTCACTTTCAATAATATAGGTACACAGTGAAAAAATTTGTGTTCTGCGTAAAAAAAAAACTAGTGGTTAAAATTTTTGTGTTAAATAAGTAACCCAACCCTGTCTTAATGTAACATTTAGTGTTTGTATTAAATGAAAATATTAATAAAAATTTTGATTTAACAGAATTAAAATGTTTATCTATTTTGAACAACACACAAATAACATAATGTAAACAACACCAATAAACTGGTTTCGCTCGCATCTATTGCTTTAGTTATAAGAGCGGGAGTAGTAGTAACTGATACCATCGGTCCCATCGGTCCCATCGGTATAGTATCGTTGCCATAATCATTGCAGTACTGGACACTGTGCGACGTGCGTTCAACAGAAACATATCTATGTATAGAATCAGACGGAATATTTCAAAATCAAAAGCGTATTCCTAAGGTTACATTGGTTTTAATTATTTAGATATTAAATATTAGTAAGTTAATTAAAAACATTATAGATTGAATTTTTTCTTTGTTTGCAGAATTTACTGCAATTAATTAAAAAATTGTCAAATATTAGGCGTTCCAGAACACATTCAAAGGGCAAAGAAGATCAGGTAAAGAAGGAAGAGTTGTCGTTCCATTTTGCCTTCCACGTTCAGTTTGACAACGATCTTCACAATTTTTGGGTATTGCTTCAACATTATTTTCATCAGAACACAACTTGTAGAAATATTAAATAAAAAAGTTTAAGTACTGAAAAATTATTTTTTTACTATTTCCTTTTATTTATATAATAAATAATTAAAAAAAATACTAACTTAAAAAAATAATATACCGACACATTTACTAAGTAACATATTAACATACTAAATCAGTTAATTTTACACATAATTGTGGTAAAATTATTACTAATGCCCATTTGTACCGTTTTCAGTTTAAGTAGGACTTAGTTAAGAAATGCTTAACTTTAAGAATTTCTTATTTATTTTGTGTGTTGCACCGCTGTGGTATAAGTAAAGCTTAGTAAAATATTTTATAAGTAAATGAAAACTTGGCAATACTGTTAAATCTAGTGAGTTCCTAGTAATTTTTCATTTTTCATGTTTATGTACAAGGACCGGATATTACAAATATCGTTCATATCCGTCAATTCAAAGCATACTGTCATTTTGTTTGTATATTTTATTTTAAGTAGAATAACAACTATTTTTCTTATTTTACATCGTACCTAATTGTATTTTAAAAAAATATTTTATTTCAAAATTATTTTTATATTTAAAAAAATAAATAAAATATAATCTATAGTTATGTAATAAATAAAATTAAATTAAATTAAAAAAAAAAAAATTATTTTGAAATTATTTTTGTATTATAATTATATTTGTATTTAAAAAAATAAATAAGATCTGATATAATGCAATCTTGGAAATCCAAAATCTATAATTTCCAATATATCCATATCGTCCTCCCATATTTCATTTACACGATCCATTTTTTATTTATTATTCAGGTGAACAAAAAACTGTATATAAAATAAAATAGATGTTTAACGTATCCGTGGTTTAATGTGACATAATACATATCCTCATTAACTAAAATGTGATAATATACAAATGTATACAAATGGACATATAGGTATCTAATGAGCATGTGCAAACGATTGCTTATCTTTTAAGATCAGTTTAAGCATTCACAATCGAAGGCTTAAAGTTAAGAATTACTTTTTGCTGTTAAGAACATCTTTGCGAACGATGCAACAAGATCGGTTGTTTTAAGAATTACTTAAAATTAAGTACTACTTAAACCATACGGTGCAAATGGGCATAAATAATTTTGTAAAATTAACACAAAATGTATGTCCTTTTGTGTGTTAAATCATTGACACAAATCTTGTTCAAAGATTTGACACATATGCTTTGTGTTAAAATAACACAAAAAATTGAGTGGACCCTTCTGGACGTGTGAAATGTGTTAATTCTAACACAAATTTTTTCACTGTGTACCTATAAAACCCAAAAATAAATTTATTTATGCATAATATGTAAACATATATTTATTAAAATTCTTGTCAGTTAGGAGCGAAAATATAATTTGTATTCAGTTACATTCTCCTCCATATTATTACTTTTTTTTTGGTGTGTATTTGCTCTAAGTAAACATAAATATATGTTTACGGAGTTAAATAATTAAGCCCTTAATAACAATAAACAATGGTGATTATTGCTTTTCATTATCTTAATGGACATATCTCATTACAAAATTTACATATAAATTATTCTATTCATATTGGTTTTGGAGAAAAAAAGGAAATAAACACAAAAACAGAAAAGCAATGTAAATGTTTTGATTAATATACAATTTTGAATTGAATGGGCAGTCATTTTATCAATAAGTTATAAAATATATTATCAAAATAATTGATTGTTTCTCTAACAATATTTTTTAATCTTTTTCAAATTTATGGTTAATTTATAATTTAACAAAATATGCCGGCTTCTCATTTAAATAATAAGTTAAAATTAATGATCGTTCAAAAAAAATCCAGCTGTTAGTGTTATTTTCTGAAATATGATTATAAATATTCAAAAACGTTTAAATTAGGGTTTTTTTTTATTCGAAATTGTTTGAACGGAATTTACTGTCGTCCGCATCATTATCCGAAAATATTTGAAATTGTAAAATATCTACTTAATAAATTTCTAACACTGACTGACTGACAGACAACGCACAGCCTAAACCGTTGGGTATAGAAGAATGAAATTTTGCACAGGAGTTCCCTATGTTCGACATTTTTGAAGTTAGATATATAAAAATATGTTACTATGGCTATTAAAATAAACAATATTTAATAAATCGTGGAAGTTGGTATTTAAGGCTTTTGAAAACATTGAAAGTGAGCAGAAAGTGAGCACCAAAATGATGCCGATGGGAAAGCCCATCGGGTATACGGCTAGTATACCTATATATTATTTATCTATATGTAATATGTAAATTTATCTATTAAATATCTATATGTTATTTTTTTCTGCATATTGATTAAGTAAGGCGTTCCATAAGTTTTTGCGCTGGCGAATCAAAATTTAAATTTGAGAATATTGGTGGTTCAAGAAAAAAAATTTAAAATACAGGAGAACACAGAGAAAATGTTGTCGTTTCGGTGAACAAATAATAGGTAACAGTAGTGTTTAACGCGTTCATGTCGACTAACTGTACATCACAGAACGAATTTTATATCTCCTATTCTAATTCAGTAACATTTTCTGAACAAATGAAGAACAAATGGAAAGGGCATAGCCGGGTAAGATAGGGAAAACGGCCCTTGACACAAAATTGATTGTTTTTATAGGAAATAATACTTCTTAGCCCCAGATACATTCATGTCGAATTTCAACCCTCCGAGGCTAATAGTTTATGAATACACAAACAGACAAAAATTTTCAAAAAAAATTCTTTTTGACGAAATTACTGAGTCGATTTATTTGAGTTTAATATAATATATTGTGTACCCACCTTAGGCAAAGTTAAAAAAAAAAGATTAATGTTATATCCCTTTATTATACTAATTTTTTTAAATTTTTAAATTTAAGTAAATTTTTTTCAGGTTTTAGCGGGATTGTTGTTATTGCTATACATTGTTGAAGTTTTTTGTTTCAATTTATTAAGTTAATGTTTATTATTATTAAAACAATATAATATTTAATACTTATTATATAATTTTTGTTTAGTTAGATGTAATTTTAATTAGTAAGTATGCTGAGATAATTTCATTAATTTCATTCAAATATTCAAATTCATGATAAAATTAACCTTGAAAATTATTTATTACGAGTTAAAACATATTTTTTATAACAAGTCAAAATATATATTTTTTTAGACCGTCACAGGAACTCCAAGAACTGCAACTCAGGGGAGAAGAGAACATTTAATTGCACTCCTTAGAGTTAAGCTGTGTTTTAGAAATAAGGCAGATGCTTTACTTTATGGTAGTTTTTATACATAAGTAATATATGTAGTACCGAACATCGCATGTATTTGTATTGAGTTATTTCTATGTTCTACCAACTAAAGTTTTTACATAAAAATATATGTTATAGAGTATTAAGAGACATATTATTGAACAAAAAATAGTGGGTGTCGCTAGCGCGTAATTGCCAAAAAAAATTTACTTAAATTTAAAAATTTAAAAAAATTAGTATAATAAAGGGATATAACTTTAATCTTTTTTTTATTACTTTGCCTAAGGTGGGTACACAATATATTATATTAAACTTAAATAAATTGGCTCAATAATTTCGTAAAAAAAAAAATTTAATTTTTGTCTGTTTGTGTATTCATAAACTATTAGCCTCGGAGGGTTGAAATTTGACAGGAATGTATCTGGGGCTAAGAAGTATTATTTCCTGTAAAAACAATCAATTTTGCGTCAAGGGCCGTTTTCCCTATCTTACCCAGCTATGCCCTTTCGTACTCGAATCATCCAAATTTTATTATCAAATTTGTATAGTTATTAATTCAAAAAAGAAAAAATTTAATTTGACATTATCACGTACACCAAATTTTTAAAAAGCCTAAAAACCGTAATTTAGATGCTAGAAACATGAAATTTGAAAGTGGTCAATGCTTTTCAACTGGTACAATTTGTTTTCAATACTGTTTTTCTAATTTTGACAAATTTATAAATGCAAACATAACAGAAAAGTCGCACCAGGGAACTAAATTACATTTTCAGAATGAATTTGATAAAAAAAAAGTAGATCTCCAAGTAAATTAATATAGAAAATTGACTCAATAAAGATATGTTGCATATAAAATTTACTAATCTTCAATAGACAGATGTTTAATTATCATCTGATTTATTGGTTGTTTTTTTTTTTTTAAATAAATTTAAATTATCCTTGTGAATTCGAGACTGCAGACAATCGTGGGCTACATTTTGTAAACCTCTGGTTTAAGTCTTTATGAACTTAACATTTTAAACTCCTTTCAGATAATAGAATTTAAAGTCTAAACCAGCCAATAGTTCTTGAAACCATAATAAATGGGTAAAGAATTAAAAACTGTAGACACAAAACGTTAGCAATTTTCTCAATATGTAAGTGTTTTACTCAATATATAAAACACTTTCTTCGTTATTCTTATTACGTAAGTAAAAGACGTTATATTTTTGACTATAATTTAAATACGGATTTGATTATATACAAAAACAAAAAAAAGTAAAATAAAAAATAAAAAAGTTTACAGGAATAACATAACAGTAACCTGATTATCATCTGAAATTCATTAATTCTCACTTGTTAGCCTATGTATCCCATTTATTTTATCATTATTATAACGAACATCTATAGTCAGTGAACGACGCTGCATGATGCTTGCTTGTGCTTAACACCACACAACGAAGGCCCCAGCTTCGACTCCCATACCATTTTAATCGTTTCGTCCCTCATCATCCAACAGCATATTATACAGTGCTATATTTTATTCTTTTCTATCATCTGGATATTTTTATTACTTGTTAGCGAATTTTCGAATTAAGAATTCAACTATTACTGCCGCCACTGTCATGACGCGACAAAAATTTGTTTTGAGGACCCTGGAAGTTGAAGATGACTCTTGGATGGGTTCTTCGCTCATTGTCAGACACGTTCGATGCCTGAAACCTCGAAAAAATAGGCCAAAATTTAAAAGTTTTGCGAAATTTATTTTTACACTATTGCAAAGAACGGAAAAATCACGTAAGATGCGCTTTTAAAGCTTTATTCTATGTAAGCGGATTTTCGAGAAAAAATAATTTTTATAGTCGAAATTCATTCAGTTTAGGATGCTGTAACCTAAAGTGAGATGGGCGACGGGAAAATTCCCGAAACCTGGGTAAAAACGATTACTTAGCTGTACTTATTTGCAAATGTTTTTTTTAATTAGATCTGTATATATTTGTTAATTGTGCGTGGAGTTTTACATAATATAATGTTGATGTAAAGTTTTCTAATTATTATTATCATAAAACCACTTCAGTACATACTGAATGTTTATTTATCTTTAAATTTAAAAATACATGCATACATATTATGTCGGATAAACATAAGACGACTCTTCAACGAAGTTAGCAATTAATTTAAATTTATAACTCAGGGTGTTTAAATTTCAGAGAAATATCTACGTTTTAAAAAAAAAATTAAAATACCACGAAATTCAATATTGACAAGTGAGAATCGAGCTAAAATTTCGACGTTTTGGAAATTGTAGTACTTAAAACATAATCTAAAGGGACAAAAACTATGGAAAAAACTGTCGTGGTAGGCCCAGGAAATGGACACCGAAAAACGAAACGCGTATTGTACAACTAGCCACGAAAATAAATTGTCTAGAGAAAAACTGTCGAACAAAAATTGTATAATAACGTGATATATTAATTAGTATTTATGTAGTCTGAAGATTAATTATTTACGTTTAGCAAATATTCGTTATGAAACAGAGGTTTTTGATAGTTTAATTCAAAAATGTTACGATAAATAGTAAATTAAAATAAATACCCACTTTTCGGGAATTTTCCCGGGAATTTACCCCGTTTTTACCCACTTTGGGAATTTTCCCGGAAAAATTCCGGGTAGAATCCCATCTCTAGTCATATATCATCGTCTATGTAAAATGTTTGTGTTACGGTTCCGGAGAAAAATCTTGTAACTCTCACACTTTTATTTATATTCTACAGGTGTAACATGTATAGATAGATCTCAATTAATAAATAGTAAAAAGTAAATAAATTTTTAAATTGGAAAGAGGAAATGAAAATATTTTTTCTCAGATCTTATGTTGGATATCGTTAGAAAGGGTTATTAAAGTTAAGCTAAGATTCCTTTTAGGTTTTTTCATTTTTTAGCAAAATGAAGCTGCTAATAATAAGTCAAGGAAAGATAACACAGTCAGTCGGTCCGACAATATTTTTGTTTTAATAAAAGACACTGAGGATCTGATTAAGAGAAAGAAAAATGCGTATGTATTGGTTATACTGATATAAAAAAAAATAATTTTTTTAACGTAAACAACTCATTGTATATATATAGTAATGAGCAAATGCAAGATCAAAACCAACACTTGACAGTCTTGGCCTTGGTCTTGGTCTTGAAAATACAGTCTTGGTATTGGTCCTTGTCTTTGTATTGCTAAAGAATCTTGCACTTTCTTGCATTTTTTATTAGCGAATTTTTTCCTTCTAAAATCAGAATTTTCTCTCTTTACGGTATTAATTATACTTTTAAACTATTTAAATGATCTAGCAAGAGTCTTGCTTTTTTCTTGCTATTGCTCACTTGAGTCTTGGTATTGGTCTTGCAGCCAAACTTATAGTCTTGGTCTTGCAAAAAATGCAAGACCAAGACAAGACTGCAAGACCAAGACTAATTTTGCTCACCACTGTATATATATATATATATATATATATATATATATATATATATATATATATATATATATATATATATATATATATATATATAATGAGTTGTTTACGTTAAAAAAATTATGTTTTTTTATAATACGCATTTTATATCCGTGTAACCAATACATACGCATTTTTCTTTCTCTTAATCAGATCCTCAGTGTACTTTTATTATTAATTGTAAATACTTTTTCAAATTTTTGGCAAATTTCTGAATGTAAAATTCAGTTATAGCAGCCAAAAAAATCACATAAAATACATTTTGAACCATTATCCTATGTATATGCGAGTTTTTCAAAAAAAAAAGTAATTTTATAATCGAAAATTCGCTATGTTATGCAGAATGCTGCGACAGGAGTATTTTTCGTGCTTTCTTAGTCAGTCAGTCATTCAACCCGGTGGCCGGTGTGAATGAGTGAAAACTCTTCACCAAATAATAATAATAAACGCGCGTTTCTTTTCCTGAGATTTAGTATAAAAATATTATTCTAATAATATTACCTCAATAATGAGAAAAGGTTTTGTTCACGCATTGCGTGAGTGTGAGCGTGATTCGCTTGTTGTTTGCGATGGTTAGTTATATTGTACGATTCGTGACGCCTTTTCTTCACCCTGCTGTTTACTTATTGCATTCACTCGCTTGCCTGCCACTCTTATTATTGCGGTTATATGTTTTGAATTCATTTTTATTTTTTTCTTATAACTTCCTTCCATCCATTCATTCCTCCTTCGTCTGATTCTTATTATTATTATATTATGGTTTTTATTATTTTTACACGTAGACACGTTAGATTGTCACGTATCTATCCATACAGAGCATACAGCGAGCGATGAAAAGAAGATAGAAATTGTATGTATGCGTTCTTACTTTTATATTCTGATTTAATTGTATTTTCAACGATTTCTATCTGAATAAAATTCTAATCGTACTTCGATCATTAATATCTACGGTTTTCAAAGAGTTTCTTCCTATTTTTATGTTATTTTGAAACACTTTCATTCAGTTGAATAGACTATTCAAATATAAATGTAAAAATTTATATTTCAACATTTCTTGTGTCTATTTCAAAAACATTGAAGTTTTATTAAATTTAAATTATTGATTGGTAAAAGAAAATAATTTCTTAGGAAATTGATTGTCATCAATCTTGTTCTGACATTCTTTGTTTTGGGCTTGCAGCTCTACAAAATCGAGACCATTATCAATAGCATATTACAGAGATAATGTGTATGTAAAGGCAGATCCAGACGCAACGTTTTATCTGAACGATAAAACGTTCATGCAAGTCGTTCGACAAAACGTACAAAAATTAGTGTGTCCACACGTCTCCAACTTATCGTTCAAATTTCAGTTTCACGACGTTTGTCATGGAGGAAACACTTCTTTGGGCACTCTATGGTGTTCGCATTTTAATAAAAAATAAAACAAAAAATAGAAGATTAAGATGGTATAGGGAATGGCTCTTAAAAGACATGAATTTTCTTATGTGACTATTACGTGAGCCTCATAATGAAGCAGTTGATTGGCGTAATTACCTAAGGATGGACACTGAATCTTACAGCCATTTATTAAACTCTTTTAGTAGATTTAAATATTTTAGCCCGTTCTTTTTTGTAAACGATTCGTAAAGAATTAATTATTTTTTACTGTCTCCTTGTAATCCGTTTCGTCAATGGCTCTGTATTTTTTAATAAGTTCATTGTATGCTTGTGACTTTTTATTCCGGTCACTGTACTCTGGGTTTTTAACTTGCCACAAGCAAGTAAAACTCCTATAAAGGTCAATAAATTCACACAAAAACTGACGGGAGCATTGACGAAGATCAGACATTATAAAATAAAACGAAAATTATAAAATAAAAAACAAAATTTATACAAAAAATGTATAAATTTTTATTTTCTAAAATTTTAAATTTTTAAATTGAGGGACACGAAGCAATAGAATACTACGATATTATGTATAAAAATACTACAAAACGTTTCGATAAAACGAAAGTCTGTCCAGACGCACCAGCTTGTCAAACCAATTTTCATAAAATGATGCCTGGCAGCTCAAAATTTCGACTTATCGTAGAACCTCATTTCCGTCCTGCAAGACGTACGTTTTGCGGTCCACACGCTACGTCTTATCTGAACGACTTGTCTGAATCGACAAGTCGTTCAAATAAGACGTTGCGTCTGGACCGGCTTTAAGATCAATCCCGGCTGAGCCCCCACATGTATAAAATTAACCTTACTTTCTTTTATTTAATACACTGTTGTGGATTGTTGAGTTGAAGAATTTTTTTTACAAACTAGCTTCTATCGAAGCTGATAACGTCTGGTTGTTTCCAATTAAATTCAGTTAACTTAAGCATCTTTCCATAATTTAAAATAAAATAAAAAATTATAGCTTCAACCTTCGCCTTGCATTTACTTGTGGCTATAGCTTATTCTTTTTGAATTTTTGTTTACATACTGCAGTCTTCGTACAGGAATATAATTGTAATAATTTTTCGGAAATCAAAAGATTTGAATTTGTAGGAAAACACGGAATTGAATAGCGGGTTTTATATGAAATTCTATATTTTGCAAAAAAGAAAAAAATATTTTGTTGAGTACATTGTCAAATATAATTTCGATGCACGGAAGCCCATTATTCAATAACTGCATTATTACATCACATTTGTTTTATACATTTTCACTTCTCACTTTTACTTGTGTTGAGTGCAACTACGCGAAACAAAGAGGATAAAATATTGAAGGGTAGTTGAAAATTTTTTGTAGCAGAAATACATTTATATTTGATTTATAAAATCAATTTAGCGTAAAATATTATTTAAAATTTTTTTGTTATAGGTACATTTATAAAAATAGTAAATGTGTTACATATAGAAATTATTGTCAATCGATTAAATAATATTGATGGATAACAAAAGCGCCGCCTATTTGTTCAATGCCGAATAGGTAAGTGGTGACGCAATTTCTTTTTTGTTTTGTTTTGTTTTTTTTTTTTTTTTTATTTTTTTATGCTTTCAATCTGAACAACACAGATGTTTGTTTCTTTTTTTTGATAGAAAATGCTCGAAACAGAATTGAATTTTAACAGTTTTTTTTTGTAATTTTTATGCAAATGCAATATGCAAACAAAGCAATCAAAGCAAGGTTTTTCAGTGATTACATATATTTCATGTTTTTGAGGTCAAAGTACCATTTTTGTTTTTTGGATAAACACAAAATTATTTTATTAACTCTCTTTTTGTTTCGCCTGTCAGACCTCCTTCAGACTTTTTTCTAAGCGGGGCGGCTTTTTCAAACAATCCACAGCATTCGCAGACTCGAACAAAATTTGGAAAACTTATGAAGCATTATTTTTTGATAATTTGACCACCTGGTTCTGATGCCAGATAGTTCTAGAATCTGACTGGTCAATAAAAGAATAAATAAAATACCCCCTATCCTGCATAGCATAGCGAATTTTCAGTGACAAAAATTAACTTTTTCTCAAAAACCCGCTCACATAGGATAATGATTCAAAGACGTATCTTATATGATTTTTTTCACTCTTTACCATGGTGTTATACTTTTAAATTTTGTATAACTATACAACCTGATGTGGTGACAATTGATATTTGCGTCCATTTTCGCATTTGAGGATAATTACTTTAGTTCAAATATTTGTAACTTTAGCTTTGTTTCAAAATTAGAATATTTTGCATAAGTAAATTTTATTCTAACGATTCTTCCAAGATAAGAATAGGCAAATTCATAGTGAAATGGGAAGAGTACCTAATATTCGGATCCATTGTTCATTTGCGTTGTTTAGTTTTCTAACAATGATATTAATTTCTCGAAAACATATTTACTAGGGCTTCTAATAAATATACATTTGGTGTAAAGGATACAGACGATTGAGATACCATTGCGCATCATGTAAAAGTTATAGTGGGAGAAAATGTCAGACATTTTGAATCGTAGTACAGTAACGCTCAACGAATGGTATATTATCCATTGTATTTTGTTGTGCAAATAGTTTAATAGTTATACTGAGTTTTACTATCTTGTCGTTTGTTTCATCACTGTTTTAATATTTAATTTTTATATAGAATAATATTTTTAAATAAAAAATTTAAATTATGAATTCACTTTTTATACTGAACATAAAATTATTGAATGTCAGTACCATTTTTGTGTTCATTACGGTACTTTTTGTACATATTTACGTGACAAGGAAAATAATATATATGCGCAGTACATTTTCTCTCAGCCGTATGTATCGTTACAGTCAGTTATACATACTTAAATCTGAAAATGTTTTTTCTTCAAAATTAAGTCCGTACTTAAATTCAGTTATCTAATACATCTGTACTTGATAATTTTACTTAAATTTTTAAAAATATTAACAACACAATTTAAAAAAAAAAAACCTTAAAGTGTTTGTTTTGATTACACCTGGTCATAATATATTTTTAAATCATTAAAATTTTTTCAAGCGTAGAAAAGATCCTTTTTGTTACGTCTATGAAGAGCCCCTAAGAATTCATATTTATAAAAGGTACCATATTTTATATATCAGTTTCAGTTGTGGGTAAAACAGTTCATAGAACAAATTCAATTTGATTCACTTTTGTACATCAATAAAAGAAAATAATTATTTTTGAATACCTATTTTAAATTATGGGCTCTTGGATTATTAAATATTCTTTTACCTATATAGGCATTTCATTGTTATGTAATTATAAATATGATAAATATTAGTCAAAACAGATTTTATTCAAATATGGTTGGTTGCAATTCGGTTAAAAAATAATTCATGTTTACATTTTTTTATTGTATTTACTTATTTACTAACAAATATTTTTTCATTCAAATATTTTTATCCAAGAAATCTATTCTCTATTTTCGTGTAACACCACATGGTTACCGATTATTTGGTAATGAATTTTGATACAAAAATTACAGTAGTTAACAGAAATCATGAATTTAATAAAAGATGCTGATTGTTTATATACCCTATTCGTTTTTTTGATAAAATTGTAAATTAAATTTTGTATTTATTGGGAATTATTTATCTGTATTGATTTGGGAATTATTTATTTGTATATACCTACATTGTTCCATTATCGTTATGAAATAAAAGTAAAATAAAAAAAAAATTATTTAATTAATATAAAAATCATAAAAAAAATTGTTCTGCTGATGCAATCATATAATTTTATCAATTAAATGTTAATTAAATTATTAAATAAATTCATTTGATCCGAGAAATAGTTTTTTCCAGACAAATGACAGTTAGCATTAACGGAGAAATTGTCGTTTACTGCTTCTCAAGCAATTTTATCACGGAATTTTGTTACATTACTTGTTTATTTCTTAACAAATTTATATAGATGATTCTAAATAAACTATACAAAAACTTTAGTAATATTCTTTCTTAGACATTTTCTTTCCTAGTTCAGTATAGAATATTTCAACGTGTAAGTGCCGATGCACACACGCGTTTCCTACCGCTTCATGCACGCAGCGGCACCGCAAAATGTGATGCACACATGCGGTTTTTTCACCTTGCGTGCACGCAGCGGCACTGCACGTTTAACCGGTTGTCGCAGTTGCAAAACTAGTGGCGTTGTTGTAAATTTGGACAATGCAATGCATAAAATATAATTTTTATACTATTAGTTAACGTAAAAATTAATATAAAATTAATTTCTTACTTCTCTTCTATCTATCTCTTCATGGAAATCCATGTCTTCAGGTTTACCAAATTAAAGTATGTCGTGAGAAACTGTAATTCAATCCAAAATTATAGTTGAGTAAATAAAAAAAGGATCTTTTTTCGACAAAGCCAAGAAAAATACCATTTTTAAGGGAAAATAGAACATACTATGAGCAAAAACACAAAACAATAATAAACTGTAAACAAAATATAAAATTAAAAAAAATGTCGAAAATACAATTGCAAACAATCCAATAATGATTTATTTTTTTAGATTTTATAAATAATTTTTTATAATTTTATAATTAAAACTCTGTGTTACACAGTAAAATTCATAAAATTGGTATATTAAAACTGATATTACTACATTGCTGATAAAACAATAAACAAATCAGTTGCTGTTTGTTATCATTCTCGGAATTTGTTGTACAGTGATTTTTGCAAATGACAGAAAAAAATTAAAACTAAAATTTTTAATGGAATTTACAAAATATAAAAAGTGAATCGTTTTCAGAAGCAAAATGAAAGTTTTTTAATAATAAATTTAGGTATGTATTAGGATTCAACCATTTGATGAGTTTTGTGTAAATAACAGAGAGGAAATTAAATCCAAATACATATATATTTCTATACCTCCACTGGAATTATTAGCTATAACCCTGTAACATTCAACCATCAATTAAAACAAACAACAGTTCGACGTCCATTTTTCAACAGTTATATATTTTCTGCGTGAAAAAACCGTATGTGTGCATTGACGAATTGAAAACAATGTACTACAACAACGCAGTTGTGGCAATTTACCGGTGCGTTGCCGCGGCGGTGCTGTAGGGAACTGCCGCACAAAATGCACGCTGCGTGCTCGCAGCGGTGCCGCGCGGCACCGCAACTATGTGTGCATCACACAATTAAACCAATGTACTTTCGACCGCAGTTGCGTGCACGCGGCGGTAAAACAAAGCATGTGTGCATCGGCTTTAAGTTTCGCACGTTATCTGACAATTTATCAAAGATAACTAGTTTCTCTACATAAACAGACCAGAGCCGTGGAGAAGAATAGTGGACCCCGGAAATAAACCACATTATCTAAAAATTTTCCCTGAAAAAATAAGTAACGATAAAAATAACAATTAACTTCTTTAACATTTTCCGGGCTTTCTTTTCAAGCCCAGACCCGGCGGTGTCGACTCCGGGTGCTCCCCCTCTCGTCGGACCAAAAACAGACAACATACTTACAAGGAAAGGTATCCAACTGTATCTCTAAAAAATTTTTGAAACTTTGGTGGATTGTAGGTCTTATTAAAACTAATCCAAAGCCATATTTCATTCGTGCCCATAAGCGGTTTAAGGGGGTGAAACTCACCTCTGAAAATTAGAATTTTTTTCAATTTTCTTAAATATCTTAGAAATGGTAAGAGCTTTGGTAGGGAAACTATATATTAAAGTAAATAATTTCGCATATACAAATTTTAAATTTGCCATAATTATTAATATTCATATTATTGAAGATGGTTAAAAAATTACTCAACCAATGTCAACAAATTTTTATGGGACCGCCTGGAGAACATTATCTACTAACTAAAAAAAGAATGGTGAAAATTGAGCCAAAAATGTGGGAGAAATAGGTGTACATACATAAAAAAAAAAACATACGGGTAGAATTGAGAACGTCCTCGTTTTTGAAGTCGGTTAAAAAGTTAAAATTTTTCTCAAGTTAATATTAACAAAGGGTGTATTTATGCAACAAGAATTAAACTGGTGTGATGTACATTAATTAAAAATTCTTTTATTTACACATAACAGTCTCCTCTTTTATCAAAAAATACCTGATAAAATTAGGGATTGAGGGTGGGGGATGAAACCCTAATGATTGTATAATTTTAATTTTGGTTTCATAATAAAGATCTTAAAGTGCCATTTACAAATATATATAGTTTTCTTACCAAAACTCTTACCATTTCCAAGATATTTACAAAAATTGAAAAAAAAACTCTATTTTTCACCCCCTTAAACCGCTTATGGGGACGAACGAAATATGGTTTTGGATTAATTTTAATAAGATCTACAATCCACTAAAGTGTTCAAAAATTTTTGACAGATACTTTTGGATACCTTTCCTTGTTAGTTTTATATTATGGTATCTTCTTCTAGGAACAAAACAGCATATTTTTTAAGAATAATTTTACAAAATATGAACACATATTAAGGATTTGTTTCGTAAACACAATCAAAAATGGTGAATAGAATATTCATTCTCACAAGAGTTGTGAACGGGTGGTACTGCCTAGTGGAAAATATCAAAACTATTCAGAGATGATTATTAGTTTGTCCACTAGATGAAATTGAATCGTTTCTCATCTATGAGATTTTGAACTTAATAAAATCTAACCTCCGGAAAAATTAAAACGAAAAATTAAGTAAACGCCTGTATCATTGGACATAGATATTATAGTATAATATTATAATTATATAAATTGAAGAAAATCCTGTGTACTATATAAGTGTGTAGAAACTGTTTATTCAAACACGATCACTGTAAACTGTTACTGAATATAACAATGATGACATTTAACGCTGTTATCTTCAAATGACAGTTGAACTAACAACAACAACAACAACAAACAGCAATCTTATACCCAACTTGTTCGCCATATACATAGTTCGCCGTATACAACACAACAATGAGCGTATATCATAATTTCAAGTTCAATATTATTACTTATCACTTGATTCTGACTGTGTGTGTGTCTCATTCTAGTGGGTATGTAATAATAAAGATGAAGCTAGCTAGCTCTAGCTAGGTTAGTTTTACATAGTTTGTAGGATATTTGATTTCCATACTTATAACAACAATAATAATTATGTTTGCCATAAAATTATTGTTGTTATATTATTTTGTGTGCTATTTGCACCTACCGTATGTCCAACCAAACATCTGTAAGGCGGCCTGTATACACCATCAGTACCTAATAATGTCAATATTTTGAAATACTGACAGTATAACTGATTGTGTATTGGCAAATTATAAAAATAATCATTCATTAAATTCTTGTCAGTAAATGCTAACAGTATTACTGATCATGGGTGGATCTTTGCACTTGATCTCGACATTTTAGAAATTACAAATCCCAGAGGACTAAAAATCCGGATGAGAATGTTCCAGACCAGGGCTTTATACTGGGATTCAAAATAATTCTATACTCGAGATATTAATAAAAGCAAAATTTTGACACATTTTGATCAGTGGTTTTGGTGTATTAGGATGAATGCGGGAGAGATACCGCACATTTTGAAAACACTTGATAATTCTTAAGGGATGCATTTAATTGATTTGAAATTTGGTACACAATAAATGTAAACATTGTTCTTTAAAATTATTTATAAATAATTTTAAATTGAGTCATAAAGGATTCATAATTAACATTTTTGTAGAGCCTGCAAAGCGGCGTCTCCCCACACCTATGGGAGAGATGCCGCATCAAACAAAGTGAGACGCCGCATAGTTCATATTAAAAATGTTGCATTTTACCCATATCTCCATACATGATGCATGCCATATGTAACCATTTTTGGTACTTTATACATCTTAATCAGTCAACTTTTTTTTGTTTCTGACTACCTTTCAAAACATTCAATACACAGGCAATCATCATTATTTTCGTTATCTTTACTAATATGAGGGCCCTTCCTGATCCATTATATTTACATCTTTTATATTTACGTGAAATAATTTACAGTCCAAAAAAAAAATTGCATAACTAAGGTATATAAGCCTATGTCTTTAACATGTAATATGATGCGGCATCTATACCAACTTGAAATGCGGCATCTCTCCTTTTTGTTGGGATAGATGCCGCATGTTGCAATAGCAAGCATAGTGCGGAATTCCAACCTAAAATTTTATACAGTACTTTAAAAAATATACCTAAAATAATAACAAAACTCATTTTCATTAAAACCATGAAATATACATTCTTAAATTCTAATGAATTAAATGCTTGATAAAATATTATGTTAAAATACTTACTTTTCAATAATTAAAAGTTGGATAATTACTAAACTGATGGACTAATCATAAATTTCACCATATACAACTTAAATAAGTAGCTTATTTTAAACATATAATCCATTAATAGCGCTATCTATCAATCAGCGGACGAACTATGGCTACTGCGGCATCTCTCCCGACGCGGCATCTCTCCCACACTTACCCTACATTGTAGGTATATATTAAAAATGTATTATATTGTATACTTATCTTTAACTTTTTGGAAAAATCGAAAAATTTGCAAACCCTATAGTTGTGAAAATCGACAAAACTTACACGAAAGATATAACAAAGTATCCCAGTTATTTTAAGAGTAAAATTTTTTCCCATAAGTCACGTGACATTTTATGTTTTCTTTAAGTAATTTTACTTTCCTTACCAGAACTGAAAAACTTTTGAAATTGTGCAGCAAATAGGAGTCGAAGCGCACTTCCAATGGGCAATCGACTTTTGGTCAAAATGGTATCACAATAGGTAGTAATGACTTGAAATATAAAGTTTCCTCTCTGAGATGGGTGATGGCACAATTTCTATAAATTTTATAAAATTAAATTTAGTGAAATTTCAATTTGCAACAACTTTGCTTCCAACAACTCTCCTTAAAAATTGTACCCTTCTACTCCTAAAATTCCAAAATTGTTTGTTTCTGTATAAGCTTCGCATGAAATAGACCTTTTCATTTCGGTTTTTTGACTGTTATTCACAAATACTTATACATCAATATTTTAACACTTACTGACTCACATCTCTCTCCCTCCAGTAGGTTTCAAAAAACAAAACTGATTTTCAGCTCATTTAAAATGTTGAAATAGCATTTTTATAAATTTCTCTTTATAAAACCGAAAGTAAGAAGACATACGATAAATAGTTTGCAATATCATTGTATTATTTTCACCGTATAGAAAACTCAGTACAGTAAAATTATTATATGTAGCTGTTTTCAAATTAACAGACAACATTCCCATATAATGTTTAGAAACTATTTGCCGTTTGTTAAATAGGTAGTTCCCGCTTATATTTTATCACACTCAGAAATGTTCTCACTTATTTCCTATTTATTTTTATTGTTTTAAGAAATAAGGTAACGGTATTTAATTTGAAAACAACTGTAAATATGTACTTACGTACAAGATGAGCAAATAATGATTGTTAATTAATAATATTTTGAGACAAAACTATGAGGTATACTTGGTTTGGTATGTAAATCGTATTCTGTATCAGTTATTTTGCTGAATTTACATTTTATTGAAAATTGTAGTGTTTTCATGTTGTGTTGTTGAAAACTGAAATAATTTTGATAGTGAGATTTTGATTTGCTTTTATTTCATCAACTTGGGCACTGTCCGCAAATATTTATATTATTATTATGTACACAATAAATCGTAGGTTTCTACGGTCTCAAGTTTTGTTGACCTCTTGGTTTTAGTTCTTTTGGAATTAGTTCTTTTTGTGATCATTGTTAATTTATTAATGTAGATTATACCATACTAGCTATAATATACTTCCCGAAAACCCTAAGAAAAGAACCAATATTTCTTTGTAATTAGAAGAATATTTTCCAGGTCCTGTAATATATCGTTTGATGCAATTTTTGTTCCAAAAATGATTCGTCTATGACCCAGAATGACCGAAATATCTTAGAGCAATATAATTAAATTTTAAATAGAAATATCATCTGTTCATATTCAAGAATCCGGATTTAGAAGATATCAAAAAAATGATGGTGAGAGCGCTGGCTTGAATAGTAACTTTCCTATCAGAAGAATCATAATTTTTGAAAAAGGAATATCTACAACATACTGATGCACAGTGAAAAAATTTGTGTTAAAATTAACCCATTCCACATGTCCAGAACGGTCCACTCAATTATTTGTGTTATTTTGACACAAAGCATATGTGTCAAATCTTTACACAAGATTTGTGTCAATGATTTAACACACATGAGGACATACAATTTGTGTTAATTTTCCAGTATCAGAGTTAGTTGTTAAACTTTTTTATTCAATATTTTACTTACACTGCAGCTTAAGATATTTGAAAATCGTCAAAAATTATAACGATTTTGTTCATATATTATTATAAATGAGACTCAAAGAGCGCAAAGTAAGTCAGTCCTTTGTAAAAATTCTTAGTTGTTTCCATATATATGTACCAAAATATAATAAAAAAGATGAAAGTAGTTCTTATTATTAAACAAAACCGTTTTTTCAGTTATTGACGAATATAGTTTTATTAAACGTTTAAAAATGAAACAATTTTCTTACATTTTAAGGTTATTTTGTTACAGATTCGGTTAAAAAAAATCATCTAAGCTTACGAGATTGTACCTATATTATATAATACAATAATTATATGATAGTATAATTAGTAAGCTTACATGTTTTTTTGTAACTGAATCTGTAACAAAATAACCTTAAAATGAAAGAAAATTGTTTCATTTTTAAAAGTTTAATAAAACTATATTCGTCAATAATTGAAAAAACTTATAATTTTTCGGTTTCGTGTAATAATAAGAACTACTCTCATCTTTTTTATTATATATATTTTGGTAGATATATATTCTAATGTAAGTTAGGTACTTATAGCATTCTTTTGCTCTACACAAATATTATGTTACTTCCTTGTTGTTCAAAACAGGTTAACATTTTTATTCTGTTAAATCGAAATTTGTGTTAATAATTTCATTTAACACAAACACGAAATGGTACATTAACACAGGGTTGTGTTACTTATTTAACACAAAAATTTTAACCACTGGTTTTTTTTACGCAGAACACAAATTTTTTTACTGTGTGGGCTGGAAATCAGGTTAATTATGTCAAGATCGAAAGCACTCGCAATTTGTTTTAAAAATATAAGAAACTGACAGTTAGTTGTACAAGTGCTTCGAGTTTGTAATTATAAAAATATTTATAATTTTTATTTTTGCGTTAAAAACCAGTAAGTGACGCGACTAGCTTTATGAAAAAAATGGCCAGAAAACGACATTTCATATTACATAACTAAATGTTATTCCAGTTAATGGTGAAAATGATTCCAATTTACAATAATTACTTATATTTAAGACTAACGAATAGCTTCTAAGTACTTCTCTAATGCCTCAGAAAATGCTGATATTTATTTGAAGTGGTCGGGAAACAACATTCACATTATATACACGACTAAATGTTATTCCAACTAATGGCAGAGATAATTCGAGAATATGGTAATTCTATTTAAAATTAAAGAATCGTTTTTAAACACTTTTCTAATACTTAATAAAGTATTGATATTTATCTGAATTACATGGTCGGCCAAATCTTCGAAAAACCACTTTTCATATTAATTAGAAAACTAATAATGATCATATGCCATCCTATAATTTTTTTGAAATTTTATCAAGCGGTGATTGAAAAATGGTTAAGAAACACTGAATTAAACCATCGTCCAAAGTTGGTAATGTACGAGCACTCTAACTTATAAAAGCCATCCTACTTTTGTTAATAGTAGACTAACAAAAAATATACTTTTACGTCAAATTTTCTGACTGTATTAGAAACTTTATAACTCTAGTTTAATACAAAGACTACACTTATAATTTGTCGTAACCACATTAAAAAAATTTTACACTGCATTTTTTGTTCTTGTAACACTTGATAAATAATTTTATACGACATAATACACACACTCAAGGCACCATGAGTGATTGTAATGATAATGATAAAGCTTTGCGCTTTTAAGCTCTTCAAATGAAAATACCAAACGAGACGAAAGCGAGGTTTTAATATTATAAAATTTAATAATATCTCTTTGTTGTGTTTATTATTATACATATGTGATGTGGAACAGTAAGTAGGAAACATATGTATGTAAAGAGAGTTCCACAGAGAACATATACCACCCTGTTAATTTGTCAACCTACTGACTTTCTAGGGTTCCAAAGAAAGTAAATTTTGAGAATCATTATAATTTCGCCACATCTGTTTGTAAATTATAAACTAAACCTATTACTTTCTATTTGTGTCAAAAAAATTTCGATAACAGTTTTACTGTCTCTTAAATAGCGTAAGATTCGACACTGACTATTCCAAAGTGGTCAAGTGCAGGTGGACTACCTAATGCGATGAACGAAATTATGAATTCATAAGCATTTCGTTATTAGAATTACAAATCCTACATTAACGGAGCGGTATCGCTTTAATTAATAATCTAGGGTACTGTGTTCGAATCCTAGTTACTCTCGTTGATTGTTTATTTACTTGTTCATGTTTTAGTTCTATTACTATCTTTAAAGGAATTCGTCAGTAATTGAGAAGTTAATAGGTTAATAAAAACAGAATTAAGTATAAATAAAAATATAAATTTAGTATAAAGTTTATATGCAATTTTAACAATTAATAAATATAAAATTGATGATAAAATTAATTGAAATTCTAATAAGGTACATGGGGGTAATATGGTCACCTTAAGCTTTGAGGTCATATATCATAAACACTAGGAGAAGGAAAGAGAAAAAACCAATTGTCAACTATTGTTAATGTATTGTTAAAAAAAAAAAGCACAACAATTTTTGTAACCATTAAGAACTTGAAAAAAAACAGTTTACTTAAAACAAGGGAAAATGGTCATATTTCCATCATGTGTAGAAAATATGGTCATGATCATGTCTTCGTCATATCTGTGAAGGATAATTTACTTTTTTCGTCCATATTTCTTGTAGATGCTGAATGTCTAGATTGAACAGAGAATGAAGAAATAGAAGGTCGATCCTCATGACAATCCGGGAAGTTTACTGAGGTAGTTTTGTTCAGTGTTAATTCAATTTGGCAAAATTGAACACATATTTCTGCAGAACTGAACTTTTTTAACTGTCAAAGTGGCGTCTGTAAAACAGTACCCACGACATCTGGTTTACTAATTAGCTTGACTATGGGCTCTATATTAATGGTGCCATTTGCTATATATTTCCTGCGCTTTTCGAGATATAAGAAAATGACCATATTAACCGATTGACCATATTACCCCCAGGTACCTTAATATTGAAAAATAGATACACCCTTAACACGATTTCTTGGTTCAAAGTTTAAAATTTCCTTTAATTTAAAAAATATCGTTTTTTGGTTAAAAGAAATATTTCAGTGACTTTTACTTCAGTAGTCAAAGAAAAAAAGATTAAAGAAATTTTGAATCTTTGAACAAAGAAGTCATTTTGAAAGTGTAAGCAAACTAGTAAATTTTCAAATACCAAAAACTTCAACAAATCTGTGACAGAGTTTTCTATACCTCCCAGAATAAAATATAAAATATTTATTAGATACATACAGTCGACTCTCGTTAATTCGAAACTCGACGGATTCTTAAAATATTACGAATTAGAGAGAGGTTCGAATTACCGCAGGTAACAATTTTAATTATTTAAGCATTTGCGATGAATGAACTTGAACTTGTCTCAAAATGTATTTACAATCTTTCTGTTTCTTTCTCTCTGCAACTTTGAATTGTCGAGTGTTTGACGCCGATGAGTTCGAATTAACGCGTCGTTTTGTTACGTAGCAATGATTTTTTCGTTCGAATTACCAAGTGTATAAAAATGTATTGTTTTAGTTCGAAATATAAAGAGATTTTGTAGGGAACTCGGGATACCCTTGAATTATAGAGAGTTTCGAATTATCGCAGGTTTGAATTAACAAGAGTCTACTGTATATTAAAATTTCAATCAAGTGCGTGTTAAACACACATTAAGTCCAGGATTTCTAAGTGGCTAGGGCTTTTCATAACTTATGATTCGATGTGTTACCTAAGGGGTTAACAGTTGTTTAAAGAAACATATAATGTTAATGTGGGACCCTGATTTAATGCGCGTCCAGCACACACTTGGTAATTTTTTAGTGGATATATAGACACCAGTGCAACCAACTCTGTTGGGTGTGTAAGTAGAAGGAAATATGGTTTTACGAACTAAAGAGAATTGGCTAACGCTATAACTTTACATTTAACAATAATGTAAAATTCTCGAAAACTCGAAAATATACGGAGATATTTGTGTGTGGTAGAATGTGTTTGGTACACAGACGTGTGTGTGTGAAACAGAGTTGCTCTAACTCACTCTTTGTTGTGACAGTCATCTATGTGGATACTCTGTATGTTGACATTTACTTTGTGTATTTTAATAGCTTTGGTACTCAACTAATTATTAAATATTATGTTAATTATACTATTAATGCATTACTGTTACTTGTTAATTCTGTGAAAATGACAATATTCATTCTCTTTGCTCTGTTTTCGAAAATTACAAAATACACCACACATGTAGTACTGTATTCACCGCAACACAGTGAATATGCCTATATACCCTACTCTATATTGATGATGATTTTACAAAAGTGGGTTAGAAATTAATAAATGTAAGAGAAAATTTGCTTTATGTGACCGTACGGTATGAAAATGGCAGTTTCAACAAACTTCAATTCCACTAACAGCTAACAAAATTTAAGTGTTTCCCGTTTTCGAAACATAGAAACCTTAAAAAACGAAATATTATATAGGTGTTATATTTTGCAAGTTATTCGTCATTCTATTTTTTAGTTACGTGGTCCTGAAAAACCACGTAACTTATGCATTCACTCATAAGTCTTCATAAGTGATCATTAATTTCCTATACACATCGGTGGCGCTTTCCACTAATAAAAGTTAGGCAGTGAGATATTTTTCATTCAAACGTACATTATCAGTGCACCACTAAATCGTTGTAGTATGTTTGCTCTTGAATTATTTTTAGTTAAAAAAATGACCCAACGTTTTTGGACGGATTTTGGTGGCAGCACGTGATGGTAAGATATATCTCATTAAAATCCATACATACCAAAATACCTACATCGATATTATACCGACACAATTAGACCTACATACCGACGCAACGAGATGGCACTATAGCTATATAATATAGATACCTGTATTATATCAGTCTATTTTTGTGTCGTTATCTAATGGGTTTCTACGGTAGACGGCAATACTACCATCTGTTAGAAATACTATTTTGACATAATTGAATGCAGTACCTCGTATCTAACACAATTAGATAATTCTCTGTTACTTTAAAGGTTTTCATAATTACAGTGGAAGTAATACTTATGAATGAATAAATTAATTCAATAATTCAATAAAAAAATTAATAGAATTAGAATTAGAAGTTTTATTTTGTTTTAAGCATCCGCTTATACAAAAGAGTTTGGTTACAATTATCTTTCTTTTTTTTATAAATTGGTACTATAGTAATAATAATAATAATAAATTCGCCAAGTGCGTTCCCATCATACAAAGTTACGTGGCCAACAGCTAATTTTTTACAATTTTTAGGATCAAATGTAGGAAATTTAATAGTACGTACCGACGGCTTACTGCTAGAACCACTTATGCCGAATTTGATCCTAAAGATTGTGAAAAATTAGCTATTGACCACGTAACTGTCATAATGAGTGTCCGGCACGCACTTGGCGAATTTTTTTATACTTAATTTGTTATTTTATTTTCAACTAACTGGTTCGGCCGACGTTTTCTTGTCCCTCCCGATAGGCAAGCGGGGCGATAAGGCAGAGCGAGCAACGATTATATATGTATATAAAGATTAGAAGGTTTATGGTTTGCAGAATTTTTATCGACTGTTACATTAATAAAACGTTTAAACTGGACAAAGGAATAAATGTAATTGTTAGCTAATACTTTGTATGATGGGAAATGTAATGAAATATGTACAATTCCGTTCAGATATTTTTGAGGAGGTCAACTATTACATATTTGTTATCAGCTTAATGAAAAAACAATTGAAGACATGAGTGG
Source organism: Brachynemurus nebulosus (assembly GCA_035578155.1). Lineage (NCBI taxonomy): Eukaryota > Metazoa > Arthropoda > Insecta > Neuroptera > Myrmeleontidae > Brachynemurus > Brachynemurus nebulosus. Next base: position 12,319,510 of record JAPWDM010000005.1, read on the forward strand.
ATGTAGGTATTATGTAACATTTTTTCAAAAAGTAAATTTTTGTAAAATTTTGGAATATCTTATGCTGAGGTTTCATATATTACAATTTGGTTTCATTACGCCTAATAGTTTTGTAGAAATTCAATAATAAAGACATGCTATTGCATGGGAAGTACCTAAAATAATTTATTTTCCTGGTACGAGTACAAAATTTTGAATATACATACAAAACCCTCATTAACACGCCCCCATTTAACAATTATGCCATGTATAGTTTCACATGGTTAAAGTGAAAAAACTACAATATTCTTATGCAACTTGATACACATGAGTTAAATTGTATATAATAATATAACCGTATAATTTTAATAAAATAATTTTTTATTAATATCAGATCTGACCAAGATTGTATTCTCACATACATTCATACACTTCCATACATACATACATACGTACGATATATCGAACAATTTCTATCACCTACTGCGATCAATTTAACAAAATAAAAAGGAGAAAGCAAGCGAGTAAAACTAGATCAAGTAAATAAGCGCTCCAACAGTGTGTTCCAATTTCAAAATTGTCTTATTTCTAATTCGATTTACTTCTACAATATTTTCTTTTATTTTTCTTTCGAACTGTTCACTATTTTCCGATAAAACATTCTTTTGAAATATTATATTTTCTTAAACGTCCAGTTTACTGCGCCATTACCGTACGTATAGAAAACTTTTCGTACTGTTTTATTTGCCTTAATAGTTTTGTTAAATTTGTTCAAAAAGAAAGTGTAATTGTAATGGCGCACAGTATTATTTTTATTTTAATGGACATACATCGACGAAAAAAAAACATTATTTAATGTCGTTTATCGAGACCGTGCTGATATTAAATATATATATATATTCAGTGGAAATAACAGTTTTCCTACAGTGAAAAGTTCCAGCTTTCTTTATTTTGAAAACTGTTCATGTTATTTGCACCTATTTTTACAGTAATTGTAGTAAAAGAAAAGAGCATTTTAACATTAATGGGTTATTCTGGATTAGTAACTAAAAAAATTCAATTCAAATATATTTTCAATAATCTTTCTAAAGAAACTTTATATGTAATCAATCTGAAACTTTTTACACATTATCTGACATTCCTTTAAGAGACGAGACAATTTTATTTTCCATTTATCCGACGACGATGAATTTTATAAGTAACGTTAAAGCCGACGCTTAAATAAAAAAAAATCAAAATACCCAACTGTGTAAAGGGCGAACTAAAAACATGGAAACAAGATAAAATAGAAAAGCAGAAAAATGAATAAAAAAATAAAACAGTCGTTTCCGCCATTAACTGGACTAACATTAAGTTGTATAGGTAATATGAAGTGTCGTTATTTTCCGACCACTTCGTCTGCCATGTAATTCAGATTAATACCGACACTTTCTTAAACATTACAGAAATTGTTTAAAAGCCATTTTGAATAGAAATGTCAAATAAATATTTCTTTAAACCAAAGAAAATAGTTTTTTGATTCAAAGAAATATTTCCTTTGAATTTTTTTTTTCAGTAGTCAAAAAATCTTTTCTTTGAATCAAAAAATTTATTATCTATTTGATAGATTTGAGCGTTACTTTATGGTATTCCATTTTAAAATAAAAAGACAATTTTTTACTTTACTAATGCCACTTTATTTAGAGTTTTATAATTGTCTGTGACATGTTTCGGCCCGTATGGCCATTGTTCGTCAGTGGCCGCACTGACGAACAATGGCCGTACGGGCCGAAACATGTCACAGACAATTATAAAACTCTAAATAAAGTGGCATTAGTAAAGTAAAAAATTGTCTTTTTAAGTTTTTAATTCTTGAACAAAGAAATTGTTTTGAGAGTATGAAAAATATAACCTCGTCTTTGCTGTCGCGCACTTAGGTAAAAAAAAATGTTCTATGGCACACAGCCCACAGCTTCAGCGAGTAGTCAGAAATTAGAAAACCAAACGGGGCTTTGAAAGAAAAAATTTTTTTTGGGTTAATAAACTTAAAATTACATTCATTTTCAATTCACTTTAAAATCTTTTTTACATATTTTTAAGTTCGTTCTATGTACAACCAGATACATTCAAATTTCTTCTACAATGTGTGATCAAAAAATATGGTGAATCAATTTTTACAGCAGTAAATACTGACGCTATAGATATAAATTTGAAATAATTAATTCAATAGCCGGATTCGCTGAGACAGTCGATGCCACGTTAAAACAAGTTATGATCTAAAGGTCGATTTCCAGAGCGGGGTGAGTGAGGTCGTATTTACCGTGTCTGTCGTGCATCATGAATATCGAACAACGCGTTAAATTTGGTTTTTAAGTTCCAAAGAAAAGTGCCAAAGAAGGCCATGAAATGTTAATATCAGTGTATGGCGATAATGTGGTGACTTTGAAGACGGTTTACCATTACAAGTGATATGAACGATTCAAAACCGCAAATGAGTCGGTTAAAGACGATCAGCGGTCAGGAGATGTCTCGACTTCAAAAAGAGTTCCAAGTTCGTTCCAAACGGAAGGACTGTAAACTCTGAATAATACAAGGGCCTACTGCAACGTTTTCAAAACAATATACGGAGAAAGAGACCAGAAGAATGGATCAATGGCTTTCTACTTCATCATGACAATGCGCCATTCCATACCTTGCTTTTTATCCGAGAGTTTTTGACATAAAATAAGGTTCGTTTTTTTCCATATCCGGCTCTTTCCAAAAATAAAAATCGTCCTAAAAGGAAAATGTTTCGATTCACTTCATTAAGAAGTTCACAACAGAGTAGTTCGAGGCCACTCCAAAAGAATAAGCGTTCCAGAAATTCTTCGAATCATGAAATCAATGTTGAGATAAGTGCATCACTCGCCGAACGAAGTACTTTGAAGGAGATTAATTTAAATTTGATTTAAACTTATTACTTTGCTTGTAATAAAATTATTCACCGTATTTTTTGATTATACCTCGTATGTACGTCTTCAACAATTATTGTTTTAATAGTGTTCGAAATTCTTTTCTTATTATTTTCATTAATGTACATTTTGCCGGTAATATTAATTTTCTTTAACAGTATCTAATAATTCAAGAAAAATGTAATGTCCCTTAAACGAATGCTTAAAATACCAATCTACAATAATAACAGCCGAAAGAGAAGAAAATGCGAAAAGAAAAATATTAAAATATATGAGCCTCATTTTCAATATAAAAATTCCATATAATAAATTGTTTCTAATATTAAATTTCGTTTACACACAATAAATTTGAAGAATAATTATTTTTATCTAAATTGTGTTTTCTTCCAAACACAAACATTTTCACCAAACATAAGAGCATTTACGTACGTACCCACATATACGCAACATACACACTCACTTACTCATTCTTCATCTTTATTCATTCGCGTATCATCTTCGTTCGAATCATTTTCCGTTCGTATTTAGTGCCAAGCCAACCACAATAGCTAACATAAGCTACAGGGTGTATGACTTAAATATAGTGTATTGGGATTTTTTAGTTACGTGGTCGACAAACAACCACGTAACTTATAGAATCATTAACGCCGGAAACGCCGGAAACTGTTAAGGACGGCAAGTGCGTAAAGTGGGCACGGATGAATTGTAACACGTCCCATGTACAATTTTTTTATTCAAAAATTCATTTCTCTGAATTAAAAGAATATTTCTTTGAATCAAATAAAATATCTTCTTAAAACTTTTCTTTGACCCAAAAAATTATTTTTTTGATTCAAAGAAAAAAAATTATTTTTTTAATAAAGAAATCGATTTAGAGGCGTATACAACTTCGGCTTAATTTGAAAAGTTATGCATAAGGAGTAAGAGGCCACTTTTAATTTTTCTCGGAAACCAGTTTACTTAGAACAATGGTACAAAATGTCCCATTTCATGTGACTTTTTCCGCAATTTCCGATAATGTAGAAATATTTAGAAAATTTTGGAATTTTGATAATTTTTGGAAAAAAATTCTTTTGACGAAAAAGGCCCTACATGGTTCTGAGAATCGAACAGAACTGGCTAACGAATTTCGCTAATTTTTTTAAAAATAGGTTGTTTCATTCCAAAGATATTTGATGAGTATAATTTTTGAGGTGTATTCACGAACCTCAAAACAAATTCTTGGGACATTCTCAAACTGAAGTCTCCCATGACAGTGGCGGTAATAACTGAATTTTCACACTGGAAGTTCACTAAAATCGAGGTCAACTACTAATTATGCAAGGCTCCTACAATACTGAAAAATTAAAAAACTATTTTTTTTATTCACAGAAAAACTTTTTTGAACCAAAGAAAACAAAATTGTAGAAATGTTTAATTTTCATCTAAATGTTTAAACAAAAACGACATTTTTGTTAAATAGAACATCCTGTATACCTACTTGAATATAGTGTTGTTGTTGTTGTTATTCTAAATCACCTTCTTTGTCTTTCGATATCATATACATATTACGCACATTTATACGTAAATATTGCACATTGCGATAACGAACAAGGACGCAAAAAGAAAATAAATATTTATATAGAGTAGCTTGGGGATAACGTGATGCTACCAGGGATTTATTGTTGTCAATATTGATTTAAAGATGAAGTGGAGAGTGTGTCACTGTATTTTATTACCATAAATAAAAGCACCAGAAATAATTCTATCGCTACTTTTTTTTTTAATGTTAACATGTTAGATATCATAACGGTTGTGCCTCGGATAACTAGTGGCGTCTTTAAGTAACAATGGGCTGAAATATAGAGCAGTAAAATAAAAAAAGAATTAGTAGTTTAAAAGCTAAGGCTTTTTTATGTTGAAAAATAGTTGACTATTTTTATATCCAAGAAAAGTAACTAATTTGGTGAAGTATTCGATAAATTTAAAAAAATTATATTCTACTGAAATAACGTTCTTGGTGATTTATTTTATTATTAACATCTACAAACTCTTCTAAAAAACTTAATAGGATTAAAATAATTAAAAAAAAAAAAAAACAGCAAAGAAAAAAAAAGAAACAGTTTTCAGAAATGATGTTTTTGAATTAGACAGAATATTTCCGATTAAACCAGTGGCGTCCGTACGACCATGTGATGACAGATTTTTGAAGAAGAAAAAGACACGCTAAGGTTTTCTTCCAATTCGAAAATACTTTTTAAATGTTCTATAAAATTGTTGACAAAAATGGCTCTTTAGTATTTTGTCGTTCATGTAGCAGTTTTCAAGGTAAAAAATAATTTCCAAATATTGTTCCTACCATAAAATCAGTTTAGGTTCTCGTATAAATTGCTAAGATGATTTTATGAAAACGTCTTACAAATAAAATGGCGAAGACGTTTCACTTCTACAGTATGACCAAATAATTTGTTTTTTTAATTTAATACAGAAAAATACTTTTAAAACATAAGAAACTAAACAGCCTGTATCTTGGAAACTTAGCGTTTTCGGACCTGGGCTTATATCCATGAAAAAACCTCAGCAATCGCCCATTAAACTCTTTCGCACTTATTCACTAACACCCTATATATATCACGTACTTAAACATAGGTTTATTTTTTCATTAATACGATTCAAATACCCATATAATTAAATCCAGTAGTTTCTGAATTTAGGGGCTGTTGGTAATAGCAACTAAATGGAAAATATTAAATAACTTAATGCATATTCATTAATTTATTGAAAATTGTTTCGGATTAGTTTCCGAGACTACTAAAATATGGGAAGCATTGTAATCACCTTTAAAATACACTGCTGATCTGATTAAGAGAAAGAAAAATGCGTATGAATTGGTTATACGGATATATACAGGGTGTAATTTTAATAACTCTTATACCTTTTGGTGAATTTAGATAAAATTTGACAATGATTTAGAACGGAATTTGTTGGAAACAAATAACTTAAAACATAGCTATGTTGTTTCTAATAAATTCCGTTCTAAATCAATGTAAAATTTTATCGAAATTCACCAAAAGATATAAGATTTATTAAAATTACACCCTGCATACATGTATAATGATGTGTTTAATTAAAAAATTCCTAATGTTTTTTTTTTTTTTTTTATATCTGTGTAACCAATACATACGCATTTTTCTTTCTCTCAATCAGAGCACTAGTGTATAAACTCCCTAAAAGGAAAATTTTGGCGCGCATTTTATGTTTTAGAGCTTCATGAACAATCTTGGTTCCGTGTTTATCTGTTAGTCCGTCTTCCTGTCAGTCTGCGTGTCTCCATATCGCACCAAGTGGCATAATTTCTGAATTATTCGATTATTTTGATGAAATTTTCAGAAATTTTCAGAAATTATATAATTCAGTTTATAGTGAGCCCACTACAAATTTCATCACAATCGGAGTAATAGTAACCACGGCGCTACCATGGTATCTCATTAAATGTCAATATCTTCCCTGCTACTAGTCCCACTACGCTCAAATTTTGAGAGTATTTGGAGGTTAGTGTGTAAAATATATTTTGCTATTATTTTATAATTTAAGTTTTAAATATTTTGAGTTATAACAGATTTTCATCAACTGTACCACGAAAATATAATTTCAAGGTACATATATATTTAATGCAAAACTTTGTACCTTATCCCCTTAAGGGATATGGGACATATTTGTCTCCAATTTATATTTACGTTTTACGCAATACTGGTACGATTTAAAACATTTGTAAGCTTATATTATTATTCTTCTATAGTAGTTTTAATAATTTCATGGATTGGCAACGCAATAATCTATCAATTTGCAAAAATACTCTGGTACAAAGTTGCAAAGTTGCAAAGTTGACCGTTATTAATTTTAAGTTTCAATTCTTTTAAAAATTTTTGTGCGTTATAAGTTACTGCAATAAAAAATTATCAATCTTGGTAAGTAAATTATAATAAAATAAGTAAAGTAGAATATTTTAATCACTTAAAATTTCTCATACTTCTGTAATTTTTACTATTTACTGAAACTGTGACATAAGGTAAAAGACCCGGTAATTGACCCTGGCCCAGTTTCTGAACTTTTCAACTTTGTTATAAATTAATAAATAAACTATATTTTAAAAAAGAAAAAAAATAAATTCTTAATTTAAAGTAATCTATTCTGTGTCTAATGAACAGCAATTTAAAAAGTTTAGAATATATTAACTAAATAAAAAAATTTTTAAGTTTAAAATGTGTGTAAAAACTATTTTTTTGGTAGTTTCCTAACAGTTTATGTTACAAAGTACTCCTTTTGATCTGTGCCATATTCATCATGTAAGTAATGTCAATCAAGTTAGCCCCGCCATTTTATTTTTTTTAAGTAAAAAGGGTTGTGCTGTATTGTGCTAGACGTGTGCTATAATGTGCCGTAAATAAAAAAATCATTTTATTAAAATTACGACTTTTATGACTAAAAACTATTTTTGGACATCAAGTTAGCCCCGCCATTTTCTTTTTTTCAAATAAAATAGGTTGTGCTGTATTGTGCCAGACATGTGCCACTATGTGCCGTAATTAAAAAAAAATATTTTATTAAAATAACGACTTTTATGGCCAAAAACTATTTTTGGTCTTCAAGTTAGCCCCGCCATTTTGTTTTTTTTAAACAAAAATGGTTGTTCTGTATTGTGCTAGACGTGTGCTACAATGTGCCGTAAATAAGAAATTTTTTTTTTTAAAATTACGATTCTTACAGCCAGTTTTTTGGTGTAAAGTTAGCCCCGCCATTTTGTTTTTCTAAAACAAAAATGGTTGTTCTGTATTGTGCTACACGTGTGCTACAATGTGCCGTAAATAAAAAAATTTTTTTTTGAAAATTACGACTTTTACAACTTACCTACAATGTGCCCAAAAATTGGCTGTAAAAATCGTAATTTTCAAAAAAATTTTTTTTTATTTACGGCACATTGTAGCACACGTGTAGCACAATACAGAACAACCATTTTTGTTTTAGAAAAACAAAATGGCGGGGCTAACTTTACACCAAAAAACTGGCTGTAAAAATGGTAATTTTCTAAAAAATTTTTTTTTTTTATTTACGGCACAGTGTAGCACACTTCTAGCACAATACAGAACAACCATTTTTGTTTAAAAAAAACAAAATGGCGGGGCTAACTTTACACCCAAAAATTGGCTGTAAACATGGTAATTTACAAACAAAAAAATTTTTATTTAGGGCACATTGTAGCAAATGTCTAGCACAATACAGCACAACCTTTTTTATTTGAAAAAAAGAAAATGGCGGGGCTAACTTGACAACCAAAAATAGTTTTTGGCCATAAAAGTCGTAATTTTAATAAAATAATTTTTTTTATTTACGGCACATAGTGGCACATGTCTGGCACAATACAGCACAACCTATTTTATTTGAAAAAAAGAAAATGGCGGGGCTAACTTGATGCCCAAAAATAGTTTTTAGCCATAAAAGTCGTAATTTTAATAAAATAATTTTTTTATTTACGGCACATTATAGCACACGTCTAGCACAATACAGCACAACCCTTTTTATTTAAAAAGATAAAATGGCGGGGCTATCTTGACTGACATATGTAAGTATGAAAACTTAATTAAAAATATATGAGCAGGTTAATATTTGTTTAAAATTTATTTTAAAATATTTATAAAATACCTTAGAATGATTTTTATTATTGAAATATGAGGGTCAGTTACTAGGCTCACTTCTAAAGTGGTATGGCCCAATTAAATTCTAACCAGTTTTTGTTAGTTATTTTGTTATTTATAGTTATCTTCGATTAGTTTTCGTTATTTTTCATAACGTATATAACATTAAACATTCATTTTTATCAATAAAAAATTATTTATAAATTAAATTTTAAAAAACTGTATTTTTAAATTTAAGGATCAGAAACTAGGTCACTGTCAGGGTCAAAAACTGTCACATGAGAAATTTTGAAGGTCAGAAACTGGGTCCTTTTTTTCAATTTTTAAAACATTAATTTAAATTATTAATTAAATTCAAATAATTATTTTACTTGTATGACTTTATTTTGAAAGCCATAAACTAGTTGATAAAATTATTAATTGTCTCTTAAGTTTAAACTTATATTTATTACTATCGTTTAACCTCAGCCGTCACTCTTAAAAGGTCAGAAACTAGGCCCGTTACCTTATTTGTCCCATGCTCAAAATTTATATAAAAAGATATTAGGTAATTATAATTTGCCATTTATATGTTTAAACATACCCTAATAAACAGTTTTAAACATAACATAATTTTTTTTCACTCTCCCTACGCTTATGTGCGTGAAGGGGTTAAAGTTATTCTTATGTCAAATATCACTTAATAATATGATAAAGTATAACATTTAAGAATACCCACATAAAAACCCACCTTACGAATTGTATAAAGGTTTAATATGAATACGAGAAAGCTGTGTGCGACACCCCATTGGCCTCGTATTTTTTATTATTTTAAAAATTATTTTTTTTATTTTATTATAGTATAAATTTTACTATAATACTGTACTATATACTGTATAATACAAAATAATTTGGATACTTATCTATTGGCGCCACTGGATTTTACTAATTTTGAACGAATAGAACTCGCTAAATTTCAAATTTTACATAAAATCATACATACGTATTATTTCTAAACTAAAATAAAACTAGTTTATTTTATAACGCTAAAATCAGATTTCCCTTTAACGGAAGAAAAAAGAAAATTCATCATAACTAATGACTAAACAAATATTATGATGTAAAAGCATCAATTCTATAAAATTCATTTGGGCGTATATCTATCTAAATCTGTGGTTGTGGCTGTGTACGCCATACAGGATGTCTCAGGATAAAACAATTTCGAATATAACGGAAGTCACCACACAATAAATCGATTAATCAAACTGAAAGCGAATCCACCCAGTCAGGCGAATAAGTTAGAATAAGTTGGAGAAGAAATACGTATAGACAATGAAATCATAATTCTACTCCGTCCGTTCTACATGACTATTCAAAATTTTATAATATGAAATTAGTACCTATACAGACAAAATGTATGCATACATATACTCATAGGGGAAAGTGGGAAGAATTGGTATGAGTAAAAGGGATGACAACGGTGAAAGTTTTTGTATTTAAAGAGAAGTCACATCCTATTTGGTAATGCTTACCACGCCTTTCTTTTAAGCAAGTAAATTCTTACTGTTCTATTTAATAAAAAAAATTTGGGGGACCGGTCTACCCACATTGTCAACTTCCCATTGGGGGTCCTTAAAGACTAGAGACTACTGTACATAAATAATTCTTTTTCCATTTCGGACAACTTCTCCACTGGGTTTCCGATAGAGGCTTTGCCCCTTGCACCATACCGGGGGCTTCGCCTTCTATACCTAAAAGTGGGGGCTCCACCCTTATCAAACAAATGATAACATCATTTGTTCTCAAGATATGCGAGACAAAATATATTTCAAAAACAGTTTCTTATATCGTTTTATTTATTTATTTATTTATTTTTTTTTAAATTCTAAAATAATATACTAGCGTTTTTAATATCAAGGAAGGTTCTTAAGCCATTATATAATAATATTATGGTAAAAAATCAATATAATCTATGTTATCTTAATAAAGTTAATTCTGTTTTTTTACCACAAAAAACAAACCGCTAATCCGAATTTGCTGAAAACCTTATTCGGTCTTCACTTTTTAATTACGCATCTAATGAAATTAGCCCGGAGTTGATATCATCATTTGTTCTCGAGATATACGAGACGAAAAAAAAATCACGAACGAACGAACTAACGAACGCACGCACAGACATCACGCTAAAAACGATGGATTCGGATTCTAGTGACCTTGAAACGTGGAGATATGTCAAAATTAGCGATTCGTAAAATCGGACCCATTAAAATAACTTCCTATGGGAAGTTAAAAATTCAAACAAAAAAAAAAAGAAACAATGAATTGAAAATTTTTGATAGAATGAACAATGAATTGAAGATTTTACCATTTTCTTCACGGTTTTTAAGGTACTGAAAGATTTTGGTGAACTTGACGACGTCATTAACAAAAAGATTTTTTTCCAAATCAAACTTAAAGTGCGCTAAAATTAGGATGATCGGATAATTTTATTTTTGCTATCGAATTGACGAAATTTCATTTAGAAATGAAGAAGTTTTCGAAATAAGTACAAAAAAATAATTAAAAATATATTTTCACGTACTAAACCACAAATATTCTCAAAATTTGAGCGAAGTGGGGCTAGTAGCAAGTAAGATATCAACATTTAATAGAATTTCGTAGTAGCACCGTGACTGCTATTACTCCGAATGCAACGAAATTCGTAGGAAAGCCACTAGAAACCAAGCAGCCTAAATTTTGAAAATTCAGATTAACAGTTATACCACTTGGTGCGATCTGACATCTTAATTGAATACCATAGGGGCCCATCTAGAAATCAAATGATATCCTGAAAATTTTATTAAAAACAATCGATAGTTCAGAAGTTATGCCTATTGGTGCGATCTGACGCAACAGACACGAAGCCAAAATTGTTCAAAAAGCTCTAAAAACGTAAAATGTGCTTTTAGTGATCACAATGCTTCCGCTACCTTTGTGGTCTTGGAAGCAAAACACATGTCTTTGACGGAGATTTTTTCGGAAAATACTTACACCATTTTTCCTAGCGGCTTTCCTCTACACATAACCACGGAACATTTGTCTGCCTATTAAAATGAACCAATATAATACAATAACACATACGAGGTTGTAGAAATCTAACTGCTAATACATAGTGAAATAAATGCATGCAGCAACATAGACAAAACCAAAGTACAAATAAAGTTATTTATAATCGTTAATTGAAATGCATTCATGTGGAAGAGATACGAGACGAATGAAACGAAATGAACGACAGACAGACGGACAGACAAAGAGACAGTGAGATGAATGGACGGACACTACAGAAATGAGCAGCGTCTTTATGCTACCTATATGTAGGTACGTATGAACGTGCCTCGTTATTAGAAATTAGTGGTTGAAAATTTATACTTATAATCAAACCTTTACTATTACCGCATAATATCCATCATCATTTACCGCCGCATACCATCAATGCTAGTCGGTAAAAACCTATCTGGTATAGTTAGATTGCCGGGCTGGTTGATGTTTGACATTAGCATATCATATTACTACGTAATTATATGTAAGTAATATTTTTGAAATGTCGTTTCAATAAATTAAGGAATTTTCGAGGTGAAGAAATTAAAGTTATTGAAATTATTAAAATATCACCTTTTCGGGGGTCTGTGTTTTTAATTACCATAATCCAAAAATATATACCTACGATAAAGTATTCTTCTGATTCCTTTTTTTAGCATGCAGTCTCTTAAATATATAAGTAAAATAGGATTGTACAGTTATAAAAATTTAGATATTTTCTTTTTAGTACGGAGCAATTAGACCCAAAAGTTCAACATCCAAAGTAACAGTTTCACTACAACTCCAAATTGTTCTATACAGTCCACATATTGTTTGGTAAAAAGTTACACCATTTTGAGCGTCAGGTTTTGGGGGAAGGAGGGTAGAAGTAGGCAAATTAACGGTTCTCGTCAGTTTTTTTTTTAAATATTTCGAAAACTATGCAGTTTAACGCAAAAAGTGCCTATACACAAATAATCTACATTAAATTGCGAACAAAAATAGTCCTATGCATAATCTTGCTGAAGTGAGGAGTTCCAGAGTTATGGAGGGTGTAAAAGTAGAAATTTTTAGTATTTTTAAATTTTTTGGAAAAAATATAATACATTATCACTAAGGAAACTAATTTTCTTATACAGGATTGTGTTTTGTAAAAGGAAATTGCGATTAGTCCTCTTTAAACATAGCGCCTTCCTCTTCTAAATCTTCGTCTATGGTGTTCGTATCCCTGTTATCACATCCTAGCCCTTAGCAATTACCGCATATGCTTGAGCAGTTTAGACCACTCTTTCTGCATTCGCAGTTACCGACGCATTCGTTTTTGCAAGCGCATACTATGAGGGAAAGTAATTCCTCGGGAGCTGCAGGATGTGCTGTTTGTAGGTAATTGGTCTCAGCCACTGCTATAGTGGTGATAGGTGCAGCAGTGGTTAAAAATACTAAAAATTGCTACTGTTACACCCTCCGTAACTCTGGAACTGTTCACTTTAGCAAGATTATGCACAGGACCATTTTTGTTCGCAATTAATTGTAGATTATTTCTGTGCATGACACTTTTTACGCTAAACCCCATAGTTTCCGAAATATTTAAAAAAAACCGTTAATTTTCCTACTTCTACCCCCTCTCCCAAAATTCGACGCCCAAAATGGTGTAACTTTTTGCCAAGCAATATGTGGACCATATAGAACAATTTGAAGTTGAAGTGAAACTGTTATATTAGATGTTGAGTTTAGGCCGTTTTTTTAGATAACTGCACCGTACTATTTTGTAAAATTGTTCCTTTTTAGCTTTTTTGTGCTGTCAAAACGTTGTTGTGCTGAATTGCGATTTTGTACGTTATTATATCTAACATTATTTTTGGAATCTACTGTGGTACTTCATTTAATGTGTTATTTCTAATACTTCCCCTAAATCATTTTGAAGTTTTGTATATGTGTTTAAACAGTTCGTAAAATTTACTACGTAGAATTTTCGACTCTTAGCATCATTTTTCATGAGAATATACCTAATATAAAAATTCTTGGTTTCCCATTAGAGATAATGTATTTTGCTAAACATGAAACTTCAAGGAAATTTTTCAGATTTTGTTACTTTCAACTGATTTTCATCATTATTTTTCCTAGGAATTTAACGTCGTTATAAATGAGATATAAGTATATCAGTTAATTTGAAGTAACATCTTACCATGGTTAACCGAAACTGGTATGAATTTTTGAAAGAGAAATATTTGAAAATTTCGATTAAAGTATTTATTAACCAATTTTGTAACTATGGTTGAATGAATCAATTTTTGCTATAAAATTAAAATTTTAAATTTCCTGAAGTTAGTGATAATAATTTCCTATCTTTAATGATTAACAACTATTTATAACAACAATAATGATCATAAGGGTATCACATCTATTGGGATTTTCAATAGATTTTCTATTGAAAAGTAGTGTGATAAATTGGATTAATAAATAATTAATATACATGTACCTAGTGACATCTATCGACAATAGTGTATTTAGGTCTAATTGCGTTACTTAATTTAAGAAAAAGAGATCTAAGTACAGTCGGAGTTTGCGGGGTGCATATCGACCTAATTAACGATCTTAAGTAAGAGAGGTCGCGATGTGTTCTACTGGCCGTCAAGTCAACGTGCATAAATGCAGAAATGCACAATTTGCAGATTCTGCAAAAATGCAGCACGGCACAAGTAACGCGATTGAAAAAAAAACCAGAGATGTACACGGAGAGTTGAGATCTAGAGTTGAAGTAGTGAAGTTGAGAACAGAGTCAGATGTGAGATTTGGGGGAGTGTAGAACACAAAGGGATGTACAAGTAGATTTTTGGGGGTAAATTGATCGTAGTGTAGTGTAGTGTGGAAGAAATTGTGGAAACCGAGGGGTAGCTAAAAACAGAAAGAAGACAAATCAGAAGAAAAATCTAATTAGCGTCTGAGCGGTGAGCGTACATTGATAATTAAGTTGTTTCTCATTTTTCCTTGAGTTATCATAAGTTTCCTTTATAATTTAGTAACACTTGGATAAGGGTATAATTTTTCTTTTTGAATTATCTTTATGATTAAGTTTCGAATAATTACATAAGCCGAAATTTAATTTTATTTTCTTTTAGTAGTGAAAAGTAGCTTCATTAATTTTTGTTAAGAAATTTAACTTACTTAATTTTCTTTCAATGATTATTTTAAACAATAACTAAAAAGGGAAATTTTTATTTTATATAATATTATGTTTGTCAACATTTTTGGAGTAAACGTATATTTTCAGATAATTGCTTTATTTTCATGGGCATTCTTTTATTATACTAGTTAAGGGGTACAGTAACTGATTATAAACTTACTTGTAATTTTCGTTTGTAGTAATTTTCTTATAAGTTCAATATACTTTTGGGAAAAACGTTTAATATGGCTTTAAACAATTTTCTTTTATTTGCTTGAGCGTTCTTTTATTATACTTGTTAAGGGGTACAATATCTAATTATAAAATTATTTGTAACTTTCCATTTGTAGTAATTTGCTTATACATTTAATATATTCTGGTTCATTAAACTTATAATTTTAGTTTCATTTAAAAAAGAAACCTCGAAGCATGCGGTACGATTAACCCGTGAAAACAACCCCCTTCACCCCTTCACCCCTCCTTTCCTGGTAGACACCTATATGGTGGGCTCCCGGAGCGAGTTCCAGTCTCGCACGAACTAACCCACATATTAATTATCTGGTTCGGGCAGCCGCTCGCTCGAACTGGGACCGGTCGCACGAGCGGAGACCGGGTTTTTCTATGTGCCTCCGTCACAGTAGTTATATTTATCTACAGCTTCTATAATATTACTGTTTTACTGTACAAAATACTATCCAGGTAAGCTATGTTTTACATACAGCAGCACGAAACTTTGTGTTTACACAAGACTGTGTGTAAAGATCCACAAAATGTTGGAACTTGTTTTTAATAAATTTTAAATTCGACATAATAATTTTTATTTAATAACTTATTATAGTCCAACCAAATTTATTTTATTTACCTAATAACTATTTTATTTTACAACTTTTTCGCTCGTGTGTAATATATATATATGCAACTTATAACCTCAATTACGTAATATTTTTATTACTATTTTAAATGACTTCTCAAAAGAGTACAATGTAATTCGTAATACGTTCACCCTGTAAAAGTACACAATGTAAACAATATTTAAATTATTATTTATCTTGGCTACAACGATCTATCCTTTCACGGGTGAAATTTATGAGAAATTAACATATTTCCTACATTCTTTAACAAATATTATTTTCAACCGTACAATATGTTTACAGCTATAGCTTACAGATATATTAGCATGTATTGAGAGATTATCATATTTTAGTTTTAATTCATGGAAGTATATTGTGTACCCACACAAGGATACCTCAACGTATAATAGGTAAAGGATTCATCGCTTGCAGACATTCATCATACACTGGGTAACAACGCGCACCATATGGATGATGACATTATAATGTTATGTTCTGCATATATTTTATTTCGTCTTTGCAAGTATAACTTACACGCAGACATAGGACAGCTCACACTTGCTCCTGGCTATAGTTTTGAGCAATTTTTATTGTAATGACTCTGGCAGCTAATCTTCTACAGCACATATATTCCTTCAAAAGTTTAAAATAAAATGTTTCTGTATTCTTTATAGCTGATTTCCAAAGTTTGCCTTATGTGAGAAGTGTTGCATTCTGTACAATCTAAACGATAAACTACACACTTTGTCATGTATACACTTTTTAAAACTGACACATTTTTCTTACATTTTAAGGTTATTTTATTACAGATTCAGTTAAAAAAAATCATCTAAGCTTATGAGATTATATAATACAATCTCAAATAAGCTTACATGATTTTTTTTAACTGAATCTGTAATAAAATAACCTTAAAATGAAAGAAAATTGTTTCATTTTTAAACGTTTAATAAAACTATATTCATCAATAACTGAAAAAACTTATAATTTTTCGGTTTTGTTTAATAATAAGAACTACTCTCATCTTTTTTATTATATATATTTTGGTAGATATATATTCTAATGTAAGTTAGGTACTTATAGCGCATTCTTTTGCTCTACACAAATGTTGTATTACTTCCTTGCTGTTCAAAACAGGTTAACATTTTTATTCAGTTAAGTCAAAATTTGTGTTAATATTTTCATTTTCAAATTTTTCACGAAATATTACATTAACGCAGGGTTGTATTACGTATTTAACACAAAAATTTTAACCACTGTTTTTTTTTTTACACAGAACACAAATTTTTTTACTGCGTATTATGAATTTTTCTGGCTATTTAATTCTAGAATTCTAGAATTTTTAGAAATAAGAAAAATACAAGGTGTTCTTTTAGAGTGATATTTGTGAAAAATAGCTTTTAGTTTTGTTTTTGTCACAGGAGCGGTTCATCGCAACAACGTCTTCAAACTGTGGTAATTTATAAAAATTTCAATAAAAAAGAAACTTATTTCGGAAAATTCTATCGAATTGGTGTCCATAAGCGGTAATTTTTCTTTAGTCTCACTACGATAAGAAATAGTCGTGATGAGTATATATAGGGAATTAGCTTCAAATATATAAATAATGTAAATTTGTATGTTCTTAGTAACTAAGAACACCCCGTATACGAATACGTATATGTATACATAGATATAAATAAAATAATAACATATTTCCTCCTTCAAGGAATGAATTTAATGTATGTAATGTCTTCCCAAGAAATTTTCATTTGGTAATCCTTATTTCTAAATCGAGTAACAATGTCTGACAGATATGTAAATTTTGTGTTTTCAAAGGAAACATAGTTTTGGATGATTTAATATATGTAAGTAATGAATATTTCCTGTGTCATTTTCATTCGATTTTAATTAATTTTTAGTATTCTGCACCAAAGCTAGCAAAACAGAACACTAATGGAATCACTTTGATTTCCGTTCGTCTGCCACAAACGATTTTCTCTGAAAGTATTCAACACAGAAATTTAAAATTTAGCACAAAGATAGACTGTGGTGATCTAATTATCGATGTGAAGTTAAATTTTTATTCTGATGGCTAATTTTAGAGGATAACCTAAAAAGTGACAAAGATTTTCACCCAAGAGCATCGAGTAAAGTATTAAAGGAAAACTCATTAAAGCACGAATCAAATAACATATACAATTGTATTGATTGTTCTATTTTTGCGCTCTTTGTCTCCGACCCTTGACCAGTGTAGATTGAACAAAAATTATAAAGATTTAATTTTCTTAGATAATTTCCTTGGTACATAAAAAGAAAGCTTGATGGCAAAATATTTTGCTTTAATCAAGTTTTTATTAGTTAATTATTAGGTACATTAACCTTTTGCACTCGAACCATTTTTTAGTATGGGTACTCAGCTACTCGACAGTAGTTTTAATAAAAAATTATAATACATCAAAGATAAGTATTTTAAACAAAAGTAGTTTATTTACATATTTTATTTTTATTTGCATATTACTTTTATAATTTTCCTTAGTGTGATATTTGAAGTAAAGAATAGAATGGCGCCTGAGAGGCGCCTTTCGAGTACAAAGGGTATTTATTGTGTCGCCGTGGCGGCGCCTATCGAGTGCAAAGGGTTAATATTATGTTAAACGGGTATTTCGTGGATTCTTTAGAAAATGTGTTCTAAAAATTAAAGAAGAAGAAAAGGGGTAATTGATAAATCTACACACGAAAAATATAACAATTTTTCTGCCTTAAAATACGATTATTATTTATTAACACATATTTTATAATAAAATAAATAGTACAGTACTAACAATTATAGAAAGAAAAACTATCGGCATATTGATACATTTAATAAATATCTTCGTTCCTTTCTGGTAATCCTTAATTTCAAACTTCAAAAACTCTTGATTGATTTTGTCCAATTAAAAATATCAAACTGTAAGTTTTTCTTTTGTGAAATTTATATATATTATATATATATATATATATATATATATATATATATATATATATATATATATATATATATATATATATATATATATATATATATATATATATATATACCTATCCGAAAGTTTTGTAACGTAGTCTAGGAACTAATCTAGGAACTGATTGATTGAGTGATATTTTTTATTCTGACGTTGGCAACAAATGTGCTGTTGCTACCTACACAAAAAACACTTTAATTCCGTATAAAAAATCCGATGTTTTCTGAACGTAACATAGTACAAACTATGGAGGGTAGATATCAGGAGGACTATCTTGGCCGGAAAACAATTGAAAAATAGTTCAAAAAGTATCTCGTTTTAAGTACTAAGTAACAGTTCAGAAACTCACCAGAATAGCGCTAGAGTAGCAAAAGAGTATGAAATGAACTTTGTAGTTGTCGACGGAGTGAAGTGTATTGTTTTATAACCTACGAAAAACTCGCTGTGAAACACGTTGATTCATAAATACATGAACTTTTAATGTCTGTTATTATAGTGATCTTTTTGTGTTGAGTTTTATAAAAAATTTTAAAATAATAAAACAATTATATGTAACAATTATAATAAATAAAACAATAATTACATAACAACGCGGATGTTTTCTTTCCTTGTTTATTTCTCTAATTTCTCTATTAACCCTTTTGCTACAGTAACGCCGCCACTATTTACGCCTTTCTATGAACACTTTTTGATACAAAGATGGTGCTCCTGATATCTACCCTCAAACAACAAACGTACAAACGAATCATAGAAAATCTAAGTATACCCATGGAGCTTATGCACAATTTTGGATGTAAAGGCTTTATTAGAATGAAAGTGTTTTGTTTAGTGCGACATTTGCAGGACCATTAACAAGACGTAGCAAAATGTCGCGGTTGGTGTTTCTAATATTCTTTAACATACTCACATACACGCAACACACACACACACACACACACACACACACACACACACACACACACACACACACACGTACACTCGCTTTTATAGAACCTATCTATAGGTACACAACTACAAATAAACACTACAGGTTAGTAGATACTAAATTCAAGCATATCAAAGCTTGAGAAATAAGCTCCGCTCTCTATATGATGTACTCATTTAGTTCTATATACATATATTTATTCTATGTTCACCTAAAGCTACAGTGGGCTATGACAAAAATCGATGAAATTGATATTTTACTTTGAATTTCTTCGATTTTCTATCGTTGGAAAATGTATTCTTAAGAACAATTCTCCCAATGTAAAGAAACACTTCAATCAAAAAATTTAACTTAACAGTTTGAAAATAGAATTTAAGCCAATATTAACTTTTTTAAATTTAATATCTACGATTAACCTGATCGAAGGTTGTTTCGTCACTGTATAAAAATTGTCGCTAAATATTTAACAGGTTTAAGGAAAAAAATGTTCTTAATTCAAGCTTTTATTTAAAGTATAAAATAATTTTTGAGTGAAATTTGAGTCAATATCCAACAATATTTATTAAATCAAATACGGTGTTATTATTGATTATTTCCTTTTTAGATACAAATAGCTATTTTACTTTACATATACTCTTCAGTAGTTACCAGACTTAACCAAATGCCTCAAGCTTTTATAAACATACTGTATTGTACATTGCCCTAAACTTCACTCAAAAGGTATTTTATAATTTTCAGTCCATTTTTAGATAGAAGCTTGATTTCAAAACATTTTTTTTAATTTAATTTCATTTGATACTTCTTATTATGAGTATTATTTTATCTTAGTAATTATTTAGTTTTTAATTCATTATTCCTAGAGTTGAATCCTAATGTTTGTTATTTTTATTCACTTAGAAAATTCCTTTGTCCAGTAATGTTTCTCATTCTATTTATTTCTAATAAACACTAGAGCATTATTTTTTGCAGGAGCTAAGAAGCTTTCATGGTTACGATAGTAATAGAGTAACCATAGGCAAATACACAAAATATTTAATCTACAATCTTAGTGGAAAGTAGGCTTTTGCGCTCTGTAAAGAGAGCGTAAAATGTCTATTTGCCGAGCGACAATCTACTATTTTTCTCTTTAAAGCGGAAAAGTAATACTTTGTCGCTAGCTCAACGTATATTTAATTACAAATCGGGTAGGCGTTGACATTTTCTTTAGCAACAAATAAAATTTATTATTATTTTTATCGTGATCAAGTAAAATATTAATTTTATTAGATTTCAAAATAACTACAAAAATAATAAATAAATAATATAATTAATAAATAATAAGAATAAAAAATTTAATAAAATCTATACCTACATACATGATGGAAATATGCAATAGTGACAGTGATTTCTCAAGTACACCTCCAGATATTTCTCTGAAGCTGCAAAAATTACAACATTAAAGTAAATATTAACGTCCATTATTGTTTTTTTAAGTATCTTTTAAATAAAAAATACATTTTATAAGATTGTAGGAAAAATTTTGTGTGTAATTCGAGCACAAAATGATATTGCCGCTCTCATGAAATTAACGCGCTCCGCCTGGCGGCGTCGCGCGTCAACTTTTTCAATCGAGCGGCAATATACCATTTTGCGCTCTTAACACACAAATAACTATTATAAATTTCATAAATTATGTCATTAAATTTAGCTGTAAGTTTTTTTAAAGTATCTATCACACAGTATTGTCACGCAAAGTATCTATTAGGCAGTCGTATCAAGTATTATTCAGTTCGAGTGGTTGATAAGAAGTAAGTTAAAATTCAAATAAAAATGTTCAAACGGAATGGCTATTTATATATGTACAGAACAAGTTAAATACAAACTTGAATATAGCTATCTATTTCATAATTATCGAGAACGAACACTATCAATTTTAAGTAGCTTATGTCCCATTACCATTTTAACTGATCTCTATCTTTTCACATACCACTTTCATATCGAACGCTACGATCCACAATTCACCTCAAACGCCCAACTTCCCTTGTGCTGTCGCTAAGCTTTACTGCTGCTGCTGAGTGTCAAACTGAGGTTCCGTCGTCTTGTACAAGGCATGATTAATGTGTTTTAGTTTGGGTTTTATTTGGTAGAAAGAAATATTCAAACTTTCCTTGTCGTTTTTCTTTCGTATTCTTTTCTATACCGTTCTATATGTGTATACACGAGTACATGCATGCACTAAGGCGAATTTGTTTTTCTTTTATTTTACCCTTTTCCTGTTAAATGGTCTATGTTATAATAATTGTGTCTCTTTTTACAATGACATAGCAAAAAACTAAAACCGCTGAAAATATAAATTACAAAATTCTATAGAAATTGTTCTACACAAAATTTTACAGTGTCGGTCTTTTCTAAAAAATAAAAAATATACATTGTTTAATATAGTGACTTTTTAAATATTTCATTGCTTTAGTACGTGGAGTTGGCAAAAATACGGAAGTGGAGTTCACAAGAAATATCTTTAAGCCGCACAGTCCAAAACATTTGTTTTGGTAATTCCCGATTTACCAAAACAATAAATTGAAGAGTTCGGTGGAAAAAGGGAGTAAGTTCAGAAATATCGTTTTGAGAAAAGATCATTTCAAAGTCTGGTTGCCTAGTATGAAGATGAAGACCGAAAAACTAGTAATTGTCGTGTTATACAATTGGTAGCACTAATAATATACTATGTATTAAGATTAAAATACCCCTGTCGCAGCATCTGCATAACATAGCGAATTTCCAAATATTGGGCACTGGCGGATCTCATCTAAAAACTGTATCCATTGTCAGAAAAATTTTGAAAAACTCACCTTTTGCAGCCAGAGTGTGCCGATAGTAATGATTTGTATCTTAAGGAAGCCGCGGACCTAAAATATCTGGGAACTTTGGTTTAATACAAAATGGTAATTTGACATCTACGTTAAATAAAGCAAAAAAAGAAACAGTTTTCCTATCGACGAGTCAAAGCCGGTTTGAAATCCTTGCTGCAAATATAGCTTAATGCACACGTACGACTGGTGCGAACTTGTTCACGGGCTGCTGCACTTATTGATTCAATTTGACCTTAATTATATTGTTCTATGCACTTAAATTACTCAGTACTTAATATCTTAATATACGAGTATTAGTTATATGTATGTAGTTACATAGCTATAATGATCGCTCCTAATTCTGTTTACTGAGTCGATCAAATTTATAGATTTGATTTTCGGGCACGTTATGTATGTATACTGGGTGGCTAGCTGTTCGAAGCGAATCGTATCAGATATGTTTACATTATAAATTCATACAATAATATGTTAGTAATACTGTTGGCTATTGTTTTGGATCAAATTACTAGTAGACGTAGGACATACATTGAATATGTTTACATGTATGTGCGACAAATAATAAGTACATGAGCCACTTGTTTCCTGAATGTGTGATTCAATTCAAAGTTCACTAAAGTTAGAGCTTCTGCCAGTAGTAGGTAGAGATGGGCATTAAATCAATAATCAACGGATTTTTGCAACAGTTTTTCGTTTACAGATTAACTAGTTGAAACGCCCTGACCGAACATTCATCAGTAAATAACTGAATAAATAAAAAGGTCGAAAGTACAGTTGTGTACAAAAAAATTCTAAAATTACTTGATATTGTAAGGCAGAAAATGTAAATATCAGTATAATCGTCTAAAAGTAAATCAAACTTATGTTTATAAACCATTGCCTCGAAAATAGTTAATCTCCTAAGTATGTATCTTATGTCGAACAATCTTGTAGGATCTGAAGTATTCGGTTTTGAAAGTTTCCAAATTTCTGCTAGTTTGACCAATGTAGAAGTCATCACATTCTTGACAATTTAGAGAGTTGATCTATTTTTGCTTTATAGTTTATTGTAGATTTGGTTTAGCTGGAACTTTTTATAGTTTATCTGAAATTTTATCAAAATATGGTACAGTTTTGAAATTATCTTACGATAGTGGAAAAATAAACTGTTTTTATTTATTAAGGGGGACCACTAGTGTGACCGCCTGAAAAAAGGTCATTTTGGGAAATTTTTTAAGGAAAACTACTGCATGGGATGTTTTAATATTTTAAGGAATATAGTGAATTCATGATAAAATTTTTGGACCAAAAAATTGAAAATTCAGTGAGTTATTCGCGAAAATTCCCGATCTCCCAAGGCTCCAAAAGAAAAAGTTCCCCCACTGCTGCAGTGATAGCGACGTTCACAGTGCCTGAAATCAAAAAAATCAAAATGCCTATTAAACTAGAAGGCATTGCCCGTGCCATGAACCTCAATTGAAAAAAATTACATGAACCTCAGTTGAAATTTAACAAAATGGCGGAGTTTTTTAAAAAAAAGTTTCAAAATTTGGCCTGCAAAAATTACATTTTTTATTCGATCGGAAAACTGGAGGTTCATGGCACGAAGAAACATATGTAAAAGAAGTTGCGATAAGAATCAAATCGATCGGATAATTTGTCTTCGAGTTATAACTGCAGCAAATTTGAAAAATGTAGTTTTTTTTTACTTTTTAGTTTTAATCTTAGATATACACACATATAACGCCCATAGTAAAACTAAATGAATCGTTTAAATGTACCAGGGTCTAGCTTCTCCACAAGATCTGACTGGCAACCACGTGCAAAAACTTCCGAACTATCAACCTTCATACATTTCTCAATACCTCAATGTTAAAAATGAAAATCAGAATCCGCTCTTCGGATGGCTGTAACTCAAAAACTATTTGAGATATACACTTGAAATTTTAGTATCTTATTTCTAAAGGTATATACTATCGAAACATGCAAGAAAAATTTCCAATTTCTTTTAAAAATGTCACACTAGTGGTCCCCCTTAGTGGCAGTAGTAAGAAAAATATTAGCTAATTTTTCAGTTAGTTCACGATAGACAATAAACGGTTTCGTGACGTTAATGCTGACAGAACCATCGACGACCCATCACATTTCCTTCCAATTGGTACACAACACCCTGGGTACAACTACTTTAGCAGCTACTAGCAATATGCAGGAACATAATATATAACATTCAGTTTGGTAATCTCGGTCGATCAGTTGGTTGTTGTTATTGTTGTATGTTTATAACCACAACAATTCATGTTTATTGTGTATGGCCGATGTGGCAGTGTATGTCTACGTTTAATTATTATGACTACAATAATCCAAATAGGATATTGTCGCGTTTATAATAATATATAGATGTGTTCATAACACATTTGTGTAGATGTTTGTGTTTGTATTAAGTAATCAGGTGCTAGTAGCAAGAAGTACAGGATGTGATATTTTTAAATAGCGGCTAGTTTTCCCTGGCCTCACTTGACCTAATTTTGAAATAGTTACTTATATATGATTTCATAGTTAGCATACACTTACAAACAATTTTTCCTAATTATATTTTCTTCAATTCTCACTTTATTGAGTCATTTTTTTATACTCTTAAGCGAAATTCAAACATAAGGACGGGTCCAGATGTTTAAAGAATCTACAATATTTGAGGCCCACCCAAGGGACCAAACTAGAATGTCTATCATACTGTTGCACTTATCGCCAGTGGGTGATGTAAAATCTCCCCACTATGTTGTGTACGTACACACTGTTTGCAATGGTGTTGGTTTGGTTTTTTGTAGTAGTGTGCGTATTCACACACACTACTACAAAACACATATTATGGTACAGACCAATCTGCCCAGTTCAAGTAACACTGTCTAACAATGTATTACAATGCAACTGTGTGTTCGGCGACGGACACCGACTGACTACATGTCTTAAGCCGTGTCGGGCACACTCTGGGCTCACCACTAGTTATAATTTTCTACACTTATGCTCCTTTCACATTATACGGTTTGTGCCGTACGGCCAAAAACCGCACGGTCGCATTTTTTTAGTGGAGTGAAGAAGAGCATTGGACATTTCACATTACACGGTCACGGCAACATGCCGTTGCCGTGCCGTCAGCAGCCGTCTCTTGCCACTGGACTTGACGGTTGCCGTACGGCGTTTTTAGCTCAGTAGTGTATGTAATTAAATGGATTCTTTCACATTAGACGGTTTCTTAACGTACGGCATTAACAATATTTTGTCGAATTTCATGTTAATTATTAATTTTATTTGTGAAATGGATGAAACTAATGTTGAATGTAATAACCAGTATTTTACTAGATTGTATGTAATTTCGAAATTGTGTGTTTTGATGTTAAGTTCGCCAAGAAATTAATCAAAAGAGTCTGTAAACATCCGCAAATAGTTGAAAAACTTATTTTCGTCATTTTTCAGGTCTTTAAAGAGTGCGATAATAAATAATCCTACTTTCTGCTTCGTCTAATTT
This sequence comes from Brachynemurus nebulosus, assembly GCA_035578155.1. NCBI lineage: Eukaryota > Metazoa > Arthropoda > Insecta > Neuroptera > Myrmeleontidae > Brachynemurus > Brachynemurus nebulosus. The sequence continues at coordinate 12,345,395 of JAPWDM010000005.1, forward strand.
ATAGAATTAACTTTAATCACACTTGTTTGTTACTTGTATGATGTTACAAATCAAATGAAGATATTCAGTTTACAACGGCAAAAAACCGTGCAATGTGAAAGCAACAATATCACGGCAAAAAGTCGTGCGGATTTTTCCCGTACGGCGAAAACCGTACAATGTGAAAGGAGCGTTACGCTGAGGACTTGGGCCCACCTCTCAAAAATATAGGTACGTGACGTATTATACACAAGTTATTTAGTGTGGTTTGTTGAACTTGTGAATAGACTGGTGGTTATAATATTATAAAGACGTATGTAAAGTATCGTCCTGGGTTCAATTCCCGGTATGATTACATTCTTTGTTTTTACAAATTTTATGATACTTCCAGAGTTATACCTACTACAAAACATTATTAACTGGAAAACTGATAAATATATATAAATAATTTACATAAACGCAGGTCAATTTTTACCTATTTCAGGACGATATGTACATCTATTTGTATCATTCTGAAATATGTAAAAATTCAGAAATGGATAAAATGAAAATTCTAATGTATGTGTTTATCTAATTTATTTATATCGAGAAAAAATTATTAAATTTCATACATTTTAAAATATTATTTATATTAATTAATTTTGTAATAAGTAATATTTTTTAACTTTGGTAACATAATTAATAAATTAATAAAATTGGTAAAAGAATAAAACAGAAAAAATCGTAATCGCGATTTGAATCCAGGACCGTACCGCCGAAACATTTACGTACTAGCGACAAGTCTATTCGCAAGTTCAACACAACACACTAAGTGATTTTTATATAGGCTCCGCATATTTTGGTTTAAATTTTGAATGAAAATACCTCTTATGTTTTTGAGACGTCCATCTGGATATTAAAGATTCTTTACAAAGAATGCTCTACACCAGTGTTTCCCAGACTTTTTCTATCGCGGAACACTTTTTAAGTTCTACAATTTATACGGAACACTACCTCAAAAAAATAAATAAATAAATAAATAAATAAATAAATAAATAAATAAATAAACAATAAAAAAAAGGCAATCCTATTGATTTAGATTCCAGACCTCGTGATCTTGAGCCATAAATGGTCAACTCATTCCCACGAAGAAAAAAGCAAGCAAAAAAAACTTCATGCATCCAATACTGCATCATATTGTTCTTTCCGAGTTTCTTATTGTTCTTTCCAATACCTGACGACTGCTCGCGGAACACACATTGGGAAACATTGCTCTACACTACTGGCGAAGTTGTCTAAAGTTGGCCGAGTACGAGAGTGTACAAGGACCCGAATACTCTGGCGAGAAACTACCACCTAGAATGGCGAGAAGGCATAAGGATATGATTACTATGAAATCTGATAGAAATGAAGGAGAGCCATATCGGGATCCCTCCTTGTCCGTATATTAAAATTTTTATGGGTACCTTTTAAGTTTAAGAATACTATTATCAACAATAAAGTTTTTTGATAAATTTGATAGGGTAAGTAGGGGAGAGATGCCGCAGTAGCCATAGTTCGTTCGTTGATTGATTGACAGCGCTATTAATCGATTATATTTTTAAAATAAGTTACTTATTTAAGCTTTATATGACAACATTTATGATTAGTCCATCAGTTTGGTAATTATCCAACCTTTTATTATTGAAGAGTAAGTTTTTTAACATAATATTTTATCAAGCATTTAATTCATTAGAATTTAAGAATGTATATTTCATTGTTTTAATGAAAATGAGTTTTGTTACTAATTTAGGTATATTTTAAAAGTACTGTATCAAATTTTAGGCTGGAATTTCGCACTATGCTTGCTATAGCAACATGCGGCATCTATCCCAACAAAAAGGAGAGATGCCGCATTTAAAGTTGGTATAGATGCCGCATCATATTATATGTTAAAAACATAGACTTATATACCTTAATTATGCAATTTTTTTTGACTGTAAATTATGCCACGTAAATATAAAAGATCCATTTATGGATCAAAAAGAGCCCTCATGTTAGTGTCTTCACTAATAAGTTTCAGCTTAAATAAGTAACTTATTTTAAACATATAATCCATTAATAGCGCTATCTATCAATCAACGGACGAACTATGACTACTACGGCATCTCTTCCGCACTTACCCTATCAAATTTATCAAAAAACGAAAATGATGATGATTGCCGGTGTATTGAAAATTTTGAAAAGTACTCAGAAACAAAAAAGTTGACTGGTTAAGATGTATAAAGTGCCAAAAATGGTTACATATGGTATGCATCATGTATGGAGATGTGTGTAAAATGTAAAATTTTTAATATGAACTATGCGGCGTTTCACCTTCTTTGATGCGGCATCTCTCCCATAGGTGTGGGAGAGACGCCGCTTTGCAGGCTCTACAAAATTGTTAATTATGAATCCTTTATGGCTCAAAATTTAAAATTATTTCTAAATAATTTTAAAGAACAATGTTTACATTTATTGTGTACCATATTTCAAATAAATTAAATGCATACTTTAAGAATTATCAAGTGTTTGCAAAATGTACAGCATCTCTCCCGCATTCACTCTATTTATAGAACTTTTTTCACGCGTAACTGACCTCTGGTGGACACTGTTCAAGTGTATATATTTATGAAATTAATAGAGATCCAATGTTTTCGGAAACTAAAAAATTCGGTTTTTTTGGAAACAATAAATATCTAGTTTATAGTTAGGCCTGTTATTTCTCAATATTGTACGATATAGCGAAACTTTAAAATGCATTTTAAAAAAACCATATTTTAGGATTTACGCGCTTTTTCCACCTCCCACCCTCCTAAATTGTGCACGGGTTTCTGATATACCACTCCAATAGATTATATAAGTTACCTTTATCATTTTGTAGAGGTGTATATTGAATTATTATGTCGTGTTACAGTTAAAATGTTACTTTAATTATAATATTTAACACTAAATAATTTAATAATTACATAATATTATGATTATAATGTATGTTCGAATTCATAACATTCCACATATCTTCTGCCGAAAATTTTAACAAATTAAATTAATATCATATTTTTAATACAAAAAATTGCTAACAATAAATAATATAATTAATATTTCAGGAATTTATGTTATTAAATATAAGGTTTTTCTCACAAATTATTATCATAATTATTATTTAATAAATAATCAAAAATTCATACAAGTACTTTCAATAAAAATATTAAAAATTTCATTAAGAAAATTTCTTATAAAAAATTTTTTTATTTAATTTTCTTTTTTTAATATCAAAATAAGACGTCTCCATACATTTTAAAAATATCTAGGCTTGAAATTCTTGGAAATTAGAAAATTTTAAAGTTAGTCTGACAACGTAGAAAGTCAGCATGAGATCAAAATATTTTACGTACTGTAAAACCCTAGTACCAATGCTGTTTTGATATGAATGTATGAAGCACAGTAGAGCTTCCTTATAACAACCAGTTTCGATATCTGGGTCGTCATCGTCAGGGGAAGTAATGGGTAATTTTGGAGGATAAAGGTTAAAATGTAATCAAATTATATAAAAATTAAAGAATAATCAGACCAAAGGAATATTGAGAAGAAAACACGTGGTATAAGACTAAGTTTTGTCAAACAACCATAGAAAAAAATGCAATCAAAGTGCCAGAGCACCCTACCTAACATAGCGAATTTCCCTTTTTGGCAGTCAAAAATCTTTTAAATGAAACTTTATTGCTACAAATTTACTTAATTAGTGCAATGAGATCTGTCTACACTCTGAATTTCAAGACATTTTTTTTTACCTCCTGTATAAACAGAATAAGTTTTTTTTTTTTTAAAAAAACTACATAAGCTATTGGTTTAATGTGACTTTTGCCGCTCCTTATGAGGACTTAATTTAAATTTTGAAACTTATTATTAATGTCTCTCGAAAACCGGTTTGATTACGGATAACTTTGGCTGAAAAAATGATCCAAGAGTTTGAAACTTCTAACATTTTCTCGAAATTTCATAAAAATTGAATGGTTCATTCGAGAGCTATACTGTCATAACCCTGGACTCAAGTCTCACTATGACAGCGGCTGTAATAGATAAATATTTCGTTTGGAAATTCGCTAAAAAATGTAATTTTATCACAACTTTGTCACTACTGTTGAAGCCGAACTCCGAAGGCTAAATTTTTATATAAAATTTCAAAAATTATAATTAAAATTTAAATATATATTTAAGGAACACTCTTTCAAATTTTTTTTTTAACAATATTTTTCTTCACCACCAAATAAAGTTTGCAGGTAATTACCTCATATTGAACGTATCCAGAAATTTTGATCGCTTCAAATTTACGTTCCCGTAAACAATTTGCCCATTTTCTGTTTAATTATTATTTGTATTCACTCCAAAATTTATTATACAGATATATTACACACGTACCTGTACGAGAACGGATCGAATGTGATACTCCAGAAGTGATTTTAGATTAAATAGGAACATCTAAGCACCTACCTCATTCTAACTATTCGACGAGTAAACGCAATTTGAAGATATATAATGTGTACCTGCAATATTCAAGCACTAACGTATACAGACTGTAAGGTAAAAGTGCCCAAAGCTGACAGGGGTCCAATAGCTGACACGTATCAAAAAAAAATTTTTTAATAAGCATTTTAGCGAACAAAAATAATTTTTCTTTGTATGGAATACTTTAAAAATGTACCTAGTTATCATTTAAATTTTTAAACCCAAACGAACTAAATCTATATTCATATTAGTAATATTATTTTATGTCAAAAATGTGGTTAAGTTTCATTTGACGTTTTGTGTTAAATATTAAGGTAAGAATAGTGTTTTATTTAATTATTAAGAAAATTGTAATCTACTAACCGATAGATATAATTAATGTTTTTTAAACAAAGGTATTTCTCTTATTTAATCTATAAAATTCGAAAAAAAATATTTTTCCGGCTTTTTAGGTTAAAAGAAAGGTGTCAGGTTTTGGCATTCCGTACGCAGTGACTTTCCTATACCTGACATACTATGTCAGGTATAAGTAAATTTTAAAATAAATATATAGCATTGTCTTTGCATTTGAAATAACGTTCACGCCAACATATACTAAATTTTATAACAATGGAATGACAACAACCAAAGCCTGACATAGTATGTTAAATATGTCATGTATGGGGACACAACACATGTCAGACATAGGCTTTGTATAACTGTTAATCAAAAATATCATTCCATTTTATTTTATCTAAGCAATATTGTCCTCCATACAGCAATAAAAAAATATAATTTTGTTGAATATTATAATTTTTTTTAATATTTTTATTTTTCTAGAGTTAACATGAACAACGAAGGCAAAAAAATTTTAAAATATGAGAAGAATGATATGAAAAAAGCTATTGAAGCTGTTAAAAACAATCAAGTTTCAGTTCGCTCTGCAGCGAGACAGTTTGGAGTACCAAGAACAACATTATTATCAAAAATTAATGGAATTTATCCTGAAGTTTGCAAAATGGGACCAAAAACAAATCTTTCCGAGGAAGAAGAAAGTCTTCTTGTTCAGTGGATATTTCACGTCGCGAACAGAGGCTTCCCTGTTACAAAGGATCATTTATTGAATTCCGTGAAGCTATTATGCTCTCAGTTAAAACGTAAAACAAATTTCAATAATGGAAAACCAGGCAGTAAATGGTACCAATGTTTCTTGAAACGACATCCTGAATTGTCAGAGAGGTTGTCTCAAAATTTAACAAAGGCAAGATCTAATGTATGTGAAGGCAAAATTCGCAACTGGTTTAAAGAAATCAAAAGTTTTGTAAAAGAAAATAACTTGGGAGATATTTTTAATGATCCTAAAAGGGTATTCAATGCTGATGAAACAGCTTTTTTCCTGTCTCCTAAAGGACAAAAAGTTTTGGTAAAGAAGGGGACAAAGTTAGTTTATTCTTTTACAAATAATGACGATAAAGAATGTGTTACTACTTTATTGACTACAAATGCTTTTGGCATGTTAGCACCAACGATGGTTGTTTACCAATACGATAGACTGCCTCAAAATATAGTCGATAAAATACCTGAAGATAATTGGGTTATCGGGAAAAGTAAATCTGGCTGGATGACTGGTGAAACTTTTTTTGAATACATCGCTAATGGATTTCATCCTTGGCTTGTAAAACAAAACATAACTTTACCTGTTGTACTGTTTGTCGACGGACATTGCAGTCATTTAACCTTCTCAGTTTCAGAGTTTTGTTCCAAAAACGGCATCATTCTTATCGCACTCTTACCGAACTCTACACATATTCTCCAACCGTTGGATGTTGCTGTTTTTAGACCGATTAAAAATGACTGGAAAAAGGCAGTTTATCAATGGAGGATAGAAAATGAGGGAGCAAAACTAAAAAAAGAAGATTTTGCACCACTTCTTGATAAAGTATTAAAAAATTTGAAAATTGAAACTATTACAAACGGTTTTAAAAGTTGCGGCCTCTGTCCGTTGAATGAAGAAGCTATTAACTATCAAAAATATTTTAAAACTAATAATAATGACATTATTGTCAATAACAGCACTCAAAAGGAACCTATAGAGGTGCTTAAAGTTCATTTGAATTGGTTAGAGGGTGAAATAACCCAAGAGAGACTAATTCAATTTAAAAATAATAATGTGGAAACTGAAGATTTATCATTATATCGGTTATGGTTAAAATTAAAAAATACAGTCAACAATGAGAAGCCTTTAGAAAATGAAAATCAAGGAGAAGAAATTAGTATATTTCCAATTACAGAAGCCTTAGGAAATAATACTGGAGAAATAGTGCTTGAATCTACCGAAAACGATGAGCATTTAATATCCGAAGTTAAAGAAAATAGTCCTGAAAAAATACACCAGACTCAAGAAAATATTCCACAAACAATACTGAAGTCTCAAGAAAATATACCACAAATAATCGAAAATACTGAAGAAAAGGATAACAAAGAAGTATACGTTGAAGTTCCAAGTCCATTCAAAAATGTATTGTTTTGGCCTGATGAAAATATCAAAAACAAAAAAAATCGCCAAAAAAAGTGAAAACTAAATTACCAGCGGTCGCAACTTCAACTAAATGGAAAGAATATTTTTTGAAAAAGAAAACAGAAAAAGAAAATAAAGAAAAGGAGAAAGAAGAACGAAAAAGAAAAAGAGAAGAAAGTAAAAATAAAAAGAAACAAGAAAGTAAAAAACGGAAAGAAAATATGATACGGATAGAATAAGATTTCTTTTAAAAATTTAAATTAATTTAGGGCAAATGTTCATACATACCTATGTTTATGTTTGTAAATTTATATTTATCAGAATAGTCATTTATGTTTAATAAAATCAATGGTTATATATTTATAAACAGAGTATTATTTCAAATATTTATACTGTCAGCTATTGGTTTTGTTACATGTCAGCTTTTGGAACATTTCAATTATTCGTATGTCAGGCATTGGCAAAAATAATTTCTTTTAAAGAAAATTTATAACTTCGGAACGAAAGTTGATATTACCAATTTATTGATGGGGGCAATATCTCTTATCATTTGTCTTTCAAAGCCTATTTCTTTGGGAAATATATAAGAAGTCTTAAAAAAGTAATATTACTGTTATTATGAAAATGTGTCTTAAGGTGTCAGGCATTGGGTGTTTTACCTTATATGAATGCAAAACTATTTTCAGATTCATACGGATCAATGCCACGAACAAAGAACACCACATTTATGCTTGCGTTGAATAGTGATAGATATACATATACTATATTATATCTATCACTATTCAACGCATTACTTTCTCACAAGTTCTCTATTCGTTGCATAGAACTTAGATTCGTAACGATTTCGTATTCATAGGGTATACATAATATCTAAATACATGCACATATAACACTTTATTACATGAACTATAATATTAAAGGCCTATATCATACATATAATAATAATAGATATGCTAAAGGCTATCGTAATATATCTTGCGTGAATAATTCTGAAGAGGATATAATATCATATCAAGTAACCAACAGCGGCTTAAGTATTATAATTGATATTAGAGCCATCATATGTATAGGGAGGATACTCGATATTTCTCATTTTCGTTCATATTCGTATCGGATACAAATCAACATGTGACGTGACGGTTAGTTTTCAAGTTGATTTGATAGGCAAAATATTATATTGGCTAGTGTTTCAAATTTAATTTGAAAGAATGAAAGGTAGTTACGATACCTTACTGACTACGAGGGGTTATAATATAGTCCTCACCGACTTCAACCAGATTTCGTTTACTAGTAGAGCTTCACATCCATATAAAGAGTGTACAACATTGAGGTCCACTTCTCAAAAATACTCGAGATATTATCACTTGAGGTTTAGACAAAAGTATCCGTAGCATATGTGCAAGCTATTTAGTATCATGTAATAAACTTTTGAAAAGATTAGTGCCTAAGAATGGCGGGTATGGGTAGTAGGGTCCCGGGCTCAAAATTTTGTATGACTTTATTTATTAATTAATTTATTTTTTACATGTTACTAAAGTTTTGAGGTAGACGGCCTTTTTAATCGTAACCCTCTACCACTTCTCTTACTTCCTGTTCACATTATCTTATCTCCTATCATAGAAACTGCTTATCTGGCAACAATAAATTTCGTACCTAGTGACAAGTTAGCAAAAGAGAAAAAAGGAATTTGGCTTGATGCATAATAGAACCACATTTATTTTGGTGTTGTAGGAAATATTCCTTATTTTTATTTTGAAAAAGATCAGTTGCTTTTAAAGTAGAGATAACGACTGAAAAATGTTGGATCATTTATGAGTCATTATCATAGAAATGTTTTTCCAAAATAATCGACAAACTTTATAAGAACGTATTGTTTCCCATAACTATTTTGGAAATTAATAATCAACACATTATTGGAACGTAAACCAATATGATTCTCATCTGAGCTTTAATTGTAATTACAATCAATAATTTGTATTAAATGGAAAAGTAATCATACTGCGCTATATATATATATATATATATATATATATATTTGGGTGTACAATGTGATCCTTGCTAATTATAAATTGAGTACTGGGTACAGAGAAATAGAATTTTACAGGAAACTCATCTTGAAACATAATTGTATAACCACCTGAATCGTAAGTTCGCTTACGTAACATTTACTCTTCTGTTTTCTGGTTACTATTATTATAAAAAATATCGGACAAGAAAACGTATCATTGGTACACTATTTTGACAACTGATATACTTTATAATTGTTGACGTCCTACGACGTGGAGTGTGAGTTAGTAAGCTTTCATTTGACGTTCTTCGACGTCAATGACCGTCAAACTGTTAGTAATAAAATCATTACTTTTCTATAATATACTACCTTTCATTAAATACTAGTTAGTATTCATTTACTCTTTAATTATTCAATTACTGTATTCAAAACACTGCTTTTGTACATATCATTCAATTTTCGAGGTGTATTTTAGTGAAAATTTGTTGCACATTTGGTAAAATATACAAATAATATGTATGCATGCAGTCAATCCCAAAATTTTAGTAAATTAAAATATTTGTAATTTAATTTTGTTAAAATGATATGGCCTACATTTTTGTAAAGCTAATGCGTTTATTTTGTTCCTTTCAATTTTAATTAAAATAATATTATACTTAATCAAAAATTGACACAATAATAGCACGTTTAATATTTTAATTAAATTAATTTCATTCCAATTTTGAATCCATACCAAAATACATAGGAAACTCCCATTACACAATCCACTGGGACCATATTGCTAAATGAGAAAGTCAAAGATCACGGGCGTCAATGATTCTGATTTATATATTTGTATGATTTACTGTTACAAACTATTACTTACAAGGAGAGGGCTCGACCTGGGAAATTGACTTCGGGATGGGATTTCTCAGGATTATAGTCCCTGCAAAGATTAATCAATTGTGAAAATATAAAAACCCATTGGCCAGCCAATTTCCATAAAAATGCTATCAAAATTCTAGCTTCATTTACTGAATATTTATATAAGGTATATTTGTAGGTATATCAATTCAAGGGTTAGGTAGCTTAGTGGGTAGCGTATTAGACTGGCGACTGACTGCAAGTAAATTATTATTACTACTTTTTCTTTTATTTTGTTAATTAAATATTAAAATTAATAAATTTCAAAAATAAATAATTATTTCTAACAATAATTATCATAAGTTAAAATATAATTGTATTTTGTCTTTCCTCTGTTCGACAGCCGCCCCAATTCGGTAACCATTCAACCGCTTATGTGTATCGGTATTCTCTCTAATGCGAGAAACAGTTACTGTTTTCCATTTCAAATATTATCGAGTGCTTGTGAAACATTCCACAAACACAAAAATCCAAATGTAAATTAAAAATCACAAAGTGATTGAAGAAATTATCAAAATGAGTCGGCTGGGAGTCGAACCGTAGTAACGTTTCACAAGCACTGGATAATATTTGAAACTGAAAATAGTAACTGTTTCTCGCATTAGAGAGAGTACCAACACACATAAGTGGTTGAATGGTTATCGAATTGAAGCAGCTGTCGAACAGAGGATCGTTGGTCTAATAACGACGACACCTGGCTAGTTAGCGGGAGATTCTGGGTTCGATTCCCAGCCGATCCAGTTTGATAATTTTTTTAATCTTTTTATGATTTTTAATTTACATTTGGATTTTTGTCATAATAACCAAAGAAATCGAGTGCTTAAAGTTTCAGTTTAGCTGAACGATAAGTGAACATATGAATACTGTGTATGTTTAAATGCGAACAAAAGTTCGTCATACATAGTAATGTGTCACAAGCACTCGATAGTATTTGAAATTGAAAAAAATAATAAGTTGATAAATAATTTCTTAAAAATATATATAGAAATATGATGGAAATATGCAATAGTGACAGCGATTTCTCAAATACACCTCCAGATATTTCTGAAGCTGCAAAAATTATAACATCAAAATAAATGTTAACGTCCATTATTATTCTCTTCAAGTATTTCTATACATATAATAAAACTGTAGCGAGACCATTTCTGTACATGGAATATTTTTTGACAATTGTACTGGTACTGTAAATAGATGTAGATATCAAACGATTTTTAAAATTCTTGTCTCTCCGTCTGTTCACGCATCACGCAAAAACTACTGGACGGATTTTAATGAAATTTGGTGTGACGATAACTTATTACCTGGGTCAACGTCTAGGATACTTTCTATTCGGAGAAAATGTTTCATTCCCATGGGAAAATAGAAAAACTATTTTGTGCATATATGCGCACATTACGTAAAAACTATTGAACGGATTTTGATGAAATTTAGTATGATGATAATTTGTAACCTGCGTCAACATTTAGAATCCTTTTTATTATAGGAAAATGTTTTCTTCCCTCGGGAAAATATAAAAACTATTTTGAGCATGTGCATGCATTACGCAAAAATTATTGTTCTATACAAGTTCTGTATAATTATTAGGGTACGTTTAGACTACGACACACTATACACCGTACACTCGGTGTATACACCGAGTGTCTATGTGTGCACACGAGTGTCTCTAATTGCGACATTTATTGGGGACACCATAATTAGTGTCGAATCAGTGGCGGTGTGAACACGTTGTGTCCAATTGTCTCTTGTGGCTAATAAGTTTCCAAACAAGTTCGACACTTTTCTATACACTCACAGAAGAGAGATAGATTCACGGTAATCAAGTAAATAGCTCGATTTTGCGTGTTAATAGCTCGGACACAAGTTCCGTATCTTTATGTACAGACACTATCCAGACACAAAAAATCTGTTAAAGTGTGAACAGTAAAGAAATTTATGCATGACATTTGTGTCACAATTTGTGTCGTAGTCTAAACTAGACCTTACACTTACATACTTCTCATTGAGTTTATAACGTCTCGGCTACAGCTAGTTTTAAATAAAACGAATACATTTTACAAGATTGTCGCAAAAATTTATGTGTGTAATTCGAGCATAAATTAACATTGCCGCTCTCATGAAAATGACGCGCTCCAGATTTTCTCAGAAATCAGGGCTTGTATCGAACTGATAATGTACAAATTCATTGGTGTTCGTCACAGGAAAAAACCATAATAAAACCATTCAAAATAAATTTGAACGTAAACTTATAGAAATTTCTACCTACTCTAAATATTCTAAATCACAAAATGCAATCCTACCATGCTCTATGCTGCCACTCCGCGACATTGCTCCGCGCCGCGCCGCGCCTCTAGTTAATGTTGAATACAAAATTATAATTGATACCATTGCTCGATCAAAGTTATTTTGAATGTTCTATCAGTTGGAAATGTGATCTGAAAATTTAATCAAATTTGCTATAGAACACTAGTTAGTAGCCATCATTCACTCGTTTGTTATTAGTCCAGTAATACGTAATACCTAATACCTAACTATAGTGTTAGGTTTATACTGCTGATTCTCTTAGCTGTCTGCCAATCCACTGCTTGTTCTCCGATTATAACACTATAGCAAAATTTAGTACATACGGGATGAGTTTTTTGAGAGTTTACATTTTCATTATGGTCAAGCCGATTGAATTTTAACCAAATAATATTTGAAGGAAGAGGTGTAGATACCGACGGGGACAATCGATTGCTATATTCAGGAACTTTATTGCTCTTATGGTTTTGGAGATACAATGCAAATTTATTAGTCCGGGGGGCGACTGTAAGAATGTGCCCCGATAAGCGGTATGCTTGAAACTTATTTTTTTAAATACTATCAACTATTGCCTGCCAGGTATATTGAAGCGGCCTGCCAGGTATTTTGAACCGAGATCGACGAGGCACTTATTTCTTTTTTTAGTGTAGTATTGTTTAAACTTTCATTTGGTAAAAGTTTTATGTGTAAGTTTGTGGTTAAAATTTTTTTCTTTCAAAAAATTATGCAATCTAAATGTGCCCACTAAACTGAGGCACGGTTGCGGTTTTGTTTTGGCAATAGTTGATAGTATTTAAAAAAATAAGTTTCAAACGTACCGCTTATCGGGGTACGTTCTTGCAGTCGCCTCCCGGACTATATCTTTTACTGTAAAAATTCCGCATGTATCTGAGGCTACTTTAAGTTAATATTTTTGTATCATCAAATCAAATTACTTTGAAATATTATTAGTATTCAGAGTAACTTAAGATTTGAAGCTTATTCATTAATTTATTATGACTTACTTGAATTTTTTATTCATTTTAACAAAAAGTCAGCAGATTGTACAAATTACAACACGTGCATGATATAATTAAGCTGCTAAGCTATAAGCTATACAGGTCGGGCGCACACTGAGATGCAGTTAACGCAGGCAGGGTAGCGCAGTTTGTGTGACTCTTGTTGTAGAACGGGACAGCGCGAATTCATAGGCAGAGTAGAGCAGAGCAGCACTGCATCGCATGAGACCGATGTGGCACTCGTAAATGCGACACAGAAACTGTGTGACATTGTAACACGTTCTCGAGTTTTAGTTGGTTTTATTTCACCGAAATGATAACAATTGAAGAAATTGAAGAAAAACAGTGCTGTTCTGTTCTGCTCTGCGTTTCAATTCGCGATATTCCGTCCAACAACAAAAGTTACAGAAACTGCGCTGCCCTACCTGCGTTAACTGCGTCTCAATGTGTGCCCGGCTACACAGTCTGTTTCTCATGCTTTCCTGCCCTACCCTACTCTCCTCTGGCCTACTCTGCCCTGTGTTTACTGCTTGACGCACCTCAATGTGCGTCCGGACTAATTCTAAAAAGAGGTAATTTGAAATTAAAAATATTACTAATAAGTATAGACAAGAAAGACAAGTAATATAGAAATATTTGATATCCGATTTCCTTGTTTTATTAAAAACTGAATCAGAACTGAAATTCTATTTCTTTGTTGTACTTTTCTGTCAATTTTATGTTATAAATTGATAATATTTTTATTTCCTGATGAAAAAAGTAAGTCCTTATTTATAATAAATGGTTTTAAATAATGTAAATTTTTATATCGTTTACCATCACTTGAATACGAATTTTAAAAGAGTGATTTTTAAAACATAATTAAGTACTTAAAAATATGAAGTAATGCAATGGGAATTTGAGTGTTACTGGTAGTTCTAAAACATAAACTTTTTTTTAAAAAAAATATACGTTTTCTTTAAAAACAAATTAAAAGCTTACATCATAAATTTAATAGATTTGAGCGTTACTTTATGGTATTCCATATTTGATATTAGTAAATAATAACACTTCACTTTGCAAAATACCACTTTTATTGAATATAAAAACTCTTATGACATGTTTCGGTCAATATGACCATTCTCGAACGTGTAAAGATTACATTCAAATAAGCATGTATCTGAATGCAATCTTTACACGTTTGAGAATGGTCATATTGACCGAAACATGTCATAAGAGTTTTTATATTCAGTAAAAGTGGTATTTCGCAAAGTAAAGTGTTTTTGTTTACTAATAGCTTACATAATAGCTTAAAAACCACAAGGGCTATGTAACTCCTAACTATAGCAATCAGTTTCTCTTGTGGATATATACAACTCTTATTGAAACAATTTTTTGTTTAAGTTAATAGTTTAACGGCACCAAAATGACAACTCCCAAAAAACCCACCCTGTATCTAGGTGTTATAATTATTATGTATGTACGTGTATACAATGTACATACATATCCATTTCCTAATATGTACAGTGAATAATCATTAAAATAAGTTCTAGTGCTTCTCATTTTAAATTTTCGGAATTAATTAACGAATAGCCTATATTTCGCATACTTTTCCATCGTTTAGATTGCTTTGACATCAAACTCATGTCATAACACTGATAAAATGTCAAACATGTCAATTAAATTAAACACGCGTCAAATATATCGAATTTCCATTAAATAAATCTAACTTTTATAGTAGGTGTCAAGGCAAGACTTGAACGCGACACTGTGTTAGAAATTTGTTTCTCGGTCGCTCGGGCTCACGGGTTTACCAACGTAAAATTATCTCAATTATGGGTCAAATTATTTTTAAATCATATACTTATTTCGAAATTCCATACAAAATCAGTTATTTTCGCTTCA
Organism: Brachynemurus nebulosus; assembly: GCA_035578155.1. Lineage (NCBI taxonomy): Eukaryota > Metazoa > Arthropoda > Insecta > Neuroptera > Myrmeleontidae > Brachynemurus > Brachynemurus nebulosus. The sequence continues at coordinate 12,360,465 of JAPWDM010000005.1, forward strand.
CTCTTACTTCTAAATCAGCATATATTCAGAAATTCTATATAAAACCAGTTTCTTACCAGCTCGTCCAACCACTTTAAAGTAGTCATATGCATATTTTAAGAGCATATCTAACATCTAAATTTTGAGACCTTTACGTTCTCATACTGATAGACTTAGGAGTAGGTATTTTTGAAACCCCAGTCATTTTTATTTTTTGGAAGGAATTTTTTTAGTTGTTTATATTGTACCTTTTTTGGATTGGGAACTCTACGTTCAATATTTTGCCGTTCAAAGTGCCAATAATATTTAAAAAAAATTTTATGAAATTCAGTTTAGTATCAGTTTTCCTTGTGGGGACATTTTAAACAGAATGTTCACTTTTTCCAGGACCTCAATAGTATTTGAGCAAAATGTAGTCAAAATTTATCGTGCTGTTTGTTTTAGGATGCCAAGAACCGTCGAGACCATTTTAATGTTTAAAATACTGCTATGTAAAATGTTGAACACCACTGGCATATGATGTCAGTTATAACTCTAAACATTCAAGCGTACAAGTGAGTTCTATGTAAGTGGTTATCTTGAGTTAAACCTTATCACAATTAAATTATTGGCCCTTTAATCAAATATTAAACATTCTCTCAACAGATGTTCAAACTATATAGAATTGTTTTCTAGTTGATTTCACTGATAAATTACTTATACAGAAACTCAACATTAGAGAGGATTTCGATTTCTGTTATCTATTTAGTTTTGTAATAATTTACATATTTACATTTTCTAATATGTGACAGTATCAGTTTGAAAAATCTCCTCCTTGGAGTATTTACTCATTAAAAATTAAATTAAAATTGATTGTTAGGTATAATTTCATATTATTATTTTAAATCAGGGGTTTCCGAAGTGTGGTAAACTCCAAAACAGATACCATATTTTTATTTATCAGTGGTATCCAACCTCTGTTTCTATGCGAGTTGCTTTTCTATTATACGTAAATCAAGTTTTTAGGTTAAACTAACCAAATTTATTCAAGATTTTCCTATTGTTTTTCCGTTATCTTTACAATTCCGATTTTGTCAATAATTAAAAAAGTAGTATCGAAAACCTTTTAGAAGCTTCAAATTTCATGTTTCTAGAATCAACATTGCCGTTTTTGTAGTTTTAAAAATTTTACATTTTTAATGACGTCATCAAGGTAACTTTTTTCTTTTTAAACTAATAGCTCAAAGAATGAATCAGATCTGTTGACAAAATTTTAATAATCTGGGTACCAAATTTTCATTCTTCTTGTAGAAATGATCAAGTTCGTTCAGAAAATGTTACTTACTCTTCAAATGTAATTTTTCTGTTAAGCTCTAGTCCTCTCAAACTATTCGACGGGGCGCAGATATGAAACTCAATTTGGATTCTGAAAGTTAAATTCAAGGTGTAACCTTGGTGAAAGAAACTTTCTCCAGAAACATCGAATAAAGTTATTAAGGCAAAGCCCATTAGAGCACATTCAGTAATACCTATATGTAACTGTATTTTTCTGTACATTGTTTTTTTTTTTTTTTTTTGGAAGGCAGTAATTTAAAAATTTAAAAATCGCCAAAAGATAACTCAAAAAATTCATGAACATTAAGAGTGTGGGATGTAGATTAAACGAAATTGATCAGGACTGACAGACTTCGGTAATTTCCTTGGTATATAAAAAGAAAACTAAAAAGAAAGCTTTACTTTGATCAAGATGTTGTGAGCGCGAGCTCAAAAGACCTCCAAAAACAGCGGTGAGATAACAAATTGTACTATTTATATAGTTACCAACCAAATAAAATAATTATGTTTTTTAAAGGAGCGAATGTTTATTAAACGTATATTTATTAATATGATAGACAAAGATAAATGCAGATGTAGGTATAAAGTTCTTTTTGGCTTGCGTCCATAATACATTTTACTTTAATCAAGATGTTGCCAGTCCATAATTGTGTTAATGTGATTTTAAACGGACTTTTTTTAATTCTTTGGAAAATGCGTTTTAGAAATGAAAGGAAAACTCTCTGTTTCTTTCTGGTAAGCGTAAATAAGCCAAGATAAAGGATACGATCGTTTTGAAATAAAGAAATATAGTTTATTTCAGGAGTAAAGGAATCGGAATCTTTCACGCACTCCCTAAATATAAAAGGAATACTTAATCTGTCTGATTACTACTACTGTGACTTCTTTCCGAGCAAGCTTTTCCTTTACTTTTAATTCCAATTTTTCACACAGGTGACCTTAATCATCTCAAAAGAGACGACACAAATCTACATACATACCTATACGTGTATAAGTTTAGATGTACGTAACACAGAGCTATGATTATGAGTTAACTCCCTTGTTGATAACCTTGTGCACCAGTTGATACTTTACTAACTTATACTCCTGTTAAAATCAAGCGATTGTCTGACTTCATAATCATATATAGAGTTGACCGGGGTAATTGTGAATTGGGGCAATTGTGAACGGCGCCTATAATTTCTAAAATAACGTTAATATTGTTAAAAATCAACTCTTAATATGTTTTTTTGTCCTTTCTTAATATGCCATTAAAATTTTATAACAATTCTCCAAGCATTAGTATCTTTTTTTTATTTTGAAAAAACCCTTGCAAAATTTTATGTATCTTATTGTATCTAAATTTTTTTTAAATACATTTTCTTTTTTTAAAAGATAAGAAATGGTTAAAAGTACTTTTAAAGAAGTGGTCTAAGCCCTGAGAGGGTTCCTTATTAATTGCTAAAGAAATTGGACAATTTATCACCAATTCACAATCACCCCATGATTTTAAAATTGTGGGGTAATTGTGAACGTCATTCACAAATGCCCCCATTCGGTCAAAAATTTCAGTAGTGTCGTTTTCAGAGTTGAAAATGTTGATGAAGGTGCTGGTGACCTTATTGTACAATTTTCCGTTGTACAAACAATACAAAAGAAAATTGTTGTTTTTTATTCATGTAAACTAAATGTATTTCTTTGAAAAAGTCTTATTTTTCTTGTTTTTGTGTGAATACATGGAATTTTTTGATTTTTTATATGATAAAATGACAAAATATCATGATAATATCATTTTTAGCTTGTAATAAATTTCCATTAAGCAAAGAGAAATTGTAACCGCTAAAGTATGATGAAAAATTTGAAAGCGGAGTAAGTGTGAAGAATTTGAGCTGGGCTTTACTCTGACGCACCGCACTTCTCTTGTAATCCATTTTAAATAATTTTTCTGATGGCATTCACTTTTACCTCGAAATTCATAAGATTTGCAAAACCGCACCGGGGAAATGTGAATGGCTTATAAAATTTTTGTTTTTCATACGAATTTGCTCAAAATTTGTGTGGCGCATCCTGATTAATGTAGAATTAAAGGTAAATCAACCATAATGTGATATATAAAATAAAAAATACTTAAAACAACGCTTTTATCTCAACTCATGAAGATCCATTCACAATTACCCCGGTCAACACTAGACACATTGTTTCGTATGTACGTAAATAGTAACTCCGAGCTGATGCAAAGAGGTGAAGGTATACATATCATCATTTGCCTGCCATACATGCATACTTTACTTCCAGTTGGCTGCTGGTATACAGTAAAGTAAGTAATACAATTCTAATGACCATGCTAACGACGCCCCGGTGAATTTCTTCTGTTCCATCAAACTTCTTACATTATATCCTAACAAACGTTACGTATAGTATCAACAAAGTTTCATTGTTGTTTTGGTGACCGAAATTACAAATTAGATTTTCCTTTGTCTTTGTACCATATGTGACGTGATACAGGATGTGTATGTTGAAATATATTTGTTAAAATTATGGCCGCATGCAAAACTGACTGCTAGCTGGAACTTCTACTCACAACTTGAATAGGGGATCATGCTGACCGTAGGTTATGTTTCTCTGTTATATTTGGTCGATTATCAACAAGGAACTCGCATTTACCTCAACTACCAATAAACGATAGTAAACACTTCAGAACCATTTACAGATCAAGGCAAGTAACACACATCTTAGGCAGCCAACATCACAGCAGTGCAATCACAATGTTTAGCACAGCAGCTCTCTTGGAGACCATGTTCAACCAATTACTTTTCCTCAAAAAGTTTAACTTTTATCTATTCATCAAATTGATGATTTTAGGAGTTTTTTAATTAACATAATGAATTGGTCATACATGCCAAAGTAAATCGAGTGTTCGAGTATTAGTGATGAGCAAAATTAGTCTTGATCTTGCAGTCTTGTCTTGGTCTTGCATTTTTTGCAAGACCAAGACCAAGACCAAGACTATGTATACCAAGTGCAAGACCAAGACCGAGACTATAGGTATGGTAGCAAGACCAATACCAAGACTCAAGTGAGCAAGACCAAGACAAAAGCAAGAAAAAAGCAAGACTCTTGCTAAATTATTTAAATAGTTTGAAAGTATAATTAATACCATAAAGAGAGAAAATTCTCAGTTTAGAAGGAAAAAATTCGCTAATAAAAAAATGCAAGAAAGTGCAAGATTTTTAGCAATACCAAAACCAAAACCAATACCAAGACTGCATTTTGCAAGACCAAGACCAAGACCGAGACTCAAACTGCTTTAGCAAGACCAAGACCAAGATTCTTAATGCAAGAACAAGACCAAGACCAAGACTGCCATTTGCCAAGACTTGGTCTTGGTCTTGCATTAGCTCAACACTATCGAGTATCAGCTAAGCTGGACATCAAGTGAATATATGAATATATTGGTGTGTGTATAAATACGAACAAAAGTCCGCCATGCATTAATGGTGTTTCACAGACACTCGATAACATTTAAAAAATTAAAAATATTTATATTCTAAAAAAAACTATTGTATCGAATTTTGAAAAAAAATACAAACAGTTTATTCTTCAGAACACAAGTAATTACAATAAATAAAAATAAATAGTACTGATGGTCTTGTGATGCAACCAATAGAAGGAAGAGTTGAATATTTAGAAAAAAACAAATATTAATATTACTGGCTCGATTTGTAAAGAAGGAAAACTCTAAAACTCAAAGAAATCAAGATTAACAGTTTTATAGAACGACTCAGGAATGATTATCGCTACCGTGGGCAAGCGCTTAGCAATACAACAAAATGCTATCGTTTTCGATTTTACAGAGACACACTATATCACAAACAACTGACACAAGCAGGGGCATTGCGTATGTACATATCATTTGCTCGTATAATTGGTATAGTTGAACTGTCTTAATGAGAATTCCATTTCAAAAATATAACTTCATCAACTAACCCTACTTTTGATTTATGCGCAAAATTACTTGTTCTTTGATGTGTTTTGTTCTTTCTCTTAATTAATAAAATTTCGTTCACTAAATATTTAATTTTGTAATACATAATACGTAGACATTTTGAATAAGACATGCCCTGGTATATAATATGTATATTGTATACCCTTACTAATTTATCCAAATTAGTCTTTATAAAATGTTTCAACCAGCACTATAGTTCTTTACAAGTTACACTCAATTTAACACTTATTTAACAATGGCTTGTATTTTCTTAATTAATTTTGTAAGTTAATGATTACTGGAAATGTATACTAGAAATTATGTCATTATATCCCAATTGCTAATACTATTTTCACTTGTCCCTTGAGAAAATGAGCAAACAATATGAAAGATTATATTATTTTCCTCTTTCAAACTGATGTTTTTAAATATTTTAATGAGTTTATACCTAATGTACCTAATAATTTCTTCTACAATTGTCTATGAATTGTAATTGAGATGGTAAAAAAATAATTGGTTAAGAACATATAACTAAATCCAAAAGTTAATAGCTGGCAGAAACCGGGATCTGGGGATGTGATTTTCAATCACTATGTACAGTTTTTAGTGCCAGGGTGAATCCAAGTTTAAAATTAGGAGCGGATTTTTAATAAATTTGATGACGACATCAAATTAAAAAAAAACTTTTTTTCTTAAATCAAGCTTTAATGAAATGATTTGCATCAGTACGACTGGTCGAATTAAGGTATTTTGAGTGCAGAATTTTCATTTTTGTTATGAAAATAACGAAATTCCTTTTGGGAACATTACAGTACACATTTTTTTCTAGTACTCATACCTGCCTAATTTCCTAAAATTCCTTTTGATATAGTTACGTGGGTGCGCCATAAATTCTCGGCCTGAGTATTAAAAAATACAGAGAGAACAGTGAAAAGAACTTATTTTTCTATATAACCTCCCTCTATTTCAATACACTTATTATAAGGTGGGATAAGCATCTCTATGCCTTTATAATAATAAGTAAATTCTTTGTAGCGATTCTACAAGAGCGATGTTTTCGGAAGTGATCGAATCTGCCGGACGTCCAGAACGATCATCATCGTTGAGGGACTCGTACCGCAAACGAAACCTTTGGCACGACTTTACCACATACACCATCCAATCTGTCCTTAATTTCTTCTGGAGTTTGTCCTTCTTTTGTCAGAAATTTTATGACTACACGATATTCAATTTTTGAAACGGTCGACATATTGAGTTTACACTTTTACAACAGAATAAATAAAACACGTGTAAACTCGTCCACTGCGTTTATGATTACTAAAGACTTAATACTTTCTGTGAGTATAAATTACGTCGCCTTTAAATAAGTTTAATCATGTTAGGCCGAGAACTTATGGCGCACCCCACGTATGTTATCTGCGTAATATCACTCGACAAGTGAGTAAGAAAATATGTAAAACTAATGTGCATAAGGCGGACAAGTATATTTGGCTGAGATATGTGAATTCAATAAATAAAATTAGTTAAATTTGCTGTAGTTATGTATATAAATTTATAAGAAAATAGAATAAAACATTAAATTACAAAGAATTTAAAATTTTTGAAAGTTTTTTTTTTGACGTTTTTGTTCCAGTGTAATGCTTCTTTCATAGCACTATAGCTTAATTTTTACAAAAATAAACTCTATACATAAAAAGGGAAATTATTTTAAAAAGAAAAATGCCAGTTTATAATCCCAACTAATATACGTGAAATATGAAACATGTCGTAATTAAAATGACAAATTTTATAAAATCATAAAAATAAAAATATTCTCCGAAAAGATAAAAATATATTACTATTCATAAATTTAAAAAAATTAAAGTATAAACTAGAAAAGAAACCACCATATTATTATTATTACACATATTAAAGATATTTACAGGCAGTAAATGAATGTATCAAGTATAAGAAAAATTAAAGTATCACAATTATTAGAGTTAGAATAATGAGGAATTTATACATTTTCAAAAATTTTCCATTGAATTTGATTATCTTCTCGCTATATTTAATATCGTCATTTACAAACTGTACAAGCAATCTTATAATAAAAATAATAGTCTTTGACCTATTATATTCGTTGAATGGACAGTAAGCAAATATAACTGTTGTAAAAATTGGCCATTTGTATAATACCTATAACAATGTTTTCATATTTTAAAAGTAGAAAATAATTTTGGTTGGATAAACTCCAAAACTTAGCATACCGAATAAATTTTATTATGATAATTCAAAATGTGTATATTATTACTTCGTAACTTTCTACAAAAGTATTTAAAATTTTATAAATATGATTGCATAAATCGAGTAAAGGTCAAATTTTTCTTCTTGAACAGTGCCCCATCGCTTTGTTTTTTACAAAATCTCATAGTATTTAAATTAGACTTAATGTGGAGTATTTTAAGTATTTGGATAATTGTTACTCTAAGCGACTACTGAAAAAGAGATATAGTTCTAAAATAAATTTTGTTAATTTGATAGCAATATTTTAAACCAATTATCCTAGTTTTCAGATCTCTTCTGTAATGTTTGATTTGAGAAAAAATAATTTTATCAATTAATGACGTCAGCAAGTTTACTAAAATTTTTCATCGCCTTAAAAATAGCATAACAAAAAAATAGAAGTAAATTATAGTTGTTCGGAGGCGTTTTTGACTTTTATTAAAATCAAGCATGATGTATAATAGATCTACTAGAAAAAGTCTTCTGTTGAATTAATCACATTTCTGAAAGGAATTTCGTCATTTTGATAGTAAAAATGATAATTTTACACCCAAATTACCTTAATTCACTTAATCGTCCTAATTCAAATCAATTCTATGAAGTTTGATTTGGGAAGAACGAAATTTTTTTATTTAATGATATCACCAAGTTTACTCAAATTTTTCAGTGCTCCAAAAACCATAAATAAAATGATAGAATGATAAAATTGGAAGCGAAATATAGATTTTTGAAGCGGTTCTTTCCATTTTAACTAAAATTAATTATATTGGACCGCTAGGAAAAGGATTCTGTCGAATCAGTCATATTTCTAGAAGGAATTTTTTGTGATTTTGTTACCAAAAATTATAATCAGAAACATGAATTCATGAAAACAGAATTCCAATTTCGGTTTTTCCCAAAAATAAAATAAATAAAAGCAAATTGTTATTGCCATTAGAAAAAAAAAGAGAAAAAAAAAATGCAACTCCATCAACATTATAACACACTGAATTAAATAAATGTAATGCTCCATATTATTTCAGTTCAATGCTTCCATTCATTAACGTAAATAGAACATCATTATTGTATTTTTTCACACAAAAAAAGTAGAAACGGAAACTGTAATTCACCACCATATGCGCCCTTTATTGAACATAGGTACATTATAACTAGGATAAATGTACACCCATACATTTTTAAATCCTCATACACATATATGAGTGGGTGTGTTTGTCTGGACCTATATATACATATATACATATATATATATATATATATATATATATATATATATATATATATATATATATATATATATATATATATATATATATATATATATATAATATGTTTAAGGTTTGTTCCAACAAACACTGTTTGATATACCCAGTGATATACATGGATGGCCAACTATGTACCTATTTTTGAAGCAAGTATGTTGTACGTTGTACACGACTTGGATCTATGACAACAAAATCCCCAATATAAACAATTAATAAGAGTGTGACAACAAGACATTAAAGGTTTAGTGTATCTTTGTTTATTCCTGACTCAAAATTAACATTTCTTTAACAAATGTATTATAAAGTTAAGTTTTGTCTACGAATTTGTCTGGATGGGTGGAGTTGATAACGACATAGTGTGTACAACTAGTCAACCTACAACGGGTTGAAACGGAGGAAGTCACGAACAAAAGCTGGTATTCGTTAAAAAAATTTTTTATTGTCAAATTCGTGGTAATTTTGGCTGCCAGCCGCTGCGCTGTAATCTTGTATCTATGCGTACCTATATATTTTTTCTTTTCAATAATAAAAGAACACTAAAAAGACCTAAATGAAAAAGTTAATTAAAAAAAATCAAGAAACCCGACAGCGTAAAAAGCAAACTAAAACGGTGAAAACAAGATGAAATAAAGAGAAAGAAGAATGAATGAGAATGTAAAGCAGTCGGAGGCATACATATTGTACCAAATAAAACAGAAATGTTTGATGCCTCTGACTGCTTTACTTTTTTATTCATTTTTCTTTTTCTTTATTTCATCTTGTTTTTACCGTTTTAGTTTGCTTTTTACGCAGTCGGGTTTTTTGATTTTTTAATTAACATTTTTATTACTAAAAGCTTTATGTCTAAACCATCACCATCGAGTGATGATGACAAGGAATTAAATATTTAGTTGTAGTCACCTGGTTAGTGTTTCTTAAATTTTCCGGTGCACGACTCCCCGTCCTTTCCGTAGAGGAGGAAGAGCGAAATATATAGAAAAACGTAGAATTACACATTTCTATGTTAAGTGCGTATGTGATATCAATTTTTTTACAAATACTAAGTACTTGACATTGTACTTGATAGTAAAAACCGAGTATTGGTTCGTGGGCATATTACATTGTCAGCTCTCTTAACGCACGCCGCCATTTAACAACTGTACCCCTCCGTGTTAATCATACATCGTCGTCCTTTTGACGCACACTATTTCAGTATAAAAAAAACGACAATAGCTATAAATAAAATTTATATGTCTTATGTGTTATAATAACAAATAAATTAGATAACAGAAGTTTCACAGCGAGCAGGTACCGACAAGTCACATTATTGGAGCAGGTAGAGAAGTTCGTTCGTCGTTTTGACGAGTACGTATGATTCTAGGGTTAAAACAAGAGTCAATCCAAATGTTTGTTGGAACAATCCTGTAATTAATATAAAATGGCACATGTCAAATGGGCCAGTAATTTACACTGTATCAAAAGCATACCGACGCGGCGACCTTAAAATTCAACAATTTTACCCTAAATCTATTTTTTTGGCGGGTATATAGAAGTACGGTAGGTAGCTAAATGCCCTACATAGAGGGTTCGTTTATAGAGTCCTCGCTAATCATATTATCCCCCAATTCTTTCAATATCAATCCAACAGTACGGGAGGAAATATTAATGTGTCACGTGTTTGTTCCGAAAAAAAAAATTACGTTTTAACATAATTGTATTCTTTTGTCCTTATTGTGTTCAGTGTAAATATATAGAATCTGTTTCTTTTATTTACTGTTACAATATAGAAATGTCTTAAATACTTTAAGTAATAATCCTAATTGTAAATAGAATTGTTCTTTGGTTAAAAGATTTGCCAGTAATTGCAATTAAATTACACACCTAAAACATATGTATTATGGGTGCGTGTGAACTTTTCCACATTTCACATAAAAATTTTGTGATTTATTATTTTAAAAGGAAAATATAAAATATAGGGTTATTTTCACTGAGAATATCAGATGAATTATTGGAAATTAAAGAGAACGCGTTAAGTAATATTTCTATTACTTAACACGTTTTAAATCCTCCGACCATTCTCACGGTAAACTAATTTGACCAATTTTCATCAAAATCACTTAAAAGGTTAATATGAGGAAAAGACCAAAATATATTTTTTTAACAAATTTTTGAAGGGGTGTTTCATCCCCTAAATATGCAGTTGGGTACTCACAATTGTAATATGTTTGTTACTTTGTTAACCCCTAGTTAGTCTACAGGGGTACAAATTCAATTTTATTTTATTTTCTTCAAAGTTATTTTTAATTTTTATTACTGGACTATAGTAACCACCATGTATTTAAAATTGAGACTAAGTACTTCCATTTGGTGTGATTACCTTCCCCTTACAAACTTTTCGCTTCGATTATGAGCGATTTAGTTATTTTCTACCCCAGTAGACTAAATAGTCTTTCCTAAAATAATGAACTCAATTAAACTTAATTAATTAACTAAATTTAATTTAATTTATGTGTAAATGGATCCAAGTAACTAAATTTTCTGAAATATGCAAACATACAAATTTATTATATATGCAAGTCAATTTTAAAATTCTAATTTATTTTTAACTAGCCGTTTGCCCGATGGTATTTCCCATCGGCAACATCTTTTTATTAGGTACCTACTCACTTTCTGCCCACTTTTAATGTTTTTCAAAAGCCTAAATCAATATCCACGTTTCTAACTTCAAAAATGATGAACTTCCACGAACGAACTTTCATATGAACTTTAATTTTCTGTTTTAACGCCCTTAGAGAATATATTTCCAGAAATAACTGACTTTTTATTTATAAATAGAAGCCTAGACGCCAATTTTCATAATTCCTGTGCTTAATTTTGTCCCTCTAAACCCAACAGATTAGGTCTGTCAGTCAAGGATTCATTAATTATTATTTATTTTAATAGCCATAGTAACATATTTTTATACATATACCACTAACTTCAAAATAACGAATTTACATACAAATTTTCATCCCTTATTAAACCCATTTAGGGGACGAATTTTCAAAAATCCTTTCTTAGTGCTCACCTACGTTACATAGGGAACTCCTATGCAAAATTTAATTGTTCTAAACCCAACGGTTTAGGCTGTGCGTTGTCTGTCAGTCAGTCAGTCAGTGTTAGAAATTTATTAAGTAGATTTATTACGATTGTTTATATTCCAATTTCATATGGCTAGATATTTCCATGAAAAATATTTTTGTGAAAACGATTAAAATTAAAATGTGTTATGATCTGAAGAAAATATTTTAGTATTTTTTGAATATATTACTATTTTCAAGGTAAATTAACTATTAATTTAAGAAAATAATTTTGTACTCTAATAGATTAATTATGTTTCAAAAAGTAAGTAAACCAGTAAAGGGTTAAGTACTACAATACATGTCAAAAATGAACGAAATCGCAGGGGAGCACTTCCGTAATAATCTTTAACAGTAATATTTTTTTAAAAAAAAGTTCGATTTCACAATTTCTTCAAAAGTTTTTCGCAAAATTGTAACATTCATTCCCAGTAATATGAGACTCAGCATCAATTGGCAGTTTGTTATTTTGTAATTTGAGTTATTATAATAAAACAAATTTGACGATATCGCTGCAACATAAACGCATCTCGTATCAGTGAGTGCATACAATGGAAATATTTTAGGTATTGTTAAAAAGCAAAGAATTTAATCGAAATCTATAACATTAAAACCTTCCTGTCACATAACTAAATACACATAATATTTAAATTAACTTTATAATTGTAATAACGAAGCTTTGTCGATCGACTGTCAAAAAGATATTGCTTAAATTCATGATACATAAGCACCACACAATAGAATGAAAAAAAGAAGGAACGAACGAGCATCTTACTTTAAAGCAATTCGTCAGGTGCAAATTGTACTTACAAAAATAGTGTTCCATACCTACTACCAGTTGTTATTATCAATTTGAAGTAATAGCATATGTACAGAGATAAAATAAATTTAATTTTTTAACCTCTTGAGTCGTAAGTTGGCATTTACAAACCAGGTATCTTGTCGCACAAGCAACACTTACCTGCCTAGGAATCTAAGTAATTTACTTACCTTCCTAGGAACGTAAGTAAATGTTTACTGTAAATAGTATGGTCCATTTCACTTAAAAACCATGATTCATCACTTATGAATTTAAATAATTTCCGTTTTATTGGCTTTATCTCTTTCATTATTGCACTTATGTAAATTTTAAATTTCCAGTTTGTTTTTAGAAAAGAATAGAATATTGTTTTGTTTCGAATATAAGAATTATTTAATGTTTTAACGATGACCCATGCTCAAGTGTATTTGAAACGAGGTATAGATTTTTCTATGGAAATAGTTTTTTATAGAAGCCTACTATTCATTTTTTTTATTTTTATTAAAATTGCATTTTCATTTTCTTTTTAATTTATTCGTCATTTTTTTCGGCTGAAAAAATAATTTACTCACATGCGGTAAGTCTATTTTTGTGGCTATAGATACTCGGTCTTCAGCTTCAGATTCTTAAACTGCATCCGAGGCCACAAAAACAACACTTACGGTCCTTGCTAAGTAATATACTATTAATTAATACTTGGCCTACTAATACGCTTACCAAAAAGGAACTAAGATAGTTACTGAATTTAATGAAAGAGTAAGAACGCGCGCCGCCGCCTGTGCTTCTTTCAGTAATTATTAGCGGTACTATACACTCTCAATATGATTTCTTTTTTCAAAGATTAATAACTTCTTTTGTTTTGCTTTTTTTAAATATTCTAAATAATTCACAAAAATACCCGTTTAAAATAATATTAACATAACTATTGACTAACAACATCTTGATCAAAGCAAAATGTGTCACCAAGCTTTCTTTTTATGTATCAAGGAATTTAAAAAAAGTTCAATGCTGATAATTTTCGTTCAATCTACACCCAATTCTTAGTGTTCATAATTTTTTTCTAATTTTTCTGAGCGACTTCTGATGATAATAGTCGGGGACAGCAATTTTTAATAGGTTCCTCTTAAAAAAAATGCACAAAAAATACAGTTACATATGTATATTATTGAATTTGTGCTCTAATAAGCTTTATTTTGATACTATACTCGATGTTTTTAGAAAAAGTTGTTCCCCACTTTCCAGGCTAACCCCTGAAATTGATTCACAGAATTAAAATTTAATTTCACATCTGTAATTAAACCATCACACTCTATCCTCTTATACCATAAGTGTTTCATTCTACCAATTTTGGTACGGAACTCTAAAAAACGAGTTCTTATCTTATTGATAAGAAAGTATAACAATAAACAATGTGAAGCATCAATCAAATGTCAACAATGAAATTTTTTTTGAAAACGAAATAAATAAAAGAAAGTGAAACGAAGACACATGAGAATGGATCAACTTTTTTTGAAAGAAAAAGAATTGAAAAACGAAAAAAATATCGAAATAAAATATATGAGCGTCATTCTTGTGAAATGTAAATTGGTTAGACAAGAACAGACAGATTAGATGTATAAATCACATGTGTTTAGTGAATCCTTCATCTATTTTTAAATTTTGTTTAATATAACTTTTTCTCGATTATCTTCTATTGTACTTCTTTTTTCGGAATATCTACGAATACGAGTGCCACCACCCATTTATTCATTTGACTTTTTTCTGTTTATTTCTTGTGTCTCAATGTGCATTTATTACATCTATTTTATTTGAAATAAGATTGATTATGGAAATATCGCGAAAAGTTTTATATGTAATCTGTAATCATTGTTTCTAAATAAAAGGCAAGTGACAGAATATTTATTAAATCCCGTAATTTATTTACAAAAAAGTGTATTATCATCTAAATTTTAGTTACGATATTTGCACACAAGATTACTAAAACTTGTTAAATTTTCCATAAATTTAAAATTCTAAATACAAATATAGGATGTATACAATAAGGTTGGAGAATTCGAAAAATATTAGAATTTAATATTTCACTGTTCTTTAAATAATTTCAAACTAAATTTTAGTCTAAAAACGTAAGTTATCTTGTAAGTTCAAGTAACCTCTTAGGAAAGGAAATTTCCTCTTTTTAGATATAACCTAAAGAAGAAGGATGAAGATTACAAACTGCAGAGATAATAATAGAAGTGGCGCTGTCTAGTGATGCATTTACGATTTTTAGTAAATCTCTAATATGTTCACAGTATATGTTACGATTTCAAATTACTGTAAAGAATAGGGTTAAAGAAATGTCTAAATTTACTTAAGTGTAATAACTTTACGCTGATAAAAGAGTAATTTTCCACAACTGAATGAAAAATACACTACAAGTTCGAATTATTTCCGTGTTTCCTCTTTCGTTCCAATGATGTTCTCGTTTCTGGGTTGTACTACTGTAGTTTATAATTTTTTTCTATCCATTTTCAATTTTAATTTTTACTACCGCATTCAATTTTACAATTTTGAAAACTTTAAAATTATGGAACATTAAAAAGAAAAAGTATCTAATTACACAGGCCAACGACTAAAAAACTTTTTTAACACTTTGACCATATTTTTGTCGAATTTAGTGTGCTGAATCTGAAAATAACAATAAAATTGCTGTATCACCCACCATTTTCCTACACTTTACATTATAAACCTTTATATTCAAAAAAATAGTTCAGAAAATTAATGCAATCAATACTGAATATGCGAAAACCAGCGATCCAATATCTTATAATGAATATAATATCTTATAATTTCAATATCTTTGCTCAAAGTTCCCGCATTTATCAGAAGCATTGGCGTCTTCATTGGCCCTGATATAAGAAAAATGATGTTTGACTCTGAGTTTGAATTACATATAACAGTGAAAGAGAAAGAGGCTTGGATTGCTTTCAAGGAAGTTGTTAACAAGTTTTTGGGTAACAAAAAAGACCCAAGCTATAATATAACCATTGTATCTATTATGCTTAATAGTTTCAAGAATTTGGGATGTTTAACGAGTTTAAAGGTTCATTTTTTAAACAGCCAGCTAGACTACTTTCTGGACAATTTAGGAGCTGTCAGTGAGGAACAAGGAGAACGTTTCCACCAGGATATCAAAATAATGGAAAAACGCTATCAGGGCCGTTGGAACACCAGGATGATGGGAGATTACTGTTGGTCCGTTCACCGAGAAAGTTAGCAAGCGGTACACAGAAGAAAAAGCCACATCCGAAGCTTCAAAGAAAAGAGAGAAAGAAAATATAAGCCCATCGACTCTTAAAACTTAGTATTAGGAATAAAAATATATTTTATGTGTTAAAATAAAGTTCTGCTTGTCTTGTACAAGTTATTTTTTTTATATAGAATATTAGCATATTTCATTAAATCTGACATAGCCGAAATGTGACAAAACTGTGAGTGATACAAAATAATGAAATTCAAATTTGGATTTAGCACCCAAAAAAATGTAAATATCACCTGTTTACATTAAAAGTTTTTTATGACCTTAATTTTGCAGGCCTGTGTTATTTTATAAGTGTATTAAAGAAAGAAGGGCTGTTCTAGTAAACGCAGAATGATGTGTCACAAGTCTAAGACGTAAATAGTAAAACGTAAAATAATTAAATTATGACACTTAATCGTAACCGGCATTTATATGTGTCGTCAAAACATCTTTTCGTATTTGCCGGAAAATATTTTGCCGGTAATATTTATAATTTAATTTTTTTTAGTAGATTATTTCCTCACGAAGAGTGGGAATTAAAACAAGATCGCCACCTGTTTTGAGTAGCAATTTCAAAATTCTTTTCCCCACTTTCGCTATACAAGTAGGTACCTTCATAAAACTTCACAACATATTTTCAACAAAATTCCTTGTTACATATGAACAAAAATAGGATTGCATGACAATATTAGTAATAATACTGTTTCATAAATGGGTAACTTTACTAATAAATAAATATTAGTTGAAATTTTCATGCTTAATAAATTAATAATAGTAAAACTACATTAGTATAGGTATGAGGTAAGGGTGCACAGTGGTTACATTAATGCATAATGGATGTAATGTACAAATGTGTATGCTGTATATATGGATTATATAGGTGTGTTTCTATAATTTATATATAACAAATGTACTGTACAAATGTATATCATTAAATGTTTCCCCTAAAGTGCATATAAACATCCATCTACCAGTTTTGTCACGTTACTCAAAACACATTTTGAGGCGCACATAGACGGGGCTTTATGTGTTTCAACATGTAACTTTCGTCATTTCCGTATGTAATAAGCAGATATATTTGGGGGATGCCACTGCTGATGTATATCACTGTATTGCGCCCATATTTTTCGTATGGAGAGTATGCAAGTTTTGTTTTATAGGGCCTTCAAATTTTACCGCATTAGTATTTATGTATTATTTTCTTATTTTTGTTCGCGAAACTTTTCATATTTCCGACGTATATTATTTTCCCTGTTTATTTAAGTTTACTATAAGTGTTAATTATTTTGCTACTGGTACAAAATTATTTAAAACAAATAATAAAATTATCAAAGAATTTCTGTATCAAAACCAGGGGTTCCCAAAATTTTGCGGCGGCGGACTAAATTATAAACACCAAAATATTTGATGGGACAAGAAGAAATTTTAAAATAAGGAAGAACGCAAAGGAAAAAAAATTTCCTATTCTTATTTACAAATTGAAAACAGGGGTAAGTCACGTTCGGAAGATAAGTCACATTTTCTGAATAAATAAACACTTTTGGAAAGAAAATAAAATAAAAATTTGGTATTCAGTTTACTTAAACTTCACCAATAGATCTGATATTTACGTAAATTTCATAATTATTTTGACAAATAGTAAAATATTGTGTACCCATGGTAATATGATTTAATTGCTGAATTTTGAAATTCGTTAAAACGAAATGTAAATAATTGGCCAACAATAGACCAAAAGCAAAATTGTTAAAATTGAGATTATGGTATCATCTAGAAGTTTAAATGTGAATATACTGAAATTTTATAAACGGAAATTCGCTATGTTATGCAGAATGCTGCGACAGGGGTATTTTGACTTTGTTGTTTTTTGGTTTGATTAACAAATTTGGTTATTTTGACCTAATTGAAAAGTAATTCGTATGGAAACAAAGGCTGAACTGAACAACTGAATCCATCGCATTTCTTCCGTTATTGAAAATGAGGGGACACACAAATTGATATTTCGTACATAATTCGTGACAAAATTGATATAATGTCGGGACGCGGAACTCAACCATCGAAATGGGGACTGCCCCAATAGAATCTGATCGTGTGGCAATTCTGTTTGTTGGAGTAAAAAAAAGTGTTTTAGAAATTCAGCTTTTACATTTTCATGAAAAACATTAGATACAGGAAGGATTTTTCTTATAATACACGTGCAAGAAAGAAACATATTTCGTAATATTTTTGAGGCAAAATGAAATATATTTTTTATTCCTTTTTAGCATGTACTGCGAATATATGTATAATTTGTATGCATTTTTAATACCAAATAAGGTAAACGCCCCCTTTGTGGAACGGTATCTAATACTGGAACAGTTTTGACATTTACATATTTATTTCTTTAATTAAGTAAGGAAACTTTAAATGCAAGGTGAATTTAAATTGAAAAACAATAATTCTATTAATAATAATTTTTGTTATCAGACGTTTCTTTCAGAAATAACTTCATTAATATGTAAATGTTCATAATTAGATACCGTTCCACAAAGAGGGCTTTTACCCTACTTACATTTATTTTTTTTAAAAGTATAAGTTGCAAATCATAGTTGTCAACTGTGCTGTCAAGTGTATATTCTGAATTTTTATTTAAAAAGAGATAGAAATGTAATTGCATTTCTATATGGTCAAGGTGTATTATAAAAAGAATCCTCTCTGTAATATTTTTACGTCAATTAAACGAAGAAAAAAATAGAAACAGAAAATTTCAGTCAAATCATACTCCTTAAATATGAATAATTATATTAATTACACCTTTTCAGAGTACCAGTAATTCCAGTTACTAACAAGTGCTTCCAGTAATTATATGTATCACGCCTTGGGTATTATCTTTTCTTCATTACGCATAATGCTTGTAAGTTATATCAAAATATATACTTTATATGCTAGTGACACAAATAGCAGGTGCTTACAGATATACTTTGAACCAGTACTTGCTATATTTCTTACTTTTTTGATACCTTACAAAAATTTTTTAACAACCTCTGATTATTAGTCGAATTTTCTCCGAAAAATTAGACTTATACAGTCTATACGATAAGAGCTGCGAGAGGCGAGACCAGGGGCGCTATCCGTTTTCGGACCCGTAGAACACGATTATGTAAAAAAAAAAGATGTCTGATATATATATATATATATATATATATATATATTTTCCCGCAACCTTTTAATATGTGTAGGGCCCCCCTATGGAAGTTAAGAGATGAAATTTGGTAAATGGGGCTTATTCCGATGCACAACAATACTATCAAAGTGGGGTCAAATTTTGGGCAAATTTTTTTTCGGACCCGACCTTTAAGGGGGTCGTGGGGGGCTGAAAAGCAATAAAACTTTTTCAAACCGGTTTTAAATAATGTTTCGGTCAATTATCTACAACATATCCAAAATTCAGCTTCCTAGGATGATATGGTGGGAGTAGAGGGGGGAAAAACGATTTTCGCTGGATCTAACAGGCCCCCAGCCCCCCAGAATTAACGTAGAGGGTTGAAATTTGGTGTGTTGATAAAGTTCGTACCTAGGTTGTGCTTTTTGGAGGTTTTAATATTTTACCCCCACCCCCCTCATTTTTAAGCTACAATTTCATGCATTTTCGACGTTTTCGAAGTTTGTACCACTCGCACAGGTCACCCGAATAAACCTAGAGGGCTGAAATTTTGTATTCGGATTGAGTTAGTATCAAGGGGGTGCCTTTTGGGGGTCTCGACTTTTAACCCCTACCCCCACCATTTTTATACCCAAAAGAATATGATTTTTCTTGTTTTTTAACAGTTTCGTTCGGGTCAAAATCTCCCCAAATAAACCTAGAGGGCTGAAATTTGGTGTACAGGTTAAGCTAATAGCCAGACACTGTTTTTTGGAGGTTTCAACTTTTAACCCTTACCCCCACGATTTTGACGCCAATATTTCCTTAATTTTTTTGCTTGTTTTCTAACACGTCTAGAGACTCCATAAGGAAACCTAGAGGGCTGAAATTTTGTACGTGTATTCAGTTAGTATCCAGCTAGTACCTTGTAGGGAGTCCGCATCACTTTTCCCCCCACTTCTCCCATTTTTACATCGGAATTGAATGCTATTGTTAAATGTGTTTTAAAAGCATTATGTTTATTCTAAATACAAGTAGGCGAATAGTAATTTTAAAAAATTTAAAAAAAAGTGAATACAATTTTTTAACAAATGAAATACATACATATTAAGTAATTTGCAAATGTTATTAAAGTCAATGTTTATTTATTTATTTAATTATTATTTAGGAATTTTGGATTTTTATTATTTATAAAATAGAAATTTTGGATTTTTTTGGAAAGAAAAAATATCTTCATAAAAGCCTTCCAGTTTACTATTTAAGTTCCTTTTTTAATATTTAAAAGTAAAACACAAAGGCAATTGGCGGATAAGCATGGATAGAAATGCCCTTGTACGAATTGTGTTGGCTTTTTCCCTGTTAACTTCTATCGGCACAAAATTGAAATTTACTGAGATTCAGCCCTTAAAAACTTAAAATCTTTTTATAAAGCCCCGATCAACCGGACACTCATTATCAGTTTTGAAACCACCAAAATTACAAATCGCTTGTGGACTTTCAATTATATTTCGCTTGTAGACACTCAATACCGAAGAAATAATTTTTTATTTTTTATTTTTTATTTTTTTTATTTTTTATTTTTTTTTTGAAAGAAAAAATATCTTTATAAAGGCCTTCCAGTTTACTATTTAAGGTCCTTTTTTAATATTTAAAACTAAAACATAAAGGCAATTAGCGGATAAACATGGGCAGGAATGCCCTCGTACGAATTGTGTTGGTTTTTGTTCTGCTACCTGTTTTCGGCACAAAATTGAAATTTACTGAGATACAGCCCTTAAATACTTAAAACCTTTTTTTAAAGCCTCGATCAGCCGAACACTCATGACCAGTTTTGAAACCAACAAAATGACAATTCGGTTGTAGACTTTCAATTACATTTCGCTTGTAAACATTCAATACCGAAGATGAAGGGGAAAATTCGACTACCGTGATGGGGCCCCGCTGCTCACGGCGTTTTTTTTGAATATAAACTAATGAATGAAGTTACCGTCAAGTATTAGTTCGTGCTGTTTTATTTTTTAAACACAGTAAAAGAGTTCTTATTACTTTAATGAGTAATATATAACACAACTAAACTTCACTTTTACCTTTCTATTTATTTGAGAATAATGAGCTTATTATAAACTTTATATTTGATGCGTTTGGATAAGAATACAAAGTTTTTTATTGATTCTCTTGCAGTAAACTAATTTAAAAGTCATATTTTAAGCATAGATGGTACCGTACTAAATAAAATTTTTAGTCAATCGAATTCGTAGTGAAATAACGCATCATATAAATTTATTTAGTTGTAATTAAAAAATTATGTTTTCATTGACTACAAGAAATTATTGGAGCAACAAATAATTCAACCGTTTTTGTATAATTACACTAAAAAATTTTTTTTCTACTCCTGTTAAAGAACACATTAATTACATATCCGTTAATCGTCGAGAATGTTAGGCATTATTCAAAGGTGTAGAGGAATTTTCATTGCTCAATACATTTGGCCAATGAAATCACCGGATTAACCATTACTCAATGGGTTTGCGATTGTTTTCTGAATAATATATCTATTAGTTTTAATTCCATATATGTTGCGTAGTAACATGTAAGTAAACAAAACCATCTAAATTTTATTTTGATGGTTTCCGCAGACATACGAAAACATTTAATGAAATTAGAGATAGATTAAAAATGTTATTTTTTTAATTTAATATTTATATTCATTTTTATTCAAATCAAAAAGGAAAAAAGTGGTAGAAAAATTATAGTATTCTACTCGCTTGCAGTGGCTATTACTCACTCAGATACATTACGATACTCGTCTCGTAAACTCGGCTCGTGTCGCAATTTCATCTTCGTGAGTAATGGTTATCATTACCAGCTGGTTGAATAATATACTATTAAAAAGTATAAGTATTATTGTTACAGACTCTACACTGTGAAAAAATTACAGTAAAAATTACGGAGCTGCCTCCGGTAAACCAGGCTCAAGTGACCAGTCGGTAGGAAATTATCAAGCAAATATATAAGAAATGCCTTTCAAACATTATTTTTTAAGATTTATTTGAAAATTTTTCCTGTACAGCTTAAGAATTTTTCCTATACAGCTCCGTAAAATTCGATGGACAAGTAAAATTTCAATTGGATACCAGGAAAATTTATTTAATTTTTGTCTAAACGGTATTTGTTATCTCTATTTTCTCTTTGAAACGTGTCTTCAAGCATCTCTCTCACACAAGTATCACTTGAATCATCACACAAGGTCATTTTGAATAACTCACCAGCAGTAGCTATGACACCAACGTCAATCGGTATCCTGTTCGAGCACCGCACCACTTGTTCAGTGGTACACAAGATATCGAACACAACAGTCGGTCGCAACAGTCCAATAATACCGCCAAGTCAACGGTCATATAACACAACATCATACATTCATTTTTTCATATTAATACATGTGCTTTTTGTACTTTCATAATTACAAACATTATAATTTTAATTTCAAATAAACAAATTATTTTGTTATCAAATAATAAATACATCATTGTGTTTTCCCTCCATTCATTTCAGATATTGAAAAAATATTCTGTGGTTTTTTATTATTTTATTTTAACATCAGTCACAGTAGTGAAACCGACAAAATCACCACATAATTTTGGTGACCAGGACGTGATTCAATAATGTTTTTCCACAAATACCTAATAAAAAACCACAGAACATTTTTTCAATATCAATAATTTGATTTTAATCCTTACCCTTCTATTAATATCTTTTTTAACTATTTTAATTCAATTATTTATTAATAAATAAAAAAAAAACCTTATAAATAATACGGTAAGAGAGTAGAATTTTTCCTGTACAGCGCCGAAATTTTTATGGAGGCATAGGGTAATTTTTAATATACTCATCGTACTTTTTCCTTTGCCTGTCACTTATGCCCGCTTTACCAGGGAGCACCGTAATATTTTACTAGAAATTTCCGTAAAATTTACCGTATTTTTTTCTCAGTGTAAAATAACAATGTACTAATAATTACCTATGTTCCACTGTTAATGTAATCAAAATACTGAGCATACTTTAGTAAATAATTTTGTTACTGTATGTAAAAGAACCTATTAACATAATTATTTAATTTTTTGGTACCTTCTAAAAACTTTCTCAATGTTTACTATAAGATTCAAACCCACAACACCTGTGTTTCATTAAATATCCAGCGCTTTTATTGATTGCGCCATAGGGGCAACAGTATTGTTTATTCTTAAGTATAATATACTATATTTACTTATGTTATGAATAGAGATGGGACTGTACCCGGAATTTTCCGGCGAAATTCCCAAAGTGGGTAAAAACTGGGTAAATTCCCGAAAAGTAGGAATTTATTTTAATTTATTATTTAACGTATTATTTTGGATTTAAACCTCTGCTTAATAAAGAATACCTATTTGATAAAAGTAAATAATTCCTTGATGTTAAAAACGCCAGTATTTTATCACAAAATTAAAAAAAAAAAAGAAATAAGGAACTTGAAAAAATTAGTTTTTTGCCCACATATATTTTGTCTCGCATATCTTGAGAACAAATGATGTTATCATTTGTTTGATAAGGTTGGAGCCCCCACCCTTAGGTACAGAAGGTGAAGCCACTGGTATGGTGCAAGGGGCGAAGCCTCTATCGGTGGCCCAGGGGAGAAGTCACCTGAAATGAAAAAATAATTATTTATGTACAGTAGTCTCTAGTCTTTAAGGACACCTAACGGAAAGTTGACAGTGTGGGTAGACCTGTGCCCCAAATTTTTTACTTTTTTTATTTTCTTCAAAGATGGGCAGCATAATTGCGTGTAGATTTTATCAAATAAAAATTAAAAGTATTAAAGGAAAGAAGATCGACTGAATACTATGGATGCAATGATTATGAAGACACCTATTCATAAAATTAATTGTTAAGTTTAATTTTTTTAAATATTTTTTGTTACATTAAAAAATATTTTTTATTGCATTCACAATTAATGGTGCACTAATTTCAGTAACTATCAATCTTTTGTTGTACGCATACAATGTCAAATTTTTATTCAAACCTTTTTATTTATCGTAGCTAATAAATTTATTTAGATAACTTTATATTAACAAATATTTCATCAAATCTGCCTAACTAAAATTTCTTTACAAACAGCAACTGTTCAGTTTTTTCAGTGTAATACCTTCTATAATCTACAGTGAATATCTGTGCATTCAAATTTTACACATTCTAAAATCAATTGTCAACATTCGCGCACCATACATCGAAGATTGTTTGCCGTCTGCCGTCTTGCGTTTATTTATTATATATTTTGTATATTGGTAGAGTCAGAAGTCTAAGATTTACAGAGTGTTTAATGAATGTCAATGTGAATGTAATAATTATGAAAATGTGTTTTTAAATAAGATTTGATCGACTAATTTTATTAAGGGTTAATCAAATTCGCGTTACTACAAAATATTCTGAGATTAATTTTTCGAATCCTAGATTTATTTCCATTTTACTGGAAGTCTGAAAGACTGTTACAATAAACAACCGGTACACTACTGTTACGGTGTTGGTTACCGTTTCGTATAGATCCGTTGCCGTCGACTACGAGCCAACATTTCTTTTCTTACACATACGTAATGCACTTGTATGTTCATCTCGTAAAACTGCAATTTAAAATTCGATTGCTGTTTACCCGCATATTTACAAGGGGTAAACATAACAAAAGTATATCGGGTGCCTATGTGTGTGCAACGATATATTATTGTATGGTTCTCTGTAGCGGTAAGCACTAGCTTCGTTCCAGCAATATCCGTCGTACCACATATCGCGAGCTTAGTGTTACATTGTTCCATGTCGACTATTTAAAATCTCGAGAAAAATGAGTTTGAAGTTTTGACATATTTTAAAATAATTAAAATTGACATAGTGTTTGAAAAATTACCAAACTGGATCGGCTGGGACTCGAACCCGGATCTCTTGGTTACCAGCCAAGCGCCTTACAAACTAGGCCACCGATCACTTGTTCGAGTGCCACTCCAATTCAGTAATCAATCAAACACAACCTCTCTCTAATGCGAGATCCAGTTTTATACTTTTAATTTCAAATGTTATCGAGTGCCTGTGAAACATTATTAGTGTATGGCGGATTTTTATCCGTATTTTAAACATACACCAATATTCATATGTTCACTCAATGTCCAGCTTTGGCTGATACTTGAACACTCGATATACTTTGGCAAATGGCCAATTCATTATGTTAATTAAAATTGACATAGTGTTTGAAAAATTACCAAACTGGATCGGCTGGGACTCGAACCCGGATCTCTTGGTTGGACATTGAGTGAACATATAAATATTGGTGTATGTTTAAAATACGGATAAAAATCCGCCATACACTAATAATGTTTCACAGGCACTCGATAACATTTGAAATTAAAAGTATAAAACTGCGTCTCGCATTAGAGAGAGGTTGTGTTTGATTGATTACTGAATTGGAGTGGCACTCGAACAAGTGATCGGTGGCCTAGGTGGTAAGGCGCTTGGCTGGTAACCAAGAGATCCGGGTTCGAGTCCCAGCCGATCCAGTTTGGTAATTTTTCAAACACTATGTCAATTTTAATTAACATAATGAATTGGCCATTTGCCAAAGTACATCGAGTGTTCAAGTATCAGCCAAAGCTGGACATTGAGTGAACATATGAATATTGGTGTATGTTTAAAATACGGATAAAAATCCGCCATACACTAATAATGTTTCACAGGCACTCGATAACATTTGAAATTAAAAGTATATTTTAAAATGTAATTTATATAATATGAACTAATTTCAATTTCCAAAGAAGCAGGTATAGACAAATTACAGTATATCAAAATACTATGTGAAACAATACTAAAATTGAATGAAAAAGTAATTTAGAACATCCAAATTTTATGTGAAACATAGAACTTTTAACAAAATTATTTATACTTTTAGGAAATGTACGGAGAGAAAATTCCTATAAAAATTACTGTGCAAAAATTTAAAGGATGGAATGTTCTTTTCGTAATATTATCTCCGTAAAATTTGTAAAACAGCACAGTAAAAAGTTCCATTACAAGATAAATATATATAAAATAATTTAAAAAATATATAAAATAATTTAAAAACAAGATTCTTGCACATTAACCGAATCCAGCTTTCTATAAAATACCCCTGTCGCAGCATCCTGCATAACATAGCGAATTTCCATTTACAAAAGTACGTTTTTCTCGGAAACTAGTTGATATAGAGTAATTGTAAATAAAAAAAACCTTCTTTATGTGATTTTTCCGCCTCATTCCGCCAAATTCTTTTCACGAAAAATGTCCAAAACCCCGTAACCGTTTTTACGAAATTTCTTAAAAATAAGATGTTTCGTTCTTGAGTTATCGTGAGGACACATTTATATATATGTTTACTAAGTGTCCGCACGATAACTCAAGAACGAAACATCTTATTTTTAAGAAATTTCGTGAAAACGGTTACGGGGTTTTGGACATTTTTCGTGAAAAAAATTTGGCGGAATGAGGCGGAAAAATCACATAAAGAAGGTTTTTTTTATTTACAATTACTCTATATCAACTAGTTTCCGAGAAAAACGTACTTTTGTAAATGGAAATTCGCTATGTTATGCAGGATGCTGCGACAGGGGTATTTTATAGAAAGCTGGATTCGGTTAATGTGCAAGAATCTTGTTTTTAAATTATTTTCAGTAAAATCACTTTGGGAACATATTCTACACATAATTTGCTATCAATTTCGGCAAAAAAATCGATTTTTTTTAACGACTCTCAAGTAAACCTCCCCTTAAGGAATTTTGATTAAATTTAAATTTATATAGATAGACAATGAAATGGAGAACTCAAATATGTGAAAAAGTGCCAATCCCAAAAAAGTCGACATGGAACAGTGTAACACTAGGCTCGCGATATGTGTTTCGCTAACAACTGACTATAGGTACGTAGGTATGTCTCATATACGCCAGACGAAAGCTCTTCTTAACTCATCATCATCGGTAAACTTCTTATTTCAGTGAACTGTATGTAAATGTAGTATTAATATTCTTCATATAAGCTGTTTAAATGATAATACGTATAGGTATCAGAAAACTATTATTTTTGGTTTGATTATTTATTCAAGGTGAAATAACTCGAAAAAGATGAAAAATCCGCCTCTTCAGTAAATGCTGTTGATGTTTTCTTGATAGATGGTTTAAAATATTCAAGTAGTGGTATTGCTTAAAACTTTTATAACCACGAAACGTTTATAACTTTTATGATGTCTGCCATCGCTTTGCGTGGTCCGATATGCACTCGGCCACCTCTCAATAGTATCCCATTGAAAAATACACATAAAATTAATGAGAGATATTGAACTACTGAATGTGTTCGTTCATGTTGTTTGCACTTCCAACGAATCTCGGTGATATATGGTAGTTATAGCTTGAAGGATATTTTGAAGAAGAGAAAGTGTGGCTAATACCGTTTGGAATGAGTAATGGGTATGATCGACAACCACTTTCGTTCCGTAGTGACTTCTTTATTACTTTTAAATTTAAACCGACTGCCGAGAATTGTGAAATAGAGATATCAATTTTAAATCGGTTAATCGAAAATCGATTAATCCTGAATCGATTATTAAAAGTAAGAGATCGATAACCGATTTTTTCCAAAAATAATTTCATTTTAATTGTATGTAATTCTACAAAGAAACATGTGTTAAAATTAAACACCAAAAACGTTATTGTTAATTGTCACTTTTTACTCGTTATCAACGAACCCCTCATATGGCTCTATATAACTACACATATACGCACTATCTTATCCAGTAGAAGACTATTAATACAAAAGGAAAGAAGACCACCTACCTAGCAAACGATCCTTTTCCCACAAAAATGACTTATTTAGAAAACATTTTTTTGTCAATTTGTTTTAAATTTTTGAATAAACTTGGTTCATTCCGTGGTATTCGTCCTACATATTCAATTGCGTTATTTGCATAATTATAATTGGAAAGTTAACTCATCGCCTTTATACAAATATAATGTAAGGTGTTTTTACACGATATTACCCATGTACTATCAATTAAGTCCCTTAACAAAATTATCAGCTAATTTTATTACTTTTCAAAATCTCGACATTTTAGATCGATCTCACTGAATCGATTTTTTTAGCCGATTTTTTATGAATCGATTTCTTTAATTTCGATTTAAATCCATCCAAAAATCGATCTTTTTTTTGGAGAATCGACATCTCTGTTGTGAAATAGGTACTCTAAATATTGATTACGAAACCCTGACTTAATGCATGTTTGACATATACTTAGTGAATTTTTTTTGAATCAGTAGAAGAGAACGAAAAATTTAAAGGTTGAAATACTTACATGCCCCAACATTAAATCCCATATAGTCGGTATGCCCTCATTAATTTTTTATCTTCACTTTGGCGGTTGGGAATGACATATCAATTACATATATTTAGGAACAAGTAAGAATATTGCCTATATTGACTAAAGCTAAGACCACTCACTTCGGCTGGTTATTTTTATTGACCCAACCTAAAGTTTGATGTGGTCTTAAAAGTAGTTTTTTCTATATATAATTTTAATAGTAATTTTTTTTTACTAACCTGTTTGAAGAGTGAACTGCCCTGTTAAAAATGAACTATCCTTGTTAAAATTTGAACTGTTCTGCTTAAAAGATGAGTTGATTGGTTTAAGCAAACCGTAGCTCCAGACATAATTGCCACAGCCAAATGATTGTAAAGTAAATGTGTTATTTATTACCGTCTTAAATGCAGGCGTGTAATTTATGTTATCTAACTTGTACTGAATTTTGCCATGCATTAAATTTTGGTACATTATTGGCTAAAGCAACATAACTTTTATTGAAAAATTTCAATTGCTCTGATATCTGTAAACATTTACAAATAAAATTATTGCAATAATAATCTTGGAATACAGCAACCCCAGTCATATTTTAGATTAAATTCGATTACTGTTCTTAGAAATTGTCTGTTTACTAATATCTTATTTTCAACGATCATATTTTATAAAACAGTACCTTATAATTTAATAAGTAAAATTGCATTATCCTGCGAGATGATGTAATAATAATACCTATTGTAATACGAGAACACAACTGAAAAGTTCAGTATCAGTATCAGTATCAATAGTTTATAGAAACAAATATATGGAGTTGATGTTTGTAATCAAATTGTCAAACATTTCACAAAAGTAGGTTATGTTCGTTGCGGTTGGTTATAGGTTATGTATGACGGAAGCAATTTCGTGTTTTAATATTTGTAGATACATACATATAGGCAAGTATACAACTTTATAAAATGTGTTTATGATATATGATTTTTCGTTTAGGCAAGTTGTTTGTTTTAACTTTGTGAATTATATGTATATATTTACATATTTTTTATATGTATATATTTACATATTTTGTTACTAGATTTATCAAATTTAGAATACGTTTATAATGTTAGATTATAGTAACAGCAAAACGTTTGTCAAACGGTAAAATTTAGAATTTTTGATAAGGTATTAGTATTATAACAGAAATAACAACTTTGACATAAAACAGAGAATAATTTAAAATTTTTTGTGGACAATGGCACAAGGCAAAAATTTGTTTCTTTACTCCAAATTTGTGGTTTGAGTGAACAAACTATGCATAACAGTGATGTTCAACTTATCGATCGCGATTGATCCGTTAATTACAGAGCGAATTTTGATCGATTTCTTATTCTAATTTATAAATCTAAAATAGGAGTGTAGCCTAACAGAGAAATCACATCTGGAGGCCAAGTCTTGAAAATGTGATACGGATGTGATACACAATTTCACTGTTGTTATTTTTGTCACATTTGCAATTTTACATACCACATGCGATATCAACAAAAAGCAAGTCTTGAAATTTTTGCGTGATACTGTGAAAATATACTTAACACGTACAGATTACGTAGAATATCGCTCCATTATTGGAATAGTCGGTTATCTGGGCAAAATGACGTTTTTGAGTTATCTACACCATTCGAAAGAGGAAAAGCGTATCTTTCAGATGCTACAATCAGTTAAGCTCTAAGCTTAATATTTTTGATAGTATAATTGATATTATCCTTGTATGGCAATTTTAATAAATTTAAATTTTAATTGTTGCAAAACTAAGATATATCGATATATCCATACTGTTGAAGGGTCAAATTCAATTTATTTTTACTGCAATACTAGGTTATTGCATTTTATCCGAGCATTAAAGCAAAAAAAATTTTGAAAATTTTACAGATTAGACAACAATACAACATAACCGAATTTTAAAATTTTAACGTCTTCTAGTGATTTAGTTTCTGTAGGTTATTGTGTTTTTTAAATAAACGTTTAAGTTTAACAGACTTTTTTACTACGTGGTGTTGACATTAGTAACAATAAGAAATTCGTTATGTCAAATCAAATAAGGAAAATATTAGCAATGTAGTAGATGTATTACAAAATGCATCGTTTTATGATTAATATAATGTTACTTAATCAATTTTTTAATTAATTATGTTAGTAGAATTTCACTACGTTTTAACTATACTGCCCGGATGTCCAAGAAAAATCATAATAGGAGAATACCAGCTCTCAAACTTTATCTTTGCTGTGCTGTAAAATTTGTGAAATTGTCGTTATTAAGTTCTTTCTTTTTAGGTTTTAATTAGTGAATAATTTGTGATAAGTTTGTTAAATTTTTTTTTTTTTTTTGGTATTTTTATGTTGAATAAAATGGTTTTATTTCAGTTAATAATGGTTTTCATTTTTAAAATTGGATTATTTTTACCATCGTAGTAATTCTATTAAAAATATTTTTATGCAATAATAGTCAGTTATCTAGGAAAATTTGAAAATTTGGGCCGACAAAATAAAATAGTTCTTTTAATTTTTATAGCATTATTTAATATCGTGTTTAAAGAGGTTTCTGTCAAAATTGCATTAAAATTGGATTTCAAATAACTCAATACGAATACTAAACTAACACGATTTTTTTATTAGATAAATTGTTACTTAATGTATCGAAAACTAATAGTACGTAATATATTGTTTCAGGTATGTTTGTCAAGGATTTCATCCATCACTCCACAAGGCCATTACCAACATTACCAACCACACTTCAGGTAACAATTTTTTTTCTTATTAGACAGGTGCAAAATGTCACTTTAATGTACATGTGATTTATTCGGAGACGCACGCAGTAAAACCGAAAATATATTAATGAATATAACCCATTCGTAGATTTATGGAGCAGTGGAGCAGCCTATTTCGTTAAGCAAACGAAAAAGATGTAGTCAATTCAGTCACAATACTTATTCAAGCCACACTAAACAAATCAACCATAAAAAGTAACTTGGCGGCATCAGGCAGGTGTATTTAAAGATTAGAAATTAGTGGAGGCAAACAAATCTTTTTTTTTCTGTTACGGCGATTTCTCTCTATGTGGTGTGTAATTTAATACTAGAGAATGATTTCTTAGAAAAGATTAATAAAACAGTTATTTTTTTTAGAATTAGTTACAACTCGCGTGCAATTGTAATATTTCGTCTTCTGAATACTAATTAATAATGTTATTTTGACATATTTTTGGGGTCCTGAGGTCTCCATTTGATTTAGAAATCATGTCTTTGTACATCTGCCCTTTGATAATAGAAACATTGTAGATATTAACGTGAGAATAAAGTCTGAATTTCGAATATCTGACCTTGGCGAATTTGCTACTCAATTTGGTAAATTAGATATTTGATTTTTTAATTTTTTGTTTAATGCTTTAAATATTGCCAGACTATTATACATATGTCTCTGTTCTACTTATTACGGCGTAAACCTACACGTAAATTCGCTTACACCAAAAAATTTTAAAAATGTACCTATACAGTGTGTTTAATATAAAAGAGGCACACTGATTGTTTCCTTATCATATTGCTAAGAAAAACATCGAACACAACGCGCTGCAAGCATTTTTTTTTAAATTGTTGTTTATATTGTTTTAAGTTAATAGATTATTGATCTATGAATTGTATTATGTTTTCTAATAACGTACAATATTATAAATGAAAAAATGGATTTTGTTTATTTGTTTGTTTGTCATTCCTTCACGCTTCAACAAGTAGACCAATCGATTTGAAACTGTGCACACAGATTGGTTGAGGAATAGAGAAGGATGTAAACTACTTTCCACTCCGGAAAAATATTTTGTTCCCGTGGAAAAATTTCCCAAGAAGAAATAATGACAAGATCAAATTAAAAATCATTCAAATCCAACTGCGGAGAAATATTTAACGTTTTTCTCATTTTGTAGAAAAATGACATTTGACTGTTTCATTTTTTTTGACACGTCATTTTTAATTCTTTGTTTGATTTTTGGGCGGGGTTTTGTACAACGCTTTGTTCTACAATTGTGTAATTTCATAAATCTGATGTAATTCCGTTATATTTCAACAAATACAGTCCAAGAGCCAGTGGCCGGCTACCTGTTTGTATTTGACCAGACCAAGATTTATTTTTGTGCAGTGAGTTCCCTATACCTATCATACATGAAGTGGGGACTCGCTAAGCCCAGCGCGGTGATAATAGTTAGAGCTCAGGTAGACCAGAAATAGACGAAATAGTACCAAAAAATATGCAATTTTGAAATTAACTGACCACGTCTGCCGTTAATATATTTTGTTTATTATAGTCTTAGAAGCTTATATTTTTCACGGCAGACGATTCTAATGTGAGCAAATATCAGTAGACAATAAAATTTTAGCTACTGCCCGAGCAGATTTATATACAGACTGCATGCTGTCTCACATTTATTTTACCTTCTTGTAATTGAATTTATTGTTATGTTTATAAATTAATATCGATATTATTATAGAAATTAACATATTTAGGATGCTCAGTGATCACACGTGTGGTCACTGAACCTTTTTTGGCCATTTACTGTCCAAATTACTGTATAAATAAATTATAAACGTATTGACATCATAAATTCTGCTCATGTAAATATCAAGGTTTGACAGTGGTTTTTCTAAATTCAACTTTTCCCTTTCTTTTATTTATTTTAACGTTTTTCTCATTTTTTAGAAAAATGACATTTGACTGTTTCATTTTTTTTTTTTTGACACGTCATTTTCAACTCTTTGTTTGATTTTTGGGCGGGTGTTTTACAACCCTTGGTTCGAAAATCCTGTAATTTTCACAAATCTAATTTAATTCCTTTGTTTGATATTTGTTTACGTTTACACATAGTTTTATTAATTATGCTGTCAAAACTTTTTATATTTAAATACCTTGTTTCACATGACCATTGCAAGAATTCAAAAATTTTTTGTAATCTTTTCTTCTTTTACTTTATTTTCTTTTTTCCTTTTTTCTTTTTTGATTGACAATTTGTTTGGTGTACGCTTTCTGAGGATGGACACTTAAGTGTCCGAAACTAGTAAAACTTTTGATTGTAATTTTCTTTTTTGAAATTTCTTTTTGATTTGCTTATGTGCTGATATATGTATATTTATTGTATTTTATATTATTCTTGCGGCTTTGCCGTTACTTGCTTATTAAGATATTTAGTATCGTATTACTATTAAGAGTTCTTATTTAACACGACACTGATGCCCAAGAAGAACTTAGAT
Organism: Brachynemurus nebulosus; assembly: GCA_035578155.1. NCBI lineage: Eukaryota > Metazoa > Arthropoda > Insecta > Neuroptera > Myrmeleontidae > Brachynemurus > Brachynemurus nebulosus. The sequence continues at coordinate 12,394,199 of JAPWDM010000005.1, forward strand.
ACTCTATGTGTAATTGAAATATTGAAGGAGCTTAAGGAGAATAAACAACCGGTACATGCTGGGATTATTTGATTACATACTTTATGAATTTCTTAACTTTTTGCGGGAGATTACAAAAGCATGTCAACTGAACTAATTGAATTTCAAAAGAATTTCGCTACGTAATTTTCATCTTTTGTACACAAAGTAACACAAAATAACTACTATTTATATTTTTTAAAGACACACACACAAGAAGGAAAAAAGAATATCCAATAGATATGAAAAAAATTTATACATTAGATTATCCGTAGCGAGGTAAATGTGAAAAATGAAACCATTCTGCTATGGCAAATGCTAAAAGAAAAAGCCCTATTGTTTAGTTGTTTATTATATTACGTTATGTTGGTACGAGTGGCAGTAACATAACGGATATATTTCACTTTTTTCTTGCCCGTGTCAGATCTTGTGTGTTTTTGTTGCGTTATTTAGTTTGGCAGAGATGTGTTTATTTTTTTTTTGTGCTCCTTTTTACTCTTCTTCATTCCAAGATACTTTTTTTTATGAGTTCACGTGTTCACGTAAATTATGGGTCATAAAGAGCTGGTACGAGAACGAGTTTTTTTTTTTGCCTATACTCTCGTGTCTATTGTTAGGGTTCCGAAGGGGAATTTCATAATCTTTAAATTTTGAAATGTTCGTCTACTGTCCGTCGATCACATCTGAAATTCTGTGCATGAACTTGCTACAGGTGTAGATCTTACAAGGCAAGTATCAAACATGGGAATGACGGATTTGGGAGAAATTAATATATGTTGTAGAATATATTTCTCTGAGTATTCAAGTAATAATAATTTAGGCCAATGTGGCTTCATTTAAAAATTAAACGCACGAAAAGTTTTGAATAACATATCGTGTTTAATATGTATCAGTTAGTTGGTATTGTTTCCAACAAGGACGACTGGTGGTGTGGTTAGCGTCTGCTCTCATGTATGTAACTTTTTTTAATATACAGACGGAAAGGTTCTATGTTCGAATCTATGCCTTTCCAACATAAATAATTCTCTTTTCAATTTTTTTATTTTAACTTTTAGCACCTGCATAACATAGCGAATATCCAAAGATTGGACACTGGCGAATCTTATATAACAACCTTTATCCCTCTAAAATAATTTAGCGCTCTAACAGTGAGAAAATTTTCAAAACTGGAATCGATTGGGTAGTTTATTTTTGGCGCTTCTGAGACCCCCGGACCCTGACGGACCTCATATAACATAACATATCCAACTAAAATAGCATTCTAACAGTGAACAAATTTTCAAAATCGGACGCGTTCTTGAAAAGTGAGTTAATTTTTATTTTGAAACATGAAACAAATATAAATATTGTTATTGTAATGACAAAAAAGATGACTAAAACTAACTCACTTAGAACAATGTTTTAAAAAGCTGTTTTATGTAGTTTTTTACGTTTCTTTCAAAGGTGTAAAAAAAATTTAAAAAACTTTTGAAATTTGGTCAAATCTTGCAAAAAAACACTAAAAATAGCGGGAAATGGCCAAAATTTTGGTGTCTAAAAATCGGACATATATCTAGTTGACGAACTCATCCAAGTTATTGGAACTTTCTCATCAAATTCCGTAATGATTGGATGCTTCGTTCGAGAGTTATCGTGCAGACACATATATACATAGGTATATATGTATATATATATATATATATATATATATATATATATATATATATATATATATATATATATATAATATATATATATATATATATATATATATATATATATATATATATATATATATATATATATATATATATATAGGGTAGGTAAAGTTGCCAAATGTATACTAGTTTCTGTTTTTTTTCTTAAATATATAATCTTTATTTATGAATGAAATAAAAAAAATATACTCTGCAAGAAGTATAATTGTGGAAAATGGTTTCTTAATGTGTACCTGTAGTTTCCAAAATTGTACCACAACGACATTCGCCACAAATAAATACTTTTTTCCCAGGTTTTACACCATCAGACGATTCATGTTGCCATTCATTATATTTTTTACACATTATCATATCTTCAATTCGTATTCAATACAATGTATTCTACAATACCAATGCGTTTCATATGTCTCAATCAAAATTCTCTTCGTTACTTTTTCTGAGGAGTGTCTTGATTTCTTTTCATTGCTTTTTTCTCTGAAATTATTTTTCTATTTTCCAATTTGTTTTTATAGGGGCTGCTGGTTAAAATTGTAGCACGTTGGGTTCTCATATTTTTTTTTTAGTAGGGATATGTGAACATTTAGCATGTACATATTAGGGTACTCTCTGGGGTACAAATTAAGCAACAGTTCATATTTTACTTAAAATTTAAAGTTACGTATAAAAAATCAAATTTTTTGAAGTTTTATGAACTCGAATACGTAAATTAAATGCACTATTTAATTATAGAAGACTTACTAATTCAAAATAGCTTACCATTTTTTAAAATTTCTTATAAAATTTGTTAAAAATAAATATAGCAAACACAGTTTTTGGACACCTTGAATTTTTAAAAATAATAACTGGAAATTCAGTGCTGACATTTTGTGAATTTTAAACACTCTTTTAAATGTATACAGGTAGATGACTCTGCAATAATGCTTTATATTATTTTTATAAAAGGTACAAATAAGGAGCCGGTACACATTTGGCAACTTTACCCTATATACAAATTTTAGTGGAGGTCATTTTCGGTTTCTTGTAACCTCAAAACAAATTTCTGCCATAGTTGCGGGCTCGGATCTTTCCATGACACTCGCTGTAAAAAGTGAATTTCCAAAATGAAAATTCGCTTAAAATGAATGAAATAATAATGCAATCTGGCGGCATACTAACGAATCCTAAGTCGATGCGCGTCCAATATGCACTTGATAGATTTTTTGTATTATATGTGCGTGTTACGTTCAAGTTCACGTTTGTTATTTAGTGAATATATTGTACTATCTGTTTATACTGTTTACTTTCCTATCTATGCTGTTATGCGTTATATGTGCTATGTGCTATGGAATCTATACGCGCCATCGGGTAGGATGTTAGCAGATATACAGCGGTGCTGAGCTAGTACAACCCAACCAATCATTTTAGAGGAGATAATAAATTGCACACAATATATTTTGTACATACCTAATGTGTGAGTAGTTAGATTGAAAAATTTGTATAGAATGATCTGTTGGAATGGTCTACATTTATTTTAATCACCGCAGTACTGAACTAACCCAGAATGAAATTATTTAGCATCATTTTCGTACCCATTAGACCGGTTTTTTTTTCATTTTGTCTCAGTAGGCCTTTGTGACGAACTTTTTTCTTCTACGTTAAAACCTTTTATCTTATTTGCTATGATTATAGGTGTATAGGCGTGCTACTACACCAGGGGTCGGTAACCTTTTTTGGATGGCGGGCCATTTTTAAAAAAAATAATTTTTAGCGGGCCGCACACTCAAATATTTTTCAATGTAGTATGTGGCTTAAGTAGGTTTTTTTAAACGAATTTTCGAATCGAAAATTCACCTATTAGAGTCACTGTCTTGATGCTGCTCGAGCCCGGAACTATGATAGAAATAATTTATTTTGAAGTCTCTAGAAGCCAAAAATGGCATTCACTAAAATTTATATAACTCTCGAACGAAAAATCCCGTTTTTACGAAATTTGGTAAAAATGTTGCAAGTCCAAAAAGTCAGACACGTCCGATGCCCGGAATGGATTTTTAGGCATATTTGCCTAAACAATTTTTGTGGAAAAAATGAATTTTTTGCCCCAATTTCCTCAAGTTTTTGCCACATTTTCTTACACCGTTGGAAAGAGGAGAAAATTACAAAAAAAGGGTTTCTGAAAAATATTTCTGTCAACTAGTTTCCGAGAAAAACTAATTTTTGTAAACGGAAACTCACTATATTATGCAGGATACAGCGACAGGGGTATTTTCTTTTTTTAACACAACTTAATATAAATATTATTAAAAATCAACATGAGGAAAAATTTTTAGTGACAGTTTTATCTACATGTTATAAAACATCCGAGAACAAAAAAAGTATAAAGTATGCTCAACTCTGCATAGGAAGAGCAAATTTTTCGAAAAGTTATATTGCTTGGGGGGCCACATGAAAGCTTGCAAAGGGCCGAATAAGGCCCGCGGGCCGCAGGTTGCCGACCCCTGTACTACACTATCCTAGATATATTGATCCAATCTAGGATGAAATATTACGAATAATTTCTAATTATATGGTTCCTATATGGTCACACACATAATATAAAAGTTGGTCAAATAAATCTTTGAAATGTAATAATAATTGGCAGTGTAAAAGCAGCCTTATGCATAGAAAACATTTGTTGTATTGTAGGTCTGGAAAGGCAGGTCTTGTTTTGTATATTTCAATGTATTTTTGCAGTCACTTTGTGAAAAACTAGAAAATTACTTTTTACATAATTGTGTATTCTCATGCACTTACCGATACTGTTGACAATGCTATAGTAAATACCATTTTCCAAATGTTTGCTTGTATCCATAATAACCAAGAAATAACAGTGCGGGAAGTAGAATTAGCTTAAAAGTAATGAAACTGATATCAAAAAATACTATTAACGTTATACCAATAATAAAGAAGAAAAATTTTTTAGTGTGTTAGTTTGTGAGACTGAGCTAATTTCGACAAATGAAGAAACGATACTCTTGTGTTCTAATATAGGCTACATTTAAAATGTTCAGATGGTCCCGTAGGACCCTAGAGTCCCAAAAAAAGCTCAAAATAGAAAGCTGGATGGATGTTGACTCAGTTCTGTTCAAATACTAGTGAGATTCTGGCAAAAAAACTAACCTGAAGACAAAATTATTCCCCGGAGTTTTGGCACCCCAGAACTGATACTGAATTTAGTATTGAATTAAATTTAAATAAACTGATTTTGAAACTTGCAACTACATATTAATAGACGGAACTGCAAAACACTAAACTTTGATTGTTTTGAATATAGTTCTTTTGAGAAGGTATGCAAATAAGTTCTCTATAATTCCTATGATTGATTTTGCAGTTTATTTACAAATCAGGTCCAATAAAGCAAAATAATAAATTTTCTAATGTATGAAATAGTATTTTTAATTAATTCTTGCATCTATTATTACTCTTTAAATGTAATATGATAATACATTACATTATATGTATGTACATTCTTTCTTTTCTTCTATCTTTTTTGATAAATGTGATTTTAATTAAAACATGACATGTTTGTTATCTGAAGTAATTTGCATTTATTTTAATAGATTGCAAATAGTTAGCGAGTTAAGTTTACTATTCATTATATACTCAAACAGACGTATATACTTTATCATATATGGAAGAAGACACGTACCGTAATAGGGAACGAATGGGGACTGAAAGGTGAATTGAGACAGATTAAAAAAAATTTTTTATGAACTTGATTTAAACATACTCAAAACTATAGAAACATAATTATTCTTTTGGTAAATAATATTTACTAAGCTTGAAAATGGATAAAAAATATTAACAAGTCAATTTAAAATAATGTTTTCAGATAGTGTTATTTTTTGTTCCCTAAAATTTTATTTAGAAACAACTTATTTTGGTGTTTCTATAAGTTGTATTGTGTTTTCAGTTAGTTTTATAAGAGAAAATTATGAAACTTAGAAATTTTGGTCAAGTTAGATGTTAATAGGAACGGAAGGGGGTTGACTAGATATAGTACATGTGTGAATAGGGACGTTATATCAAGTATAAAGGGATGAATTTGGGACGAATGAAGGATGTATTGGAACATAAAACAGAGGACTGTTAAGATTGTTACGACAAGTTTTTAAAAACACATTAGATATCATATTTCTATATTTTATAAACTTTAATGTCTACTCATACACAAAAATTATGAAATATTATTCCTTTTTTGGATAATTTTTATATTACATTTCAGTTTCATTTTTTATGAACCCTACTGACTGTCCTATTCTGCCTTCTATCGTCTCTTTTGACGCCAATTTGCCATAGCGTAGAAATTTTAAAATTTTGATAATAGGGTACTTGACTGCAATTGAGAAATGATTCTAAATGCTTTGTTCTTACATATAAATTAGTTCATTTTTGTTAGATTTTTAAAAATCTTCAAAAAAAACCATTGTTCAATTTTAAATGAACAAATTGGCGAGAAAAAGGACTTGGCGTAGTGACGTATGCAATGATGTCACGATTTAACGCAAACAGATGTCGCTTTCATTCATGTCAACACTTGTCAACATGGTTTCAAATTTGTACACAATATTCAGCAGTCATCATGCTCAGTTTTAGTGGTATTTACAACTTTCTACTTTGTAATCTTTTTTATTTATCATCACTGTAAGATTTTTATGAAGCCCTACAAGTATTAAATACACTTTAAGAAAACAGTTTGACGTAACTTTAAAATTGTAGCAAAAAATAAAAGCATTTTTAACATAATATTTAAAACAAGTTGATAAGGATATTTTACGTATTAAGTGATGATGTATTTCTTCCATCAATCTTTTCTGAGTGCAAAATTAATTGTAAACCAAAAAGTTCAAAATAAATTACAAAGAAAAACAACTTCTCTTGGTCAATTAGAATTGTAAAAATGTCACAATGAAAATGCAATTTGCCATAGACAATACGTAACTACAGTAATAAGATCTGCTATAAAAATTGACGTCATTTTCAAATATCACTGCGTTTTTAATCATTTAAATGAATGCTAAAAATTTATAATTTTCAAAATCGAATTTTTAAATAACTAAAGAATATTTTCATTTGTCACTACTAAAATTGAATATATTTAAGGATAATACATAAAATTATTCAACATTTAAAACAAATTTTGAATACAGTCAAGTACCGTATTCTTTCGAGAACCGGAAAACTTTTCAAAAATTTTTCGTTATTGTATAATAAAGTAACCATGATGAAATGAATTTTTGGTATATTATGGAATAGGTATTCATGAAAGACATACCAAAAAAATACGATATGAAGTTTGAGTCTGTACCTAGGCATTCCGTTTTACGGTATTGTATAGTTGTGAGACAGTGAAAGAAGCAGCAGTTAGTCCATTCAACTTGCGATATATGAATGTTAGCAACGACATTATGCTATGCATACTACCACATTCATACATACATTATGTGCAAATAATACAGGGTATGCATAGTAAATATATTCGTTAATTAAGTTATATTGATTAGAAAGAAGCTAAAGACAGTTAGTAGTGGCTTGTAAAAAGTTTATCTTTTCGTTACGGCAACCAATCCGCGTTGAAGACTCTTCTTTGATATATCCTTTAAGATGTACTTAAAAACATTGTTAGCTTATCTAAAATAAACATATACTTTAAAATTATACTTCTAGTTGACGATTTGCTACACAGAGAACAGAGAAAATACTGCTATCTCTGTACTACTGATACCTACGTAGACAAAAATCCCTTCCACTTCTCCCCACTATGTTATGTAAGTACACACTGTTTGTAGTCGTGTGGGTTTGATGTTTGCATGTGTGTGAGTGGTCACACACACATATACGTAACACGTATTAGCGGACAGAGCAACGTGTAGTTTAAGTCTTAATAATACATAATAATTGTCGTGCATTCGGTGACCAGCACCGAACGACTAAATGTCTTAAGCTGTTACAGGCCAACAAATGACTCCAAGCGATCCACACTTTTTTGATTTTAGTCGGTTTCTAATGTTTTATGATTTGCTAGATTTGAAACTGTAACATTAGTAGTGCTTACTTAAATATTTAATCATTCAACCCGTAATATCCACAAAAATTATTGGTGTTATGTTGTAGAAATGTTTAGGTGCTCCGTATACCGTTTGGGTTTAAAACAACATTTGTACCTTCAGTTTCTATGTAACATATAACCCTTATAATAAAATAAATGGAACATTAGGAGTTATAAGTCATCAGGAAAACAAAATGAAAGAGAATATTAATTTCAAAATTACGCTACCGGTTTCGGAAGAGCATATGCTTTCGTCTTCAGGCGATTCCTTTAATTAAAAATAAAAAAAAAAAATATAAAAATATAAAAATACAATGCATATTTATAAAATTATTGGTAAACAAACAAATAATTGTCAGTGCTCTTCCGAAACCGGTAACGTAATTTTTAAATTAATCTTCTGTTTCATTTTATTTTCCTGATGACTTATAACTCCTAATGTTCCCTTTATTTCACTATTACAGTCATCTAAACCTTTGTATTTATATAGCCCTTATGTCCGTCCTATGGTAATATAAGACCTCTCGATAATTTCAGCGACCACCACAACTTCAACAAATACCCTGTAATTTAGTTTGACTGAATGAATACGTAAGGTAATGAATGTGCACATGTATCAGTATGAAAGTCCTGACTCCTATTAATTTTACGTATTATATTTCTTTATTAAGATTGATTACATTGTACTGAGTGAGTACGATAAATAGGAAGATAGTGCTGTTTGACATTTAAATTAACTTGGCACCATATGGTGGCCTCTATTCACTACGCTTTACACTTATTTCAAAATAAATATTCCGCTAGAATACGAGGCTTAAAAAAAATCGCATAAACGAGGAAATAATTTCATATAACTTTTTGAACAATTATACTAGTCCGAACAGAGTCAATTTTTGTTTAGAATTTTTCGTACGGAAAAATCCATTTAATGTGCACTGTTACAAAAATATGTATTATTACAATAAAAAACATGGTAATTTTTTACAATGTGTCTTGAAAGTTACAATGTGTCAGTAAATTTAAATAATTTAGTTGTAAAATATGAAATTTTGTGTAAAAATAAATATTCACTGTAATTTTAAATACTTTGATACTAAAATTACATATAAAAGTGGTATTTGACATGCTAAAATAGTAAAATTACATTTCAAAACGAAAATTTATTGTATTTGTTTGTAAATTACTGATCTTTTGGCAATTAAATGCCAACATTAAATGTGGTAAAATTTTTTTTCTACTCCTGTTGAAGAACACACTCATTAATTAAACTCGTTATTTGTTTAAGAACTCCTGTTGAAGAACACACTCATTAATTAAACTCGTCGAACAATCGTTAATTGTTGAGAAAGTTAGGCATTATTCAAAGATGTGGAGGAATGTTCATTACTCAATTCCCTCTTGACCAATGAAATCACAGTATTAATCATTATTCCATGGGTTTGCTTTTGTTTTGCGTATACATGTATGTATCAAGTTTTAATTTAATATATATTGCATAGTAACGTTCAAGTAAATAAAGTAGTTTATGTTTTGTTTTGATCGTTTTATACATAATATTATACAAACTTTTAATGAAATTAGAAATTGATTAAAAATTTGATTTATAATTTATATTCAATTTTATTTAAATCAAAAAGGAAAAAAGTCGTAGAAAAAATATTGTATTCTACTCGCTTGCAATGGCTATTACTCACTCAGATGCATTACGATACTCGCCTCACAAGCTCGGCTCGTGTCGCAATTTCATCTTCGTGAGTAATAGCTATCATTACTAGCTCGTTGAATAATATACTATTAACAGTGTGATTTTCATTATCAAGTCGTTATCTAATACGAAATTTAGAAATAATTAGACCACAAGTTTTTTTTATAAAATTGTTACTTTGAATATCAATAAAATATTATGAACCCCCTCCAATGAACACTCTATATCCCTTTTTGAAAAAGAAGAAGGGGTGAAATATTACTTTCTGACCAATTTATTGGTTTTCTTTAATTTTACCGGAAAAATAGTTCTTACAGAATTAAAGCTTATATGAAAAAATGTTTTGTACCTATTTTTCGTCAAATTAATATTCCTTCAATAAATGACCTTATAAAATTACGTCAAATCATTCGACCATTAAATTCTAAAAATACTCAGTCCCTCTCAACCTGGTTCTTCCACCTAGTAGAATTTAAAAAAAAATAACTAATTCAAAATTGTAAGTTATTAGTGAGCTTTAATATTCCGCAAATTAAAATTTTTAAGCTTGTCACACTGGGCAAAAATTTTATATTCGTAGATGAACGGCTAAGTTGAGAATGAGATTGACTCAACCACTTAAAATTAATAGTATCAGCTTAATCTTTGTGGTAGAATTAGTAGCTACTTATGACTTATGAGTTTTTGAGTTAATATAGTTCCTTAAACAACCCATAATAGCTGGAACTCAAGCAAGAACTACAGCAGAAAGAACTATGTGTTACAAAACTCCAAGAATAAGCATTCAAGTTACGGGAATTTTTATTATTAAATTGCAATCCTTTAACGAAAAGATCACCTATAGTTAAAGGTGGTAATTTAACGTTTCAGATAGGTTAGAGAATACCTAATTCAAATTACATATTGTTTAATAATTTTGTAACTACCGTTTAAAATCAATTAGATTTACCAATATTAAAACTTTTGTTTCATTTTCATCGTGTTTATCGACAATTGCAATGATTTGCACCACTTTTTTCACTGTAAAAATGACAAAAATTTATTTAAATTGTCAATAAGAAAAGAAAGTTCTTAATAACAAATCCTTACTATTATAAATGCAAAAGTGAGTTTGTTTGTTTGTTTGACTGGCTTTCACGCCTCAACAGCTTAACCAATCAACTTGAAACTTTGCACAGACGTTGCTTGCGGGTCAGAGATGGTTATAGTCTCAATTTAATTTCGGGAAAATATTTCATTCCCGAGGGAAAATTCATTAAATTACAACAGCTGACTATTAAAAACGGATTAATGATTTCAGACTTTGTATATTGTTAACAGAAGAGATGAGAAAGGACACAAACTACTTTATACTCCGGGAAATTTTCCGTGGGAAATTTCATTCCTGTGGAAAAATATGTTTTAAATGAAACAAAAAATGATGATAGACAAATATGACGGTATACAGCGATAAACATAGGTTATTTTTTATCCCGATAAAATATCTCATTCTAGAGGAAAAATGTATTTAAAACGAAACAATGAAATAACAACTGACTATTTAAAAAAAGCATGATCGATTTCAAACTTTGCAAATTGTTTACAGAGACGATGAGAAAAGACACAGACTACTTTCTGTCCCGGGAAAATATCTAACTCCCGTCGAATGTCTTATTCCCGTGGGAAAATATATATTTGAAACAGTATGAAAAATAATCATTGATTTCATTCGAACTTGGCATGTTGTTAAAGGAATGTTCTAGTCAATTTTTTGCCCGGGGAAAATAATGTATTTCTGTGGGAAAATTCCAAAGAAAAAAGTAATAATATCTACTCGAAGCGTAATAGTGACGTAATGAAAGTACACTTTATATGTTTTAACTAGGTGCCATAATTTCAAAGTCCACGCGGGCGAAGCCGCGGGTAAATGCTAGTATACATATATATATATATATATATATATATATATATATATATATATATATATATATAAATAAATATATATATATATATATAAATATATATATATATATATATATATATATATATATATATATATATATATATATATATATATATATATATATATACAATTATACATGTACCTATATACCAATAAAAAGAAATCGAATACATTTAGAAACCACTAAACGTCCTGTAAACAAATCGATAACTGAGTTTGTTTTTGGTTTGAGGCACAATAAACATCAATATTATCATTAAATTATCGCAAATTGCAAACCGGCGAGCAAGCAAGCAAGCAACCGAGCAAACTGTCTGTGTTCGTTCATCAAATTAATGAATACGACTGTAATTTCCTTCCATTTATCCGGCACTCTGGCCTGTGACATAGAATAAAAAAGGACAAAGAAAGTAACATGTAATAATTCTTTTATCTTTTATTGTCTCTAATAATAATTCGCTCGACATATTGTTTTATCTAGTTTTTATATTCTTTTTTATTGCTAATTGAATAATAATTGATTGAATATTGTCTCTAGTTTGAATGACGTACTGTACGCTAGAAGGTATGAATTCTGGATACGGTATTCGGTGTAGCTTATTTATTTTCTTTAACTGTAGTTTCTCTTGAGGCAAATGGTACACATGTTGGTTTATTTACGTTACAATAATATAAGCGTTTTAATAGTTTTAGAAAACAGAATTACACTTTCAATGTTTTTGTATATTAAGCTGACTAGTGACTACAATAAAATTATCAACTAAATTTTTCATTTTTTTTTAAAAGATAGCTTTTTTAAAAGCTTTTATTTAACTTGCTATGTGTTAGTATGTTGGTTTAGATCAAATCTTGGAATCAAAATTTAGAAAGGTTCTAATTGAGATAGAGGTTTCAAATTTTGCAAACGTGTCTAACCTTGATGACAATGCAATATTATACAATTAGTTTTGCCCTAAATCGCCCTAAACTAAAATTGCTAACTTTTAGTCGACTGTGCAACTTTTTGACATTTCGAATTGTCAAATATTGTCCATTGATTTTACATTACAATTTCTTGTTTCCATAGTTACGTTTGATTAGGATAAATTAACCGATTATAGGTAAAAAAATTACTTCTTTAATTTTTTTTTTAAATTAATTGTAATCAGACTAAAAAGTAGAAAATAAAGTAAAAAGATGTTTTTTGAGAAAAAGCTTTTATTTAAAAATGGGTTAAAAAAAAAAAATTACTTTTGAGTGAAGTTTGAAGCAATATGCAACATAATTTATAAAAGCTTAAGGCGTTTAATTAAGTTTGGTAAGAAAAGTAAAATAGCTAATCAGCTACCCTTATATCCAAAACAGAAATAGTTAATGATGACGCCTTAAGCTTTTATAAATTATGTTGCATATTGCTTCAAACTTCACTGAAAAGTTATTTTATTTTTTTTAGCCCATTTTAAATAAAAGCTTTTTCTTAAAAAACATTTTTTTACTTTAATTTGTTTATAATCCAATCAGTTTAGGTGTAGGTACTTTGTATTTTACGCACAAGTTTATTTTAACCTAATAAAAAATGGCGTCCGCTAAGCGAGTTATTCATGGTCAAAATTCATAAAATCAATGGTTCGTAAATATCGTCACACTAATTTAAACTGGCGAAGCTGCAAAATTTAGCATTTTACAGTAGAGAAAAATGTGGTTCTCGAACAGGGCTCGGTAGCATAGTTGTAAAACCCTTGACTAGCTACCAAGGAATCGTATGGTTTCGAGTTTAAAAAAAAATGAATAAATAAAAAATAAAAAATAAAAAGCAAAAAGAAAGTAAATAAAATAAAATACAACAATACATAAACTCTTAAATTTATGAAAAAAATGTAAATATTATAAAAAAAAAATCATTCAAGGTTATTAATATTCCTTACTTACTTATATTCCTACCAAAGTAAAGTTATAGGTACTACTACTATTCATAAAAAAATTTGGTTAAGTAACTATGATAACTAATCTCCTAATATGCAGATTCGCACTTTTACCGCCATCACCTCCGAAACATACAAAGATTTACTAAGATGTAAATTACCTCCTTTGAAATATTTTACGACAGGAAACTCATTTTAGCTAAAATGATAGATTCGCTACTTTACCACTGGAGGGAAATTTTGAAATGTTATCACCTAAATACTAAAAGATAACATACCAAAAAAATAGTTTCTTAATCTTTAGAATCATCTAATGCTATGAGATCTATCCCTTCAGACCAATGTTTTCTGAAAAACACCGAGTTCAATTGATTAAACTATAACGAAAACTAACTAACTGAAAAATTTTGTGGCAAGGAAAAAAGCGACTCGTATAAATGTTATGGTTTGTTGCATGATTGCTCTTTTGTTTAAAACAAAATATTATGCCTTTCCTTCTTTTATTAGTTAATTTCCTTTCTCTTCGTATAATATTTATTTAAACAAAGACAAAAAATATCATAAAACATAATAAGGATAAACATAGTGATTTTTCGTGATTTTTCTTAAATTTATTTTTCTTGTGTGTAGAAATAAATAAAATATAGGAGTAAAAATTAGATTACAGACACAAAACCACATATTATTATGATTACCCACCGACAGCTATGGTTTTGTTTGTTGAGCGTGGAGCGTGTGCGTTCGTTTTGAGATGATGTTTTGAGAAATTCAATTTAGTGAAATAATTAAATTTTGCGTGTGAATGTACCGCAGCCGTATTTTATTATTTTTGGTCAGGAAGCTAGTTAATATTTTTTCATCATTTCAATTATGTGTATCGTTCCTATGTATGTGCACTAGTTAGTTTAGAAATAAGTGTTCTTGTTTCTTTTGATTATTTTTTTCTTTTTCTTGTATTAATTAAAAATGTGTGGATAGAAGAATAAGTTTTTATTAAAGGTGTCTTCTAGCCTAGAAGGCAAAAATTTCGGTTTTTTAGGAATTAATAAAAAAATATAATAATATTTTAGTATCCGTTTTTTTACCATCTGATTTTTTTCATTTGATGTTCTTGGAAAAAAAAATTTTTCATTCAAAAAAATAAAGATTCAACGACTTATAGCAATTTAATATAACCATCCAAAAAAACTGATGTGCTATGGTTGACGTGATTTTGGGATTTGTGTTTATCTGGAACAAAACAAAAAAAGAAAAAGATTCTAATTTAGAAAGGTTACGATTCTTTCAGGAACTGGCAGGAACAATATTATTGCGCAATACGACTTTATTTATTTAAGTTTCAATTTATTAATTGTTTTGTAATGCCATATTTGATGGTTATTCATTGAATCAGGTTGACTTATTAATTTGCAAGAGTAATAATTATTTACTGCTTCGCAACATTTTTATCACTTAGGTAATATTTAAAATTAAACAACAATTGAATTATTGTATAATTCTTACATTCAATTTATTGTAGAAATTTCTTTTATAAATTATTAAACTGTCTGGGGGGAAGTTCAATAAGTTGCACAAGTTGATTGCACAATATTATTGAGCGTGCAGATGCCGCTTTACTACAATACATTTACTACAATTACTGAAAGGAAAAAAAAATATGGATTTCATATAATTTTAAAATTAAGTTTTATATTTTTTATCTGTTGACAAAAATATTTTTACCCGCATTATCATTTATTTTCTTTAAAATTCTCATATTAGGTTAAAAAAGGAATAAGAAACGCTTGCATGTACCCACGTTATTTCAGGTAAATTGATCACTTTTGATAAGTGATAAAAAAGACACCATTCTTACACTTACCTGACATTTTTTTTTGTAATAAAATCTTCAATGTTATTTCAACGTAGAACCGTAAAAAAAATATCATCTGTTTTAATCTACATAGATTTTTTGGTACCCGTATGATTTTAATCTTAAAATAATGTTTAACATAAAAACCTCTAACTTTTATAAGAATTCTCAGTTTTTTAATCAATTATTATTTGTTGTTTCTTATCGTGATAATAAATCAAATTTAAATTAAGATAATCCTCCTCCATATTTTTTTTACTAGACAAGAGATTGCTTTTAATTAGAACGTTAAATAGGGGAAGGTCGCCCAAAGCGGGTAAGCTAAGATTAAACGCCCAAAAGAGTGACTTCTAACCTCGATAAGCAGATCTTTTTTGTATTATCAGATAGAATAGTTATCGAACTTTAAAATGAAACTTCGCTTAAGAAATATTTATACGATGTTTATTTTTAATAAAGAAAATACAAAACCTCTGCAAAAACCCGCTTTGCCCGTATAGGTATCCTAAAGCGGGTAACCCCCTTTGGGCAAAGCGGGTAAGTATATTATGTACTTAAATACTGTTATTATTTTTTAATATAAACTTTCTTATTCATATAGAACTTAACAATAATAATAATTAAGTAAAAAAAATTGAAAAAAGACAAAAATAATAAATTTATAACAATTAACTGTAACTTTATTTACAACCTCCATATTGCAGTATATTACTTGAGGTGGTTCCACATCAAAATCACCACAAACAAGGCAAAAATATTTTTTTTAGGCTTTTTCCCTCATTCCGTCGTAAAAAGAATATTTTTTATTTTTTTTCCCCTTCCAACAGTTTTTTCCATTAAGATGCTTCTATTTTGTCTACCCGCTTTGCCCATACCCGCTTTGCCCAAAAAGACTTAATTTTGTTAACTTAGAATAATTTCAAAATGAAAGCCGACACATGTCTAACTTTTTCTACATTAAAAGTCAAATGATGATAACATAATATGGTAATACCAAAAAGATTACAAATAAAAAGGTTTGTGACTAGTCACAGAATATTTATCGTCAAAATTTTTAACAAAACCAACAAAAAAATTTGATGAAGCTTAACTAGGACATTAAACGACAAAAGTGTTCAAGTGCAACTGACTGATATTGGTTGATATTCGGTTAATCTCGGTATACACACGACCTGACAAAAACATTCGATACAACGACATACAAGCGCTTACCCGCTTTAAGAGGGGTACCCGCTTTGGGCGACCTTCCCCTATGTTAGGATAGGTACTGAACGGTATGTTTTATGAAATTTTGTAGTAAAAGTCATTTCAGAACGTCAATTGTATATTAAATAAAACTACGCCTTAAACAATAAAGCGTGGTCCTGTAGCTAGTTTTTCGTGGCTTTTTGGGATAAATTAAGAAAATTCAAAAAAATTTATTGTTTCTCATCTTAAAAAAGTCAGTCATGTGAAAATTATTGTATAAACATATGTTTATTTCAGTTTGTTTACGCTTACCGAAAGGAAATTATTACTGAATATATCAACGCGTCACCCGTTTTTCTTTCAATAAAATAGCTACTCTAAAAATTTTTTTTCTTCTGATGTAGAAATCCGACTATTATATATCTTATAGGACTTTGACATACTGAATTCAAATCTGCCGCCAGGTTTGAGCCAGCACATCTAAATTTTACAGAAAATGTTAAAAATATTATTGATAGCAACTGCTTTAACGATTCTTTACATTTTCTGTAAAACTAAGACGTCTTAGCCCAAATTTAGTGACAGATTTGAATTCAGTGGGTTAAAATACTATAGGATATGATTTTTGTATGGCTATGTAATTATTAGATTGGCTATTTTACATTCCCAAATAGGTAAGTCCTGAGAAATTCGCTAGACTGAACAGAATGCTGCAACTTGGACTACTTTTTTGTTTGATTGAAAACTCAATTAGTACGATATTGTTATCACACTTACTTATAACGAAAATTCAATATCTAATATGGAAACTAATAACATAATTTTTGAAAAATGGTTTTCAATCAAATGAAAGATGAAAATTATTTTACGTGTGTTACAATTTTGGATTTAATTCATTTTTATTATCTTCTTTCGAACAGGTGACTGTTATTATGTTGGAACTAACCATGTATGCACTCATATGGATACGACTTAATAGTTTTCTTTTGTTCATACCTTCATCTTTACGACACATATATATTTTTATGTATCTATCTTCAAGTATACGTGAGCAGATAAATACATACACAAAATATGAGATATCTTAAGATGCACACAAATATCGGGGAAACAAGAGTTAGGGGTGATATGCGGCATCGCAATACCACTTCATACTCATTCGACTTCGTCTTCAAGTTGCAGTCATTTAAAAAATGGTGGTGTTGTGCTTTTGAATTTATTTGTGCTCAAAAGTAAATTTTTCGTAACTTTTTCTAGTGAGTTCTAGTGAGCATACTTTAAAATTAGTCTCTTCAAGAGCGGATACAGTAGAGTAGTCAACTGGTCATGGGGATCACGACTCCCCTTCCTGAACAGAGATTTAGGCCCGATTTACATTAACGCTCCGTTCTCGGTACGATATCACTACGCTCCCGATTCGATATAATCTTGTTGTGTTTACATTACAGTGCTAATATCATGTTGGTACCTACTCGTTCTCTATTATAATGCCACTCTGGGTACACTCCCAGTTCGGTTTCAGTTCGATACAAATATCTTTTCATAACAACTGAATGCAAGCGGAGTGGAGTGGAATCAAAAAAGTGTTTACACTATAAGTACAAGCCATAACAAGTCTGATATCGCTCCGATAAAATATTACCTGAGTGATATTGATATTGGAATGACATTGGAGCGAGAGTGACCCGTGACTGATATCGGACCGATATCAGAGCGATGATATGAACACCCTCATTGCTTATTGTGTAAGAATATTATATTGAATCGGGAGCGGAGTGATATCGTACCAAGAGCGGAGCGTTAATGTAAATGGGGCCTAATTCAAATTTTATCATGGTCTACCTGACGATACCATAAAGTTAACTAAAATGGTTTGCTTTGAGAAAAACCGAATTTTTTATTTTAGTAACGTCATAAAGTTTATTAGAATTTTCCAAACCTTAATTTTTTTTTTAAATTTGAAATGTCAAAATAGTATTATAAAATCTTGAAAAGATTTGACGCCCTCCTAATTTGAAAGCTTTATCTGTTTCTGGGTCTCTTAATCCGTGGTTTCCCCTACGTATTTTGTACATGTATTTTATATAGTAAGTATATCATATCTTTTATATTGAGTAAGGAAATAGTTTATGATGTAATAAAATAACATAAACGTCCAACTGAAATGAGGATTGTAATCATGGAAAAGGAGAATATTTTCAGAAGAAAACAAATTTAACGATTTCAATGATACACACACACACACACACACACACACACTCAGAGAGTATTTATTCAATTATGGCCGAGTACGAAACGAACAAATTGATCCTCAGCATTACGGGAAAATAAACTTTATATACAGGCGGTTTTTAATAAAATGGTCTTTGCTACGACCACTCTTGACTCTTCACTAGTTCAATTTCAGGCAGTCTTAAAGATTGCATAACTCTCGAACGAAATGTCCTACTTTTACAAAATTTGGTAGAAATGTTGGAAATCCCAAACCATTGGACAAATTCGCTAGCCAGACACGTCCGATGACCGAAGCATGAATTTTGGGACATTTTTCGTGAAAAAAATTAGTTTCCTGCAAAAATTTCCCCCTATTCAAAAATTTTTGTGAAATTTTTTTACACCATTGGAAAGAGGAGACAAAAATCACATAAAAAAGGTCTTTAAACTATTATTCTATGTCAACTAGTTTCCAAGAAAAACTAACTTTTATAAACGGAAATTCGCTATGTTATGCAGGATGCTGCGACAGGGGAATTTTTACTTAAATTAACATTTTTTCTTTTTGTGTAATTACCAATTATCCTTGTCAATCTTGCCTTTTTATATAATTTATGTTGGAATTCTTCTTCCGATGTCATATTACAACAATCTTCATCCTGCCTGCTACTTGTTATCGTTGCGCAAACTCTTACTAAAAAAAAAATATTTGAACTAGATTAATTTTTTTAAGTTGTTGACGTGTAATACATTAAAAAAATTGTATTAACACGGCATTTCCTACTTAACACATTTATTACTTCAGGTCGGATGAGTGAAAACGAAGAAGTTATCAAACATCTGTTTACAATAATATTTTAATTACGGCGCCAGGACTAACCCCGAATGTCATCATTTATCAAAAAAAAATGATTTGTAGCTTAAAATTAGTTTCCTCTTTTAACAATTTTTTCTTACATAAATCTTATTTAATAGAAAAAATATTTTAGATATTATATAGATACAATGTGGCTCATAATTGAAAGGTGTCTAGTTTTGGGTAAAGACATTAAAGGCATTAAACAGTATCAACAATTAAATTAATTGTAACTTGTTCCTCAGATCTGCACCCATTTTTTTATGACACAGTGTAACTCGCATTTCATTTTCCTTAATTAAGTTATTCAAAACGCTTTTTTTATTTTACTTTTGTATTTAATTATTTACTCACTCACTTTATTTTTAGTGTCCTTACAAGTATAAGAGGTTGCTTGAATTAGTATTGTATTTTGCATACCTATACAGTGGAACTTCTTCCTATGGGGAGGATATGGACTACATAAAAAAATATAAAAAAAAAAATACTTAAAAACTTCATAAATATGTACTAAGTATAGAAACTCTAGTTTACAAGCAACAGATTGTAAAAGGAAACATTTTATACGGTGGATTGGGACCGTATAAAAAAAGTTTAGCTCAAAACTGCACGATTTCCCTAGAAATTGCTAGAATTCCCTAGAATAGTTTACATTTGGAAACATTTTTAATTGCAATACTTCATATGAAAAGAAACTAAATGCTTCAATAATTTATATGGCTAACTTCAAAAATGCATCACTGCTTGCAGGAGGCAGAGTCAAAAGTTCGAAAACGCATCAGACGCATCACAACTAAAAATCAAAAATTCATTTTTACATTTGATGCATTAAAACAACGCATCAAGAAATGCGGTGATGCGTGTCCAAGATGCATGTCATGTGTATAATGTAGAATTATAACTATTTGCCATATTATGTAGGTGTTAACACCATCAGGAATAATTCCGAAAAACAAATTGTTGAAAAAGATTTACCTTTGACTAAAATTGTTTAAACTATTTGAATAAATCTTGCACTCAAAATAGGTATGTAATATTTTTTATTCAAATAATTTCAGTATTTTCAATTTCAAGTAAGTTCAAGTTGAAATTCAAAGATAATATACCTATACAAAGACTGTATTGCTATATTATTTATAGTCCAGCTGTAACCAAATCAGAGACTAAATGATGCCAATATCCCATTCAAAAACATCTAATGTATATCAAATTCTAAGAGAGCATGAGCAGCGTATCATGTAGTATTAGACGCATCAAAAAGTCATGATGCTGCATCGATGCGGTAAAGTTTACATTTTTGAAGTTACTTATATGTGTTATAGTCAAACATCGAAGCGCCCACAGTGGAGTATTTGGTCATAAAACCTGGCCAAAAATAGTATTTGTGTTTTATTGTTAATTTTTACTGTAAAATACAATTATGTCCAATTATTTATTTATTTAGATATAATTTCAGACGTTTGTACAGAGGGGTTTTATTGTTTTAATAATTCTTTCATTTCCTGTGTAACACCCTCCCCCCCCCCCCGGCGACCCCTCAAAGACGCTTGGCTCTATACGCCCCTGTATCATTTAAAGCATAAATATGTTAATGTAGATATCAAGAGACAAAAAACCAAGGAAAATTCAATATATACTCTTTATGTTATACTTATGAAACTAGAAATTTATAATATATATATAATAAAATAATTAAACTTTTTTTTATAGAAATGGCAAGTACATGCGGGAAGTCTTATTCCAGGAATTGTTTTTCTGTTACCTGCAGAATGAAGTGATATAAACAAGTTTGCCTGGAAAAGCCCGGAAGGTGTTTAAATCCTTATCTTTAATAAAGTACAATAAAAGTTTATTATTTGAGCATAAGCTTGACTTAAAAATGTCATTCAAATATACAAGGAATTATTTTAAAATTATTTTAGGCGTGATAAACAAACATTGGCCACTCACTTTATAAATTAATGAGGAAATAATAATTCAAATCAATTAGACAAATAAAAATATGAATCATTATACATTTGACATTGACTATAAAATTCACTATACAGCTACGATATTCCACTGTTGAAAATTTCGCGACCTCAACTGACGGTAATAATGTCTGAACATGCCTTATCGGCTCGGTATGCAGCTGAGCGGATAAGCCAGATATTTATCATTCCAAAAATGTTACTTTTAACAGTAGTTGTGAATTTTGGATTTTTCGATTTTGGCCATGATTTAAGGGCATATACGCCACTGTGCGCCGGCGTTCCTAGGTTTGCCTAGTCAAACCTCAGGTCTGACATAACGTCTTAGTCAAAGTCCATACGAATAGCGCTTTTCTACCTTTGCCTAACGAATTTTTGGTTAAACTTAGGAGACACTAATTTGGACAGTCAAACGCCAAAATTCAATTTGATGAAATCGGGGTATGACCAATCAGACCTAAGTTATTTAATTATTAGATATAATAAATGAATATTTGTGATTTTAATGTCTATTGTTTCTAAATCGAGCCTTTGGTGCCATTTTAGGGTAATCGACAAATATCAAATTTTACAGGAGAAGGATTTTTTAAATATTTGTATGGCGCTTGCGATATTTCTGCTGTCTTAATTTTATTACGCCTGAGCGTATTATTCCTATTATTTTATTAACCTTACGATAAAGATGGTTATTGTCGGTTACGCTAAAATGTGAAAATGTGTTATACCAATGATAAACTAAGCAGTTGCTATAACTCGTTAATTAACGAATTTTGGAGAAAAACGTTAACACTGTTTGGTTCGTTACGGAGTTTAAAATGTTGCTTGCAATAAAAATTTCAATTTCGATAAAAGTGTCGCTTACGATAAATCGGCGGTAATGGCTCGATATTTTAGGAATGAATTGACAAATTATCACAAGAAGAAATAAAATTATTTATTGTTATTTTGTATCATGACAATGACAGGTTAAAATTACTCCTTACGTTAACGTAAAAATACGTTATGGCATTTTGAGTTGCACAATACGTTCGACCTTTTACATTTACACAATCTTGATGAGCATTTTTTATTGGAGTGGCATTTTATAAAACCTTCGTATCGTTGTGAGTTAACGTTGACGTTGCGCAAAGAGTTAGGCTCGCATTAAAAACCTGTTTAAGTGCAATACAAATCGACGTCTGACCGAATTTGCCTTAGTCGCTTCTAGGATAGACTAGGAAAATCCCGAAACAGATTATTTTACTTTCGACGTTTGACTAAAAAGTTAGGTACTTCTAGGTTTGTCTAAAAATACATCAGTCAAAGGCCGAAATAGGAACCTATTTCGGATTTTACCGAAAGGCATTGATCAAATCTAGGATAAACGAGTCATTTCGCGAAGAGACTGCATATCGACCTTTGACTATAACATATGTATTACTTTACAACTCTAAGAAAAAAGTAAAAGTAATAAAATTTTGAAAAAAATATGATTGGTTAAAAAAGATGACAAGGATAAAAAAGCAGCTTGTACAGTGACAGTTTAATTTATCTCTCTCACACAAAAATGTGACAAACCAAGTTGGATTTACATAGCTAAAAAAAACTTCATAATTCAAAAAGTCAAATGAATGTATATAATTTTAAAAACTATTGATTTAGATTATAATTTAACATTTCTAAATCATATTTTGTATTGCCGTATTCTTTTTTGAATTGAAAAGTAATATTTTTATGAATGTTACTGCAAGAGGGTAGTTTCGTACTGAAAATATTTTATTTCATTTTTTGCTATAGTGTAAATCCAACTTGTAAAATTTTATTACCTTAACTTTTTTCTTAGAGTTGTATGATTATACGTATGTAATGTCATCATGAAATACATTAAAAGTCGTCAGCAACTCACCTAACCGCAAATTAATTTCAATCAATGTTCAAATTTTTCACTTTTGATTACATTTAATTCCCATTGTGTATTTTGATGGACAGTTTTTAAAAAAAATGCGTAAAAAGTTATACAAAAAGATCGCACAGAAAGAGGTTTCCCTGTATTTATACATACTAAACAAGATACAACTGTAACTTTTTTACTGTGTTGATTTAATTTATTAAATAGAAGTCGCTACAACATACTTCCAATATTTCCAACTAACTAGCATGTTTTATTTTTAGTATTGACACTTGCAACAAGAATGTGTTAATTACGAGTATATAATACCACAAAATATTAGTTGCACACATTTTTGGTTTTGTGTTTTATTTGAGCAGAAGAACAGACACAAATTTCATATGTAAATGGTTTAAATTATTGGTTCAAATACAAGCAATTTTATTTTGTTTAAAATATGACAACAATCTAGTAATACGATATGTTTATTTGCAAAATTCCTTACAATTTTTATTCTTTATGTGAAGGTAGAGAATTTACAAAATATTGTCTAACGTTATTTCATCGTTTTCTAATGTTTGGTAGTCATAACAACGAAACATTTAAAATTTTGTTGTTGATTCGTAATTTGTAATTTTGGTAACTATAAAAAGTAGAATTAATGAAAAGAATAGGCAAGTTATATCTATACCTAAATTTTGTAATAGTACAATTCTGCAAATACCATTGATATAGAAAAATATTATTAAACACATTTCTTTAGAAAGAGGGAAAAGTATTGACAATATTGTGATGTTTTAGAATAAATACGTAGACTTAAATTAAATATTTATTAACCATAAACCATTTAATCAAAAAATAGCATTCAAATTTTTTATTTTAAATTCTGCATCAATTAAAATAAATACCCCTGTCGCAGCATTCTGCATAACATAGCGAATTTCCGTTTACAAAAATTAGTTTTTCTCGGAAACTAGTTGACTTAGAATAATATATTAAAGACCCTTTTTATGTAATTATTTCTCCTCTTTTAAATGGTGTACAAAAATTTTGTAAAAATTTTTGAATAAGTGGAAATTTTGGCAAAAAACTAATTATTTTCAAGAACAAAAACCATGTTCCGGACATCGGACGTGTCTGGCTGAAGAACTCATCCAAGGGCTGGGGATTTCCAATGTTTTCACCAAATTTCCTAAAAATTGGATACTTCGTTCGAGAGTTATAGCGCGGACATATATATATATATATATATATATATATATATATATATATATATATATATATATATATATATATATATATATATATATATATATATATATATAATTATATATATATATATATATATATATATATATATAAATTTTAGTGAATATTATTTTCGGTTTGTAGGGACCTCAAAACAAATTTCTCCCATAGTCCTGGGCTCAAGTCGCGTCATGACAATGGCTGTAATAGCTGAATTTCATTCTGGAAATTCGCCAAAAAGCCACCAGCACGCTCATGGTCAGTTTTTCAATTTCTAAGCATCTTTCTATGGGTAAGTCGCTCGCCTAGAGAAAATTTTCACTTACTTATATAATGATAAACATATTTTAAAATAATTTTCAAATCATATTAATCAATCAATTTAAAATTAAGTTAGAGAAAAAAATTTCTATAACACGTCATTACAATACAACACCGTGAGTAAATATATATGGACAAAGAAAAATCGTTTTCAATAATAGAGGAAATGAATTGAATGTACAACAAATAAATAAATCGGAAAACTGATTTAAACAACAATAGGAAAACAATTCATTGAAAGAAAAATTATACAAGAATAAATTGAACTCAAGACCAATCATTACTGTACTGCTATACCAAGCTGCTACCATACTTTCTTCACTAATGTATGTGTACGTATGTAAGGTACCGTTCCGACAAACCGTCAAGTAAATTCAAACGTAACATCAATAATATTATGTACAATTCCAAGTGTAGTCCTTTATTCCAACTGTGGAACACTGAAAAATGTGTAGGTATGTTTTTTCCATTAGGTACAAGAGTTTTAGAAAATAATGGAACATGTACGGGGACAAAATTGTAAAAACACTGATAAAAGAACTTTGTTAAATAATGCCGAAGAGACAGCTTGCTTTATTCCTCTTTGCTATCTTTTGTTTGATGTTTGGTAAAAGAGAAATTGTCGATATCCGTTTCAGAAAAACAATAGAGGTCGGACTGATATATTCATGAAACAGCTCGAAGTACCGAAAAAGAAAATTTGGATGTAGCTTTATGGTATTCCATATTTGCTATTAATATCTAAATAAAATACTTTGTTTAAACCCAAGTTATTTGATAATGTTCATATTGGTCGAAATATGTCATAATAATTTAAACAATAAAAGTGGTATTTTTGAAAAGTGCTTTATTTATTAATAAAAAACTGCTTGAGTTTTGAGGTTTTTCATTTTTTATACTCACAAAAAATGGTACTGAACTACTAAAATGGGACGTTTGGTAAGAGACCATCTCTTAAATGTCTGTTAAAGCGTATCCTGAGATAAGAATGGCCGGTTGGCCCTCAGACGAGATTTTCTACGGCACTTTGGCTACTATAAGGGCAGCTGATAAAAAGTATTGCGTGCAAGTTTTAGCCCCATATCTTGCGTAGTTTAGCAGTTATTTGTGATAATAGGTATTAAGGCCATGATTTTTTAAACCTTTATATCTCGTAAACTATTACAGGTATTGAAACGAACTAAAAACCATTCAGTAGGTCTAAGTTGATACTATAATATATATTTCTTTCAAATTTTTCTGCTTGTAAACAATCATAGAAAATTCGAGAAAAAAATAAGAAAGACACTTTTTTAGTGGTTCTTTCAGAAAGACAATCACGAAAAAATCCTAAAATATTGCACATTAGGTCTTATTTAGGTACTGCAAGTTTCGTTAAAAACAAAATGGCGGAATACTGTCAAGGAGGCGAAACCTCGATCGAAGCCACCATCGGAAAGATTGATTTCATCATTCCATTATGTGTTTATGGCATACGCACAATATTGATTAAGAACCTGGTGGTGTTTCAACGATATGTACCGATATACCGATCATGATCCCCCAAATATACAATGTGTTCAAGGTTAGGTGAGGCCAATATGTAAATGTGTAAGAAAATTTATTGGTTGGCTTCGATCGAGGTTTCTCTTCTTTGACAGTGTTCCATCCTTTTGTTTTTAACGAAACTTGCAAAACCTAAATAAGACCTAATGTGCAATATTTGAGGCTTTTTTCGTGATTGTCACTCTGAAAAAACCACTAAAAAAGTGTCTTTCAATTTTTTTTCTCGAATTTTCTATGATTGTTTACAAGCGAGAAAATTTGAAAGAAATGTATATTATAGTACTAACTTAGGCCTACTCAATAATTTTTAGTTCATTTCAACATCTTTAATAGCTTGCGAGATATAAAGATTTAAAAAATCATGGCCTTAATACCTATTATCACAAATAACTTCTAAACTACGCAAGATATAAGACTAAAACTTGCACGCAATACTTCTTATCAGCTGCCCTTATAGTAGCCAAAGTGCCGTTGAAAATCTCGTCTGGGGGCCAAACGGCCATTCTTATCCCGCGATACCCTTTGAAACGTTTGGGTAATATTTGTTTCATAAAGATAAAGAAAGGTATTCCATTACTATTTCATTTTTGAAAACTGTGACAAAAGTACCACACTTACAAACATGAATTTTCTGGATCGTAACATGGTAGCAACGGGCTAATAGGTTTAGAATTTCCATCAACTGATTTCGCTTAAATTTAGCGTTGGTACTAGTGTAAATCCAGCGATAATGCAATATTCTGAGATTTCCTAAGGATATGATGGTGAGCAGAAAGAAAAATTCCACAATTAACATTTTTTTATTGAAAATGTTTACGTTTTAGTCACCATCCAGATTTTAAAATTTCTTAAAATGCTTTTAGTGTGATATTTTATGTTATATAAAGGAATTCAACTTAAAAAAATGTATTTCAATAGAAACTAGCCGCTGTCTGTGGCTTCGCTGGTACGATTTCCATAACAAAAAAACATAAACCTATAGTTGTCACTTCGAGTTTACGTTCACAAGGTCTCCGTGTATTTCTTATGGAGATTTTGACACTCAGAAAACTGCCGTATTCTGAAAACGATTTGAAATTTTAAACCTCTAATAAAAAATTTCGATAAAAACCTCTAATAAAAGATTTCGAGTTGTACGCCAATTTTACCAATATAACTTTCCCTCAATATTTTTTACTATCAACTCCTATTTTCTCCAAACGATTCGGGACAAATAAACAAATAAATAACGTCTTAAAAACTCAGATATGTCGAAATATTATAGACAACCGATTGATAAAGACTAAAAAAATACAAAAAATATAACGGGTATAAACGGGTTCGTTACATCAACATAATATATCTAATTCGGAATTCTTCATACAAATATCCTACCGTTTTTAACATAATGACTGATTATTTTACAATCTTTAGTGTACGTATTCATACATAAGTACATTATGTGGTCGTATTTACCTAGACAATTGTTATGCGCTAGAGAAAAAGAATGAATACACCTAGAATCTGTTTTCCTTTTCTCTATGAAAAAAGAAGAAACAAATAAATGATTGTTCAATTGTGTATGTAATAGTTTTCAATTACTTTGCTGAAAAGGAAAACACTACGTATGTATGTGTATAATAACGACGATAATGTTCGTATATAGATGTGTCTAGAAAATTTAATAGAAGCAAATAAATTTAATACTATTTTGCTCGTGATTTTATTAACATAATTTTATAACACACACAGATTAGAATAAAGTATAAATTTTTAGGTTAACATTTCCTCAAGTTCTTCAATATTGTTTTTAGGCAACAAATCTCAATTGTAAAAAACACAAATTTATTCAAACAAAAAAATATTTTCATTGACTCAAAGAAATATTTGTTCCTCGTTTGGCATTTGCTATGCTTTTGGCCATTTCTCTAGACACAACATAGACTTCACAGACTTTTATTCTAAATGTTCTGGGCCGCGTGATGGTATATCAATAGTCTTTATACATAAGCAATATATTTACAAAACAATATTGACTATACAGAGCGTAGAGTCATAATAAGCCGATAACCTTTTGTTACATCGTCTGCACATTCATGTTTCATATCATGTCCATGCTGTTAGATTTAATCCTGTTGTAATCAACTAACCTTGCAGAAACCTTATCATATATACATTTAACCCTGAAATCATTATAGTTATCAACCTATATAAAATCACATGAAGTATATAAATGTATGTATTCAGGGACGGATGCACCACTCAAATTAGAAGCGGGTTGAAAATTTTTAAAAAATGTAAATGTAATTAAAAAACAGTTAACATTAGAAGAATGACTTTGGAAACTAATAATTATCTTTCAGTTCAGGAGGATAATATTATTTCTGACATACAAAATGGATTTAGACGTAATAGATCTTGCACGGATAACATTTTCATACTTGATTCACTAATTAATATACACTTGGAAAGTAAAAATGAGTATTTATATGCCATTTTTATCAACGTCAAAAGAGCTTTTAATGCAGTAAATCACGAATTGCTATGGAACAAGATGTATAACACTTGAATTCGAAAAGTCTGCTAAGATTTTTATATTATAAATTACTAAAAAATATATTCATATATCAATTCTTGACTTACAACTACAAAACAAGTAATGTACTTACTCAATGAATTTAAAATAAGAAATTGTATTTATAAGAAATTTTATTGTATTTATGGAAAGGATCTCCAATAATTCTAAAACATCGCGAAAATTAATGTTTCCAATAGAAATTTTCAAAAATATGCATTCAACGCATTTTTCTGCAATAAATGACATTAAAATTAGTTAACTAAGCTCTGAATAAAAATACTAATATTATAAAAAAAAAAAATAAAATAAAATAAAATAAAAAAATAAAAAGAAATACCTAAAATAAAATTTAAAAAAAATAAATTTTCTAAGTTGTAATATTTAAGTTGTAATTATGTATGTAACTTTAATAATGTACACTGACTTATAACTAGGTTATTTATAATTATGTATGTAACATTAAAAATCTTCACTGAACTCCTTTGTTAAGCCTTGTATTGGCTAGAATAAATAAAAAATTTTTATTGATTTATTGATTTATTTATTTATTTTCCAGTTTCATCATTCTGTTGTTTCATTAACGGTTTTTAAAGCAGTGAAAATTTCAAAAAAAGGTCTATCAGAGTGACTTGAATTCAGGGGCGTATATAGCCGAGTTTCTTCGAGCGGGGGGATCACGCGGAAAATAAGAAAAATTTCTGAGATGAAATTAACAAAAAAATAAATTATTAACTTCCTCCATACTCTTGACGACCGAAAAAAGGAAAAAACGTCAACTGGTAAATTTGGTGTTTAAAATTAAATAATATCTAGTATATATTTTTAATTCTCGGGGGTGGGGGTGTCATAAACCCTAGACCCCCCTTCCACCTTGTATACGCGCTTGTTTGACTGAATTAGGGTGATTGATTGAATCAGGGTAATTTGAGCGTGAGTTTTACATTATTCTTATAAAAATGATCAAATTTCTTTTGTAAATGTGACTGATCCAACATAAAGTTTCTATTTAGTGCTCTTATTTAGCTAATTTTGTAAAAATGAGAATAACCTCGAAAACCTATAATTTGCTTCCAATTTCATTAGTTTCGCTTACTGAATTGAACAATTTTAGTGAACCTTATGACGTCATCAATTTAAAAATTTATTTTCTCTTAAAGGAACTTTATTGGTTGAATTAGGATAATTTGGATGTGAAATTTTCATTTTTGCTATCAAGATGACCCAATTCATTTTATAAATGTTGCTGCGTTCTGTTTTGTCAATTGATCGTCAATGAATGTATTCGCTGCCCTGTCATTTACTTCTAAATGTTGTAGAAATTAGTGTGTGCATGTGCATACATCATTTAGAAGTAAATGATGAGGGCAGTGAATACATTCATTGACGATCAATTAACAGAAGTCTTTTTTCTAGCTATCAACAACTTCGAAGATTTATAATTCTTTTCCAATTTTATCACCCTGATTTCATTTACGATTTACCACGGAACTGAACAATTTTAGTGAGCTTGATGATGTTACTAGATAAAACACGATAAAATTCAAATGAATCACTGTTCTTGGCGATGAGATAACCCCCGTGCGCATCCCCTTGTATCCGCTCTTGTGTGTATTTAATATTAAACATATATAGGGCGATATAGAACGTTTTATAACGCTGGTTCTATTAAATTTTGAATTTGAATCTTGCTTAATACCATCGATACAAACAGATTTATTATCCTTTATTACTTTATACATACACTTATTCAATTTTTATCATTATTTTTCTATAATACAATCTCATGTAAACACACATTTACGGCAAGATTAAATTTTTACGTGTATGTAATTTATTTAATCAATAATATTAATATTCTTCAGTTTATTTAGAAATGTTTTACTGATTTTGTATTAGGGCAGTAGATACCTAAATTTAAACCTTCGAGTTCGGGAAAGAGTACAATTTTCAAATTAGTAAATTTATATTTTTTGTTCACTTATTATTACATGAAAGGTTTGAATTTTTTCAAATAAATTAGTGTTTATGGGTGATTCTACTTTTTAGATCCTTCAAAAAATTAAAGTTTTCTCCACAATAAGGAAGGTTAAAACTATATATAGAATAAAGATACTGTCATTTATTTTCTTTAAATAAAGTTAACAACTCCTATTTAGATGACCTACCTACAACTACATTTACTTTAATTTTTGATTTAATTTTTTTTATAAAAATGGTGTCAAACTTTTATTGCAGTTCTAAAACGCATGTCCCTATTACGTATTGCTTGGAACTATAACGTTTTTTAAAAATAAGTTTACTGAAACCACACAATTTTATAAATAAAAAAGGAGTTAAATTAATATGCATGGTAATTAGAAAGTTAAATTTTATTTATCTGCAGAATTATTTTTTTTTTTTTTTTTTTGGCGTGACGAAAAATTGTCGCGAAAATTTGAGTATCCTTCGTCACAACTGCCAAATATTGCTATAAGTTTAAAAAAATAGGTCAAAGGGTCATGTTTTTGGTGAAACGGAACGCCGTAGCACATAAAGCGAAAGTCAAATCAAGTGATTGACATAGAGAGCTTATCAATTTTTTTACATCAAGCAAGAAAACCGGCTGCGTGTGTTTATTGAGTGTATCCTTCGTCACGGCTTTTTCTGGTATGTATTTAACGAATCTCAAATCGTTTTTACGTAAATATTACTTGTAATAATGTAAGCTTTACGATAAACTCAAGTTTTCGATCTAAATGATCGCTGTTCACAATTAATGACGATTTTGTTGGAAAATTGTCTCCTTCGTCACGGATGTATCCCTCGTCACGGTAGAATATGACGATGGGAAACATGAAAGTGGCGAAGGATACGATAATAAAATAAGTATATATTTATTATATCAGTGTTTGTTTGTATATTAACTAAATTTTTTAGTTAATTAAGTTGATTAATTTAGTCAACTTTCTTTCCTAACCAATTTTTTTATATCATAAAACACAAACAAAACAAAAAACACACTCTTCAATTTTTCGCAAATCAGACGAAAAACCAACTTTTTTTTATTTTTTTAATTGATATTAGGAGAACATAATATAAATATTATTTAAATTATAATTTTATTATTTAAATTTAATTTAAACATTTTTTTCTGTCTGGATTCAGTAATCCGCGGAAAAATATTGGTTTTAATATGAAACCGCGCTGGTGGTCTGCAGATACCGAATCTATGATAATTTTCCTATATTCTAGTCCCATGAAATCTACCAAATGGCTTTTTCTATTTTTTTTTTTATGGTTGACATCTAAAAAGTAGAACCACCCTTATGTATAACGAAATATTTCTTTGACTACTAGAAAAAATCAAATAAATTTTTTACCTTTGAACATAGAAACTGTTTTGAGAGTGTACAATAACATAAAATTGAAATAACTTAGTATTCAATATTTCGTTACTAGGGAGTTTGAAATTAGTTAAGTTTACTAATAAAAGCTTTTGTTCCATTTTTATTATGGTTACGTGAATTAAACTGGCAGTTTAAAATTTTAAACCAATCGATACAGTAGTAGGTATTTGATAAGTGTTCACAGCAGACCACCCCCCCCCCCCAAACAAAACAAAACGTTTTGAAACTTCGGCTGCAAAATTTTTTTTACAAATATTTTTTATAGACGAAATAATTGGATTAAATGATGGTATAGATTTTATTTTATTTTGATTGAGAAAAAAGTAGCATAATAAACTTTTAGTTTCCTATGCAACCTTAATCCTTACTAGTAAAATTAATCAATGACAATACAAACTATATTGATCAATGATTCCAATGCGATTTGTACAACTGTACTTATTACTGTACAATCTTTTATCCTCGTCTAAATCTGTCGCGTGTTCAGTCAGTCGTGTGCAAATCATATTTCAGTATTTAATTAACGACCCTTTTTCACTTATGAATAAAACAATAATTAATTACGTTAAATTAAAAAAGATGGATAGATGTAAGAGAAAACGCAAACAAAGAGGGCAATACTCTATTTAGTTAGCTATTTAAGTTAATTAACAAAATCTTGAAATAAAAAAAAATTTGTACAAGTAACGGAACATTTTGAAATTTCTTAATTATTTATTTAGACTTTTTGTAGAAAAGTAAGTGTAATAAAGTTTTAAGATGAATTAGGAAACTTTGCGAAATTAATTTCGTACTTATTTCACTGTAAAAACAGACAAAAATTTTTAAGAGATTTACAGAGTTGTTTTTTCCTTTTGGATAGAATTTTAATTTATATAATAATCATTAATTATTTATTCTTTGCAGTTTAAATTAAAAGTTAGGTGGAGATTTTAAAATAACAGTTTTTGTCAGTAGAATTTTCAGTCTCTAGAATGTAGATATGGTTTCGATATTGAAGGAGAGAATTTTTTATTATTATTATTATACGTATGAGTAGGTAATTTATATACTTAGTTAGGACAAGTCCAATCATTAATTAAAGTGTATTGTATTGGTAAAGTATATAGTTATTTTTGACATAACTATATTATCTTGCCAATACTTCACTTTAAAACTAGAAAAGAAGTAGGCCAAATCAAATAAATAACCACTTTGTTTGTTTTCAGAATTCTATTTAGTTCCTAGCAGTTTTGACTAGTAAATAAATATGTAGAATATCCTTATCGTAGCATCCAGCTTAACATTTCCGATCACAAAAATTACCTAATAAAATGGCTCAAAAACGTATTTTATCTGATTTTTTTCGATTTTTGCTATGGTGTAAATAAAATTCGTAAACTTGACAAATTTTTTCCATAAAACACATTTTTCCTGGCAGCAGATGTGTCTGGCTGAATAACTCATCCAATATTTTTGGAATTCTAGCGTTTTCATTAAATTTTATAAAAATAGGGTGTCTCATTTGAGAGTTATTTACTGAATAATATTTTCGGTTTTTTCGGTCCCGGGCTTAAGTGTCACAATGGTTAAAATAGCTGAATTTTCCATTCGGAAATTCATTAGAAACAACGTCTCATTTAGGCCTGTGTAAAACAAATTTGAATCGAAACGAATCATACTATTCAATGGGAATTTTGAGACTACGCGAATAACTTCTCGAATACTTCACAGGGCCCGCTCCAGGGGGCGGCAAACCGAGCATTTTCCCGTGTCGGTAAACTTTAAGGGAGGTATTTTTTTAAATTCTTGTAAAAAGAGGGTAGCATTTTACAAGTCATGGAGCAAAAAAAAAAGAGATTTGCTCGGGGCGAAAATTTTTAAGGGAGGACAATTTCGTAAAAAACGTAAAAAAGAAAAAAGAGGCGGCATTTTTCAGCTGGCGAGCAAAAAAAAAAAAAGATTTTGCACTGGGGCGGAATTATTTACTTTTGCCCGGGGCAGCGTAAAAGCTAAAGCGGACGCTGTACTTCAATAAGTTTTCAAATTACTTGAAAATTCATTAACAGTTTAACAATTTTTGAATAATAATTTCAAACAATTTTAAATTTCGAATTAGTCGAGGAATATTCGAATTATTGATTAAATAAAATTCAAAGTGCTTGAAAAATTTTTGATACATTTGAAAAGTTTCGCATTTTTGGATTTTTGGAACATTCAATTCGAATTTCGAATGTTTGTTGATTCGTTACTGATAGTTGGTTTAAAACTTTCTCGAATTTTCTCGTAGTCCTAGTGCTGCAGTTCTAGGACTAGTGTAGACTAATCCTAGTCCTTGATAACATAATTTCAGTTACCATGCGGGCGAAATCGCTGGTAAAATATGACAAGATATATCACTTTACAAGATATGGGAAATTATGTCTGCAATATATTATATTATGAATGTTAAATTTATAAACATACCTTACACATAAATATCTTCATCAACTGTGACACAACATCAAGAGATTAGAGAAATAAATTAATAAGAAACATACACATACGTACTTACATACACGGTGGCACACATCAGAAAAGACACGAAATGCATAAGAAGAAAAGAATACGAAGAATTCGTACGTCGCAAACTCACTCAGTATTCTATTTCGTTTTTTTTTTCACATTGAAGAGAAAATAAATAATGATCTTAACCTTCAACATTGTATCTAATTTACTATACAAGACACAAAATTTAATTTCTTTTCTCTTTTTTCTCTCTTCTTGTAGCGAGGAAAAATCGTAAAGAAAATCTTATTATTTACGAAACAATTCCATAATAATTTATT
Organism: Brachynemurus nebulosus; assembly: GCA_035578155.1. NCBI lineage: Eukaryota > Metazoa > Arthropoda > Insecta > Neuroptera > Myrmeleontidae > Brachynemurus > Brachynemurus nebulosus. The sequence goes on from JAPWDM010000005.1 coordinate 12,429,337, forward strand.
TCTTTTGCCAGAATCACAATCTCTTAATATAATTTAGAAGTAAGGAAATGATGGTATGTTTTACATCTATTCTGTGCAAAATTAGTAACATATCATTTCCGGAACACTGATTTACTACTGCTGATTTCTTTTTTTTTGTTGCTGCGAACGAAAAAAACAAACGGAAAAAATGAAATTAAAAGGATGGAACGTAATTGCTCAACTAAGCATTTTTAATTTTTTTTTTGTTCTGATTTTAATTTAAAAGAGTTTCCAGTTGTATTTTGTTAATAGTATTTTTTTAACAATTTTATCGTTTCCATAGTCTGTTTCACATGTAGATTCTAATTCTACATAAAAATTTTGATAATATTAGCAAAACTTTACGGAATATTTTTATACATAGATTGTTTGAATAAATTAAAAATAAATTAAGAAAATATGCAACATGTAATTTTTTTAAAACACCCTAATTTAACTCACTTCCATAAAGCTTGATTTAGAAAAAAAAGAGATTTTTTAACTTCATGACGTCATAAGTTTACTAATGTTTTTCGATACCTTGAAAACCATAAATAAAATAAAGTTGTGAATAAATGAAGTCATATTTCCAAAAGGATTCATCAGAATCCAAAAACAGAATCGATATTTCGATTACCCTAATTCAGTGTTTTTCAACCTGTGGATCGCTACCTCCTGGGGGGTCGCGAAGCCTTTTTAAGGGGGTCATAGTTATATTAAAAATAAAATCACTCTAATTCAAAATATAATATTTAATAAAGAAAAGGTTAATTAAAAGTTAATTAATATGATAGTTACGCCTGTTTTTCGCTGACAAATTTTTCCCATCATGGATTCGTCCTTGATAGGCAGAGAATTAGATCATTTTCTAAATTTAGATCTCTGTTTGTCTTTTATTTGAGTCATCGAAGAAAACGTCAACTCACACAGGTAAGAGGTGGAAAATGTGATCAAACACTTTAAAGCTTTTATAGTTAATTGTGGGTATTCTGTTTTTCTCTTTAACCAAAAAGTATCCAAAGTTACAGACTTGAATTCTAAGCGTAGCATTCTATAAGCATGTAGTTCCAGCAGATTTTCTTTTACGTTGGTTTCCAAACTTGGCTCGTCTGTAGCTGCCTTTAAAATATGCCTGTTACAAGTACTTAATTACGTATTTAGTCGATACCTAATTATGAAAGTAATTAATAATGATGAACGGATTCGGTATTTATAACATAAAAAAATAAAAGATATAAATAGTGACGGATAGGGGGTCGCGAAATATTTTTCCATACTAGGGAGATCGCGCCATGTAAAAGGTTGAAAAACACTGCCATAATTCATTCAGTCATCCTAACTAAATCAATACTATAAATCTTGATTTAAGAGAAAAGATGTTTTATTTAAATTTCATGACGTCGTCAATTTAACTAAATTTTGTAGTACCTTAAAAACCATAAGTGAAATGACCTAGAATGATGAAACTGAAAGTGAGTTCTAGGTTTTCGAAGTCGTTCGTTAATGTTAAAAAAAGTCACCCCTTTAATTTGCGAACTGGATCCGCACCTGCTTCATTATACAGTATCCTGCGTAACATAGCGAATTTGCCGTTTCGGCAATTAAAAATCTTTGAAACGTATAGAATGATGGCTCAAAGACCTATCTGATATGATTCTTTCCGCTTTTTACGATGGTGTAATAAAAATTTCGAAAGCTTTTAACTTTTGAACATTCCTTTTTAATTTTCTTCCAAAACCTGTTTACTTTGAACAATGGTTTAGAAACCCATCCTATGTAATTTTTCCCACTTATTCGGATAGCATGGGAAAAATTTAGATCTGATCTTTCGTGACAAGAAATTCCCCCAAAAACGTATTCTGGGCATCGAATGCATTTGTCTGAAAAGTTGGTCTAAGAGTTTAGGATGCTTAAAGTTTTCTCGAAACAGCGAAACCATGATAGCGACTATAACAGTTGAATATTCCTTTTGAAAGTTCACTAAAAGTGAAGAATTTTAGTGTGAGGAAAATATATCTCGATTTGCGTTTAAATATGGGTCATCGTTGGATATAGCGATTAATTAAAATTTTTATATCGCCAATATTTAAGGAAAGGTAACGCATTATTTTTATCAGCATGTCTGATTTTAAATATGCAGAAATATATACGTGTCGTTTTTACAGTTCCCACATTAGGGCTCAAGTTTATTTTACAAATAATTTTATGCCAGCTTTACTCTAACCTAATAAATATGTAAGTTATTGAAAATAACAGTGTATATGTATACCATGTATACAGATATCAAATAAAACATTATGTACATAAGATAAATGTTTCAGATTAAATTTTGAGGGTGAAACGTTCCTTGTTCCTTGTTCTCCAGTTCGCTGTTGTAACTTGTAGCACTGTTAGTTGTGCTGCCGCGTTGTACCGCGCCACGCCGCACCTAAAGTTTTGTACTATGTGCCTTGGTTACCATCAGATCATTTGATCTTAACATTTTCTTCATCTTCGCACACACACACACACACACACGACCATTACCACCATTGAATTTAACATAACCGCATCACATTCCAGCATAATACGAAGTTAGGCTCCGTTAGTTTTAAGTCTATCTGTCCAAATGTCAGTCAACTCATTAACTCTAAAACTCTCTAAATTGTAACTGTACGGCAAAAGCTATAACAATATTCATGTACGTACCTACTATACGGTATCCATCTTTACGACAACGGCAGTTTATCTCGTCTTACAATCTACACACATATCCATCCACCCACAAGGAGTAAAGAACGGCTCCCATCTAAGTACATATTTACCATCAAACCCCATTTCCAAGTTCCCGACAACCATCGCCATTATATACACAATCTGTCCCGTTTCGTTACGTCCTTTTACTTACAAAACCATCAACGTTTCTTGTGCGTTTATCCCTAAATACTTGGCAATATGGTCGGATATCATTTGTCATAGACTGTATTAAAACCGTTGATTATGTACATAAATAGATGATACACATTATTTCAAAATTTTTTCTTCGGACTTGGGGTTATTTGAACATTTATTTCAAACTTATTACAAACTGTTTATAATTGGAATTAACTCATACGATAATTTTATTTTAAGTATGAAGGTTTCTATGGAATACAAAATCGATTATTCAAAAAAAAATTTTCAAACTATTTGTTTGTAAGCAAAAAGTTGTCATAATCTTATTATAAACTTTTTATAATCTGAAATAACCCATACGATAAATGTAATCCAGAGTGAAGGTTCCTGTGGGATACAAAACCGAATGACAAGCTAAGCCGAATTGGATGAAATTAATTACTTAAAATCATTATTTATTTTAAATTAATACATAAAACAATTTGATCCAGTTTGCAAGTTCCTGTGGGATACAAAATTACTTATAGTCACATCGTAATGACTCAATCGTAGTAAATCGGAATCAACCAAAAATCGATACAAATTTAAAATAACCTTTCACCATTATAGATTATAATCTTCAACGTGTTTTCACGGAAAAATCTGATCTATTGCGCATACACTGTAGATACTGCACAGTTGAGGAATTTTCTGTGATCTCTTGTGATTCTGTAGGTACTGTACACTATACTTTCTAGATGTAATCAACTACTAAAATTTAGTTAAGAATTTGATAAGTACTTGCTAAAACTTTTATAAAATTTTACCAGTTCTACAACTAATAATAACTTGATAACATTCACTTATTAATAAATATTTAACAAGTGATAGCTTTAATAGTAAACTATCAGAAATGCACTCGACGATAGCCCTATAAATTTTAACAAATTTTGTGCTTAGCTTACGTAAACGAAACCGAACTATGACACTGTTATATAAGAGGGTTCATTCATCATCATATTTTTTCTTTAGGACACAGTGTAGCAGACTTTTTTAAACGGCAAGCAATAACCTTAATCTGTTTGATTGGTAATCTTGGCTTTTTTCAGTGTGTAAATAATCGTGAAATTATAATGCTTAATCCATTGGTAATAATTTTGGATTAGTTTTATTATGACAGATTTATTCCTTTTTTTCCTTTCTGCTGCTTCTGGTGCTACGTTACTACCAAACATTAATTTCGTCATTCGTTTCCTGATTGTACAATCATTATCTGTCATGAAAGTCATTTTGTCGTATTATTTGAATATTTATCTTCATTAAATCCTTAAAAATTCTTCCTTTGATATAATAATACTGGTGGAGACTGTTCTCTTTTTCTCTGGTTTAAAAAAAAATTCAAACATTCCATTGATAGTTTAAATTTATGTTGAAATATGTTTTTTGGTTGGAGTACAGTTGATCATAAGTGAGAGTAAAGTAGATAAATATTTTTAGGGGAGAAGTGGTATGAAAGGCACACGTATTGAAAGGAACAATTCAAATTACGCGCTAAATACAAATCCCGCCAAATCAAACGTATTTGTGTTGTGTGGCAGCACCAATGCAGATATGTTTGTTCCTGACTTCAAGCCTCTGTTATTTAAAACATGGTAATGCTGTGCTTGTAAATTTTTTTTTGTTCGAAAGTAATTTTTTTAAAATTTTTCGGAACTTTTTTTTGATATACTGTAAGTATTTTTTGAAATGTTTGTAATTACATATATACAGTTAGTTATTCTTTTAACTAGAGGAAAACAACAGATAAAGGTTAAATTTTTATTTTGGGTGTGATATTTATGAAATGGACAGAGCAAACAGTTATGAAAGGGACTACCTTTAAGACTAGTGATTTCGAATTAGTTTTATTTGAATATCCACATGTCACAATTTTTCCTCTATTATCGTGTTTTTTTAGTGTCAACAATAAATTTTTTTAAACTTTCTTCTCCTTCTCTAAAAATTTCGAACAAAAATAATCAAATGAAAAACAATGATTTTAATTATCGATTACTAAAACCACGCAATTAATAATCATCGGTTATTGAAATTATTTAGTTATTTCCATTATTGAATCAAATTTATTAATATGCAAGTTCAGTAAGAGGACCTGCGCAATAGTATGAGCCGTATGTCTTATATAAATAAGGTGGAAATTTGAACAACATGAATGATATTTAGTATTGTCCCTTTCAATACAGTTTATTGATGAAACAAAATGCACTTTTTTAAAAACTGAGAAAAATTACAACTAATAACAAGGAAATGTTTACTATTGGATTTTGTTTCGATAGTAAGATAACTGAAGTTTCTAACTCCGTTCGTAACTATTTAGTTTGTTATCTCCTTTATTTACTAGAACGCTTAAAACAAAAACGTCCCTTTCATGTCACTTCTCCCCTATTTTTTTTTTTTTTTTTTTGTTTCAGATCACTACAAATGCAGATATGCTCCCAATATTCATACACTTTTTTCAAGAAATATAAAATTTACTAAAACAAAATAATTTTAGCTACAATTTAAAATTAAAAAGACAATCAAGGTTATATTTGATTTCGTTACAACAGAAAATAGTTCAAAATTTTAAGCGTCACACAGCAATACTGCGTTCATTATGGAAGTAAACCTAAACAAGAAGGCATACCCTTGCGAAAGTATTTAAGTATTCTGATATAAAAAAATTAAAAAAAAAGTTCTTTTTTAAAGGATTTTTTTTTCTTTGTATTCTCCTCCATGTTAAAAATTTATATTTTTTATATAAAAATGAAATTATTTAAAAATATTACAATATCATACACATATATTATGAGGAGAAAACGTTGCATTTTTTTCCGCTAAGTTAATCACCACCCTTAGGATATACGTATGTAAAAAAAAATTTCTTTATTTGTTAAAAAAATATGCATATTTCATATTTGTTAAATCGAAATTCTTCCACATTGATAATCAAAGAAATTTAAACCAGTACTCTATAGTATTTCATTGCAGACATTAAGTTTTCTTCTACCATTATCACGTAATCTAAACTTCATATATTATTATAATAAAAGTTCACATTTCTCAATATGGTCGATATAGTTTTCGTTTCCATAAACAAATTAATTTTATCTATATACCATGTGAGTTTTTTGAGAGTTGCCATTTCTATTACAACCAAATTTTTATTATAGAAATGGTACTAGAAAAGGTTCTTTTCTTGGATGTAATTGAAATGTAACCAAGAAAAACACTATCGGTAGAAGTAGCCTCAAGTACATATGCATATTTTTATCGCCTAACTGAAAAATTAAAGAAAAATTAAAAAATTAAACTTGGGTAAAAAAATTTTTTTGCTCATTTATGTTGTTAATTAATGCATTAGATCAGTTTTATCGAAAAAATAATATATAATCCCATTTAAAAATCTATAAGTTTGTATCATAGCTCGAAAACCATAAGAGCTATAAAGCTCTTGACTATGGCAATCGGTTGCCCCTGTCGATATCTACATTTCTTATTATTTTGAACAATTTTTCGATTAAATCAAAGGTTTGGCTGTAATAAAAATGGCAACTCTCGAAAAACTCACACAGTATATAAAAATGAATACTTTTGTTTGTCCCGTATGCGTTCGTATATCAATAATTCCAGTGCAATGAAACTTTGACAAATTATTGTGCGCACACTCGCGAAGGTTTCTAAGTTGGTATAGTTATTTTATAATAGATGGCGCGCGAGTCATTTCAACAAATATGTATACATAATTCATATAGTTTATTACGATGAGACTTTGGTGAGTTATTGTGCATATGTCAGCGAAGGTTTCTATCAGTGTGTATCAATGAAGAAGTTATGCTCCTAGATACGCTCAAAACCCGACCAACTAGTACTTTGTAATAAATAATTATTATTAAATTACATAATTCATAATAAAATTTAACTTTTTTTGAAAAAAAACTGCATATTTTTGAGAAAATAAATAGTAGTTATTTTATTTCAAGTACGTATGTATACAAATTATGTCTTGCAATAAAAGTGGTCCTGTTTATTGAATAATATATGTACCTACAGCACATTATATTCCTCATACCATACCCTCTAGATGCTCCAATGAAATAGCCAAAACACTAACTTTACGCTTCGTCTATAGTACTATAATATAATAGTGTTCATTGATCTGTGATTTTATTCGGTAAATTGTGTTACCGTATTACAAAGCAACTTATAATTTTAAGGCTTTTTAAAAATTTTGGAAAGTATACATTTTGTGATGTTTTTTTTACAGTGTAGAAATATTTTTCTCCACACGGCAACTGTCTCCTATCGTAGATTCCCATACACTATTTGACTACCTAAAATACCTATAAATACGTTCAGACATATACACAAATACGGTGATTCAGAGAGATATTATCATATAATAATAACAAAGTATCTAGATACAGTGATAACACAATATCACTGATGTCAGTCAGAATGACTTGATGCCACCACACTAATTTTATATATTAGAGAAGAATATATGATAATGAAGTAATAATGTCGTAGTAAATAATATAAAACATTGTATGAGTTGTATATTTGGGTTGTATCTATACCTACCCGCTGCCATATTAGATGAACATACGTATACATACAGTTGTATCATACATATTATGTAACTTACTTATTAGCGACGATGACAATTGTGTTACATTATGTCTATTACTGTTCATATTACTAGAAATGAATAATTTGACATTGTTATTCTGATATTTATAAGCGTGTCGCTGTGCATACGTATGTAGGTTTAATATTTATGAAACATTGCAAATATAATGTGGGATTTTGTATTTTAAAGATACATTCTTGGTAGACTTTAATTTTCTTGATTTTGAAATTTAAAACAATAACTTAAAGCACAACCCTTAATCTAACCTAAGTAAAATTGCTATATGTTTAACGATTATTGTTTATGTTTTACCGTTAAGCGTTACCTAATGTTGAACTCATTCTAACTTAAGGGGAGGTTTACTTGAGAGTCGTTAAAAAAAATCGATTTTTTTTTTTTTTGCAGAAATTGGTAGCTAATTATGTATGTATAGAATATGTTCCAAAAGTGATTTTGCTGAAAGTAATTTAAAGAAAGGTTTACTTGAGATTTGATTTTTTGCCGAAATTGATAGAAAATTATGTGCAGAATATGTTCCCAAGGTGATTTTACTGAAAATAATTTGAAAACAAGATTCTTGCACATTAACCGAATCCAGCTTTCTATTAAAAAAATCAAAAAACGTAGTTCACGCAATAATGAGTATTAAATATAAAATTTTGAAAATAAGTTTCTTTATATATATATATATATATATATATATATATATATATATATATATATATATTATCTCGGAACTACATTTTTGGAACTGGGGGACCCAATAACTCAAAATCTATTCGATGGATCCTTTCGATGGACACTTTTTTTTACTTTTCCTTGAAAAATTTTTTTTGTGTAGTTTAATACTTAATAAATATGTGCAAAAAAATTTGAAATTGATATTTACTTCCGTTCTTGAGAAAAAAATTCTAGAAGAATACATTATTTTTAAGGACTTGGGAGTAAACTCCCCTTAATCTAACCTAAGTAAAATTACTATATGTTTAACGATTATTGTTTATGTTTTACCTTTAAGCCTTACCTAATGTTGAACTCATTCTAACTTAATGTTTTATTCTACTTTTACTCTACTATCTTTTACTTATATTTTTAATATGCTAACTTAGGTACCGTAAAAGGAGACAACATTGTCTAAATTTTCAATTCAAATCTGAATAAAATGAAAATGAAATTAATTATGTTTAACTGTTTTAATGAAGTAAAATCATAAAATAAACTTTATACTTTGTAATAGTTTTGATGAATGTTGCATTAGTCTAACTTCTTTTGTTTTAGAAGCTATCCCACCATATTAGGTTAAGTTGATTAAAATTTCATGGCTTAAAATTTTTTTTACAATATATTATAAAATTTTAATATTATTAACACAAACTGTGGTACGGTAAAGTTATCTTCAATTAACAAAGTTGTATACTTTTACGGTAGTAAAATAAAGTAAAGTCAAGATTTTTAACCGACTTCAAAAACAAGGAAGATTTCAATTCAACACGTATGTCTTTTTATTTTTTATGTATGTACACCAATTTCTCCCACATTTCTGGGCCAATTTACGCCATTCTTTTTTTGGTTAGTAGATAAAGCTCTCCAGGTGGTCCCATAAAAATTTTATTAACATTTGTTGAGTAATTTTTTAACCATCTTCAATAACATGAATAATTATAGCAATTTTAAAATTTGTATAATAATTATGCAAAATTATTTACTTTAAAAACTATAGTAACATATTAGCGAATTTCCAGAATGGAATTCAGCTATTACAGCCACTGTCATAGCGCAACCTGAGCCCGGGAACATGGCAGAAATTTGTTTTGAGGTCCCTAGAAACCGAAAATAATATTCGCTAAAATTTATATATATTTATATATATATATATATATATATATATATATATATATATATATACATATATACATATATATATATACATCGTGCGGACATACATATATATATATATATATATATATATATATGTATATCCGCACGATAACTCTCGAACGGAATGTCCTAGGTTTACGAAATTTGGTGAAAATATTGGAAGTTCCAGACCATTGGACGAGTTCGTTAACCAGACACGTCGGATGCCAGGAACATGGTGTTTGTTCTTGCAAAAAATTAGTTTTTTGCCAAAATTTCCACTTAACCAACAATTTTTTCGAAATTTTTTTACACCGTTTAAAAGAGGAGAAAAAATTACATAAAAAAGGTCTTTAAACTATTGTTCTATGTCAACTAGTTTCCGAGAAAAACTAACTTTTATAAACGGAAATTCACTATGTTATGCAGGATGCTACGACAGGAGTATTTTAAATTTATGTTGATCTAATTATTCTAAAAATAAATTTCTGACAATAACTAATTTGAAAATTCTTTAATGCCTTGAAAAGTTGGTTGATATTCAATGATTTTTATTTTCCTAGTATGTATAATTATTACTTTGGATACTATTTCTGTTCCAAATTTCAAAGCAGTCAGTGAGTATCCAAAATTATCATTTTTGGACAATGAAATTTTTAAAACTATTCCAGCTAAACGTATGAAATTTGGAATACTTCCTCTTTTAAGCAATTGTTACTGTAAAGACTAATAAGCATTGCCACTAAAAGGTATGAAATAAAACCTTTTTTAAAAAAACTGACTTCAAAAAGTAAAAAATAATTAATAGCACGAATTTTGAAGTCAGGTCGGGCGCGTAGTATAAAAAAATGTAGACCTTGAAGAATTCATGAATTTTTGAAGTCGGTTTTTTAAAGAAGCTTTTTCTTATATAAATTTCCTCTTGTAAATAATCCACTATCATTTAGTAAAAATTATAAAACCAATTACCTTATCATTTTACCAAATTTTGATGTTTTGACATAATTACATTATGTTTAGCAGATAGGAAAATGTGAAAAAGTTAATAAACTCATTTATTATCAACAACAACAACAACAACAGCCACCAACAACCACCACCGCACCTTGGCAACCAAACCATGGTAGCGATGGCAAACAGTTCAGGCAATTCGAATAGACAACATACAAACACACATTTACATAAAATGGATGTTTGATATCAGAAGAAAGTTTTGCCAAGCTATTTAATTGTGTTTTAATTATTATTTGAATCGATGTGTTTTTTGATTAAAAGTTGTTAGATTAAAATTTAACAACTTTTAATTTATGATTATGACATAAATATTTATCATATTAAAATGACAAAATTATTATTAACAAATTTTTCGTATAGAGGATTAAGTTCATACTGTTGTATATATTATCACACCATACTATACAGAATAATGATTAACCTAGATAACAACAGTCAAGACGTTTAATTAAAACACTAGAAATAAATATGTTGTATCATAAAATGTGCATAAATGAAATGTAATTGTGTTTGTTTGAAATTAGTTTTATCGTATAAATAATTATTAGATATACACGTTCTGTTTCTTAATTGCATCAAGTATTCCACGCTCACATGTTACTCAAAATTTACTCAAATTTTATGTCGTTATAATATGGTGCATTTTATTATATGTTGTATTTTGAGACAAATTTTGTTAGTGTTTTAAGTAATATTACTCAAATATTGAGATAATGGATCCCAGTTTGCTTTGCCAGATACCGTAACTAATATAAATTCCTGTCTTGCTTTCATACTCTAATAGCCTAGCCAATCGACTCAAAATGTTGCATAAAGAAAGCTTGGGGACAGAGATGGTTGTACAGATGTGCCGTGACTATTTGGACCCGACTTCGTCGGGTGAGTCACGAAAAGGAGGAGGTAAAGCAACCATACATAGCCTAGAAAATGATATCTTACAGAATTGCTTGTACACTTGCACATAAAGTTAATGTATTTTTCAATTACATTTATAAATATAACAGTAATTACAAAAGGAAAAGGCTAAAAATCAATTTTATTTAACTAATGGTTTTATTATTTCTTGCGAAAAGTATTTTTTTTAACCAAAATTAAGCTTTTTTAATTAATTTTTTTCGCGATCTTATACTACTATACAGAGCGTGTATGGTTGTTAGTATAGCTATAAAATTATGAATAGTTTAGTATGAATAACCACCCAACAACATACACTAAACATTGAATCTGTGGTTACCAATCGGTGGGCCAGCTGTACATATTGTCAATGACATATCAATAATAAGCTAGAATATTGATTTTGAAGTTAAATCAAATTCTTATTTATTAATTTTTTATGAAACAATAAGTATTATTTTTATGAAATGTTCTTGTCTTTCTCATTTTCGTTTTTAGAATATTTAAACAAAAATTATAAAAATAATCATGTTTACCACAAGTTTTTTCAACTTTTGTTAAATTTCTTTAAAAATACGATAATAAATTGTTTTATTACCCAACCACTTTCTACAATTTATTACTGGACTTTTTGAAAAATTTTATTACATAAATTTATTTACCTAAAGTTCTTAGATATGAAATAATTAAAATATTTCTCCCCAGCGCTGTCGGTGTCTTTACATCAATTTATAGAATTATCTTAAAATAACTGGAATTTCAAAAACTACGATTAGAAATTTTTCTGCTAAAAATTACAATTTACTTACTTCGTGCATAAATGCGTGCAGTATTCAATGCATCTGTACAGAGTATAGTTTTTAACAACACATTTATAAAAGTATGATATTTTATATTTTATATTAGAAATATGAAATTGAGTTTATAAAATAAAACATAATATTTTGCTTTACGGAGTTTTATTAAAGTATGTAAGAAAATAAGGAACAGTAAATCAACAAATAAATAATCAATTTTTTTATTTTTTCCAAACTTCTATTCAGAATTGTTTGGTGGTCACTGGAATCTAATTGTGGCAACTATATAAACATAAAAAAAGACAAATTACAAAAAAAGGATAGATCAAAGTATAGAGATAAGGTATCGGGTTCTTTTAGTCACGGCAGATCTGTACAAGTTATTTTACAATTTTACATATCCAATCAGCCCATAATTTAAAAGAGAAAGCTCCTTTTCTGATGCATCTCATTTCAAATCTTAAAATCTTGCGACAGAATTTTTGTGAACACTGGCTGAATAAGTATTTTTACTAGCAACCAGCCTGGGTTACGTCCATCAAACAACTTTTAAAAAGTGTGTACTAGCTTGAATTTTTCAAATTTTAACTAAAAACTAGAGAAGCCGTGTGTATATCGACTGCTGTGAAACACTCCGTTTGCCCCGAAGATTGAATTTTTTATTTTTAAAAGAGTAAAAATATGTTTGTTCCTATCGTATTATTTTCTTGATTTGTTCGTGTACTATAGCCCATGAACAGTTAAGTGCGCGTCACATTTCCGTACCAATATACAAAGTCAAATAACGTAACTCGATTATAAGTACATGAACAGAAAAAAATTTAATAGAAATACACATTGCGCAAATCTCCGAAGACCACTCTAACCGTTCGCTGATAAATTCAAGTCCTCGACCCTGAACAGCTTTTGGCGAATTTTTAGAATGGAATTCAGCTATTACAGCCACTGTCATGACGCGACTTGAGTCCGGGACTATGGCAGAAATATGTTTTGAGATCCCTAAAAACCGAAAATAATATTCACTAAAATTTACATATATATATATATATATATATATATATATATATATATATATATATATATATATATATATATATATATATATATATATATATATGTATATATATATATATTTATATATATATTATATATATATGTATATATATGTATATATATATACATATATATATATATATATATATATATATATATATATATATATATATATATATATATATATATATGTGTGTGAGAGTCCGCATGATAACTCTCGAATGAAATATCCTAGGCTTACGAAATTTGGTGAAAATGCTGGAAGTCCCAAACCGTTGGTGGAGTTCGTTAGCCAGACACGTCCGATGCCAAGAACATGGTTTTTGTTCTTGAAAAATATTAGATTTTTGCTAAAATTTCCATTACTCAAAAATTCTTGTGAAATTTTTTACACCATTTCAAAGAGGAGAAAAAATTACATAAAAAAGGTCTTTAAACTATTATTCTATGTCAATTAGTTTCCGAGAAAAATTAATTTTTATAAGCGGCAATTCGCTACGTTATGCAGGATGCTGCGGCAGGGGTATATATAATTATATGATCTTAGGTACTTATAAATACTACGTAAAGTATGTACAAGTACCTACGTAAATAGTCATATACATACATATTTATATGTTTGTATGTTATATGCCTTTTTTTAGGGTTCCGAAGAAAGTCCTATTTTTTCGAGCTCCGAAAGGAATCTCCCGGGACTATAATAGAAATTTGTTTTGAGGTCCCTAGAAACCGAAAATAATATTCACTAAAATTTATATATTATATTTATATTTAGTCCCACACCGTTGGACAAATTCATTAGCCAGCCATGTCGGATGCCTGGAATATGGCTTTTTTGGTGATTTCCGTGAAAAATACGTATGCGTCTGAAATCCTTAGGTCCATGAAACCTTAAGAGTGATCCTTTGGAACAAACCTGATAATATAAGTACAATCTTACCGACTTATCTGTTTTAAACTCTACTTGTCTAGTGTACACGATTACTGTCTATACTTGAATGTATTTAGTATACAACGATAAAGCAGACATGCAAATGAATCTTAATTAGTTATACAACCAACATCAAATATAACAGATAAAGAAGAGAAATTGTTGCATTCATAAATAATATTTGCTTCCATTCTTCAAATTTTAATTACCTTATATGCAAATGAATAAACACAGTTTCACTTATTACACTTATTTACAAAAAATTTGCGTTAAAAATACATTCTGATCTAAAAATAAGTATGTAGTAACTCAAAAATTTAGTAGTAGTTACTCGGACAACTGCTGGCATAATACTACTCACTTCTGCTAACTATTTTTGGTTTTGACTAGTTGGTAAATTTATGTGAATCAAAAGTACTCTTAAAAATGCGATAGGCGCCAACAAAAACTGACCCCAAATTTCGTTCATTTCGTCGACGGCATTTTATTGAAATGTGGTCTAAATGATAGTCAATATGAAAGATTAATCCTCCAAAAATTTTAAGTAAGAGCAACAATGAAATTAGCACAAAACAATTTTACTTAAGCACATAACTTTTTTAAATATTTGCACCAATGTTTTATATACTAGATCTAATATTTTATTTGAAAACAGCGGGTAATATCCAGAGATGGGAAGAAAAGGTCCCTAACAGAGTCGCCATATAAAATATTTTGTACTGGGGGGCTACGAATAGAGCTGGAGGGCTGTCATAAAACGTAAAAATATTATCAATCTTTTTAAAAATCAGTTTTACGATGTTTTAATACTAATACCACGTCATTAATGTTGTTTTGTGTCTGTTTGTGTTTTTTAATTGCCAATATTATGAATCATTTTGCTTGTTATATGTACATACATATCTTATGTTTTTCTAATGCAAAAACAAAACCATGTTCAATCTTGTGAGCGACATACTAGAGTGATACAATCTACTAATACAATCAATTTTGTTTACATTAAAGCAGGTATAAAGAAGGTGAGATATAGATATTATTTAAATAATCATAAAGGAAATAGAGATATTGTTTACATTTTAAATGTTTTGAATTCCTCTAAATTAATTTCTATTACAGTCGACCACTTATTTATTCAACATTATTTTTTTAAAATTATTTTTAAAATTAAAATTATATATTAAATTATGAAAAATGGGTAATTTTTGATTTTTACTGATTTGTTCTCAAAAGCTTCCTTAGGCTAATCTTCAAATCCAGAGGAAAATCCTCAGCTTTGTAATAAAATTTATAGCCCCCCAATCCAAAATATTTTATACGCCGATTCTCTTAGGGACCACTGTTTTTCCAAGTCTGGTAATATCACATAAACTAATTTTGGAAAAAGTTTTAATAGAATAAAGTTACAGAGAATGTTGGATTTGTTATAGCGTGAGTAGGGTAGACTGGGTACGGTTGTGACAATTTTCAATGAATCGCCGATAATTTTGTTAGTATGCCACTTAACTGGAAGAAAGATGTCTTTTATGGTAAAGTATACATTTATCTACGTAAAAATACAAAAATTTTGCACCTAAATACAATCGTTAACTCACACGAGTAAATTAGGAAAAAAAAGGAAAAATGTCACAACCGACCACACCGCAGGGGCGGTTGTGACAGTGCTTGGGGTCGGTAGTGACAGATATAAAAGTACACAAAAATGGTCTAAAATCACGTTTATTGCAAATAATATCTTACATAAGGCAACATAAATCTTATTCTGGAAAAATTTAACATAACGAAACAAAAGAAATAAAGTATGTTACTGTAGAGTCTACAGTTACAAGTCAGACTTGCTACAGTTACCGAGACCTAGTCAGACTCATCACAGTTATGACAAATATATTGGCGACTACCACCTGCGCACTCTAAGTGGGACCAGAGCTCACATTTTCCTTGGCATTTGATCCATTTCTCACCAGCCTTACTTTCAGAATATGCGCCCATACAAATAACACAGAAATACTCTTCTTCATCCGATGACGATGGTGGTGTCTTCCTTTTCTTTGCTTTGCTTTTTTTTCCTTTGTTTTTCCTTTTTGGTTCAGTAAGATTTTTTTTTACCTGTTTAGCCTTCAACCGTCTCTCTTTTTCTTCATATTCTTGCCTAACTGCCTCTTTTTCAGGCGTGTCTGTATATATGGTCGATTTTTTTGTTCTGGAACCTTTTGTTTTTCTTTGGGGAGCCTTTGGAAAAGGCCGAATAATTTCAGGCGAAAAAACAGATGGCGTGGTTGAGGATGACGCAGTTGGTTGAAAATTGCTTTGATTTGGAGTTGAAGATTCGCTCAATAAGGAAGCTGAATGTTGCGGTATTTCATCGATCGATCCAGGATTGTTCTTTCTATCGTCAGGGTTTGGTCCGTCTGTTTCAAAGGAAGCAGAAAAATCAAATTCTTTTGTCGATGGTATTTCATTGTTAGTTGCAGAAATGTTTTCTTCAATGTCAAGATTTGGTCTGTTCGTTACAAAAGATAATACTGCAGAATTAGTCTCTCCAATGTCATAGTTTGCTCTGTCCGTTACAAGAGACGGTGCTGCGGGACTATTCTCTTCAGTTGCAGGGTTTGGTCTGTCAGTTACAAAAGACGGTGCAAAGTCGATTTCTTGGAACAGATTACGATTATACGGATAAATACCAGTTTTGCAAAAACCAGCCTGAATGTTCGCTTGTGTGAAAGCCAGAGGCATAGCAGTTTTGATCACTCCTGGTATATCGTAAATTGTCATAGTTTTTCCAGGGTGACTCCGCATCCATCCATCGCACGCAGTATTTATTGCTTTTTTTAAGGGTCCAAAGACAGATCGATCTAAGGGCTGCAATTTATGCGAGCAGTGTGGAGGAAATGAAAGCAAAGTGATTCCATTTTCTTTACAAAAATCCAATGTGTTAATATGGATATGCGAGGAATGATTATCCAGCACTAGCAAGACTTTATGCGTTGGGGAAGCATTAGAAAACTTCTTAAAATGTTCGAGAAACACTAGAAACGATGCATCTTGCATCCAACCAGAAGGGTTTGCAGTCCCAATCGATCCTAGTGGCCCATCCCTAATAAAATGATCGTGATAACGGACCCGTGGAAATATGAATAAAGGAGGGATAGTATTGCCCAAGGCATTTACCGCAAAAGCGACCGTAACTAATGTGCCTCGTTCGGCTGAAGTAACAGCTCCCACTTGCCGTATGCCACGTCTTGCTACTACTTTATCAGGTCTTTGGACGGTTGTGACGCCTGTTTCGTCAACGTTGTATATATCTTGCGGCTCATAAGTGTGTCTATCCATAACAATTTGCAAATTGTCATAAAAAGCTTTGACATTCGTTTCGTTAAAGCTTGTCGCTCTTGAAAGGCTAGTAGCTTGAGCTACGCGAACAGAGAGTGATGGATTTCTATTCATGAATGAACGAAACCATTCCTCACCAGCCATCTCATTCTCAGTCCAAGTAGCAGGTCGCTTCAGATTGTATTTAGTGGCAAGCTCAAAAGCTAATTTCCGTACCTCTTTCGGAGAAAGGCCAAAATAAATCTCTGCGCAACGTTTTATATATCTTGACAGCTGATGTTCTTGCTCCTCAGAGAAGACTTTATTATGAGCGACGTACCCCATGCTGACGCTATCTTTATTGTTGCCTGCGTTGGCTCCTCCATCACGTTTACGAATGTATCGTAACAACGACATGCGATTAACTTCATGCATTTCCGCAGCTCTCCGTAAAGAAGTTCCGCGTTTCACTTCTTTATAAGCATCTTCATATTGTGTTATATCACACTGCCCTCTTTCGGTCTTTCTCAAACGTTTTCTGGGCATCTAAAAACAAAAATACAAATTTTACTTTTGACCAGAATTAGCATGTTTAAAACAAAGTGTTTTAAATCACGTTTTAAACACTGTTTAAAAACAATCTAAATAAAACATGTTTTATTTAAATTGTTTTAAACGATGTTTTAAACTATGTTTAAATCAAATGTGTTTATGTGTTTATAAACTATGTTTAAAAAAAAGTGTTTTAAACGATGTTTTAAACTATGTTTAAAACAAATAAAAATAAACAACATAAACAGCATAAACAACAAACGATTTTATAAATTTTACAACAAACAAAATATTCAAATTTTTCCATTTAATGCCACCTATTATAAATTAATAGTACATAATTATGTAACTATTTTATGCCAGTGTCTGACAGCAAAAAGTCAGGCATTTCGAGACAAAAAGTTTTTTCCATAGGTTTTAGTTAAAGGAATTAAACCTGTTTAAAACTAGTTTAAAATGTTTAAAACATATTATGTTTAAATTAAACTAATAAAAACACGATTTTAAACATAAGAACACTTGTTTAAAACATTTTAAACTGTTATATAAATTTAAAGAAAAAAAAACTGTTTTTTTTTATCCCTGCTTTTGTCACAACCGTACCCTGAAAATATGTCACAACCGTACCCAATGCATTTCTTCGCAAAAAAACAATTGCCATGACAATACAACATAACATATTTACAAAACAATTACAGCTATATAACTACTAATGTTTCACTTTCCACGAAGAAAAACATTCATTACTATATCTGTACACATATAACAACAATTATTAAAATATATGGAATAAAAATACTTACTTTTGACCGTTAAAAAGTAATACAGGCCTCTACTAGCGTTGATGTCGCGCACTGACTGATGCAATAGTGTGAAACACATTCAGACGGGCACACTATTCCTCTCTCATCTTGCACCCTCACGGTATTCCGTACAGATTCGGTAATATGACGACTGTCACAACCGTACCCTGGCACAACCGTACCCAGTCTACCCTAGGTCAAGCGACAGGTTTGATACGTCATATCTCCGACACAAAAAGTACGCTCAACTTAAAACTTTGCGCCGAACATAACGCTTCTCAAACAATCACTTATAATTAGACCACTTTCCGATTGAATTCATGAGATTAATAAAATGGGCGAAAAATTTCTTTTTTGAAGGTAACTCATTACAGTCGTTATGCATATCACGTAACAATGATACCTCAAAAATTTGTTTAAAAATAGTAAAATAAAATACTCAAAGCTACACTAAACTCAAACAAATTTTTGAACCGTTTATTAAATTCGTGATTTAAAATTTTTTTTTTTTTTTTACAATTCAATAGAATTCTTCGAATAGTATGATTTACTGTATCAACACATCAAGCTAGGAACTATGATAATATTGAAAGTACAAAACACGTAATATTGTCTACAAAATTAAAACATTTTAAACTTTCATATATTTACTTCTCTTATTACTCAGTTAACTCTCCATTCAATTTTATTCCATCTCCCAACCATTGCATTCGTACATATACAAATATATGAGTTAAAACAACAATCAATTATTTACGTTAAAAGTTTCGCAACACTGAATTGACTGCACATGCGGTATTTAAACAAAATAACTAATTAAATTATTTGAATCAAACAATTAAATAAATAATAAAATTACTCACTACATTTATATTAATATGGACGAGTTTTCCTGCAACAACTCACTATTTGTATACTCACTTATTCATCGTCTGTCTAACTCTTAATAATTCATCTATCAATTTTAAATTCGTTCTATATATAGTATTTCGTTGATAAAACCATTGTTTGATATAGTAAAGCCATAAGTATACGGAGAGAAAATTCATATAAAAATTAGTGTGCTCAGCACTACAATCGACGTGTAAAAGGCGAACATATTCAATTTTATACGGTAAAAATATAAAAATTATAATTAATCATAGAAAATTTAAAGGATAGAATATTCTTTCCGTAATATTAGCTCCGTAAAATTTGTAAAACAGCAGAGTAAAAAGTTCCATTGCCGGCAAAAAAATATTTTTTAATTGTTTTTCTTACAAAAATTACCATGCTGTGTTATAATATTTGAAATGCTATCTGCTAATAGTAAAAAGAAAAAAAGAGAAAGGTTGTGTGTGTTGTGAACGCTGTTGAAATGTACTTCACTCATAGCAAGTCACATAGCCAACCATAGGTTTGGACGACCAACTTGGTCGGACAAGCACCTTGATCCATTAGACTGTGTTACAAGCAGCAAGCAATATTCATTACACTATGTTAGAGGAGGGAGATGTCACCGTTTAATTCATCATTTTGTTACTTCACTATATCACCTTAGAAATATTTTTTTTTATCTATAAATGCTAATAACGTTTAAATCCATTAAATTTATCTTTAGTATTTACAAACACGATAACCTCAAAAAACATATAATAAAAACTGGTGATTGAAAAGAAATGAAATTATATTTTTTGAAATTCTAAAATTTTAATTATGTATGTAGGTACACAACATCCCCCTATTGTTATATGTCGTCGGGTGGTATAACCTAATACAAAAATTAAAACAAAATGAAATATAAATACAAATTGTTACAGAGGTCCGTGTGCATTTAAATATCAGATATACCACGACCGAGTTTTGTTACATTGTCGCTATATCTTGTAATTTAACTGAACATAATATATTTTTAGAAATAAGAATTTTATAAAGTGAATTAATTTTATTTAAATAATACATATATTGTACGAGAATGGAGAACATGTATTTCCGGGATATTATTTAGAAATGTGGCGGTTGGCGTTGTCACATATTAATGTTAGTATTTTGATAAATTTTGTAAATTTTCAGTTTAAATTATGTTTTCAGATTATAGCTATTAAATTTATAGTTCTAAAATTTTGTTATTTTTAGTGTTCATCGGAGGTTATTTTACTTTACTCTTGTATCTAGAGTCTAGAAAAATAACGAAATCCCGTTTAAAAACATAACCTATAATATTAGAGAAAAATTTTTTCTATGGTACCTCCATAAATCCTTTGATAAAAATAAAAAAAACGACTTCAATACCCTATAATTCACTGCTAGTTTCATTTTTTAACATCTTATTAACGGTATTAGGGCATTGAAAAATTTTAGTAAACTCAGTGGCGTCAGTAAGTTAAAAAATAGCGTTTTTCTTAAATCAAGTTTTACGAAAATGGTTTTATTTACGATTATTGCTTAAACTGGGGTAACTTTGGTGGAAACTTTTCATTTTGACCATCAAAATAACAAATGCGTGACTCAATTTAAATGTTTTTTCTAATAATTCTATTCTATTTTAGCAAAAATAGAAAAAAAAGCATTCCGAAAGCCCACAGTTCGTTTACAATTTCGTTAATTTACGGCAATGTGTGGCCGGCAACAATGGTTGGGAAATATTGCTCGAGATTCAGAAATATTTCCGGCAATATATTCGTATGGCCCGGCAATGTGTCTGTATGGTCGGGCAATATATTTCATATTGCAACTACGTGTTGCCGGTGTTGTCGGTGTCTGAGCGAAAATATATAGATAAACATTGCCCGGCCATATTACTTTTACCTAGAGTACCTAAAAATTACCTAAAAATTATAAAAAACGTGCCTGCAAAATAGCAAATTATAAAGATATCACGTTCACCGCTTTTCTTCGACGACTAACTCATTATTGACAAATTGAGTAGCATAGATTGATCTATGACTTTGTACGATCAAACACTGCCGAAGAAATATCGAGAGGCAACTCTGTCCGGATTCACCTCAACTGATGATACTTTAGGACAATGTAAAATTTTGATATACCTAGAGACGCTATCAAATAATTGTTTGAACACCAATTCTAATAATTTATCAACAATTCAAAATTTTAAAAAAAAATTAATCTTTACATACTTAATTTATTTATACTTGCAATTAATTTTGTAAAACATCGTCATTGTTTTAAATTGAAATTAACAATATTCAAATGTTCTAGAATTAAATTAAATAAAAGATTGATCATTCAGGATCATAAGATTATAATACATACTAAAGGGTTTACATTTTTAATAAAATATATTCAGTCAGTTGACATAATTGGCGATAGTGAGAAAAATTAAAATGCAAAAAACAATCAAATTTTGTTGTAATTAGCTTGCGAATACCATCCTGCAGTGCTTATAAATTTTATAAAATTATGAAACTACTTTGCATTTTATATTACAACAAGGAAAAAATAGTCGCTGCAAAAAAATAAAAAATACTGAAAAAGAAGTGTTTTATTTGAATTTTAAGCTGAACTTATTTTACATAAATTATAGTTTTATCCTTTATAAGAAACGTACTATAGTTCCCTAAGAAACTAAATACACTTTAATATAACATTTATTTATTAGTTCATCCCAATTATAAAATCATATTAATAGTATATTACGTGACTGAAGTTTTAAGTTGCATAAGTATTACACATGAGCGAAAAACTTACGCAAGAGCCGCGCAGCGGCGAGTGCATAATTACACGACTGTGTAATATGCCTTACAATCGAGTTACGTACTATACCTTATCTACGACTAATGTGAAATTCACAATAAATAATACAAATTTGTACGAATACATTAAAATTATGTAGAATTTGAAATTTATTAAAAATAAATGTAAACATTCAGTTGCTAGGTAAAATTTTTATACTTTTTTTAATATAATATACAATATAAAAATTAATATAAGTGTAGTGTGCTGTGTCATTTTACGAATACAAGCGTGTAAAGGGCAATTTTCTGTACAGCTGTATGTAAAACATAGCTTACCCGTATAGTATTTTGTACAATAAACAAGCAATTTCATGATAGTCGTAGATAAAAATATTTACTCAGTTACAGATTAGTTGTCAAAGATATTGTATATTATTGTTGTAATTCAGAAAAATAAAAATAAATTTGAGTAAAAAAATGTTTTTAAATCAAGCTTTGATTTATTAGATGCACGAAAAAGTATAAAATTACATTTGAGTGAGGTCTAACTTCTAAAAAAGTTTGCAAGATAACTTTTATAAATTATGACCTGTTTTTACTTGTAACTGTAATAACCAGAAAACAGAATGATAAATGTTGCCTACGGTCAAATTATCTGCTAGGTAAACGCCAGTTTATGATTAAAGTGGTTGAGAAAGCTATTAACAAAAAAAAATACTATTGAAAAATACTAACGAATACTGGCAAAATTATTTTTGACACAAGATGAATCGGTGTATTCGTCAGAAAATATTAGTAGGAATTCATTCAATTCAATAAAGGATCATGTGAAATTAATGTAATGTGATCGTTAATATAATTACGTATTGGTACTGACTCAATATCAAATTATTAAAAAAATACGGATTCCTGACAAAAATTTGATTCGAGGAAAAAAACAAATATAAATTAAAAATTAATTGTCTGAAATATATTTTCCGATTTCTGAATAATTTTTAATAAATCAAATAAAAATTAGTCAAATCAAATAATTGAATAAAAGAAAAAGAAGAAAAGAACTGAATCAAACTTAACAAAAAGAAAAAAGACTAGATTTAAAAAAGAAAAGAGGAAAGAAAATTCCTATTAAGATTTAATAAAATAAACAATAAAAAGTAGAGAATGAATGAACGTACGAGAATTTTCTTGGTTGCATTAATTTTCCAAGCAGAAGAAACCGTCTGCTAATTTTGTTTGCACACCATTTACTTTAAATACAATATCAATTCACCTTACCCCACACCGTAACGGATTGGTCTCTATCGTGTTCACTTACACTCGTTCATGTCACATGAATTCCTTCTCATTTTACTGGTGTGCAGCCTCAACCTAGTGTAACTAACCACCTTGACCTCCATTACAATTCTCTGTCGTTTCTTCATCAAAGCCTGTTTCTATGTCGTACCTACAATATTTTTAAATCGATCACTTTTTTTTTTTAAACAGTGCAAATTCAATGCGAAATTTTTTATTATTCTGATTTTATTCTTTAGTTTACCTATAATTATTATTTTCACAATCCGCTTACAGGCATATAAAATAATGAAACTATGGAAAAGTTTTAGAATAATAATAATTTATTTCAGCAAACTGTCTAAGAAAATGTTTCACTGACAACTTCCAGCGAAATCGTGGCATAAGATACGAGCGTTATTTCCATATTGCCGTGGAAACAAGAGAGCTAAATATTGAATTGGATAACGTTTAGAAATGGGATGATTAGTAAAGTAATTTTTCATCGGAATTTTCTGTGAACAAGATATCCAGTTTTAGCAACTAAGATGGTGACAGCGCTATGGAGTAAAATTTATTAATTTCTTCCAAGTGTTTAGCCGTACTTCCATGATGACTTGTACCTATTACAAGTTACAAGTAATTTATATCTACCACCTTCCCGGCTAAAACCGGATAGTTACGGAAATAACTCAAAAATGATAAAAACTGAGTGCTTTATTCAAAAATTTTTTCTCAGTAACTACTTAACATAAAAAAAAAATTTCCAAATCCACACAAAGGCAAAGACTCTCTAGAATATTAAACATATTTATTAACATCCCAGTCCTCGTTATTAAGGATAATAACAAGGATAAAATCAAATCCAATGTTATTTTCATAGGGTTTCCATTGAGTTACCACCTCAGAAAAATACAGTAACCGGGCCTTAATCTACTTTATTACCATACCAAGTTTTATTTCAATTCAAGGGGTTTATTTCATTCCAAGGTAGCTCGCATAATAAAAAGGTTGAGCATCACTAATAGTACATAAAATCGTTATAATTGTAAGATATAATTTAAAATATTGCATATAAAATTTAATATTTTTTAACGGAAAATTATTTAATATACCGTAATTGCGGGTTACTTGAGCCCTGTGGTGTAACTTGAGCCCAAAACGGAAAAAGTATTATTTTATGTTTTGTGCTTATATTAGTCAGTAGTAGAAGTAAGTTAGATGTTTAGCTAGTAGGTAATAGCAGTAGGTTTACGGTGTTTAAGTTTAGGTAGTTCTGAAAATTGACACTAGAGGTGAGGCACGTGTTGTTTACTCTCTGTTTGAAATTGATGTTTTGTTACGTTGCTAACTTTTGACTGTAATAGTAATTGTGGTAGTCTACAAAGGAAGGTAAGTGTATAATTTTATTACTTTGTTCATTAGTAAACTAAGTTCAGATATGTTCATCTGCCAACCATTCCGTTAATTTTTTAAATTAAGGTTTTGATAAATCAGTAAAATAACCTTAAAATTAGGGTAACTTGAGCCCATTATAACTTTGGTATAACATGGTGCAAGACTATAGCAGAAATTCCTAAAAGTCCTAAACCGTTGGACAAGTTCGTTAACCAGGCACGTCCGATGCCCAAAACATGTTATTTTTGGAAATTTTCATGAAAAAAATTAACTTTTTTATAAAATTTCTCCTTATTCAAAAATTGTTACACTTTTGGAACGAGGAGAAAAAATCACACAGAAAAGATCTTTAAACTATTATTCTATGTCAACTAGTTTCCGAGAAAAACTAATTTTTGTAAACGAAAATCCGCTACGTTATGCAGGATGCTGCGATAAGAGTATTGAATAAGTAAAGTTCCTTATATGTTTGTACAATGTTTTAATTAGTAACCAACATCCTACATGGTCTCAAACTGTTTTCAAATGAAAATCACCTGGAAATTCAGGTTTGGGCTCAAGTAACCCGATCTTGAGGTTAACTTGAGCCCAAAATCTAAAAAGCTATAAAATTTATGAGCCATAAGAAAAAGATCCATATTATATAATAAACTAACCGTAGTCATATATAGATTAATATACTGAATTTCCTATCCCAAATAAGTATAACAGTTACGCTCAATTTTTGAAATTATCAGATGATTTGCAAATCTGGGCTCAAGTAACCCGCAAACACGGTAGTTAGTCAGATTTTATTGGTTTTTTGTAAAAAGAAAAATTTAAATTAATATATTCGAAATTACAAACAATCAAACGACATTGCGGGCCACATACTTGAAGTTCGTGGGCCACAATTTGAGAACTTATTTAATACCTACATCAATCGATTTTCTCTCAGTACAAACTTTTAAATCAGATAATTTTATAATAAAATTAACAAAACTTATTTATCAATTATATTTAATAGAATGTGTCATACATTAATAATAAAATATCAAATTGTACATAATATATGTACATAATTATTCATACTAATTTTAATAAAATATAGACAGTTACTAACCCAAACTAGATTAGACTACAAATTATTAACTAGCACTATCTACAATGGAATTTAAATTCGATCAAAATTATTTTCAAATTTCAATATAAATATCCAATAAATTTTCATTTAGGTATATGATTTGTGATATTGATTTGCAATATTACAATATTTAATAATTGGCCAATACGTAAATAATATTTGCATTCTATTTACTTACCGTTCACAATTATATTCATATTAACCCTAGAATCATACGTTGGTCTACGAGTCAGGTTAATCATACATCGGCGTCGTTTCGACGAATGGACTTTTTACGGGGAGTTTTAGAGTTTATTTGCAAAAAATGTTTTTTTTTTTGCAAAAGCGAACAAAATATTTAAAAAAATTGGATTTGGAAAAATTTCTTAATATAAATATTTATTAATTTTTTTAATCTCTACATCAAAGCATATTTTCATTATAAAAATTAAAAAGATAGATAAATACATCAATTGTATCATAAAACATGTGTTTCAAATAATTAATTTATGAACTATTATGAGTCAGTGGACATGTGTGACTTTACAGAATGTGAAATTTCTCAGTCATAAATATTCCTATAGATATAGGTGTGTAGTTATTTCCCCATTAGGCACATTTGTAAATTTTCTAAAATTTGTTAGTAATTTTTCGAAAAAGATCTCAAAAATTAATCAATATTAAAATATTTTCCACAAAATAAATTGTAAATCTTTTATTAAGTCATTCGAAACGCATTCTTTAGTTTTCGATTCAATATATATTAAAATTTCAGTATTATGTCGTCTCTGTAAGTCAAACAGCTGTAATCATCTTTCACATTATCATAATCATTGAATAAATTAATTATAATATCCATATCTTTAATAAATTTTAGAAAAATTAGGAAAACTTTTATATGTGGAGTAGAAAATCTTTAAAAAAAAAAACATCGGTTAATCATACATCGTCGTCCTTTTTGACGCACACTATTTCAGTATAAAAAAAAAACGACAATACTTATAAACAAAATTTATACGTATGAAGTTCGTTCGTCGTTTTGACGAGTACGTATGATTCTAGGGTTAAATACACCTATAATGCTCTACAATATATAAATACTAGCTGCGACCCGCGGTTTCACTCGCATAAAATTAGCTGAATTATAGGTAAAATTTATAGGTCAATCATATATTCCAAAATTCTGTGCAAAATCAATTATTTAAAGCACTTGACCCTGCTCGCCCAATGACTTTAAAATAATTATCTTCATATTTTAATAGGACGGTTAATTTCCGCAACGTAAGAACTTAGTATAGGTTATTATACCAGCAGTTTTACCAGCAGCTTACTATACCAGCAGTTTTAGAATTGTTTCTATTTTAGGCCCTTCAAGGCACGAAGGCCCCGGGAAATCATTTTAACATCACTTTTATCTTTCATAGAGATCTCAACAGTACCTGAGTAAAATTTGTCAAATTTCTTCAGCTTTTTAATTTGCACCCTATTTGATGTAACTGACAGACAATTCGACCACACGTCCATTTAAATTTTATATTCTGAAATTTTGTACAAAATCGTGTTACAAAATCTTTTCGATCAAGACCTACACTCACTCAAAATTTCAAGTTTCTAGCACTAGTAGAAGTACGCTAATAATATGATTACATCGGAAATTTGAAAAAAATCCCCATATAAATGTTTTTAACATTAAAATAAATAAAATAAAATATAAAAAAAGCAATTTAACACATTTTTTATTGATCAAGCTATATTTTAATAATCTAAATATAGGCATTTATAATAAATTTTTTATTCAAATAAAACTTGTAAATAGGTAAATAAAACAGTGTGACAAATAAATCCGTTTACATAAATCTGATTTAATAAAAAATAAATTTTTTTCATGCCTCTATTTCATACATTTATACGTATCTCTATTGGCTTAAGTAATATGTACATTGTACATATATTGATAATATAAATTTATAGAATATTTTCTACCTTATTTATATGTGCGTAAATATTTAACGGCAAGAGCGACATTCCTAAATATTATATTGATATAAAGTAAATAAAACTTAAATAATATTGGTAAATATATTTGTCACATATTTTGTCGAAAGTATGTTTCTAGTTTCTACCAACGCCGTTTATTCTCCGTATACAAATGAATATCTTTGCTGGGAATATTCTCACTGCTTCATATATCCATTATTTATAACTGAGTATTTTTGTACCCTATATAATATATAGTTTAAGCAAATTCGATTTTTACGTATCAAAACTAGTATCTGGTAGGGAAAATATGGAAAAAACAGAAAAAAATTAATAGAATTTAATAAATAATTTTTAAACAGCTGAATCATTAGAGAAGTTTTTCAAAATTGTAGTAAATACACTGAGAAAAAATTATAGTAAAAATTACGGAGCTGCCTCCGGTAAACCAGACTCAAGTGACCAGTCGGTAGGAAATTATCAAGCAAAAATATAAAAAATGCCCTTCAAACATTATTTTTTACGATTCATTTGAAAATTTTTCCTGTACAGCTTAAGAATTTTTCCTATACTGCTCCGTAAAATTCAATGGGCTAGTAAAATTTCAAGTGGATACCAGGAAAATTTACTTAATTTTTGTTAAATTGAAACCTATCTTTCAGCATCTCTCCACACAAGCATTGCACCAACGTAACGCTAGACGACAAGCACATACCTAACTGTTCTGGCACCCGTAGCTGTCCGCACCAAACCAAGGTCATTTTGAATACGGCTTCTATTGCAAACAGACAAGTAACTTATTGTTGTGTGTGCCTTGTATGTGATGTGTACCATGAGTGTTATCATTTTTTTTCTGTTTTTTGTTATAATAAACTATTTAATGGACTTTACATTTAAAACAAAGAATTGTTATTTGTGTTTCATGAAAATCGCATTATTTTATTATTTGTAAAGAACTAATAATTAAGATATAACAATTAAGATTTTTATATGTATTGATGTTTATTGAAACATGTTTTTATACAAATAATAAAAAACCACAGAACATTTTTTCAAATTTCAATATTAATAATTTGATTTTAATCCTTACCCTTCTATCAATATCTTTTTAAACTATTTTAATTCAATTATTTATTAATAAATAAATAAAAAAAACCTTATAAATAATACGCAAAAAGGGTAGAATTTTTCCTGTACAGCACCGAAATTTTTACGGAGTCACAGTGTAATTTTTACTATACTCATCGTACTTTCTCCTTTGCCTGTCACTTATGCCGGCATTACCAGAGAGCTCCGTAATTTTTTACTAGAAATTTCCGTAAAAATTACCGTATTTTTTTCTCAGTGTAGGCCAAAAACAGCTTTTCATGTTTTTCAAATAAAAGCGTTTTTGTAGAGTTCGATTTAACCACGTTCTGGACCACTTACAGACACATTTATGGGTTCAAAATTCTCTTAATGATTTGTACTAACGTGTGCGAAAAGTGTGCAAATTACTAAATAATTTAGGATATGCAAATAAACGATCAAAAAATTAATAATATTTATCTGTGGACTCAAAGACTTTTGATTATTTTTACCAATATTTTCAGAAGTCACTATGTCAGAGCTGTAAATAGCCTGGTATTACTAACAATTTTTCAACCTCATTTTTTGAGATAAAGTACATTTCCAAGCCAGATTTTTTATTAAAACTTTTTTTGTACGAAATCTAGATTTGGTCTAGTTTGATCGTTATTTTGAGGAACTTACAATGATTCAGCTGTTTAAAAATAGTTTGTCGAATTCTACTTCTATTTTTTCCATATTTTCCCTTCCTTTCCAGATACTATTTTTGACAAAAATCGAGATTTTTTCGACAATTTGCTTGGACTAAATTAGCAGTATAGCATGTATGGCAAGTAATATCAAAGGTTTCCGGCTACTATTGTTATTAGCAGCGCTGCGTTGGTGAGATGAAGCTATGTACAGCCTATAGTTCGATGCCTTACTGTTTCTTATCTCGACAAAGTTGGTCGATAAAGTGTTGTATAGTTCTGTCGATACTGAACTTAATTTTCAGTACGTACGTATACGAAATGGTATTATTCTGTTACCTTTAAACATATTTAAGTGTTGGAACATTGAACCGAATTTTCAACTAGACTTACATTATTAACATTTTTATTCACAAAATTATTGATGGAACTTGTAATTTCATTATTTGACTTTATTTGGCGATAAACCTCAATATTAAGACCAGCAAAAAACCAAACAGAATTTTTTAACCAATCTTCAACATGTCGACCGGTTTCGGTGTCTCAAAACTCTATTACCAAGACAAGAATATAAAAATCAATAAAATAAAAAGTAAAAATGAAAAAATCTAAATTTTTTTTTCATAAAAAAAAGAAACTAAAAACCTTTTAGTTTGGATCACAACCAACCAAATCAAACAATGTCAAATATAGCAACTCGTTGGTTGCAAAATAGGAAATACGTACATCACTAAAAATGATATACGAAAACGGAAATGTGAAACAACAAAAAAACAAAAAAAAAACCATCTGAAGACCAAACTTGCAATAGAGAACAGAAAAAGTAAAAGAAGAAACGAAAAATAATTTTTAGAAAAAAACATCTGTAAAAGCCACAAATCGCCTTATCAATCACCTATTCAAATTAGTTCCATTGAATAGGTGATTCATAAGGCGATTTGTGGCTTTTACAGAAGTTTTTTTCTAAAAATGATTTTTCGTTTCTTCTTTTACTTTTTCGGTTCTCTTTTGCAAGTTTGGTCTCAGATGTTTTTTTTTTTTTTTTTGTTTTTTTGTTGTTTCACATTTCCGTTTTCGTATATCATTTTTAATGATGTATAGATTCACAGATTGGTTCAGACCGTTCAAAGTCCAATTCTATTTGGTATGTATTCTTTTTTATTGCGTTAGTACAATGCTAATACAACATAGTATAACAAAGATAAGAAACATGTTTGGTGGGCCAAAATTAATCTGTTGTACTATACGTATTTCCTTTTTTGCAACCAACGAATTGCTATATTTGACATTGTTTGATTTGATTGGTTTTGATCCAAACTAAAAGGTTTTTAGTTCCTTTTGTTTATGAACAAATTTTTTAAATTTTTTCATTTTTTATTTTTATTTTATTGATTTTTATATTCTTGTCTTGATAATAGAGTTTTGAGACATCGAAACTGGTCGACATGTTCAAGATTGGTTAAAAAATTCTGTTTGGTTTTTTGCTGGTCTTAATATTGAGGTTTATCGCCAAATAAAGTCAAATAATGAAATTACAAGTTTAAATTTTTTGGGGAAAATAGAGGTAACAATTTATTTATTATTGATGGATTTCCCAAATCTAGCATCGCAGTTTCCTAAAAACGGGAGAAGTTGAAGAACTACACCAGTGTTTCTCAACCGCTGGTCTGCAGATAGGTGCCGGACTGCGAAAATATCTTACCGATCAGCAGAGTGATATGTAAATTACAACAAATTCCAAAATGATTATAATTTTTATTTTTTAGCTTTATATGAAAAAAAAGGTTTATGACGATAAAAATCGCATATTAGCACACGCACCTAACACAATACAGCGCAACTGTTTTGTTTTAATATAGAAAAAATGGCGAAAATGACTTCATGGTCATTTAATATGGCCGACCAAATGGGCGGAAAACAATATTTCGTATTACACGACCTAATATCATTCCAACTAATGGTGGAAATGTTTCCCGTCTAAAGAACTGCTTCTAAACATTTCTCTAATGCTACAACTGCAACCGACAGCTGCCGCACGTGTTAGCTAAACATATTATCAACAGATGGCGCCTTCCATATTCTATATGCAAATACGATAAAGTATTTTAACGAAAACATTAATTTTAACCATAGGTATTTTTGGTTATTAGCGAGGAACGTAATCTTCGAAATGATGTCTAAAGTATTAAGGAGCTATGGCGTACTGACAAGAAAAACCTTTGAGAAATTATGTAGGTATATATGACGAAGGTAGTTGTATAATAGCCATTACAGGAGCCGTCCAAGATAGCCACACAAATGTTCCTCTAGTGACTATCTTGGAAGTCATAGACGTCCGTTAGGTGGGGTAAATGTTTAGTTAACATAAATCGGAATTTTTTCAACAATATTATTATAAAAAATTATGTTCAAGTCAAAGTAGACAGAGAAAGGTACACTACATTTGAAACCAAAATAAGCTTTTTTTGCGCAATTCGCCATCTACGTCATAATTAAGTCACATATTTGAGTTTTTAGAAAAAGACAACATTAGAAATATTTATTATTTAAATTAGTATGAACAGTGACGACATTGGTCCGCATAAACTTGTTCCCAATTTTTTATAGTGAGTTGTAGCACACACTACGTCGTCAAAAGTATGGAGACACCTTGACCTAGGGGGGAGGGTCTCACACTTTTGACACGGCAGTGTACCACAACATTAAGTACAGTACCACGTCAAAAGTGTGGATACCCCCTTGGGTCAAGGTGTCACCATACTTTTGACGACGTAGTGTGTACTAGAGCCCACTATAAAAAATGTGTGATCTCGTTTGTGCGAACTAGTGTCTTCACTCTAGACTAATATACGTATATACGTATCACGGTATCACACACGACACACATTACACGGTAGCTACCTCACAAAGTATCACACGGCAGGTACACGGGGTATGTATGTAGTGAGTATGCCAGTATTGACAAGAGTAAACATACATGTGCGTATAGACAAGAGTAAACATAGTATGTGGATGACGTATGTGTATGTCTATTTCAGTCGAAGTGTGACTATCTTGGAAGTGACTAACTTGGACGGCTACTGTATTGAGTTTGAGTTCAGTGGTCTATATACATATAATGCGTCCGTACGAATTAAATTGAAGGTACATAAAGGGTTGTTTGGTGGCAAGCAATAAGGTAACAGATATTTATACGTTTCATTTGATAT
The DNA here is from genome assembly GCA_035578155.1 of Brachynemurus nebulosus. Taxonomy (NCBI): domain Eukaryota; kingdom Metazoa; phylum Arthropoda; class Insecta; order Neuroptera; family Myrmeleontidae; genus Brachynemurus; species Brachynemurus nebulosus. The sequence continues at coordinate 12,462,455 of JAPWDM010000005.1, forward strand.
TGGATTAAGTAGATTTAATTATTTACTAAATAAATAAAACCTAACCTGCAAATAAATTACAGTTTCCGAATGTGATTAATATTTTTTTTTTATTTATTTATTTAAATGACGGTACTCCGTTATCATTTTTATCTTCTTCTTTTTTCTGTTTTATTTAGCTCATTTCCCACAATTTTCTTTCTCGTTCACCCATTTACAAATCGCATTTTCCATTTTTGTTTTTTAAAAATATACGTTGTTTAATAATTGGTCAATATAAATTATTTTTATTCGACCGGATTAACTGATTTCCGTTTAAACAGATGGAAAAATGATGTTTTGAGAAAATTAATAAAACTCTTTTTTTTTAAATAAATTTAAAAAAGGGACGGCATGCGATCTGGGTGTATTAAAAAAAAAAGTTAAATTTTACAAATATTTCAAAAACAAAAATTTAAGTATTATTGATTTTATGTGAATACAAATTTACTTACTTTCACACATTTTGTAGCTTTATAATGAGATAGGACTAGAGATGTAAAATTACCGGTAATTTTGAAAATTATGTTACCATTGGTAATATTACGGTAATTTTCGGTAAAATTCGGTAATATTCGTATATTCGTATTTTAAATGAATTAGATGTAGATTAATTTTAGTTTTTTATTTTTATTTTATTTTTATTTTATTTTATTTTTTGTTAATAAAACGGGAGGGAGTGCATATCAGTTAAGTAATTTTTTTAAATTTTTGATCATTTTTGTAAAACTCATCAAAAATAAATCGTACAATTTTAAATAAAAAAATTGCCGCTACAGAATAAAAACAGTACACTACAATGACATCACAATTTGAAGACAGAAAGTAAGTTAAAGTGGGTATTTATTATAATTCTGATTGATTATCATTATTATTATTGTGTATTCAAGCTAACAGAAATATTGAAAATAAAACACAATTTCAATTCATCGATGAAAATTAGTAATACCGACGTGTTTGTTTATAAATTGCAACATCATTTTGAAATAATGGCGCATTTTCAATAATTTGAATCGTTGTTTAATTTAAATTAAATAATAAGAATACATTAAATTAAATAAATGTAAAAATTATAAAAATCATAACACAATAACATTTGCTAGGGAGTAAAACACGAAATGTTGTTTTTACCGCTTCTTTATTATCTTATTCACATTATGTCTGTAATTAATATTTCAGATAATCGATGTCATAAAGATCAAAATTACCTGTGGTAATTTTTGTCGGGTAAATTACGGTAATTTAGTAATATTACCAGACTCACATCACTAGATAGGACACAGGTTATCACAAGGTAACGCTCAAATCAGTTCAAATCAAACATTTGATTGGCATTGTGCTTTTTATTATTAATTCCCCCATCCGTACCTATTGACCCTAACTGGGGGATATTTTAGAATATTCTAAGTGACGAAAGAAAGTATAGGTTTTCAAAATGAAAAAAGTAAAGAACAAGCTACCGGAGACAGAACCGATCTCTACTAAATGATCTAGTATGTAAGAAAGTGTACGAAAATCGAATGCAGATGTCAAAAATCATTCGATTCACTCCATTTTACGGTATACTTACTTCAGCTTTATCGAGATTTTAATTTGTAATCCTCTGTAATAGTACTAATGACCCAAAATCGATTAAAATACATTCAATGCATTGGTGGAGCACTGGGAAATCAAATTGAGGCGTGATTTGATTTTTAGCTTACTTGCTTATTTTTGTTAATAATATTATTGTGTGTGTTTTGGGTTAAATCGCATATTTGTATACATCTGACTGAAACTGCACTTATACACTTATATGTCGCTGTCACACTGTAGAATTAGTCAGATTATAAAAGTCACTGTTTTATAAAAAGACTAAAAGCTTCCAGCCGTTTTATAAAATGACTGAACTAACGTAGATACGTCAAATTATAATAATGAATTGTGTTCTACAATCTGGTTGGTTAAATGTCTAGCCCGCTTGTAAAACGTTTGGATTTACTTTCTACTTTTATCGTTTGTAGCGTTACAACCACAGGAAACACAATAATGTGTAGTTTGTGTAGTTGTTTGCCAAATACTTTATCGCTATTAAATAATAATACTGTCTAACACGAATATAAATAAATATGCAAAATTCTAATGAAAGCAGTGATTTAAAAAAATGATACTTTTTTTAAGTGGTTGCCATTACGACAGCAGTATCCACACTTTGTACATTAATGCCCCCTAAAAAAAAGATCTTACCTCTGCCGCCCCCCTATTAAAAAAATTTAAAAATAATTAGTTAATTATTTTTTTAAGGAAAAAACTCATATTCTTGGCGGACGACAGGTCTATACGACACTTGAGAGGAAACCGTTGATCAAACACGTGTTCGATACTTACCCGCTAACATGACTCTAACCGCTTGAGAATTGTTATTGTTAAAATATTACGTACAGTAGCGAGCAGAAAAATCAGTGGTAAGCGGTTACATAGCTTTTTTTTAGTAAAATAAAATAATTAATTCCAACTTTTGGCAATTTTCTTTTTATTAGTAAACGCTTATGGCTGGTACGTGAACAAAGGGATTTAACCTTTAACCGGTAAGTTGATGTCTGTGAGTCGTATACAAATAAATTCTTTCAGTTTTCATCCTCCCTGCTTGTTTTTGTTAACTGAACGTTTGTGTATTCTTTTATGGTTTAGGGCAAATTTTACCCTGCTGGCGTAAGGGGAGTGTTTGATACATGCATATACCAGCGTGTGGCCTCCAGTTTTGGCTATCTATGTTACCAGCCCGCGGTATGTTAATTTGTTGATGTCTCTCAGACATCACTTTACCGTGCATTGAGAAAAAATTACAGTAAAAATTACGGAGCTGCTCTGGTAAACCAGGCTCAAATCACCAGTCGGTAGGGAATTATCAAGCAAAAATATAAAAAGTACCTTTCAAACATTATTTTTTACGATTCATTTGAAAATTTTTCCTGTACAGCTTAAGAATTTTTCCTATACAGCTCCGTGAAATTCGATGTTCTAGTAAAATTTCAAGTCGATACCAGGAAAATTTACTTAATTTTTGGTTAAACAGTATTTGTTATCTTTAATTTCTCCTTGAAACGTGTCTTTCAGTATCTCTCTCACAGAAGCATCACTTGAAACATCACACAAGGTCATTTTGAATAACTCACTAGTAGTCGGACCGGCGACCGGTGTGCTCAGTAGCTATCATACCGACGACATCGGTACCCTGTGGCCTGAGCACCAGAGACCGCACCATTTGATCAGTTGTACACAAGATATAGAACAAGTCGGTCGCAACAGTGCAATAATCCCGCTAAGTCAACGGTACATTCAACAACACAACAGCATACATTAATTTTTTCATATTAGTACATGTGCTTTTTGTACTTTCATAATTACAAACATTATAATTTTAACTTCAAATAAACAATTTATTTTGTGATCAAATAATAAATGCATCATTGTGTTTTTCCTACATTCATTTCAAATATTGAAAAAATGTTCTGTGGTTTTTTTATTATTTTATTTTAGCATCAATCACAGTAGTGAAACGGACAAAATCACAACATAATTTTAGTGACCAGAACGTAATTGAACATAATTTTGGTGACCAGGACGTGATTCAACAATGTTTTTCCACAAATAATAAAAAACCACAGAACATTTTTTTCAATTTTAATAATTTGATTATAATCCTTACCCTTCTATCAACATCTTTTTAAACTATTTTGATTCAATTATTTATTAATAAATTAAAAAAAAAAAAAAAAAAAAAAACATAAATAATACGGTAAGCGAGTAGAATTTTTCCTGTACAGCGCCGAAATTTTTACGGAGCTATAGGGTAATTTTTACTATACTCATCGTACTTTTTCCTTTGCCTGTCACTTATGCCCACATTACCAGAGAGCTCCGTAATTTTTTACTAGAAATTTCTGTAAAAATTACCGTATATTTTTCTCAGTGTGGGTATTATAAAAGTTCATCTTACCGGTTAAGGGTTAAAAAAAATGAAATTTCAACTTTTGACAGTGTTTTAAACAATAAAATTTGATTTTTGGTAAAAATCTTCGTGTTTTTTGTTGATTTTCTACTTGTAAAATGAGATGTAATGAACGGAAATAGTAATTTTTCGTTCAAGTACAAGCCATAAGTAGCTACTAATAGAAAAAATGTGGTTTTTTTATTTTAGGTAAGGATTTCACGAGTTACTGCGCTTACGGCGAAAAATCAGCGATTTCCGAAAACTATCTGCCAATAGCAAATAATTTTTTTCTTTTCATAAAAATTTTTTTACAGTGTCTCAAAATAATTTATATTCTTATAACCATGATTTTATCAAAACGGCAACGACCCCCTGCGGGTGGCGCCCCCCTAGTTTGGAAATCGCTGTATTACGGGGAATAAGCTAAAAAAATTTAAAACTCTGTCCCAATACTGGAAAGCCCGATATTGATAGCAGTAAGTAAAGGCATCATCTAAACTTCATATTCAGTTAGAAGGTAATTATTTACAATTGGAGTTCAGTATTAAATTACCCTTTGTTCGAAACTGAGTATTACAATTATATTTTCAAAATATGTATCATTATACGATTTCCAGACTGGTACAAATGTGGTAACAAAACAACAGCGTTTTGTAAAACGGCGAGGCATTTTCTAATCTGGTTAATTCTACAATCCGACGGCGACATATATACACTCAAATCCTTACATGTAAATATTTCATAACTACCTAATACCTACATGTATAGGCCCCTGCATCAGGCAAATAAAATACATGTACATGTTTTAAACTTGTATATTCCACCTTTCCAATTTCCATTCAAAGTATATACAATCAAGATTGGAACATCACCAAAACTTCTATTGGAATAAAATTTAATCTTGTAGTTTGCTACATAGTTTACTGTTACAACTACCACCATCGGAGGCCTGTACAAGCAGTAGTCAAACATTATTATATTAGAACAATAGTAGGTTACTGTTGTAAATTTTATGTCAACATCGTTGTAAGAATGGTGGGCTTGTTACTCCGTATCATGTAAAGAAACCAATATTGAAAGCATACTCGGTATACATGTTATTAACATTGTATAGTGTTACTCTCTTTTATAATGTGAAATTTATCCGTAGCCAAGTATTATTTATTAGTTTTACAAAGACAAAAACAAAATTATTAGATGAGCTGCTGAAAACTATTATATGAATTTTTTATATTTCGAATTTGGATTTTTATTTTCCCGTCCATATAGGCTTTATAACAAAAAAGAGCTATCAGAAAGGAAAATATTTTCATCATATATTGACGTTTTGAGACCTCGTGAACCCAATATACCAAAAAACCGGATGAAAATTTTCCGAACCTGAACTCCTTACCCAGACCTTTTGTACATAATGTTTGCACCTCAGAGAAATGAAACCAAGTTGAATAAAATTTCATATACGTGAGATATTAAATGGAGTAAAATTTTGACAGATTTTAGTCCAATTTGGCAATTCATGATAGATGGTAGGGAAGTTACAATCAATTGTAACGAAAAAACACATTAAAAATGTGATTTTTATTCCGATTTTATAAATCATTTTTATAGAATTGGTGTAACCTTACTATTTTTGATACAGAACCGCTGTGATCTGTAATACTTTTATTACAGAAGTGCTGTGATTTTACTACTATTGATACAGAACCGCTGTAACCTTACTACTTTTGGCGTAGAACGGTTGTAACCTTACTACCTTTGGCATAAAAATTTAACAGATAAAATTATTGAAGAAGTAAATCGATATTAACTAACGGTAGGTCAGAAGTAATATTTTATTATTTTCAGTTTTGAAAAAGACCTTTCTATAGATATAATGGTAATAGTTTAATTGATAAACAGCCATTCTTTTCAAACATACGCTTTGCAGTGAAAAAACTAATTTTTGAATTTCCTAATATAACCCTTAATAAAGCCATCAAAATACCTAATTTAAAAGTAACTAATTTAAAAAAATCCTAATTTAAAAAATACTTAATTTAAAGTATTAAAAAATTAGAATGAGTGAAGAAAGTGATGATAAACTAATAGGTTTGAATGACATTTTGAGAATTTTGGAGGACCCTAAAATAAAAATGGTTGGAGATTGAGTGACTTGTATTGAGTGACTTGAGTTTTTGAGTAATAACTTTCCAAAATGTGTTGAAGTTTTTGAGTAATAACTTTAGCAGAATTTGTAACTACCAATACATAGCAAAGAAAGAATACTGTGAATATTATAAATAAATAAAAGTGTATATTGTGTAAAATAAATGGCTTTTAATAAAACTGCTAACTTTATTGTCACGTCTGTAACAAATCCCGGTCACGTCTGTAACTTTTTTTCAATTTTTTTTTAAATAAAATCTTATAATGTTTTCAGTTTAGAATGTTTAGATATTAATGTTTCCCAGTAGACATTCTTCTTAAGGTTATCAGAGAAAATTTTAAATGACATATTTCTCAAATAATTAACAGATTTTTAAATAATTGTAACGGTATGTCAGAATCCAAGTGATTTTCACGTCACGTCCGTAACACCAACTTTATTAGCTCTAGCATTAAAACTAATAATGTTATGTATTTTATATTCAGTACAAATACTGGTACACATTTGTTTATCTGCTTAGTATTGAAAATTTATAAGAAAAAAATAACTACTTCTTATGAGAAGGCGTGTAAATGTCATGTCCGTAACAAAAGAATGGCTGTAAAGTTAATATAGTTTTCAGAATAGTAACAAAATTTTGATACAGTTCAAATAAATTACATAATTTGAAATAAATATTGTAAAACATGATTCTGGAACGCAAAACTCCACAATAAATTCTGATTTAATTAAGCAAATCAGTATCATTTTTCAAAGATCACATTTAAATTTTTGATTTAAAAAATCAGTTAGTAGCGCGGAGCCTTCATGAGCTTCATCACAATGAATAAAGGTGACTGAAAGTATAAATTTTCAACCGGGGTCAAAATGTCCGAAAATTTACAAAATATAATTTTTTGAAGTTTTATTTTGCAATGGTTTTTTTTCTTATTATTATGTATTAATAAATGGTTGTTTATCAGTCGCTTTTCAGTAACTGAGCCCCCGCCCCCTCCTAACAAGTTTCAAAAAATAAGAACGGAGTGGGAAAGTCCTACAACTGGAACTTCTAGGTAAGGGGAACAAAAATTTATAAAATTATTAATGTAATAATCCTTGAGTGACGAGCAGATAATTTAAAATTATCTATTATCCAACAATATTCGATTTCTGCGAAAAAGGAGGATAAAAAACATGAATTGTTTTGTACTTAATACTATCTCTGTTAATCGTTATGGTTAATAAAAAAGTATAAATAGACAGATGCGGTAAGCAATAAAACAATTTAAAATTTAATGATAAACTTTATCGCAAGTAACCGCAACAAACTTTATAGTAACCAAACGAACGAATAAACGGAACAAAGTTTTGTATTATTTCCCACGTCGGTGTAATAATAAGTTGTTCCTCTTTCGTAAATATTTTCGTCAGTGAAAATTGTGATACCATTTTCAAAGATTTATTTGATTTATCAGCAATTTTGTCGGTAAGGTGAACAAATTTTCAGTATTTAATAAATAAAAAAATAAATGTCTGTAAACACCCACCACAAATGATTGTTTTATTTCCAATCTTTTGTATCGACTATTCCTTACATGTTAGGAATATAATACAGCGTAGGTGAACTTTTAATGTAATCGTATCTCACAACTATTTTTTTTTTCGAAGATTAACAATTTCTTTGATTTTTCTTTCTTTCAGTCAAAGAAATTAGTTTTTTATTAAAAAAATTTTTTTTTAATTCAAAGGAAACAAAATCAAAAGAAATTATAGAATTACTTCGGTGTTCGTCCGTCAGCCACTGACGATTCTGTCTCTCTCCGATTCCTCTGTTCTCATACTGTTCGATGTGAAAATTTGAAATTTTACACAGAGATAGAGTGTAGTGGCCCAATTATAGATGTGAAGTTCAATATCGATTCTGCGGACCTAGAACGTAAAAACACTTGACTACTTAGCTAGTAAAAATGAAATAAAAAATGAAAATCAATCCGAACCCAGGAGAATGAGATATTTTCTACACTTCGTTTATTAATATATGTTTGAAGTAAATTCTAACTCAGTTTTACTATATTTCCACCAATATTGCCATTATAATATTTTTCTAAACCACCAATAAAGAAACAGAAATCCAAATTAATTCCAAAATTAAAAATATTTAATATCATTTTACAAAAACTCTATTTTTAATACTATATCAATCACAATAGTAAATACAAAAACAAATAAATTACATAAAATGCTATTAAATTTCAATTTAAAAGTAAAAGAATAAAAATAAACAAAATAAAATAGAGAAAAAAGAATTAAAAACAATTGACTCACTTCTCACTGCCATTGTTCTGTGAAATTACAAAATCGTTTAAAACAAATGAGTTTCATAAAAATTGAAAAACAATTTAATAATGATGAAGTTAAAACTACTAACAACCATCATGGACGACTAACCATATAATATAAAAATAAATAGAAAAAAAAACTCAATTGAAAGAGAATATTGAAGCGGGAAAGAAAAATTCAAGTAAAATTACATAGCAGCTGATATATAATTGTAAATGAAAACTAACAAGCAATAAACTTTTCAAATAAAAAAGAAATTTAAAACTGTAATGAAAATGAATTTCTTTTCTTCCACATCTCAACGTATTTATATGCCAAGGTATTGTCCTCGTAGTGTACATATATATGTTGGCGGCCAATCGTATAATCAGGCAGATCGTCATGTGTCTAGCCAACTTCCACGAATGGAACCATTTATCGTTCATCTCCAATCGTTTGTCAATTTAATTGTCGATTGATCACGAATCGCGCTTAATACTAGAATATTTTACAGATAGCTTTTTAATGGTGTTTAATCCCGTTCCTTTTTATATATAATTATTTGGGCATTGGATGCCAAAATAATCCTAATCATATCATATCCACACTCGTTCTAACCCGAAAATTCAATAATATTTTCTCTCTGATATCATTTTTGTATCTAGTTCTTGTGTATCGCAATTTATCCGTTTTATCAAAGATTAAAAATGTTTCCCTTGTTTGTTGATGATATTATAGTACAACATAAACACTGTCAGCGTCTACCTTTAATATTGACAGATATTTAATATTTTCGAATTAACTAGCTACATTATACTTTGAATTAGCGATAAATCAATCACTTTTAATTAGAAATTTGATGAAATGGCGGCATTTCACGAAATACTTGTAATTAACTCAACACATCCTGATTTACCTGATTATACAATCGATCGTTGATATATACATTACATTACATTGTGATGTCTGCCGATCCAAGAGCGTAGTCAGAGTGACGCAGAACTAGTCCAAAAAGGCGCAATGTAACTGAATCAAACAATAAAAAAGTCGTCAAGTGAGTGTTTGACACGCATTAAATATAGGTCCTCAGTGATTACTGTTTCTCAATTTTCGGGATAAAGTATATAAAGCATTTAAGTATATTTTTACGTTTTATTAAAGAAATAGATGAATATGTTTGACCATAGCATTAGAAATGAAAGGACCAGTAATTTATATTACGTAAGAAAGATAATACGTACACGTTAAAAAGAGGCAAATATTATAAATGGCATGTAAAATGCCAATATATATTTCTTTTTCTAGGATACCCCAAACTTTAAAATTAAAATTGAAGCATAGTCAGCCATGTTTGCATTAAAAAATTTGAAAAAATAATATAAAAATTGTCACTATTTTCACTTTTTAAATTGTGTTTTTGTTATATTTTTTTAAAGAAAATATTATGGCAACAAATTTTGCAACTACAAAATATCAAATCAAAAGATAGAAACTATATTTTCTAATTCAACAAAAATTGTAAAATAAATTTTTTAAACACTTTTTTATTAAAATAATGATAATGATATTAATAATACGTTGAACTCTATTAAATAAATATAATTAAACTCAATTTAAATAAAAAATAATAACAAATATTATGTTTTTTAATAATAACGAAAAATAATAAATTGCATTAAAATCAACAATACATAACAATTGCACGAATCGATTCAAAACTTGTAATATAACATGCATAGGTAAATTAATAATACTTTAAGATAAGCATACAATATGACGATACATGACCGTCTATGATTAAGGCGAATACGTTGTGTGGACACACACACATACTTAAGAAGCAGTGTACGTGAGTAAACGAGGTATGTAATCTCCTCTCACTTAATGTCGATGTCGCACTTCTTGGAGTGTGCGACAAGTGGATTTTAGCTGTATGCTGATGTTTCAAAAATAGCAAGAATTTGAATGAAATTATAATAGGTCCGAAGATTGACGAATGTCTTCGGACCTATAAAAATGAAACTCTAATGAATGTTCGGACTAGATTTTCATATATCAACTTCAAATCGTTTATTTTTTTTTCGGCCAACTCTTATAATACGGATTTTTACCATTCACATAGTCGTATTTGTGTTGAAACATGGTACAAATCCATATTGTCACAGAATCTCTAGTTTTTATCCTCTGTGGCTACACCCATGTGTAGGTACTTCCGCTGATTTAAAACTACATAAAACGTCTATCGTACAGGCATATAATAGAGGAATAGTTGTTTTTTTTTATAATTTTGTATGCCGTCGTAATACAATTATTGGCCAAGTGACTCTGGTTTAATATATCCGATAAATCTGCGAATCGTCTGTTTTAATTGGTTTTCATTGTTAGCGACTAAGTATCAAATTTTATTTTTCAAATCCCGAACAGAATGACAATATTGAAATGAATGTCCGTGATTATATACATAGTTATAACTGAAAAAAAAATTGTGCTCTATTGCAATTTGCTTCGTGTGAAATTAATGAATATGTTTATCTCCAGATCTACTGGGGCTAGAGAAATGAAACCAGATTTAAAATAATTTTATATATGGGGTATTAAAAAGAGTAAAATTTTGACCATTTTGATTAGTGGCACTGGAGTCATCGCCATTTTTAACTTTTCGAAAAATTCCAGACCTGGTTTATGAAAATTGATAAAAATTAGACGAAAGCTATTAATCCCAATTAGTTTAGTGACAAAATTTTATTAATAAGTCTTGTGACTTAGGATAAAATTTATTTTAAAACATGGGATCGTTGCCTTGTCACTTTTCACAGCGAAAACATATGTTTTTGCTGTGAAAAGTGACAAAGCAACGATCCCATGTTTTAATATGGATTTTCACAAAGTAAACCTGTCTAGTATTAAAATTTATTTTTTTGTGTTTTTTTCTTCAAAGACACTTATCTTCCTTAGAACTAAAAATCCTTGCAGCTAATTAGGGGTCGTAGTATATTTTTAATTGACAATCGATTTCTTTTTAGAATGACGCCTTCAAACATGATTTTTTTCGCCCTGGGGGGAACCGAGGATAAAATTTCCAAACACAACTTTGTTTCCGACAACGCTCCTTAAGAATGCACTCATCTACGCCTAAAATCACAAAATAAAATTAATTATTACTTATAACCTTTGAACAGAATAATCTTTTTCATTGTTTTTTTTTTTTTTTTTGGTTAATATTCATAAATGCTTATATAATATCAATCTCTTATCGGTTACTGAATTGTCAACAGATTTTAAAAAACAAAAATGGGACGGAAAAGTCTTGTAACTGCATTGCTAGCTTTTTTCTGTATCAAAAATATTTTGGGATCTATTTTAAAAACTTTAATTACCTTAATTCTAAGAAGAAAAATCTTTTTGTAACCTTAAAAATTTATTCTTACATGTTATTTATTCGTATCACAATTTCATTAGTTGATATCATGATAAACATGATGTAATTCACTTTTCTTATTACTTTCACATCTTTGAACCTAAAATTTAACATACCTACGTCAAAAAGGTATACCTATACGAAATATAAAGTTGCAAAAAGTTTTTTTTCTCTTAATTTGCATTTTAATTTAACCGAATACAAACAAGCCCGTATATCTTTACCTATAGAAAAAATTTCAATGCAAAATACATTAAAATTATTTTATTACCAATTTATTTATTTCAAACTAACTTTGAGAAAGAGTAGGAGGTCAGATGAAAAAAAAGTTTTAGTTACAAGTGGTAGTGAGAAATACTCGAATAATTCATACAATTAAAAAATTAGAGAGACCCAAGCGCGAGACGATAGTCATAAAACTTCATAATTTTAATGTTTGAAAAAAAAGTTTGTGCAATATATTACATTTAGAAGCATTTTTTGCAATGCAATTTCTTTTCAAACTATTACATTTTGATACTTGCTTACTGGTCGTGTATAAGTTCCATTAATATTATTAAACTTACTAATTAATTGGTATTTTGCATGAGTTCTTATTTACTTATATTACATTTATAAATAATGGCCTAGTTAACAATTTTCTTATATCGATATTTATTATTTATAAATAAATGTTCACTGTAAAATTGTGCTAAACACTTTAATGTTCGTCCGTGTACAAAATAGACTTCGGCAGATACCGACAATTTTTAAAAAAAAAAGTAAATAAATAAATAAAAAAACTTCATATAACAATTCACTAAATAATTAAACGTGTGCAAACACAGACGTTTTTAATAAAAAGAAAGTAAATTACAATAAGGTGATAAAAAAAATATGTTTCTTAAAGTCAAAAACGTTTAGAGAAATCATTAGAGTGTGTGTTACTTAACAATACCCATCCGTGGTAGCATCACACACATGTGTGATCGGACTTAACGGTTGTTGCGTCTATCACACATGCGCTGTGTGATCGAACAGTAAAGTGTTAATCTAGATATAGACGTAAGAAAATAATTTTTCCAAACCACATTTTATGGGAATCAAATTAAGATTTCACGGCTAACGATGTCTACAGGGTGTAAAACAAATAACTCTCGTCCTTTTGTAGGGTGACTCATAGCACCCTGTAGACACTAAAACCGCAGGATTTTTTTCGGAATTAAAAGTCGCGTCGCCCCTCAAGAGGATAAGAGTTATTTCATTTGCACCCTGTATAAAATATATATACACACATACATACATATATGTAAATATGTATGTGTGTATTTATATTATATACAGGGTGCAAAGGAAATAACTCTTATCCGTTTGAGGGGTGACGCGACTGTTAATTCCGAAAAAAATTCCTGCGGTTTTAGTGTCTACAGGGTGCTATGAGTCACCCTACAAAGGGACGAGAGTTATTTGTTTTACACCCTGTATAGGCTTTTTGTTTAGTGAAGTATTATCTGAACTATTACCGCGTTGATAGTAGTGATTTTTTTTCCAATAAATTACAATAGTAACGTATCATATGAACCAAAAATAGCTGACAGCGCAGTTATGGGGATTTTCTGTCCCTTTTCTGTAACATAAACCTACTGAGGGGGAAGGGTTGGGGTCAGTAACCGATAAGCGAGTGATATATAAGTATTTAACTTTTGTCCAATATATAAAACTAATCTTAAATTTAAATCGTAGAAAATGGTATCCCTCTGGAGTCTGAAGGAATAAATACAATAAAAGTGTTAAATAAAAAGATTTAATACAAAGTAACGTCGTCAGTTTACACTGCATTTATCAGGGGTTTTACTGTATATACGTACTCATTTGTTTATATTTTAATTAAATTTAAATCGTTCTGGTGTTCTTTATACGCACATGTGTATTTATTTTGCAAAAAAAAATTAATTTAATTATTTTGCTATTAATTAAATAAAGTAACATAAGTATTTTTTTTAACATATGGACACTATACCTATATTATATTCTACAAGTGGACACACAAGTGAATAGAGGTTGTTTTGTTTAAATTAAATTTTTGTAAAATCTATTGGAAAATAGTTTTTATTTTATTTTATTTTATTTTTTTTAAAATCAACAGCACAACAAGTAATTTATTTTTATTTTCAATATTGTACATCAATGAAAATTAAATATTTGTTTACAAAATTTATTTAATTTCGTCTTGAAACCTTTACTTAATTATCGCGTTTTAAATAAATTGGAAAAAATAGTTTCTATATATTAAAAAAAAAAAAGCTTTAAACGATCATTACTGATACAAATCTAAATTACATTGACTTTATATATATATATATACATATATATATATATATATATATATATATATATATATATATATATATATATATATATATATATATATATATATATATATATATATATATATATGCTGTGTTAGTTTTTCGAGAGTTGCCATTTTTATTACAGCCAAACCGTTGATTTAATCCAAAAACTGTTCAAATAGGAGTTGTGGATATCGACGGGAGCAAGTGATTGCTATGGTCAGGAGCTGCTATGATACAAACTTATAGATATCTAAATGGGACTATATATTAATTTTTCGATAAAATTGATCTAATGCATTAATTGACAACATAAATGAGCAAAAAAATTTTTTTTACCTAAGTTTAATTTTTTAATTTTTCTTTGTCAGTTGGGCGGTAAAAATATGCATATGTACTTAAGGCTACTTCAACCGATAGTGTTTTTCTTGGTTACATTTCCATTACATCCAAGAAAAGAACTTTCTGCAGTACCATTTCTATCATAAAAATTTGGTTATATATATATATATATATATATATATATATATATATATATATATATATATATATATATATATATATATATATCAGTAATTCAAAAGTTGTGCGTGGAAACACTAACGGGATCAAACCGGGCATCATGACGCTGGCCGGAAGTTTTTTTGTAGTCAAAATTTAATAGCTTCAATCGATTGTAGGCCGTTTGTAGATGTTTGTAGTATATTTATTTTCGTTTGTAGCCCTTTAGTTTATTTGTAATTAACAATCAAAATTTTGTACTGAAGTTAGCCGGAAGCAATCGTGAATGTAATTTTTTTGGTATCAATAGAAAGATTATCGTTTGTAGTGTCTAAATATTACGGTAAAATGTTAGTAGGGTCGCCTGATAAAGCATAATATTAATTAAAAAGTTATTTAAAAAAATTGCGCATGCGTACCATTTTAAATTTGGTCCATGTGAGTTCGTTATTTTAAATTTGACGCATGTATAGGTTTTATTGCATTATATTATTCAAAATTTAACAGATTGCGTTTATGATTACAGTAAAATTTAGTCTAAAAATTTTTTATTTTTAATTAATTATGAAAGATAATAATAATAAATTATTAATGAAAGATAGATAATAATAATAAATAATTTTCAATTGTGTTAAACCTGTTATTGAGTTAACTACTCGAAAGGTGGCTCGTTACAAGAAAACTTCAATTTGGTTAAAAGTAACAAATCAAAGTTATTTTCATATTAAGTAAATTATTTTTTAAAGAATTGCTTCCGTAACTGATGAGTTTGTTTAATTTGCACATTTTTGAAAATCCTTGTGTGATTTTATTATTTAAAGCTGCTATATTTTTTAGAATTTTTCATTCATACCAATTGCTGACACAAGTTTAAAAGAAACTACGATGTATTTTTGATAGTGTATTAAGAAAAATTATTTTAATAATATGTATTATATATTACTAAACATGTTTTATTGAAATAAAAAAATTACTTTTTTAAAATTCATTGTTATATTTTTATTTTCAAAAATATAACAACCTCATAAAACGACATAATTATTCTGTTACATGTGGTTAACTTTTTGTAATATTTCTTAATTTTGAAGTTTTAAAGCATATAAGATTTTCAATAATAGATAAATACTAATTGCTGTCCAAGAAAAATTCAAATTAAAAATATTCTGCAAACCATTGTCGAAATAAAATCCATTGCACTCTTCTCTTTGCCATAAAAGTACATGAGTTTAAAAATGTGTAGGTGTAAGAAGTTTTCCTTTTTTAAGAGTTTATTATTATTATCTTTCATAATTAATTAAAAATAAAAAACTTTTAGATCAAATTTTACTGTAATCATAAACGCAATTTGTTAAATTTTGAATAATATAATGCAATAAAACCTATATACATGCGTCAAATTTAAAATAACGAACTCACATGGAGCAAATTTAAAATGACACGCATGTGCAATTTTTTTAAATAACTTTTTAATTAATTATGCTTTATCAGGCGGTTGTACGAACCTTTTACCGTTACATTTAGACACTACAAACGATAATCTTTCTGTTGTTACCAAAAAAAAATTACAATCACGATTGCTTCCGGTTAACTTCAGTACAAAATTTTGATTGTTAATTACAAATAAACTAAAGGGCTACAAACGAAAATAAATATACTACAAACATCTACAAACGGCCTACAATCGATTGAAGTTATTAAATTTTGACTACAAAAAAACTTCCGGCAGCGTCATGATGCCATCAAACCGTGGTAATTTACAAGGTGTCAGGAAGCTCATATGAGGCTCTATCTAAGGGAGAGACTCTTAAATCTCAATCAAAAAAATCTAAAAATACAATGAATTTGTATATTTAAGCTTCGTCGTTTTGCTGAAAAATTCAACTGCAAACCGAATTTTTGTCGCGTCCCTATTCTAATTTACGAATTGAAAATTAGGATAAAAGTTGACAGAAAAATCACATCCGGAAAATATATCATATTTTCTGAATAATCTTGGCCATTTTTATAGGAAAAATTTAATACAAAAAAAATTTGTGGGGACAGGTCTACCCACACTGTCAACTTCTCTTTGGGTGTCTTAGAGACTAGAGACTACTGTACACAAATAATTATTTTTTAATTTTAGGGGGCCCCTGCCCATTATCTCCCGACAGGGGTTTTACCCCTTGCGACCCACTGGGGTTTGGGGGGGATACTTTCCACCCTTTATCTCGTGGAGAACTCCATTCCTACTTATACAAATGATATCATGATTTATTCTCGAAATATGTGAGACGATAAATATTTCACAATAAGTATATGTCCAAATTAGCGATCCGTAAAATCGGGCCCATTATAATACTTCCAATGGACAGTTAAGAAAAATGAACTTGACGTCATTACAAATACAATTTTTTTTAAAAACTCCAGCAACCCTAATTTAGATGATAGAAACATTTGAAGCTGTCCATAGGTTTTCAGCACCTATCTAAGAACTTGATTTATGTAAAAGTAGATCACTGTATAAATAATAATAGAATAGTAGCTAGAACAGGAAAATGTTTAGAAAATTGAAAATATGGCTTCATTTGACTATACAATTATTTAGTAACAGTCAAAATCAAACCGTCGCGTCGTCCGGTTTCGGTGTCTTAAAGGCAACATTTTCAAAACAAAATAACTTTCCCAGTTAGTCAACATCTAAGAGTCAAAAAATATAATAAAAATAAAAAATTTCTAAAATTTTGACTCTTACATATAGATGCTGACTAACTGGGAAAGTTATTTTGTCTTGAAAATGGTGTCTTTAACTCTGTAAGACACGGAAACCGGTCCACAGTTTGATTTTGACTGTTACTTAATAATTGTATCGTCAAATGAGGTGGTATTTTCAATTTTCTAAACGTTTAATTTTGGCGAAAAGTAGAGGTAAAAATTTAATCAAGGATTGTTTATTTACAAGTTTGATGATGGTCATATGAATCGAAATATTTCAGAATTAATTGACTAGAAGTATTTTTGCAAAGTATTTTTTTATTAATTATTATTTATTAGGTTTTTTCTGGTAAAACATTGCAGATTTACGGTTTTCTTGTTGTTTTAAAATTGTCCCTTTTTATCTCTAATGCATCGTTATAAATGTGAAAATCAAACTTGACAAATAAAATGAAATAAATTAGGAATATATTTGATTGAAAAATGAAATTCATTTCAAAATGAAAATAATAAAAGTCCGAATAATAGAACTGTCGTTAAATAAACAATTTGTACTTCGTATTGTTTCATTAAATTGTACCAATCAGTGTTCAGTGGTTGAACTATTGTTACTGGGTTTGAAAAAACGAGAAAAAGACATCATCGGTACATAAAGTCGTGTAGTGATAATGATGACATAATAATATTGGTTTTTTGAACTTCTTTTTAACAAAATCACCATTAAATGATTGCTTACTCGGCTCGTATGTAAAGGTCACAATGTTAAAGATGGGACACGGTATAAGTTTTTCGATTATTCAGTAGCAAGTTTCTTCTATCATTACGCTATCAAGTTGATTTTTTTGTTCAAAGATTAAAAATTTCTTTGATTTTATTTTGCTTAAATAAATTTTTTCTTTAAACACAAAAAAACTTAACCTTTGAACAAAAAAAATGTTTTAAATTGTTTGAAATTTTACTTAAAATTTTAAACACGTTTTTCTCGAAATAACATTTTTCGATCTTGCCGACATAAAATCTGAATTTCTACCCAATCGATTAACTGAACTCTCAACACATGCTTTTCTATCATTCGAATCTTGGAAAAATCTCTTTTTCTTACTATTTAAAAAAAAAAATTAAATAGGTACCAAATGTGAAAAAAGGTAAAAAATTAACTTTTTTCCTCTTCTTTTGAGTCCGACCACAACGACATTAGGCTTTGTCAACAAACTGTGTATGATTTTTGTTTCGAAATTTAATAAATTTAAGCGTTACTTTATGGTAATATTTGCTATTAACATATAAAACACTTTACTTTGCAAAAATACCAATTTTATTTTAAACAACTTGTTTGATAATGATCATATTGATTGAAACATATCATAAAAGTTAAAAAATAAAAGTGATATTTTTGTTGAGTGTTTTATTTTCGTTTCGATTTACAATAGGGCTGAAATCAACCAACTCACCCTCGCTTTTTTAGGAGAAGTTATAACAAGCTAGTGAAATCTTGAATTTCAATTTTATTTATTTTTTGAGAAGAGAGCCGAAATTCACAACGCCAGACTAAAATGCCGCTATAAAAATCTACAACACTTTGTCTTAGAACAATCAGTTTTAAATGTCCTCCACTTTACCTTTGCTAAATGGTTCTCTTGTTAAATATAAGTACGTAATATATATGGGTTAAAAACACTACAACATTCATTTTGAGGAATTTTTTAAAAATTAAACCATTCAAAAGGCACCAAAAAATTGAAAATATTCGCATAAGCATCAAATTTTTAAATACTAGAACCACACGGAGAGAAAATTCATAGAAAAATTACTGTGCTCAGCACTACAATCGATGTGTAAAAGGCGAACATATTCAATTTTGTACGGTAAAAATATAAAATTTATAATTAATCATAGAAAATTTAAAGGATAGAATATTCTTTCCGTAATATTAGCTCCGTAAAATTTGTAAAACAGCACAGTAAAAAGTTCCATTCCCGACAGAAAAATATTTTTTAATTGTTTTTCTAACAAAAATTACCATGCCGTCTTATAATTATTCAAATGCTATCTGCTAATAACAGAAAGAAAAAAAGATAAATAAGGTATCAACGCTGTTGAAATGTACCCCTGTCATACCTGCAAGTCGTACAGCCAGGCTGGTGAGTGGTGTGACGACCAACTTGGTCGGACCCGTGGTCGGACCAAGCACCGATTCATGCACCGAGTCTTACAAGAAGCCAGCAATATTCATTACACTGTCTTACAGGACGGATGTCACCGTTTAACCATCAAGAATAATGCATACGTGTACATAAATTCATCATTTTATTACTTCACTATCTTCAGTATTAAAATATATTGTTGCCAATGATTTTTGTATGATTGGCAAAAATACGTACATACAGCCCAGTGCGTACAGCCCAACTAACATAAGGTTGCCGGTCAGATGCGCAAATGAAAGAGTACGACAACAAGAATTAAACTATAACATATGTTTATAAGCGTGTGATAGAAGTTGTGTTAGTACATTAAATTTTACCATGCTAGCAAATATTTTTTATTTTGGTCGTCGATCGCGCACGCATTATAAGAGAGCATGGTAATTTTTCTGAAATTTTATCTACAAAAATTATAGAATCTTTCTCTCCGTGCAGTCTATTATTTCTATATAATATCTAAATCATCTATGAGAATAAGAAATATCGATAAGAAAGTAAATCATAATATATAACACACAAAAAAAATGCGGGTCAGTCAACCAATAATCAACCATCCAACACAAGCAAGCACGGCGTGATCACTTTTTCCATTTCCATTAAATGTTTTTCCTCATCCCGCTATATTGTTGTCGTTTAAATGCACATTGTTCTTATTGTATTTTGTCGATCAATTGGAATGGATCTTGAGTGTTCGCTCGCTCGCTCATTCAGTGAGTCAGTTCAGTTCACAGAGCGTCCCTATTTCTTTCTATTATGTTATGCCAAACTGATTACAAATTGCTTTAAAATGAATGAGGAAAAATTTTTATGAACTCTTACCAACAACGTATTTGGCCTATATTTTTATTGTCAGTAAACGTACGTATATCTGTGTAGACACAATATTTGTCTGCTTGAAACTACACTCTAAAGTTTTTGACGAATTTAATGAAATTATTAGGGGTACACACGAAAATGAACTTTCTTTTTTCGGGAGCATCATTCTTTATTCTTTTTTTTTAAGTCACATCAAGAATATTTCGGTACAATTTCATACGAATTATTTAAAATAGGAGTCGGTAAACTTTTTTAAGGTAATTGATTCGAAAAACGACTTTTCAAAGGATTTTAACGAAACTTCTCTAGACATTTATTTAATGCAATACTAAATAATACGATCGTATATCGAAAAAAAATTGACCGCCCATTTTGAGGCAAACAGTTTTAAAGTTTTGTAATTTTAACATGGCCTCTTATGGGAAGTGGACATATTCACACAATTTTTTTGAATAAAATGAAAACGTGTCAAAGGAATTTGATAAAAATTTATATGTTTTAAAATACGAAGTTATAAACCATATTTAATAAGAAATAAAATTATTCACTACGCCGTTTTTGAAATATATAATTGATAAACATCGTTTAACAATGTTTTTGCAACGCTTTTTCAACAATGCTTTTATATTGCTACAACTTAAGCACGCGGAATTTTTAAAAAAAGAGCAAGTGATACACAAATAACTGAAGAATATTAATACCTACATTATTTAATTTTTGATAAAAGAAAATTTTTTCGTTGAGCTATACCTACTTTTGTATTTGACTATCTCGCACCAATTACTTTAAGACAGTGGGCCACTTTCAAAATAAATTTTTTTATAAACGGAGGCGGTACAATAAAATTAAAAATTTACAAGTATAAAACAATGAACATTTTTCAAAAATAATGTACGTAATCCTCTAATGTTTTTGTTACCATATAGTTACACTAAATTTAAATATTTTAAAAATCGATTTCTTTAGGTATATCTGTAATTATTTTGGTCTATGTAATCATTTAATTTTATATATTTTGAAGATAATACTTCTCAATAAATAATACGAAAGACACATTAGTTAAAACGACTTACGCGCCACCTATTTTATGCGGCCCATACACGGTTTAACTTGTTGTACTACCTAGTTGTACTACAAGTTGACCTGTTTGCCGTACACTATTAAACTATTCATTCAACTTGTTGTTCAACTTCAGTCATTCACAATTTTTGAAAAAGAGAACTTCGTTAAAATTAAGGATAAAATTCTTGCCTTAGCAGTAATTGAAGAAATTAGTAAAGAAAGCTTGAGTAAACGAAAAAAAAGAAAATGGAGCAAAGAGTGGTTGCGAAAAAAGTTTTCTAATGAAAAACTATTTAAAAAAATTAATGAATGTGAACCAGATGATTATAAAAATTATATGCAAATGAACGATGAAATTTTTAATGATATTTTAGTAATAATAACACTTTTAATAAGCAAAGAAGATACGTTTATGCATGATGCAATTTCTGCAAAAACATGCTTGGAAATTACATTAAGGTTTCTTGCAAAGGGAAATTCTTTTGAAAATTTAAAATTTTCAAGTGCGGTATCACCGCAAGCTATTGGAAATAAACAAAATCAAATATTTAAACTTTCCAATTGTTACCGCAGTAAATATTTTGTTGATTACACTCTTTACAGCATATATGTACTGGTTTTGTTGTCCAACTACCTCACACACAGTACAACATGTTCATAGACCATTTGCTCCGCCCACGTAAAATCAAAATATCTTGATTTTACTTCAACCGTTTATGCAACCATCAAAATAGTTGACCAACTGCCCTACACATGATTCAACATGTTGTACAACTCAACAAGTACATGTTGTACAACAAGTTGAACCGTGTATATGGACCTCATTAGAATCCCTCTACTAATTCAGAAATCTTCACAGGCGTGCGCACATTAAATAGCTCACTAAAATTTCATCGCAATAAATTATGTAAGATACATACATTTATTGAAAGGTCTCGCCCGCCAACTATTGTAGATTGGTTGTATTAATTCTGAAATCGTTTCAGGTTTGTACACAACAATAACCCATTAAAGTTTCATCGGAATCGAATGAACTCTATAGGAATGCATTCGGGACAAACGAACAAATGAAATATTATAAAATTACTAAAATTGCGATATTTATCATAGCTTAGCCAAATTTTCCCCCATAAAACACGGTTTCTTACTTCATTTTGTGCACCTTATAGAGTAGAGATTTTTAAAAACAATAAGAGCGAATTTGTATAGGCTCACAGCATGCTTACGTATTGCCGACACCTAATTTAGAAACTTTCTACACTCATGATCTCCACCATCTGTTCTTTACTCCGAAGCCGGAGCCAAATTGTACACCAAAGCTCCATAACTTCAAAAAAGGCATAAGTAGTAGCAAAAGTACACCTAAAATTGCCAATATAGGTATAGTTAAATAATGATATTTATTTGCAGGAAATTCTAAATTTTTACATCTGACACATTAGCTGTGACCATTCATAAAATAAACGCCTCAATAGAAACAAGTATTTAATAAAACGATAATATTTTTTCTATCAGTTCTAACTAAACCGTAGAAATTTTTTTTTATTGCTATTGTTATCACTGCTTCTTTTATCGGATTTTAATCTAATAATGACAAAAACATTTCTAATGAAGAGACAGACACAACCGAGTGAGTGAGATAGCAATTTTACTGT
Organism: Brachynemurus nebulosus; assembly: GCA_035578155.1. NCBI lineage: Eukaryota > Metazoa > Arthropoda > Insecta > Neuroptera > Myrmeleontidae > Brachynemurus > Brachynemurus nebulosus. The sequence continues at coordinate 12,485,567 of JAPWDM010000005.1, forward strand.
GGTACCTTCGAAAAGAAAAAAAAATTATATATAGATAAAACTGAACAATAGAAGAATATGATAAAGCAGAGAAAGATACATCAAAAACATACTAATTAAATACAAAAACCCCAATTAGTAACAATTTATTTTATTTCTTTTGGAAAAAATCTTTTTTCTATTTTTTTTTTCTATCGATAATCTTTAAGCACTTACACGTTGTCTTGCAGATCAAAAAAAATATTTATATCGCCTTAGGAAACGTTAGATTTTTTTTTTAGTTTAGTATTAACAGATTAATGTTATATTTTCCAAATGATACCTACTACAATAATGTACGATTCAAAAAATAAAATTTTAATTTCGTACAGCTGTATGATTTTGTACCATAAATATAAGCAATTTCTAAGTAGTCATTGATAAAACATTATTTGTTTTCAAAACTTAATCAATTTGAAATCTCCTAGAAATGTGTTCGCGATTCGCCGGTACTTATATAACATTTCAAAATACTGTATTTATTTTTAATTTTTTAATAGGAACGTTGACGACCGAACTTCTCTACCTGCTACAGTACTACAACTTGTCGTTTCTTGTCTGTTCTAAAACTTCTGGTATCTAATTTATTTGTTATGATAACACAGTAGACGTATCAATTTTGCTTACAGTTGCTGTCGTTTTGTTTACATTAGTGTCCGTCAATTTTACGACGAAGTATCATTAACGTATGTTTTTTTTAAAGGTTTTGTACTTTACATATAAAAGTTTTCCTAATTTTTCTAAAATTTATTAAAAATATGGATGTTATAATTAATTTATTAAATGATAATGCTAATGTGAAAGATGATCGCAGCTGTTTGACTTATAGAGACGACATAATAATACTGAAGTTTTAATATATTAAATCGAAAACCAAAGAATGCGTTTCAAGTGACTTAATAAAAGATTATCAATTTATTTTGAGGAAAACATTTTAATTTTTATTATTTTTTGAGATCTTATTAGAAAAATTACTAACAAACAAATTTTAGAAAATTTACAAATGTGCCTAATGAGGAAATAACTACATATCTACGGGAATATTTGTGACCGAGAAATTTCACATTCTGTAAAGTCACACATGTCCACCGACTCATAATAGTTCATAAATTAATTATTTGAAAGACATGTCTTATGATACAATTGATGTATTCATCTATTTTTTAATTTTTATAATGAAAATATGCTTTGATAAAAAGATTTAAAAAATTAATAGATATTCTGACTTGACTGTTGCAAATACAGTATAAAAACAACAAAAAAAAAAAAATAGATATAATAATAATGTGGAAACTAGTGAAAATTTTCATATTAATCGATTAATTTTCATAATTGTTCAAATTATACTTTTAATTTCAATATAAATAAATAATTATAATCATTTTTGAGCTAATTTCACTTACCGCACTCCTATTCACTTACCGGGCACCTATTTTACTTACCGCATTGTTATTTTTTGATTTCCATGGATATAAACAAACGTTCGAGAAATGTAACTTACCAGCATTGTCAACAGCATCGGTAAATACATGAAAATACACGATCGTGTAAAAAATTAATTACATATCATGAATGTGCAAAAAGAAATTTGTACTTCATAAATTGTTATAGTTTGAATTATTATATTTTGTGGATATTCTTTTATCCTATTCTAAAAATAGAATCGGCTGTTCAACTGTTATTAAGGGGTTATTCTTAACAAAAAATGATAGGCGTTAACACTAAATGTATTTTTTATTATATAATTTTAACACACATTTATAATATGAAGACTATAATTTTCTTGTTGTCATTCTTTGTATTTTGCAGATTAATAGGCGTTTTATTATATGAAAATAATTATAATGTTATTTTATTTTATAATATATTTTTTAAGGATTTTTTAAACTAATAATTTTATACAACAAAAAAATATTACGTAATTTAAAAAGAATTTTGTCAATAGGATTTTTAGATTAAACTTCTTTTTATATTCCCACATTTCGTTTGTGGTTGATATCACGCATATTTTTCGTATAGAAAACCATCTTTTTCGAATTTTTCCTTCATCGATATAATTTTGGTTTAATGATTTGGACAATTTGACCTTACGATATGAAACAACAAACTGAAAGTTTTTTGACTTTTTGAGCCGTGTCAACTTTAAAGCCAGGTAGAAACACAAATTTTTTTTGTTTATCGATTGTTTCGGTTTAGTGACCCAGAAAATTTATTTTCTTCAAAATCCCTTTGATTTTCTAGTTTCTGACTTTCCGACCCGCTGAAGCAATATGCTGTGCGCCACAGAACATGTCTTTTTTTAAGCGTAGATCTTAACACCACGTATGAAAGACGTCGTCATTGGGTAAGAGAAAATAAATTGCTTTTTGATACTTAAGCGAATGCCTGATAGTGAGTATAAGTTTCAGATCAATTACATATCGCGCGTACTCTTTCTATACCTCGTATCTGAAAAGTGCAAATTTTTAGAGACACGAAGAAAAAATTTAAATCTGTGTTTTCATCATTATGAACTTAAGATTTATGCTAATTACACCCTTCGATGTTGGCTACCTACATATATAAATATATATATATATATATATATATATATATATATATATATATATATATATACAATATTTGATCTTTTTTGTGTGTCCTAAAACATGCAGTTCTTGATATACGAAGTATAGAAAGAGTTCGCACGATACACGGTTTCCTTAAAAAACATTATTGAAAATGTATCTTTTTTTTTTAATTTCTAATCCTAAATAACCCTCTAACTGTACTGCAACAAAAAAAATAATATGGCTTCACGTCTGTGTTTGAAACCTTTTCGCCTAAAACAGACGCCACTCACATCATTATTTGTACTTTTATTAATATTTCAATACTTATTACAATATTTTTCTTTTACGTTATACATTTATGATGCGAGTGGAGGACAAGGAAAGTGATGAAGGGCTAGGATTTGGAAAGTGTGCGTCTACAGCCGATTTCTTTAAAGGAACTATGGCGATATTCATCTGGAATTGTGAAGTGAAACTGAAAAAAAAACTTCACAAGCATAGCCGGTCGCGAGATTCGAACACTCGACTTACCAGTCAGAGGTACCAGTGCTTAAGCACGCTTGGCCACTTCGATAGTACTATATTGCAATAATCTTGCCAGTACGAAAAAGTCTCGTGAATCTTCTTAAATTATTCTTGTAGATTCTTCTGGAAACTTCCCAGTGATGGTTGATTTTATAATCTACCTAAGTGATGTTTGCATATATTTTGTATTGTTTGTGCTGATTCCTTATTAATATTAACTAAAGATTTTGATAATTTACAATAAGTAAACATAAATAATTAATGTGTATCTAAACTTTTGGTTAAATCATCGCACATTCGTGTTCCCATCGTCTTTAAAACTTTCACTGTATTACGCAGCAGTGCAGTGCCCACAACATTTTCAATCTATGTTGCCCATGTAATAAAAGCAATTATTATCTCATAACTACCATTTGCGATATTCTTTCACCATTTCGCAGAATATTCTTACGTTGCAGAAAAAAATTAAATATTATGAAAGAAGCTAATAATTCATTTTTTTTGACACATTCTTGAACACATTTTCTATTTTTTTCTTCATACACAAGAAAGTGAAAAATAGTAGGTATATTGTACGAAAAAGAATAGAAGAATAGCGAATTAAATGAATTTTAATTGCATTCTGACAGACAAAAATATAGTTGACTATATATATATATATATATATATATATATATATATATATATATATATATATATATATATATATATATATATATATATATATATATATATATATATATATATATATATATATATCATATGTATATATATACATATATATATATATATATATATATATATATATATATATATATATATATATATATATACCCACGTACGTAACAAAGATAAAAATAAATACGAAAAGAAAATACAAAAAGAAAATTTGTGCTTGGAGAAGTAAAAGGAAAATGAAAACGAAACGTGTATTCTTCCATCTATAATAATATTATATAAAAATAAAAATTTTTGATACAGTAGAAATCTGTAATTAGTTTTTGTATACAGTGATTTTCTTATAAGGATATAGCCTTATAAAAGTAAGGCATATTTATAATTTTACACATTTGAAAAATTTCGAAAGTTACACTGAAAAAAATAGGTTGATTACAAAATACCGTGATTTTTGAAATGACCTATATATTACAAAATTTTGTGTAGTGTCACTACTCGTTCCTCTGGCCTTTCTTACACAATTAAATAAAAAAAATTCGTCAAATGCCTGTTTTTGACACGCACTAAGTAATGTCATCTCAGTGAACGTGTTAATTTATGTTTTTTTGTTAACTCTATAGCCCTCTTGCGTTTATTCAATATGGATGTACAATTCTATAATTATTCAGTCATACAACGATTTTAATATGTCATCTTCGATGACATAAAAACGCTGATTTAAATACAGATTTATAGTGGAAATATAAAATGAAAACACTACAAAAAAAACTAGAAATAAAGAATGGAATAAACTTTTCCTACAGAGAAAGATGCATTTTACGGTGCAGAAATCGCAAATGAACGGTACGATATAAGAATTTAAATTTCATTAAAATAAACTGACCGAGCGTGGCAAACGCTGATGAAGTGACTTGAAATTTTAAGAACATATATTCAGAAAAACAGAAATTTCAGTCTGACCAACAATTTTAATGGTAGGTATTACTTTTTGTCTAAAACTTAAATAATGACATCCACTGTTGGCTGACACATCATTGCCTAATATTATGTGGTTAGCAGCAATATTTCTTTGCTTCGAGGTCAACTAATTGAGCTACAACATATAATTTTGTTTCCAGCGTAATATAACTGCACAAAAATTTATATTTTCTTCTAATATTAAACATTTATTTAATATTAAAAAAAGCTAATTTCTAAATTTTGTATAGTTTTTTTTTCTTTTAGACGGACCACTAAAATTAAACCCCTTCATGTCGAACGATGATCACTGGCTTTAGTTAAGAATATTTTTTCAGTGACTCTTTTTGTCCCTAATAAGCACATTACATCAAAATATACATAAAATTTAAAATTATATGTTAATTATTTAATTTTTGTGTTATCTTCTAAAAATTCAACAAGAATTTTTTTAAAAGTATAATGCTAAAAAAACATAAAAACATAATCAGGTAACATTTACATACTAACTGTATTTAGCATTTTACCTACATTTAAAATGCAGGAAGAAAACTAGAAAAAATGAACAGGAATTATTTTTAAGTCGTTAACATTTGGCGAAAAAACAAAAGAAAAAATTATTTATGGATATGAAAATAAAACAAAAAAAAAAAAGAAAAGTAATGTATGCGGGAAAGTTTGCTGTTCGTCGTTCTGGCAATTTATCCAGGCTGCTACCGGTGCGACGTTGATGATACCATCCGTGGTAGCGTTTGCAATTTTTTATAGAATTATTTATTTTTTCCAAACACCATTTTTCTAAATGTTAATGCGTATTAAATTGTAAATTACAATTGTGTGTATAATAAATGCCGTATCTTATTTTTTTCATAACGGTTCATAAAAAAAGAGAAAAAAACATTACAACATTCAAAAGAAAAACTATAGTATTTTCACCATTAAAGAAATTGACGAAGAAAGAAGTTTCTACAGAAAAATTTGCTGACAGCGTCAATGTTAAAAATTGATTAACATAAATAATTTTACAAGTAGTTTTATAAATATTTGATATTTAAGTCTATACGTATTCATTCTAAAATATCATACTGTCAATAGTTTTCCTTCTCTCTAAGAAAATCTGTTAAACACACATAACGTATTAAATTTTTTTTTTCAATATCAGTGGTGTTTACTGAGTATTACTAATACAAAATTTATACATGAAAACTTATCTACTATACTTTCATTTGATAACAAAATAGTATTGAAATTTTTTATTCCTTTTCAAATTTTGAATCGTAGTCACTTTTTGTTAAAAATGAGTAAAGATTACATGTAATTGTTATGTATCTCAAAATCAGCTCTATACCACTCTCCATAAATCTTTTATGAGACGATATACCGATTACTGTCGCCATTGTACAACAGTTAATTCACGAGATAGCATTGATGGTACTTGTAAGCTGAATGAGCGACAATTATTTTAATTAACTCGAAATCAAGCTATTGTTTTGAAACTTTTGGAATGTATGAACGAATAATAATGCATTGAACTGAATTGATATATTTTGCATATATTTTTTCTTTCCTGTAACTTTTTGCTGTTTTTCGCCTTCAAATAGCGCACAGTGCACAGTAAAAAATTTTTAGTTATGCGTACAAAAAAAAACGTGGTTAAAATTTTTGTGTTAAATAAGTAACACAACCCTGCGTTAATGTAACATTTAGTGTTTGTGTTAGATGAAAATATTAAGACAAATTTCGATTTAACCGAATAAAAATGTTAAACTGTTTTGAACAACAAAAAAGTAACACAATCTTTGTGTAAAGCAAAAGAATGTTCTAAGTACGCTTTTTTTGTATATTTCAACACAAAAATTGTGTCTTACATACACAAAACTAGTGGCCCTTCACGTTACATTAGAATATATATCTACCAAAATATATATAATAAAAAGATGAGAGTAGCTCTTATTATTAAGCAAAACCAAAAAGTTTTTCAGTTATTGACAAATATATTTAGTTTTATTAAAAGTTTGAAAATGAAACAATTTTCTTACATTTTTCTTACATTTTAAGGTTATTTTGTTACAGTTTCAGTTACAAAAAATCATGTAAGCTTACGAGATTGTATATTATAATATACAATCTCAAGTAAGCTTACATAATTTTTTGTAAATGAATCTGTAACAAAATAACCTTAAAATGTAAGAAAATTGTTTCAATTTTAAACGTTTAATAAAACTATATTCGTCAATAATTGAAAAAAGCTCTAATTTTTTGGTTTTGTTTAATAATAAGAACTACTCTCATCTATTTTATTATATATATTTTGGTAGATATATATGGAAACAAGTAAGAATTTTTACAAAGAACTGACTTTGCGTGCTTTCAGTAGGCCTAGTTTTGAGTCTCATTTATAATAATATATGAACAAAATCGTTATAATTTTTGACAATTTTCAAATATCTTAAGCTGCAGTGAAAGTAAAATGTTTAATAAAAAAGTTTAACAACTAACTCTGATAAATCTGAAAAATTAACACAAAATGTATGTCCTCTTGTGTGTTAAACCATTGACACAAATCTTGTGTAAAGATTTGACACATATGCTTTACGTTAAAATAACACAAAAATTGAGTGGACCGTTCTGGACATGTGAAATATGTAAATTTTTGACTGTGTGACAATAAAAATTCGCCATTGAACCCAAGTGGCAGTCGCATGTTCAAAATACCTGAAATGGGCTTGATACGCCGCCGCCGGAGAGGTTAAAATTTGTTATATCTTGTATATATGTTTTATATACGTCTTACTTATTACAGATTGTCTAACAAAACTCTTTTTGCAAGTAAACACAGAAACAATTAATCAAAACAAAATTTGTCGCTAAACTTTTATTATTTTTCAAAAGATGTCATCAGTTAGTTGTAGTCTCAAGTTTCTTCCTTTTTTTTTAGAAAGCATGACAACAACATGTGTATTTGAAATATTTTTGATAAAGAATCATTATAAAATTTAGAAAACTTTTTACATAAACTTTCAAAAAGTAGTGAAACAAAAACTAGGAGAAGAGTTGTTGTGTATCAGAATTTCATCAGCAAAACTTTTATCACTATATTTTAAAACATACGTGCATACAAGCATCTATAAAATATAGTCAAAATCTCAAAAATCTATTTAACGGTACAGCAAGACTTCTTTGATAACTAACACACGCAGTTAGTCGCAGTTAATCAGGTTTTACTTGACGTTGTACAGCGTCCATGAGCATTACGTGTTCATATCTCGAGTAATTCTGTAATTTTTTCGCGAAAATAAATGGAATGTTTTGTTTATGTAAATTGTTGAGCTGTTTTTTTCTTTATTGATACCATTTCGTTTTATTTATTTTTTGAATAATATGCCCTTTAAAACAATAAACATTTTTTTCGTGGAGATAAACCTTTCATGGTGTTGTTTCTACATTGAATTCGACCATTGAAAATAAAATAAATGCATACATATACAAATAGAACCCGTAATATTAATAGGTATTCGGGAAATAAATGAATCTTAACGTGCGGAAAAATGGTTCATTTATACAAGAGGTGGTAAATTTTTAAGCGACTCTTGTATCTTGAAGTAAAAGAATATCTGCATAAATAATTTAAACAATAACACAAATTTTACAGTATTCTATGAGATGTGAGTAAATGTTGTCAGATATTCAGTTAAATTTATTTATTTTCAATAAGTTTGTTTTAATTATTACCTATTAGGAATTTTGCTCAAAAATATAAACGCCTTTTTCCCGTAATAACATTTTTCAACCTGAACTTAAATTCTATACAATTTATTGTTTTTAAATTTGATTTAAGCCTACAATAAATGTTTCTCGATCCGAACGTTAAAAAAAAAAAAAAAATTACTAAGAAATTAAAATTGAATTTTTTGAAGTTGCACTTCTTTGGACGAATTATGGAAGCTACCTGCGCTTAGCACCTAATAGCTGTAATCGCGCGACTTATTTTTAGGTACTTCAATATAATTAGCGTACATAAATACACGCATTCACTTTTTTCCAGGCATTCACCATTTTACGAATGTTCTTCTCAGCTTTTCCTTTCTTTGATTTCAATCATAACGACCGACACTAGGCCTGATCAAAAAACAGTATAATTTTTGTTTAAAATTCATAAAAGGGATGAAATTACAACGGATTTCTCACACATATTTTTACAACAAATTAAATAATAATATATTGGTTTAATATTGCAAAATTATATGCCTCTTGTTATATAACCGATACTTTCGTTAATTTTTGTGATAGGTGTTTTCAAAATTCATTTACATACACTATGAAAAATAGATTTGCAGTAAAAAACAAGAGTTTTTGCAGTGTTTTTGTTCTATATTTATTTTACACTATAAATTCATGTATTATTTATACAAACTTGTGTAATATTACATTTTCGTTAGTTGAATATTAAAAAAAAAAGTAATAAATTGCCTAGATATACATTGTTTTTTGCCTGTTACACTAATAATAAGCCCAGGATAATGTTTAAGAAAAAGTTAGAACATTCATTAAAAATTAAATTTTTTAGGCTTTTTACATATTTTAAAAATATTAATAGATTTGAGCGTTACTTTATGGTATTCCATATTTGTAAATAATAAACAAATATTTTACTTTGCAAAATACCACTTTTATTTTTGAAACTGTGACAATATTGTTTCGGACCGTTAGCTCATTTTCAACCGTTAGTTTCATTTTTAATTCAATTCATTTAACTATGTCAGAAATTTTTTTGCTAACACAAATGAATTCTAAATTTTGTATATTTTCTAACAAAAAATACTCTACACTGGAGATACGAGGAAATTTTTTCTCACACATACATACATTTTCTAATACCTACTATTTATATGCATGTAAATATTTATTGATTGTTGACATTCACGATAACAGAAAATTTACGGCACTCGACTTCCGTGTACCAATTCCAATCTAGTTTTCTCTACCGTCGTGATGATTGTAAATTGTATTTGTTATTTGTATGGCACCAATGTATGCTAAAGTACCGAACAGACCAGTACGTTTTACCGTAACATAGCCGCAATTTGACCGGATTGTAACGAGTGGCACAATTCGGTCAAATTGTTAAACTTTTTAGATAAAAATGATGATATCAAAGTGTTTGTAGGTGACATACACAACAACTTTCAAAGTACATGATAGGTCTATAATAGAATTTGATTATGCGACTTGATCCATACTCAAACACTCAAGTGAGTAAATATATATAGTACAATTAAAATCAAGTAAATATTGGTTTTGGACACCATATTTTGCTCAATTTGTCACGTTTTCTTCATTTACGTCAAATATACAGTATACGTGTCAAGTATACATATTTGACCGGATGCGACCGTGATTGCATGACCGTGCGGTCGACCGTCCATACAGTGTAACGGCCTACCGTACCGGTCTGTTCACACGCTAATGCATACGATACATACCAGAGTGAAAGAACGCAGCGTACTTCGCATAAAATATTACGGCTGTGTGCTTTTATGTAGAGATATGTGCAAGTGTACATAATTTAAATTTATAATGATGACGAAATAAATTCCGTTTCACTTCAATAAATAATTTTCCAATCATTTGATCTTTGTGACGTAGCGCTCTTATATTATGATTAGGCTTGTAACGAACATTCGGCAACTATTCGGTATTTCGGCCGAATACTGATCATTAAAATTTGACGCATATTTCTAAATTATGCATACTGTTAAGGGGGGAGTTCACGCCAGAAACGGTTAATAAACTAATTTTTTTCGAATCTCGTTTTTTGTTTTTATTTCGTTCTGTGGTTCTTTAGAAACACGGTGATATATAAAACATGGCCAAAAAAATTTTTTTTCAAGTAGAAAAATATTTATTTGTGAGCCGCTTCACAGCCAAGTTGCTGCTCCTTTGCAGATAACGCTCGCCCCCCTCTCGATTTGATCAGTAATATTTAGTTTTGGTGTGTATACGAGTTATAGTATGCACTGAGATAATGTTTTTTTATTTGTATGTCTTTGTAGTCATTTTAATAAACAGTGATAAACAGTGAGTAAACTTCTTTTGTTATTATTTTTGTTTTTACCGTTTCCCAAAACTTGTGCTTTTGCCGACAAGGAAAATCATATCTCAAGTTCTAGAAAAGATAGAGACTTTTTTTAAAGATAGATAATTTTTTTTTATTTTGTTCATAAACATGTTGCGCATAAAGTGGAGTATGCTTTTTCCATTTGAACAATTGTAACTATTTTTAAACATTTTTTTTATAATTTCTAGAACTTTGGGATTACAATTTTATAGTTAATTTTTAAAATTACCTGAAACCCATACTCAGCTTTATGGACAGGTGCATTAGGAATAAATTAATGAAAAAATATTTAAAAAACATTCATTACTTTTTGGGATATGACGTTCCTTGTAAACGCTTAAAAACTTGTGAAAAAAGGACCCCTCCCCCCACAGGGAAGAGTAATGAATGTTTCAAAAACAAAATTTTCTATTTGAAACCATCCCTAATTTGAAAAAAATTCCAACAAGCAATATAATCATAAATAAAAAAGTTACTTTTTTATTTGAACTCCTCCCTTAAGGATTATTCCAGAGCTAACATCGGTAATAAAAGACACATTTGACGGAGCATTCGGATACTCAGCCATAGGTTTGTGTGCGAATATTTGATATTCGCTACAACGGCCGAATAGGGTATTGGTTGCAAGCTGAATTATGATGTTATGGAACTCTCGTGCAAAGTGACATATTTAGAATTATCTATGATTACGATCGGTATTATTTCAGGAAATACGATGTTAATTCGACAATATATATCAACATACTTCCTGAATATAAAATCAATCAAAAGTATATTTGAACTGATCTAGAGAAAATTTCATAACAATATTGACTCTGTGAGTGCACGCTTCCAATCACTCTTTGAAGCCTCGCTCGTTCTGACATTGTAAAATTTTTGCCACTGTAGTACAGTATTTGGTAGTCTTCTTGGTGAATTAAATGTATTCAATATTGACAAAAAAATTTAATATACTTAAAAAAGGACCTAACACGGCAACCAACACATTGAGTGATTTATTCGCAACAATTTAAATAAATAAAACATTTATTTTCTTTTTTGTGGTTACTTAACAATTTTTTATAGCAAAATTTTTTTTTATTGTATCTTTCAGACATATTTCCTACTTTAATTTTGAGACAGGCTAATTTTAAACGAGGGTAAAATTGATCATTTTAAAAATTTTGACTAATGTTTCAAATTTATTTCACGAAAGATAAAAACCATAAAAATTTATAATAAGAATTGTTCCTGTACCGAATAATTTTTTTCTTTTTAATTTAAAAGTACCTAAAATGTAAGAAAACTGCCATTTGAATCATTACAATAAATTATTTTCTTCTAGATCTTTGTCGAGTTTCCTTAAAATTAGAATTAATTTACCTTACTTTTGGAACAGTACCTCTTAATTATACCTACTAATACTACGTCACGTCGTCAGTAGGTACACTGTTAAAAATAGGTTTACAAAAACGCGTAAAATTCTTAACCCCTTATTGCATGAATTATGAAGGAGGTGAAGAAAAAATTTTTTTTTACTGAAAATGTCTTTCACTTCTTTTATTTTAGTAGTCAAATTAAGAAAAAAAAATTAAGTCTTATTGTTTAGAAATTACTTAACGAAGCCATATATGGCTTCGTATGCATTCTAGTATTATAGTTATAATCGATATATATGACTTCATATGCGTTAAATAAACAATACAATTATATTTTATGAAAATCTGTATGCAATTTTATTTGCCATTTTAACATAAATAAACTTGACACTTTCCACATTTGGCGAATGAACGGAATTTTGAGCAGTTTTGACATAATTGTCAATTTAGTTTTGTCTATTCGGGGAAATGGTCACCTTATCTGATCGCACAGACTTCAAAGGGAGGTCTTGATGCCTAGCTGGAGTTTTTCAATGAGTATAGGTGAGCCGAACAAGCTAGATGGAGTACCTTTTCGGCTTGTTGCAGTACATTTTCTGGCCACCAAAGTTGATGGACTGCCTTGGTTGGTGGTAGTACTGGGGAATCAGAAGCAAAATCATCGTCACTCACGAAGTCATCACCAGGAATAGAATTGACATGCTGGGATGTGCCATAAAAGCGATACGAAGCCATATATGCCCAATAATAATTTGGATTAAACGCATACGAAGCCAAATATGGCAACTTCAAAATAAGCCCCAAAAATCGAAGGAAAGAAGAAAACACACACGAATCACAACTATTCCATGTTCTTGAATATATAAAGAATGTGTTTTGAAAATTTTTAATTTTAATACTTACCGTTTTATTGTTTAGATTTCACAAATAAAATTAGCACCAATTAATTGCACCGTAACGGTCGGACACTCTGAACATAACTTCAAATAATTTGAAAATCCGTACTTACCAAAGACAACAAAAATTACGTTCCGTTACTCGAAGGAGTATAAAGTTAGGATTTAACATTAGTTTCAAAAAAAAATTTTAATATGTTGAAAAAAAAATAGTAAAACTTATAATCCATATATGGCTTTGTATGCGATAAGGGGTTAAGTGTAATAATTTTTACGCTGACGAAAATGTAATTCTACACAACAAGTTAAATTTTTTGTAGTGTTTTTGTTGTTTTTAGCATTTCTGTCTTTGGAGAGATGGTCAGTGCGCACTCCACAAACTTTTTGTTTAATATTTACCCTATAAGTCGATGGCCGATGTATTTATTATTTATACAATTTTGTATAAAAAGGCCAGGATACGGTTTAAGAAGTAATGGCAACGAGGGGTGGATCAAATTAGGGGGGAGTTACATTTTTTTAAAGGTATCATAATGCTCTTTGACATTGTAAATTTTAAATTAATAAAATGTATCTAAGCATTAAAAGAACGACTTTGAAAATCAATAATTCTTTTCCAGTTGCATCATTCTGTCATTTCATTAACAGTTCTTATAACACTGAAACATTTTAGTAAACTTGACATCACAAAATTAAGAAATTTCCTTTTTCATAAAGTAAACCTATATTGAAGTGATTTGAATTAAGGTATTTTGGGTGTGAAATTTTCATTTCTGCAATAAAAATGACGCAGTTCCTTTTATAAATGTGACTGATCCAATAGAAGCCTTTTTTCTAGTTGTCCTGTTTACCTAATTTTGGTAAGAATGAAAAGAATGACTTCGAAAACCTATAATTCGCTTACCAGTTATTTTTTCATTTTACTTACGGTTTTCAAGGAGCTGAAAAAATTTTAATAAACTTGATGACGTCACTGAACTAAAAAATTCCTTTTTTCTCAGAGCAAACCATTGAAGTGATTTGAATTAACAGTTTATAAAATAATAGTATATTACTTAGCGAGGTCCGGTTTTAATTAATTTTGGTGTATTTTTCTTTTGAAAACTGAATTTGTTATCTATATGTATAGACTAAAAATACAAAAAAAAACCTACAGTACAAACAGTTGTACAAACCTGCAGCATATTCCATTTTTAAGCAGTGGATAAGGACTGTATAAAAAAAATCACATAAAAAATTAATAGAAAATACATAACGCGAAACGCGAAAGGCTCAAAACTTCACGATCTCACTAGATAAGAATAAACATGGGAACATTTTTAAATACATTACTTCATTATTATAATATTTCAAAAATTGCAATACATACATAATTATCTAAAGAAATTAAAGTAATAATTTATATTCTGATGTAATGTGCTGATGAAATGCTTAAAAACAATCAATAACCAACATTATAGCAAATAAATGTTCAAATATCTTACTTTTTCTTACTTTCCATTCTCATTATGCACTTTGATAGGCATTTAGAAAAAAAAAATATTTTAAGTCATTAAAAAAAACCGCATAAAAAAGATTCATGCTCTATTCATTTGTAAATTGTTGGATGTATGAATTCCTTATTATTTTATTTTATTATTCTCGTATTATATTTTATTGGCTCTTCGCAAAGATTGTCCTAGAAACGTATAAAATATTACAAGTCGGCAAATATATGTTTTGCCATAAGAACATCACCATACGCAAACAACTATGGTACAATGAATGTATTGACCATCCTACAATATAAATTTAAGCATTCACTTAATTCAGAAAACAAGCACCATATAACTTTATCTTGCGGATTTAACTCTAAATCCTTGTTACGAAAATTGATATAGGTCGTTGGCAAGCAATTAAATTTTAAATGTCACTTTACGACAACACTTTACGTCATCATATCAAAAATCTTAATGTATTTTTAAGGAAGTGTGCAAGTAAAACGGTTGTTAAGTGAATTTTAGTATTACGAACGGCAGTGAGCGAACGGCCAGCAGTAGCAAAATCCTCCAAATGTCACATTTACGATCTAAGTTTTCATTTTTTTTACGTCTTGTATGTGTGTGTGCGTCTCAACATAGATTACCGAAATAATCTCCCTTTAAAACCCTAAAAATCTCACCTCATCCGTTTCCACCCCCGCCATTTTATCATTTATCTTCGTACACATTGTATAATATATTCCCTCATCCCCCGGCCATTCTCATTTAATGTCAAATCCTATTTTCCTATATTTTATACGGTAACAATATCATTCTATATATCAACTTGTCTTTCTTTGTTCTCGAGTGAATTGAATGTGTATGTGCAAGTGAGAAAGGGTATATTAATTCTAATATGTCTATTCGTATGACAAAGAATGTTTTATTATAGTAACATACACTACATAACATGTTGTCACTTTTTATTAAGTTCGTTGTTATGTATCCAATTTTATGTCCATAGTTCTATGTGTTATATTTTATATGTATTCATTTCATTCATTGAACTCCTGCTTATTATTTATAGCCGGAGAGCTGGTGACATGAAATTTACATATTTGTTTTTCTTGGTGCGATTGTACTAGGCCCCCCCACTTTAGAAATCCTTCGCTGCTAGCTACTTTTGCCAAATTAAAGACTTAAATGTGACCTTTGCAAGACAATATCGATTTGGACACCTCTGGCATCGTGCGCCCTCAAAGTTATAGTGAACGGATCGTCAACTAGTGGAATATCTCCAGTCAGCACATATGAAAATTAGGATCAGACCGGCGAATGCAGATCGGCTTTAGCCGAAGTAACTGCTAGAAAGTGTTGACTGAGGGTTATATAAAACTCCTAGTGATATCACTTTTCACTATAACTTTGAGGGTATACCGGTGCCAGGTGTCTTCGTGCTAGGAATATTGACCATAATATAGTTATAAATACATTGAGGACAAACAAATACCTATCTGACCCCGGGTGAAATCAGCTCTTTGGCTATTTTAGCTATACGAGGTGTCCCATTTGGATGTATACATATGATTTACATGTTAATTTTTAACATTAGATTCCCATAAGGAAAAATTTATGTCAAAAGAGTGCTTTGAACAAATTAATAATATGGTTCATTTCAGTTAGATTTTACCATGCTTCGTCACTTTGAATTTAAATAATTTCCGTTTTCTTGGCTTTATCTCTTTAATTATTGCATTTATGTAAATTTTAAATTTGCGGTTTATTTTTAGAAAAGAATAGAAGATTGATTTGTTTCGAATATAAGAATTATTTAATTTTTTAACGAAAACTCATGATCAATTGTATCTGAAATGAGGTATACTAATTTAATATTATAATTACTGTTACTATAGCTTTAACAATAATAATGCAGTAAAATAAAGAAATGAATATCGCAATTTTCAAGCAATTCACATTTTTACATAATAAATATTTGTGTTATCTGCTGTATATTCAAATACGCCTGTCGCAGCATCCTGCATAACATAGCGAATTTCCGTTTACAAAAGTACGTTTTTCTCGGAAACTAGTTGATATAGAATAATTATAAATATGCATAGGGCTATTTTTGCACTACCAAAAATATAATTTTTAAAGTTTATTTAATCAAAGAAATATTACAGTTTAATTAATTAAATTTAATAATATTACACTTATATAACCGTAGAAATTTATTAAGGCATTATTCTGAATATTTATCCAAAGAAATTTGAAATATGATAGGTAGTAGAAGTACCAAGTGTATTAATACCCTTAAAATACGCGTATAATCAAAATAAATAAAAATAGGATTTTTCCAATACAACAGAAGGAGATAATACGATAAAAATACGATACTCTTTATAAAAATTATTTTTGATTTTTCTTGAAAACCAGTTTATACAGAGGAAAAGTATAAAAGGCTCGCTAATATAACTTCTTACAATTTTTTTGATAGTATAACAAAATTTTTGAACAAGTTATAAATTCTGATCAAGAAACACAAAAAAAGACTTTGAAGCCCAAAATATCCGGTCTGTGGCATCGGGTGTGTCTGGCTAACGAACTTAGGCGAGCGAATCCAAATTCAAACCTACACACCAAATTTCATAAGCATTAAATATTTCGTTCGAGAGTTACCGTGTAGACATAAATATATATATATATATATATATATATATATATATATATATATATATATATATATATATATATATATATATATATATATATATATATATATATATGTATGTCTATGAAGTTGATTTTCGGGCTCTGGAGGCTCCAAAACAAATTTCTGCCATAGTCCCGGGCTTAGGTCTTACCATAAGACCTACTGTAATAGCTGAATTTCTATTCTAGAAATTCGCTAAAAGGCATCTTTTTAATTTTCTTGCAAATAAATATTAAAATAATAAAAATACCAAAAAAATATTCTGTTGAAGAAATAGTGCAGATAATTTGGTGGAAAAAGATTATTATATAAAAGAAAATTACCAAAATTAGGAATATGTTTATCCAAAGCACTCTTGTGACATAACTTTTTCCTTATGTGAATCCAATGTTAAAAATTAACATGTAAATCGTATGTATACATCCGGTCGGGACACCAGTATATGGCTGAAAGAAAGTCTTGTTAAAATAAAATTATAATATGTATGAAGTCACGATGCGTTCTGGAGCTACTGTATTCCTTTTTAGCATATTTTATGTAGGGAAATATGAAAAATCACTTGAAAAATTACATAGTCGGGCCCCACGGTTTTGAGTGTTAATTTTATGCAAAATAATTTACTAATTAATGAGAAAATGATATACTGCAGTCAGTGCCGTATTAAGACTACTTGATGTCCTAAACAATCCACACCTGTGGGCCCCCTATCCATAAGTTAATTTGTATCGCTCTTTAAAAAAAATTATGTATTTCATCTAACGAGCGAGATAGATCATTACGTACCTCAAAAATAAGTATGAGATGATAAGAGGGTTATGATATGAAAGATAAGAGGGTTACGTTGAGTAGGTATTACATACAATAAAAACCCAAGTACTTACTTATTTTTTATTCATTTATTGAAATGCGACTTGCGACTTTTTTGGGCATTAAATTCGCGAAAAATAGTTTTTATGTCCAACGTTTTTAACATATCTGACCCTATACATGATAGAGAGTGTTTGCAAAATACCGTAAGTTGTACGGTATGTTGACAATTTGAGTAATTGCGCATGCTCCACAATAACGTTAACGTTAACATAAATACGGTAATCTAGTTTTTTTACGTTATTTCCTTTCGAATACCGTAAGTAACTAGGTGTAAAATCTAACCTGTAATTTTGAATAGTTTTGTAAATTTATAAATATATTAATAGACCTAATGCTCCTAATTCTAGTAGCTCTTCCATGTTTTTAAAAACAATAATTTTCAAAAATTCAAGTGTTCACCTTGAAAAAATTCATACGATTTACTTAAAAATCAAAGAAACTAAGGCTATTATACTGAACTGTCACAATAATCTACGGTAATGTTGCAAACACTCTAAAACTATATTTTACGGTAAATGAGAATATGGTAATGGTCACGTGACAAATAGTGTTACCGTATAACTTTCAGTAAAGCGTCCAGCCTTTCCTATAGCATCGTCGTTCTTCTTGCCTTTTTCATTATTTTCAATTTC
The DNA here is from genome assembly GCA_035578155.1 of Brachynemurus nebulosus. Taxonomy (NCBI): domain Eukaryota; kingdom Metazoa; phylum Arthropoda; class Insecta; order Neuroptera; family Myrmeleontidae; genus Brachynemurus; species Brachynemurus nebulosus. Next base: position 12,504,344 of record JAPWDM010000005.1, read on the forward strand.
GAAACAGATCGTTCCGTTGTGCAGTTGGATGTCATCAGGCATAAGAACATACGCAGGGTTGTGTCCATATTAGGGAACGCTGATTCAATTTTATCATGGTGCATTATTTTGTAAAATTGTGCAAAAGTTTGATGTGAACTTGTGCGAGGCAAATCACTAGAACTTATTTTGTTTATAACATATGTATGAAATTGTTGAATTTCCGTTCCTAAGTGTCGGTATTAAGGTCTTGTGAATAAGTGTTTACTAAATTTCTACAATGCTGCCTGTATTCTCAAGTTTGATTGGGACACATAATTTTATCGACATCGGGTATTTTAGTCAGAAATGAGAATTTGTCTGCCATTTCTTTGTATATCTCTCCCCTTCTTCGCATCAAATGCTAGCAAATATTTTTTTTGTGCTGTTTCGGGTGCCCTCCAATACGTCATGCACTAAGCAATTGCTCAATTTGCTTATAGATTAATCCGGCACTGACTGCAGTCAAAAAACTAAAGATATGAAAAAATAATAATATAGTAGCTTGAAAAATGGATTTTTTAAGATTCGGAGAAATTTTTTCTAACAATTAGCAGACGAACTCTCCGTCAGCCTTACACTAAATTCGTTCAGAAATTAAAGTAAATGGTATCAAAATTACAGTTTTTCGAGTTTTTGAAAATTTTGATATGCCTACTTAGGTGTCATCAAGTTCAATTTTTTTTTTTAAATTAATGGCCACAATTCTCAAATTAATTACCACAATGCTCAAGTTAATGAAATTTGAGTAATTTTGTGTGAGAAATTTACATTTTTACTCTCAAAATAGCCAAATGCGTTTAAGAAATGCGACTAATTTTCTGGATATGAAACAAAAACTCATTTTATACAAGTAAACACTTCAACTTTGTAAGTATAATAGACGGCTTAGAATGTTTTCTAATTTATTTTTTCAATATGCAAAATGATAGGAAACATTTAAACTTGTACTTGATTAAAAATTTTTACAAACGCCGTGAAGATAGGAATGATGCAAACAATAGGTAAAATATGTACTTAAGAAGGGTTTTACGTGTTCGAAGGCTTTTATATATTATATTTGTAATATAACACTATATAGTATCACCCTCTTCATAAAGGTACATGGGTATAATCCACCAGTTACGTACGCATTCATTTACCATCACGAAGATTTACTTTTAACCCTTTTGGAATTAAGTTAACTATATGCCATGTTTGATTTAATTAATTGCACTCAAACATGTAAATTTATATATGGTGTATAGCCTTAGCTATAACAGTGTATGATTTTTCAAGTGGTTTTTCCCTTCAAATTAAAATTAATCAATGCTGAACGATTTGAGGGCTTTAAAATAAATAGATGAAAAGTTATTATAAAAATAAATAATACACCTATATTTTTTACGAATTCTATTTAAAATGGTTTACAATTTAGAAATTGAATATCAGACTGATTTTTTTTTTTTTTTTTGATTCAAAGAAACATTTCTTTGATTACTGAAACAAATTTAAGGAATATTTCTGTGAATAAATGTTTTCTTTCTTTTTTTTTTGTTTTTTGATTCAAAAAAAAAAAAAAAAAAAAAAAAATTGGTCCGTCTGTCACAACTACCTAATATTTTTTGGAACTATTCGACGTGATAATTTGAAATTTAGCACAGAGATAGATGTAAAATTTAATTTCGAGTCTGGGAGTTAATTTCAGGGAATAATTTGGAAAGTGAACATAAAAATTCCCCAAGGGCATCGGGGAACAAAAAACTTGAAAATCAAAAAACAAAAAAAAATTGGAGAAATTTTTAATCTTTGATCAAAAAAAATTCCTTTAGAGTGTAGAGAACAGAAAATTTGCATATTTTGAATATCGATCAGGCTGGGTAATACATCAATCAAAAATTTTATATGGGTATATTATCCGAATTACTTTTTTCCGAGTTGACTAAAATATATTGTACCAAACTTTGCACATTTTCAAGTTTTTTGTTCCCCGATGCCCTTGGGGAATTTTTATGTTCACTTTCCAAATTATTCCCTGAAATTAACTCCCAGAATCGAAATTAAATTTTACATCTATCTCTGTGCTAAATTTCAAATTATCACGTCGAATAGTTCCAAAAAATATTAGGTAGTTGTGACAGACGGACGGATACAGAAATGATTGCGTAAGTGTTACGTTTGCCGGGTATTTTGAAAATATACCCGAAGTCAGAGCTTGTAACGTCACTGACCGATCTAGGATCGCGTATAATTTACAAAACAGAAACTAACAAAATGACTCTTTAAAATATACCTCATTTCAGAGCCAAAATCGGGTATATTTTCAAGTACAAGAATATTACTGTGAGAATTTGAATATATACCCGACAATAAATTAGTGTAATCTTATACAGTTACTGACAAGGTATATTTTCTAACTTATTTCAACTGTAATTTATACTCAATCTCCATAAAAAAAAAATATGCACATATGACTTAAAGAGACTTACCTTGTTGCAAATAAAAAAAACCATTATAATTTTTTGAAATAATTTTTAGCTTCTTCTTATCTTAATTCTTAATTGTTAGCGTGTGAGTTAAACGTGAAAAATTTGTTTAAAATTGAATAATGATTAATAAAACAAATTTAGAAGGATTTTTTTATAAAAGCGTATGAATATGGACGGATAATATTATTTGAATTCGAATCCGCTGAAAAATATTTGATGCAATTAAGGTAGTAGTCTGGTAACGGATTGAAAAAATCAAAAATTTTTTTTTGTTTAATTCGAAAGTACAATATGTTGAAAATATACTGTGAAAATTGTAGACCGAAATTCAACGAAAACAAAACAAAACAAAACGAAAAATTTTTGAATCCGTTGCTATTTTATGAAAAAAATGTAAAAAAAACCTATGCATAACGATAGCTACAATTATGTACTTTAATTATAATTTTTTTTCTTCTTTTAATTTGAAATGATTCATTATTGCAATATCGTTGGTATAATTTGCGATTTTTTTAGGTACATTTGCATTATTAAGTTTACAAATGTTTAATATTATTCTATAAAATTTTATATGAACAAATGGATACTCATTAAAGTCTTTTTAATTCGACATTCATTTATTCACTCACATTTGCAAAAAAAAATCGCTAAAATTGTCAATTTTTTGCGGCGTCACAGTACTGTTTTCTCGTAACTACTTGACTGAATTATCTGTTTACCAATAAATTGAAAACGGGTATGTTTTTCATTCTATTCTTGTTAAATATTAAGTTTAAAAATATACCCGAGCTCAGCGCTTTTAATGGGTATATTTTCAAGTATCGAACTATGCTTCTTAAACATTGAATGTATACCCGAGTTCAGATACATTGAGCTCTAAATACGGGTATATTTTCCAAATACGCACGTTTGCCAGTTTTAATACGAATAACTAATTAAGAAATGAGAGCGGTAATAGACAAAAAAAAAAATAAAAGAGAAAGATAAGGTTTTGTTTTTTTTTAGAAGAGAATTTTTGAAACCTTTTAATTTGCTCCTGGGGGGAAAATTTTTAGTTACGCCTCTGCAATTATTCTGGCTTATTTTGAAGAAATTCGTGCATATAGTTCCACTCGCTAACCATCACATACAAAATCGCAAAATATTTCAAATCTACATTTATTTGAAATGTCACTGAATAGCGTTTTACTCCTAATTCTTGTGTTCCAAAAACATTCGTTAAGTTAGCAAAATTATTATTATTCTCTTTGTATTATAAAAACTCGCAAAAAAAGAAGTAGCTAACATTAAAATTTTTTTGTTTACATTTTTACAAGACATTAATTAACTTTATTCTGGCTTGAAAACAAAAATTAACTAAAAGCTTCTGCCACATTACGTTATTCACTTATTTTGTGTTTTCTGTAAAAGACGTCCATAGCACTTACATATTATAGTACGTAGAGTACATGTATGTAGGTACAATTTTTTTACCCATATATGACTTTTCCTTTTTTAACAAGTGTGCTTCAGTTTCTTCTCCTTTTCCTATATGAACATCTAATGGAATTTTTCTCTCGTCTGAAAGTATTACCGTATTTTTTTTCTTTTTTGAACGCCCATTAAATATACTTTTTACTATACATATGTAATAGAGGTACCGATATGTATGTAAATAGAAAATTTTGTATTTTACTTTTTTTCAACAAAAAAGCTTTTTGTAATTAGGGGAAGTGTGCCTAATATCGCACCCATTTTGAAAATTCAAGTTTACTCTGCTATTTTTACTTTTTAATTAGCCCCACTTGTACTTTTAGTTAGTTCTTTTAATGCTCTTGAAGTACTTAATAGTTGCGAATTAATTAAACATGTATCCCTATACAGAGAGAAAATTCATATGAAAATTACTGTGCTCAGCACCACAATCGACGTGTAAAAGGCGGACATATTCAATTTTGTACGGTAAAAATATAAAAACTATAATTAATCATAGAAAATTTAAAGGATAGAATGTTCTTTCCTTAACATTAGCTCCGTAAAATTTGTAAAACAGCACAGTAAAAAGTTCCAATACCGACAATTTAATTATTTTTCTTACAAAAATTACCATGCTGTCTTAAAATAGAAGAAAAGTAGAAAAGAATAAAAGAAGCTAATAGTAGAAAGAAAGAAAGATAAGGTATCAACGCTGTCACATAGCGAGGCAAGCTGCACAAAGTATCAACACAATCATATATGAAGGTCACATAGCAGGACTGGTGGTGTTGCAAGTAGCTGGTTAGCTGGTGTGGTGTCGTGTGGTGTCGAATCAGTATTCATTAGAATGTTTTGACAGATGGTCATCGTTTAATTCATCATTTTGTTACTCCACTATCTTCAGTATTAGAATATATTGTTACCAATCATTTTTGTATGGATCATAAAGAATCAAAGGTCGGAAAGATCGGGCATCTTCGAAGTTTTTACAGGTACAGCCGAAGCAACATAAGGTTGCGGGTTAGATGCGCAAATGAAAGAATACGACAACAAGAATTAAACTATAACATATATGCATAAGAGTGTGATAGAAGTTGTGTTACCACTTTAAATCTTACCATGCTATATTTTTTACTTTGGTCGTCGATCGCGCACGCATTAAAAGAGAGCATGGTAATTTTTCTGAAATTTTATCTACAAAAATTATATGATTTTTCTCTCCGTGTATAATATATCTTTTTGTAATTAATGGAGGAAACTGGTTTTGACCGCTTCATAAAATGTCGTCTCAATATCGCCCACCAATAGTGGTCAAAATATCGCCCTGTACGATATTAGGCTATTTACTTCTGTCACAATGTTAGACATGGTTTATGAACAAAAAAAAACATATTTAGTACAAAATAATATTGTTTATTCTTAAGTCGAACAAAATTTCATAGAATTACATTGATATATGTTTAATCATAAGTAAATTAGACTTAGAGCTTTGTAGTTTTATTTATGTTACGTTCTTAATTACCTAACCATCTAAACAATAATCACAAATAAATGTTTTGTAATCTTTCGTTCTCGAACATTGTGATCCACTTCTCGCCCGTTTGTCTGTTGAATACGACTAACCACAATAGGGACTAGTGATGTCGGATAATTAATCGATTAGTCGGTTTAGTCGACTAATTTTGTTTACATTTAGTCATATTTTAGTCGACTATGTTACCTTCGAGTAAATGATTAAAATGATTAATTCTTCTAAATGACTAAAAAACGACTAATTTGACAATTTTTCTGTACTATTTATTGGACTTCAAAAAATAGAAAGTAAAAAATTCACTTTTATGTGATTAATATATTGTGATAATTCGTATCTTTCTTTTTCTTAAAAGAAAAATATTAAAAAGCCATAATTAAATTCAAAAGAATATCTCGTTTTTGAAAGAGTTACATAGATTACCTTACCATGAATTCGACTAAAAATTTAATCGATTAGTCGACTACTTTGTGCTCGATATTTTCGACTAATGACTAATTTTATCTGAAAAACAATTTTAGTCGATTAATCGATTAACTGCTTCTCGGTCTGACATCACTAATAGGGACATTCACAGTCATTCTCGCTGTCATCTTCATCAGTTGAAACTGTAAGAGAGTCAGCTACATCGTCGTCACTTGAACTAGATTCAAAACAGCTAAATGCATCGAAAAATGTTTAAAACAAAATTTATAGAGAGTTTTATGCTCTATAACGTTTATAATAAAATACAAAAACGATTTAAGGTAAAAAAAACGAGATATTTCCACAAAACACATTTTCACGACCTTTGACCTTCAATATCTAAGGATGCTCGTACGTGATCTTATGCGACTTTTAAGGGAACATTTAGGATGCCAAAATAAAGGTGTATAAGAAAATCCAGCTTATTCCGTTTCATTCCGAGGTTGACCCTTTTTTGATTTAAATAATTGGACTGCCGTGCCTAATATCGTAAAGTGCAATGTTATGATTACTGTAGGTGAGCGATATTTGGCATATTATCAAAAATAAATATGGCGGATATTTCAGCTTGAAATATGTCATAAACTAATATTATAATTATGAAAACACAAACTATATAACACAGAGAAGTTATTGTTGCAATTAACAAATAAATATTACTTATCTCTTATCATACAAATAGATGCATAAGTAACACCTCCAAAATATTTGAAATCAAAAAAATTAAAAAAAGTGTTGCAAAAAATACAAAAGTTACCAATCTCGTTCAGCACTTGGCTTCGTCTAATGGCTGCCAGAGAGCAAAGAGTTAGACGGATTGTCACCAGGATTTAACACTTACCAATGGCAATATGCCGATATTAGGAAGATGTACGATATTAGGTACACTTCCCCTACTATAAAAATTTTAAAAAGTTCGCATTTGAAATAGTAGTGAAAGTTAACCGAAGGCTAGTCAGTTTTTTCAGTGCCGAAGAAATATCTCAAAACCCTTATAATTTTATCAATTCCGTCTGTCTGCGCTTGATTGTCTGTCCTGATTATCTGTTATACTACCGTAATTCCGACATTTTTCGGCCTGTGAGCACGAAATTTTGATTTTACATGCTAAAGATTTTCAGTAAAATTTACTACAATTTAAAGTGATTTGCAATTTTTTTTACACCATCAAAAAGAACTTTCAAACTATTGCTTTAAGTAAACTGGTTTTGAACAATAATTAATAAACCAATTTTCAAAAATCTTTATTACACCATCGTAAAAGAGCAGTAAAAATTACATAAAATAGTTTTTTGATTCATTATTCTACGTTTTAAAAGGAAAATTTTAAAAAACTGATTTTCGATTGTTTATATTTTGTTTCGAAATGCAGAAGCCAGACATATTTCATTGTACGTTACTAGTAATGTTTTTCTAGTAAATATCTATCTGCTTCAAAGATTTTTGGTTGCAAAAAAAAGAAATTTCACTACGTTGCGCAAGATGCTGCGACAGCCGTATATATTTAAATACTCATCCTGTATATGTTCAAATACCCATTCCAAATTCCGAAAATCTAACAGTAATAACAATGTCTGTCCATTTACGTCAAATAAGATAACAATTTATTTTATTTTCTTTCAACAATTTCATGTTTAACGTCTTTGGGAGGTTTTTTTATTATTATCACATCGTTGTGATGAAAATCGTCGTCCGCATCTCTTTACATATAAACAAACGAACAATCAAACAACAAATGCTGGTCAAAAAACAAAATTGTGTATCCACAAATACATCCGTGCATACATTTACAATGTCAACTTCCAATTTCTAGTTTGTAAATGTGCCAAGACAGTGGCAATTTAGGAAAAAAAAAATCATGTAACAACATTTGGTTGTCTTTATATGCTCCCTCTCATACGTGGTAAAGAATAAATTTGTTTCTAGACTCCGTAGACGAATGAGAGAGAAAAACAATAGATTCGATATAAATGTAACAACAATAACGTTGTCACTCTTAAAATGATTTCCTTGTTTAAAGATTAAAAAATTTATTTGATTGAAATTGTTTTGGGAGTGGTTCAATACAATTATCTGAATACATACATACTAGAAAACTTACAATAATACAACTAAAATAATAATTATAGGTATTACGTTTTTAACTGATTTTCTTAGCCAAAAAAAGTTCAAAGTACTCAAATTTGATTATTTAATAAGCCTGTTTTGTTTGGATATTGAATTTGATTTTTGGCTTCTAGAGACTTCTTCACAACCACAGGTTCAGGTCACACGATAAAGCTTGCTGCAATAGCTGAATTTTGCACATGGAAAGGAAAGGGAAACCTTTTATACCTAACTTCCATGTTTGGTAAGTACCTACTGTGTTCATAGCGAGAAGTCAAATATGGATACGTTTTGTAAGACGATTACTGCGTCTCCACCTAGAGGCAAAATTAATTTTGTTAACTTTATGTATACAACTTAGATCGTTACAATATGTTTCGATTTCAATAAAATTACAAGTGATTGCCATTTAACAAACATAGTAAAAAACTTTTAAATGAAAATTTTTTAAAAATTTATTTTGCACAAATATTTGTCTGTTGATAGCACTTAAAGGTATTTATTTCATTTTTATATTTTTATCTTCCAATTAAAAAAGGAAAAGAATTAATTGTTTAATTTGATTGTATTAGTTAATTTGTAGTCGTAACAAATATCAGCATCTTTTTTCGAAACCGAATTTGTAATTTTTATTGTGACTGACTTTAGCAAAATTTTTTTGTAAAATTTTTACATGTCTATTGCGTTACTCGATCTATTTAAGGTTTTCGATGATAATTATTGTTTTTTTTTAGACACAACGTTTATTTTTCAATTTTTATCTCGTTCTTATTATTAAAAAGATCGCTCCCTTTAAATTCCTAATTTATAAAAACTATTCCCTTATCTATCCAATTCACACATTATTGTCTATTTTTATCGCAATCAATACCTATTTAATAAATCTCTAAACACTGACTGACAGACAACGCACAGCCTAAATCGTTGAGTTTAGAAGTATCAGATTTTCCACAGATGTTCCTTATATAACGTAGATGAGCATTAAGAAAGGATTTCTGAAAATTCGTCCCCTAAGTCATTTTTGAAGATAGAAATATGGAAACATCTTTTTTGAAACAAGAAACATGGATGTAAGTATTCTGGCTTCTGAAGCATTTCGAAGTCGGATGGTTCCTGAGATGTTACCGATGGAACACGACTAGTAATAAAATATTAACCAAATGAAAAAATTATTTTTCTTAAATCAAGCTGTATTGAAGTAATTTGAATTAATTTCATTGGACAGATGTTAGGTTAGTTAGGATGATTTGGGTGCAACTTTTCATTTTTGCTACTAAAATGACGAAATTCCTTCTAGAGGCATGATTGCTTCTACAAAAGTCCTTCTTCCAGTAGTTCTTCAAAAATTTATACTTCCAGTTTCATCTATCTAATCATTTTATGAAGCTTTTTAAGGTTCTAAAAAATTTTAGTAAACTCGATGACTTCACCAAACTTAAAATTCTCTTTACTTAAATTAAGCTTTATTGAAGTAATTTGAGTTAAAGTGATTGACCGAATTTATTTTTGCTATTAAAATAACGAAATTCCTTCCGGAAATATAATTAGCTCGACAGAAGTCTTTTTTTTAGCAGTTCTATGTGCCAGATTTTGGTAAAAATGAAAACAGTGACTCCAAATACCTATAATTCGCTTCCAATTTCACCAGTCTGCAATTTTATTTACAGTTTTTTAAGACACTAAAAAATTTTCGGAAACTTGATGATATCAAACTAAAAAAAAACTTTTTTAAATTAAACTTTATTCTAGTGATTTGATTTATTGGCCGAATTACGGTAATTTAGAAATGAACTTTCCATTTTTGTTACTAAAAAATTGGTATTTTTGGTGATCGTAGTTGCAAAATTTTCATGTTTTTCATGTAAGTAATAAAGGAATGCCAAACTGAATATCCATGGCAGCAACGTCATTTTAGACTGTTAATAGATATATCTCCGGCAAAAATAAGTTTCACATTTGCAAAATCCGTTATAAAGTTAAAATAAAATTGCAAATTAATTTATTATTCAGAGCAGGCGATACCATACATTGCATCAAAATGAAAAATATTTATCGAAATTCAATTTTATTATACCAGTGTACGTAAGTACATATTATTTAAAATTTTTCTTGATAATATAATATTTACAGTTCGTGCTTTCATTATAATTTCATAATAAAAGAAACGGAATAAAATTTTATCAATAACATATAATATGCATAAAATAAACATATTTCCAGAACTAAATAATATAATTTTTTATACATAAACATGAAATACATAAAAGAAAATTTGTTATTGTTAAGTGTGATTTATTTATAGTGTACAAATTAAATTATTTATATTCTAGATTGTAAATAAATAATTACTTAAGATAACGTTGTAAAGGCCAATTAAGCCCTTGGCAAAAAAACAAAATTGCATGCATTGCATTCAACTTGCAAGTACTCACCTAACAAAAGTGAAACAGAATTGAATAATAAAACGAAATTAGAAAGAAAAAATGGAAACATGCTACGAGATAAATGCATTTAATGAACTTTTTTTTATTATAATACCTGTTTTACATCAGTGTTTTCTATATTAGTATAACGTATGTGCTTGTCAACTGTCCGGTTTTCGACCGAGTTCGGTTCGTTCTGTGCGATCCGACTCAAATTATCTGGTCGCTTGACTTTTGAAAGGCTATCTGCTGTAAAAATTAATAGTTATTTGTGTATTAAGAGCGCAAAATGGTATATTGTCGCTCGATCGAAAATGTTGACGCGCGACGCCGCCAGGCGGAGTGCGTTAATTTCATAAGAGCGGCAATATCATTTTGTGCTCGAATTACACACAAAATTTTTTCTACAATTTTATAAAATGTATTTTTTATTTAAAAGATACTTAAAAAAATAATAATGGACGTTAATATTTACTTTAATGTTTTGCAGCTTCGCAGCAATATTTGGAGGTGTACTTCAGAAATCACTGTCACAATATTATAGGTATATTTCCATCATATATGTATAGATATTTTAAAATTTTTTATTCTTATTTTTTATTAATTATAGTTATTTTTTATTTTTAATTAATATTTTCTAGTAATTTTGAAATTTAATAAAATTAATATTTCACTTGAATAATTTTAGAATCTATTTATTTGTTACCATAGAAAATATAAACAACGCCTACCCGATTTGTAATTAAATATACGTTGAGCGAGCGACAAATTATTACTTTACGCTTTCAAGCGCAAAGTAGTACTTCGTTGCTCGGCAACGAGAGCCTTCGGCAAATAGCCATTTTGCGCTCTCTTCACAGAGCGCAAAAGCCTTCTTTCCACTAAGATTGTAGAAAAAACCAATTTGTTTTGCATCAACTGTTGTAGATAATCAGAATAAATAGTGTTTACATTTAGCACAATAGATCACTTGTTAAATATATTTTTGAAGTTATTTTATCTTATGTTGTTAACAAATTATAGCCACACATTTTTATAGCTATAAAATAATAACTCACAAGCGTGGAACGAATGAAAATTCCAATGGAGGAAAAAGAGTAACCGCAGATTCATATCTTTTTAACAAAGACATATCGTTGCCATAGTTGGTTTATAGTTTGTGCACTGTTTGCCTGTAGTTACACATTCGTATACGTACGTAAAGGTAGCAGCAGCTAATGTAAGCTACACCAAGTGCACTATGATATTCCGTATCATTTGTCCAAGTCGTGTTTCGCTTATTTGTCAACGTTTATGTATTTGTATAGTTTTATTGCTTGCTTCATTTAGCTGCGGTTTGAAATAAAAAAAAAAAAATGTGAGCGTAACTAACAACGCTTGTTTTATTGCCACTGATTTGAAAATTTATTCGGTGTGATTTATTTCCTGGCTTTTTTTCGCTTTTCAATGAAAATGAAAAACTGTTAATATCGTAAAGGAAATTCCTACATTTCCTATACCGAGATGTATAGAAAATGTAGGATGGATAGTGAGAAAATCGATTTATTGACACTGATGGTTGTATTTGAATTTATTATAAGGCGCTTTTAACAAGTAATAATAAATTCATTTAAATTACCTTAGTCCTTTTTTTGGTGGTCCTACGTGCTTAATTTTAAAAAGAACAACTTCTTAAACCTATAATCCGCTTCCTGTTTCATTATTCTATCATTTGTGTTACGATTTATGAGATACTAAAAACTTTAGTTTACATGATGGTATCCCCAAATTAAAAAAACAATCTTAAATCAAACTTTATTAAAGCGATGTGTATTAGTAGGATTGAAGAAATTAGGATAATTTGAGTGTAAGCTTTCCATTTTTTCCTATCAAAAGGATACAATCTTTTCTGGAAATATGACTGTTTTAAGATACCATCAGAGTGTGACCGGCCGAAAAATAGTCAATTTTCGCAATTTTTTGGATGGATAGGATGGGGGAAAGAGGATGATTTTTTTTTTTTACAAATAATACCACTATTTAAAAATACAAAATTATTTTTTTTATTCATTTTTATTTATTTTTTTATAATTACACACACCGGCATAATTAGCGGAACATACAAAATATCTGTAAAAATCAAACAAACTATTTAATTTCAAGAAAATATAAATCTTATTTAATTATTCACTTAAAATTACATGTTCACCAGTCGATATACCTTTATTTTCGGTAGCAAAAACAAGTAACCATACAAGATGGCAAATTTTCGGAATCTTATGTCGTCTAAGAATAATTTAAGTTAAAGATTATTTAACAAAAATAGAAATTTTAACACAGCGTTTTAATACCGACTGGTTCCTCCCGTACTCTTATCAAAGCTTCTATTCATCTATCTATATACTCAGAATGTTGTTATCTATAGTCTCCTGGGACAGTCTTTGCCATTCGTCAATTACGGCAGTTTCATGCTCGACCATATTGAGAAAAAGCGGCATTTGAATTCGAAAGTGACAGACCTCTTAAAAAGATTTCCATCAATAATAAATAAAAACAAATCTATGGAAAGTCAGTTGATTCCTTACTTCAATATTATTTTAAGTAAAAATGAAAAAAAAAAACCGCCAACTTTATTTAATAAATAGATTTATATTTTTTTTTTCATGTTCCGCTAATTATGCCGGTGTGAGCATTATACTTTTTTGAAAAAAGTGTCTTCAAATAAGGGCGGCTATTGGTGCCCACGATTGCGGCCGCAGTTTTCATCTGAAAAAACAAAAAATTAAATAGGTCAATCTGTAGGTAAGCCGCTATGTACACGGAGAGAAAATTCCTATAAAAATTACTGTGCTCAGCACTACAATCGACGTGTAAAAAGCGAACATATTAAATTCTGTAAGGTAAAAATATAAAGATTATAATTAATCATAAAAATTTAAAGGATAGAATGTTCTTTTCGTAATATTATCTCCGTAAAATTTGTAAAACAGCACAGTAAAAAGTTCTATTACCGACAAAAAAATAATTTTTAATTGTGTTTATTAAAAAAATTACCATGCTAACATGCTAATTATAGAAAGAAAAAAAACAGAAAGAAGGTTGGTTGTGTTGGGAACGCTGTACCTCAATCAGCGAGTTACATGGGTTACATGCGAACCATAGGTGTGGACTGTGGAAGAAACTTTGTCAGACAGCTCGCACCAAGCAGCTAGCACAGCTAGTAGTCAGTTGCTTTTACACTCTCTTAGGATGATGTCATCGTTTAATTCATCTTTTTGTTATTTACCTATCTTTAGTATATGTATTAGGAATATATTGTTGGCAATCATTTTTGTATACATGTTTTTACAGGTACAGTGCAACCAATGTAAGGTCGCGAGTCAGATGCGCAAATGAAAGAGTACGACAACAAGAATTAAACTATAATATACATGCATAAGAGTGTGATAAAAGTTGTGTTAGCACCACATTAAATTTTACCATGCTAGCACATATTTTTTATTTTGGTCGTCGATAGCGCACGGATTATAGGGGAGCATGGTAATTTTTCTGAAATTTTCTCTACAAAAATTATAGGATTTTTCTCTCCGTGTATCTACGGAGGTTTTTTTTTCTAATTTGAAAAATGGCGGCAGTTTGAATAAAAAATACAAAATTTAGACCATTTTTTTAACAGTTTCCCGTGTGGAAAGATAGGAAGATTTCAAAAAAAAGCTTCCATTAGACCTTTTAATAGCATTTTAACAAAACAGTAATACTAACTTTTAGTTGCATGAAAACTAAAATTTTGAAGCACTTGGTGTTCATTTTTAATATTATGGTTTGAAATGCCAATCGATTAATATTAAAACAAAAATTTTTCGATTACAAGCTTTCCTAAGGTAGATACATGTATAGGTAAATGTAATTACTATGTCAAAATCTAGTAAAATCTTTAATTTTATTTTTGTTTGACAACTTAATTTCAGTTTCAGTACATTTTAATATACATAGGTACCGCGGTTTATGCTATGTAGATAATATTGAAAGTAATATTATTCAATATTTATGAATGCTGTAGGGTTAATACCATTTTTGTTTTAATTAATAAATAAACAAAATCGGCCAGAAGCTAGTTGAACTCGTACAATTATGGTTCCGTACAGTGAGATCAAATTTAATTTTTTCTTATTTATGGATATTTAATCTTATCGAAAATGCATGAATTTTTTTTTTGTACATACATAATATTTATCTATTACTGTGTTTCCCCTTGTTATTTAAAATAATCTTTTTCAACAATTATCACTGTCGAAGAAACTAGTTGTTTTCCGGTCCATCTATAACTCAATATCTACTAATCCTATATTAAAAAAATCAAAATTTTAACTTTAGAAACTTAAGGGGGGATTTGAGGAACGGTTATACGATATATAAATTTTTTTCGTACCAAACTGACCTTCCATTTTAACTTAAAATATTTTTAAACAAACTTGTGTTACAACAGACGCGAGCACTATACGAGGTAGTTTTTCTCCTTTTGATGTACTGAAGCGTTATTTTGGTATTTTTCAAATTATTTTTTCCATATTTTTTGATAATATAATATTAACAATTTTGGCTTACGGTTTGAAATTTTCGTAAAGACATACCGAAGCTAATTATTTTGCTGGTAAAGGGTTGCCAGATCATATTTCTCTGAATTCCCCATATTAGTTTTATTTTTTCGCCAAAAAGGCACATTTTCAGAAATTTTTCGCCAAAAAATTTATCTACTTCAAGTTACAAAAAATCCGTTTTTTCTCATCTTAAAAATAATGTCATTTTAAGTTAGTATACTAAATTAGGGTACCGTTTTTAGAAATAATTTACAGCCAAACATGATTATCATTCTTAAAAAGCGGCAATTCAAATATATCTAATATTCTATTTTAATATTTTTAATGCATTAAATCGGAAATTGTATGGTAAATACATAGTATAATCAGCGACAATTTTTTGGTCAAAAAATAGTCTTGACAATGACAGAGCTCTCTGGTAAGAGGTTTATTTATCATCATGATTTTTAACCAGATAATTTTTTCCGTATCACAATACCAATTAGAGGCACCAAATATTGCTCAGCGTATTCAGCTCAGTCGATAATTCTACTATACAAACATTAAGAAGGTAAAAAACACTTAATAAAAAAAATAATTAAAATTGATAAATTAGAATGGTTAAAATACTAAGGAATATTGTTTACTAAATTTATTTCAAATAATAAAATTATCATAACTAAACATAAAGTAAGATTATAAATTTTTAGAACTTTTTCTTTTAATCAGTGAATTAAAGGCATACATTATGTCAGATATTTCTAATTTATTCGCTACCGTTCGAAGCGTGCAGGATACATTTCTATGGTGCAGGACGTTTTTAATTTGCTAGTTTGTTAGTATAAATGAAAGAAAAGACATCAGGTAACCAAAATTATGACAAGGACAGCGAGATATGTACATAGATCTGTGTATTTTATTTATTTTTATCAGAAATTACATCTCAATTAAGAAAAAAAATTAGAAAAATTACAATTCCCCAAAATTAATCCATAAAAAAGAATTATCGCAAAAAATTTCCCCATAGATTTCATTTCCCCAAATTTTCACCTCGAATAATTTTTTTCTTCAAAATTGCGAAAAAATTCCCCAAGCTGGCAAACCCTGTGCTGGTATTAAAAACCAAAAAATTACATGAAAAAAATATTAGGATTATATAATTTTCTATTATTATTATGGGACCTTTTTTCAGCAGGAACGTAGAAAGAAACTGCTTCTACTGGTAATGAGAAAAGTCCCCATAAACAAGAGCCTATCAGACACATTACACAAAAGAAAACTCTAAATATGTAATGTATGCTCTAAAACATTTACTGACTTTAATGAATTAAGTTTATTAGCATTCGTTTTTTATTGGAAGATTCTACATTCAACAGACCATATATATAACCAGTTTCTTATCTTTACAATTGAGAACACCAAATTAAAAATAATTTTTTTTTTTTTAAATCACACTGCTGGAAATATTTGAAATACAAAATAAAAGTTATTTATTTCGATTATATATTATATTTTCACAAAGAGAAAAATTCGAAAATTTAAAGGGAAAATATAATTTTTTAAATATTATATACTAATTTTTCATAAAAGTATTCATTCTTCGGAACCCAAAAATAGCAAATTCAATTTGTAAATAATGTTTTTACAAAATCTTTTCATTCTGTCCTTGCAGATTATTTTGCAATAAAACGATAAAAAATCCTGAAGTTTAATGTTTACATCTTTGACTAATAATTTTATTTATATTTCAAAATGTGGTTCCTCTACCCTCGCTACTATAAATTTTCAACTGTGACGTCAAGAAAATTGAAAAACAATACAGTTAGGGACAGTTAATGCGAAAGCATAATTAAAATTATTTTTAGTTCCGATAGAAGCGCACTTAAAGTTTTAATAAAATATTTTTCATAAAGATATGCCCCTTACAATAACTTTCGACTTCTTCATAGGCATAATTTTCCTCTAGTTTAACTCCATTTTGTTTTATGTCATTACATTAATTGATTTGGTAGCAACTGCCGCGGATCGGGCGAAGTGCTAACACGGCACGATCTCTTTTATGTGCCATAACTTCCTAGATACTTCGTCTTTTGCAGAACTTTTCAATAAAATATCATTTTTAGCAACTACATCTAATTAAGTAAATATTTATTTAACAATAATTTTCAATTACATAATTAATTTAAACGTTATGACTACAACAATATAAATATTTTTTTAATGTCTATAATTTAAAATAAATTATTAGTAAAAATTAATTAAGTATATTGTACAATGAATTAATTAATAGCCTTTAAATTTAACAAAATAATTAACAATGTAAATTAGTTATAATTAATTTCATTGTTATTTTACATAACTAACTTTTCTCACGTAAAATTGGCACTAACTAAAATATTATCGAATATACATTTACATAATACGAAATTTCGGTACTGAAATGATATACCAACATTATAATAGTAAATTTAAAATATTATGATCATAAAATTATATGGAACTAAAATGAATAGTATAATATATGAAAGAGTTTAATTAAATCAGTAGCGTGTCTAAAAATTTTTACTAGTGGTTTGCAAAGTACTTCCAGAATGATTTTTATAAAGTTGAATTTTAAACACGACTATTTTACCCTGTCGTTATATAGTACGACAGATTAGTTTTGGGCCACCAGACATGTTTCCTATCTTTGCTACACTATGTTTTATTGGTATTGTACAGATGCAATAAAAAAAGATACAAAACAAATAGAAATGGACTTTGAACGGTTAGAACCAATCTGTGAATCTATAGATAGTAAGCAGTGGCAGTTTCCCAACAGAGGATCAGTGGCCAAAAGGTAAGATGCTTGACTGGTTATCATGAGATCCTGGGTTCAATTCTCAGCCGATCGAGTTTGATATTTTTCATTCACTTTGTGATTTTTAATTAAAACAATTATTAATATTTAAGTCATATTAATTTTAACACCAATTTTGACAAGAAATTTTATAGTAAGGACAAAATTATTAGCAAAACTGCGACAAAATGCTTTTTACTGCATTGAGATAGGTTATTTTATTTTAAAATTATCCTTTTTTATACAGACACTTCCGACAATATTCCAACGAATATTTTAGATGTACACGAAATTGGTGATGTGGGAATCGAATACAGAATCGAATACGTATTCGAATACACAACAAGTAGTCATACATATATCCGAATACTTCACAATGTATTCGGATTCTTTTAAATGAATACTTTGTATTGATTACCTCCCTATTCAGATCGGTTGTATTCGTTGATTCATTTGTTGTATTCATAATTTATTATTGTCTTCGGATGCTTTTTTTAAAATTTTTGTTTCTTGCAGTTACATAATAATAAAATATTTACATATATTTTACAAAGGATTTTTTTACTGCTTCTAAACTTCAACAAATAAAAAGGAAACCTTAAGTGTTGTTCAACTGGACAAAGTGAGACAACATATTTATTTCCTAAAAATAATATTAATTTTGAACAGTTTTATTCATAACAAAAACAAACATACAATTTATATATAATAATAATGGAAACATTAAGTCTTTTTCTTATAATCACAGTTAGAAAAAATAGCTTTTTGAAGTGAAAACTTCTTTAGCGGCGTTGTACACTTTTTTTATAATGGGTAAAAAATGTTAAACTCGCGTCAGGTCACGTGACCTGATCGAAAATTCGTAAGATCTGATCAAAAAGTCGTAAGACGGATAGAAAATAGACAGTCAGTAGAGCAGACAATAAACTGCGTTGTACACTTTTTTTGTAACGGGTAAAAAATGTTAAACTGGCGTCAGGACACGTGACCTGATCGAAAATTCGTAAGACGACAGTACATAACAGTAGACAGTAGTACAGAATACAGAACGAACGGTAGTATCTCTATACTACTGAAACTAGTGTAACGCGAAAGGACAGATATATACGGGTTTACTCCAATAGCACTAATTTCATTAAACATTAATTTTAGAATAGAGATAAAAAATTTTTAAAAAGAGATTCTTGTAGGAATTACCGAAGAGAACATTTGTGCAAAATGTGAACTCCCGGAAATGTTTTTTTTAGTCGAATTTTCTCCGAAAAATTAGACTTATACAGTCTATACGATAAGAGCTGCGAGAGGCGAGACCAGGGGCGCTATCCGTTTTCGGACCCGTAGAACACGATTATGTAAAAAAAAAAGATGTCTGATATATATATATATATATATATATTTTCCCGCAACCTTTTAATATGTGTAGGGCCCCCCTATGGAAGTTAAGAGATGAAATTTGGTAAGTGGGGCTTATTCCGATGCACAACAATACTATCAAAGTGGGGTCAAATTTTGGGCAAATTTTTTTTCGGACCCGACCTTTAAGGGGGTGGTGGGGGGCGGAAAAGCAATAAAACTTTTCCAAATCGGTTTTAAATAATGTTTCGGTCAATTATCTACAACATATCCAAAATTCAGCTTCCTAGGATGATATGGTGGGAGTAGAGGGGGGAAAAACGATTTTCGCTGGATCTAACAGGCCCCCAGCCCCCCAGAATTAACGTAGAGGGTTGAAATTTGGTGTGTTGATAAAGTTCGTACCTAGGTTGTGCTTTTTGGAGGTTTTAATATTTTACCCCCACCCCCCTCATTTTTAAGCTACAATTTCATGCATTTTCGACGTTTTCGAAGTTTGTACCACTCGCACAGGTCACCCGAATAAACCTAGAGGGCTGAAATTTTGTATTCGGATTGAGTTAGTATCAAGGGGGTGCCTTTTGGGGGTCTCGACTTTTAACCCCTACCCCCACCATTTTTATACCCAAAAGAACATGATTTTTCTTGTTTTTTAACAGTTTCGTTCGGGTCAAAATCTCCCCAAATAAACCTAGAGGGCTGAAATTTGGTGTACAGGTTAAGCTAATAGCCAGACACTGTTTTTTGGAGGTTTCAACTTTTAACCCTTACCCCCACGATTTTTACGCCAATATTTCCTTAATTTTTTTGCTTGTTTTCTAACACGTCTAGAGACTCGATAAGGAAACCTAGAGGGCTGAAATTTTGTACGTGTATTCAGTTAGTATCCAGCTAGTACCTTGTAGGGAGTCCACATCACTTTTCCCCCCACTTCTCCCATTTTTACATCGGAATTGAATGCTATTGTTAAATGTGTTTTAAAAGCATTATGTTTATTCTAAATACAAGTAGGCGAATAGTAATTTTAAAAAATTTAAAAAAAAGTGAACTTACTTTTATGACAAATGAAATACGTACATATTAAGTAATTTAAAAATGTTATTAAAGTCACTGTTTATTTATAAATTAGGAATTTTGAATTTTTAGTATTTATAAAATAGAAATTTTGGATTTTTTTGGAAAGAAAAAATATCTTTATAAAGGCCTTCCAGTTTACTATTTAAGGTCCTTTTTTAATATTTAAAACTAAAACATAAAGGCAATTAGCGGATAAACATGGGCAGGAATGTCCTCGTACGAATTGTGTTGGCTTTTTTTCTGCTACCTGTTTTCGGCACAAAATTGAAATTTACTGAGATACAGCCCTTAAATACTTAAAACCTTTTTTTAAAGCCTCGATCAGCCGAACACTCATCACCAGTTTTGAAACCAACAAAATGACAATTCGGTTGTAGACTTTCAATCACATTTCGCTTGTAGACATTCAATACCGAAGATGAAGGGGAAAATTCGACTACCGTGATGGGGCCCCGCTGCTCACGGCGTTTTTTATATTGTTTAAACAATATTGAAAATTCATAAATAGCGTTTTTTGAGCTCTCACCGCTTA
The DNA here is from genome assembly GCA_035578155.1 of Brachynemurus nebulosus. Taxonomy (NCBI): domain Eukaryota; kingdom Metazoa; phylum Arthropoda; class Insecta; order Neuroptera; family Myrmeleontidae; genus Brachynemurus; species Brachynemurus nebulosus. The sequence continues at coordinate 12,525,167 of JAPWDM010000005.1, forward strand.
CGTAGCGAAAACGGTGATAGATACATTAAAAAGTGTTAAGACCTTTTTTGTAGAGAATCGAATTCTCTACAAAAAAGTCAGCGAGAGCACCTGTCTATCTTGTACAGGTGAAAAGATACAGCGCTCCAAACGCGCACTCAAAAGTCCACTTTTTCTAGCGTTCCGGCAGGGTGTGCCGTGTACGATAGCGCAATAAATAAATACTGTATGCTACCACATAAATGATAGTACTTTTATACTGATAATTAAAGCAATTCGTGCAAAATTATTCCCTAACCATTCCAAAATATCAAAAATGCACAACGTTAATATTCAAGTTTTCACTTCTGCCGGCACTCCCGGAGTGCAGCCCGTCTTTTTTTTTTTTGAAAAACAATTATTATTGCTAAAATTAGTAGATAAGAATGAGAAGATGTGAATTATATTCAGAAATATTTTCTTATTTTCTTCTAAGGGCAAAAAACGTCAGAGACGTAGCGAGGTGGGTGCAAGGGGGTCTATCATGCACCGGGCGCCACTCGCAGAAGAGCGCCAAATGTGCGCCAAAGAGAGGCGTCAAATGTGCCCAAAGCCGGCAGGTCTTGGGGGGGCGCCAAAAAAATTAGGTATGAAGTTTTTTTGGCTCGTCACTTATTTTTTGAGAGGAAAAAAGCAATAATGTTTTCTACAAGGGCGCCAATAAAGTGTCGTACCCCGGGCGCCGGTTATGTTCACTACGCCACTGAAAAACGTACCAAAAATTGCATTTTACAAAATTTTTAATCCGAATTTCCAGAAATCTGCTTATAATATGATGATGTTGGCATGTCCATAATGAATGGAGTCTCTATTAGTAAAAAAGACAAAATATTCAATATAAGTATGGAAATAAAGCTTGACGGTAATAAAAGCGTCTAATACATGCCTAGAATTGTCAATTAAACATTGATGATTGAATTTTTAATCAACCAACCTGGAGAAAATGTATTAGAAATGATAATGTTTAACCAATTACAGATAAGAACATTATTCTGAAGTTTAATACTTCCTTCTTGAGGTAATTCTACAACCTCTATTTTAGGAAAGAAACTCATCCACTCAGAAAAGTATTACTGAGTACCATGAAAAGTGTTGTGAAACAAATTATAAAGAGCGAGAGAAGAGGTTTCACTAGTACAAACGAGAATGAGTATATTAATTATTCGAATTCGAATATATGTATTCGAATACATTTATATACATTCATATAAATACATTCATATAGATATTCGAATACAAGTATTCGAATATATATATATATATATATATATATATATATATATATATATATATATATATATATATATATATATATATATATATATATATATATATATATATATATATATATATATGAATACAAGTATTCGAATACATGTATTCGAATACATATTCGAATACAGGTGAGTATTCATATTCACAGTATTCGATTCTTGAAAGTATTCGATTCTCACATCATTACACGGAATACAAATTACTATCAGAGTTGTGAGAATTATTCTACTTGTAAGAATTCAACTGGACATTTTATAATCGCAATCGCAATCATAATCAAATTTTCAGGCGTTTACAACACACAAATGATTGATGCAGCAATAATTACGGAAATAAAATATAATTGTGTGAGCTTAAACTAAACATTCGAAACTATTAGTCTACGTTGATAATAATAATAGAGTTAGATGAACTGCATTCATATTAATGAACTATATAATACTATATATATATATATATATATATATATATATATATATATATATATATATATATATATATATATATATATATATATATATATATATATATATGTGTGTACAGTCCTCATTCTCTATAGTTCCGTAGACTGAAACGAGGGGAATAACTTTTCCAAGCAATGTTCTTTCTTCACTAAAAGTCAATCTCACTTGATAGCCAGATATACGAATTTCTTTACGTCAAATTTTAGAATTTATAGTTCAACTAGCGGACTTGACAGACATTGTTGTGCGCTTTCCGGTAGGTGGCGCGATGCTTATGATTAAAGGACCTTCCATGAAGTTATCATCCAAACTTCTACAACAGGATAGAACGAAAATGAAAGCTATAGTGGGTTTTCTTACTAATCACTATCACTTAAGGAATTATCTGCATCGAATCGGAATATTTAGAGACGAACCAGCAGGAAATGTGGGGTAGTAAATGAAACGGTCTACCACATTCTATTTGAATGCGAGGCATTGGCTCCCATTAGGCACTCAACACTGGGATTGAGTACAGAGCTTGAGACTATTCATCAGGATCCCATAAGGGTTCTAACTGACTTCATCAAAGAAGCGGGCCTCTTACGCATAACTAATGTAAGCGGGGTTATTGCACAATATTCCACTAAGAGTCAGTGCATGGGCTGACAAGACCCCCCCCCACTCCCACCCGTAGGAAGAAGAAGGTGGCGCGATAGTGCAACTAAACCAACATAATATATTGTGAATTTGAGGTTTTTAATTTCTATATTTTTTAGCTATAGGAACTACCGTCTCAACAAAACCAATATATGACGTGAATATGACAGCGTTTATATATATATATATATATATATATATATATATATATATATATATATATATATATATATATATATATTATGATTAAAATCTGACTGATAATTCAGGTGCATCAAAACAAAATTTAATTTAATTTAATACTCTTGTATAATTTCACAGCAAAACTCGTTTACGTATGCAGCGGAACAATACAAACAGTGATGATTGCTTATACGGATCATGTTACAAACTTGATATGAACTACTGTGTTCATAAAAAAAATTATTAAGTCTTTCTTAATAATTAATTTTTTTAAATTTTTTCCTCAACTGATATAATCAAACTAAATCTTTGGTTTTTAAGTTTTACTATATTATTATAGGTGATAGAGTGGGGTTAAAGCCCGAACGTAAAACTAGGGAAATGAATTTATATAGAACGTGCACTGTACACCATGAATAGAGTCAGGGGTGTAGTGTATGCCTGAGCGCCGCGTAGCAGTGACTAATTAAAGTCAAATGGATATATTAGTAGTGGACGAGGCCGCAATACTAATTACACATCCATCAATTCACTATTAAATGTGTACACTTATTTATATATAGGTAACTGTTGGTACATGTATAGCCGTGTGTATATGGAGTAAGGGAAGATTACCATAATTTGGTAGTGTAATGGAATATCTCGCTAACTTACCAATTAAACTGGAATTGATAATGTAATTAATTTCAATCTTACGAATAGTGTTTATGGCCGAAGGTAATCGGTCAATGACCTTATTAACACCTTACGTTACGATAATGAATGTTGCTTCCAAACTATGTGAACTGGAAGTGTCCTATGGTACAGATTTAGAAAACTTTAAAAATTATATCCTGATTGGTATCTAGTGGTATTGGTTCTGTGATTAACATATGGGAACGTGGCACTAGTATCCACTTAGATTTTAAGCTGTAACGTTATACGCATTGAAATGTAGTAAGCGGTTAATTAGTGAGTGACTGCGAATTACGTTTTTGTCATTTTGCCATTTTTACTAACTATCTTGTAAAGAGATTTTCAATTTTCCACAAAATTTATCTTTGAGACACAATAATTTACACTATCATTACTTTTTTCTGTTTTTTTTTTTTTTTTTTTTTTTTTTTTTTTAAATTGAACTACAATATAATATATGACAATATATTCAGTAATGTGGACCATTTTAGAATAAATTTTGTGGTAGCTTCACCCTATGTGGCTATAACAGTACGTAATAGTTTATTGGTCAACAACAATATTGATAACACTCATTCTCATTTCTCTCTAATTAATGACCTACTCCTCACTCCTCACCTCTTTGAAAATCAATATTTTGTCTGCTTAGAATAACTAATTTATTAATAATATTGAGGAATAATTAAAATTTCATGAAACATAAAGTTATGTAAATTACTGTTCATGTTGACAAAATATACTATTGTAGCAGCCTTCTAGACCACGAGTCTTAACTTGCTTAATTAACACGATGATGTACCGGACGTAAGCAGTTATAAAAAGAATCCTAGTTGATACACTATGTTTTTTCTCAGAAGTATAGGAAGTAACTAGAAGGGATAACTACACCAAATGAAACATTATTTTAGTTTTATATCACTCATCTACATTTTGTTGTAGACTATGAATATCCTTAAAGCGGTTAGAAATTGTTGACGCTCTACAACGTTGTGTCACAGTTAAACAGATTTAATTTGGCACTGTACGGCAACCACGGCATAGGTGCCTTTGATCAGAGTTACTCATCAGACCCTACAAAACTTTTACAGTTTTAATTTTTTTTACAGTTTTATACTTTTAAAACCAGAAAACCCTGCTTTATTATATTGGGTCACCCGAGATGTTCGTGCCGGTATTGTTGCAAATGACCATTCCGTTTTTCTTCAAATGGACGAAAACTATGGATTTTGAATGCTCAAAAGTTGCCGCTATTTCTTGACAGTTTGTCTCGGGCAGAGTTGTGCCATGTGATGTAAAAAACCAGTTTTTTACATTTTTATGTAAAAAATTGTAAAATACGTAAAAAACTGTAAAAAACCGTAAAAAAATGTAGAAAATTGTAAAAAATGTAAAATACCTAAATCATTTGTCATTTCACTGACAAACAATTTAATTTGACGGTTATTGCTTGTTTATAAGTTCACATGAAAAAAGGTGTAAACAATATGTCGACACAAGAATGTCGACACTTTTCTGCTGGTGGAAGGCCATCCACAACTGACTACAAAGCTTTAAATTTCCAAATTAACAAACTGAGTTTCGACAGATCAAAAAAACTATTACATATTTATCTCTCTTTAAATTATAATAACAATAAAATCACTGATGATAATGATGATGAAGATGATTGATACCTTTAATAAAATTTAACTGAATAAATAAAAATATTTTTAATACTGAATTCTTAAATAAACTATTCTATCAAAACTATCCTTTCTTTTTCTTGTTTGTCCCCATTTATATTTTTAATTTTCAAATTACTTAATTATTAAGTTTTACTTTGCAAATATAGCAAATACTTCAATAGCAAATATGGAATACCATCAGTAACGCTTATATTATATATCTATTAAATTTAAAAAATTTAGTTTTTTACATTTTTTACAGTTTTTTTATCAAAACAAGTATGTGTAAATTACAAAATTTTTACATGTAAAAAACTGTGTAATTTACCCGAAGTAAATTACATGCACAACTCTGGTCTCGGGTATCACTTTATTTCTTGACGGATAAATTCATCGTCAATACACATAGGTCGACCGGAGGGAGCTGCATCTTTCGAAGAAAAATTACCCTTTTGAGATCTAGCAAATCACTTTCTACAAGTTCTGTCAGAAAGCGCATCGTCACCCGAAACACTACAAATATTTCTCGTTGCGTCAGCTGCATTAGTACCTTTTTTAAACCCTATAACACGACATGATGTTCCTTGATGTCTAAGATTGCTCATCGTTATTTACCAAAAAAAAGAAAAATATTTAAACACTGTTTAAAGATTTATGATACATATTACATGCAACACTATCTGTCTAACACTAACATGTTGGAACATGTTGCGTCTGCGGTTGCTACTTGAAGAAATATGAATTCATCCATGCGGTTCCTAAAATGGCACGAACTTTTCGGATGACCTAATAGAATTTAAAAAACAATTTCATTTTTGTAATATCAAATAAATTGAAGTTACATTTGCATATAAACATGTAAAAAATTTGTCTCTTATTCTATTCAATGTGTTAATACTAATATCTATCCTATTTCAACTCATTGTAGAGTTATCATATGCATAATTTATATACCTAGAAAAACGCATACATAGAATTAGGTATATATTATTAAAAAATGAAATACATAAAATAGGCAAATAAATACAGTTTGCATGTTAGTTTTAAAAAAAAATGCATTAACGTACTCTATGGAAATCACTTACGTTAAAAGTTGGTCGTTTATAGTAATTCCAGGATCTCTGAATTATATTAATTAAATAGGAATGAACCGGGGTCATTTACTAACAATGTCGCTTCGAATATTCTTTTAATTACAAGATCATTTCAAACGTTGCTCCCGTTTTTTCATTAAACAAACTGTAAAAACATTCTCCTTATCAATTAAGATAATGAGTTACCGGTAGCTACACCTAGAGTCGATCCGAATTGGTTTCTGACCGCCCCACATCGCTGACTGATTTTATAAAATCAAAAACGTAAATTATTTAATGAAATCAAAACCACAATTCCAGAACCACAGTTTAATAATTATGTATTACAATTGTTATTTAAATATACAGTAGAGCAACCGTTTTGTCAAGAAAAAGTAGTCTCCAAGAGTGGTGCTTGACAAAAGTGATGCTTTTTGATCAGGGGCGATTAACAAATATCGTATTATGTTTTGAATTAAAATTATGTTCTTTTAAATATTAATTAAAGAAAAAGAGAAGTGAAGAATTAAAAATTATTTATCTGAGAAAATATTTTTTCATTTGTCGTTTTATTAATTTGCTTTGAAATAATTTTTTTGACATTTTACGTATGATAAAAACCGCCACAGAACAAAATACATATAGATTCTATGTACAATAAAAATAATTAAAACCCACTTTCCCACGCTTTGAAGCCTGTTGTTGTTTGTCACTTCTATTACCAGTATATTTATTTGTTTCTTTTGATAAAAACATGCGTCATGCTCTATTACACATGGATTTAATATTTATGTACTTGACATTTTTGATGCAACTTTCCAAAAGTGATGTTGACTAATTTGATACTCTCAAAAAATTTCCAAAATTGATGTTTCCAGTATCGGTGCTATACTGTAGGTAATTTATTTGAAATGTATTCAAATTTTGTTACCATTCTGGGAACGATGTTAACTTTATCAGTTCAAGTACTATACTATTGTGTTTGCAGAAAGTTTCTTTTCAAGAATAAAATAATAAAAATAGGTATTAGTTAGGATCTACCGTTATTCAAGATCGAGTTACCTCTGCAGTAATTTTATCAATTTTCTATACCTAATGTCACAACAGCTTTGTATCAAATGTAGTAAGGTTCCAGCGGTTCTTTACCAAAATAGTAAGGTTACAGAGATTCTATACTAAGAGTAGTAAGGATATATTCTGAGTATTGAATTTTAAATATAAATTAAGATATTGGGGAGAAAAATGGCTGACAAAATAGTGCATTAACATTAGTTTTATATATAGTAACCAATGCTATATTAAGAAAAAATGATAAATATTAGAACTGTTTGTATTTGGGTTGACACAAGTCCAAAAACAAAGAGATTTTGTTGAAGGAGAGAAAATTTTACATCTATTAAAACAGTTAAAATATGGTAAAAATATGAAAAAATGGATGAATGAGTTAATGAATATTACAATTTAGAGTATACAAACGTCAAATTTAAATAGCAAACGTCATAAAATAACTGGAGAATTTTAAATAAATGGGAAAATCAGATCAATTTTATGTATTTTCAGGTCTACAAAATTCAGCTCATAAGTGACATTTCAAGAAATGCACTTTAAGAATAGTCTGATTTTTCAACACCAGATGTCATATCGTCATTCGGCAGATCCGAATACTCAGAAAAATTTTAATTCAATTACAACAATATTTTTTTTGGGATATATGGAATGCTTACATGGGCTATTAAAATCACGTCATCCAATAATCTCCATCTCATTTGGAATTACCACAATTGCAAACAGATTTGTAACATTCATAATTAATTTTTTATGATTTATTTACGCTCAAACGTGCATACATACGTGCCTATGTTGCGGTCCCCTTTGTATTCTATCCGACTCTATTTGATTCATTTAACTATGGTAAAGTGCTTTTTTTCATGAATATCGTTAACTGTTTTGTAACGTTTATGTGTATTTTTAAAATTATTTTCTATACGAAAAAAAATCACCAAGTGTGTACTGACCACGCACTGCATCGGGGTTCTCAGTGACTTGAAATAGCCATAGCTTTCGGAATAAAATTGTTAAGTAAACATATCAAATTTTAAATTCAAACGAGGTTTAAAAGTGAAACGTGGTTAAAAGAACTTATTTTAAAAGATCTTAAATCTAACGATATTTCTCACGATAGGCAACGTGGAATTATTTCTGAATAATTTTCTTTAATCATTCTGATTTGAATTTTTGGGGCACCATTTTATCAACTTTAAATACTTTTTGAATTTTTAGAAGTTTGTTTGTCCGTGTTTCCGAAAAGTGCCGGCATAACTTAGCCGAAATAATTTTAATTGAGAACTTTTAGCAAGGGGAACTATGTGTAATTTTTTAGCTCAGTATTTTACAAACACGGCTCAAAGATGAAAAATCGTAAAAGAAATCTCAAATTTATGCGAAAAAATTTTTATCCCCACTTTTCAATACAAAAAAGTACCACACGAAATTGGGAACAAAATTTTTTTCCTATATATACACTAACGGAAACAAAGGATCGAAAAAGAATTCCAAATTTTTAGCGATTTTTCAAATCGCTGTATCTTTGTTAAAAATGGTCGTATCGGAGTCGTAAGCATAGCAATTTAAAGCTTGAAGTTTCTAGTTTTGAAATATTCCAACTAAAAAATTTTCAAAGCTTCGTGTATTGCTCAATCCTAATAAATACACTGAAAAAAATTATCGAAATTTTTTTGTTTTTGTTTATGTTTTTTTTTTTTTTTTGGTCCACGGACTTGGAAAAAAATTTTCCGACTTATCCACCACATAGGCCGGATAAATTGTTCATTTAGCTTTAATTTGCGGTCTTTAAGGCCTTAATATGACCACTGCTCGCTGAGATATAGGACTTTGAATGGAAAAGAATCATTTCGTCTTTGACCATCGATATTTCAGCAACCAATGATCGCACAGAAAATTGGAGATGGGTTTTAAAAACTCGATTAAATTGTCTACAAGGATTAGCCATTGTTTTTCGAAAAAAAATTTTTTCCATGCTCTACATGAATTTGAAAAATTTAGAAAAAATGGGCTTTTGGTAACTTTTTGGAAAATTGATCGCTGAATAAAAAATATCGAGAAAACCATTAATGTTAAGTGTTTCTTAGAAAATTTTGGACCAAAAAAAAAAAAAAATTTCGAATTTTTTTTTTTCAGTGTATTTATTAGGATTGAGCGATACACGTAGCTTTGAAATTTTTTAGTTGGAAGATTTCAAAACTAGAAACTTCAAGCTTTAAATTGCTGTGCTTATAACTCCGATATGACCATTTTTAACAAAGATACAGCCATTCGAAAAATGGCTAAAAATTTTGAATTTTTTTTTTGATCCTTTAATTGTTTCCGCTAGTGTATACATAATATATGTAAGACATTTGACATTTACACCTACAGTATGTACGAGTATTTGCAAATTTTCATGTCCATAAGTCCAAAGATGTAGGAATTATGCGAGTATGACAGACAAAATTATAAAAGGTCTGAAATTTTTTCCTTTGGAACCCTAAAAATACGTATCTCAAATCTACAGGTATGTACTACATACCAAGGCTACCTATCCTTTACTACTGTTAGCTTTGCCTTTCTAGTAAGTACATCAAATTAGGTCAAGTGATGAATTTTTGTTGTTAAGCGATGCGTATTCTACTAAAAATGTGTAATAACGAGTGCACAGTTGCTAAACCTGCCTCTAATTCAGTTTTATATTTACCCTTTTGATATAAAGTAATAAACACGCTGGAAATTTGTATTAAAATCATTAAATATGTTTATTATTACCATCCAAAGTAGCAATGCTATTTTATTCTCCGAATGCTTAATTGTTTGCTTTGAACTTTGAGCATCATATTAAGTACTTAATTTTATAAAGGGGGAGTAATTTATCTACCACTAAAATCGGAAATATTCAAGAATGAATTTCATTTAGTTTACAAATGTTTACATAATTCTATAATATGCACCTTTCAAAATAATGTATCACTAGCTGCCTTGTACAAATATTTCGCACAAATCATATTTCGCACAAAAAAGAACATTAAACCTTACCATCACAATTTAGTTACCGTGTCACAGTACTGTCACAGCACCCTGTCAATTTGAAATGAACTATGTTTAAAAAGATTATCAGTTTAAATGTAAATAAAACAACAATAGTGAGTCGCTGAGTTTCAAAACCATCTAATTGACAATTTTTTAAAAATTGAGTTAGATACGGTTTATTATTCAGGAGGATAAACTGCACCAAAAAATACCAACTAGACGGTGCAAAGTCAGCTTTTCCCGCTTTAATTTTAATGACAAAAATACGAAACTGTTTCAAAAGTAGCTAATTGCGATATTTTCCAATTGAAAAAACATGGAGTTGCAAGCAACACAAACCAGTTACAACACTATCTAATTACTTATATAAAAATGGCGTCATTAGAAAAACCTGGAACAAAAATAGCTAGTTAGGTGGTCGATATGTGGTACTGCAGAATCTGCAGAGGATCAAATAATTGTATGTGATAATTTTATTACTCTCTCTAAGAAAGTATTTACTATTGAAATAACTAGAAGAAAATACAAAAAAAACTTGTGGAATTGTCAAATATAACAGGCTGCGAATGTGTGCAGAATAAAATTGTGTGAAACATCATGGTTCAGATTTGAGTTTTACTGTTAAATTACAGTATAAAGAGATTTGCTTTATGGGAAAATATTCTACTAAATTATAACAAAATATCTTAGTTTTCATAAGTTATAATATAAACGACGTTGTATGATATAAATAGATAGATTTCTACGAATGTTGTTTTATTGAAAGAATATTAAATTGTTGCAAAAGTATCTAATTGTTAGCGTTACTGCTGCAAAAGTGTCTAATTGTTAGTGTTACTGCTGCAAAAGTAGCTAATTAGAAAATTAACCGTTTATTTTATTATTATAACCTTTTATTTTATTATTATTTTTATTAGTAGTAGATGGCGTCGTCTACATTCTTTATTCAAATACGATATTTTTTTTAACATCCTCGTTTATCGGTTATCAGTTCTAAATAGAACTATAAATCGAGCGCTGATAGAACATAACGGGAATGATGATTACCCACTGGTAATCACTCAAAATAAATTATATACCTACTAAATATAATATACTATTCATTAAAAGCTAAATAATTCTATATCTTAATTCTAAAATTTTCCGTCGATTGAGTCTAAACGATATTTAAAATAAAATTTTTAAAAACGAAAATATAAAATTTTTACTATTTTTTATTTATTTTTCATTAGTGAGTCAATAGCGAATTTCAATCATTAATTTAGGTAAAGTATTAAGGGCGATATAAGTGTACTAACAAGAAAACACTTTGAAACACGTCTTTCCTATAAGTATATAAAATTTTTTTTCACCTAAGTGAATTTTCTACAACGATTTATTTGATATAATTCAATAGATTAATATTTTATTTATCCTACCAATATGATCAATAATTGTTTAAAATTTTGTTTCAGATTTAATGGTAATATTCCAGCAGTGACCCTAGTGGTAAGTATTTTCATTCACTTCAATTTTTTTCTATTAGTTGATTCTATCTAAATTTAAAGGATTCCAATCTAAATTTATAAAGTAGAATTATTATTTGTTATTATATGAATAAGTAATACCTATACACTTTGTGAAAATATTATTCCTATTTTAGAAAATTTTGTAACATGTTTCGATCAATATGCACATTATCACATAAGTGAAGATTATAATATATAATACTATTTTATATGTACATTCATGCTTAACACGTTGTTGGTTCTCTTCAGAGAAACCACAAATAAAGAGCAAATTGTATTTGTAACACCATAATCTCAATGAGTTTAAAGTTCTTATAATTGAAGGCCGCAGTTTTCCTACCATTATCAAATTTTCTACCAATATTGACGTTTTAAAAACTCTAAACTCGTGTATTATATCAACATAATTAAAATTAGCTACTGCATTTAAAACTAAAAAATAAAAAAAAAGTTTGTTTTACAATTCAAAGCAGTCTGTACTGACGATATAAAAACTATAAAATTTTATAAATTCATATTAAATACACAATTTATTAAACTTTTCGAGTAGAGACTAAATAGTGTATACCTCCTCTCCAATTGCCACAAAAACATTCTGTTATACGATTACTCTAGGTACACTTCTATTTGCCCATTATGGGAATCAAAAAGTTTGCCGACAAGCAAATAATAATACTTTGGCATACGGTCTGTCTGCTTAGTTTTTGCTAATAGATGTTGAAATAAATAATTATGTTACATTCTAAAAATTTAAAATTGGTTTTCACAATTCATTCTGTCAATAATAATATTTTATAAGCACTACTCGTACATATATTAAAATTAGTCTATTGTTCAATAAGTGAGAAGTCAATAGGTAAATATTAAATAATATTATTTAATTTGATAAACAGTGGTGGCTAGTGATGTCGAGCCGAATAGCAGTTAGTCGATTAATCGACTAATTTTGTTTTTTTAAACAAAATTAGTCTTATTCGAAAATATCGAGCATATAGTAAAGTAGTAAACAGAGGTCGATTAAACGACTAAATTAATCAAATTCATGAATAAGAGTAACCTATGATTTCAAAAACGATTTGCAAATAGTTTTAAAGTCGTGTGACGTTTATGAAGGAAGTAATTCTACGTGAGAGTAAAATGAGATCTGTAATGTGAGCGTGTAATGAAATCTGTAATGAGGGAGTGTACTATAAAAACGGTAATGGTTTAGTTGTAACAAAATTTGTAATGATTGTAAGGTGTAAAGTACACTAGTAGTTAGTTGATCATTGCTAACTGAATAATATTTTAAGTTGTTAAAATTATATCTATTTGTTTGATAGAAATTAATTCAGCCGTTTTCAGGATATTCCAGGATTTCCGGGATAAAAATAAAATTAGAAATCTTGAAAATCTACTTTGAAAACTGGCAATTGTGGCATGGTTCTTAACCAAGTTTGATGAAAATAAGTCCAATCGCTTCAATGATGTTCTAGGATTTTCAAGATAAAAAAAAATTTAAAAATTTAAAACTTTAAGAATCCACGGCAAAATTTATAATGAAATTTGGAGTATGGAATTTCCGGAATTTTTGTTAGAAATTTTTTGAAGCTTTAAAAAAATTCACCCTCGAAATCCGCATGACCTTTTCCTACTTTTCCGAAAGTATCTGTATATAACAAATTATTTTTGGATCTTCCCATAAACAGTGAAGTAAGTATTTTCCAAATCATAGAGTGTTGGTTGGAATAGGATAAAATTAACTTAAATGAAATCGATGCATATGCAAAAGAATCTACTATTTGTATTCTAACAGTGCCTATTTCGCGATTAGAACAATATGTCCTTTTGATAGATAACAGTCAACCTAACTTAAGGTCAGAGAAATGAACATATTATGAACATATAAAACGATCACTTGGACTAATTTAATTGTGGATCATCAAAACTGAATCAAATAAACATGTTTAGAGAAGAGCTGATATAATAAAGACCACACAAGTGGATTAACGACAAATAGCTTCTTTTTTATCACATCTTAGATTCAAACATTCTATTAAAAGGGATCTTTACATTTTTTCTATGGTAATTGTCTCATATTAATTGCAGCTAAATTCTCTCACTCATACACACATAGTGTAACATTTGGATTGGAAAAAGATGGAAATAACAATTTGAAAAATTAAATCAAATCTTCACTCGTGTAATGCCTTAATTATTTTTAAACAATGAATGAATGTGATGTTTCTAGTTTTATGTTTTTTCCGTTCGTTTATCAAGTTCAAGCATTGTAGGTGGTCAGTCGTTGTATTTAGTTGTAATTAATTACTTTTCTGTTCGGATGAAACCCTACGGACAAGATACATGTTGAGATAATTTAATTAATCATAAAAAATTAGTGAAGCGTTAAATTCCAAGTAATTATCAGGTTTTAGACAATAATGATAAAATAAAAAAATAAAAAAACACCTAAATAAAAATTATAAACATACCTAAAATTAACACTAAAACACAAAACAAAAGTTTTATTAAATAATTTTAAGTATTTTTTTTTTTTAAAAATGGATCAAGTGTAAGTCGAACTTGTGCAAACAGTGTTTCGTACAGAAAATTGTTTTTAATCACTTTGGTGGCAACGGTGGAGACAGCAGTTTGAACGCACAATAAGTGTATAATATTTTGATATAATCGTTACAGTAATTTTTGAAAAAAAAATCGCACAAAGACAGCCTAGATTATAGATTGCTTTTTGCCCTGAAATAAATTAAAGTAAAAAAAATGTTTCTTAAGAAAAAGCTTTTATTTAAAAATGGGCTAAAAAAAATGAAATAACCTTTGAGTGAAGTTTGAATCAATATGCAACATAATTTATAAAAGCTTGAAGCGTTATCATTAATTATTTCTGTTGTGGATATAAGAGCTATTTTACATTTCAGTAGTTACCAAACTTAATTAAACGCCTGAAGCTTTTACAAATTATGTTGCATATTGCTTCAAACTTCACTCAAAGATTATTTCATTTTTTTTAGCCCATTTTTAAATAAAAGCTTTTTCTTAAGAAACATTTTTTTTTATTTTATTTTCTACTTTTTAGTCTGATTACAATTAATTTGAAAAGAAAAATTAAAGAATTAATTTTTTACCTATATTTTAATCGGTTAATTTACCTTAATCAAGCATAACTATGGAAACAAAAAATTGCAATGTAAAATCAATGGCCAATATTTGACAATTCGAAATGTCAAAAAGTTTTAGAGGACTAAAAATCAACAATTTTGGTTTTGAGGCGATTTAGGACAAAACTAATTATACAATATTGCATTGTCATCAAGGTTAGACAGGTATGCAAAATTTGAAACCTCTAGCTCAATTAGAACCTGCCTAAATTTTGATTCCAAGATTTTATCTAAACCAACATACTAACATAGCAAGTTAAATAAAAGCTTTTAAAAATAGTATGTGCAACTCGTGCGGGATTGTCGATTGCTCCACTCAAGCGAATGAGCGTACGCACTATGTTCGTGCGCTCAACCTCGCTTTCGTGGGCAATCGACAATTTCCCGCACTTATTGCACAATATACTATTATGTTATGAGAATATTTCTATGTATTACCTACTTTCCATTTCTCCATATACTATAGTTATTTATCAATTTGTTCTTATACTCTAAAAATGATTTCTTTGTTCAAAGATTACAAATTTCTTTGAACTTCTTTGAAATCTTTTTTAAAGAAAAAAAAAATTGAAATTTTTTTTTAAATTTCTTTTTTCAGTAGTTACAGAAATATTTTTTTGAATTAAAAAAAAATTAATGAAATATTTCATATTTGAAAAAAGAAATTGTTTTGAGAGTGTAATTTTTGAAATTTATTTTCTTTGGTTACCCGCTTTAGACGACCTTTCCCTGTTTAATTTTAAGCTTAGGTGTACGATAGCATCCACTGGTCCCCTATAACAACATTAATATTTAACATTAAAACGTAGCGTCAGATAAAATGTCTTTCATAAAAAATCAGCATTTATTAAGAATAGATCATTTTTTTTTTTTTTTGGGGGGGGAGAAAGGATACGGTGAAATGGTTTTATTAAAACGAGTCGTTTGTTTTGATCAGATCGCTAGGAGATTCCTGTTACATGTAGGTACAATGCAGACAGCTATACATCTTACACGTACCTACAACACTGCGGGAAACTTTGTTATCTTGTACATTTCTACCATACGTGGGTACCGATGTATTATAGCAATGACGATAACTTACCTCTATCTCCAACGCAACCTAAAGGTGCGTACAGACCAACGCGCCGCGCAGTGCAGAATGCTCGCGAACGTTGCAAAAACAGTCAGTTTGGACGTATACGTGCGCACAAACGCGCACAGCTGCAACAGTTTGCGCACAAACAAACATGTTCGTGATAATGTCGGTAAATACTTCAAAAGACATTTTTGTTGCAGCATAAAACTTTGTTATTATTATTATTTTTTATTGCCATCATTATATATAAGCACTAGAAGAAAATGATTTTGTAGAGAAATTCGAAATATCTGTTTTAAAAGTAATTTAATCCATAGTTAAGATAATTTTAAGGGGATGATAATTTTATATTGAAAAAAAGGAAAAAAATGCCTTTACATTTTTTATTTTTAAATAGTTATTTTCCATTTTTGTTTTAATAGTGGTCAACAAAAACATTTTTAAGTTTCTATTTTCAGTATGTTTTACTTTCCATTTTTTATTTTAAATGGATTTTATGAAATATTTGCTCAACCCTGTTTACAATAAATTTACAAGGTAAAAATAATTCTAAAAATTTAAAAGACAACGAGGTTGGTTGCTGCAATTTTTACATTTTCTAAGTCCATCGCGGATTTAATTTAAATCTGAAAATTCTTCAAACATAACCAAACATATAAATTCTAAATATATAAATGGATGCACACTACGCAGTGTACATTTGGTTCGCGAACGTTTGCAAACATTTTGCGCAGCGCGGTGCGTCTATTTGGACGGTTGTACGCGCACGAACGCGCACATCTGCAACAAATTCAGTATGTTGAAACAAAGAGATTCCTTTGAAGTACCGACTTTACTTGGAACAAGTTTGTTCGTGCGCAAGTTGTTGCAGATGTGCGTCTATACCCGTCCAAACTGACTGTTGTTACAACGTTCGCGAACGTTTTGCACTGCGCGGCGTGAATGTTTGGACGGCTTTTTAGTTGTTTAATAAGGAGATTTTGAACGCGAACGTTCGCGAGCATTCTGCACTGCGTGGCGCGTTGGTCTGGACGCACCTTAAGATATCTTCTTCTATCGCGCCCTATGTGACGCTGACGACCAACCGGCGCGGCGGACGATACGACAATGTTCTTGAACGGCCGCAGCCGGTGATAATTCAGTAGCTGTCGTTTCCCGGATGATATGGGTAACAAGTTTTGGTAACATGCAAAGTTGGTGATCCGAATACTCACACACACCCACATCTAAACCGGCAACTATCCGTCTCAACGCCGACCGATCGCAGCCCGCACGCCCCTCGAGGCCGTCGTGTATTCCTTATTATAAAAGGGTCTCTACACACATATACACATGACTGTTTAGTAAGAAAATGTAGATATTTTTATCCTTATCTGACCAACTTGTTATTAAATAGTTTTTTTTTTATTTGTTTTACAGTTCTCCGGTGGGACGGTGGATTAGAGCAATATTAGTAGTTTTTCGCTGCTTGGGTGCAATAAATTTGAAAATTTATGAAATAAAAGTGTGTCATAGTAAAATATTGACTTTTTTTGACTATTATTTAAAAGTATATTTCATAAATGAACGGACGGACATACCAATCTTCAAATTCAACAAGTTAGTAAGTATAATGGTATTTTTTGTGAAGAGTAATATCCTCAAATAAAATAGTATTTTATTATGTAATAATAAAATATTGTCGTTTAATAATAAAAATTTTCGCTGGAGATTGGTTATGAAAATATTATTTCGGGATTCACATCCACCAACGTAAAAATAAAGTGTTTTCCTGAAGTTTCTTTAAGGTCACTTATTTCGAAGTTCTGATCTAATCATACTGTTCGGATATTCTACTAGTGCTGGGAACTTGAAGTTTGGTATGAGTGTAGATCTTGACCTAAAATATTTTTAAAATATTACAGAAAAGACTACGAATTAACTAATCCATATAAAAAATAAAATTTGGAATTACTTAAATTAATCTGAAGCTCAAAAATGTTTCAACGTTAACAATCGAGTTCAGGAAGCCATATTCTTTTTTTTCTGGAAATTTTCATCATAGATATTTAAATATACTAAAATATGAAAAAAAAAATTATTAACAAATACCTACTGCTATGGGGGTGGACCTTGAAGCGATTATTTATCGTATGCGAATGCGATGATTTTTCGTGAAATGGACACAAATACTCAAGTCATTCTAACGGACTATAGGATCAGTATAAAATAGTATATGGAAACAAAGACATGTAGTTAAGAGGAAATGGGTAATGCTTCCTGCAATCATTAAGTTGAAGAATATAGATCATAAACTACAGTAATTTATAATAAAACAAGTAAAATATAGTATCAATAAATATCACAAAGACAGAAAATAATCGCCTTAGACGCAGAAAACAGGAAACATTGAAACAGATAATTTTTTAAATATTTAAAATTACAAAATTTTGAATTAAAATAATAATGATATATTATGGTTACAAATTTTACAAGGCCATTAAAATAATTAAACGGCAAAGTTATTGAAGTTTTGTAATTAAAAAAGTAAAAATTTATGAGATTTCGTCGAAATGACTTACTAAATAATAAAATTAATTTTCATTCTTAATTGCAATTTCGGGTGAAAAATTTTATATTTAATGACTAGACTGATAATATTTTATATAATTTTATTTTATACAGCGTTCTAAAATTTTATCGACTTATTGTTAGAAAAAATTTCATAAAATTATTCATCATAATTTTACCTCTCTCAACTAACTCTTATCTGAAAATTCTTTTATATAACACCGCATATAACAAAAATTTCTTATTGACCCTACACGCATGGTGGCATAAGATCTATAATATATTGCATGAATTCAGAGATGGGAAGGAAAGGTCCCTAACAGAGTCGCCATATAAAATATTTTGTACTGGGGGGCTACGAATAGAACTGGAGGGCTGTCGTAAAACGTAAAAATATTATCAATCTTTTTAAAAATCAGTTTTACGACGTTTTACTATTAATACCACATCGTTAATGTTATTTTGTGTCTGTTTGTGTTTTTTCATTGCCAATATTATGAATCATTTTGCTTGTTATATGTACATACATATCTTATGTTTTTCTAATGCAAAAACAAAACCATGTTCAATCTTGTGAGCGACCTACTAGAGTGATACAGTCTACTAATACAATCAATTTTGTTTACATTAAAGCAGGTATAAAGAAGGTGACATATACATATTATTAATCACAAAGGAATTAGAGATATTGTTTACATTATAAATGATTTGAATTCGTCTAAATTAATTTCTATTACAGTCGACCACTTATTTATTCAACATTAATTTTTTAAATTATTTTTAAAATTAAAATTATATATTAAATTATGAAAAATGGGTATTTTTTGATTTTTACTGATTTGTTTTTTAAAGCTTCCTTAGGCTAGTCATCAAATCCAGGGGAAAATCTTCAGCCTTGTAATAAAATTTATAGCCCCCCAATTCAAAATATTTTATATGGCGATTCTGTTAGGAACCACTGTTCTCCCAAGTCTAGTGATGTTAGTTTTACCTATATTTAAAAATTTGATTGGAATTGCCATTCAAAAAAGACCATTTATAAAATTTCTCTTATTAGAAAGAAGAAATACGTTAATATAAAAATGTCACAGTTAAAACCGTTAAAGCAATTGATCTCAGTCCATTCTATTCCTTTTTTGACATCCTCTCTCTGATTTCTTCTTTTCACCGAAGAACTTGTTCGACGGTTTCTCCTCGACGTTGTCTGAACGGGATACATACAGCACATAATCAGGAGAACAGGACACAATTCTAGCTGGTGGTTGACATTCATTCCATATTATATATTGCACGTATACCAAACTGGGACACACCCACGTGTGGTTGTAGTAGTGAGTAGTGAGTAGTGGAGCAGAGGCACATATCAGAAACTTGATTTTCTTCATGGCTTATTTTATTATAAATGACACATTTTTACTTTACTGTCAACGACTATTAGCTTTGGTTGGTGGAATGGTGCCTGCCGTATGTTCAATGAAATTTTTCATTATAATGATTTCAAAAATTATACTTCTACGTATGCTTCATTTCAGTTTGACCTTTCCGGTTTTCAGTTTTTGTTAATTAGCTACTAGAATTATTTTACACTTAATAAATGAGACAGAATGTCTTCGTATCAAGAAATAAAAAGTTGCCAAATATGTGGGACGAATTGATGTTATAATTGTTATAAGTTGCCCCGAATTGTATTACAGATATTTCAGTGAAAATACATACGGATAGAATATCCCACTTTATTCGTACCTACGGCTGGTTTTACAGTCCCATTTAAAATCGACTTTAACCCTAAAATTAATTTGAAAACAAATTTTATTTTTGATACTGTTTTAGAATCAAATTTTTAAGCATCGTTAGTGTAAAAGTCGACTTTAAGCTAAAGTGAGAATTACCTCAACTTTTACTTTTTAAGGCTGGCTTTAATAAGTTGCTGTTATTGCTGATTAAATACATAACACTAGTCACATTTTCTAAATGAACTGGGTCACTTTAACAGACTATTTAGAAATTTAACATAATAAAGAAAAAATTGAAGTTCATGACGTCACCATGTATAAGAAGTTTTTTAAAAGCTTCAAAAACTGTAATTTAAATCGCTATATTGAGTCGTACTGTGGGCTGGATTATACATAATAATAAAGTTTTTCCCCTTAAGGACCTACAAAAAATATACAATATAACTTTTCAATTTCAAATATTATCGAGTGCTTGTGAAACACTACTACGCATGACAGACTTTTGTCTACATTTAAAACACACGTAGTATTCATATGTTCACTTATCGTTCAGTTAAACTGAAACTTTAAGCACTCGACTTCCTTGGTTAACATGACCAAAAACCACATATGTAAATTAAAAATCACAAAGTGATTGAAAAAATTATCCGGATCTGCCGGGAATCGAAACCAGGATCTCCTGGTAACCAGTCAGGTGTGCTATCCATTACACCATCGATCCTTTGCTCGACAGGCGCCCGATACAGACAACATTCAATCACCTATGTGTATGTACTCTCTATAATAGATCTCTCTCTCTATATATTATAGATATACGTGTGTTTTAAAAGTTGATCCAGATAAAAATTTATAATCACACCAAACTTCATTAAAATTCGTCCAGTAGTTTTTACGTAATGGGTGTACAATGTACATGCTTAAAATAGTTTTTCCATTTTCCCGTGGGAATGAGACATTTTCCCGGAATAAAAAGTACCTTAGATGTTGACCCAGGTAACAAGTTATCATCACACTAAATTTCATTAAAATCCGTCCAGTAGTTTTTGCGTGATGCGAGAATAGACAGACAGACAGAAAGACAGACCGACAAGAATTTTAAAAATCGCTGTTTTGATATCTACATCGATAACTATTTACAGTACCAGTACAACTTTCAAAAATATTCCATGTACGGAAAAGGTCTCCTTACAGTTTTATTATATGTATAGATTATGCAAAATTATTTACTTTAAAAACTATAGTAATATATTTTTAAATTTATGTTGATCTACTCGTAATTATTCTAAAAATAATTTTCTGACAATATCTAATTTAAAAATTCTTTAATGGCTTGAAAAGTTGGTTGATTTCCAATGATTTTTATTGCCCTAGTATGTAATTATTACTTTCAACACTAAATTTCAAAGCAGTCAGTTAGTGTTCCAAATTATGATTTTTGGACAATGAAATTTTTGAAACTATTCTAGCTAAACGTATGAAATTTGGAATACATATATTTCTTCTTTTAAACAATTATCATTATAAGGGCTAATAAGCATAGTCACTAAAAGGTATGAAATAAAAGCTTTTTTAAAAAACCGACTTCAAAAAGTAAAAAATAATTAATATCGCGGACTTTGAAGTCAGGCCGGGCGTGTAGTATTTAAAAAATGTAGATCTTGAAGAATTCATGAATTTTGCAACAATATCTGATAGCAGTTTTTTTATACGACACCCCTCCTGACTTCAATATTCGTACATTAAATTATTTTTTACTTTTTGAAGTCGGTTTTTTATGTATATTTTATTTAATAATTGGGAAATTCCTAAGTAGCCGTAGTTTTTAAAACAGTAACCATAATTGTTTCAATCGTTGTAAATGAAAATCGATTTTGTTCAATATGATCTCTAGTTTTTTAGGGAGCAATTTAAAAAAAATGTAGGTAAATTATAAAAATAATTGTATTGACCTTTTTAGATGTAAATTTACAATAAGCTTTTGGAGGAACCATTTTCAGTAAATAGCACTTTGATTAATCTAACTTATTGGTACTGTTAGTGAATTAGACCACCTATGAATGATGATTTTATTTTAGTGAATGTATAAATAAATTCTATACAGATGCATACACTGAAATGAGAGTTTATATGTGAGAATAAATCAATAGTAATTCTAGTCAGTTAAAATACTATTAAACTATTTATGTTTATGTATTGCATTCGAATGCATATATTCACATACACATATATATTATGTCATTGTGTGAAACAAGACAACCACAAGAAATTGACTAGTGAAATACAAATAGTTAAAATAAAATAATAGACAAAAGAGACAGAAAGGCAACAATTGCATTACTTAAAATATATCAATTCATTTATACAGGCTGTATATGTAATTTGAGAATTGCCATTCTTATTGCTTCCGTAGTTTTTCTATGGTTTTTTATGCAATTTTTAAAAATTGTGCGGTATAGTTCCTATATGTTCCCCTGCGAATTTCATCGCAATTGGGGTCATAGTAGTCACTGCGCTACCATGAAATCGCATTAAGTGCCAATATCTTATCTACTTCTAGTCCCGTTTCAGACAAAGGATCCAGAACGTTTAAAATTTTGTCATGGCTGTTACACTCTCATAATTCTTATTTCGTTTGGCTTATGAATATGAAATTTTAATAATTCCGCTTGTTCTCTTTCTTCCCATACCATATCGTGTGAGACACCGCTAAACAAACAGATGAGACAGATCAAGCCTACCTATAAACAAGTGAAATCTTAAAGTTGCAATAAGTAGCAATTTACACCACTACTACTTTAGTCTGTTACTGACTGCCGTCGTGTTCACGTCAAAATAAAAATCATGTTTTTTTAATCAACTCGTGAAATTTAAACAGAAAAAAATGTGAAGTGTGTCGTATTTAAGTGTAAAAATTCTATTGAATAAAAAATTTCTCAAAATAAAGGGATATCTTTCTTAAAATAAATAAATTTATTTTTAATTATTGACTGGTGGTAACTTACGATGGCCATCATAGTGTATAATGTATGTATGCGAACTGCACATATTATCATCAAAATATATTACTAACACATTGGTATATTCGTGTCCATACATCGTGTGTTGTGATTGTATGTGTGCTGTGTTACGTCACCCATCGATTACAGTGGGAACAGTTTGGTAGACATTCTAGTTTGACCCCTTGGCTAAACCGGACTCTAAAAGTGAAGTTGAGGCTCCTCTAACCATTGCTTAACACTATTAGGCACCGTCTGCGAAATATTCAACTTCCTAGTGAGTTTTTCGTCTCCTTTTCTCCTTGTAACTTTTCAATCAGTGACCAAGAAATTTAAAACCAATACAGACGCTACCACTTTAATAGAAGACTCAGTTAAAGTTAATTTGGACAAATCATATTGGTAATTTTCGGGAATACTGACAACAAAATTGTTAATTTAGACGAAATTATTTATTTTGGATCGCTAAGAGAAATGCGGATAATTAATAAAATTTTCCACAATGCTTATTATACAACTGTCACAAAACATAAATTAGTTATATTTTGATGACAATTTCCGGAACAGAGACTTTATTTAAAGATGAACAACAGAGTTCGAAACGATTGTCATAACTAGTTTTTTGTAGAACCAAAATCAATTAAAAGTACACGCTATATGTACTCGAACTCGATATATTTCGTACATTTCGTACATAGATGGCGTGAGTATTTAACAATAAACTACTTATACATAATACAAGTGAGTACAAAAGATATGGATGGGCAGATAAATTGTCATTTCATGAAAACCACATTTTAGTACATTGCAGTGCAGTATACTACGCTACAATATGACTGTGTTTTCTAGATACATCCAAATATACATAATATAGTTAGTATACTCGAGGATTTTACTTACTTGATACTATAATGTTACCAACCTTACAAATATCTATACATGTATACCGGCACTCACAGTGGATATCGTCCACTTTTTTATTGATTGATAAATTTTGATGTTTTAGTATATTGTTAATTTGATTTTCTTATGTGAATTCAAATTTAAAATTTTTAGAAAATATGAAATTAATAATCCTAAAAAACATGGCAAAAGGTTTTTAATGTTCTGAGGGTATAACAGAGGTAAATCTCATGTAATCAGTCAAAACTAAAAAGAAATTGCAAATTTCAGGTTCATTTCCTTACCTATTATCAGCACAATGACCTTCAATATAAATAGTTTTTGACAAAAGAAGCGTTATTACCAGTGCCGCACCATTAGTTTGCGCTATTTAATTGTTTAATTCTACTTACTAGGTGGAAGAATGGGGCCGCGCCAGATTGAATATTAATAAGAATTTAACTATCAGATGATTTGCCATCTAAATTAACAATTTTACGAAAAGAAATCTTAACTCGGAATATTTTCGAAATTTAGTACCAGGTACCGATTTTCCTATTGTCTTGTTGCAATCGGTAACCATTTGTTTAAACACAAGTTGTTAACCAGGCCAGTAAACCAAAACAAACAACCAAAAATATATCGAGAATTTACTAATCAATACTTTCTGCTGACTCTGGTAAAAATGACGTAATTATGTGGGTCAAATAATAATATAAAAGAATCGTAAAAGACGATAATCAGGGAGAAGTCGAAAGAAAGCCAAAGTGAAGTCAGAGAGAAGTCGAAGGAAAGTCAAAGTGGGAGTCGAGTCACGTCAAACTAAGGGAAGCAGAACAGTGTCGAGTAGAGAAGAGCGTTGGAGCCGGTAGCTAGTTGCTAGCAGGGGGTGGCTAGTAACTAGCAGTGGGAAATGTGCTACTGAGGGTTATTTAACATACTAAGGGTCGGATTTGGGAAGTTTGTTTTGGTAGCCAATAGCAAGAGCTTGTAATTAAACAACGGGAAAACGTGTGTCTAGGTGAGTCCTAATTCTTTCGCTTTTATATTATTCTATCATTTGTTTATATAATGTGTATCTATAGTTTTTTTGGGGAAGCGATTCCCATTTTCTTTTTATAACATTTGTTCATGTTCCTATTTTTTATGTAACCACTATTTATTTGCTTTTTTTGTCAATAAAATGAGTTGAAACCATTTTTTTATTGACTGAACAATGTACACCCTTAAATTCCCGCAACTCAACCGTGGTGATCTGGAGTTCGAACCCCGGCCTTTTTGAGGGTCTTTCATCGCTACCGTTAACATCCAATTTAATCCCTTAAAAGGGAGAGTACTCCCGTTTTAACAAATGGCGGCAACGGTGGCTAAAAACTACTACCGTCTTTAACAGTCTGTAACGAATATTTTGCTGGGATATTTTTCCTTTTCTGGGAATATTTTGAGTGTTCCGGGGAATTAAATTTTTGAACCTCGGTTTTTGTTCTCAGAGTTCCAGTTATGAAACAATTAAATTATCTTATTAATTTTTAGTTCTGTGTAAGATCTGTATATAGAAATTTCCCAAAGTATTAAGTAACGATTACAAAACTGTTTGCAAACTGAAACAAAAAATTATTAAAAAGTCGACGATTTTCTCTGTGAGTGATTGTATATGAGCAAGTACTTATACATGGATGTGTCCGTCTGAAAAACTATAGTAAACTGGAATTGAAACTTTAAAGTAAGTAATCGTATAGTTAGAAACTTTATTACACATAAATGTATTTTAAACTATTTCATTTTGTAGATTTATTTCTTTCATGAAAACCTCTTTGATTTTTGAATGTGCTATGTATAGTTTGTTGTTATATTTATACGTCGATCGATATTATGAACTATTAAAGTTACAGACACTGTTTTCTTCATACATTAAGCAGAAGAGTGGATGCAGGTTGGGGGTCCTGCATAACTCCTCTGAACAGAAAGATTGATTATCATGGTTAATTTGGTGATATCATTACGTATACTAAAATTTAGAAACCGTAAATAAAGTGATGGAATGATGAAACCGGAAACAAATTGTAGGTTTTCGAAGCCGTTCTTTTCATTTTCACAAAAATTAGGCACGTAGAATCACTAGACAAAGAAATATCTATCAGATCAGTCACAATTATAAAAGGAATCGGGTCATTTTGGTAGCAAAAATGAAAAGTCCGTACACAAATTACCCTAAGCCAACCAATCACACTAATTCAAATCACTTTCATATGGTGTGCTCTGGGAAAAAGTAATTTTTAGCGAATTTCGAGAATGGAAATTCAGCTATTACAGAAGGTCTCATGACGCGACTTGAGCCCGGCACTATGGCAGAAATTTGTTTTGAGGTACCTAGAAACGGAAAATAATATTCACTAAAAGTTATATATATATAATATATATATATATATATATATATATATATATATATATATATATATATATATATATATATATATGTATGTATCAGCACGATAATTCTCTGGCAAAACTTTCTAGGCTTACGAAATTTGGTGAGAACGTTGGAAGTCCAAAAATCTTGGATGAATTCTTCAGCCAGACATGTCGGATGCCAGGAACATTGTTTTTGTTCTTGCAAAAAATTTGTTTTTTGCCAAAATTTGCTATAATTTAAAAGTTTTTGCCACAATTTCTTACACCATTGCAAAGACGGAAAAAAATCACATAAAAAAGGTTTTTGAACCATTATTCTAGGTCAGCTAGTTTTTGAGAAAATAAGAAGAAAAAGTCAATTTATTATTTTATGGAGATATCTGTAAAAATGGAGCCAAGTACTTTTTGTGTTGATGCTTCAATATTTATTTAAAATACCCCTGTCGCAGCATCCTGCATAACATAGCGAATTTCCATTTACAAAAGTACGTTTTTCTCGGAAACTAGTTGATATAGAGTAATTGTAAATAAAAAAAACCTTTTTATGTGATTTTTCCGCCCCATTCCGCCAAATTTTTTTCACGAAAAATTTCATTTCACGAAAAAAATTTGGCGCAATGAAGCGAAAAAATCACATAAAAAGGTTTTTTTTATTTACAATTACTCTATATCAACTAGTTTCCGAGAAAAACGTACTTTTGTAAATGGAAAGTCGCTATGTTATGCAGGATGCTGCGACAGGGGTATTTTAATCTGTTTAATGACATCATCAAGTTAACTAAATTTTTTCAATTCCTTAGAAGCCGTAAGTAAAATGATAGATTAACGTGGAATGTGATGCGGGCGCCTATAAATTTAGTACCATTATCATGTATATAGCAGTTTCTTGAACCTAAAGTTCTTTTTTAACTAAAACATTATAGTTAAAACAACAAAGCGTTAAGTCATTGTGAAATACAAAATACGTATAAATATTTTATGACAGTCGTTTATCCCCGATAGGATTTCGCATAAATAAGAGAGTAGCAGCATTATGGTAAGTCGTAAACATTTTGGTCCATATATTATGCAGAGGAAGTTATAAAATAAGGGGTTAGGGGGAAACAAACGAACGCTTTAGCAAATTTTAAATTTATATTATAAACTTTAAGTTAATCAGTTAATTTCAATAAAGTTATGACACAAGAATAAATAAAAATTATGATAAGCGAATTTCAGAAAAAAAAATCAAAAATCCCGATCGCGTAAAAAGCGGATTAAAAAGAAAATTAACAACAAAGATAAGCAGTCAGAGGTATCAGATATTTTTGTTAAGCTTGCAACATGTGGACAATGGTGGACCACCCCGTCCCGTCGAAGGCACGGGGCGGCCTGTGATGCCGAGCCCCAGCTCAACACGAGAAAAAAATATACGGAAAATAAAAATAGCCTTGACGAGTAAGAAAACCTATTACATTTTTAGAGTTAATAGTGTGGTCCCCTTTACTACTGGACTTGGACCCCTCTATCTAGAGTGTGACTTGGGAGGAACCTTCCCTACCTTCCCAAATTCTTCTACTGCCACTGCATATATGTATACTGGGGACGTGAAATTAAGCTCAAAAAATTCAACACCTTTTGTCCAGTGATTCTTCTTTAACTTTTTTAAAAAATCGATAACAATTTTTTTTTCGATTATCGCCAACTTTGCTTATAAAAATCAATGAAACTTGGACGAAGGAGATCTCCGTTATTTCGATTGGTCACTAAGTCTACGTTTTAAAAAAACCTAGTTAAAAAAATGTGTTTAATAACAGCTGTTTCAAGCGCATAAAAATCAAATAAAAATTAATATTAATAAGTGTTTAACTAAAACGAAGCATATTGTTAAAGATTGTTTTAATTCTATTTCACAAATTTGTTACAAAATGTATGAAAACTATATAAACTTATAAAAATTAAATTTTCCCTAAATATTTATTTATACAAACTTTAAAGATACCATAGAATAAGAATATATACCTATGTTTAGAACTTTATAATCACATCATTACGAAAATTATTAAATATTCAAAGTAAATGTTTTACGTCTCATTACGACAGACATGCATATTGTTACATATAGGGGAAAGTCAGGAGAAATGGCTATTTTTTCTTACCAACAAACAAATACGACTTTATTTTACGTTAGGAAGTCTGTAACATGTTTCGCCTTATATTGCCATTAACGAACAATATTAAATATGAGCTTATATGCCCAAGCAACCTCCCATAGAATCAAAAAAATTACCACTTTCCCCTATACATGTATTCGAAAGTTATAGTAAGTATGAGTATACTAAATCTTTTAAGACATTACAATAATATTTGCTTTAAAAGTTATGTTTAAGAAATTTTACTATAAGATGAAAAGTTTTCAGAAAATTTTCATGTAATTATCGTTTTAGTAGTTTTCCAGTAATTAGTATTGGTTTTCCTTGCATTCATTTTCATGTGCTCGACTTTTCATATTATTTTATTATTATTATTATTATAGACTTTTACACCAACCTGGCGCTCACTACTCAGTAGGACAGTACTGGGTAACATTCACCTATACCGGCATTATGCAAGGTTTTGTATTATTATTATTATTATTATTATTATTTTGAGCAAATTGATGTGCGACTTGTGTTTTAATAATGTTTATGAGGGAAGGAGGTATAAGGTTATTGGTGAAAATGACACGCTTTTGGTCTGCCAGTCTCTGTTCAGTGACGCGATTTAGGTGAGGATAGGTGCGCGCGAACTCTTGATGTAATTTCGTACGGTAACCAGTTTTGTCCGTTTCAAGTTTAGTAACTTGGAAGTATGTGCGTACGATGAATTCATTCAGTTCATCTGTCCATTGTATACGCACACGCTTCCTACCAGCTTTAGTGGTCCCCAAAGGATGCTCCGAGGAAACACTTAAAGTCGGCTGAGCCAAAGGTGTTGGAGACTCTGTAAGTAGGGCAGTAGTAGTTTGGCTGAAGGTGTTGTTACAGCTGACAGGTGGCTGCCTAGAACCCAACCTGTCGTCACCGTGATCTGAGCTGTCACATTCAGTGGTGACCCTGATGCGCCCGGTCGCTCCACCGGCAGCGGCAGTTTTCCGAGGCCTTTTTCTTAATTGTTCCATCCTAACGGGTAGTCCTTTTAGTCGCCTTTTACGACAGGCAGGACTTACTGTGGGGAAATTCTGCAAAGTGAAGCCCCCACCCACAGGGCGTTTATTATTATTATTATTATTATTACTATTATTAGTATTATTATTATTATTATTATGAGTACTCTTATTATTTCATATTGCGCATGTTTATTTGTTTATCAAGTACGTATATTTTTAACATAGAAATATTCAACAGTGTACAAAGTATTAAATTGTACAAAGTATAACTATGGTTTATGCCTATATTTTATACGATAAGAAACCAAATTCTATCGGCAGAATTTATTAGACAAAGCGAGTAGCTAGAGATTTATTCAAAAAAAGTCGACTGCAGAGGTATTTAAGATGCCATATTTATTTTAAAAATTTTATGACATGTTTCGATCAAAATAAAAATATAGTCATTCACAAACATTTGATAAAGATGAGGAAGGTTAAAAACAAAAACATGTGACAAAAAACAGACATTTTAGCCAAAATTAAAAATAAGTAAAAAAGATACAGTCGTATATTAAAACTATGAATCAATATTATAATGCAGCAAATAAAACAGAATCATAAATGCCAATCTAATTTTTAAATGTAGATCAAAATTATGTCTATGAATTTCTTTTGCCTTTAAGAAATTAATTCGGATCCTTTATCCTCACAAAAATTTAATAATTCGTTCTAGAGTACCTATGTACCATGTCGGATTTTTTGTTTTTATAAAATCTGATATGTTTACTTCAAGTTTAATAATTTCTGATGTTTGACCAATATAGATGCTATCACAATCTTGACAATTTACTTTGAAAATCAAAAATATAAAACAAATGCACATTAATTAATACTAGACAGGTTTACTTTGTGAAAATCCATATTAAAACATGGGATCGTTGCTTTGTCACTTTTCACAGCAAAATCATAGAAAAACACGAATCGACTTTCGGCTTTTATACCATCCTCAGGTGAAAAACATAACTAAAAATTGTTCTTTTAGGCGAAAACTATTTATAATATAAATTGGAGTAAATAATGTATTGGTGGGGGATGTTAGAGATAGAGGCAGATATACTCACAGTAAACAAATGTAAACAAATTGGTCAAGTTGGGTGTTCCCTTACATTTGTTTACTGTGAGTATATCTGCCTCTATCTCTAACATCCCCCACCAATACATTATTTACTCCAATTTATATTAT
Source organism: Brachynemurus nebulosus (assembly GCA_035578155.1). NCBI lineage: Eukaryota > Metazoa > Arthropoda > Insecta > Neuroptera > Myrmeleontidae > Brachynemurus > Brachynemurus nebulosus. The sequence continues at coordinate 12,555,904 of JAPWDM010000005.1, forward strand.
AAATAGTTTTCGCCTAAAAGAACAATTTTTAGTTATGTTTTTCACCTGAGGATGGTGTAAAAGCCGAAAGTCGACTCGTGTTTTTCTATGATTTTGCGGTGAAAAGTGACAAAGCAACGATCCCATGTTTTAAATGCACATTATTTTTGTAATTGTACTTTATCAAAATAAATAAATAAATAAATAAATAAATAAATAAATAAATAAATAAATAAATAAATAAATAAATAAATAAATAAATAAATAAATAAATAAATAAATAAATAAATAAATAAATAAATAAATAAATAAATAAATAAATAAATAAATAAATAAATAAATAAATAAATAAATAAATAAATAAATAAATAAATAAATAAATAAATAAATAAATAAATAAATACAATAGTGTAAGGTATTTAAAGCTATATATAAAAATTCCAATAAATATAGTGCAACATAAATCGAAATAGCGGTGTATACCTACTAAATTAAGCCGCCATAAATAATTTTACTAATTTTATAACAACAATAGAAGACCGCAGTTAATTAACAAACGATTAAAAAAACTTCAAAATGTTTATGAGATAGATATAATTACCTTGCTTACTTTAAATACGGCATATATGTGGGTATAATATGTATGATGTGGCTCATCAAAACATTTAGATTATATAGGTAACGAACAGAGAATATATGCTTTGTTTATTACTTAACTTGAGGATAGGCTATACTTGTTCTTTGTTTGTTCTATTATACCGGATCTGAAATGTTTGCTGAACCGCAGTGTATAGGTCCGGTACATATATTTCAAAACAAACTAGTTGGATTGTATATAGTACAACTGTATATGAAGGCTTATAGTAGGGGAGACAGGGGCTAGTATTAACGGGGGTAGGTATTAACAGGCTAGTTTCCTCTAAACTATACACGAACAAATTAAGTACGTCCGGTTTTTATCAGTAAATGACCACGGACACGTTGTGACCAGTCAGCCTTCGGCCGGTTGCCGCGAAACAAAGTTGTGAGTATAAAGGTGTAGATTTTATTAGGTAAACGAACAATTTTAAGTCGACGGTTTTTTGATTTAAAGCATGATTGTATACCTTAAAAAAGCTGAATTTATTCAAAAAGGTAGCTTGTTTCATCTTGTATTGTATTTTGTTCAAATTTTACCGCATTATCAATTTTTTTTTTTTTAAATATAAATTTTTAAAAAACTTTCCTTCGGGGCAAGTATTAACAAAATACATGGGGTAAGTAAGTATTAACATGTTAACATTTACCTCGATTAAACTTTGTGCAACACAGACAATGTTATTATCTTCCTTATAAGGAACTTATTGTATTCAACCCGATTTCAAAATCCAAATAACATCATATTTTCATGTTTTAAAGCCACGAAAATCTTTTTCGCAACATTCCCAAAAATATTTATATATATGTATGTGTAAACGTATGTGGGTATTATACTATCTTTTATATGTTTAACCCTTTACACTCGATAGGCGCCGCCACGGCGACACAACAAATACCCTTTGCACTCGAAAGGCGCCTCTCAGGCGCCATCCTATTCTTTACTTCAAATATCACACTAAGGAAAATTATAAAATTTAATATTAAAATATAATGTTTGTAATATGCAAATAAAAATAAAACATGTAAGTAAACTACTTTTGTTTAAAATACTTATCTTTAATGTATTACAATTTTTTTATTAAAACTACTGTCGAGTAGCTAAAAAATATACCCATACTAAAAAATGGTTCGAGTGCAAAGGGTTAAATTGTCACTTCGATGATGATTACTAAGGCTGAGTTATCAATTATCATATATTTCAAGAATTATAATAATGTTAAATAAATAGTTAAAGACTAATTATTAAATAAGTAAATAGTTTTTAATATATATAGTTATAAGATATTAAAAATTAAACGATTTTATATTGTCTATTCAAGACTCAAAATTTTCCAATTGTTGTTTAGTTATAAAGGTCAAAGTGACATTATTTTGTTGAGTTGATTATTTTTAATATCATTATCGCTAATTAATAAAGACTGAGTAACTATTAAATTAAGCGAAAATAAAGATAATTCTAAAATAAGAATTTTCTATGTAAAATTAATTGCTTCATGTGTCAAAATGATTGTCACAATCTGATCTATGTAAAATAGATTGATCTGATAATAAAAAGGTTAAGTATGATACTTTGTTTTATTTTCTACACATATTTATAAAATATTATCATAATCACATTAAAGCTCTATTGTTAATACTTACCTCAAGGTTGTTAAAACTTACCCCAAAAGTGGGGCAAGTATTAACAAACACATTTTTTCTAGAAATGGGTTTTCCGTTGAAAATACAATGGATATGTGAGTATTTTTTATCAAAAGTCATAGACAGATAGTTGATGCTTCATGAGGTTTACAAAAAAAAATCTCTAACTAATTTCATTTCCGTTAAATTAATAAAAAAATAAAATCTGTTAGTGCATGTCCCTGTCTCCCCTACATTTATTCATTCTGTACGTGTAAGTCGACCAATATATTAACTGTTTGGTTATCAGTGAAATTAAAATTAATATGTGTACAATGGATTCTGCGTTACCATGAAATTTAACCAAGAGTTTTTTAAAATGTCTCCAAATTCTAATTTGGGTGTATATGGTGGTGCATATATGAAATAAACCGATCATCGGCAGAAGTTTTGCAAACCTTTACATATATATAATTTAATTAAAATTAATATAATTACAAACGGTAAAATGTTCGAATAACTAAAGCTGGTTAGCCGTGATTAAAAATTTATTTTGAATAAATACAAATACAGTTACATTAGTAAAACAATTAAAGGAACAGAAAATTTTTTTTCTAAATTTTCTTCTGACATAAAAGATTGGAACTTTGTCAAAAAATCAACCGGAAATGTAAAGACTCTCATTTTGAAGTCTAAGGTCTCTAATTTTGAGATTTCCGATAAAAATGCTTTTTGACAACGCTCGTTACAAAATCAACTAAAAAATAACGAGAGAAAAATTTTCAATGTTACCTGATCATTTAGTTACAATTTGATTTTTTGTTGGATTCTATATGACGATTTTTCGCTGAGATACGACTGTTGAATGCATATTTTGCCCTCAATCATAATATCTGAAAAAAGTACAAAAGAGTAACTTTTCCTGATGTTTTTGAAAAATCCACCACTTCTTTGCAAATATTGCGAAAAGTATCAGTATTTGTAAGCGTTTTTTTAGTTCAATCAAATAATCATCCAATTTCAAAAAAAAAAAAATCGAACATATTCTCAAATTCTATTTTGAAGCTCAATTAAATTTTAACTTAATCTCATTGTTTTATTTAGGTTTTTGGATGGTTTAGTTTCGTTCTCGCGTTAGTGCGCTTGTTAGTGATCGTGTAACTTCGAGCAACTTAATCAATTGGGGTCATATTCACACAATATACTTGTTCTCTTAAGACTATTCTTCCTAAACTAAAAAAGACTGTAATTAATGACTATCACGCTATCTATCAGAAAGAGCAGATCAACATCTACCCGGCTAGCTGGTTTATTAATAAAATTATGGAACTCACCTCGTTTTTAGCTTTTCATAGAAAAGCTATTAAATTTGATGTGTGACACATTTGGTCAAGAGTGGGATAATTTGTCAATATTCTAAACATTCTGAAACCTCAGTAATATTTCTCTTTTTTTTCCTTATGGAGTCTTATTATAAATTATTTAAGTTAACAGATAGACAGTTTAAAGTCCAGATGATCATATTATTTAAGAAATTAAAGACCAATTTTAAAATTAAACAAAAAATAGTTAAATAATAATAATATTAAATAATTTTAAAAGGCCCCTCACGCAAAACATAAATTATGACAGTCCATTACCTTTCAGTCATAACAAATAGTACATTTCTAATATTTGGAAACATACGTAAATACAATCTAAATTTTTTTTCAATAAATTTACATTTTTTCGTAAAAATAACTGGTAATATATTGGCATACAGTTAAAAAGAGAACTACTACATTAAGTTTTTTTTTTCCAAATATAAAATTAATTTTTGAATTTTAAAAAGAAAGAAATATTTCAATTGCGTACACATTGATTAAATTAATTGAAGGATACTGCTGTCAATTCCATGAATAATTACGACAGGATAAGATCAAAAAATAAAGAATATAACCGAACAAAAAAAACGTGTATTACACAGAGTACCAGAAGCGACATTGCTATCTCTATACTATTGAAACCAGCGTAACCAAAAAAAAAAAAAAAGATAGAAAATATGTTATATATGTGCAATGGGTTTAATATGTATTTGTGTGATCTGTCTTGTTGGTGTGAGTGGTGTGAGGTGTTTGAAAAAATTGTTTTATCGACCAACTCCCTTGAGCAAAACGTTACATTGCACACTTATTAAATTTTGTATTTGACAAAAAGTATTCGATACTGAATAGTATCGATACTATTCAGTATATAGAATAGAACTCGGGCTATTGGCTATGAAAAGCTGGCATAATGCGTATTTACCACGCACTTGACAAATTTTTTAACCATAAAAGCCCGTATTAGAACTAATTCCCGCGTATGTTAAGCTCCGACTGTATCTGACAGTATTTATAAATACATGTATGGTCGTTGCTAGAGCTCTAGTTAGCTACGGAGCTAATTGTAAGTGCAGAATGGTAGACAACAAATAATAACCAGTAACCCCATTTGAAATGGAACATGTTTACAGAAATAAAACCATTTGTAATAATCAAAATTAATGTAATTTATTTTATTTTATATAATGAACGCAAAAAAAAAAATATGAAAAATGTTTAAAATGTAAAAATGTATTTTATGTAAAAAATTATATTTTTGTTTTATTCGTGGTAATTCCCGTTTAATGTTTTTATATTTATCACATGACAAAAAATTAATTTCTTTCTATAAATTAAACAAAATACTTTAATATTTTAAAACAAATAGCCATAGGTACAATGAATTATATTTAATAATAGAGACAATCTAACTAATTTATTGGTGACACTAAAAAAGTTCAGAATCATTTTACTTACATTAAATACTTCTTAGGCCTAGAAACATTCATGCCCTAAAATTCAAGATCATTTGATTGATTAGTACATTATACTATACAGGTTAGCCAGTTTCGCTAGATTTTTGGTCCCAAGTTTTAAATGCATACATAATAACTCAGTGGCGTAGAATCTAATTATTAAAAAATTGCAAACTAAATGGGTTTATATGATATACGTACGTATAAAAGAAAAATGTTTATAAATGTGTGCTTCCGGAAATCGAAAATAACTAACTTCGTCTTGATGAAGGTGGATTGGTGAATATTTACTTACTTTAAATTCAAAATATGCTTTCTATTTTTAAATTATACTTTTTACCTAGTTGAACGTCATTGGTAAAATATATGAAAATTACAGAATTTTTGTCTAATTGTGGTATTTACTATGGTAATTAAAAGTTTGTTTACTCTTATAACTACGGAAATGGCTTGCCCGTAGTAAGCTGTAGTCAGAAAAATGGGTACAGACAATAACATCTAACTAGCCTACCTGTACAGAAAATAGTGTCAGATTGATGTATCTTGCTAAAATTAAAGTAAATTAACTCTTAATGGTTTAAAAATTAAAAATTATTTTTATGGCTATAGTTCTAGTCATTTGACCAATTTTTTATTCTTTCTTTATTGTAAATACATTTTCAATCAGTACGTGTATTTGATAATGATTGTAGGCACCAGTCGAATTGATGGTGACGTTAAGTAAAGAAATCTTACCTTATTAATTTAAATAGAATTAAACAATTTTTTTTTTTAAATTATTTTTGCAAAGTGAATGACCGAAGTTAAATTAGATATTTTATTTCGGTTGTGATTTCCGTAATTATTGCAAATACACAAAATGCTAAATATATTTACCTCAGTGTATAGTGTTAGATATCTGAGCTTTTACAAAGTGCATTTAAATTCATTACGTTTATACATAGTTAGCAGTTGGTGTTACACTTATTTATTTAAAACACTTCCATCATTTATAAATTATGAATCTAGTTAGTCGTTACTAGGTGCAACATATTTCTTTAAGTCTACATTTTATATACTAGTCTACATTTAATGTATTTATCAGAAAGAGCTATATGCAGTCGACCCTCTTATAACGCGATTAATTCGTACCATGTTATGTGGAAATCGCGTTGTAAGAATCTTAGAAAGTTTTTTTTTTGTACACAGCGTTTTATCGAAACGGCAGTATAAAAAACTTAAAATTAGTGCTAAGTTATCATATTTGTACTGCGTTATATGGAAATCATTTGTGACCTTGTGACAGTAGCATCGACTAATAGTATTTACGGTATTTCGGGTAGGGCGGGGCTAGTTGTGCAACTTTTCACTTAATCGGTCATAGCTCCTCAACCGTACGTCCAAATCTATTGTTATGCATACTGATGTGTAGGAAATTTCTTCCTTTTCTAAAGTCCCCATAGTAACATTTTTCTAACAATTCACATTTAAGAGATACAGCTGTTTAAGTGAAGGAACTCAAAAATGCTCAACGTACCCCATAGGTGAGGTAAGTTGAGCAAGGGTACGGGGTAAATTGAGCAGTTAGAAAATGTAGCCAAACCATGCCTTATTAGATGTTCATCAGACATAAAATAAATTGATTATTTGACAGTCAGTCTTTTATTTATAATGATTTAGTGACATAATTGTGAAACAAAAAGTAATTTTCTTTGGATATTAAATACAGAAAATAAAATTTTAAAAAAATTCACTTCAACTTGATATTTAAACTACAATCTTAAAGTTAATATTTGGAATATACTCAGTCTGTCTACATAATATCAGACTTTAACATTTAAGTAATAAATCAAAAAGAATTTAAATTAAAATAGAAACATTAAGTAGATATTAAGAACTTCATCATTATTGTCACTGTTACAATTAATGCAAACGAAAATTCCATTGCTCAACTTACCCCACTCAGACAATTTGATACAAAAGTGAGGTTATGAAAAAAACTGTTTGAATTAGAACTAATTAAAATATACTAATTTTAGAAAAGTTTAACACTTATTTGGTTTAATATAGATAATAATTGCCCCGTACAGAAGAAATATTCACAAACAAAAGTTTTTTACTTCTTATACGCAAAATAAATAAAGCGTGCGCATACGTCACTCGATCGACAGGTTGCAACTAGCAGTCGCGTAATGAGTTCCCCTCTCTTGCCCGCTTCTATCCGCCGTTTAATGTATTAGCGTGCGATGAATAGTTTCTGAGATATTTCGATTGCCCAACTTACACCTATGCTCAACTAGCCCCGCTCTACCTACGGTTATGAAAAACAAATGATTGGGAATGTACGTCCAAGGTTGCGGTGACTATGACGCCAGCACTTCAACAACGTTGTTGCATGACTCACTTAAACAAGCATGCATACTATGGAAACCGTGTTATAGGAGGGTTGACTGTATAAACGTTGATACTGATATACTACATATAGTTGTAAAATAACAGAAAATAATATTTTATTCAGAAATTTAGATATACTTGAAAATTTTGTATAATTGTAAATAAACAGATTTACAGCATATGATAACCATTGTAATTTCGTAAATTATACAAGAAAAAGAGAGAGAAAGAGTTTGCTAAACAGGATAAACAACACCTTTGAAAAAGGAAATGTAGACACACATGTTACAGATAAATAAATTAAACCTTAATGAAACAGCTCCAGCTAATTTTCTAAATAACTTATCATTTTCCTGGCTTTTAAAATTACCACTAAAGAAAAATTAATCAGACATTTTTCCTCTCTAATTTTATTCAGTTCTATAAACTAAATATCTACAGAAAAGAAAAGTTACTTACCTTAAAAACTTCTTTACTTCCTTTACATAATCTTGCCGATACTATTTATTGAATAATTATAATTATTTCACGCGAAAAAATTACTGAATTTTGTTCTCTTTAATTTCCTCCAAAATCGATTCTAAAATTTAATGTGGATGAAGCTGTTTTTCGAGACCCAGTTATCAATCCGAAACACTAGAGATTCTAAAATTAGAAACTCCAGATCATCCAGAAGCACTTAAGATCTAGCATTAACCAACATCGATTTATCTGTTCAGTAATTTTATCTATCATATTCGTATTAGACATGGATGTATTATATATATACATAATAGATCCATGGTATTAGACATAAATCTAAATTATGGTGATATAATATGAGTAACTTAACTATAAAATATTTACGAAAACGAAATAAAACCGGATAATTAACATACGATAATTCATTGCAATTGTGACCTTATTAAACCTTACAACTTTTTGTAACGTCGAAAAGATATTATGTCGGTAGCTTCGTTGAACAGTAGTGGACCTGCCATTTGTTTTGAATCTGCTTATTTTTATTTTGTTATGTACAAAATTTGTTCCAAGGCCGCACAATTAAATTTTGTACTGAGCTCCGCTAGCTGTTGAACCGGCCCTGTTTGTAGACAATATAAAAAATGTACGTACCAACCCAAACTTTTAATGTTCTTTTCTTAACACAAACGTTCCTGACACATATTTTTTTTCTATCAAATATAGATATTTATTTTTTTTATCCCACTCAGACCTGGCCCTTTTATCGTAACAAAAAATAACCTTTAATTTTTCCTATAATATAAATTTCAATCATAAAAAAGCATATCCTTTTTTCTAAATGTTATTACCTACATTTATTCTTAAATAAAGAAAAAGTTTCTTTTTTTTCTTTTATATAAGAAAAAATTTTTTTTCGGGTTCATGTGATGATTACTACTATACCGGAATTGTGAACGAGGGAAAAATGGAATAAGCAGGAGGAGATCAGTCGACGAAGGTGTTACTCTATTGATTTTGTTATATTAATACTAAATACAGCCCCGAAAGATACTCCGATATATACCATTTTATGTTCGAGAATATATGTACATACTTATACTTACATGTACAAGTTATGAAATTGGATTTTGTGATTCGTGACATTTCAAAAGAAAAACATGTAATGTTAGAAGTTAATGAAGCACGAATTTGATTTTATAAACTGATGTTTTAGATATAACAAACGAAAAATTGGCCTTTGTTGTGCTGTGTCGGATTTTATTAATTCCATTAATACGTCCAACCAACAGGGGTTGAACAAAATACAAAATGAAAACGATCAACGAATATTTTTTTGGTTGTTTCTCCTAGCAATCACTTATTTCGCTGTTGAATTATCCGCTTGATCGTTTGTTGGACACCATGATGGCTGCTCTGCGATGTTGGCTGCACCCGATGTGTGTTTCTGAGTGAGTAGGTAGTATCGGTAGCAGTAAAACAAGTACGGAAAATAGAACACGTTCTGTGTTTGAAGTCTATCATGGGTTTAAGTAGTCAGCACGGCTACTACCACGGTTACTAGCTTCGGGATAGGTTTAAGGTGGTTCAAAGCGGTTTAGTGATAGTAAAGGGAAGACATTTTCTTTCATTTTCAAAATCAGAAAGTCATTACTCAATATTCTGTAATTAAATAATCTTATTTCCCTTCAACTCAAATAAATTTACCGGTATTAGTTAATTAAGGTGAATCGATCACTTGAAATTTTCCAAGTTTAGAATTTGAAATTTTAGTGTAATATAGAGAAAAATATGATACATTCACTGACACTATTTTGAATAATTTCTGACGTGTAGTTTAGAAGAAATAAATTTTCAAAGTTAGAATTTTTAACGTAGGAGTAAGGCCCGATCCACATTAATGCTCCGCTCTTGCTCCGCTCTCGGTACGATATCGCGCCGCTCCCGATTCGATAAAATATTCTTACACAAGAAACAATGAGTGTATTCACATCATGGCTCTGATATCGGTCCGATGTCAGTCACGGTTCGCTCCCACTCCAATGCCACTCCAATATCAATATTTTATCAGGTAATATTTTATCGGAGCGGTATCAGACTTGTTATTGCTTGTACCTATCTTGTGAACACTTTTTTGATTATATTCCACTCCGCTTGCATTCAGTTGTTATGAAAAGATGTTTATATCGAACTGGGAGCGGTATTATAATGTGAATGGAGAACGAATAGATACCAGCATGTTATCAGCATTGTAATGTGAACACAACAAGATTATATCGAAGCTAGAGTGGAGTGGGAGCGTATCGAGAGCGGAGCGTTAATGTAAATCGGGCCTAAATGCCAGAGAATGATTAGAGATGAATCAGTGGTATGTATTTAAGTAAGTTGTGCCATTAAAAACCAATTTTAAGATTTAAAAAAACTGAAAATTATTTTCTTCCATGTTTTTGAATCATTAAAAAACTTTTTTTAATATTGGACGTTTTGTGATTGTAATAAATAGAACAAAACTATAAAAATGTCATTTTATACTAATACACCCATAATATATTTGTGTACGTGTTAGTTTTATGTGTGCGGATACGTCACTACCAGAATCAAATTCATTACTTTTAAAATTATTAAAATTAGAAGATTGAACAATAATCAAATATCAATACTGTTACATGTATTATAAAATTTAACTTATTTTTCTACACATAATAGTATATTATTCAACGAGCTAGTAATGATAGCTATTACTCACGAAGATGAAATTGCGACACGAGCCGAACTTGTGAGGCGAGTGTCGTAATGCATCTGAGTGAGTAATAGCCATTGCAAGCGAGTAGATAGAATACGATACTTTTTCTACGACTTGTTTCCTTTTTGATTTAAATAAAATTGAATATAAATTTTAAATCAAATTTTTAATCTATTTCTAAGTTCATTAAAAGTTTGTATAATATTATGTATAAAAACGATCAAAACAAAACATAAACTACTTTATTTACTTGAACGTTACTAGGCAATATATATAATAAATTAAAACTTTATATATATATATATATATATATATATATATATATATATATATATATATATATATATATATATATATATATATATATATATATATATATATATATATATACAAAACAATTGCAAAGCCATGGAATAATGATTAATACTGTGATTTCATTGGTCAAGAGGGTATTGAGTAATGAACATTCCTCCACACCTTTGAATAAAGCCTAACTTTCTCAACAATTAACAGATATATCATGAGTGTGTTCTTCAACAGGAGTAGAAAAATTATATTTATTTGTAGAGCAAAAAATAGACTTAGTAATTCATTTGTCACAAATTTGTCATTACTGATCGATTCACCTTAAGATAATTTTCTTTTGTTTCAGAATATTTTATATAAGGGTCCACAGAATATAGGAGGCAAAAAAGTTTGACCAAATGTAACAAAGGGAGCAGCGGGATTGCCAATATTGCGATGTCATATAGTTATAAATGTATTTAAGAAACATTCATTCCCTCTAGTTGTATTAAGGCAATTTTAAATCAAGTAAATTTTTATTATATTTCTTACATACGAGTAGGTATATAGTTTTTTCTAGAAGTGTTTCATACCGATTTTATACGACTTACACACGCTTTCTGAGCGTTGCATTTAGGTACTACCGTTAGTACTAATATGTACTACAATGTTAATAAAATATGAATTAAGTTGTAGGCTTGTCAAAATCATAGTATTATGTCATTATATGATGTGGGCGGACTACAGGAAAATGTGAGAAAATTATGAAAGTAGACGGTTTAAAAATTCCGAAAATCATGTGACGCAATATATGGATAGAAAGAAAATATATTCTAATACACGGATTTTATAAAAAATAAAATTCCTTTAATTTTTAACTAGAAGTATGTAGGTGTATTCGAAAATCCAATAGAACAAGAAAAGGTTCAGTACCTTTTTATATGGACTAAAAATAGTTTTGACATTTATATTTTGTTCAACCCGTTTAAAAGACAAAATAGGCAAAAAATTTTCTGGTTAATGGTTCAGTAATTTTCATCATAATTAACCAAAGTTTTTTTTTTAATATATATTTTCAACAAAACTAATAAAAGCAGACATTCATAAAATTAAATGTCAAAAGAGAATATTTTTATTTTTGCTCTTCCAAAATATTTTCCTAAAATTTCCATTGCTTGAATTATATTATTTATTCAGGTAGTAGGTGAATACATATCTACATACGCCTAAATTTATTTTGTACGATATTTAAATTTATTTATATTTACGTTATAATTTCCTTCCTTCGGAAATCTTTTGTACATAAGTCAACCACTTTATTTATTTATTGTAAAGGTATTCCTTGTGTACATGTATAATGCAACCTACTTATAGTAAATTACAGTAGGTATGTATTTTCCAGAAGTAACTATATTAACCCTAGAACGACAAGTCGGTGTCATACATGATCCCTACGTTTTTTGTTTCAGCGCTGTAACTTTTGATAATGTAGAAGTTGGCAATAATCTAATAAGTTTTTTTTTTGGTAAAAATTTGAATACTAGTGATGAGAAAAATTAGTCTTGGTCTTGCAGTCTTGTCTTGGTCTTGCATTTTTTGCAAGAGCAAGACCAAGACCAAGACTATAAGTATGACTGCAAGACCAATACCAAGACTCAAGTGAGCAAGACCAAGACAAAAGCAAGAAATCAGCAAGACTCTTGCCAAACTATTTAAATAGTTTGGAAGTATAATTAATACCGTAAAGAGAGAAAATTCTGAGTTTAGAAGGAAAAAATTCGCTAATAAAAAAATGCAAGAAAGTGCAAGATTTTGAGCAATACCAAGACCAAGACCAATACCAAGACTGCATTTTGCAAGACCAAGACCAAGACCGAGACTCAAACTGCTCTAGCAAGATCAAGACCAAGATTCTTAATGCAAGAACAAGACCAAGATCAAGACTGCCAAGTCTTGGTCTTGGTCTTGCATTTGCTCATTACTATTGAATACCATCTAGACAGATAGACGTTGATACTGACCAATTAAATATCGATTTGACACACTAGAATCGGTGTATTATAGGTGTCATTTATGACACTCGCTTGCTAAATTTGTCCCATAACAGAGCCTTGTCGTTCTAGGGTTGAATTTTTTCAACTTGTTTAAGGGGAAAATACCTTTAAGTGACAGGAAAAATTTGAATATTTTTTCATAGAATATTAATAAAAAATTTCAAGAATATACTCCCAAATTTTTAGAGCACTATTCGAACTTTCGAAGTGCTTCATATATTTTAGCTTCTGAACATAAAACGTACTCAACTGTGTGTAATAAAATTTGTGGCTTATTACTTTCTCTGTAAACCAAACTTTTGGAGGATTTCTTTAATGCAAAATAGACAAAAATTCCATGACAATTAAATTTTTTTTAAAATAAAAACTTGTACAAAATTCGTCAATTTTACACTTTTCAAATTTTTTTTTTTTTTTTTTTTTTGATTCACCGACGTTCTATACATATCATGTTAACAATATGAAAAAAAAATTTTCTATTTTTCAAATAATAATTAAAGCTGCCAGAGTGTCTGCCATTTGCCAACTTGTGGAGTGACACGAGTAAAAGACTTTTACAGCCGCCATTTTTACGTATATTAAAACAAAAAATTTGGTATAAATCTCAAAAATCAATTCTTCCTTTGTTCAAAAAATTCTTGAAATTGTCTTTATTTTCACCTATCTAAAGGTAAGTCTCCCGTTAAACGGTTTTTATACTGTGTTAATAAGTATAGATGCAAAAAAAAAAAAAACGTAATTTTTCTAGGCTTTATCTAAAATTTCTTTTTTATCACACAGTTATACAAATACGAGAGGAAAATGTACTATATCACTTTTTCAAACAGAAGTACCTATTCAAAATTTTCTTGTCCCATTAGGTATACCTAATCATTTATCTTAATCAGTTCAAGGCGTTATTTGAAACCAGTTAATTTCTTCTTCCACTTATTTAAAAATATGATAAATGGAAATAGATAATGGAGGAAAACTAATAAAGAACTAACAAAATTACAAAGAAAACGGATTATAATTCATAAATTTCCCCTAAGTAGGCTGTGATTGATTGCTGGCAATATCTACTTTGTTATACCTATTTGAAAATTTATTTTAAAACATTATGAACTGGATAAGCAAAAATGTATTTATTTACTTGTTTATTTGTATACAGGTTTCGAGTTTGTGTATATTCTATTCTATTATATTTTCACACAGTCTCTATTCAAATTCAAATTATAATATACACTGAGAAAAAAATACAGTAATTTTTACTGAAATTTCTGGTAAAAAATTACTGAGCTCTCTGGTAATGCGGACATAAGTGACAAGCTAAGCAAAAAGTACGATAATTTATAGTAAAAATTGTAAATTACCCTATAGCTCAGTAAAAATTACCGTATTATTTATAAATAAGGTTTTTTTTTTTTATTTATTAATAAATAATTGAATTAAAATAGTTTAAAAGGATATTGATAGAAGGGTAAGCATTAAAATCAAATTATTAATATAGAAAAAATTTTTTGTGGTTTTTTATTATTTGTGGAAAAAAATATATAAATTCTTTATTTGACATATTACATGATAAAACAATAGGCACATTACAATAATTTGTATAAAAACATATTTCAATTAACATAATATCAATACATATAAAAAAAAAACATACAATAATTAAAATAAAAACTAAACAAAAATTCATGAAACACAACAAACAAACACTTCATAAACATCCAGTCATGATGGTTGTTATTGTACAACTGAACCAAACCGTCCAAACCTTCTTAGTTGCTATGCCTGTAACTCGTGTTGGTCGTGTTAGACAATGCTCGGTGCGCTTGCGTGCTTGTTTTATTTATTCTCATGTCTGTGTGATGCTTGGTTGCAATGATATGTGAGAGGGATGAAATGCACAGCGACTCAGTATAATTTTACAAAAAATTAAGTAAATTTTCCCGGTGTCCACATGAAATTTTACTAGCCCATCGAATTTTACGCAGCTGTATAGGAAAAATTCTTAAGGTGTACAGGAAAAATTCTTAAGGTGTACAGGAAAAATTTTCAAATGAATCGTAAAAAATAATGTTTGAAACGCATTTTTTATATTTTTGCTTAATAATTTCCTACGGACTGGTCACTTAAGACTCGTTTACCGGAGGCAGCTCAGTAATTTTTACTGGAATTTTTTCTCTGTGTAGTATGAAGATAAGGTCTAACTTACAATTAGAATGACATTTTATGTTCTCTTATCTTTATTTCTATTCTGAAGTTACAAAACTTTTTTCTCCTTACTTTTTCTATAAATTTGCGCCTATTTTCCCTTTTTTCCATTACCGTAACTTAGGGTAAGATTCGCCTATTTTTTGCGTTTTTTTACGTAAACTGCCTTATATTTCTCATATATATTTAGGTAACTTCCTTTTACTATTAGCTATTGAACTCTGCATATTCCAAAGTATATATTGATTGGTTATTTTGAACTCAAAACTTATTTATTTTTATTTTAGGATTATCTGAAAATCTGGGACAATCTTGTCTTTAATTGGGGTAACATTGTCCCAAATATAAAATGCCATAGTAATTAAGGCCAAATATGATTTGGAACAATGTTAGACACTTTTAATTGTGGTTGTACGTAAGTAGATATAGTGTCCAATAAGTTGGAGATTAAATAAAGTGAAACTTAACATTTTAAAAAAAGTAATAAGCATGTATTTTCAAGATATTTCTTTTATGTAAATATACATGTTATATGATACTCTTTGTTTAAATACTAAAAATGTGAACAAAAATACTATGTCAAAAACACATCCAGTTCTCGTACGATGAACTGATTTTGTTTTGAAGCCATTTTTGGTGGGGGTATTTTACAGTAGTTATAAGAAGACGTGTCTTTCTTCTCGGGTCACCCCCAGCATTTGAGCTTTTCCTCCATGCATTCAACCGTAGGGCCATTGCTAGTAAAACTTACATTCTTTCCAGGGTGCTTTTCTCCATTACAATTCACAACCACAAAATTGTCAACGGCAAACTCCGACGGGTCGATAAAAACTGAAGAATTGAGAGGGGGAGGGGGGCTTCATGATCTTGAATGCAATTTTCAAGATCTGAGAAGGTTTCATTAATTCAATCAGACTCTATGTTGGGCAAATCATGCCCCAATACTTGGGCCAATCTTGCCCCAATACTTGGGCCAAAGTTACCCCAGCTTACAAAATCACATTTTACAAATAAATAAGGTAAGTATCAGAAAAAAGAAACTTAAAATACTTTGAATATATATTAAATGAAAGCTGTTATACACTTACCAATCAAAAATCTTAAGTAGTTCTGGATGTGTAAACAAAAGTTGGTTTGCAACAAAACATTCACAAAAAGTAACGTTGAAGTTGGAGCAGCACTGAGCAGTGGCAAAAGATGGAATTAAATCAATCTTAGCATTCGGGTATAGTCAGTGCTGCTACCTGTCATTTACCATAAAAACCAAGTTGATAGCTGTATTTGCAAACAAATCAATTCTGAAGACAGATTGAGTCAACGCATTAAATTATACTGATTATTCCGCAATTAAGTAACATTGATTATAGTTACAGGATGTGCTCAGAGTCTAGCAACAGCTAAGTATTTCCAAATTTAATTGACCTTGAAAATTGACTTCAAAGTCGCCATCAACTACATCACTTTGAACTCTGTAACTTTAGTGCTCAGGACACTCTTGTGCTTTCTGCTCGTGTGACTGAAATGAATTTTAGACTGTCTATTATATTGGTTACAACATGTTCATTATTAGTAATTTACGGTCAATATGTGTAGCGTAAGGAGCCGTTTAACGATATTTGAGGGGTGTCATTCCAAAGTCAGCTATCTTCACTTTTTAAAAATGATGAGATGAGAATGGATAACAATACTATGTTTCCTCCTCTATTGATTAGTAAATTTAGTTCTTTTAAAAATCACCTAGATCCTGGTGAAATCTAAGCCTAAACATTGGCGTTCATTTCAAATACTACAATCTCCATGCGTAATTCATAACAGACTCGACAATATCTTATCAACCAATCAGAATGAAGAACAGAAGCACGTGTGGCAGGTTAACCGTCTTGGTTTAATTGTTTAAAATCAGTATTGTTGATGCTGTATCTGGACACATGATACAAGTTTATCAGTTTTTTGAATAATTGGTTAATTTAGTTTGATGTTTGATAATTAAATTGAAAAGTGGGGCAGGTTCCTCTGAAAGTGTCCTGAGTTGGCCGAGTTTGTTGTTTAGTTGTGTCAAATTTTTTTGTACGATTTTTTTTTGTGCGATTTTTTTTATTTAGTCCCTATCCACCGTAAAAAAATGTTCACCTGTATTGTTAACTTGTAGCTTTTATAAAAAATAAATCCGAAAAATAAATCTTCTGAAAAAATACTAATTTTTTCAGAAACCTGAACATTATTGTATTCATTTTGTTTTAATTCTTTTTCATCTCCATCACTTTTAATTAAATGTAATGTAAACTATGAATAATTCTTTTTGGTGAAAGAAAAGCCTCTTTACAATTTTTGTAGGTATCACAAAGAACCTCATCATTTTTCTAAATCCTTAACATTATTTTCTTTTTACTCTGGTAATGCCACTACTTATACAAGTAACTACTCATTTTTCCTCATCAAGTATGAGTGCTCCCCTGAGCCACGGAGGCTACTTTTTAATTAAAAGTAATCTAAATTGCAGTATTTATTTTCAATATAATAAGAAATTAATGCGTGAAATAAAATTCAAATTGTATGAATATTCAGATCAAAATAAGTAAAATGCCATTCCGTTTGAAACAAAGTCGACAATATTCACTAATTCAAATCATAATAAGCTATCTCCAAATATAATAATAAGCAATCTCCAAAATTACGTGGATTTTGACACCGAGAATCTTTTTTTATGGATCAAATTTACCAATAAACTAATTTTTGTTAATATATTCCAACTCCAATAGTCTAAATCAGTTTTTCGCGATTTCCCAAAATTTGAGCAAGGTGGAGATTGTTCACTTTGAAATGACAGCCCCCTTGTGCCGATTCCACTTATAGGGGTGTACGAAATTTTAAAATTAATTTTTTATATAGAAATAGTAATAAAAGTAAAACAGAAAGCATAATTTTTTTTTAATTTAAATTTTTATATAAAAATATCTGAAGCCTTCGATGGTTCTAAAACGGCCCTGTCGTAGATACTACCCAATTTTTGCTTAACATTTATATTATGTGGCGCGAGTAGCATCACCTTTTACGGTGGTAAATTATTTGTTATCAGTGTTCAACAAACATTGGACGGTGCACAACAGAACGAAGCACGTCCTAGATTATTATTCGATCCTCCACAGATACCTCTCAATACCAGTGTAAAATAATAATAATAATAATAATAATAATAATAATAATAATAATAATAATAATAATAATAATAGATACGTAACGTCTAGAAAGAACCATTCATATAAATATATCATTCAGTTTGTTTGCAAGATATTTGATTAATAGTATCTCATTTGTGTACCACTTTAACCGATCTTCCGTACTCGACCCGACCCCTTCCACCCAAACCCATTACCTGTTTACATTTGTTATTCTGTACGGACCATGTATCCATAAAGTATCTTGTTGCTATCTCATTATACAGGTGATTTTCAACTGATTTCTGCAGCTTCAAAATTTCAATTAGAATTCTGAAAGTACATCTAAGAGCCATTACAGTTTCGTTAAGTTTGGTTTCGTAATTGACCCCACTCAACCTACCCCCCCCACCTTTTAGAACTGAAAAAAATAGCGTATAATTAGGAGCTATTTATTTGAGTTTTCATATTCCGCGGTTTAAAAATTTTGAGCTCGACACACTGAACGAGAATTTAACTCGAGAATTCCCAGTGTCACCTCTAGGTGACAGTGATTTGTGAATTTTTTTTACAGACAATATAACAAATTTTAAAAATAAATGTGTTACGACTAAAATGTTAATACTTAGTAGTATTCATGGTTTTAATTTGGCAACACTGAAGTTATGTTAACGATCAAATTAATTCTGTTGTTTGAAACGATTTGCTATTTTAGTGCGTGTGAGTGTATTTTGTGGTATTTTCGCTGTTATAAAAATGTCTAAAAGTGAGTACTGTCATATTACTATTATAACAAATTATTATTGAAGAATCAAACTTATATTGAAAGTGATTTTTTGACGGTAATTTCATACCGTTTTACTCAGTTCATACTACAAATAACGCCCAGTGTCATCTATAGATGACACTCCATTTAAAAAAAAAACTAAAGGGTTCAATTATTTATCTTTTATATATTGAGTACCTAAAGATAAAAACTAGCACAAAATAAGGATATTTTGTCGATAGATCGCGGCTTGGGAATTGACGAGTTAATATTTTTAATGGAGGAGGGGGGCTGAGTGAAGTTTGACTCAGCCCCCCACCACTTAAAAATAAAAATTTCAGACCAATTTTTTCAGTAGAATTAGGAGCTATTTATGAGCTTTTAAACAAGTATAATTTCAATTTTTGTGCTCACCCCCGTAGTCTACAAACTACCCTTAATTTATGAAATTTGAGAAAGAATCAAATACTTAGAAAATAAAAAATAGATTATATTTTAAAAATAAAAACGGGATTATGTTTAAGATTAAAGCTCTAAATTCGCACATTCTAATTATTCAGTCGCAACTCCTTATAATCCGCATCTCTTTGACATAAAAAAAGGTATAGTTAAAGTGAAAAAAATAAACTATATTTTGGGATTAAATATTGTTTCCGATTTATCATAGCTCATAAAATACATGAATTTAAATTACTGAGTTGCAACTCCGTTACAAAGAAATCATTTTGGATATAGGAGAAAAATATGCTTTGAACTGGGATTTTACAACTAAGTATTTTATTTAATTCTTTATTCTACAATGTCTATTACCTACTTATAATTTACATGTGAAATTTTTAAATTTTGGGTATGATTAATCACCCCTCTCCGATGGGGCCATCTCCACGATCGAAAAATAAAGTTACGAAAACCTTACATACGACCGTCCAGCATCAGAAACACGAATTATTGTGACATTATTACAAACCTCCAGTGTGTTAATAGTAAAAATGAGTGTATGAAAACTAGTAGGTAATTTAAGGAGGTGACTCACCCGTCTCTCCAATGTTGCTCAAACTAAATTTCGTTTTCGAGAATTTCATTCCTACATTACACTAACTGTCTTAAACTATTTTCTATCAAGAAGCTCTTAAATTACTCAAAGAAAATGATTATGTCGACTCTGTCATCCCCTAGTTAACTACTCTTAGACCTAATATTAGGAAATTGAGCAAAAATAGGTCAATTAGATATTTTTACGTAGATTTGAAATCTTTAAACAAAGTTTGTATATATATTTTATTTTTTACATTATAGACATTGTAGAATAAAGAATAAAGAATTAGTTGTAAAGTCCCAGTTCAAAATATAGTTCTCTCTTATATCCAAAATGGTTTCTTTGTAAAGGAGTTGAACTCAATAATTGAAATTCACGTATTTAATGAGCTGATAAATCGGAAACAATATTTAATCGCAAAATATAGTTTATTTTTTTCACTTTAATATTATAGCTTTCTTTTATGTCAAAGAGATGCGGGGTGGTTTTTATAAGGGGTTGCAACTGAATAGTTAGAATGTACGGATTTAGAGCTTTAATCTTAAACATAATCTTCTTTTTATTTTTAAAACATAATCTATTTTTCATTTTTTAAGTATCTGATTCTTTCTCAAATTTCATCAGTTTGGAGACTACGGGGGTGAGCTCAAAAATTAAAATTATACTTGTTTAAAAACTCATAAATAGCTCCTAATTCTACAGAAAAAATTGGACAGAAATTTTTATTTTTAAGCGAGGGGGGGCTGAGTCAAACTCGACCCCCCCTCACTAAAAATATTAAATTCTTGTTCAGTTTTTCGAGCTCAAAATTTTTAAACCACGGAATACGAAAGCTCATAAATAGCTCCTAATTATACGCTATTTGTTTTTTCAGTTCTAAATGGTGGCGGGGGGCTAGATCGAATGGGGTTCGTAATTGAATGACATTGTATCTGATATCGTTAGAAAGGGCTCATAAAACGAACCTGAGGTTCCTTCCACCACTTATCATTTTTTAAACCCCATCTGCGAAATATTGAACTTTAAACTATTCAGAAATTGATGGCTTACACTTTGTAAAAACAATTAAAATTATTTCGACCTACCTGTACATAGGTAACCAAATTTTCGAAAATTTAAAAAGTATTTTAAATAAGAGAAAACTGATGTTTTAATGTTAGAAGATATCCTCCAAAAGTTTGGTACCAAACCATCCCGAAAATGCTGAAAAATAAAAAGAATTTCAATTTCATAAAAAACTCCAGAAATTTTTTCGAAAATCTGTAATTCGCTTTCAGTTTTATCATTCCGTCATTTCATTTATGACCCTTAGAGCACTGAACAATCTTAGTAAACCTTATGACGTAATTCAATTGAAAATTTTTCTTCTTCTTAATTGAGGCTTTATTGGAGCGATTTGTATCAGTGTAATTGTTCGAATTAGGGTAATTTGAGTCTGCGCTCTCCATTTTTTCTATCAAAATGACAAAATTCATTTTATAAATGTGACTAATCCCACAAAATACTTTAGATAAATCCGATACAACCTGTATTAAATATTTCTCAATAAATTTCTTGCATATTATTTTCTATTTTTTGTCTTTCTCCATCTCACTTTACCTACCATTACATTCCTTCGTCATGCCGATACCGTCATCTTCTTGTTATTACTTGAAGCAATATAACATTTACGTTAAAATATCTCGGTGTAACCCGACTGCTGTACACGTGTCTGCATATTTATGTGTGTGTAAGTAAGTATGTGTTTTTTTGTATAAAAGTGTATGTGCATGTATAAACACAATTCATGTACCCGCTTTCAATCTCCATTGGTACATGTATGATGTATGTATGTGTTTTATGTTCTTCGTCTTCGATTTTCTTCTACTTTCTACGTCGAGTTTCTAGATGGAGTTTCTCAGGAGCAATTTCTTATAAATATCGTTTGAAATCCATCAGGTTAGTACCTACGTACTATCAAATTCTGTTATCAGTTGACGTGGTGTATATACAGCGTGAATAAGCCGAGAGTTATCATTTGATTTATGCTTCTAAATATTCATCTAATTAAAAAAATGTGTACATAATGGTATATGAGGGAGGGGGGTGGGGAGGGCAATTAATGGTAAGAAAAATATTACCAAACTATAAGTGGTTTTCTAGATGGAAACATGTTGAAATGTTTTTAGGAAATCAATTTATGATGATTCGAGACTACCAGAAATGCTGACTTCGATTATTTTCTTTCATTTTCTTTGAGTAATTGCATTCAAAGAAACGTCAATCAATGTTTGAAATGGTTTTTAAGGAAAGTTGAGATGATTTTAATAAGTAATGAAAATGATTTGTTTAAATAAATACGTGAAAAACTCCTCTTAGTGAATTTTGTTATATATAGGTACACAAGTAAGTAGTCTTTGGTCAACGTACTTGAAACTGGAGATATCAAGTAGTATTCAGCTAAGCAACATTGCCTAATAAGCTACAAAAGGTGGGGGAGCAAGAGAGTCCGAAATTAAATTTTTTAGGATAGGATTAGCAATACTGACTGTAAAATTTTATAAAATAATTAGATCACCCTTGTTTTGTTATATGAGAGAAATTTTAAACGCCCAAATTTCAAAAACTGTGGTTGAAATTTCGGTATATAAAATTAAGTTACTTGGGAATCATCATTCTTAGACCAATGAATTTAAGTACGCTACTTATAGGCTAGGTACGCATATTAGGACAACTATTGATTGTTACTACTTTTGTTTTTAGAGTTGGAATTAGTTCAGAGAAAATTCGGGAAAATTTATTTTAGTACGTATCACAACTTACATATAGCTTCATACAACTACACAATATTTTGTAGACTATTAATCGTCCGTAACAATAGCAAACTTGACGAAACATTACAGTGGTTTACATCTTAATCAAGTGATTTGTACCGTGTATCTGAACCCTTAGAATCTCGTATGCATACCAGTATCCGTAATATATTGCTTGATACTGTTTTGATCGTTTTTCGACACAACCATTTACCACAAGATTGATCTTTTATTAATAAGAAAAAGTAAGGCATTAATCAGGGTATGCAAGAAATATACCTATGCATATACATAACGTACAGTCGACTCTCGTTAATTCGAAAATCGAGGGACTCTTAAAATATTACGAATTATAGAGGGGTTCGAATTATCACAGGTAACAATTTTAATATTTTAAGCATTTGCGATGAATGAACTTGAACTTGTCTCAAAATGTACTTACAATTTTTCTGTCTCTTTCTCTCTGCAACTTTGAATTGTCGAGTGTTTGACGCCGATGAGTTCGAACTAACGTGTCGTTTTATTACGTAGCAATGATTTTTTCGTTCGAATTACCAAAATGGCAACTCCGTCTATATATATACTCCGTCTGTATATATATATATATATATATATATATATATATATATATATATATATATATATATATATATATATATACTACTCAAAACAAAATAAGGGCCACTCATGCTTTGCTGCATAAGTTTATTTTTATATAAGTTACAGTATAAGGTATGCTTACATATAATTAAGGAACTAATTTTTTACTAAATAAAATTAATTTTAATAAGATTAAATAAAAAATTAATCCATAATTACATTTTTTTAGGATTTTATCATTTTTATAGCCATTTTTACGGTCATCAACAAACGTTCACGCTTTGAGTAAAAGCACACATTATGCAACTTTTCGGTGATTTAATATCGAGTATGCCCTCCCCTTTTTAAAACACATTCTTGAAGCCTCCTCGGCATGCTTTCAATAAGATGCTTAACGGTTTCATCAGGAATCTCCTCCCAACATCTTCTCAAGACGCCAATCAGTTGTTGTTGGGTGTGCACATCCTCTCCGGCTGCTCTGACTCGCCGTTTTAATTGATCCCAAAGATGTTCTATTGGGTTCTAGTCAGGGCTATTTGCAGGCCACGGTAAAACCTGTATATTAGTCCCTAATGACAGTTGTCGTCGCTCGAGCGGTATGCGCTCGGGCATTATCCTGCATCAGGATAAATCCGTCGGCCGCTCGTTGTGCAAAGGGGATCACATGGGGTCTGACAACCTGTTCGATGTAACTTTGAGCCGTTACAGTACCCTCGTTCAGGAAAACAAGCTCAGTTTTGCCTTGCAAACTAATTCCACCCCAGACCATGACATTAGGACCGCCAAATCTGTCGCGTTCATGAATGTGACGATCAGAAAACCTTTCCCCACTTCTTCTCCACACTCTTACACGTCGATCATCACTAAAAAAACTTCACCTTGCACTCATCCGTGAAGAGTACGTGACGCCATTCCTCCAAGCCCCATTCAAGGTGTTCACGTGCAAATCTTAAACGGTTTGCACGATGCGCTCCGGTCAGTTTGGTACGGATTACTGGTCTTCTTGAACGTTGTTGGTCTTCATGCAAACGATTTCGTATGGTCTGATTACTGACAACAGTACCAGTAGATCGATGTAAGCGATTTTGCAGAGTACCTGCGGTAACAGTCGGCTCACGTCGTGCACACAGTCGAATGTAATGGTCTTCACGGGCAGTGGTAGCACGAAGTCTTCCTGAGCCACGGCGCCGGGTTACACTACCGGTCTGCTGATACCGATTCCAAACATTTTGAATAGCCCTTCCTGAACAACCCAACTGCAGAGCCACGGAACGTTGAGATTGACCACCCTCAATCATCGTTACGGCTCTGGTAGCAGTAGCTTCGTCCATATGGTGTCGAATTCTCGGCATTGTAAAAATAAATGATTGAATAACACGCCAAACTTCAAAAAACAACCTCAGCAATCAATAATTTAGCGCAAACTGATTTGAAATCAAATTCAAAAAAATAAGTAAAACTAACCACTTGACGCTGTGCGAGACAAAAAAACGTTTAAATCTTCCCCTCAACAATAATATCACTTAAACCTAACTGTTATCATTTACTCAACCACTTAATATCATAACAACAGTCATTTAGAAAAGTTATTTTGACGTGGATCGACATAAATCAGTTTTAAAATACAAACTTTCAAGTGGCCCTTATTTTGTTTTGAGGAGTATATATATATATATATATATATATATATATATATATATATATATATATATATATATATATATATATATATATATATATATATATATATATAAGCTAAATGTTGTCACAATTTGCCTTAAAAATAATCAGCAGCGAACATTACCGTAAATTAATATGGGCAAATTTCCTACTTTTTCATAAACTGTATTTCCTACTTTTTCAAAAACGGTCATTTTTCAAAAACTGTATAAAAAATCGCACAAAAACTGGTTGCTCTGTAATTAGTATATTCTTCAAGACGAGTAGAAAAAAATTAATACCGAATATTAATAATTTATTTTTTGACTATTATTCTTTTATTTATTGTTTAAAAATTAAAACCATAATGACAATCTATTATCAAAAAAAGAATGTAATTAATATCTGTGGTAATTAGAGCCACTAGATAGATGGCAAAGAACAAAAGGAAAAAAAAACAAGACTAATTACATTTTCATTGCTGTTTAATTAGTAATATATTTTCATTATGCAAGTTGGTAGTCGTTTTTTTCCACCCCACAATATAAATTATTATTATAAAAGTTGTTATTATTAATTTGTATTTAATTATAAAATAATAGTTTCATCTTCCGCCAGTTTTGTTGCTTGTTGTCTGTCTGTCTCCCGGCTTCGTCTCACGTTCGTTGCCTTTCATAATCTTCACTTCATCCACATTTTTGTTTCGTCCTCGTTTCACCTCGTCTCCGTCGCTAACTTACATAACAAAATTATAGATATTTATTCGTTGTGAACGTATTCTAATTACTATTTAATATTTTGATTTTTCGATATTTTATTTTTAATTTACTTTGCATGATGAATTATTATTTTTACTTATTATAGCATTTTATATGTATGTTTTATGTTATTTTTTATTGTAATCACGTGTCCGTCTAAACGACATTCAAATTAAAATTCTGGCAGTCACATATTTAGTAAGAAAATTACTTAATCATTCAGTAAACATACAGTTGCAGACAGTTTGAAGATTTTTATTGAGTTTGCGGGATATAAATTTGAAAGGTGTTTTCGAGTTTTTATACAAAAACTGGCACCATACCTTTCAATTTTGCTTTTAAATTACACGTAAATATGTAAAATATTTTCTACAAAATACCTCAAATTTGGTTGTTTTTGCAGTATATGATAATATAGCGACTTTGTTAGAAGAATTGTCGAAACCTTAGTCTTCTATTATCGTACCTTCTTAAGGGGAGGTTTACTCGAGAGTCCTTAAAAATTATGTATTTTTCTAAAACTTTTTTCTTAAGAACGGAAGTAAATATCAATTTCAAATTTTGTACACATATTTATTAAGTATTAAACTATACAAAAAAAATTTTTCAAGGAAAAATATAAAAAATTGTCCATTTTATAGATACTGCAGTGTGACGATCCGAAAATCCAATGCCTTGTTGGCGGACATCCTAGCGCCGGTAATAAACCACCGAAATCCAAAAACAAAAAAGATTTATAAAATATATGAAAAGTACCGGCACCTCTACCTATAATATCAATAAATTTCTGAAAGAAAAAAAATTGCGGATGTTTGAAATTTTGATTACGATTTTTATCTTATTTTTCGCTCTTTAAAGTAAACTTAAAAATAAAAAAAATATTGAAAGTGTATCGAACTTAGATAGAGGTAAAAAATTAAAAAAAAAGGATCCATCGAATAGTTTTTGAGTTATCGTGTCCTCCAATTCCAAAAATGTAGTTCCGAGATATTATAAAATATATATAAAGAAACGTATTTTCAAAATTTTATATTTAATACTCATTATTGCGTGAACTACGTTTTTGAATATTTTTTTTTTCATAGAAAGCTGGATTCGGTTAATGTGCAAGAATCTTCTTTTTAAATTATTTTCAGTTGGGAACATATTCTACACATAATTAGCTACCAATTTCTGCAAAAAAAAAAATTGATTTTTTTTAACGACTCTCAAGTAAACCTCCCCTTAATAGGAAATTTTTGACATTGTATGAAACCACAGTGCTTAAGTACCGTCAGTCAGAGGCTTAACTATAATGAAGCAGATAGAGCAGTCGGGCCAGGAAGCATGATAAAAGGGGTGCAACAGAAAAAAATATGGGCGCAACAGTAGAAGTAAGAATCTTGAAACATTTGAAAAATTAGGAAAAGTTGACTTTTTTTAATAGGGTGCTTGAGCCAAAATCGTGCTAGGGCGCAGAATTTGTAGTAACGCCTTTGAGGTCAATCGGGACTATTTTGGCATAGTTTTGAAGGCTTGGAGCTACTTTACAATATTGTCTAATTTTATCAAATACTATACTACTACAACTACAATTTCTTGTGGTAGTAATAGTAGTAGAAACTTTCGATCAGCATTTTGTACTTGTCTTAGTGACTGAGGTTGTAAGTTGCTGCGGCAAGTGCATAATTGTGCGAGTGTATAATAGATCTTACAACCAAAATGCATACTATATTTTATCTACTACTAGTATGAAATTCACAATAAAGTATAAGTTTGGTACGAATACAAATATTAAAATTATGAAGAATTTAAAATTTAATAAAAAGATTTAAATGCCATATTTAGTGGACGGGTAAAAATTTTGTTGTACTGGTTTTGATATAACACACACTATAAAAACTAATAAAAGTCTGGTTAACTATGGCGGATAATACACAGTCCTGTATAGAGTACAAAATTTAGCACAGCTGTATGGAAAACATATATTATCTAGATAGCATTTTCTAGAGTAAGTAAGCAATTTCAAAATGTAATGTTAGATAAAATTTTTTGTACAGATTTTAATCTATTATTAAAATATCTATTTATAAACAAATTCGCTAACACGGACCTGTTTGATTAAAACTGACAATTATTAAAATATAATAATTTATCAAATAATCTATATACATACATATAATAAAACTGTAACGAGACCATTTTTGTACATTGAATATTTTTTGAAAATTGTACTGCTACTGTAAATAATTATCGACGTAAATACCAAAACAGCTATTTTTAAAATTCTTGTCTGTCTGTCTTTCTGTCTGTCTGTTCAAGCATCATGTAAAAACTACCGGCAGGAATTTAATAAAATTTGGTGCTGTGATAACTTATTTGCTGGGTCAACATCTAAGATACCTTACTAAGGAAAATAGAAAAACCATTCTGAGCATGTGCACACATTATGCAAAAACTATTGAACGGACTTTTATGAAATTTGGTGTGGTGAAGCTTATTACCTGGGTCAACATTTAAGATACTTTTTACTCCGGGAAAATGTCTCATTCCCACGGGAAAATAGAAAAACCATTTTAAACATGCGCATGCAATACGCAAAAATTATTGTTCTATGCAAGTTCAGCATAATTATTACACTTATATATACTTTTCATTGATTTTATAACAATGCGTCGCGCGAACTACGTCGCGGGTACAGCTAGTAATATATAATTATATTAACTTAAACAGTGTCTGACATTATACTTATAAATTCAGACGAAAAATATTTACAAGAAAACGATCACTCAACAAATACATTACTTTATTCGGTCGAATGCAAATCAGTAGTTAACGCAATCAGCAATAAAGAATAGCACGCCATCCAAGATTTTGTAGTTCGTTGCCGCTACTACCATTTAGTACACACACACATACACACGTGAGCGTAGTATGCCTAATAAAATTTTACATGACTGTTATTTCTTTACAAAATAAAGTAAAAAAAACACCTGTCATTCAAAGAACATGCATAACTTACAAGTAAAGGGCCCGAGGTCGGACCTATCGATTTTAATGAAATTTAGGTATGTTGTAGAACACTAAAAAATAAGGGACACCTATTTTTTTTATCGGCCGAAAAACGGTTTGAAGGGGTGGAATCGCCCTCCAAAAATTGGGGTAAAAATTTAATTTTTTAAATATCTCGAAAACGGTAAGAGATAGAGCAAAAGTTTAAATGTCTTAAACTATTTTCCATCAAGAAGAACTTCTAGAACTACCCAAGTAGTACGACTATTCGACACAGTCACCCCCTAGTTAACTACCCTTAGACTTAATATTAGGACATTTAGCAAAAACAGGTCAATTAGATTTTCTTACGTAGATTTCAAATCTGTAAACAGAATTCTTATATTGTTTAATTTTCATCCCCTTTTTGCAAAATATACCCCTAAATTTTAACCTCCAGCCACCCCTGTCGACACAATTTGAACGAATTTCATACCAATAGATAGCTCTTTAAAAAAGAGCAATACTGCCAATTCAAAACTTTGCTCTATCTCTTAGCGTTTTCGAGATATTTAAAAAATTAAATTTTTACCCCAATTTTTGGAGGGCGATTTCACCCCTTCAAACCGTTTTTCCGCCGATCAAAAAATATACGTGTCGCTTATTTTTTAGTTTTCTACAATATATCTAAGTTTCATCAAAATCGATAGGTCCGGCCTCGGGCCCTTTACTTGTTAGTACATACTGCCGTATACACGCATGCAAATCTTTAAACGTGTTAAAGTTTTAGGACGTGTATTTTATTGTATAAAAAATTTAAATAATACAAGATAAGCTAGATTTTAATTATACGTACTATTTTTTGCTACAAGAATCATTCATTCTTTCTTGAATGTTTCAAAACAAGAAAAAGTTAATCGAGTTTTTTTATATAAAACCATTTCCACACAAAAGGTAAGGAATTTTTTTTCATATAATTCATATTTTTAAAATGATAGTTTGTGCTTTCTAAAATTCCAATATTGTTTTAGCTTCATTACTTTCGGCTAATGGAGTAATATTTAATAATATAAAGGGTTAAAGTTAAAAGAAAGATAAACGAAAGATAAAGAAAGCAGTTTATTATTCGTAACACAAGTAGTTCTTCTGGTACAGATATTACAATTAAGAATAAACAGCAACAGGTAAGAGAGCTATATATTCAATGAAAACACAGATATTGTTGGTTCGAATCGTAGATATTCCAATAACAAATTAATTTTATATATGCAGTAAATATTGAGTAAGTATTGAAGAGAGATACAAAAATATTAAATAAATACGTTAAAACAAAGAATACTGTAGAATCCAAGGCTATAGTAGCCATGTTATTTTACTGTATTATAAATTTTAAAATGGGAATCATTCGGACAATTGATCGAGCTAACAATGTTAGAGTTTTGTAAACTTATATGTAGGTATATAATTCGTTATTTAAGTTAATAAACTATAAGATTATTTCTTAAAAGTTTTCTTTTAGCGAATTTCCAAAATGGAATTCAGCTATTACAGCCACAGTCATGACGCGACTTGAGCCCGGGACTATGGCAGAAATTTGTTTTGAGGTCCCTAGAAACCGAAAATTATATTCACTAAAATATTATATATATATATATATATATATATATATATATATATATATATATATATATATATATATATATATATATATGCGTCCGCACGATAACTCTCGAACGAAATGTCCTAGGTTTACGAAATTTAGTGAAAATGTTGGAAGTCCCAAACCGTTGGACAAGTTCGTTAACCACACACGTCCGATGCCCGGAACATTGTTTTTGTTCGTGAAAAAAATTAACTTTTTGCCAAAATTTCCACTTATTCAAAAAATTTCCCGACATTTCTTGTACCATTAGAAAGAGAACGAAAAATTACATAAAAAACGTTCTTAGACCATCATTCTATGTAAACTAGGTTCCGAGAAAAACGAATTTTTATAAACTGAAATTCGCTATATTATGCAGGATACTGCGACAGGGGTATTTTTTTATTTTATGTAAACTATAAATCGTCCCTCTTTGTGGTTTATGTCTATTAGCAGTCCCGTGGACATAGTCTCAGACATTTATCAACTTAAGACACGAAGAAAGTTTAAGAAGAAAATGATGAAATGTAATTTCATTTTGAATAACACATGGAATTATTACAGCACATTATTTAGCATACATGTGTCTGTATTTACACAAACTCATTATAAATTTATCTACTAACATAAGTAATGAAAACAAAATATCCATCTAGTGATCTAACGGTACACGTAACGTATATGGAATAGAATGTGGTGCTCTCTGCTGTGAATTTCATTAAATACAGAAATATACAATAATGAAATACTCTTATTTATATTATATTTATCATGTTTATTTTGTTGTGTTTCGAGAAAAATGATAGATTATGCTGTGGGGAATTAGAAAGTAGAAAATTATTTTACATTTTATCTTTTTGTCTCGCTCGCGCTTTAGAAAATGTATTTAGAAAACGTTTCATTCTAACGTATAGTAGGAAAGTGGAATGCCAGACAATGGCCATCAAATCTCCACAAATAAGAAAAAAAAGTATGTTTCACATAAGTACGTAATTATATGAATTTGAATTTTTAATTAGTAGGTATTTAATTGTGAAAAAGGGTTGCGAAAGCCACGCAGTTTTCTATTTACATTTGTATAATTTTATTCTTTACTAGCAATCAGTGTCCCCTCTAAGCTATACGCTTATGCGCATACACAGGGTTTAAAATATTAGCGCACAGTTATATTCAAATTTAAAAAGGAAAAGAAAACATCCGTCGATGTAACATTGTTGGATGTTATTGAATTCGTTGAAATCTATTTTCTGAATTTTTTGCTTTGAATTTTTCTACTCTGTTCACGCGCCTTTCCAGTTAATTAGGTTTACTAAAAAAAAAAAATTTGTTTACCACAAGTTATTGCAGTTAAAAATAATATATATAGTCGTTGTATAACCGTTGAATAGAAAGGTTTGAAACTTTCTGCGCCGTTTTAATAGAATCTTTAAGTAATTTTTCACGCAATTATTGTTGTGCTAATAATTTTCGAACTTTTTCCAAGTTAATTGAAATACCTTTGTGCCAGTTTTAACGAATTTGTAAATAAAATATTTATTAAGACACCTGAACGACAGAAGTACTGGATGGAAGGTTCCAGAAAGAAGGTAAACTCCTTTGAACCCCATCCCGACCTAAATTCTGGAATAATTCCAGCACTCACATCACGAAATCAGCTATATGAATATTTTAATTACGTCTTAATTTACAGTCTGCTATTTATTTATTTTACGAAAGGGAATAATTTGCCATAACATACTCTATAAGCGAATAATTATTATTTTGAACTAAAATGAAGCTAATGCATTTATCTGTAGGAAAGCAAAATCTATAATTTTAAAATATCCTAGCCGTATTATTTCAATTTAATAAACAATTTTTGTATTTTCGTGTTTTTCTTTTTCTTTTATTATTTTTTAAAAACAACAAAATTGAATTTCTTCTACTGTTCACTCAACAAAACAAAAAATAATACAAGTAATATTTCACTGTTTGCATCTGTAATATGAGACTATGATAGACGTATCTACAGTTGAGTTTTATCTAAAAGGAACGATTTTTGCGAGAGTATAAGGTAAGGGGCGTATATACATATAACACCATATATATATATATATATATATATATATATATATATATATATATATATATATATATATATATATATATATATATATATATATATATATATACGGCAGGGGTCCCCAAAGTGCGGTCCACGGGCCAAATGCATCATAGATTTCATGCGAGTTACTTTTCTATTATAATTTACTGGGTGATCTAGATTTACATAAGCTGATCTACTCTTCTATAAATCAGGTTCTGACCAAATTCGTTCAAGAAATCTAATTTAATTTCCGGATGCGATTTTGCTGTTATGTTTATAATTCTAATTTTAATAAAACGAAGAAAACAGTATCGAAAACCTATGAGCAGCTCCAAGTTCCATGTTTCTAGTATCAAAATTACGACTTTTGAAGCTTTTAAGAAATATTGTAAACGTAATTACGTCATCAAGATCAACTTTTCTTTTTTAAATTAGTAGCTACAAAAATAATATGAATCAGATGTGTTTATGAAATCTAGATAATCTGTGTGCCAAATCACTTTTCCTATAAAATTGGCCAAGTTCGTCACCCCCATGTTCGATTTGTAAATTAGAATAGGAGGTTGATCAAAAGTCCTGTGGTCCATCGTGATTGGTTTGAAAACACTACTGTTATATAAGTATAGTTTATCCACCAAATAATGGACTTTAAGGAAACAAATGCATTTTTCTTTTGTGTCCTTTCTTATGTTAAAATGTTTTCTTAATGCCTCAAATATATTTTAATATTTACAATGTGGCTCGCCGACGCAAAACTTTAAGGGGGGCCACTAGTATGACCGCCAGAAAAAAGGTGATTTTTGGAAATTTTTTTAAAGAAAACTACTGTATGGAATATTTTAATGTAAAAACATCGATGTTATGTCCTCGATAACATCGACACATCGATGTTACAAGAATAATATCGAAAGATCGATATTACTCTAAGCTACCCAGTATTTAAAAAGTCCTGTAGCTGATTTAAAACAAATCCATTACTTTTATGGTAAGTTCTAGGATCCACTTATACAAACTTGAAAAAAATTGCCATTAAATATTTGTGTTTCACAGCAACTTCAACAGCTTCAGAGAGACTTTTTTCAAAAGTTGGGCAGCACTTGTATCAATAAACGAACAGATTAAAAGGAAAACTTTTAACAAAGTGACTTTTTTGCAATGTGTACCAAATAAAAACTAGCAATGTTAATTTTTAATAAATAAAATAATAGATTATAATGGTTGTTTATTTTGCTACATCAAAATCGATGTTTTCGAACATCGATATCTTTCTTTCGATATATATCGTATATCGATACTCTTGAATCGATGTTAACATCGATGTATTTCTAATATCGATCATCCCTACTTCACAGTGCCCGAAATCAAAAAAACCAAAAAACCTATTAAATTAGAAGTTTAAATTTAACAAATGGAGTTTTTTAAAAAAAGTTTCAAAATTTTCGCGAAAATTTGATGATTTTTGGCCAGCAAAAATTACATTTATTCCATCGGAAAACTGGAAGTTCATGGCACGAAGAAACATATAATATAAAAGAAGCTGCTGCAATAAGAATCAACTCGATCGGATGATTTGTCTTCGAGTTATAACTGCAGCAAATTTGAAAAATGTAGTTTTTCTTTACCTTTTAGTTTAATCACTGAGAATTTTCACTAAAATTATTTACGATGTGCTCACTATAACGGTCATAATAAAACTAGATGAGTCGTTTAAATGTGCCAGGGTCTAGCTTCTCCACAACATGTGACTGGCAGCCACGTCCAGAAACTCCCGAACTATCAACGTTCATACATTTCTCAATACCTCAAAGTGAACAATGAAAATCAGAATCCGCTCTTCGGATGGCTGTAACTCAAAAACTATTTGAGATATGCACTTGAAATTTTAGTACGCTACTTTTAAAGGTTTTAGTTATTAATGTCACACTAGTGGTCCCCCTTAAGAACCTGATAATATACAGTATGCAGTGTATTATAAATGTATGGATTCGGATGTTGGATCGTTCCCTCTTACAATTAGAAGAGAACCCACTGCATACACATACATACATACATGTATCCTGATAGTAAAATGGGAAAGAATAACGGTAATAAGCAAAACAGGAACTAAACAAAACATATCAATTTTTCTTGACGGAAAAACAAAATTCAATAATCTAAGAAAGGAGATACATGCATAAATTTTATTCAATTTTAAAATATTCAAGTTACTTTTCAATATCATATGTAATGTATATTATCTATCTATATTTTATTTATTTTATAATAACATGAATATTTTTTATTGTTATTAAAGTTATTAAATTTATTATACATATACTAACAGTTATCCACGACTCCATCCGCGTGATATTTGAAATTATGGTATCAAGTTGGCACCTCCTGGCTTAAAAGAACCTTGTCCCAAGTCCTGTGGGATTTGGGATCCATCGGTACAATATTGTAACACATGATAGTGAGTAAAGTATGATGTGCACATTAATAATATAAAGGTTTCTACCTCTTACTGTATGTGCAAGGGACCCTAAGATGAAACTTAGGGTCATACTCTAATGTCTAATACAATGTGGAAGGAAGAGATGTCCGTACAGTTGAATGCTGTGAACACGTTCTAAGGTTGCCTGTATACAATCAGTAATGTTGTCAGTATTAGAAATGCTGACATTATTACTGATCGTGTATTGATAGTACTGAAGTATTCGTATATAGAATTTATATTATAAAAATAATGATTCATTACACGGAGAGAAAATTCATATAAAAATTACTGTGCTCAGCACTACAATCGACTTTTAAAAGGCGAACGTATTCAATTTTGTACGGTAAAAATATAAAAATTATAATTAATCATAGAAAATTTAAAGGATAGAATATTGTTTCTGTAATATTACTTCCGTAAAATTTGTAAAACAGCACAGTAAAAAGTTCCATTGCCGACAAAAAATATTTTTTATTTGTTTTTCTTACAAAAATTACCATGCTGTATTATAATATTTGAAGTGCTATCTGCTAATAGTAGAAAGAAAAAAATATAAAGAAGGTTGTGTTTGTTGTGAACGCTGTTGAAATATACCTCACTCATAGCAAGTCACATAGCCAACCATAGGTTGGACGACCAACTTGGTCGGACGGGTCAGACCAAGCACCTTGATCCATTAGACTGTGTTACAAACAGCAAGCCGTATTCATTACACTGTGTTAGAGGACGGGGATGTCACCGTTTAATTCATCATTTTGTTACTTCCCTATCTTTAGAATTAGAATATATTGTTGGCAATCATTTTTGTATGCATCATAAAGTTCTTACAGGTTTGAAGGTTTGAACAAATTCATCATTTTGTTACTTTACTATCTTTAGAATTAGAATATATTGTTGGCAATCATTTTTGTATGCATCATAATGTTCTTACAGGTTTGAAGTTTTTACAGGTACCTACCGCCCAAGCAACATAAGGTTGCGGGTCAGATGCGCAAATGAAAGAGTACGACAACAAGAATTAAACTATAACATATATGCATAAGAGTGTGATAAAATTTGTGTTAGCACATTAAATTTTACCATGCTAGCACATATTTTTTATTTTGGTCGTCGATCGTGCACGCATTATAAGAGAACATGGTAATTTTTCTGAAATTTTATCTACAAAAATTATATGATTTTTCTCTCCGTGTATTTTTGTCAGTAAATACTGACAGTATTACTGGTCGTGTACGGCCGCCTTCGGTCATTTGGTACCTAGGTTATGCTAAGCACCAAGAAAAACATCTCAAGCCGCCAAGCGAAGGGATAGAAAATATTCTTGTAATCTTTGATAGCTCTGATGAAGAGTCAGTTTCTGACTAACTTTAATTAAATATACCTATCTTATATCGCACACACAGTCATACGTTATTCTTGTTGTACTGCAATAAAAACCATTCGTCTATACCAGAGGCCCAGTTTGGGACAAGGTTCATTGATGGGGACTAACATATTTCGTACAGTATTTTCCCTTAATCCTAAAATATGTCGAAAAGTGCAGAGTTCACGAAAATGTTCACAAAAATTAAAATTTCATTGTAGCTATTCTATTGAAATCATGTAAGTAATAGGTATAAAGTATCAAGTAAGCTTCAAAAGTCTTCAGGTAAAGCGTACAGTTTTATTATAAGTGATAAAAATTCATTAAATAGGAAATATGTATCTTAAGGGCTACATTTCCTTATTTTTGCGCCTCTAGTGAATCCTCATAAACACTCATAATTTTAAATCTAAAAATATACATAGGAATATTATCAGACACAAACATACGAAAGGGAGAGGTGGTATGAAGGGGCAAATGAAACTTATTGTATGACAATACCAGTGTATACTTATTCAACATTCGGCGTGTTCATTAACTGATTTTATTTTTTCTCAAAGTGAGCTGTTGGCACATGCGCAAGACCTTTTTTTATGGAATCGTACTTCATAAAAATGTTCTTCCGCATGCGCTAACATCTGACTTTGAGCAGAAAAACTCAGCAACGAACACGGCGTCTGACTCCAAGCTGTCGTCATTTTAAAGACAGTGTTGTCCTTCTAAATTTGTGCTCCAAAGTAAATTTCTATTTTTTTCCAAACTTCTTATGACATTTTGTAAATGCTTTATTGAATTGCTTGTCATTTCACATTATCGGACATCCATTCAGTTACAGAAAAACAGCAGATCAAAGTTTTTAGATAAAATTTTAGCTTTGAAGATTAATTATTGTTTAATTCGTCTGTGATATTTAGAAAGGAACACGGTAAACGGAATTTTTTGTGAGTTCTAATTTTCAATTGAATTATCTTTAAAAAGAGAAATGTATGAATTAAGAAATCGAATGTAAATTAATCGAAAAGCATAATCAATAAATTTGAACAATATAAGCAAACTTGTCAACTTTTCAATTTTTGACAACCTGACGATATCAGCATCTGGTCTGGGTATAAAAATTTTTCACTATGTACCTTATCCAAAGGCAACAATTTTGGAGCGACACTGAAGTGATTGTGACTCAAACCACCTTGCCTCAACAGGGTTGTCAGATTGCGTTTTTTACCACCGACTGGACTATATTTATTTTCGATTGACGATTGTATTTTATTTTTGGTGACAAATAGCCATTTGGGTTATTTTGTTTTTTTCACTAAAATTCAGTTTTTAGTTTCAAATTTGTAATTTCTGTAGTTATTTTTTTCTTAAATTTTCTTTTTTTTTTTTGCTCGTCAACTGTATTTTTGGAAAGACATTTTTCAACAAATTGGCCACCTTATCCACTGCTTTTCACAAGTCCATTTTCCACAAAAATATTGCTGATAAGCAAATGAATCAGACTCGAACATATCACATCGTAACTGGACTGTTCGGTCAAAAACCAAACGGTTTACGACCCTGAATATAAGTGATAATTTGCTCTTTCCCTTTCATAAATTATCGCGTCCCTTTCAATACGGCCCGCCGATAAAACGGACAAAATACACTCTTTTTCTTTTGAATCAGAAAATATACAGATAAGAATAAGATAAAGGTTGATTATTGTATTTTCTTTCAATAGCGACATATAACTAAGGTTTCTAATTCTGCTTTTAACTACAGTGTAAACTCCATATAACGAAATTGAAGGGACCGTGTATTTTATTACGTTATAAAGAGTTTTCGTTATATCGAGAGTAAAAGAAAACAATATAATTTTACGAATACAACTTACGAATTTAGTAAGTAAGTGGTTTTAATTTTGACTGAATTTAATGACATTTTTTCGTCAATACACAAACTCTTTCTTTTACTCGCCATGTTTACAGTTAAAAAGTTTGAAAGCAACTAAGAATATGATAACGTAAAGACAGAAATAAGACAATAGTACGGAAGTACAGTAGGCAAAAACATGTGCTAGGCAATTACAACAAACAAATAAACGGATTTCTAAGAATCCCTTTGTGCGTACGAAATATTTACGACTCTGTATCGCTATTGTGTTTGAAAGTCAGTGAAATAAAATTTTTTTTGGGTCTAAATAATGACGTACTTTTCGCTGTTACGTTATAAAGACTGTTTCAATATACGGATGATAATGTAAACTAAACAAACCTTAGCAATTTTTACGTTTTAAGGAGTTTTTTGTTAAATAGAAGTTCGCTCTATAGAGTTTACACTGTATTTAATTTCTTATTTCATTTAGTTACTAGAATCCTCAAAACAAATATGTTGCCTTCATTCTACGTCTCCCCTATTCTTATAAAAAAAAAGGAACATACGAATTTAAAGTGACAATAATAATAATAATCCATAATTTTTAGCAATATACACATATAGGTACTTATTTCTAGGTACTTTTAACGTAGGTACAAAATATTGTGTCTTATCAAATCTACTCACATTAAGATATTCCATTCACTCTACTAACGCATTCCGAAAGTGAAACAAAATATTATTGGACGTTAACTGTACTTATTTGAATTTCTCTTTGTGCGTAGCAAGTATTTAGAGTTTATTTAAATATTTGAAATGTATTTTTTTGTAAATTTTTATACAGTTCGCGCATAACATACATACATGTGTATATTATTAATATTAACACCGCAATGCGTATAAATTTATCAAAATTTCGCTCTTTATCTACGCAGTAAATACATCAGTAGTAACACATTTAAGCACATATAAAATAATGTTTAAAGTGAAATATGTATACATATAAAGTTACAGGCTGATATATTTATCGACAAATGTGTAGACAATTGACATTTTTATGTTGTCGTTAAAATCAAATGAGACATTGATGTTTGAATCTGAAATTATTGAAATTTCATTAATAAAATTTGTGTATATTATAGATCAATAAATATATTATATAACGTGTGTAGACTGAGTATGTCAATGAATAAATGAAGCCTCAAGGTACTGCTACTTTTAGTCAGTGCAATAACTGTAATATCCATAGTAATAATTTTTTGCAATTCCGGGACTAAAAGACATGAATTAGTCCCTCAAAATAGGGAGTAAAGGGACTAAAACATTATTTTTCTCCCGCTTTTAAACCAATCAGCAAGCACAATTTACAGAAATATAACTTAAATTAAATAGCGTTGCTAGGTAATTGAATAAACAAATAATAAACAATAATAATAAACAAATTCAAACTTGTAGACAGAGACAAACATTTATATTGTATTGTACAATTCGATTGATTTATCCAAAGCATACACTCTAAGAAAAAAGGGTCAAAAACGTGTAAAATAACTTAAATTTAGAGCAAAATTACTCCTCGCTCTGAAAATATGCACTATTATTTGTGTAATATGAAAAAATTGCTGTATTTTTATATAATTTGTGTATAATTACTGTTTTTTTTAATATTACACAAATAAAGGTGTAACTTTGGATTTTTACAACGTTTTTGATTTATTTTTACACCACTAAATAGCAAAACCCATGCGCGCGCAAATGAGTTTATGTATTTTAATATTATCTGTTATTGAATTGCTGTATTATTTATACGTACATAAGTAATACTCTTAAAGGTTAAAAGTTATGTTTTCAAATTAGCTGAATTAAACAAAAGTATTTTTTGATAAGATATATAGTTAATATGATTATAACGTGTATGATAAATTAATCTTTAAATATGCTACAAAAACAGTGTTATAGTGGTGTACTGGTGTTTTCTTTTTATTTGCATTGTGCAAATGGCTTCTGGAATAATGTGCAAAGAATACTGTAATATAAATTTGTTTGTTTCCAAAATGCTGTCCTGATGATACATTTAAAATATTTCAGGTAAGTTAATTTTTTTAATTTTGCTTCATACAAATAGTTATGTAATTTGATAAAAGTTTATTTTACAATTTGACTAATAATTTATTTTGGGGGGTTGTCAATTTCTGTGAAAATTAAAACATTATCTACAATTCAGATATCTTTTAACACACTGACAGGGGGTAATAATGTCACAATACCCCTGTCGCAGCATCTGCATAACATAGCGAATTTCCAAATCTTGGGCACTGGTGGATCTCATC
Source organism: Brachynemurus nebulosus (assembly GCA_035578155.1). Classification (NCBI taxonomy): domain Eukaryota; kingdom Metazoa; phylum Arthropoda; class Insecta; order Neuroptera; family Myrmeleontidae; genus Brachynemurus; species Brachynemurus nebulosus. The sequence continues at coordinate 12,596,551 of JAPWDM010000005.1, forward strand.
TAAGACCTACACCTATTTAAAATAGTTTAGCTTTCTAAGAGTAAAAGAATTTTTAAAATCGGTTGGGTAATTAGTTTTGGTATTTTTGGGGACCCAAGAACCCGAACGAATTTTGTGCAGCATAGTTGTATCCATCTAAAATAATTTAGTTCTCTAGCAGTGAGAAATTTTTTAGCATCGGTTCGATAGCTTATTACTGGCGTTTTCGGATCTGCAAGATCCCGGTGGACCTCATTAAAAAATCAGCTCGACCGTATATTCTAGGCGGACTTTATGTAATATATATATATATATATATATATATATATATATATATATATATATATATATATATATATTCAAAACCCGTTGTGTAGCATTCTACGCCGCATTTGCATCCGCAGGACAGTTGTGGATCTCAGATAACACAACCTGTACCTATCTAAAATAGTTTACCTCGGTAATAGTAAAAAAGTTTCAAAATCGGTCAGTTATTTTATTTTTGACACTTTTAGGTCCTACTGACACTTCAGACCTTACATAACGTAATCTATATGTATCTAAAATGGCTTAGCTCCCCAACAGTGAAAAAATTTTCAAAATCGGTCGGTTAGTTTATTTTTGACACTTTTGGATCCGATGGATCCTGGCAGACTTTACATAACGTAATCTATATTTATCTAAAATAGTTTAGCTCTGTAACAGTGAAAAAATTTTCAAAATCGGTCGGTTAGTTTATTTTTACCACTTTTGGGTCCCATGGACCCTGGCGGACCCTAAATAACGTAATGTATGTCTATCTGAAATAGCTTAGTTATCCAACAGTGAAAAAATTTTCAAAATCGGTCGGTTAGTTTATTTTTGACACTTTTGGATCCCATGGACCCTGGCAGACCTTACATAACGTAATCTATATTTATCTAAAATAGTTTAGCTCTGTAACAGTGAAAAAATTTTCAAAATCGGTCGGTTAGTTTATTTTTGACACTTTTGGATCCCATGGACCCTGGCAGACCTTACATAACGTAATCTATATTTATCTAAAATAGTTTAGCTCTGTAACAGTGAAAAAATTTTCAAAATCGGTCAGTTAGTTTATTTTTGACATTTTTCGGTTCTATGGACCTTGGTGGACCTTACATAACGTAATTTATATTTATCTAAAATAGTTTAGCTCTGTAACAGTGAAAAAATTTTCAAAATCGGTCAGTTAGTTTATTTTTGACACTTCTGGATCCTATGGACCCTGGCAGACCTTACATAACGGAATCTATATTTATCTAAAACAGTTTAGCTCTGTAACAGTGAAAAAATTTTCAAAATCGGTCAGTTAGTTTATTTTTGACACTTTTGGGTCCTGTGAACCCTGGCGGACCTTACATAATGTATTCTAAATCTATCTAAAATAGTTGAGCTCTGTAACAGTGAAGAAATTTTTAAAATTGGTCGTTTAGTTTATTTTTTACAATTATGGGATCAGTAAATCCTGGCGAAACTCATACAAGTCTAATACTCTAACAGTAAGAAAAGGGTTCTAAGGATCTCATATAACTTATGGCAGTCCGTAAGCTTCTTGCGGACATCATTTAATTAATTAATTCAAATACTTTAACTTACTAACTGTGAAAAAATTTTTAAAATCGATTGGTTAATTAATTTCTGGCCTTTTTAGGTCCCAAAAACCTTGACCTCACATAAAATACCTTAAATCCATTTGAAATGGTTTAATTTTTTAACATTATTAATTATTAGTGAAAAAATTTTCAAAATCGATTCAAAATATTTTTCCGTACATACATATGTACATATGTACATATTTTGTTTTGTTTCATATATTTAATAATATTTATATCCTAACATAATCTTCAATTTCTTGTTTACTTAAAAATTCAATAAAAAAAAAAAAATACTTCATTACATTAGCTTAGAAAATCTGTTTAATTTACATTTTTTAACATGAGATAGAACCATGCTAATTATAATGCAATAAATGAGAAACAAAACTCTATACATGTATGTGTGTTATAACACATATATGTAAATAGTTTTCACTTGTTCTCACAAAATTCTTTAATAAAAAAGTGAAATATTTTTATACTTTATAAAGAACTGAGATATAAATATAAATTACTTATTAGACTAACAAAGAAAAAATAAAAGTGAAAATTTACATTTTCTCGAAAAATACTTAAAATAGAAAGAAAATTATAAGAATATTTTCTTCATAATTTTTTTTTTCCTTTTCAACGATGTAAAAATCGAACTGCCTTATGATAGGATCGAATGATAAAAAATGGCCAGAAAACCTACTTCTGGGCATCCGACGTGTCTGGCTAACGAACTTAGCCAAGCCAATTCAGAATCCAGTCCGCACACAAAATTTCATAAGCGTTTGACGTTTCGTTCGAGAGTTATCGTGGGAACACATAAATATATATATATATATATATATATATATATATATATATATATATATATATATATATATATATATATATATATATATATATATATAAATTTTAGTGAATATCATTTTCGTATTCTAGGGACCTCAAAACAGATTTCTGCCATAGTCCCGGACTCAGATTGCGTCATGACACCTACTGTAATAGCTGAATTTCGAGTTTTCGAAATTCGCTAATAGATCGTTCTGAAGTTAGACTATCGTATGTAAGGTTTTTATTAGGTTTCGTTATTTTAGGTTAAGTTATGTAATTTTCGGTATCGATAATTTTCGATAAGGAAAACTATAATATCCATTAAAAAACAAACCTAATAAAGACCTTACATATGATAGTCCAACTTCAGAACCACTTATTGTGACATTATTTTACCCACTATCAGTGTGTTAATAGCAAAAATTAATGTATACAAACTAGTATGTAATTTAAGAGGGTGACTCACCCCCTCTCCAATGTTGCTCAAACTCAATTTTGAATTCGAGAATTTCATTTCTACGTTATTCTAATTGTCTTAAGCTATTTTCCATGAAGAACTCCTTGAAATACCCAAATTGTACGACTATTCGACAGAGTCACCCTCTAGTTAACTACCCCTAGACTTAATATTAGGGCATTGAGCAAAAACAGGTCAATTAGATTTTTTGACGTAGATTTCAAATCTGTAAACAAAAAATTTATATTGTTTATTTTTCACCCCCTTTTTGCAAAATTCACCCCCAAATTTTAACCCCCAACCACTCCTGTTGATGTAATATGAACAAATGGCATATCAATAGATAGCTCTTTAAAAAAGAGCAATATCGCCAATTTAAACTTTTTCTCTATCTCTTACTGTTTTCGAGATATTTGAAAAATTAAATTTTTACCCCAATTTTTGGAGGGCGATTTCACCCCTTCAAACCGTTTTTCCGCAGATAAAAAAAAATACGTGTCCCTTAGTTTTTAGTGTTCTACAATATATTTAAGTTTCATCGAAATCGATAGGTCCGGCCTCGGGACCTTTACTTGTTAGTGCGTGTCAAGAACACGCACTTAACGAATTTTTTTTTTTTTTTGCTTTACAGTAATATAAATTCATAACAGGTTTAAATTGAAACGACGCGACGTATGGAAATCGAGTTTTTTAAGTAATAATAACAATGGTAATAATAATAATGGAATTTAACGTTCGTTTTTTAGACAATGGTATGTAACGGACGTCACTCACATCATTATTTCTCAACTTTTTCATGATGATATGGGCGGAGAACAAGAAAAGCGGTACAAAGATTTGGCAGGTGTCTGTTTGCAACCATCTTCTTAAGGACGATGTCGATATTCATCTGGAATTACGATGCGAAATAGCAGAAAACTTTCACCAGCATATAACCGGTTACGGAATTCAAACCCTAAGTCTACCAGTTCGGAAGTGCCAGTGCCTAAGCACGCCGGGTTACTTTGCTGGTGAGTTTTTTAATCAAAAATTTAATATCTGTACATTCATTAAAATAACCTAAAAGTAATTGTGTAGCAAAAACGAAATTTTCTTAATTTTGAATTGCTGTGAAATAGTTATTGAAAAAAGAAAAAATAAATAAGCAAAAATGGTTATAAAATTAAGTAACCCTTATTTTCTGATTTGTTTAGAAATCGAAATTGGTGAAGACATCTGTGAAACCGTAGCATACATTTTCCCTGAAGTTCTAGTAATTGCAAGAGTCAGCAGAATATTGGGCGGAGGACAGGAAAAGCGGTATAAGGATTTGGTAGGTGTCTGTTTGCAACCATCTTTTTAAGGACGATGTCGATATTCATCTGGAATTGCGATGGGAAATAGCAGAAAACTTTCACCAGCATATAACCGGTAACGGAATTCAAACCCTCAGTCTACCAGTTCGGAAGTGCCAGTGCCTAAGCATGCCGGGTTACTTTGCTGGTGAGTTTTTTAATCGAAAATCTAATATCTGTACATTCATTAAAATAACCTAGAAGTAATTGTGTAGCAAAAACGAAATTTTCTTAATTTTAAATTGCTGTGAAATATTTATTGAAAAAAGATAAATAAAATAAATAAACAAAAATGGTTATAAAATTAAGTAATCCTTATTTTTTGATTTGTTTAGAAAAAGGAATTGGTGAAGACATATGCGAAACCGCAGCCTACATTTTCCCTGAAGTTCTAGTAATGGCAAGAGTCAGCAGAATATTGGGCGGAGGACAAGAAAAGCGGTATAAGGATTTGGTAGGTGTCTGTTTGCAACCATCTTCTTGAGGATAATGTCGATATTCATCTGGAATTATGATGGGAAATAGCAGAAAACTTTCGCCAGCATATAACCGGCTACGGAATTCAAACACTCCGTCTACCAGTTCGGAAGTGCCAGTGCCATAAGCACGCCGGGTCACTTTGCTGGTGAGTTTTTTAATCAAAAATCTAATATCTGTACATTCATTAAAATAGCCTAGAAGTAATTTTGTAGCGAAAGCGAAATTTTCTTAATTTTAAATTGCTGTGAAATAGTTATTAAAAAAAGAAAAAAATAATAATCAAAAATGGTTATAAAATTAAGTAACCCTTATTTTCTGATTTGTTTAGAAACTGGAATTGGTGAAGACATCTATGAAAGCACAGCATGCATTTTCTGCGAAGTTCTAAGAATGGCAAGAGTCAGCAGAATATTGTTTTTCTTATATTTAAGTATTGTTTAGTTAATTTTCTTAAACTATATTTTTGATATGATGTAACTACAATTTTAATCCATAAGTTTTTAATATTATCATTGTAATCTAATTACAATTAAATTTTTTATAAGATATTGCTTAAATAATTGTGTCTGCAAAACGTAAGCATTGTAAAAAAAGTCATATCTCAAAATTTTGACCAGTTTAATTGGCAGTTACACTGCAAAATAAAGATTACCTATGTTCATGAAAGCAAGTAAACGTTCATAATAAAACTTTTATAATCTTACTTTTTTGGAGTGTTTATTTTAAAATTTACCAAAAAAATTATTATTTTATCATACGACACACTTATATAGAAATTTAGACATAATAAGCAAAATATTTAACATCTCGAATCTTTTTGTATATAATTCCAAATTATTCTATACGTCATATTATTATAAATATTTATGTAAAAAAAACCATCAATAATCTTTTTTGATTCGTTATTTTCAATTAAGTTGAATCAGTTTATTCTTTTCAGCACAATTGAATCACTCATACTGATTCAGTTGAATTGAATCAGAATGAGTGATTCAGTTGGATTAATATTACACTTTTCTGGGTGTAAACATTACTATATAAGTGTGTAAAATTACATTTTCAGGTGTACAGGCGTGGTTTAAAAATACATTAATATGATGTAATTTTACGTTTAACTGCGCACTATTGCGAACTGAATGTGTAAAATTACATCTTGTTGTGTAGTTAATACACAAATAAAACGTAATCTATTACACACCTGGACCGTAATTTTACGTACGACATGTGTAAAACTACACATATGAGTGAGTAATAATTACACCATGATGGTGTATTTTTCACCTTCGTACATTACGGTTTGTAATGTTACTGTCATTATAGAAGGCATTTAATTGCCTCCTATAATAGTAGTAAAACGGTACATTTTTTTCTTAGAGTGTACTTGATGGAATATTATTACAATATTCCATACAATTTGAATGACATTTAAGTAATTTTTTTAATTTTATAATTTTAAACCATTCGGAATTGCAAAAAATAGTTTTTCTATTCCTGTTGAAGAACACACTCATTACATATCCGTTAGTTGTTGAGAAAGTTAGGCAGTCTTCAAAGGTGTGGAGGAATGATCATTACTTAATACCTTTCGACCAATAAAATCACCGCATTAACCACTATTCAATGGGGTTGCGATTGTTTTATGATTAATATATATCTATCAAGTTTTAATTTCATATATGTTGCGTAGTATCGTGCAAGTAACTATCTATAGATTATTTGGATCGTTTTCATTGCTACATATAAAAAACATTTAATGAAATTAGAGATAAATTAAAAGTTATATTCCTTTAATTTAAAGTTTATATTCAATTTTATTTGAATAGAAAACGGCAAAAATCGTAGAAAAAGTATAGTATTCTACTCGCTTCAGATGTATTACGACACTCGCCTCGTAAACTCGCCTCGTGTCGCAACTTCATCTTCGTGAGTAATAGGTATCATTACCAGCTCATTGAATAATATACTAATATATACACCACAGGACTAAAGTGTTTTTTTTCATCCCTCATGTGATTTGTTGCCCTCGGGCCTTTACAGGCCCTCTGGCAACGAACTTCACACTCGGGATTAAAACTCACACTTTAGTCCCTTGGTGTATAACAGTATAACAAACTATTTAATGCCTTTTCAAACAATTGAAAGTAAAATTTCTTCTTGAGGTACCTAAATTAATATTTACACAAAATTGGGGCCGGTCCAGTCCTTGAATTAGGAAGCTTTATCTAACAATTTAAAAGAACGACTTCAAAACCAATAATTCTTTTCCAGTTTCATTATTCTGTCACTTCATTAACGGTTTTTAAGGCACTGAAAAATTTTAGTTAAACTTTATGACGTTCGTAAAAAGATTCCTTTTTTCTAAAAGCAAACCATATTGAAATTGTTTGATTCAGGATGGCTGATTGCATTGAAGTAATTTGGCTGTAAACTTTTCATTTTTACTATAAAAATGACCCAGTTCCTTTTACAAATGTGACTGATTCGATTGAAGTTTTTTTCTAGTGATGCTATGAGCCTACGAAAGACTTCAAAAACCTACATTTCAGTAGTATGTTCCAGTGTAATATCATACGATTATTTCATTAACGAATTTTAAATCATTGAAAATTTAAGTAAACTTGATGATGTCACGATAAAATTTGAATTAATCTCTGTTCAGGCAAGAAGATCATGACCCCCAAGGCCTGCCTCCTGTATCCGCTCTTGACACTAAAAATAAAGACACCCATCAAAGATAAATTAGGGAACTAGGAGCATAGTACGAGGAAAGAAAAAGTTGTTGTATTAAGGCAACTAGACACGTAACTGCAAGCTTGACAAGCATGCATGATCAAGCTTTTTGTACAAGCATGCTTGAGCGTGCTTGTACGTCATTTTGATTGTACAAGCGGCTTGAAGATTAATTGAATTTCAATTATGCATGCTTGAACACGTTAAATTGCGCATGCAAAACTGAGTGTGTGTACCAATGTGCAAGATTGTACAAGCCGATATTAATCTTGTGTGAGATCTTCCTATTGTTGATGTCAATCTGATTGTTAAAACATCATGTCTAGTGATTTAAAAATAAACGGCGAATTACCTGAAGATTTTATTCATATATACCAAAGTCAGGAATGTCTTTGGCGTATCAAATCGAAGGAATACCATGATAAAGTGAAGAGAGATACAACATAGGATATATTATTGAAACAATATAAGTTAATTGATAGGAACGCTGATAAGAATACAGTTATAAAAAAAAATAAACTCCTTTAGGACAAATTATAGAAGAGAAATGAATTTTTTTTTATTTATATAAATAAGGACAAAAACAGCTAAGGCGAGCGCATCGCCGTTCGAACTCGACATTTTTCAAGAACAAACTGGCGTTTGTGCAAGCATGCTTAAACCGTGTGGTGGCGAAGGGAATTTGTGCATACTTGTACAAAAAGCTTGATCATGCTTGCTTGTCAAGCTTGCAGTTACGTGTGTAATCACCTTTAGGTACTATTGGATAAACATTTTGAGAAACATTATATTGTTTATACATATATTACAAAATGCATTCAAAAAATATATTTTAAAAATCTTTTGTACAATAATTGTTCATAAATAATTATAAATATTTAAAATAAAAATGTGCTAAATTTAAAAAATTTCTTTTGTGTTTACCATAAATAATATACACCTAATTTCGCTGAAAATTTTTCTTTGTTCAAAAATACATTAAGCATTTTCACACCACGAAAAACATTTAATTTTTTTAATATAAAAAAAAAAGGAAGAAAATGCTGAGAACAATATATCAACATTTTTCTTTTCAAAAAGCAAAGCATGAAACAAAAAGAGAAAAAATCGTACATTTTGTACGTAAAGAATAAACTATTATTATTATTAAGTAAAAAATTTATATTGCCCCATTTTCTAAAAATAAATCATATATTTTCATATTTCTTCTCAACAGCAATACAAATACAACCTGCCAACGAGCGCAAACCTCGTTTATAATTTTTTTTCCCTCATCTTTCACTTGTTTTGTGCTTCACTCGAGAAAGAGTTGAATACTAAAAAAAAAAAACAAAAAAAAAAAAAAAACGCCGTTTCAAGAGCGTTTTTGCTGTGCGTCTATCTATCTCATTCGCTCGCTCCCAACAAACTTGTATAGGTATGTCTAACATTCTTAATAAAATTTTTGTCATTTTTTTTCCTTGTTTCCTTTTCGTGTACCTATCTATATTCACACTTTACCAGCATCAACGCCAGCACATTTTGTTCGTTCATTGGTAGCCTCACTCGTTTTGTGATTTTCGCTCTCTTTTTCGCGTGAGCAAACTTTTCTTATATATTTTGCTGTAAATTTTCATCAACATACATTTTTTTTGTATTAGAAACGTGAAAGTTTTTCATAAATCATTTATTTACTTTTCTAGTGTTAAAGTTTGTTTTTTTTTTATTTTGGATTTTTTTTTTTTTTTGAAGAAAAATTAGTTCGGAAAATTATGTACACGGAAATGTTTGCAACGTTACGTAATAAAGATGAATTTGAATTTTGAAACTAAAAAAATCAAGTTTATTGTAACTTTGGTTATTTTTTGTGGTCATTATACCATAAAAATATTATAAATTGTCAATACTTGATGACTGCTTGTTACTTCAAAGGATGACAATCCTAGTCACAGATACCTAAAGTCTCTATAATAAATAGAGTTGTGACATGTCATCCATTTTCTAAAACAAAGCGGGAAGCTTCAAAATTAATAATCACATGTTTGAGTAAATATTTTTTGAATACATAATTTAATATTGTTAATAAGTTATGAATTAATGAACAATTAAAAATTTTTAATTTAATTATTCTTTCTAGGTTAATCTAAATGATTTTTGTTAATATTTAATTGATTTCCAATGTATTTTACGCACACTTTGGATAGAAAATGCCGGAACCAATCAGCGTTCAGCACACTTGTCAACACTCTATTTATTATACACGGAGAAAAAAATTCATATAAAAATTACTGTGCTTAGCACTACAATCGGCGTGTAAAAGGCGAACATATTCAATTTTGTACGGTAAAAATATAAAAATCATAATTGATCATAGAAAATTTAAAGGGTAGAATATTGTTTCCGTAATATTAGCTCCGTAAAATTTGTAAAAAGTTCCATTGCCGACAAAAAACTATTTTTTAATTGTTTTTCTTGCAAAAAATAACCATACTGTATTATAATATTTGAAATGCTATCTGCTAATAGTAGAAAGAAAAAAAGAGAAAGAAGGTTGTGTGCGTTGTGAACGCTGTTGAAATGTACCTCACTCATAGCAAGTCACATAGCCAACCATAGGTGTGGACGAGCAACTTGGTCGGACCAGTCGGACCAAGCATCTTGATTCATTAGACTTACAAGCAGTAAGCAGTATTCATTACACTGTCTTAGAGGACGGGGATGTCACCGTTTAATTCATCATCTTGTTACTTCACTATCTTTAGTATTAGGATATATTGTTGACAATCATTTTTGTATGCATCATAAAGAATCGAAAATCGGAAAAGATCGGGCATCTTCGAAGTTTTTACAGGTACAGCCCAAGCAACATAAGGTTGCGGGTCAGGTGCGCAAATGAAAGAGTACGACAACAAGAATTAAACAATAACATATGCATAAGAGTGTGATAAAAGTTGTGTTAGCACATTAAATTTTACCATGCTAGCACATATTTTTTATTTTGGTCGTCGATCTCATTATAAGAGAGCATGGTAATTTTTCTGAAATTTTGTCTACAAAAATTATATGATTTTTCTCTCCGTGTAGGCACTCTACAGATACCTACCGTTATTAAAAGTTCTATTACTAAAAAAAAAAACACCTATAACTTACAAATCTAAGAACATTTCATTCCTTTTTTTGGTAGGTTTGTAAAAACAGTTGGATTCGTCGTCAAATTTTATTTTCTTCTACAATATACTTGATTTTCCCAAATAGTATGGCGTAGAGGAGAAACAGCCCATAAGAACTAATGTAAAATCGTAGTATACGAGTTTCAGCGCCTCTACCAAGTAAGGCGCGCCATTTTTTATCGAGTAATGAACCATTTTCTATCAAACTATTAAATTATTATATTAATTTTTCAACTACTGCAAGAAATTTTAACATTCAACTCATTCAACTGTCACTAACCCAAACGCATGTTTCATACTTCAAATTTCAAAAAATTAAACTGCCTCGTCGCCCCCGTAAAGGCCGACAAACTTTATAGTTGGTTGCCACAGACTCAAGATGTCACTAAAAACCTATATTTCTGTTTCTCCTCTATCCCATACTCTTTGGATTTTTCAACATCAGATGAATATCATACTTTTGTAATTGTCTATATAAAAGAAAAATAATAAATTTTATTAACAAATATCTGAAACTTCAATATATGTTCTCTGAAACCTGCAACACACTACCTACTGTTTGTTTAATAAAAATAATACATCACATTTTTATTATGCATATTTGTGCAAATAATAAAATTTTAAATTCGTCAAATTTTACTTCCAAGCACTATAACAAATAAACGATAATTAAATTATATATTCTAACACAAAAAGCAAATATTGTAACAAACTATGCACATAATATACAAACATAATATACTTAGTTATGTATAAATAGGGTACTTGACTGCTATTAAAAAATGATTCTAAAGGTTTTGTTTTTACGTATTAACTAATTAATTTTTAATAAATTTTTGAAAATCGTAAAAAAAAACACTGTTCAATTTTAAATGAATAAATTGGCGCGAAAAACGATCAACCATGGTGACGTATGCGATGACGTCACATTTTGATGCAAGCAAATATTAATGTGTTCGCACTACTGGAACGTTAGGAAACGTTTTGCAACATAAAATTTTCAACAAAAATATTTTTTCAATAGACGTTAGTCTTTTTTTCGCAATATTTCGAATTACTGTATCCAGTTGACATAATATTTAACACACGTGTAAAAATTATGCATTAAACTACAGTAACTAATTACATCATTTACATGTTCCTTATCGTGTCTATGATATTTGTCATATTTGCCCCAAAATATGACGTCATTTTAATGTAACGGCGCGTTTTTACTCATTTAAATGAAGGTTAAAAATTTATCATTTTCAAAGTAGAATTTTTAAATAACTAAAGAATATTTTTATTTGTCACTACTAAAATTAAATATATTTACGAGTAATACATAAAATTATTTAATATTTAAAATAAATTTTGAATACAGTCAGGTACCCTATATTTAAATTTAAAATAAATTTTAAAAATAAATTTTTCTGAAACTACAGTTTTAATCCGGCGCGACGTATTTAATATAACTAATAGGTAATCATGATAAAAGTGAAACAAAATTTTTATTAATAAATCTAACTGATTTCAAAACCCTAGTAACGAAACGATAAATTATAATATGAATTATACGACCTTATTTTATTGGTTAAATTGTTTTACCGTATATTATTTCTGAATAAATTTATATTTTCTATACATTTCAAATTTTCTGCTAACAGGCATTTTAATGAGGAAAACTGTCAACTAGCAAAAACACGACAGCGTAGCTGGAGTGTACATTTGGTATCGTTAATCGTAGAATACTACAAAGGGTGAAAAAACACCTATGTGTTATTATATTTTTGTAATTTAAAAGGGGATGCCAAGAGTTTTTGCTTAGTTTTCTTGTACATATGAATGTTTAGTACTAGTTGTGACCTTGTTCTTCTGTCGTTTGTTATCTATAAAATTCAGTTTTCTCTTTGAATATCCTGTGTAGCAAGAAAATCACAAAAATCATTGTAGTAATCTACGGTTAAATTACTAGACTACAAATTTTCATTTCATAAACACTTTATTCGAAAAAATATAAAACCTCTCGTGTAATAAATAAGTGATACACAGGCTCTTTTTAGATAGAGAAGCGATCGTAAAAAAGCAGGTTATTTTACACAGGATAGGTAATGTTCTTACAAGGAAAGGTTTTGAAATGTCATTTCGCAATTTTGATGAAACTTGGTATATGTGTAGTACAAGCAAAAATAATAGACCCGTATTTTTTTTTATCTGCCACCGTCGCCATTTAAGGGGTGAAATCACCCCTCAAAGTTAGGGTAAAATTTTAATTTTGCTTGGTAACTTGAAAACAACGGCAGATAGAACTGACAGATTTGTGGAAAACCGTAAAATCCGGTAGAACTGGATATATTTTATGGTCATCAAAATTTTGAAAAACTTGCCGTGCAGATAATTTATCTCGTCATATTTCCAGTTCAAATTTCAAACTTCTTTAAACATTTATGCCCCACTAAAACAAATTTTCTTATTCTTATTAATCAATAAAAAAGAAGTACTTTATAAACTTAATTTTTTAACCGACAACCACCTTTTAAGATATATACTGCCTTAGTCAAAAGTATTAGGCACCCCCATAAAACACGTATAACTCATAAATTTGTTTAAAAATGGCTTATCTGTTTATATAATAGAATGAAAGGCAATACTAAAGGTTAATTTTAAACAATTGATAAAGGATTTTAAGGTATCATAAAACACCTGGTCCACAAAACGTGAAATATGAAGTTTTTTGAAAAATAATGTAATTTATTTGTTTGTATTTTATTAACTCTCAAGATAACAAGAAGCTACTGAGTGTTGTTTATTTGTATAGTAGAGATAGTTCGTAATACGAAATTCCGAAACAACGAGAACTTAACACAGAAACACGAATAAAAATCCAAATTTTATATGAAGAAGAGAAGACTCAAATAGAGATTGCTAAATTAATAAAAGTTTGACGATGTGCAGTGCACTTTACCATTAAAAGGTTCGGGGAGACTGACTCTCACATAAAAAAAATGAGAACGGGCAGAAAACGTATTACTACTGACCGGTTAGAAAACTTATCCGTGACTCACTTAAGGACTGCAAAAAAAGTTCTTTTGAGCTCGCTGCAGCTTTATTGGAGGGCATTGGGAAACCAATTATTTTTCAAACTGTAAGAAGAAGAATCACAGAAACAGGTTTAAAAAGCCACAAAGCCAGGAAGAAGTCTTGGCTCTCCGATAACAACAAGAAGAATCGCGTGGGATGGGCTCTCTAAGACACCAGCAGTCTTCTGAAGAAGATTGGTCCAATGTGGTATGATCTGACGAATCTAATTTTGAAGTAAGTTAAATTTTATACCATCGCATTAAACAATGCGATTAGATTTGTCAGACGATACCACATTGGACCAATCTTCTTCAGAAGAATGCTCGTGTCTTAGAGCCCATTCTAAACGGTTTTTCTTGTTGATGTCGGAGACCCAAGGTTTCTTCCTGGTTTTGCGGCTTTTTAAATCTGCTCCTGTGAGTCTTCTTCCTACAGTTCGAGAACTAATTGGTTTTTTCCAATATCCCTCGATAAAGCTGCAGTGTGCTCAAAAGAAATATTTTTGCGGTCCTTAAGTGAGTCACGGATAAGTTTTCTAACCTGGCGGTCAGTAGCAATGCGTTTTCTGCCCGTTCTCATTTTGTTTCTGTGACAGCCAGTCTCCGCGACCCTTTTAATGATAGATTGCACTGCACATCGTCAAACTTTTATTAATTTAGCAATCTTTATTTGAGTCTTTCTTTCTTCGTATAACATCTGGATTTTTATTCGTGTTTCTGTGTTAACTTCTCGTTGTTTCGACATTTCGTATTACAAACGGTCTCTACTACACAAATAAACAACACTCAGCAGCTTCTTGTTATCTTGAAAGTTAATAAAAGACTAACAAATAAATTACATTATTTTTCAAAAAACTTCATATTTCACATTTTGTGGACCAGGTATTTTATGGTACCTTAAAATCCTTTATCTATTGTTTAAAATTAACTTTTAGTATTGCCTTTCATTGTATTATTAAACAGATAAGTCATTTTTCAATTAATTTATGAGTTACACGTATTTTATGGGGGTGCCTAATACTTTTGACCAAGGCTGTATTATCTCCATCATCCAAATAGTATTTTTTCTTGATATAAGCAAACATCCGGTTATTATCCGTCGGTTCTATATCATTAAACAATACAAGTAATTTAGGAAAAATTTATACGACAAAAAAAATCTAAAATATTATACCTTTTATAAAATTGGCTGTAAGTTGGTTGGCATAACCATTGGGTGGAGAATTAGAGATACCCATTTTGTGTAAGGGCATTAATATACATGTAGACACAATAAAGTATCACAAATGAACCACATCACAATAAAAATCAAGCCCGTCCGTGGTTCATTCCATTCCCCTCTGCGTTCTTTATTGAATGTAATAAAATTCCACATATATTTAAATTTCATTGATTAAGTATATTATGTATAATGCCAAAGTGATAAAATCGAAAATGAAAACTTTTCAAAGTAATCTTGGTAAGATAAAAGTGTAGCGGATTGGGGGCTGGGAGAGAGGGGGTACCGTACACTTAAGCTTGAACTTTGACTATTAAAGAAAATTCAGAAATGTATGTTTTTATGTCACACAATATTTTTTTAATTCAAATAAATATTTTTTTGATTCAAAGAAAGCATAAATAAATTTTTAATCTGTGAACAAAGAAATCCTCTTGAAAGTGTATTACATTAGGTACACGGAGAGAAAATTCCTATAAAAATTACTGTGCTCAGCACTACAATCGACGTGTAAAAGGCGAACATATTCAATTCTGTAAGGTAAAAATATAAAGATTATAATTAATCATAAAAAATTTAAAGGATGGAATGTTCTTTTCGTAATATTATCTCCGTAAAATTTGTAAAACAGCACAGTAAAAAGTTCCATTACCGACAAAAAAATAATTTTTAATTGTGTTTATTAAAAAAATTACGATGCTAACATGCTAATAATAGAAAGAAAAAAAACAGAAAGAAGGTTGGTTGTGTTGGGAACGCTGTAATGAAATGTACCTCACTCAGCGAGTTACATGCGAACCATAGGTATGGACTGTGGAAGAAACTTTGTCAGAAAGTTCGCACCAAGCACCTTGATTTATCAGACTGGACTGTGTTACAAGCAGCTAGCACAGCTAGTAGTCAGTTTCTTTTACACTCTCTTAGGATGATGTCATCGTTTAATTCATCTTTTTGTTATTTACCTATCTTTGGTATATGTATTAGAATATATTGTTGGCAATCATTTTTGTATACATGTTTTTACAGGTACAGTGCAACCAACATAAGGTCGCGAGTCAGATGCGCAAATGAAAGAGTACGACAACAAGAATTAAACTATAATATATATGCATAAGAGTGTGATAAAAGTTGTGTTAGCACCACATTAAATTTTACCATGCTAGCACATATTTTTTATTTTGGTCGTCAATCGCGCACGGATTATAGGGGAGCATGGTAATTTTTCTGAAATTTTCTCTACAAAAATTATAGGATTTTTCTCTCCGTGTATGTCCCAACAATCACTAGAATTTCCAATTCGAGTGAATCCAGTATTTTAAATTCGATAATGTCATTTGAAGATCAAATCAAATTCAATTTAGAATTTCAGTTCGGTATTTAACATGTAGGAACGTTTAATTGTTAGGAATTTCAAAATATGTATGTCTCTACCATAGAGGCGTATTTTGAAAATATACCCGAAGTCAGAGCTTGTGACGTCACTGACCGATCTGGGATCGGGTATAATTTACAAAGCAGAAACTAATAAAATGACTCTTTAAAATATACCTCATTTCAGAGCCAAAATCGGGTATATTTTCAAGTACAAGAATACTACTATGAGAATTTGAATATATACCCGACAATAAATTAGTGTAATCTTATACAGTTACTAACAAGGTATATTTTCAAACTTATTTCAACTGTAATTTATACTCGATCTTCATAAAAAAAAATATGCACATATGATTTAAAACAAGATTTACTTTGTTGCAAATAAGAAAAAAACCATTACAATTTTTTGAAATAATTTTTAGCTTCTTCTTATCTTAATTCTTAATTGTTAGCGTGTGAGTTAAACGTGCAAAATTTGTTTAAAATTGAATAATGATTAATAAAACAGATCTAGAAAGACTATCAGATCAGTAAAACAGATTTTTTTTATAAAAGCGTATGAATATGGATGGATAATATTATTTGAATCCGAATCCGCTGAAAAATATTTGGTGCAATTAAGGTAGTAGACTGGTAACGGATTGAAAAAATCGAAATTTTTTTTTTTTTTTTAATTCGAAAGTGCAATATATTAAAAATATACACTGTGAAAATTTTAGACCGAAATTCAACGAAAATAAAACAAAACAAAACGAAAAATTTTTGAATCCGTTGCTATTTTATGAAAAAAATATAAAAAAACCTATGCATAACGATAGCTACAATTATGTACTTTAATAATTTTTTTTTTAATTTGAAATGATTCATTATTGCAATATCGTTGGTATAATTTGAAATTTTTTTAGGTGCATTTGTATTATTAATTTTGCAAATATTTAATATTATTCTATAAAATTTTATATGAATAAATGGATACTCATTAAAGTCTTTCTAATTCGACACTTATATGTATATTCACTCACATTTGCAAAAAAAATTCTAACTACTTGACTGAACCATCTGTTTACCAATAAATTGAAAGTGGGTATGTTTTTCATACTATTCTTGTTAAATATTGAGTTTGAAAATATACCCGAACTCAGCGCTTTTAATGGGTATATTTTCAAGTATCGAACTATGCTTATTAAACATTGAATGTATACCCGAGTTCAGATACATTGAGCTCTGAATACGGGTATATTTTCCAAATACGCGTGTACGCACCATAGAGATGAGTTATGTATTCTATGTATATCTTCTATAGAATATTTACAAACACAGCCATTATAAAATTAATACATTATTGTTACATTAAAATACGTTAATTTTTAAAAAGTAAGAAGAATTCTTCAAATTTTACTTATTATTTATAAAAATAATAGAAGTATTTATAAAATAAGTAACAAGTATATAATTATATGTTTGCTAATTTAAAAAAAAAAAGAAAAAATATATTAAAGCAACCAAATAAAATCAAAAATTTGAAATTCCTTTTGCCAAAACAGTTCAGGCAGTCTATTTACTATTTAGATTTTTAAATTATATGGTTAAAAATGAAATATTCGTTAATGCGCATGTCTAGGATTTTAAATACTTACTCTGTAGCAAGAATTTCAAAAACCAATTCGGGTGAGTTCAGAATTAGATTTAAATACTTGATGGAACACAGGAATTGAAGCTTTTTGTAAACTAGAATTCCTAGTTGGAACAATTAAATTAACTATGCGCAAACTCGTTAAAACGAGAATTAATTTGAGTGTTTGTTAGAACATACCTTTTTTTGAAAAGTTTCGACATAAGTTCAGATAGTATGGTCGACGTAAGTTGGCGTCTAAATTAATAAATATCTGCAAATATACTGAGGCTAGAGAAATGAAACCAATTCCAAAATAATCCTAGATGTGTATGAGACATTAAAAGGAGCAAAATTTTTTCCACATTTTGATCAGTAATTCCATAGTTATCAAACATTATTTATACCTTTTTGGAGAAATCGAAAAATTTTGGTTTTTTTAGATTTTCCCCGGACCTTGTTTATGAAAGTCGCTATAACTTAGAAGAAAAATATTTAAAAGGTTTCAATTATTTCAAGGGCAAATTTTTAGTCACCTGACTAAGGATAATTTTGATTTTTTTTAAAGACCTTTATTTTTCGCATCAGAAATGAGAAATATTTGAAATTTTGTAACAAAGTAGAAGTCGCAACATACTTCCAACCGGTAATCGATGTTTCTTCAAAATGGCGTGATGCAGGGTGACATAATTTTAAAAAATTTTATGGAGTATAATTTTTAGACATTTTAATTTGAAGCGACTTTGCTTCCGACAACTTTCCTTAAAAATACACTCGCCTAAAAACCCACTATGCTTATTACTTACTGACCCCTAGTCTCCACTTCTCAGAAGATTTCAAGTAAAAACGGGACAGGAGAGTCCCACAACTATGCACGTTGTAGCCTTTTTAATTATAATTTCACGTACAAAACATGTTTAAATATCATAAAAGAAATTTGTAAAAAAATATTTTAAATTAATTACCAAGTTTATCTTAATTTATTAATAATAATAATATAATTTATTTAATGACAATATTATCAAATGGATGTGATCAATTATAAATGAAAATAACAAAAACAAATAAATTTCAATTAATTATTGTTTATAACAAAATTAATAATTCATAGTATGAAATATCACACACCATATCCATCACCTACTTTAATCTGATTTATTTGTTGTTTAATTTATGTTAACATTTTGTGTTTTGTTGCGCCTGCCACGGTTTAAAACCGCCCACATGTAGCTTGGACTATGCTATGCTATTATGTAGCTCTGCGCTTAAATTCGAAAAAATATAAAATAGGTACCTAATATCTACATAATATTCTGTTTTGTAAATGTATATTACAACGGGATAAACGTACATAATATGAGCATACATTTTACAGTTATATTGAAAATTTTTTTGGGTAAAATAAATCTAAATAACCGAATGATGATAATTAAGAACAGGCGTAGACTTAATTTTTTTGTGGCAATCAGTTCTGATAATACAGTTTATTAGAGTAAGCTGAAAAATGCTGATTGCAACAATTGCTTCGATTTTTTGCCTTAATTGCGGTTTTTATTTTTGCACTCGTTTTAACTTTGAACTTTGATTAACTAAGCAATTCCATAACTCCTGAATTGTTTGTGTGATGGTTTTTTATTATTTAAAAAAAAAGAGAAGAATGCAATTTATTACAAAGATTTTACAAAATATTTTTTTAAAAAGTGGGAAATTGTTTATACCTATTAAAAAAAATCGATATTTTTGCTTAAAAGAAAACAGTTTGAGTTTTGTAAAATCTTGCTTCTAATTAATATACTTGGCATCATTTACTTTCAAAGATATCAGATATCAAAATTAAAAGTTAAAAATTAAAATAATTAGGCTAAAAGTACGAGTATACTATGAGACGCAGTTTTTAGGAAAATATTTTATACATTTTGTGCACAGCTTTTTAAATTTTTCTAATTTTTGCTGGAGTGGTAACTTTTAAGATAAGTATTATCCTGTAGAAAAAAAATTGTAAATTTCAACATAAAAAAATAAACGAAGTTTTAAAATTGTTTAAAATTTTTGACTGTTTGTGAAATACAAGCTCTTGAAAAGAGGTAAAAATTTTCCACTACCATAGACCAATAAACACTATTATATTTTATTACTAGACAAAGCGTAAAGCCAGTTTCTAGGCATTTTTTTTGAATCAGGTAACAAGGGTGAGACGGATGAAATTTAATGAAATAATATAATGTCAATTTTTAAGCAAATGTGACTATATATAATTATTGCAGGATATAATTTGTATACATACGTATTTTGAAAATAAAGCGAATACCACTTTTTTTCTTTCAAAACTAAAAACAAAAGTAAAATTTTATTATCGATATTATATTTTTACAATAATTATTTGAAAGCGTAACTACGGATACCACCCATTACTATATTACAGAATACTATTAAGGTCGGAACTTAGTCGTAACTGGTTGCCTCAATTACACATTTATATTATTAGTCTATATAATATACAGAGCGTTTATAAAGTTCCGGCACAGTTGAAAATCTCAGTTAATATTGACTTTAGCGAAAAATAACCCGGACAAAAGTTTCATGGGAAGAAATGAAGAACTAGAAAATGACCTCGAATTTGACCTTGAACATGAACTTGACCAAAATTTGGAGGTCAACTTTGTTTTTTTTTTTAAAATGGAAACCCCTATTTTTGACCTCGGATTCGGAAAGAGCGGAAAATTCTACGTTCAAAACCATATTCATACTTCATATCCCAAAGTCGTGTGAAGGTCATAAAAACGAAAAAAATATGATACTGGTTTTGTCCGGGTTATCTTTCGATAAAGTCAATATTAACTGAGATTTTGCGGAACTTTTGCGGAGCTGTTCCGGAACTTTCTGTATAAAATGTTCACTAGTCTGTGGCCACTCCACTCGGTTGCCGTTAAATTTTGTTGAATCGAGAGAGAACCGAGAGCGAATCAGAAGTGGAACTATAGTGTCTAACGGGTCCATTTCAGTTAAATAATGAACGGAATATGTAATTAGGAATCAAACCGTCTGTAATTTGAGTTACTATATTTTGTTGAAATAATTCAAACATCCTATTTGCCTTTTTTCAAAAAAAATCTAAATACATATGTAATTGTTTTGTTGCACTCAAAACTATATATTTGTTATATTTTAATTTTATTTTTGAAATACTTTGTACCTTCATCTGCATATTAAAAGGCGTTTTGTATTTTTAATAAGGCAACAAATGGTTCATTCAGAAAAAGGCCTTATCTCGTATGTTCGATCAACACTTCTTCGGGACACAACTATGTATGTACTATGTACCTAACTTGTTTTGGGTCATATGTAATAATGTGTGTGCATGTATGTAATGTGTGTAAACACATCAAATATCCGTTCATGTTCTCTGCATATACATTGTGGCTCAACAAAACATTTTGGACAGAGCAAACAACTAGGCAGGTGCATATGTTTTACTATAATTAACATTATTCAATGTATGTACTACTTTCGCAGAAGTTTTCTTTTCGTTGAATAGAACCTGGGTCTGAAATATTTTGATGAGCCACAGGGTACTGGTACCTACTTACAGTGTGTAGGCCTACTCTTGAATGACAACAAAATAACCAGTCGGTCCATCGTGTGTCTGAAAAGAACATTTTATTGTCGGTAACATGTATAAAAATTTATCAAATTATTAACTAAAGATTCGTTCACATTAATTAGTTTTGAAACTTGGAAATTATTTTACTCAAATAGTTCTGTCTAACTATAAACTAAACTCGAAGGGAATTTATCAATTGATTTAATATTTCCAATTTTATAAATAAACTTTAAAAATTGTCTCGTAGATCATTAAAAAAATACAAACAGAAGTAGAGGCAATTTCTTTTTTTGCCTTAAAGAAAACGCCCGCCAACAAGGAATTAAAATAAATTCATAAATCAATATCATTATTTTAGCCAATTTTACCGGTAAACACAAGATGAAGCGAAATTGTCTTATTTTCAAATAAATGCGAAATTCTAACGATCTTAAATAGAAAAATTAGTTTTCATTTTCTTTTAAATTTATCAGTTATCACCGTAAATTTTTAGATAATTATAAACTATAAAATAAAAGTGATGGTTAAAAGTAGTTTAATATTTTTTATAAATTGACGCTTCTGTCACTAGTGACATGATGGGTGGTTAAGGGCCACATTGAGTGTGTAAAAATGGGTTAGAAACAGTGTTGTTAACACTCTCTAATGAAAAGAATTGCATATTTGTCTTAAAAAAAAAACTGCAGAAAATTGTATCAGATTTAGAATAAACTCAGAATCCAATTTTAATTATTGACTGCACATTTAAAGGGTTCAAACGGAACGAAAAATATCAACTGAACTAATTAAATTTTAATTTAGAAAATACTAGCCGTACCCGTGACGTTGTTCACGCGAAACGTTGAGTAGTTTCTTTTTCCAATTTGTAGTTTCTTGCAACACAAAATGCATTAATGTGTATTTATTGTATTTTTCGGTACACAATTAGCAACATTTTTTTTGATTTAAAATTCAGAAAAATTTCCAAACTACAAAATGTATTTACAATATTTATTACTATAGTTATGAAATTTTTTATGAAATATGTAAATTGGCGTAATGTGTGTAGATGCTCAAAACAGTTTTTTCATTTTCCCGTGGGAATGAGACATTTTCCCGGAATAAAAAGTATCTTAGATGTTGACCCAGGTAATAAATTATCATCACACCAAATTTCATTAAAATCCGTCCAGTAGTTTTTACGTGATGCGTGAACAGACAGACAGACAGACAGAGACAGATTTACAGTTTTATTATATGTATAGATTTCCGGCCAATATCATAATGATATTGGTGTACGGAATACGATGATAACTCCGAATAAATAGATGCACTATATAGTTCTAGTAGAAAGCAATATATCACTACTATAAGATAACTAAGCATCATTATATCTCTTTTACTTTGATTATAATAGGTAATAACAAATCAATGAAGTTAAGTTGAAATTCTATCCACTGGTTGCTAGAACATCGTTTAAAAAAAAACAACATTATGTTGAGAATGGGTTTTTGGAAAGAAATATTTTATGCATACGTAACTATGTTTTATTAAGTCAGTGACACTTGAAATATTTTTATATTTCGTGACAATAATTGAATTAGGGCTTCTATTTCTCTCTTTGAATTTAAAATTACCTTATAAGTTATATAACCGAGTACATTTTAAGAAACAGAACATTTTAAAAACTGTATAATATAAATAAAATAAATAAAACATTTTATAAGCTAACGGAATTTAAATGATTTTTATTTTAGTAGAAACTATTTGTAGTCGCTTCAAGATACAAGATATAATTTTAATTTAACTGGCATACATATTTAAAGGCAATTATATTATTTAAATCAAAATTTATTTGTGATGACAAAATGTATTTAAGGTTTTTTTTATGTTCTTCTGACGTGATTGTCACGATCATGTTTCCAAAAAAAGTATTATAATAAAATAAATTATCAAAATTTTGTATGTCTATAAAATTTTAAATAAATGTTCATTTAATTTAATAGTATGAAAGTGAATTAACTATATTTTAAAACTGATACCGATTTAAGGAAATGGCGGTTGCTCTGTCACTAGAAAAAATTATAAGACATTTTTTAATTTTTCTAATACAAAGTATGGTATAGTAAAGTTAAGGTTGTTGACAATATTTTAAAAGTGAATTAGAATTTTTGGAGGTATCTCTTTCGAATGATATCTCAGATAATATATGAATTAAACTTTTTTGGGGTAAAGCTGATCCCCTATTTTAATTTAAAAAATTTTTTCTTAATCAAAACGTGTTACATAGTTTTCAAGAAAAACCTCTGTGACAAACGATTAGGTTTTTGTCTTTAAGGGGAGATTCGCCAAGAAAATATCAAAAATCGACCATTATTATTATTATTATTATTTTTTTTTTATACAAATAAATATTTTATTGAAAAACTAAATTGGTACTTATACAACATTGTTTCTACATGTCTTGAAATTAGAAAGAAATTTAAAGAAAAAAATTTAAAAATGAGTTGAGTATAAATGGCTTTAAAGTCGACACTGCGAGATTTTCCCATCCTGATGGTTCTTCGCATTCTGGAATCCTCAGTAAACCAAAATCAAAAATCACGAATTTTCGAAAAATATTCTTATACATACAGTTATGGCACTAACTAGGATCTAAGAAAAAAACTAAAAAACTAAGGAGAAATCGCATTTTGAAAATAAATTTTCAAAAATCACCGCTTTTTCTCAATTATAAACAGCCGCTATTTTGAAAATATATTACGGAACCAAAAGATCCTAGTTCCTGCCAAAATGACTGTATCGGAGATTAATATGCACTTTGATTTATGTCGATATCTCAAATACTTTTTGAGATACACGAGTAACTTTACTTTTTGATTTTTCATTTTCCTAAAATAAAATTTTAGGAGAATATATCTAACACCTTAAGGAACATAATTGTGAAGAAAAAAAATCAACTTCTTTTTTTTGCCGAATCTTCCCTTAAGGTAGGATATCCTAAAAAAAAAAGTTACACGTAAATTGCTCTATAATGTATTTAAAACAAAACAAAATTAACATATAAATAATCATGCTTGTGATTTCGTTTCTGTAAGCAGCCACTTTTTTTATTATTAATTTTAAAATAATTTTATTATTATACCCAATTTCAAACACAACTGATCATGAGTCAAAGTTAAAAAATTAAATAATTCTTATATTAAAAACAATTAATTAAACTTCTATTCTTTTATAAAAACATACTGCAATTTTAAAATTTACGTAAGTGCAATAGTGAAAGAGATAAAGCTAGGGAAACGGAAATTATTTAAATTCATAAGTGATAAATAGGTACCGGGTTTCTTCGGACAGGTCAGGACCGTACTTATTTCAATAAAATTTTGCAACTAAATTACATTAAATTATGCACATTTGAATGAATATAATTGGTCAAAAATTACATTTTTCACCATTTAGAATACTAACAACATTTTTTATTTGACGAAAGTAAGAAACTTCAAAAAATCGGAAAAAATTTTTGTAAAATATATTGAAAAGTTGTTGAATATTTAGACGGTCCACTATAATAGCTAAGACGTATGTATTTACTAAGATTTTTTATTATTGAAAAACAAATTTTTAACAAGCAACTATACTTCCATCTCTCAAAATTGAAAACAATAAAAAAAGATTACAGATTTTAAAGAAAAAAGATTACAGAGATTAAAATTACAGTGGCACTTTTCAATTGTGCAGGTAATGAATAAAAGAAAAAAAGGATGTTTACATAAAATACGTATAAATAATATTTTGATGCACATATGTATGTGTGTGTATGTAACTTGTGTACGTTGTTTTTATGAAAATATTTTGAACTTCACATTGAGTGCAATGTGTATACCTGCATATGCTAAAGACGAAACTGTCTGATCCGATACCTGGTGATAAAGCATGGTTAAATTTAAGTGAAATGGACCATACCTATATTTCTGTCAAACAAACTATAGAAAATTAAAATTAACTAGAGTTACCAACAAGATAAAACCAAAATATAAAAAACAGAATCAAACATTTACCAAAAAAAAAAAAAAATTAACTAACAAAAAAAAGAGAATCGAAAAAAAAACAACAAACACAAACAAACAGAGAAATGCTATCAACATGAAAATTTTATATGCACAACAAATTTTCATGTTTTTTCCACATTTCCACTATGACAGTAGGTATTGCCACGTTATGTTCAATTGAACACTATGCGAAACAGATTTGTTCTGCCACACCCCCACCCCCACTCGCGCGCGCGCTTATATTCATACAAAAATATATTATAACATTATGTAAATTATAGTGTGGCTTTGCTACGTATTTTTTATTTTATTTTATTTTTACTGAATTGGCGAATTTTTTTTTTTTTTTTTTTTTTGTGTATATGTCAAATGTATAGTTTACAAATATAGGCTGGCTTTGTTGAAGTTAACTTTATGCCAAATAATGAGTAGAATAAATAATAGGAATACATAGTACCTATCACACGCGTGGAGCTAAAAATTTTTTTTTAGAAAATAAATATTTTCGGGTATTTATACAGCATCATTTAAAACAAAATGAAGAATTTTTACGGAAACAGTGAATTTCGCAGTTTTTTCGGAAAACAGTTAACATAGAATAATGTTTCAAAAGCCTATAGTAAGTTAAGTAGATTTGTGATTTTTTCCGCTTGCTTAATTTTCGTAAGTTTTGACAAAATAATTATTTTGCGGCAAAAGTGGCCCAAAGTATTCCGTTTTGGGAATCGGACGGGACTGATTAAAGAACTCATTGTCAGTCAAGATTTTTGGACTTTCAACGTTTTCATCAAAGTATCAATAAAACCCTATTATTCTTAACACTATGAGGCCCGAGCACTTTAATAGTAAACTTCCTCGAAAGCCGGCAATATTTAAAACAAAAAAAAACTATATAGGTAAACAAATACATAAAATATTTAAATAAAATGATTCAAACACAGAATAGATTCAACACAGTTCAACATGTATGTGTAAGATTGTAAACATACGTACGTGATACGTACATACTACATATACACTGACATTCAAATCAATTTTATTTAAAAATTTAAATTATATTTTTTATGTATTTTTTGTTTGTCTTAATATTTTTTATACATAGAAACCAAAAGAGTAATGTGTGTTGGTATGTATTTGTGTGAGTAGGAACACTTCCGTGTAATGAATGATGGTAAGCATCGCACACATAATGCGTAATCAAGTAGTCAATTAATCATTGATCGCGATCGGCCTCTGGGGATGTTTTGTTTGGTTTCGGATGCCGAAGCCATGGGACTGAAACTGTTAATTACTATGAGTCTAGTAATATTTTAAAATATTCGGCATCATGACGCTGGCCGGAAGTTTTTTTGTAGTCAAAATTTAATAGCTTCAATCGATTGTAGGCCGTTTGTAGATGTTTGTAGTATATTTATTTTCGTTTGTAGCCCTTTAGTTTATTTGTAATTAACAATCAAAATTTTGTACTGAAGTTAGCCGGAAGCAATCGTGAATATAATTTTTGTGGTATCAATAGAAAGCTTATCGTTTGTAGTGTCTAAATATTGTTAAAATGTTAGTAGGGTCGCCTGATAAAGCATAATATTAATTAAAAAGTTATTTAAAAAAATTGCGCATGCGTACCATTTTAAGTTTGCTCCATGTGAGTTCGTTATTTTAAATTTGACGCATGTATAGGTTTTATTGCACTATATTATTCAAAATTTAACAGATTGCGTTTATGATTACAGTAAAATATAGTCTAAAAATTTTTTATTTTTAATTAATTATGAAAGATAATAATAATAAATTGTTAATGAAAGATAGATAATAATAATAAATAATTTTCTATTGTGTTAAACCTGTTATTGAGTTAACTACTCGAAAGGTGGCTCGTCACAAGAAAACTTCAATTTGGTTAAAAGTAACAAATCAAAGTTATTTTCATATTAAGTAAATTATTTTTTAAAGAATTGCTTCCGTAACTGATGAGTTTGTTTAATTTGCACATTTTTGAAAATCCTTGTGTGATTTTATTATTTAAAGCTGCTATTTTTTTAGAATTTTTCATTCATACCAATTGCTGACACAAGTTTAAAAGAAACTACGATGTATTTTTGATAGTGTATTAAGAAAAATTATTTTAATAATATGTATTATATATTACTAAACATGTTTTATTGAAATAAAAAATTACTTTTTTGAAATTCATTGTTTTATTTTTATTTTCAAAAATATAACAACCTCATAAAACGACATAATTATTCTGTTACATGTGGTTAACTTTTTGTAATATTTTTTAATTTTAAAGTTTTAAAGCATATAAGATTTCCAATAATAAATACTAATTGCTGTCCAAGAAAAATTCAAATTAATAATATTCTACAAACCATTGTCGAAATAAAATCCATTGCACTCTTCTCTTTGCCATAAAAGTACAGTATAGCACCGATAATGGAAACATCAGTTTTGGAAATTTTTTGAGAGCATCAAATTAGTCAACATCACTTTTGGAAAGTTGCATCAAAAATGTCAAGTATTTAATATTTATGTACTTGACATTTTTGATGCAACTTTCCAAAAGTGATGTTGACTAATTTGATACTCTCAAAAAATTTCCGAAACTGATGTTTCCATTATCGGTGCTATACTGTACATGAGTTTAAAAATGTGTAGGTGTAAGAAGTTTTCCTTTTTAAGAGTTTATTATTATTATCTTTCATAATTAATTAAAAATAAAAAACTTTTAGATCAAATTTTACTGTAATCATAAACGCAATCTTAAATTTTGAATAATATAATGCAGTAAAACCTATATACATGCGTCAAATTTAAAATAACGAACTCACATGGGGCAAATTTAAAATGGCACGCATGCGCAATTTTTTTAAATAACTTTTTAATTAATTATGCATTATCAGGCGATCGTACGAACATTTTACCGTTACATTTAGACACTACAAACGATAATCTTTCTGTTGTTACCAAAAAAAATTACATTCATGATTGCTTCCGGCTAACTTCAGTACAAAATTTTGATTGTTAATTACAAATAAGCTAAAGGGCTACAAACGAAAATAAATATACTACAAACATCTACAAACGGCCTACAATCGATTAAAGTTATTAAATTTTGACTACAAAAAAACTTCCGGCCAGCGTCATGATGCCAAAATATTCTATTTTTGAATTGAAATATATGCTGTTCTATGTGAAGGGAAGTTACTCCTTCAAAAGAGAGTCCTGGGAAATTCGCTATTTTATGTTAAGATGCTGCGACAGGGAGTTATTACTTTTATAGTTTTTTGACGAAAAGTGTGTCACAGCTAATACCTTTACTCGTACTGATTCTTAAAAGATTTTTGTAAGTCCTTGCATTATCAATAGATACTGCAAGCTACATGTGATCAAACATATAAAGTTCATTTCGATACAAATTACTTATGACATTTTACAACCAAAAAATTATCGAAGTAAGATTTGCATAAAAAATCAAAATCCAAACACAAATCAAGCGGCTGGTAGCTACATTTATCTGTTTATGAAACAAAATTGAGAGAACTACAAAAAAAGTCAATGTACCTTGTAACGAAAAGTTTTGTTTCAAATTTATGCTAATTTAATTCGAAAATTTTCATCGAAAATAAATAGAAATGTCAAATCCTAAATAAATAAGGGTTTATCGTAAACAAAATATATAGTAAAGTATTTTATTTTGCATAAAATCATGTCACAATTTATTTTGTTGCGGTATAGTTTTTCGTTGATTACGTGATTTCTGCTGATTAATTGTTTAATATGAATTGATTCACAGAATTGAATATTACCAGAGAAAATTAACCCTAGAACGACAAGGCTCAAAATTTAGCAAGTGAGTGTCATCCACGACACCTATTTCTTTTTCTATTTTTTAAATTAATTACAGGTCAAATCGATATTTAATTGATGTCAGTGTCAACGTCTACCTGTCCAGATGGTCTTCAAATTTTGACCAAAAAAGAAATTTATTACATTATTGTCAACTTCTACATTATCAAAAATTACAGCACTGAAACAAAAAACGTAGGTGTCATGTATGACACCGACTTGTCATTCTAGGGTTAAGAAAGTTTTTAAGTCAAACGTTATCGATATATACTTATATGAGTATAATGAGATCTGTCTACCCTCTGGATTTCGAGATTTAATTTTCTTACGCTCTGTAAAATTAGAATCTGTTTTTTGAAACCTTTTTCGAAAATTAATTCACATAAAATAACGGCTCAAAAATCTATCGTATGTGAATTTTTCCGGTCTCTAGATACGATGATAGTCTAATAAAAATTTCCAAAGCTTTTTGTCTAGTTTACTTTGTCTAGTGTAAACTACGAAGTTCGTCCAAAAAGTAAAGAACGTTTCGGTGTAACTAAATAAAAACGAGTGATATTGATACAAAACTTTATTTACAGCATTGCAACACCTTAATCTATTTTTTGATATAGTCACGGTAGGTGTCAAGGCACTTGTTGTAGCGTGTAACCAGTTTTTCGATACCGACGTTGTACTCTTCAGCCGCCAAAGGTGTATCCAAGGTGCTCTGTCACTATTTCATGTAGCACAGAAATTTTGTGAAATTTGAGGGAAAGATTCGTGTAACACACGAATTCGTGTCACACACTTAAAGTGAAACGCCGGTTTTCCTGAATTTTTTCTTCAATCTTCGCTTTCAAATCGTCTGTAATGAGTGATGGTCTTCCACTCCGGTCTTTATCGTGCACACTTGTTCGTCCATAGTTAAACATGGCGCACCATTTCCTCACAGAAGACTCGTTCATTGCACCCTCACCGTAAACTTGTTTGATTTGCCTACGAATTTCTATAGGCCGAACATGTTGTGTGTTCAAAAAGCGAATTACAGTACGCACTTCGCATTTAGCAGGATTTTCAATTGGCGCCGCCATTTTAAATATTCGTAGAACTCACAAACGTGACTGCACCGCAAGCAAACTCTGCTCACACTGAGGCAGGAGGCAGAGCTATCCGCCGCACGTTCAGTCAAGGTGATGGGGGGTCGACGCCGTGCGTGATGCGTAAGCGTTCTTTCTGGACGACCCTCGTAGTTTACATAGAACAATATGATTTAAAAACTTTTTCTCTTTCCAACTGTGTGGAAAATGGAAATTTTTTTCATTATGTCAAATTTCCATAAAAGATTCATCTTTTTTCAGTTAAAAATATCCAAAAAAGAAAACATGTTCTGCGCATCGGACGCGCCCGGCTCAAAAAATTGCCCAAACACTTAAATTACTGAACATAATTTTCGTGTTTTAGGGATCTCAAAACAAATTTCTGTCACAGTCTTGTTGGAAATTCACTTAAAAAAGTACGAAAAAAAAGATTGACTGGGTATAACCACAATTGCAACACTTTTAGCTTATAATCAATTTTTATAATATTAAAAATTGCTTTTTTCATTCAGTCAAATATTTATGTATACCTATACATGTTTATTTTGTTTCAGAATCAATTTAGAAACTATGTTCGCCTGACCTTGATATACTGACCTATCAAACTTATCGACTGTATCAATATTTCGCAACACATAGCGGCAATGGTAAGTCTGTTTTATCAATTTTAAAATTCTCCAAACGGGTAATAACTTTTTACACATAGATATGTGTTCATACATATGTGTTACTATAAAATACATACAAGACTACTTGAATATATATCTCTAATATATATGTACCTTCATATCTATATGTGGAAATAATCCTTGATGTTGTATATATGATCCCGAAGGAATAGAGTTGAACTTTACCATATTTGTAAAACATGAAGAACATTTGAATTCAAATCTCCACCTATATACATATATACTTACAGAGCGTTTCTCAAATCCTTGAGCATTAATCTCAAATTTAAAAGAGCACTAATATTGCCTGATCTACATATTTAACGCCCTAAAAACCGTAAATAGAATAATGGAATTATGAAAT
Organism: Brachynemurus nebulosus; assembly: GCA_035578155.1. Classification (NCBI taxonomy): domain Eukaryota; kingdom Metazoa; phylum Arthropoda; class Insecta; order Neuroptera; family Myrmeleontidae; genus Brachynemurus; species Brachynemurus nebulosus. The sequence continues at coordinate 12,627,968 of JAPWDM010000005.1, forward strand.
TGGGAGCGACCATTTGAGAATTTTACTAAACTTAAGCAAGTAGGACTACCGGAATAACATTGTTCTGCAAACGTCTGAATATTCTAATTAATTAACTTTTATAATGGTTCAAATTGTACTTTCAATTTCATCATAAGTAGTAATCAGTTACATACAATCATTACTGATGATTTTACTCCCCGCACTATTATTTACTGTCCGTACTGTTATCTTTTGACTACCATGGATATAAATAAACATTTACCAACCCTGTCAACAGCGTCGGTTTAGGGGAGATCACTAGTGTTACACTTTGAAAAAATTGGAAAATTTTTTTTTGATCGTTTCGATAGTCTATACCTTTAAAACTAACATACTAGAATTTCAAGTGCATATCTCAAATAGTTTTTGAGTTACAGCCATCTGAAGAGCGGATTCTGATTTTTATTGTTAACTTGGAGGTATTGAGAAATGTATGAAGGTTGATATAATTCGGAAGTTTCTGGACGTGACTGCCAGTCACATGTTGTGGAGCAGCTAGACCCTGACACATTTAGACGACTCATCTAATTTTACTAACCGTTATCGGGAGTACAACGTAAATAAGTTTAGTAAGAATTCTCAGTGATTAAAACTAAAAGGTAATGTCAAGAAAAACTACATTTTTCAAATTTGCTGCAGTTATAATTCGAAGACAAATCATCCGATCGATTTGATTCTTATTGTAGCTTCTTTTATATATTATGTTTCTTCATGCCATGAACCTCCAGTTTTCCGATCGAATAAAAAATGTAATTTTTGCAGGCCAAAAATCATCAATTTTTCCCGCAAAATTTGAAACCTTTTTTTAAAGAACTCCGCCATTTTGTTAAATTTCAACTTTTTTTTTCTATTGAGGTGCATGGCACGGGCAATGCCTTCTAGTTTAATAGGCCTTTTGGTTTTTTTGATTTTAGGCACTGTAAAGGTCGCTATCACTGCAGCAGTGGAGGAACTTTTTTTGGAGCCTTAGGAGATCGCGAATAACTCAATGAATTTTCAATTTTTGGTCCAAAAAATTTATCATGAATTTATTATATATCAAGGAATATATCCTTAAAATATTAAAATCAATACATAATATAACGAAACTGTAACGAGACCGTTTCCGTACATGGAATATTTTTTGAAAATTGTACTGGTACGGTAAATAGTTATCGATGTAGATATCAAAACAGCGATTTTTAAAATTTTTGCCGGTCTATGTGTCTGTCTGTCTGTTCACGCATCACGCAAAAACTAGTGGTCGGATTTTAATGAAATTTGGTGTGATGATACCTTATTACCTGGGTCAACATCTAAGATACTTTTTACTCCGGCAAAATGTCTCATTCCCACAGGAAAATAGAAAAATCATTTTGAGCATGTGCACACATTATATACAAACTATTGAACGGATTGTTATGAAATTTGGTCTAGTGTTAATTTATTACCTCGGTCAACATATAAGATACTTTTTATTGCGAGAAAATGTCTCATTCGCACGGGATCGAATATTTTTGTACGTAATCTATAAAGTTGTTTTTTTAAGTACATTGTACGTATAAACAAAAATAATTGTTTATGCATAAATACATACCTAATTCTAAGTATATACATTTTAATTGGGTGAATGATTGAAAAGGCAATAGAATGAAATGAGAATAGAAATTAAAGTTTCAAATTTAGAGAAATTCAACTGGAAACTTGTAATCGCTAAATAACACTATGCTAATTGTATTTCATGTACGTACAACTTATAACACAAATGAATATAATCATGTTGTAGAGTTTTGCTCACTGTAGTTAAATTTCAAGAAGGGCACTGAGGCAATTTTAATTGCAAAATATCATGTAGCACAATTTTATTTACAAAAAATTCTAAAATACATTCCTATTTTATGTTTATAAATAAAATTTATAAAATTGTATTTTTAACATGAAGGTTAAAAATGCAACACGAACATGATATATTTGTGTTTGAATCAATCTCCAAATCCATTTAGAATTTGCTACAACATATTCAAAGATCATTTTTGTTCTTCAATGTTTGCCCCAATTCCACAGCTGTCTGAAGCCTCTCACTTAATGGCTTTTTGGGTATTCCACGTTGAATCAAGGTTGGTTCTAATTCGACTTGCATTCTGTTTTTTGTTTTCTTCTTTAAATTACAATGTTTTACTTAAATGTTTTACTTACTGTAAAATATGTACTCACTTGAACTATAAGCGGACAACAAACACATTCCAAAAATTAAGACCAATGAGGAAAGAATATAATATAGCTGACTACATTTACTATTGAATTCACATAATAAAAGTGGTCATTTATCTTAAGACGGTTCTACACGATGCTACGAACACCTTCCAACATTGGACGTTCGATGGTTCATCGCATCGTGTGGCCGTTGTTCGAACCTACGAGTGTCCAATGTCGAGCGTCAAACATTCGCATTTGGCCATGTCCCGCTCGATGTCGGTATTCTTGCACCGAGTCAAAGGGATGCTTCGAACGTTTGAAGGTCAATGTTGGTTGCGTTGGTTGGTTCGGCTCAGCAGCTGCACGACTCGTTCATGTGAAGAGAGACAACATCAGTGTATAAAATTAGAGATAACATCAGACAGATAACAGCCTCGCCACTGACAATGAGTACCAACACATCATCATTCGTATTGGATCAAACATTCGATTCACCGTGTAGCAGATACATTCGTCGCACCAACTATCGAGCTTAATTGCCTCAAACGTTCGATCGAACGTTGGAAGGAACGTTCGTAGCATCGTGTAGAACCCGCTTTAAGTGAACTTTATGATGCTTTACATCCTTTGCATATTTGATATGTAGTATTAAATTATTGTTTAACATACAATTAAATGTATATACGCAAATATTTTTTCAAAGAGATGACTAATATATGTCAAAAATATGTCAAAAAGATCTTATCGGTGAAATGTTATTCCTTGTGCTTTTTTTCTAATAGGGTTTTTACATTTGTAAGCAAAACTAGTTGCCATAATATTTTCTTTAAAAAATATAACGAAAAATGCAATTTAAAGAATAAAAATAGTGAAAATTTTTACATTAATTTTTCAAATTTGCAATAAAACATGGCTGACTATGCTTCAGTTTTAATTTTAAAGTCTAGGGTATCTTCGAAAGAGAAATATACGTATACATTTTACATGCTAATTATAATATTTGTCTCTTTTTAACGCGTACGTAATATCTTTTGTACTTAATATAAATTACTGATCCTTTCATTTCTAATGTCTATGGTTAACACTAATTCCATTTTATCGAAAGTAAGACTCAACTTTTGCGTATAAAGCGTTCTAAATAGGAAATATCTGGTGTTGGGGACTGTAATTCATGTAAAAAGTGCATGAAAAAATCGACACCCTGTCAGATATAACGTTCAAGTGAAGGCTAGTTTTTCCTTTTTGTATTTCTTTTTACAGTGAATATTAAAGACAACACTTCCGTTCGTAATTTTCCAAACTCAATCTAAACTTTTACAGGTTTTTTTATCGAACAAATTCCCAAGTTGTGTTAAGATAAAAACATACATAGCTGTACAGTAATGGTTAAATTTACTAAAGAAGATAGTTTACGTTAGTTTTTTTTTTCTATCTAGACGCAAACGTTGACACGTTGACGGTCACTAACGCCGTACGACGTTAAAAGAAACCTGACTAATTGCGACACAACGTTGTATCGCGTCAATAATTGCTTATAAAATGTATACCAATAAGGTGCATATGTAAACATAACTTGCTCTCGGTGCTTTACAACAGATTACATATTATTGTGCAGCAGACCATATTGTGTATCAGTTGGGCATTTATTCATAATCCCAAATGGCCGTCAACGTGTTAATAATACAGTTAATAATAATCAAATGTTTGCAGTTGAAGATTGTCAACGTTAAAACCGCTTTCATAAAATAAACGATTACCAACATGAGTGCATTTGAAATAATTGAAGAAAGTTAACCACAGGAATAATAGCATTAAAAATAATATGAAAATTTTACTTTACAGTTTCTTTGTTTATTAATTAAAAATAGTTTATGTAATGACATTGATGTTGAAGCTAAATGTTTTGAAAGGAAAAAGACTGATTGAATAATATAGATTCAATGATTTTGATTTTTTTTTCTGTTGCATTAACATTAGTAGACTAGTTACAATTACTATCAATTTTTTGTTGTATACCTACCTATAGCAGAGTATAAATAAAAGATTATTACCATAGGCAGTAGCGAAACGCACTTTCTATCCTTTTTTGATATAAACACAAACAATTATGTATGTCCTTTTTTACTTATGTGATTGTATTTTTTATTGTATTGTCCTTTTTTACTTTTGTACTTATGTCATGTTAAATTATATGAACAACTAAAAGCAACTTTCTTCAAAATGAATTGAGCAAACGCGAAATTGATGACAGTATTCAACACGAGAATTTAGATCGTCACGACCTATTAGCATCAATCTCTGTTGAAATCGAAAATATTAACTGAATTATTGTAAAATATTAATAATTATTTATAATTTAACGTATTTTTACATAAGCAGTCAAATTATAATAATACTTACAAATTTGCATCAAACGGCACTCAGAAAGAACATAAATTGAAATTTTGTTTTGAATGATTTAAACAAAATTTAGCAGCACAAGGGTTATCACCAGACATTTTAAGCCACCATAATAATTAAATACATATTAGAAATATCTTACAGATCACAAAACACACTAAAATTACAAGGAAATATCAAAAATAACTGATGACAAGCTTTAAATAAAAAAAAATTAATGAGAGTTAAAATTCCACTGCCATCGTTGTTAAAAATTTTAAAAAAGTCAGTGAAACTTAGACAAAATTAAATAATTTACATAATTATCAACTGTAAATTTTCACAAAATAATTTGACCTGAAAATTTATTTTTCTAAATTAAATTTACTTTAGTGATGATATTTTCACTGTATTAGTATGCATAATGTTATGCATTATTTAGGTACATAACATGGATAACCCTTTGGAATTTTTGAATTCCAAATGACACTCTTACGTCATCTCATTTCGTAACTGTTTGTGACACAACCAATTATTTAAACTGTGCCTATAGTATCAATTAATAATTTTTATTAGAACCTTTTTATATAGTTTTCATAACAAATCTTTATTTAATTATGATCGATTTTCATTCAAAACTAAGATATACTTCTATGAGCTAGCTTTCAGTTGATTTAACCAGCTTTATACATTTGATTTTATTTGTTTGGATCAGTGCTGCTTTATTTCTACAGTTTTAGATGCCTGAACACGTACCCACACGTTTTGCACAATTTCCAACCATACGGTCTCCCTAAAGGTCACAAGCTCCGATTTCTGAAAACGTGTGATAAAACTCACAATGAGAAATCATTAAAAGGAACGCCGTTTCGTCGTGTTTTGGCTCAAATTAAGCACTGCTTTGAATGATTATTCATGATAGTACCGTGAATAACTTGTAAATAGTTGCTAGAGCAACTATTTCAAATCGGCTAAACTTTCTTTTGTAACAACAGTTCAGCTTTTGAATTTTTTAGTAATATTTCTTAACGACTAACTTTAACATTAACATTCAATAATTCTATTTATATAAAGGTGAGATTTAATTAATTACCAAGAATTATAAACTTTGTTTAAATTTTAATTATTTTTTTTTAGATATTAAAACATCAACAACCTTTTCATGTTTATCATGTAAATTAACATAAAAAAGTTATTTTATTTCAATTTTTTTAAAACAGAAAAAAGCTTGCAATTACTTGATATTTTAATTAATAAATAAAGCAACTCACATATTAAAAAGAGAAGAAAACACATCTGATGTACGAGCAAAAAGGTACCAAGAGGTACAAATGAGTAAAATATACAAAAATATGATATAATAATTTAAAGATAAAGTACTATATTTAACTAAGTAGATAACCGTGTTATTTAATTTTCAACGAGTGATTTAATTTCTCTAAATACTTACGAAAATGAATCTTCATCTTAATAATATTTAATATTCTATATATAGCTTGGAAAGTATACATATCTCTTCTTACTTTTCTTATATAAATACCATATACCAAACATGTATGTTTCTTGAAGAAATATACATTGGTGTAGCTGTATTTCCGCGACGCCGACGTAGCTATTTTTACATTGTACTTTTGTTGATATTTTAAAAACCGCAGAAAAAAAATTGAGAAAAACTAAATGGATCAAAAAGTAGCAACTCAAAAAGTCCTCTTGGAGTTACTTAACTAAATGTTTTTGTTCCGTCCTAACATTGGGACCTGTAAGTTGGGTGGGGCTTAAAAAATTGACTAACAAAAAAGCGCATTGACATTAGTTGTATATAAGGTAATCAATGCAATATTAAGAAAAATAATTTGTACTTGGGTTCAGACAAAAGTCCGAAGAAAATAAGTTTTTTGGGTCTAAATTACTTGTAGCTTGTAGCGTTTCATAACACAATTATAACACTTCCATAAAGTTAGCCGTCCCACATAAAAAAATTTGCAAAATCCCAAAAAACTTGTAGATAAAAAATAGGTGTATTTTAGGTGTAAATTAGGTGTGCTAATAAAGAATTACGTGTTCTTACCGTTTTCGAGAAAACGTAATAAACAAAAGGGACGGCTACATTTACGTAAACCTAGCCGTCCCTTAGGTAAAAAAAAGTGTTTTGAGTAATTTAAGTTTGGAGAATTAGGCGCAAATTAGGTGTTTTTCGACCATGCTGACAAAAATTTTCTAAAATGAACATTTTAAGAAAAATCATATAAGATACTTATTTCAAATCGTGGGAGCGCTGTGAATAATGTTTAAAAACGTTATACACAGCGCTTCCATTATAGGAATGTTGTATACTTTGGTATATAACTGAATAAAAAATGTCAAAATTTTTAATATTTTACATCTTATAACTTTCCTAGAGATCCAGAAAGTCGAAAGCTTATATATTTGCTACAATATAATTACTACAAAATTTCTTATTTAACGTAAGTTAACAAGTTGTCGCAATTTTTTAAATTTTTTTAATTACTCGTATTTTGATAGTCTAATATTACATATCAAGTATGCAAAAGATGTAAAGCATCATAAAATTCACTTAATTCACCACTTAATTCACCACTTTCCTTATGTGAATTCAATAGTAAATGTAGTCAATATATATATATATATATATATATATATATATATATATATATATATATATATATATATAAACATTTAATTTTGTTGCATAACTTTTGCTTCAATAAAACAATTTCGTTACAGGTGATTTTATAATACATAATATATTATATTCTTTCTTCATTGGTGTTAAGCCGGTTCTACAGCCGGAACACCTTCCAACATTGGACGTTCGATGGTTCATCGCATCGTGTGGCCGTTGTTCAAACCTACGAGTGTCCAATGTCGAGCATCAAACATTCGCATTTGGCCATGTCCCGCTCGATGTCGGTATTCTTGCACCGAGTCAAAGGGATGCTTCGAACGTTTGAAGGTCAATGTTGGTTGCGCTGGTTGGTTCGACTCAGCAGCTGCACGACTCGTTCATGTGAAGAGAGGCAGCATCAGTGTATAACATTAGAGATAACATCAGAGATCAGACAGATAACAGCTTTGTCCACTGAATAAACGTTTGTACCAACACATCATCATTCGTATTGGATCAAACATTCGATTCACCGTGTAGCAGATACATTCGTCGCACCAACTATCGAACTTAATTGCCTCAAACGTTCGATCGAACGTTGGAAGGAACGTTCGTAGCATCGTGTAGAACCGGCTTTAACCTAATTATTTTGAAATATGTTTGCTGTCCGCTTATAGTTCAAGTGAACACATATATAAAGGGTTGTTAGTGATGTTGCATATTAAGGAAAGGATTTTTGGAAAATAATACGCCTATACCCGAACGCGTCCAATACTCAAACAGTTTTAATATTTATCTTTTTTTTCAGAATTAACTTTATTAATATAAAAAATATCAAAACTGTTCAAGTATTGAACGCGTTTGGGTATAACGGGCTTTTACCCTATATTAATAAATATGAAAATAATTATTTTTTCTATTAATTAAAATATTTTTATATCATTTATTGTAATAGTACTGGTAAAATTTGTATTGCAGCTTAAACATTTTGTTGCTTTTGGTAAAAGATCTTATCATCATCCTCTCATTATATTTTTTTATCTGTTAAAGATTATTCTTTAATCATTAGAACGATATGATTATAATTTTTGGTGGATGGGTGGATGGGGGTGCTGAGTAACGTTTAGAAAATTTTTGACATTTTTTTATTCAGTTATATACCAAAATATACAACATTCAATAAATAATGGAAGCGCTGCGTATAACGTTTTTAAACAATATTCACAGCGCTCCCATGATTTGAAATAAGTTTCTTATATGATTTTTCTTAAAATGTTCATTTTAGAAAATTTTTGTCAGTATGGTCGAAAAACACCTGATTTACACCTAATTCTCCATACTTTAAATTACCCAAAATACTTTTTTTTACCGGAGGGATGGCAATAGGTTTACGTAAACCTAGCCGTCCCTTTTGTTTTTTATATATTCTCGAAAACGGTAAGAATATCTAATTTTTTATTAGCACACCCAATTTACACCTAAAATACACCTACTTTTTTGGTATTTTTCAAATTATTTTTTGGTAGGACGGCTAGCTTAATGGAGGTAATTATAGCAGTTTTAAACCTATTCTAACAGTTCGAAAATCACTGTATCTCCAAAGTATTTATACTGATTAAAGTTTGAAAAGTGGTTTAATGTATTTATACACACAAATATATATAAATCTAGCGGTATATCTTTAATCCTAAAGATTGTGATTTTAAACATGATATTACCTTTGAATAATTATGTGACAGATGAATAGTGCCGAAAAATTATTCAACAAATATGTAAAACAATAGCTAGTTTGTAAATATTATTTTATTTTTAAATGTCAATTTTAATAAATTAATAGTTAAACAATAAACACAATTTTAAAGTTTTATTTTTACTAAACTCTTCAAAAGGGTGTTTCTATTAACAATTCGTAACACGTAATGAAATTCTTCAAAATATTTGGTGGTGTGTCTAGACAGTGTAAATAAATTTTTGACGAACTTCTAGTTACAAAGTTAAATTCAATTATAAATTTAAATTTACATAGCTTGGTTATAAACGTCACTAACAATTGGATATTATTAGATAGAATCACAATAATTTACTTTATCTAGAACTCTCCAACATATTTTTAAATTATAAATAAGAATTAAAAAGATAATAACCTAGAAAATTATTTAGAATTATTATACTATAATACAAATGGTACAAATAATAATTATTAAAAGGTACAAAATAAAAAATACATAAAGGCTTCTGAATTTTAAGAACTAAACAAACCTAAGTACTTTATGAAACAACATATGCAACCAAAAATAGTATATAAGTATTCCCAAACTTTTTAAACCCGCAGCTCTCCTAATGTATAGACTATTTTCGATAGCAGCCTTAAAACGAACCAATATGAGACTCCCCCAAATATGCTAGAATACATTTTGCACTACAAACAGAGTTAAAGAGCAGAACAATATCATATTGTATGTGATCTGCCCGCAGTGCAAATAACAGTGTTCTCAATAGCAGCAATCATAAGAGCAGCCCCACCACTACTATTTATTATATTTTTAGATTTTTAGGGTTCCGTAGTTTCAACAACGAAATCATTGTGATCTCGCGTCGTATGTGGCCGAATGGGGGGTCGACTGGCTTTTTTTTCTGATATTAAATTTTGGAGTGTGTCCGACAATTCATGAATTTACATTTATGTTAGTGTTGCTTCAAAGGTGCGATATATGTAAATTTATATTACCACATTTACATTATACCCTATTTGTGTGTACCTACATAATTATATGCATATTCAGACACATATAACTATACAATAAACATTACGAGCGTAAAATCGTAGCGTAATTAATACATGGTATCAAGTTTATGTTTCGAAAGGGATCATCGTTTATCGATTTTCGAGTGCATCTTATTTACAATTAGTTCACCAAACGAACAAACAACTTTCAAGTAATTTCGGTTATACTAGAGAATATTTCTCTTAGATACTTGTAGTGCATTATACAGTGCGTCCATTTGCGAATTTGTATATAAGAGATGCAAGAGATAATTGTTTCTAAGGAAACTAATAAGACCGCATCAATATTTCAATATTTTGTTATCTAAACTAAAAATGTAAATCTTATTAATGTAATTAATTACTGATGGAAATTATTCCAGGCTACAAGAATTCCATTTAAATTTAAAGAGTTGCTTTTAATTGAGTCGATGAGTTTCAAAACCGTCTAACTAACACAACCAAAAATATTCAGGAAACACAAAAAACTGTTTTCTCACTTGTAATAATGATTTTGATGTGGTTTTAACCATTAAATTTTTAGAAAAAATCATACAGTTCTTATAAAGAAATAATAACAAAGATACCACTCATTAATAATTAGTAAATAATGATTAAAAATTATAATTAACTACTTTTGCAGCAGTTTGCTTTAATTAGATGGTTTTGAAACGGTTGATTTTGTAATTAGCTACTTTTGCAGCAGTAACACTAACAATTAGAAAATTTTGCAACAGTTTATTATTATTTCAATAAGTTTTAAATACAACAACATTCGTTCAAATCCATCTATTTACATCATATAACGTAACTTATGAAAACTAAAATATTTTCTTATAATTTAGTAGAATATTCTCCAATAAAACAAGTCTCTTTGCTGTAATTTAACAGTAAAACACAAATCAGAACCACGATGTTTCACACAATTTTATTCTGTACACATTCCCAGCCTATTATATTTGACAATTCCACAAACTTCTTTATATTTTTTCTAGTTATTTCAATAGTAAATATTTCTTAGAGAGAGTAATAAAATTATCACATACGATTATTTGAACCTCTGCAGCCTTTGCAGTGGCACATATTGACTACCTAACTAGCTACTTCTGCTCCAAGTTTTTCTAATGATGCCATTTTTATATAAGTAATTAGATAGTTTTGCAGCTGGTTTGTGTTGCTTGCAACTCCATGTTTTTCCAGTTGTAAAATATTGCAGTTAGTTACTTTTGAAACAGTTTCGTATTTTTTCCATTAAAATTAAAGGGGAAAAAGCCGACTTTGCACCGTCTAGTTGATATTTTTTAGTGTAATTTATCCTCCTGAATAATACACCGTATCTAACTCTATTTTGAAAAAATCGTCAATTAGATAGTTTTGAAACTCAGCGACTCAAATATTTCTGTAAAGCTTAAGAAAATATCGATATTTGCTTGAATTTCATTGTAGACCAAGTAGTCGCAAAACGACATTTAATATTACACGACCTAATGTTATTTCAACTAACGACGGAAATGGTCCCGGACTATAAGTATTCTATTTAAAATTAAATAGAGGCTAACTTCAAAAATGCATCACTGCTTGTATGAGGCAGAGTCAAAAGTTCAAAAACGCATCAGACACATCACAACGAAAAATCAAAATTTGATGCGTCAAAGCAATGCATCAAGAAATTTGGTGATGCGTGTCCAAGATGCATGTCATGTGTATAATGTAGAATTATAACTACTTGCCATATTATGTAGGTATTAACACTAACAGGAATAATTCCGAAAAACAAATTGTTGAAAAAGATGAATGCATTTACCTTTGATTAAAATTGTTTAAACTATTTGAATACATTTTGCACTCAAAATAGGTATGTAATATTTTTTATTCAAATAATTTCAATATTTTCAATTTCAAGTAAGTTCAAGTTGAAATTCAAAGATAATATACCTATACAAGGACTGTATTGCTATATTATCTACAGTCTATCTGTAGCCAAATCAGAGGCTAAATTAATGATGCCAATATCCCGTTCAAAAACATCTAATGTGCATCAAATTTCAGGAGAGCATCAGCAGCGCATCATGTAGTATTAGACGCATCAGAAAAGTCATAATGCTGCATCGATGCGGTAAAGTTTACAATTTTGAAGTCACCCAATTTCTTTTAAATATTTCTGTAATGCTCAAGTAAACTTCGTAAAACGACATTTCATGTAAATGGTCGTAAAACGACATTTCATACTACACAACCTAATGTTATTCCAATTAACGATGGAAACGATTCCAGGGTACAAGAATTAATTCTACTTAAAATCAAAGGTTTATTTTTTAATATTTCTGTAATGCTTAAGAAAGTGTCGATATTTATTTGTCAGGATGATATATGATGATCCTGTTTGTGAAAGATTCGCACTAAATTATCCGAGATTTTAGCTGACGATAACTGAAAAATGGTTGAGAAACGTTGCAGTCTAATATAAAAATAACAAAAGGGAAAAGAGATAGAAAACTATGTACGTACGTCTAATTTTGCTTCGTTTATTAAATTTGCTGGATGACATGAAACCATTTTTAATTTATTTAACCAATTCTATATTACATTGATAATCGTGAAATCAACACACTGTGTAGGTATGTATATTCTCCGTATTATACGAAGTACTTGTCTATCACTATAAACGGGCATGTATGTATGCACGAACTACGAGTAAATCTAGTACCTACTACATGTCTTATCAAAATAGATACTTTAGAGTCTTTAGAGTTTCGAATTAGAGCACATGTTGAAAATTACATGATAATAATAATAACGGTAATTACATGCATAATATGTTTGAGATATTGAACTTTATTACTTTGGATATTAGCGAAAATTGAAAATTCGATTTTCTGTTCAATCAAGACAAAGTAGACTGAAGATTGTAGAGTATCTGATGTAGACTGATTCGTACCTACGTGTTTATTTAAATAAATATATAACTAAGTACGAATAAATTTACATAATATGTAGGTAATGTTGTTCTTAATTCGGTTATCCTGTCCTTAGTCACATCCATTTCAAAAACAAGTCATCACATATACCAAATTTTTTTGAGGCCACAAAAAACTTTGATAATATATATATATAACTTGAAACTATACATTCATTGCTTTCTGATACTCATTTTCTCATTTTTGGTAAAATTGAAACTGTTAACATAACACAACAGTCATATTCACTAAATAACGTGTCCAGTGTCCCTGAACGAATTTGACTATTTTAACCTACACACTTCGAGTGTGCCAAATGTGGAAAACGCTACCACGAAAAGGGGATTTGTCTTTCAGCAGATATGCTACATAGTTTAAATGCCCTGATGGGTCCTTAGAAAGTTATCAAATACTATTTAGAATTTTACTTTGTAGTTTTTGTGGTTTTTCTGTCGGGTTTTGTTAAGTTTCTATATTAGGTTTTGATAATATTCTACCGTAGTAAAATAAGGCCTAAGAGTATAATTTTCAAAAATTTTAAATAAGTATTTTTTAATTCAACATTTGAATTCCAAATTAAAAAAAAAATGTTGATTATATGCAGTATTTTTCATTTCATTAAAAATCTCCCTTAGCTAAACCTTATTCCCCGCAATTACCTTAATATTTAAGAGGTGGTCTATCTGTGTTTGACAACTTTATTATAGTTAGTATCGGATCTTACCAATTTAAGAGACAGTATCGTATATTGAGTTTTTACTGAAATTGTCTTAACTCATATATAGAAAGTAAAAGGTTTAGAAGATCATCTTATTAATAAATTTAAGGTTAACCTTAATATTAAATAAAAGCAAAAAATATTTTATTTCAAGAATTATGAAAAATTCTAGCCACTGAACTACGAAATCCTGACTTAATGCATATTTAACACGTACTCGCTTTTTTTATTTATTAATGCCTACAAATTACGTCACAAAAGTGATACAACACAAAGGTATGCACAAATACGTGCCGCCAGTGAAAGTAGAAATGTTGCATTTGTTGAATGGTCTTACTGAAATCGCATTTATGTAGCGTTGACTGTAATTTTTCATTTCAGTACCTACATACACAGCCACACAATACCACATTTTCTCACTTTGTCGCACTCTAATAGAAATTAATACAAAACGTTGAGATTTCCGTAAATAAATATAGGTACATATTACTAAATAAATTATAATATTAAATAAATTTAAAAACAAAAAATAAAAACATTATTCTGTTTTATTCTATTTTGTTTATTAGTCTAACACTGCAATTGTGGTAATTAGTGTTTGCTAGATGCTTTTACCGTTGCACCATTTAATGGCATTATCTTTTTACAACATATAAGATGTATATGTAAATGTATGTTAAACATTCCTGTCTCAGCATTCTGCATAACGTAGCCAGTTTCTCAGGGCTAACCTAGTTCAATTTAAAAAAAAAGTTCTGAACACTAGAATGCTTATAACAATAAATAACAATGGGGTTTTATGTTCGTGTTTCAGAGTTTTGTCTAGCACAGGCGCCAACCACATTATTTTTTTATCGAAGAGACAAAATAATTTAAATACTACTACCGTTAAACGGAGCTATTTGAAAACGGTGGGGCTATTTGGAACAAAAAAAAAAGAAAAAGATTTAAGCTCTTATATCTGTTTGATTTCTGAACGATTCGTAATGTTAATGCGTCTTTAATAGGGGATGTTCTTTAAGAGTTTAAATCTTTTTTAAAACTCTTCTTAAGAGTTTAAATCTTTTTATTTTTTTTGTTCCAAATAGCCCCACCGTTTTCAAATAACCCCGTTTGACGCGTCATGCTTATCTGTTAAAATTCCTAATTGTAGAATGTATTTGCAAAACTTCATTTTTATAATTAAGTCCAAAGCTGTAATAAATATGAGGATGTAACAGAATGACGGACAGATAGGACAAACTTACAATGGTTCCGAAATTTAGCCTATGAAATCCCAAAAAATTTTCAAAGTATGTACTACTTAATTATTATAGTAATGTTTTACTCTAGTTATCGTAGTTTTAACATTAGTTGTCGTCTATTTTGAACATAGTATGGTTCATTTCAGTTAAAGTTAACCATGTTTCGTAACTTTGAATTTAAAAAATTTCCGTTTTCTTGGTTTTATCTCTTTTATTATTGCATTTATGTAAATTTTACATTTGCAGTTTATTTTTAGAAAAGAATAGAAGATTGATTTGTTTCGAATATAAGAATTATTTAATTTTTTAACGAAAACTCATGATCAATTGTATCTGAAATAAGGTATAAATAAAACATATATCACTATATTATGTATAAAAAAAAAAAATGAACGCTAGTCGAAATAAGAACCACAAAGTTCAATTAATAAAATGTTCTTTTTTTTTTCGTTATTTTTTTTTTAATTAATTATATTAAAAATTAGTTTATATACTTATTTTGATTAAGTTTTTGCAATGTTTCTAAAAAATTCATTTGGTTTCTCAAAATAACAAGTTCTTAGCAGCCGACATGTCTGACTAAAGAACTTATCCAACTGTCTGGAACTTTCAATGCTATTAACATTTTAATAAAATTTTTTATCATTTTCATTCGGCAGTTATCGTGTTCAGTTTCGGACTAAAGTCCCAATATACAACTCGCTGTAATAGCTGAATTTTTATAATGGAAATTCACTAATACAAAAACGTTTCATTAGTTTTATATGCGCGGTATTATGTATGAACTTGATAAGCGCATTAGTTAGAAATAAAACGTAAGAACACTTTTTACATAAACATTTATATATATAAGTTCGTATAAACCTCTATTAAAAATTATATTAATGTTTACTGCTCGTTTTATATACCCTTTATGGATACATGTCCCCAGTGGTTTTACAATTCAACAATCAAACTGAAAATCCGGTCCGGCTCTTTCTTGTAAAATTTTAAAAATTTTAAAATGTTTATAGTAATAAAAAATAAAATTCAACAATATAGGCAGCCGAATATACATTTTAATTGTATTCATTGAAATGTAAATTACATAGGCATTAATTTAATTGACGTATACTATAATAGAGTTAAATTCTTGCGTCTAATTCTCCTCCGGCGCACATCATTTGTATCATTAGATATAATATTATGATAACAGTTGCCATTAAATTTAATTATAAGTGATGTGTTTTTATTTTGCTTCGTCGTTGTGCTTTGCTTGACTCGACCACCGTGCCACGGCCTATACCGTAAACCGAAATGAATAGGCACGAAATCAGATTTCACATCGTATTTTAGCGAATTTCCAGAATGGAATTCAGCTATTACAGCCACTGTCATGACGCGACTTGAACCCGGAACCATGGCAGAAATTTGTTTTGAGGTCCCTAGGAACCGAAAATAACATTCCCTAAAATTTATATATATATATATATATATATATATATATATATATATATATATATATTTTACAAAATTTGGTGAAAATGTTGGAAGTACCAAACTCTTGGATGAGTTCTTCAGCCAGACACGTCGGATGCCAGGAACATGGTTTTTGTTCTTGCAAAAAATTAGTTTTTTGCCAAAATTTCCACTTATTCAAAATTTTTTGCGAAATTTTTTTACACCATTTAAAAGAGGAGAAAAAATTACATAAAAAAGGTCTTTAAACTATTCTTCTGACTAGTTTCCGAGAAAAACTAATTTTTATAAACGGAAATTCGCTGTGTTATGCAGGATGCTGTGAGAGGGGTATTTTTGTATTTCTTTTACGAGCATCTACCTATCTTTAATATATTAAAATTTACGCGAGGATGGTATATAATCATTAAAAAATCGGGCATGTACAAACTAAATTGTCAAGAATGTGATAGTTTTTACATCGGTCAAACTGGCAGAAATTTTGAAACCCGCAGAGCCCAACACTTCAAATGCTACAGAAACAAGAAATCTGACTCCTTTTTTGCCAGACATTTAATCGACACAAGACACGTACCGCAGAGAAATGTTACAGTTTTACAGGTAGCAAATAAAGGACCCAGACTAAATATTTTAGAAGCAATAGAAATTTGAAAACACAATTCTGAATTACTTTTAAATGATTCTATCGATATTTACAATTCTATTTGATTTTCTGTTTTATAATTTTTGTATATGACTGTATATTTTATACTTTATTGATTTATATGTCACATGTCTCTAACTCAGCTAAACTTGTTTTCCTTGATTTTGACTCCGCTCACCAATTTCCCATCATCCATTGCTACAATTTATAAGTTAAGATTTAGAATTAATAGGCATGTATCTGAATGTAATCTTTACACGTTTCAGAATGTCATAAGAGTTGTTATATTTAATAAAAATGGTATTTTTGCAAAGTGTTTTATTTACTAATATCATTATATCAAATATGGAATACCATAAACTAACGCGATATAAAATCTGGAGTTTGCAAACTATAGAAATGTCATGCTTAATGTGCTTATAAAAATCTCGAATAACTTGATAACTTTAAAAATACTCTGTTCTTTGTTCCAGTACATCCTTCACCCGTCTCTAATTACCCCACGTTCGTTCCTTTATAACCGACACAGCGTTCGTATTAAGCCCTATAGTGTCTACTTACCACTTTTGCGTCCCTATTAACCACCAAGTTAACCCAAATGTCAAGTCCCTATTTTTTTCTCTTGAAAAATAAAAGTTTGCAGTTTTCTTTTCTCATAAAAAAATTCCAAAATAATTTAAATAATTTAAAAAAATTCCAAAATAATTTAAATAAACCAAAAAAAATAAACCAAAATAGTTTTTAGATAAAATTTTAAGAAACAAAAAATAACACTGTTTGAAGAAGTCAAACTGACTTAATTTTTTTAATATTTTTAATCTAACTTCAATCTTAGTCACTGTTAGTTTAAGAAAGATATTGTCACGATTGACTCCGGTTTACGGTGTATGCCTGCCTACCAAGCATTTAGAATTTATAAATAAAATTGTAATACATTAACAGCAAAAACGAAAAATAATATTAAAAGAAAAAGGAAAAATTTTTTGTTGAAAAAGCCGGATGTGACATTAGATGAGGTTAAAGACATAAACCATTAAAGTGTCACGAATGTTTCTTGGTGTTTCAACTTGTTACATTATGCTCTCCGCAACTCCACACACACATTTTTTAATTTTCTATTTTCATTTTCATTCGTATATGTATATATTTTTTTATTTCTTATTTACACACATACACACACACACTCACAATATCAGGGAGTTACATAATATCTAATGCCATTTTGAAAATATTATTATCATCTTGGAAAATTCACCCCAGTACGGAAAATTAAAAACAATGTCAAGATTTAAAACGGCAGTAAAAACTCTTTTTAGTTTTTATTGGTAAACAAATCGGTGAAAATTAATTTGGACAACCCTTTTATTATAAGCAAAAAAACGTTTTTAATAATTGTACATTTCGTACACTGTTTGCTAATAGTATATTGAGCAATAAATACAGGAAGTTGCTAATTGAACGAAGTAGACAATCGACAACACCGCATGAGTTGCACATACTTTTAAATTTTTTTATGTACATGTTAATTATTTTTCTTTGGCTTCGCATTGTCTTTAAAAAAACTCTTGGTGGCTGTAACAGACAAACGCTCTAGGTAATGGGATTAAAAATCAAAGAGCTTTTATTAACACTATGAGGCCCGAGCACTTTCATAGTAAACTTTCCCGGAAGCCGGCAATATTTAAAAAAAAAAAAAAAAAACTTTATATAAACAAATACATAAAATAAAATGATTCAAACATTGAATAGATTCAACACAGTTCAACATGTATGTGTAAAACTGTAAACATACGTACGTGATACGTACATACTACATATACACTCACATTCAAATCAATTTTATTTAAAAATATAAATTATATTTTATGTATGTATTTTTTGTTTATCTTAAAATTTTTATACATAGAAACCAAAAGAATAGTGTGTGTTGGTATGTATTTGTGTGAGTAGGAACACATCCGTGTAATGAATGATGATAAACATCTCACACATAATGCGTAAGCAACTAATCAATTAATCATTGATCGCGGTCGGCCTCTGGGGATGTTTTGTTTGGTTTCGGATGCCGAAGCCATGGGACTGAAAGTGTTAACATGATATATACCAGATTATTTGGAAACGTTAAACGAAGTTTTACTGTACATTATTAATTTGACAAACTATAATATTTACAATGCAGTAAAACAATGATATTATTATTATTATGTATTATGACATAATGCTATCTCTCTCCTGTCGGAATATTATTATTTACAATATATACTGACATTCATATATTGTATATACGTACATTTAAGTATATATTATTTATATAAATGGGACACTGAAGAATCATTTAAAATTCTCTTCATTTTAATCTTTTGAATTTTCCCCATTTTCATTTCGCTTAATAACAATGTGTATTGTTGTAAAAATGATTCAGTTATATTCACATACATTTATGCAAATGAAATAAACAATATATATATATATATATATATATATATATATATATATATATATATATATATATATATATATATATATATATATATATATATATAGTTTATGGTTATTTATATATGTTGAAATCGGTACCGGTGATGCTGGAGGGCTTCTTATAACCTACGTGTACGAAAAATAATCGAGAAAAATTCTATGATACCGACGTTTGTCTGTTTCAAAGTTCACACTTTCTCACAAAGTGTAATTTTTCGAGACACTGCGATTTTTTGTTGTCAATGATATACACATATACAGGTTGTCTATAGTTATGTGCAATTTCAAAATTGAAAACTTGTCAATTGTGTTGTCTTCGACTAAATTTTATAAGTAGTTCTTTAAGGGAGTTACCTTGTGACCCGCAAGTAGAAAAAATTGCAAACCAAAATTATTTTATATCATTATTGTATGTATTAATGGATAGATGTTGATGTATACTTTTTTTCATACGAACGTGTACGCATACATTCAAACATAGTCTGTGCATACACACTTATACTATCAAAGCTTTTTATAATAAATGCTTTAACATCAATGTTATTTGCCCAACAAACATATTAAGTGGTAGGCATATGCGTTTGGGGTATCTATCACCGTTTTCGCTACGTAAGTGGTGAAAAGTCAAAAAATGCTATTCATAAATTTTCAGTATTGTTTAAACAATAAATGCGAATGAACCAGTTATTTAATATACAGAGTTGCCAGATTGCTTCGGTTCAGTTGCTTGAAATTGGTGTATTTATTATAATACTGTAATTTCTCTGATTATATCTTCAATTCAAAACGATCAACAAATAATTCAATTTTTTCTTTACATTCAGAACTTACTAGTCTTTCTTTCCCTAGTTTTTTATTGATTTCTGTCGAATCGTTATATTGTTAAATACAAAATAAGGCTACGTAGTCGGAATTTTGAGATCTAATACATGGAGTAGATACAAACTTTAATCCTAATTATCTTAACTCAGAAGCGATCAATCTTTCCCAAAGTACAAGGACAATCAGATATAGTATTCTTCTTCATACTATTAAAATTTGAAACTATTCTGTTGAAAAGTTCAATGTCGAGGTAACTACCTTAATACCTATATTTCAAATTTTTGATGAAATATTTCAAATTTGTGTTAAATCATCCGAAGTCTGAAATACCTTGACAATTTTTAATTTTAAATGTTATCGAGTGCTTGTGAGATATGATTAATATATGGGAAACCTTTGTTCGTATTTATACATACACCAATATTCAAATATTTACTTGATGTCCAGCTTCAGCTGATACTTGAACACTCGATTTACTTTGGCATGTATGACTAATTCATTGTGTCAATTAAAATTCACATAGTGTTTGAAAAATTATCAAACTGGATCGGCTGGGATTCGAACCCGAATCTCTTAGTTGCTAGCCAAGCACCTTACCAATTACGTCTTACGGACAAGTTTGATAATTTTTTAAACACTATGTGAAATTTAATTAATCTTGATAATTGATAAATTTTTTATAAGGTTCCTATTCACCGGATAACAAAGATTCAGCTATATATTTTATCTATTACGATGAAACATTGATGAGTTGTTGTGGGTACGTCCGCGAAGGTTTCTGAATTAGTACAACTATTTTACAATAGGTTGTGTGCGAGTTGTTTCAAAAGATATACGTGTGTTATTTCATATAGTTTGTTGTAGAGTTAAAACGTTAACAATGAGTTGCTGTCAAACATTTACAGTTTTCGGTACAACTCGCATCTTCAATGACCATCACAAACCACGGGGATAATTGGTTGCATGTCCGAAAGTACCTACTTCTATAAATAAAATTAACAACTTGATTTCTTTCAGTGGTATGGCAACGCATGTATTGTACGGGTTCTTACTGTTCTTCTATAAATCTTATTACAAATCTGCAAAACATGCCTACATTAAATACTTTTAATAAGACATTTGTTCACCTCATTTTTAAATTTTTCAGTAGGTATAGTATCACCGGAACCATAATAAAGAAAATAACTAATGCAAATCATTATTATAAAAAATTTTTTCATTCAAACTTACTTTTTAACGTTAAAAATTACATAGTAAACAAAATCATACATTACAAAAAAATTAAAATACAACCTCATTAAAACTTTTCTTGTATTTGAAATCCAACTCACGAAATGCGAACAAAAAACACGACGCTTATTCTTATCAGTCACAGTCAATTTCGTGATCACTTTCTTAAAAACAAAAATTTAGTAAAAAATTTAAAAGGCAAAAGAGAATTGAAAATAACCAAGTTACCCCTCGTTTTAAACAGAATCACTTTATGCGGTAACAATGTTTGGTCCTTTTCTAAATCGTATTACGTATATATATGTGAGAGGGTGTTCGCGTATACACCTACAAATAAGAGGAAACATTGTCAAAATACATATACACCGGATATGGGAGTTTGTTCAAGTTGTTCCTACCAACAAGCGGCATCATTGACTGAACATAAAAAGTATAAAAAGACAAAGTTATGTGACAGAATTTTAAATCTTTTTATGTACCTAGCTACCTATAGTTAATATAAATAGTATCACTAGAAGATTTTGTAAAGATTAATTCACACTATCCGGATAATGTATGCGAAATCCGAACAAATTGTTAAGTTTGTGTTAGCATGTATCATTTGTCTTTAGTTTTGAAGAATATATTATCAAAAAAAAAAAAAAAAAAATCGGGGTTTTATTAGAACTTTTTATATGTCGATGATGATTCACGAAAAAAAATATCTAAGCGATTCGAAAATTTCAACATGTTTCAAGGATATTTTGAATTTAACAGAAACGCAGTCAACAAAGTGATTCAATGAAACTCCTACATGATTTGTATAAGGCTTCATGATGCTGGCACACCATCTAAAAAGTTGAACATTGAAAAAATTTTGCCCAATAGGTTATTAAATTAAAAAAGGCTTTTTCATTCTGTGGCGCATGCGCGAAATCTCTACTGGCAAATCTAGCTGTCAGTAAATCTAGTCGTTACGTTGAATTTTTCAATAGGATAAAGCCACCAGTATTCGACCAACCTATATTAGCATTATTTTTATGTTAACAATTTTAAACCTAAGTTCCCAAATAATTTGAATTTTTAAATTTAACAATTTTAAAATTGTGGTAACAATTTTAAACCTAAGTTCCCAAATAATTTGAATTCAAATTATTTGGGAACTTAGGTTTAAAATTGTTAAAATAATTACATATATCCCAAAAAAACCATATTACATTATTTTTATGTATTAAGGCATTTTAATGAAAAATTAAATTAATAAAGAATTTATTAAGAAAGAATTTTTTATCGCTGTCCAATTGACTTTTTATCACCAATTTCTAACCTTTTAAATGATCTGATTGGTCATTCGAAACTTCACATATGAGGTCCTAGCATTTTTTGAATGACCTTGTGGAACTTTAAACCTTAGTAAAAAAATTTCTATCGCTGACCAATTAATCAAACCAGTTGACCTTTTATAACCAATTTCTGACCTTTTGAATGATGTAACTGGTCATTCGAAATCTCACATCTGGGGTGTTAAGATCGTGGAGCCCTAACTATGAGTCATAAGGAAATAACGTTTATTTTCCAAGAAATACAGAAGATAAAGTTGAAATAAAAACAGTAAATATATTTGTTGATTATTTTTCCATTTTATTGAAAATTTTAATGAAAAGAAATAAATACATAATTTACATAGAAAAAAATGATACTTTAATTTCAATTTTGATTTAAAATCAAATTTTTTTCTTAATAAATGCCTTAATATATAAAAATAATATTAATATAATAGGCTAGTAGGCTGGTCGAATCCTGGTGGCTTTACCTTATTGAAAAATTCAACGTGTCGACTGTCGACTAGATTTACCAGTAGATTTCGCGCATGGGTCACAGTATAAACAAGACTTTTTTAATTTTTTTAAAATTCTGGGGACCTAACCAATTTTTTATTTTAACTGACCAATTATCAGGGTTTAAAATCCTAACGATTCCTCTTATTATTTTTGTATTTTTCCTTAGATGGTGTGCCAAAATTTTTGAGTAACCTTGAAATTTTTACAAATTTTTCAAAATTTATTTAAAAATTTTCAATTGCTGACCAATTAGTTGGACTAAGTGACCAATTATGACCAATTTGTGACCTATTAGACAAAATTTTTTCAATGTTCATCTTTTTAAAGGGTGTGCCAGCATCATGGAGCCTTTGTATAATGTTTTAAAATAACCAAGAAAATACGGTTTTTTACAATATTTTAAATGGATTTTACAGATGGTGCAAGGACGTTTTCCTTTACATAATCAATATTTCGACTTCAAAGAGAGTACTCTGAGCTTTCGAATTATTTTAGCATCGTTACTTTTTCAGAGATATCAAGGGTTAATATATTAAAAGTACCGTTTTTTGTTTAAGCACTAATAAGTTCTGAAGTATTAGGCATAGAAAGGCTTTGAAATAAAGAAATTTATTTAAAAGCACGCTCTGGGTAGATATGAAGTATATTTTGTTTAAACAAATTTTTGAAACTCTGACACAAGTTTGAAGTAAAAAAAAAAAGCAAATTGGAATTTCCATATTAGAAAGTAGCCACTTTAAGCTTTAAAGTGCTCTCTTCATAATAATTGGCGGACCAATTTGAGTGAGATATAGCATCTATGGACTTACAATTTTCAAAATTCTTATAATCCGTTTAGTTTTGTTTATTCGTATAAAATTTACTTATTGTTTTTTAATTCTTGACAACAAAATGCAGAAGGTACTTCGTTAATTTATATTTTTTTTACCGTTTTGAATTCAGACTTCAATGCTAATGTATCGATTATTCATATAATAGCGAATACCTTGCGTGTGTTGCAAATGTTGTAATGTTACTCGAGTTATTGATAACTTATTATCACTGATCGTAATTTACCTCAACTTATAGTAAACCATATGTATATACCCAAGGTCATACGTGCTGTGTGCTACTGTGACAATGCGTACATATGTATGGTTTGTCTATAATTCAAGGAAAACTGCGATCAGTGGTCATAAGTTAAATCGTCAATAACTTGAGTGACGCCTGTGTATGAAAACACACATTATGTAGTTGAAACGACTCGCCACCTATTACAAGATGGTTCTACTACTTCAGAGACCTTAACGGGCGTGCGCACAACTCATCAAAGTTTCATCATCAGACAGATTTTCTGTGATATCAACTGACAAAATGTTATTACTATATTTTGTATATCCACTTGGTATCTGCATTAATTTACAAATATATAAAATATAATAATTATGTGCACACGAAGACACCAAGACTTGCAATTACCGAACAGATGTATTCTTAAATTTAATACAACAAAATGCAAATTACTTTGGCACACGCATTTGCACATTAACATATAACATTGACATTGCTGTATCAGTCAAATATAGAGTTTATTATTTAGTCTACGGATTTGACTTAAGGCACTTATGTACTTACATATTGTTGCGAAATAATTTCGAAAATAACTTCGCGGTAATAGTGACTCGTCCAAACAATAAAATTCAATTTAAAAGAAAGAAACATGGCATTTTACTTACCTAAGCTAAATATAAATTTTAATTTACACCGAAACTGTTTAAATTTCTAAATAAAACAGAATTTATTTTTCAATATGTAGGTATACAGGGTGTTAGTGAATAAGTGCAAAAAATTTTAATAGGTGATTGCTGAGGTTTTTTATGTAAAAAAGTTTATATAAACCCAGGTCCGAAAACGTTTCGTCTCCAAGATACAGTGTCCCGTTTCTTGTTTTTTAAAAATATTTTTCTATATTAAAAAAAAAAAACAAATTATGTCGTCATACTGTAGAAATGAAGCGTTTTCACCTTTTTGTTAGTAAGACTTTTTTTATAAAATGACCTCAGCAGTTAATACGAGAACCGAAACCGGTTTTGTAGTAAGAACAGTAATTGAAAATTGTTTTTTATCTTGAAAACGGACACATGAACGACAAAATACTAAGAAGTCATTTTTGTCAACAATTTACAGAACATTTAAAAAAACATTTTCAAATTGGAAAAATCATTGGCGTCCCTTTTTTTTCTCAAAAATATATCATCATATGGCCGTACGGACGCCACTGGTTTGAATGGGAATATTCTGTCTACTTCAGAATATGGGTATTAATCCTGTCGTAGAGTATCCCAAATTTAATGTGAATATCTCAAAACGTTTTTGAAATATTAAAGAAAATATTTAAAAAAGACGAGAAACTGAACACTCTGTATCTTGGAAACTAAGCGTTTTCGGACATAGATTGATATGAACTTTTTTATATAAAAAAAAACTCAGCAATCACCCATTAAAATATTTCGCACTTATTCACTAACACCCTGTATATGCTGTCTTTAATTCCTGAGGGTATTTCCAGATGGATAATATTTGTTACTTAATATTTTCACGTAGACGAAATTGTTAGAAAATTTTTATGATGACATTTGATAAGGCTCCACGCAACAATAGGATCGTGTTATATCTAGAATAACTGATTCTTTACTAATTTGTTATACGTGTAGCATAAGGAAAAATATATCGCTAGTTATCCCTCCTCTACACTCTCGAATAAGGTTTCCGCCAAAATATTCGTTGCAGTTGGCCGAGGCTCGAGTAACGTTATCACACAGAACTTCTCAAGATGTAGTCGAAATAGGCCAAAAATTGCAGTGAGTCACTTCGTGTTCAGATTTCCGATCCGACAGGGAATGGAAGTTGGCCAAGCCAATACGAGCAAGCACGATGTGACCTTCTGCACTTTCGTATTCGGCGAACTTCAGACAACTTTATGAATAGTATATAAATGAATTAAACAATAGAACTCCACATATTTTAATTTTATCTACATCTATTCTCAAAATATCTTGAAAAATTCGCCAAGTGCATATTGTACATGCATTAAGTCAGGGTTTCGTAGTCAGCAGCAAGTGTCACAACTTTCAATATAAAATATAGGAAACTTGGTATATCTCTTGCGGCTGACCGTACTATGGTTGTTTTTCTAATACCGAAATATACTCCGATGTAAAATTTCATTTACTGGGGAATATTTGGGTCTACTTTTGAATTTTCAAAAATGTTGCTGTCTATATTTTGAAAAGTTATCATCTTCAAAAACTTTACTTTGAAGTAGTGATGTCGGGCCGAGAAGCAGTTAATCGATTAATCGACTAAAATTGTTTTTCAGATAAAATTAGTCATTGGTCGAAAATATCGAACACAGAGTAGTCGACTAATCGACTAAATTTTTAGTCGAATTCATGGTAAGGTAACTAGTGATGTCGAATAATTAGTCGATTAGTCGATTTAGTCGACTAATTTTGTTTACATTTATTCGTTTTTTAGTCAACTATTTTACCCTCGATTAAATGACTAAAATGATTAATTTTTTTTTAATTGACTAAATACAACTAATTTAATAACTTCGAAATCGAAAAAAATTATCTATTTGTATGATTTTCCAGTTTTATACGATTAACAAATTGTGATATAACATTATGATTTTTCTTTAAAAAAAAAAAACGTTGATGTCATCGATTAAATTCCAAACCAAACGTCGTTTTTGAAAGAGTTACGTAGATACCCTATTCATGAATTCGACTAAAGATTTAGTCGACTAGTCGACTACTCCATACTCGATATTTTCGATTAATGATTAATTTTGTCTGAAAAGTAACCTTAGTCGATTAATCGACTAACAGCTCCTTGTCTCGACGTCACTAAAGGAAACCTATGTAACTCTTTCATAAATGAGGTGTTTTTCGAATTTAATTATAGGCTTTTAATATTTTTCTTTTAAGAAAAAGAAAGATATGAAATATCACAATATATTGATCACATAAGAGTGAAAAATCATATAGATAGATAATTTTTTAGTTTCCATTTTTTGAAATCCAATAAGTCATTTGAAAAAAATTAATTATTAAAGGTAAAATAGTCGACTAGAATATGACTAAATGTAAACAAAATTAGTCAACTAAATCGACTAATCGATTAATCATCCGACATCACTACTTTGAAATTCAGTATTTCACAAAGGGGACTTAAAAATGAAAAATGGTAAAAGGAACTTAAAAATTTGGAAAAATTTTTCATCCTCACTTTCAACTACGGAAATAACCTTCTAAAAATTGACAAACAAGTTTTATACGTAAGAACGTATTTAACGAAACTATAGGCGTTTCGTGATTTTCAGTACGGAATACTGAAAAAATAAATTATGATAATATTTCGATAAAAAATAATGTAATAAAAGTCTAAAGCTCGACTTCCGTAAAAAAATAAGCCACTATTTACAAATAATGACATTGACGTTATTGATGCCATAAGGTTAAAATGGAAGGGTAAAAATTTTGAACGGCACGCCAACATATATATTTATATATAAGTCATAGGTTATCGATTTGTTCCAATTTATCAAACATGTATTAAGGGTCGAATAAGCTAAGATTTATTTACGTTATTATAGAGCGTTCACTAACGCAAATAAGTATGCTCATTTCTTGTACACTTTTTCATTATAAGTGATGGATTTCTTTTCAACATTCTTCATAATATATGTACATGTATTGATAGGCCCGGTACTTACTTACGGGGAAAAATATTAAAAACCGATTTTTTAATATTTAATGGTGCTTAAATGTACGATACTGAATCTTCGGGGAATAGATATAACGAAATATGATGTATGTTGTTTTATGTATATTATACTGTTGAAGAAAAAAAAATTTCTGGGAAAATATTAACAGCACAATTTCTTTATACAAGGTAGACGTTTCTGTGTACCGAGGGAATTAAACTGGTTAATTTTAAGTCTTTCTAAGAGGGTCGTAGTTAATTTAAAAAAAAAACGCCGTGAGCAGCGGAGCCCCATCACGGAAGTTGAATTTTTCCTTTCATCTTCGGTATTGAGTGTCTACAAGCGAAATATAATTGAAAGTCCACAAGCGATTTGTAATTTTGGTGGTTTCAAAACTGATGATGAGTGTCCGGTTGATCGGGGCTTTAAAAAAAGGTTTTAAGTTTTTAAGGGCTGAATCTCAGTAAATTTCAATTTTGTGCGATAGCAGTTAACAGGGAAAAAGCCAACACAATTCCTACGAGGGCATTTCTATCCATGCTTATCCGCCAATTGCCTTTGTGTTTTATTTTTAAATATTAAAAAAGGACCTTAAATAGTAAACTGGAAGGCTTTTATGAAGATATTTTTTCTTTCCAAAAAAATCCAAAATTTCTATTTTATAAATAATAAAAATCCAAAATTCCTAATTTATAAATAAACAGTGCCTTTAATAACATTTTCAAATTACTTAATATGTATGTATTTCATTTGTTAAAAAATTGTATTCACTTTTTTTTAAATTTTTTAAAATTACTATTCGCCTACTTGTATTTAGAATAAAAGTAATGCATTTAAAACACATTTAACAATAGCATTCAATTCCGATGTAAAAATGGAAGAAGTGGGGGGAAAAGTAATGTGGACTCCCTAAAAGGTACTAGCTGGATACTAACTGAATACACGTACAAAATTTCAGCCCTCTAGGTTTCCTTAGAGAGTCTCTAGACGTGTTAGAAAACAAGCAAAAAAATTAAGGAAATATTGGCGTAAAAATCGTGGGGGTAAGGGCTAAAAGTTGAAACCCCCAAAAAACAGTGTCTGGCTATTAGCTTAACCTGTACACAAAATTTCAGCCCTCTAGGTCTATTTGGGGAGATTTTGACCCGAACGAAACTGTTAAAAAACAAGAAAAATCATGTTCTTTTGGGTATAAAAATGGTGGCGGTAGGGTTTTAAAGTCGAGACTCCCAAAAGGCACCCCCTTGATACTAACTCAATCCGAATACAAAATTTTAGCCCTCTAGGTTTATTTGGGTGACCTGTGCGAGTGGTACAAACTTCGAAAACGTCGAAAATGCATGAAATTGTAGCTTAAAAATGAGGGGGGTGTGGGTAAAATATTAAAACCTCCAAAAAGCACAACCTAGGTACGAACTTTATCAACACACCAAATTTCAACCCTCTACGTTAATTCTGGGGGGCTGGGGACCTGTTAGATCCAGCGAAAATCGTTTTTCCCCCCTCTACTCCCACCAATTCATCCTAGGAAGCTGAATTTTGGATATGTTGTAGATAATTGACCGAAACATTATTTTCAACCGGTTTGGAAAAGTTTTATTGCTTTTCCGCCCCCCACCACCCCCTTAAAAGTTGGGTCGGATCAAAAATTTTCCCAAAATTTGACCCCACTTTGATAGTATGAGGTGCCTCGAAAATGAACCCCATTTCATTTACCAAACTTCATCTCTTAACTTCCATAGGGGGGCCCTACACAAATTAAAAGGTGGCGGGAATATATATATATATATATATATATATATATATATATATATATATATATATATATATATATATATATCAGACATTTTTTTTTTCTACATATTCGTGTTCTACGGGTCCGAAAACGGATAGCACCCCTATACTCTCGCCTCTCGCAGCTCTTATCATATAGACTGTATAAGTCTAATTTTTCGGAGAAAATTCGACTAATAAAACCATTCTAGACAATATATAATATTCAATAAAAAGATGGTTAATTAATGGTTACATTAATTTTTAAAAATTAAATTATAAAGTTTTAAAATAGTGGCTCCAAAGAGAAATTAACCTTTTAAAATCTAGCAAACCATTTTCTACAAGCTCTGTCAGAAAACGCATGGTCACCATAAACACTACAAATATTTCTCGTTGCGTCAGCTGCATTAGTACGTTTTTTAAACTCGTATAACATAACATGATGTTCCTTGATGTCTAAGATTGCTCATTATTACTGACAAAAAGAAATCATTTAAACACTGTTTATGATACATATTACAAGCAACACTATCGGCCTAACACTAACATGTTGTTCCATGTTTCGTTTGCGGTGGCAGCTCCGAAAACGGCACGAACTTTTCGGATAATATAAGGTATTGAACCTTCTATCGTCTATCGACTGAAAAATGTCTAGTAAAGAAAGTCGTAACTAACTGGACAATGACTGGACTCGTATTCTGGTAAAAAGATCACTAACTTGATGAAATTTTGTAACCAGCGTGACCATCCAGGTTACATTAGATGGTAAAGATATTTCCTGCTGATAACTCCTACTGAATTGTTCAATAAATAATAATTATAAGGAATATTTTTGGAATAAATGATCACCAAGTTACATTAAAAAGTTTTCTCTGTTTTTTATTGGCTACGTACGTTTCGAGAATAAATCTAAATTTTAAATAAAAATTTGTGTATTTTTAAAAAATTTTTTCTTAATAACTATAATAATTTTTTTATTTTGATTTGTTTTTTGAAAAGTATTTGATTTATTGTATTACCATTTAGTATTTTAATATGTTTGTTTCTAGTATTTTAAGATTATGGCCTGAAGAAGAGATTTATTCTCGAAACGTACGTAGCCAATAAAAAGCAAAGAAAACTTTTTGATGTAACTTGGAGATCATTTATTTATTCCAAAAATATTCCTTATAATTATTATCCAAAAATCACCTAAACCTTCCTCCTATTCAATAAATAATTCAATAAATTCGTTGCTTATTTAATGGTTTATATCATAGGGGATAAAAATGAAATAAATAGTAAACAGTTTTAATTTCTTATCACCAAATAATTCTTGAAGAAATCCGATAGTGTGAATTGAGATATCACAAATTCTCTCTATACAGTACACAGTCGCTTAAACTCGTCGTTTAAACTTTAAAAGAGAACTATATTTAAATTAATTTGTTCATAATTACACAAAAATATAAAAAAGAAAAACTATTAACGCTCTTAGAAAAAAAAAAATGTTAAAACTTTTATTAGTTTGCTTTCAAATTAATTACTCTGTATCCTAACTATAAAATTTTCCTTGTTTAAAACTAAACAAATTGTGCAAACTACCAGACATTAGTTTAAGAAAAAAGCGACCACTTGTCACACCTTCATCCACCATCCCCGCCCTGAAACAACCCTAACTGAAAGCATCATCTATGTGAGCTTTCCGTGTGTACGTATACACTGTATAAAGTAACCTAGAATTAACTAGAGCCATTCAAGTCTCCCAGTTGATAAAATATGAGTCTCGGTATATGATTTAGCAATGCAATATCCTTGTGAATGAAATACTGACTGACCTATGAGAGGTCCCTGAAGTGCTTAGTCGTATGTCGCTGTTGGCTATTTTACTTTGTAACAGCAAAATGTATACACAAAGCATTTCTTATATATTATACAATCATGAGTATATAAAGTGTCTTGTAACAAATTTTTCCAGCGTTTTTTTAAAGTTATTCACAAAAAATTTTCCAGTTACATTTTGGCGATTACGGCGTATATACCTGTAAGGAAAAGTTTCCTTGATTACACCACTTACAAGGAAGGTACCCTAGGTGTGTCTCACAGATTTCTTTCATTTTGTGATATGTTAGAGTACTTAGATACGTACTCTTTTTTAAGTGCTAATCTGTCGATTTAAGAGGTGGGAATCACCCTTAAAGTTCACTTCCAAAAATAATTTTTTTTATAAATATGTCGTAAACTAGTTGTGCCTATTATAAGCACTTTTTTATAAGAAGCATTTTGGCGTTGGTTTTATTTCAAAATTCCAAATAGGTTACGAGATAGGTATTTAAGAAAAATTGTCTTTGGGGATGAACTTAAAGAGCAATTTTCACCCATTAAATCGACGAGTTAGCACTTAAAAAAGAATACGTATCTAATATTTTTCTAAGTACTCTAACGTATCACAATATGAAAGAAATCGGTGAGTTAAACCTAGAGTACCTTCCTTGTTAATATTCTTTTCTTTATTCCTTAAAAATTAAAAGGAATTGAGTTCCCTGCTTCCCTAACAGGGTAAAATAAAAAGTTTGCTGGTTTTTATAAGATAATATTTTCCAAAAATACTGGCAGTTGGTCCATTGACAAAAGCTAGTTTTCTGCGTTGTATTACAGCTTGTGTATGTTAAAGATATTAGATTATATAACATTTTAAGACACCTTGAGCAATAATGAGAATAATAACTAATCTCTCTCGAATTTACTCCCAACGCAAGGCTTGCGTACCATAATACAGCATCCCATGTATCATCGCAAATCTCACAGAAGTAGCTTTTCCGTCTAGACTAACAGGGAGATGCACACAGAGTGAAATTTGCAATTTTGATGAAACTTCGGTGGTGTGTAGAATAGGCAAAAATAAGGGACCAGTGTTTTTTTATCGGCCATCTTCCACGTTTAGGGGGTGAAACCAGCACCTAAAGTTTGGGGTTCAAGTCATATTTCTTAAGATATCTCGAAAACTATAAGAGATAGAGGAAAACTTTAAGTCGACGAAACATTACGCTTTGAAAAACCTATTCACCTGAATAGTTTAAACCAGCATCGGGTTCATAAGAAGGGCTGGAGGGGTGAAAATTAAGGTAAATTTTCTTGTACCGCCTGAGTGGTTTAATATATCAAATTTTTACTATCACAAAATAGAAAGAGCACCAAAAATTAGGGGATACGGGTTTTTGCGTATTTTCGAAATATATGTGGTATCCAAGACAAATAAGGAAGAACAAAATAGGATAGATTATATTTCATTATTATTATTGATCAAATAGGGGAAAAGTGGTATGAAAGGGACACGTATTGAGAGGGACAATTCAAATTACGCGCTAAATACAAATCCCGCCAAATCAAAGGTATTTGTTTTGTGTGGCAGCACCAATGCAGATATATTTGCTCCTGACTTCAAACCACTATCATTTAAAACATGGTAATGCTGTGCTTGTAAATTTTTTAAAATTTTCGGAAATTTTCTGATATACTGTAAGTATTTTTTGAAATGTTTGTAATTATATAGGTACAGTTAGTTATTCTTTCAACTAGAGGAAAACAACAGATCAGATATCTTTTAAATAAAATTGTAGATTTAAAGGTTAATTTTTTAATTTGGGTGTGGTATTTATGAAAGGGACAGAGCAAACAGTTATGAAAGGGACTACCTTTAAGACTACCGATTTCGAATTGATTTTATTTGTATATCCACTTGTCACAATTTTTTCTCTATTATCGCGTTTTCCTATAGTGTCAATAATTAATTTTTTTAAACTTTCTTCTCGTTTAAAAATTTCGAACAAAAATAATCAAATGAAAAGCAATGATTTTAATTACCGATTACTAAAACCACGCAATTAATAATCATCGATTACTGAAATCATTTGGTTATTTCCATTATTGAATCAAATTTATTAATATGTAAGTTCAGTAAGATGACCTGCGCAATAGTATAAACCGTATGTCTTATGTGCATAAGGTTGAAATTTGAACAACATGAATGATTTTTAGTATTGTCCCTTTCATAAATTATCATGCCCCTTTCAATACAGTCTATTTAATTTGTTATCTTGTTTATTTACTAGACCGCTTAAAACAAAAACGTCCTTTTCATGCCAATTCTCCTCTACCTTCTATATTTTTTAATTTTTATGTTTATTTCATCATGAAAATGTAAATTTTTATTTTTCGATGATGATTCATGTATTTTTCAGTAGTTACTTAATTGGTAATTTAGTCATGTGCAAATTTGGCTATTCATATTCTATATTTTTTATACCTTTTTTTGCGAAAGTTCTCTGGTCTGCCTGCGTAATGAATTCTCGACTTTAGTAAGTAATTTTTAAATCTAAATAAACCGTTTTGAGAGTGTAGGAAAATTTTTGTAATTAGTAGAACAGCTTAAGTTACCGTAATGTACATACATTCCTTTTAAAAATGAAACGCTATCCTTTTCTAAAATAATGTTTCCTTTTTTTGTTTTTACAAAATCATTTTTTTTTATAGAGCACTGTATATTTTCGCAAATTTAGTGTTATATATTAACGTTATATGTTATGTGTTCATACTGTTACTAATATAAACAACACAATATAAACGAACGTTATAACAAAAAAGACACTAAATCATTAATCTTTGATATATGCACATACATAAATACAATAATAATAACATGTATACATTTTGATCAAGTGTCCAAATTCCATGTGCATATCCCGTATATGGTTTATAGCGTATAAAAGAGAAGAAAAACTAAAGCAACTTGAGAAAAAAAACTTTTAACATTGGTGGGCGCGCTGGGAAATAAAACATATTTGCCTAGTTACAAAGCCCCAGAGGCGGATCCAGCTTTCAAATTAAGAACGTATCATATTTTTCAGTACCCTTGGATCAGTTTTTCCGCCAGATAAGTCCGATGCCTGGAACCCTAAAAAAAATGTGTTTTTTTCAAAATTTGGCAAAATTCAAAAATTATTTCGAAATTTTTTTTTTTACATCATGACAAAGAGCGGAAAAAATCACATAAGATACAATTTAAACCATTTTTCTATGTAAGCTGATCCCCGAGAAAAAGTAGAGAAAAAGGTGCAAATATGGGCTATAACTTTTATATTAAGGTTTTTTTTGGGGAACGGTAGGGAATTCAGGACTATTTTCATTTTTAATTGATTTATTAATATTTTTTAAATATATTGTGAGATTTTCATGAAGGAAAACACTATTTTTGTTATGAAATTTAGTTTATTGGAAAAGGTTGTAAAAAAACAAAAATTTTAATACAAGGTCCAAATAATTGTAAAAAAAATCAACTTATTTGAAGAGAAATATCAATAATTTATGCATGATTATCGTGTTTTACAGAAATCGTAAATACAAATATCTTTCTCAGAATCAGAATATTCTTGGTGTGCCCACATTGAACACTGAAAACACTTGAACCATAGTTACCCTTTGGTGTTTTGTGAAAATAAACGATGACAAAATATACAAGCTGCATCTTCATCGTCCGAATAATTACCATGAGGCAACTCGAAATCACTTTCATCATCTCAGGGTGGAATATTTGCGTCACCTGTGTCTGAGCTTGTGTTCTTCGTTTATTTAGGTTGCTCAGAAATTTTACTTCGAGGTTTTTTAATTTTTGTTTTTAATATCGTCGTACGACCCAGTGTACACCAAAATAAATGCATAACACCTCGTTTCAAACAACAATAACAATATAAGGAGTGGCGTGACAAACCCATCCGTGAATGTACTACGGTACTTTTACGGGATGGTTTGGCACATTACCATTCTACGGAACCTAATACCTTGCATAATGCCAGTATAGGTGAATCTTACCCAGTACTGTCCGACTGAGGTAGTGAGCACAAGGTTGGCGTGAAGTCTATAATAATAATAATAACAAAATTTAAAAAAAGATGAGTCTAAATATGGGCTAGCTCATTTCTACACCACATGTGGTAGCCCATAATTAGACCAACAGTTATTAGAACTTCCTAGGACAAAAAATAAACGTTTATGTCGCACAATATTTCAGTATATCACAAAATCAGTTTTATTACACATTCATTAGTTATTTTGTAAAAGTATGTAATACTGGAAAACATTCTCTTAATAAAAAAAATTATAAGTCACCTACCTGTTAAACATTTTGATAGTAAAATGTTGATGTTACAAGATACTTCTTAAAACTAAATGAGCATGCGTCAATAAAAATGACTGATTTACTCATATTTGCTTGTTGGGTTAATAACAATGAATTGTATTAGTTTCTCATTAAATGGAAATCATGGTATCTTTGCTACTAGTCCATAATTGGACCATAGCCCACATTTACACCTTTTCCTCTAACTTTTATAATAAGAAATTCGCTATGTTATGCAGGATTCTGCGAATAAAACTGATATTCAACTCATCGATTTTTAACTCCTTTGGTAATTTAGAAATAGAAAAGTTTTATGAAAACCAAGTTTTGATTTGTTGAAAATAAAAACCAAAAAATACTAGAAAAATTCAATGGAAAAATAAAAATATTAATTTTGCTTGCATATACACACATGTTTATTTTATGTTACAATCAAAATTAATTCTATTGATATGATAAATAATTAACCGAACTACATACATATACCATAACCATACTGATCCAATATTTTGAAATTACATTTTTATTTAAATTTTACCGGAAATATAAATCAAGTCACGTCGCTCGGCCGACCGGGCTGCGCTGATTCCATTACGAAAAAACAAGTGAGAAAATGTATTAAATAATGTATTAAATAAAAATCAATACTAAATTAAAAAGGAGAATATGTGATAATTGTTAAACAATTACTAAATCAACCGGAAGTTGAGGGTGCTGGAACATATTACATACATTCGAATATGTTACAATGTTATATATACTGCGATGTGCATCGATTATCACATTCTCGATATTTCTTCATTCGCTTATATTCGTAATTATACAATGATTATAAAATTTTAATTGTGCATGGGGAAAGATAAAGTGTTTCATCTTGCTACAGTTTTTGATAACAAGATTTCCAGTTCCTTGCTGTGGGTGTACCGAATTTATCATATGGTCGAAGTGAAAACTACGACCTCGTAATCAATTCGAAACAACATAAATATATTTTATCGACAGAATTTTAATGAACGAACTGCAGTTATAGATGAACGTGCGAAGTCAGTAATAAAAATAATAACTTATTTTCAAACCGACTTCAAAATTAAATGGCAACATGTTAGAACCAGAATCCACAATAAATCTGAATAACAATTTAACTGATGGTCTACTTCCCTTTTTTTGCTATTTTTAAGAATAATGTCTAGTTACTATAATAGTATATTACGTGATGAAGGTTGTAAATTGCATATTACACACGAGCGAAAAAGTTACGCAAGAGCCGCGCAACGGTGAGTGCGTAATTGCGCGAGTGTGTAATATGCCTTACAACCGAGTTACGTACTATACTTTATCTACGGCTAACATGAAATTCACAGTAAACGATAAAAATTTGGTACAAATCGACAAATACAATACAGTTTGAAATTTATTAACATTAAGTTGCTAGGTAAAATTTTTGTACAAATTCTAATATAATGGATGTATACCACTGTATAATATATAAAGCTTTGGTATTTTACGAATACATGCATGTAAAGAGCCACTTTTTGTACAGCTGGATATATGGCTGTACATAAAACGTAGCTTACTTAGATAGTATTTTGTACAATAAACAAGCAATTTAATGGTAGTCGTAGATAAAATAATTTATGTCAGAAGGTTGGCTCTGAACGATTAACGTTTGTTTCACCTTACAATCATTACAAATTTCACTACAGTCAAAGCAATACCGTTTTCATGACACTCTCAACCTTTAGAGATTTCATTACATTCTCATACAAAGTTACCTTCGCTATAAAAAATTTCCACTTCAAAAAAACCTTAAAAATTTTCGGTTGCTATCTCGAATATTGCCGCGAGAGCTACCTATATTGTTGATATCTTGTCGCTCGTCATCAATTCAATAAAAATCCCGTGGTGCAAATATATATAGAGAGAGAGCAAAATAATAAAAAAAAACCATACGATAGATGGTACGCGCACATATACCGGAACACCGGATGTAAATTGAAATAAGCGGCTAAATGCTATCAACATCATTATTATTGAATGATGATGATGTTGATCATATTACTCCTACATTCATACCAAAACGAACTGACATGTAACACCATCTATCCATTTGTTCCTGCACTATAGGTGGGTATATATGCTATTGTTTTTGTATAATGTATTTTGATAATAATATGATGATTGGTATTTACCGTACCAAATTCGGAATATGAAAGTCGCTTAATATTACCTAATGTTCATTCAATGCATTGATACAAAAAAAAAACTCGATCGAAAAAGAGCGAGTCGGGCTCGTATAATTAGGGTTCCGTACAGTGAACAGTCAATAGAACAAATTAAACTGAAAAATGATGAATTGTCCCACATTGTATTGAAACACTATTATGTATTATCCACCAACTTCGAGAAGAAAGTTCACTGGCCGTAAAATTTTAAAAATATGATTGGCTGTTATTAATAAAGGACAACGAATATGGCAAATCAGATAAATTCATCTTTGTCTAGCTGACCTAATTTCCAAAGTAGGATTTACATACAAAAAAAAAAAATCGTGCAGAAATGAAATACATTCAAAAACTGATGTTTCAAGTCAAGTCTCAAATTTTTGGAGAATAGTAAAAAATAATTAATAAAATAAATTTGTACACATACATACAATTTATACAATACATTTGACACTTATGTGGCATAAATTAAAATTTAACCATAAATTTCAAAAATAAACACAAAACAGGAACAAAAATTGATTTATTGGAATTAAATATACATTTTTTCTGTATTTGGTTAAATATTTACATTTGAATTAAAAAATGTAGCTTAAAGGTAAGTAGAATACGGTACTTGACTGTATTCAAAATTTGTTTCAAAAGTTGAATAATTTTATGTATTGTCCTTAAATATATTCAATTTTAGTAGTGACAAATAAAAATATTCTTTAGTTACTTAAAAATTCGATTTCGAAAATTATAAATTTTTAGGCTTCATTTAAATGGTTAAAAACGCAGTGATATTTGAAAATGACGTCATTTTTTAATAGCAGATCTTATTACTCTAGTTACGGTTTGTCTATGACAAATTGCATTTTCATTGTGACATTTTTACAATGGGGTATTTGACAATTTTTTAAAAACCATCTTAGTGTGTTTATTACTTCTTACTAAACACATAATACACATTTTTAAATTATTTTGTACTATATTTTTAATAAAAATCGCAAATCAAATTTCAGTTTTTAAAAAGATCGCCAAAACGATGCTTTCTGTGACGTCAAATCATATGACGTCATTGGCTCTAAAACATTGAGTAGTAGTAGTAGTAGGTCTAGTAATGAAAATTAATAATTAAAAATTTTTTTCATAGTTACCAAAAAATTAAAGTTTTTTTCCTAACTACAAATATAATACCTACATATTCGAACGAGCTTGTGACGTAAGCTGCCTTTACTTGATGTTTTTGATTACGTCATTTTTAACGTAAATTTTGTAATTTTATTTAATTAAAATTTTTATATTTTTGAATGAAATAACTTGTAAGAAAGCAATATTCAGTATCATTATGACTCGAGCAATTATTTAAAAATCAAAATAGATATTTTTTCAACTACTGTCAAATACCCCATTCTAATTGACCAAGAGAAGTTGTTTTTCTTTGTAATTTATTTTGAACTTTTTGGTTTGCAATTAATTTTGCACTCAGAAAAGATTGATGGAAGGAATACATCGTCACTTAATACGTAAAATATCCTTATCAACTTGTTTTAAATATTATCTTAAAAATGCTTTTATTTTTTGCTACAATTTTAAAGTTACGTTTTCTTAAAGTGCATTTAATACTTGTAGGGCTTCATGAAAATCTTACGATGATGATAAATGAAGAAGATAACAAAGTAGAAAGTTGTAAATACCACTAAAACTGAGCATGATGACTGCTGAATATTGTGTACAAATTTGAAACCGTGTTGACAAGTGTTGATATGGATGAAAGTGACATCTGTTTCAGTTAAATCGTGACGTCATTGCATACGTCACTACGCCAAATTCTTTTTTCCCGCCAATTTGTTCATTTAAAATTGAACAATTTGAAGATTTTTAAAAATTTAACAAAAACTAACTAATTTGACATTATGACAGAAAAAATAGCACATTTAAATTGAAATATATTTTAATATAAACTGAAAAATCAAAATACAAAATCGTAGCAAACAGTTACCGTAGTGACTGTAATTTTAGAGCAGTTAAGAACAATGTAATGCCTGACAACACATACTCCATTTTATTTTTGCTAATCGATCACATTATCATATCGAAAACCACAATATAAAGAAAAAAAAAACATCCAACATCCATTCATACCGACAACTCAATTTTATTATTAGGTTTATTACTTATATAAATTATCTGCATATTACAATTATTTCACCTATACTGAAATTTGATATAAGTTTCATGTTCGAGTTTACGCATTCAGTTTTATGAAAAAAAAATATGGGACAGTACAAAATTATGATTTTGTACATACTTTTTTATCTTACTTACATGTACTCACGTAGGAACTTTGAAAACGATGTTTAACTATATTCACTAAATATTTTGTTCCAGTGTAAAACTGACTTGTAAAATTTTATTGCCCTTATTGTCAACTCAGATTTGCTATATTATAGATACGTTGTCTACTACAGTGTTTCCACTTGTTATTTAAAATATTTTTTTTCAGCAACTCTTACACTGTCAACAAAACCCGCAGTTTTCCGGCAATCTGTGACTCAATACCCACACACCCATTAGCATGGAATTTGTTCCAACACCCGTATTTTTTTTTTTCAAATTTCTTTAATCCACAGTTGCAAAGTTACAGACGGAAACAGGAAGAACGTCACGTTTAAGTTCAGCATTTGACAAACGGGACTTAAAAATGAATGATCTTCAATATTATTTTTCAAATCCTTTTTGCAGCAACTGTTTTGCTGCTTATTAATCCTAGAATCATACGTTGGTCTACGAGTCAAGTTAATCATACATCGGCGTCATTTCAACGAATGGACTTTTTACGGGAAGTTTTAGGGTTTATCTGCAAAAAACCTTTATAAACAGCAATACTACAAAAGCGAACAACATATTTAAAAAAATTGGATTTGAAAAAATTTCTTAATATATATATTTATTAATTTTTTTAATATTTTTATCAAAGCATATTTTCACTATAAAAATTAAAAAATAGTTAAATACATCAATTGTATCATAAAACATGTCTTTCAATTAATTAATTATGAACTATTATGAGTCAGTGGACATGTGTGACTTTACAGAAGGTGAAATTTCTCAGTCATAAATATTCCTATAGATATGTAGTTATTATCCCATTAGGCACATTTGTAAATTTTCTAAAATTTGTCAGTAATTTTTAGAATAAGATCTCAAAAAATAATAAAAATTAAAATATTTTCCATAAAATAAATTGTTAACCTTTTATTAAGTCACTTGAAACGCATTCTTTAGTTTTCGATTCAATATATTAAAACTTCAGTATTATGTCGTCTCTATAAGTCAAGCAGCTGTAATCATCTTTCACATTATCGTAATCATTGAATAAAATAATTATAACATCCAAATCTTTAATAAATTTTAGAAAAATTAGGAAAACTTTTATATGTGGAATACAAAATCTTTAAAAAAAAATATGGGTGTATCATACATCGTCGTCCTTTTGACGCACACTATTTCAGTATAAAAAAGACGACAATAGCTATAAACAAAATTTATACGTCTTATGTGTTATAATAACAAATAAATTAGATAACAGAAGTTTCACAGCAAGCAGGCACCGACAAGTTGTAGTATTGGAGCAGGTAGAGAAAAGTTCGTTCGTCGTTTTGACGAGTACGTATGATTCTAGGGTTAATTGAGATTTCTCCCTACAGTAATACCCACACACCCATTAGCATGGAATTTGTTCTAACACCCGTATTTTTTTTTCAAATTTCTTTGATCCACAGTTGCAAAGTTACAGACGGAAACAGGAAGAACGTCACGTTTAAGGTCAGCATTTGACAAACGGGGCTTAAAAATGAATGATCTTCAATATTATTTTTCAAATCCTTTTTGCAGCAACGGTTTTCCTGCTTATTAATTGAGATTTCTACCTACAGTAACGCACGTGCAAAATTTTTTACTCATTTTGACTACAGAACCTTAAAACATAACGGTAACGCATAAGTAAATACCTATGTATTTAATTAATCTTATATTTACAATTATATACGTGTTATCAGTTTTATATATTTTATCTAAATATCATTTTTAGGGTTTCGAATCTTAGAGCTGTTATCTTTTATTATGTCTGCTCAACTGACCGTTTGCTAAACACTCCATAATTCTTTCAGTCTGTCAACATGAAATTTTCTTTTTTTTTCTGACGGAATCTCTTGGTGTTGCGGCTACAAGTGATGTATCTATCCCTATGGTAGATCCCTCCCGAGATTACCCTATATTAAACGGGCAATATGTAAAAAGATATTTTAACCAACT
Source organism: Brachynemurus nebulosus (assembly GCA_035578155.1). Taxonomy (NCBI): domain Eukaryota; kingdom Metazoa; phylum Arthropoda; class Insecta; order Neuroptera; family Myrmeleontidae; genus Brachynemurus; species Brachynemurus nebulosus. The sequence goes on from JAPWDM010000005.1 coordinate 12,670,504, forward strand.
AAAAAATTGTATGGTATAGTTGTGATAAAGAAAATATGTATTTAAAAAAATATGTATAATTTTTCATAAATAATTCACTCTTCGATGGTTCGACGATCAAGGTTATTTGTTAATTTTCTGAACTTGAACTTTTTTTATTTGAAATTTCTTAGTATTTTTGCCATGAATTCTTAAAAATTCTGATTTCATTTTTTTTTCCTGGAAATCCTTAAATATTCTGAAAACGACTGGGCCAATGTTTGTCAAACTTGGTTGAGAACGATACCGGAACTACCAGCTTATTTAAAGTGGGTTTTCAAAAAAATTTTGATATCCTTAAAACTGTTTAACCCAGTGGTTCCCAAACTTTTTTGGCCCACGGACCCCTTTTTATAGTAAAAGCTTCCTCACAGACCCTGGATGAAAAACTACTTAAATGCATAATAAAAATGGTAAATGGTGGGGTATTTATTGAAATCATAACTTTTTTTTTCAGAATACAAAAAAAAAAATGACTTGGATAAACCTGATGGGATGTTATGAGTGTATTTATATCTGGCTCAATGTTTGTGATTAGCAACCGCAAATCCCTACGAGTACTAATTTCTGGTCGGTTTTTTTTGTGATGAGGCTTATAACGGCACTAAATTCACGTTTTACAAATAGGAAGACGGAATAGTAATCAACAGCTTCTGCACAATAGCCCATAATGCTCATTCAATGGATTGGGACTACTTATATCACAAAAATACCAACCAAAAAATATGTATATATATATATATATATATATATATATATATATATATATATATATATATAATTTCTTGGGATATTTTCTTGGGACCTCAAAACAAATTTCTGTTATAGTCCCGAGCGCAAGCCTTGCCATGAGTTTGGCCGTAATAGCTGAATTTCCATTCTGGAAATTTTCAAAAAATGCATTGGTAATTAGTAATAGAATTTTAGCAAACTTGTATGTATATTCTTTAGAAACACATCTGTGTTAGAAAAACTTACAATTCCTTCTTCGGATTTTAATAAAAAAAAAGAAATATTTAATGAATGTTAAGGGCTTACTGTATTGACAACTGTGATATATAATTTTTTTAATCATTTGAAACAAGAGTATAACTTATCTTTTATACTTTACTTAAGATGTAAAAATCGCTAATAATTTGTTCATTGTTATTGAACTTCCATAGTAATAAAAGTTCGTCATAATGTTTTTGTTTTATATTAAACCTTGCGCGGACCCCCTGACGTTGTTCAGGGACCCCCAAATCAATCTTAATTTTCCACGGACCCCTGAATGATTCCGAGGACCCCTGGGGGCCCGTAGGGATCACTTTGGAACCACTGGTTTAACCGATTCGCATCAAACCTAGCTAAAAACCACCCCGGAATTACCAGCTTTCAAATAACAAAGCCGCATTGAATTTTAGTAAACCGTTTTGAAGATAAATGGTAACAGACACACAAACACATCCGACCCTAAACGCCTATGCCTACCTCCATTCCGTTGTGCGAAAAAGTAATTTATTAAGGTGGTTACCTTGTGACATGCTAGTAGACAAAATTGCGAACAAAAATTACTTTATGTCATTATTGTCTGTATTATTGGATAGATGTTCATACGTATTAGTTTTCATACCAACATGTAGATGCATACTTTCAAACAGCCTGTATATACACACTTATACTATCAAAGTTTTTTATTATAAATACGCTGGCATCCTTGTCATTTTATCCAACAAACATATTAAGTGGTATGCATATACGTTTGGAACCCTGTATTTTTTCACCTGTACAAGATAGATATATGCTCTCGCGGAGTTTTTTTGTAGAGAATTCGATTCTCTACAAAAAAGGTCTTAACACTTTTTAATGTATCTATCACCGTTTTCGCTACGTAAGCGGTAAAAGTCAAAAAACGCGATTTATGAATTTTCAATATTGTTTACAAGTAAATACGAATAAACCAGTTATTTAATATACAGGATTGTCAGACTGCTTCGGTTCAGTTGCTTGAAATTAATGTACTTTAAAAAATACTATAATTTCTCTGATGATATCTTCAATTCAAAACGACCAACAAATAATTCAATTTTTTCTTTATATTCAGAACTTATTAATCTTCCTTTCCCTAGTTTTTTATTGAATTCTGTCGAGTCATTATATTGTTAAATACAAAATAAGGGTACGTAGTCAGAATTTTGAGATCTAATACATGAGTAGATAGAAACTTTAACCCTAATTATCTTAACTCAGAAACGATCAATCTTTTCTAAATTACAAGGACAATCATATATAGCATTCTTCTTTATACTATTAAAATTTGAAACTATTCTGTCGAAAAGTTGAATGTCGAGGTAACTACATTAAAAAAATTTTATTTATTCAATTTTTTGTACCTTGATCAACTAGTACTATATTCCATACGTGATGGAAAACGATAGAAAAAATTTAAATTTTAAATTAATACTGTTACTTATGCGATAAAAGATGTAGATTAATAAAATATTATATAAGCAGGGGAAGCAAGAATTGCCAACTAATATTATTTAAGTACTTATATATGGATACAATATTATTATATGCAATGAAAAGCAAAAAAAAGTATATAAAAACGAACTTCATCCTTTAATAATTTACAACAGATTCAATTTATACAAAATAGTCTTATTTTTCATTTATTACAAAACAAGAGTGTTTTTTTTGTGTGTGTGTGTGTGTAAATATAAATCAAGACAAAAGGATACAAAACAAAATACTTTATTGAAAATATATTATTTATAAAAAGAAAGTATAAAAAATCCAGTCTATCATGGATTCCGCCAGTTTTGTGAGTTTTAATCCACAACGTTTTAACAAAAAAAACAGATTTTCGAATTCCGATTAATTTTAAAATATCTCTATATTAAATTGAAGGTTGACAACACATTTGTAAAATTTCCCCGTCTCAATTTTATTTGAAACCTTCTGAACGGTGAAGGTTTCAATCAGTAAAAGATACGGGACTGCACAGAAAAAAAAAACTCACTGTATATTACAAAAACGTGAATTAATATTACAAAATTTTTACTCCAATAGAACCGTTTAGTAATATTACAAAACCACTTTTATTAAAAATCTGAGTACTAAAAGGCTCTATTAATTCAGAATAATTTTTGTAATTATCACAAAGACTTATTTTTGTGAATAAAACTCAACGTATGTTTTGTTGAACATTTAATAAACTTTGTTATAATTACTAAATGGAATTTGTAATTGGTATGATTTATTTATTAATAAATACTAAATTTTATAGTAAATTTTACTATATTTTTTTGTTGTACTTACAAATAACCCCTATAAATATTATTAAGGATATTTGTGAAGGAAAGGAACTTATTGGATATACTTTGATAATTACTGTAAAAAACAAAACAGATGTGACTATAAAATATGTACAAAATTCAAACTTCACATCTATTTTACACAGCATTACATTAATTATCAAAGTACATCCAGTTAGTCCCTGTAAAATAAGAAAAATTTTATTTTATATAAATGAATTTATTAATTAATTAATACAAAAAAATAAAAAGTTAGGTTAACATGTATTAACTTACAGGAGGTATGGCAAATGTTTTAGAAATAATTCTAACATATTTTTATATTCAGAACTAATATTAAGCAAATTTCAATAAAAGATATAACTGTAGTCCAATATTCAATTACATCTTCAAAATCCAGTGAAAAATTTTAAAAAACAAAACGAAAACAAATATGTTGTTTATCTGTAAAAAAGCATATTTTACTAAAATATGAAACATAAATAAATGTCTAACCAAATAATAAAAAACTTACTTGAATTTGAAAAAGAATGCTCTTAAATTGTTAGTAATTTACTTCACTGAGGTTTTTCGCGTATAGTCGAATAATGAATTACATATTCGATTCAGAATGAAAGTGAAAAGATAAAATAGGAGTACCTAGCATGTTTTCCACCTGTAAAAAAAGAATATTTTACTGACTAAAATATGAAGCTTAAAAACCGGTCTAACCAAAAAATAACCCTTACTTGAATTTGAAAAGGAATGCAAATTTGCTAGTGTTTTATAAATTTCTGAACTGAAGGAACTTTTCTTTGGTTATAAAAAAGTTTAACTGCAAATCTGAAATTATTTTTTCCATAATGTTCAAAATTGCTGAAAAAAAAAGAGATCAAATTTTAATAGGAATATTATTAATATTTGTGAGCAAAAAATAATTTATGAAAATACTTACTAGCCATTGTCAGATTTTCGATAGTAAAACCATTAGCAAGTTTTCTTGTCATATTTTTAACGTACAATCTTTTAAATTGAGATTGTATACTATGTTTTTTCATAAACTCTTGTCAGGTTATAATAAATATTTATGAAGATGGACTCTATCACAGAATGACGCTATGAATACTACACAACATTCTAAAAATCATAGAATTCGTTAATATTGCGCTTGCGTCAGTTATTTATTACAAAACTTTTTGTTATAATTACAAAACACAATTTTTAAATGAGAAATACAAAACTTTTTGATAATCACTAAATCAGGATTTCTTTAAATGCATATATAGGTATTATGAACGTTTACAAAAAATCACATAAACGTATCAACTTGTCAACTCTGCGCAAGCGTCATTTAATTATTACAAAAATTTTCGTTTTAATTACAAAAGAGACTTTTACTTTAAGCATGCGCATTTTGATTTTTAAAACAGTGTTATAATTACAAATATTTTTCTTATATTTACTTAAAATATTTAATAGAACTGTTATTAATGTTACAAAAATATACTACTAAATTTTTTTTTTTGTTATTACAAAAATTTTTGTAATATTTACAAAATTTTATATTAAAAAATTAATAAAACACAATTTGTAGGATTAATAAAACTTATATTAATCACTGAAAGCGAGTTTTGTTACAATTACTCAAATTTTAGTTCTAACAACGAAAGCTAAATACTAAAAGCGGTTTTGTAAATAAAATCATTGTTTTCTTTTTCTGTGTGATATGCAAGTGTTTTTATAAATAATATAGCCAAAAAAATCGACGAAGACCGTTCTGTTCAAAGGTTACAAAGAATCAAAACTCATTTTACGTTATTAAGAACATAATTAGCATTTTCCAAGGTGAAAAGTTTATATTTGAAGCCACTCCTACTCGTGTCACGTTACGTCGTTTAAAAAAAATCGTTTGAAAATATGATACAATTCCTACTTTGGTGAAAAATTTCAAAAATTTTTCTGTTCCTATAAGGAAGATAGGGGACTTTGAAAAAAAATTAGACTCCTCCCAAGTCATGTGAAACTTACGAAAAAATATTTCTGTCTCAGTTTCATCGATTTTCATAAACAAAATTCGGAGAAAATCAAAAAAAGACCAAAATTACAAGTGGCGATTGCTGCAAAACTACTGATCAAAATGTATCATATTTTATTCTATTTGATTGATGGCTCACATTTAGATTTTTTTTTAAGTCTGGTTTCGTTTTTTTAGCACCACTAAATCGGCAGATATCAATTGATTCAAACGCAGACATACGTGCATACATACAAAAGGTTCGAAAACAAAGTCCAGGTCCGAAAAATTTCCATCCGAATTTTTTATTTTCTGCTGATTTCTTAGGCACCAGATATTTTTTAATGTAAAATTGACGCTAAAACTGGTAAAAATTCCTCAATTTTTTTAAATATTTGATTTCTTTTTGGCTCACCGACATTTTAAATAGGGTGAATGCGGGAGAGATGCCGCACATTTTGAAAACACTTGATAATTTTTAAAGTATGCATTTAATTGATTTGATATTTGGTACACAATAAATGTAAACATTGTTCTTTAAAATTATTTATAAATAATTTTAAATTTTGAGTCATAAAGAATTCATAACTAACATTTTTGTAGAGCCTGCAAAGCGGCGTCTCTCCCATACCGAAGGTGAGACGCCGCATAGTTCATATTAAAAATTTTGTATTTTGCACACATCTCCCTACATGATGCATGCTATATGTAGCCGTTTTTGGCACTTTATACATCTTAATCAGTTAACTTTTTTTTTTGTTTCTAAGTACTTTTCAAAACATTCAATATACACGCAATCATCATTATTTTAGGTATCTTCATTAATATGAGAGGTTTTCCTGATCCAATTAATTGTTCTTTTATATTTACGTGGCATAATTTACAGTCCAAAAAAAAAATTGCATAATTAAGGTATAAGTCTATGTTTTTATTTTTTAACATGTAATATGATGCAGCATCTATACCAACTTTAAATGCGGCTTCTCTCCTTTTTGTTGAGATAGATGCCGCATGTTGCTATAGCAAGCATAGTGCGGAATTCTAACCTAAAATTTTATACAGTACTTTTAAAATATAGCCAAATTAATAACAAAACTCATTTTCATTAAAAAAATGACATATACGTTCTTAAATTTTAGTGAATTAAATGCTTGATAAAATATTATGTTAAAAAACTTACCTTTCAATAATAAAAAGTTGGATAATTACTAAACTGATGGACTAATCATAAATGTTACCACATACAGCTTAAATAAGTAACTTATTTTAAACATATAACCCATTAATAGCGCTATCTATTAACGGACGGACTATGGCTACTGAGGCATCTCTCCCGCACTTACCCTATATTAATTAGATAGAAAATTTATTTTTAACTTATCGGAAGATAATTACAGCGGCTTGAGTGCTAACTATTTGGGAACGTTCTAATCAAAGGCTTCTGCTGGACATTTTTAAATACTGTTACACTTTAAAGTCATACTAAATAAAACATCAACTCGGAGAAATATAGATCAATAGTCTGTCTAAAAGGTACCTCTCCGCTCTCTCCTTGAGTCCTATTCATAATTTTCGATTCTCCTGTATCGTACCTTTATTCGCTGTAATGAAGTACTTGATAGTATCTGCTAATTATAATATTTAATGGGATTTTTTCTTTGATTTTAAACAAAATTTAAGGTATTAACACACACACGTACATAAAACGAATACTCTAGCGCATATTCTCCGTACTAACTCATAGACATTTTCAATTTACAAAATAAAAAATATATTAAAAAAAAAAAATTGTAAGTATTTATAATCAAACAACTTAAAAGTCAAAGTGGTGTATAAAAAATATCCGTCAGCAGGATGTTAACTTCCCTCTTTCCTATTCTTCTGTTTGAAGGAAATTTCCTTTTTTATTTTCACTTTGAACTTTACCGGCCGCCTCTCCTGTACGTACATATTTATTTTCTTACTAATTTACTAACTGAGCCGTTGCTGCTACTGATTTCGTCTGTTTTATTTTGCTTTCTTTTTGATCCGTCATTCATCATTCGTTTCATGTCTGTGTTTTTAATCGAAAAGATTTTGTTACGTATATATTTACCAGGAATTTATGTACTTTGGAAAGGAAAAAAAAAACAATATAATCCCTTTATATTTTATATTTTATATATTAATTAAGGCGCAGATTATATTTAATTATTTATCAATGTAAGAACTGCGTACATAATATATTTTCTAAACAAAATACAAACAGAAAATATTAAATACTTACTAAGAAGATAAAACTGCGGGTTTTATATTAATTACAAGCTACACACTAATACTTAATGTTTTTCGGGATAATTTAATGGAGAAAATTTTTATCTCGGTCAGTGTGTTCATTGTATCACTTCAATCTACTTAATAAATTTCTAACACTGACTGACTGACAGACAACGCACAGCCTAAACTGTTGGGTTTAGAAGAACGAAATTTTGCATAGGAGTTCCCTATGTAACGTAGGTGAGCACTAAGAAAGGATTTTTGAAAATTCGTCCCCTAAGTGGGTTTAATAAGGGATGAAAATTTGTATGGAAATACGTCATTTTTAAAATTAGAGATATAAAAAAACATGTTACTATGACTATTAAAATAAACAAAATTTAATAAATCGTGGAAGTTGGTATTTAGGCTTTTAAAAACACTGAAAGTGAGCACGAAGATGATGCCGATGGAAAAGCCCATCGGGTATACGGCTATCTACTTAATAAATTTCTAACACTTACTGACTGACAGACAACGCACAGCCTAAACCGTTGGGTTTAGAAGAATGAAATTTTGTACAGGAGTTCCCTATGTAACGTAGGTGAGCACTAAGAAAGGATTTTTGAAAATTCGCCCCCTAAGAGGGTTTAATAAGGGATGAAAATTTGTATGTAAATTCGTTATTTTTGAAGTTAGTGGTATATGTATAAAAATATGTTACTATGGCTATTAAAATAAATAATCTATACTTCATAAATTTCTAACACTGACAATGAGTGACTGACTGACTGACTGACAGACAACGCACAGCCTAAACCGTTGGGTTTAGAAGAATGAAATTTTGCACAGGAGTTCCCTATGTAACGTAGGTGAGCACTAAGGAAGGATTTTTGAAAATTCACCCCTACATGGGTTAAATAGGGAATGAAAATTTTTATGGAAATTCATCATTTTTGAAGTTAGATATATAAAAATATGTTACTAACTATTCAAATAAATAATATTTTATACACTGACTGACAGACAACGCACAGCCTAAACTGTTGGGTTTAGAAGGACAAAATTAAGCACAGGAATTATGAAAATTGGCGATTAGGCTTCTATTTATAAATAAAAGTCATTTGTTTCTGGAAATATATTCCCTAAGGGGTTAAAACAGAAAATGAAAGTTCGTATGGGAAGTTCATCATTTTTGAAGTTAGAAACGTGGATATTGATTTAGGCTTTTGAAAACATTAAAAGTGAGCAAAAAGTGAGTACCTAATAAAAAGATGTTGCCGATGGGAAATCCCATCGGGCATACGGCTAGTTATTGATAAATAAATACAAAATATTCAATAACCAATGAAACAGCCAGTACTTTTCTGTAATTCCTTGTCGATATTTGTCTGAATTACTGGGTAGAACAAGTAGTCAGTACACTTCCACAAATGCTACAAGTGCTTCCACACTGCAAACATTCCATTTAGAATGCAAGAATTGCTTTTAAACATTTCTGCAGTGCTTAAGAAATATTTATTTGAAATGCATGGTAAATCAAGTGGTCGAAAAACTACATTTCATTTTATACGATCTAATGTTGTTAATTATCAACACTTTCTTAACGGAGACTACTAGTGTGACCGCCTGAAAAAAAGACGTGATTTTTGGGAATTTTTTCAAAGAAAACTACTGTATGGAATATTTAAATATTTTAAGGATATATTCGCTGATATATAATAAATTCATGATAAAATTTTTGAACAAAAAAATTGAAAATTCAGTGAGTTATTCGAGATCTCCCAAGGCTCTAAAAAAAAAAAGTTCCCCCAACGCTGCCGCTGCAGTGATAGCGATCTTCACAGTGCCTGAAATCAAAAGAACCAATAAGCCTATTAAACTAGAAGGTATTGCTCGTGCCGTAAACCTCAATCGAAAAAAAAGAGTTGAAATTTAACAAAATGGCAACAAGTTTCAAATTTTGCACGAAAATTTGATGATTTTTGGCCTGCAAAAATTACATTTTTTATTCGAGCGGAAAACTGGAGGTTCATGGCACGAAAAAACATATATAAAAAAAGCTGCAATAAGAATCAAATCGATCGGATGATTTGTTTTCGAGTTATAATTGCAGCAAAGGCTATTGGCGGATAAGCATGGGTAGAAATGCCCCCGCACGAATTTTGTTGGTTTTTTTTTTCTGCTAACTGCTTTCGATATAAGATTAAAATTTACTAAGTTTCGATCCTTAAGAACTCACCCTTTGGGGGTAAAAAATTATGTTTTGAAAATCAAAAAAAATTGATAACTTTGTAGTGGCTTGACGGATTTGGCTGGAATTTTTATATGTTTTAGATACCTCTATAGTGTATCTCAGAAAAAATTATCAGCTTCAAAAAAAAAATTACAACCCCCCAAAAAAATTGTTTAATTTTTCAATATTTTTTTTTTTTCATCAACTTGTAGCTATGGTACAATCACCAAAATTTTTGTGCAGGCTTCCTACTATGACCGATATAACATATAATTTTTTCAGACTTTTTCTCCGGGTGCGTCATAGTTAAAAAAAAATAAAATGTCTAAAAAGTTTTTTTTCGAGGTTATGTTCGTTGTACAATCAGCAAAATATTTCCACAGGCTCCTCACTATGATCGATAGAACATATAATTTTTCCAGAATTTTTTTCCGAGTACATCATAGTTAAAAAAAATAAATGTCCGAGAATATTTTTTTAGAGATAGGTATAGGCTTCCGGGCACTCAGTCGATTGGAAATCGTTTGCAAATTTTTAATATGTTCATAAAAACATTTGTGATTGCTTAGTTTTCGAAAAAAAGAAAATGGTCGACTCAAATCTTCAAATTTCTCAATCAGCCAAACACTTATCATCAGTCTTTGAAACCATCAAAATAACAATTATCTACTGAAAATGAGACTATTAAAGAATAATATTTAATATATCGACAGATACTTTTTTTAGTAAACTTGGGTAAACTTCTATGTAGTATCTTAGGACGTGCTATTTGTACAAACTTTTGTTTGTGCAAAAGTTTGCACAAACAAAAATTTGTGTAGTGTGGACCGGCTATAAGAGTAATATTCTCTAATTTTAAATATACTTCTTGCAGTCTCTAATCATCTCCACCATTCATTAAAGTATCATTAAGTTTTGTTATATGAAATGTCGTTTTTCGACCACTTGGTCAACCATTTAATTCAACTAAATATCAACACTTTCCTAAGCATTACAGCAGAACTGTTTAAAAGTAATTCTTTCATTTTAAATGAAATTATTCTATATGTGACCGGTTCGCACAAAATTATCCGAGATTTTACCGGGACCGGACTGAAAAAATGGTTGAGAAAAGCTGTTATAGAATCATAACGCCTTGGTTTAATTCTTAACCAAATAAATATTTTTGATTTTACCATATTGCAGCGCCTAATTATTTATGACAACAACGTAGATGCGTTGTCGTGGACAACGACAAAAGACGCAGAAACAAAGCGAACATGAACAAATCTTTAAGAAACAATAATCAAAATGAATAGAGATGTCAACATTTAAATTTATTACGTTGATGATTTGTCGCGGCGACAAAACAGGTATATTAAAAAACCCCACATAAACTAAACATTCGTCATTCGTTCGTCACTCGTCAAGTCTCTAATGTACCTATAAGTATATCTTAAGCAATTCAATGTTGTCATTTGAATGCATACACACATTATGTAAGGGTTGTGTCGAGAATATTGAATACACTTCCTTTTAATTTCGGTTTTTCAAAACCTTTCACAATTTTTGATTAAACAGGAAATTATTTTACACGAAATTAAATAATAAAGAGCGCTAAAATAAAAATTACAAACAGCAACCGATCAAGTAGGTACAATTATTACTACTAGCTGATGGTCGTACTCAAAATGACGTCATTTGTGCCGTGCATCGATAATGTTCAATAAGTTCAAGTGGGTTCTTGTTCAACTTGAAATTTTTCAATAATTGAATGGTGGAAATGGTAAAAATCATACCGCATGCATAGTTGTTCTTTTTTATGTATAACTAGACTTTCCCTACGGCTTGATTTATCAACCTGTTATTGGATATAAATTCCAGTTTAGGTATTAATAATGAAAATATAAGAAAAGCAATCTGGAGAGCACAGTGAATAATACACGTAAATATCAGTAGTTTTTTAGGTTCCGAAAAAAGTATCTCCAAACCCTCACAATTTTGCCATCTCTTTTTGTCTGCCACTTCTGCCATATCGCCGTGATGCTTACATCTTTCGATCTATGAACATACTTTAAACGTGGATATAAGAAACCCAGTAAAAAAATTCTTGAGATAATTTTTGGATTTTTTGAAATAGCTAATTGTCGCTAATGCATCAATGCAACAGTGAGTCATGTGCTAAAACACTATCTTCGAGATAAATGAATAATTAAAGAATTTTAAATTAAAATTAGTATTCCGTAATTTTTAACTTCCCATAGGAAGTTATTGTAATGGGTCCGATTTTACGAATCGCTAATTTTGACATCTCCACGTTTCAAGGTCACTAAAATCCGAATCCATCGTTTTTAGCGTGATGTCAGTGTGTGCGTTCGTTAGTTCGTTCGTGAATCTTTTTCGTCTCGCATATCTCGAGAACAAATGATGATATCAACTCCGGACTAATTTCATTAGATGCGTCATCAAAAAATGAAGACCGGATAAAGTTTTCAGCAAATTCTAATTAGCGGTTTGTTTTTTGTGGTAAAAAAACGGAATTAACTTTATTAAGATAATATAGATTATATGGATTTTTTACCATAACATTATTATATATTGGCCTAAGAACCTTCCTTGATATTAAAAACGCCAGTAAATAATTATAAAATTAAAAATTTAAATAAAAAAACGAAATAAGAAACTTTTTGTGAAATATATTTTGTCTCGCATATCTTGAGAATAAATGATGTTATCATTTGTTTGATAAGGGTGGAGCCCCCACCCCTAGGTACAGAAGGCGACGCCCCCGGTATGGTGCAAGGGACAAAGCCTCTATCGGGGGCCCAGGGGAGAAGTCGCCTGAAATGAAGAAAGAATTATTTTTGTACAGTAGTCTCTAGTCTTTAAGGACACCCAATGGGAAGTTGACAGTGGGGGTAGACCCGTCCCTCAAATTTTTTCAAAGGAAATTGTAAAAATTATTAACTGTAATAACTCCAGCTACTGACTACGAAACGCTGAAGTAATGTGTGTCAACGCTGACACGCACTCGGCAAATTACTTTGACAGTATTTTACGTGTTGGTTATTAATATACTTATTTTGGAAAACTTTCGGTAAATTAAAAAGGAAATTTCCTCAGTAATTTTGTGTATTAATTGAGCAATAAAGAAGCAATATTAATATTCTATATTTACGATATGTTTTGTTTAATTTACTCCTTTGTTTATTTTTTTATTTCTATCAAAAACAAAAGAAAAACATTAAGTTGTTGTTAATATTTTGAAAAGATTTAAACAATGGTCTATTGTGAAAGAAATTAGTTTTTGGTAGGTTCAGGGACATTTTTTACTAGCTATTATAGCATGCTTTTTGATAAAAAATTTTTTTCAAAAGTGTAGTCACATACTCTAGGTATACAAACTGCTCTTTTGTCGCTCAATGTGAAAATTTTAGAGTATATTTTATAGCTGGAAGCTAAACAAAACAAACAATTTGAATTTTTTATTATTCCATGATTAAATGTTAATATATTCAACGGCATTGACTAACCCGAAATTTTCAGTTGGTTCATGTTTCAATTAATTTCCGCTAGCAATTAGTAAATAATTGTAGTAAGTGTTCTTTTAGTGTTTTTGGGAAGCCTTTCTTCGCTTATGTCTTCGCACCGTTAGGTAAATATTGTAACTGCAAGTATAACAGAAAATAATGTAACTATTGTAAATATCGACTATGATACATGGTAAGAGTTCAGTAGTTATACGAATACAGAAAAAGGGCGGAAAACACACCTCAAGAAACGAATATTTCTATTGAAAAAGATTTGTATAAGCAAAAAATTATATATATTAGGCTAGCAACAAATACCCTATTCAATCGTTGACCGAATATCGAATATTCGGTAAGCATCCTGGGCGAATAGCCAAACATTCAGGGAAAACTATTCAGTATTTTGTATTTTTATTTTGCTATTTTCTTTAACAAGTATATTTAAATGACACTCAACCTCATTTAAAATTATTTAAAATTTGAAAATTTTTAAATAGGTATATAAAATAGTACCTACGCATATCATGACTATGTAGCTCTGTATGTGTATGTATTTGTGCATACACTATATATTCGGATTTTAAGGGGGACCACTAGTGTGACACACATGTTTTAAAATAGTCTATACCTTTAAAAATATACTAAAATTTCAAGTGCATATATCTCAAATAGTTTTTGAGTTACAGCCATCCGAAGAGCGGATTCTGATTTTCATTGTTAACTTTGAGGTATTGAGAAATGTATGAAGGTTGATAGTTCGAGAATTTCTGGACGTGGCTGCCAGTCACATGTTGTGGAAAAGCTAGACCCTGGCACATTTAAACGACTCATCTAGTTTTACTATGACCGTTATAGTGAGTACATCGTAAATAATTTTAATAAAAATTCTCAGTGATTAAAACTAAAAGGTAAAGTAAAGAAAAACTACATTTTTCAAATTTGCTGCAATTATAACTCGAAGACAAATCATCTGATCGATTTGATTCTTATATTGCAGCTTCTTTTGTATATGTTTCTTCGTGCCAGTTTTCCGATCGAATAAAAAATTTAATTTTTGCAGGCCAAAAACCAGCAAATTTTCGCGCAAAATTTGAAACTTTTTTTTTAAAAAAACAGCCATTTTGTTAAATTTTAACTTTTTTTCGATTAACGTTCATGGCACGAGCAATACCTTCTAGTTTAATAGGCTTTTTGGTTTTTCTGATTTCAGGCACTGTGAAGGTCGCTATCACTGCAACGGTGAGGGAACTTTTTTTTGGAGTCTTGGGAGATCGCGAATAACTCACTGAAGTTTCAATTTTTTGGTCCAAAAATTTTATCATAAACTTATTATATGTGTATATCAACGAATATATCCTTAAAATATTAAAACATTCGATACAGTAGTTTTCCCTAAAAAAATTCCCAAAAATCATCTTTTTTCAGGCGGTTACACTAATGGTCCCCCTTAAGCAATTAGGTATATTTAGTTATTAGTAGTGATGTCGAGCCAAGGAGCAGTTAGTCGATTAATCGACTAAAATTGTTTTTCAGACAAAATTAGTCATTAGTCGAAAATATCGAGCATATAATAGTCGACTAACCGACTAAATTTTTAATCGAATTCATGAATAGGGTAACCTGTGTAACTCTTTCAAAAACGAGGTTTTTTTTTTAATTTAATTATTGACTTTTAAAATTTTTCTTTTAAGAAAAGAAAGATATGAAATATGACATTGTGTTAGTCACATAAAGTGAAAAATCAAACAAATAGAGAATTTTTTAGTTTTCTTTTTTTGAAGTCCAACAATTAATACAGAAAAATTGTTGAATTATTCGTTTTTTAGTAATTTAAAAAAATTAATCATTTTAATCATTTAATCGAAGGTAAAATAGTCGACTAAAATATGACTAAATGTAATCAAAATTAGTCGGCTAAACCGACTAAACGATTAATTATCCGACATCACTAGTTATTAGTTGTATCACGTTAATTACTTTATTTTCAGTAAAATACAAGTACACATAATTTTGGGAACATTGTTTGTTTATTTTAAGTGAAAGATGCGTCAGATTTCGTCTTTTCGATATTTGACCGAATATTAAAAAATGGCCGAATACCGAATAGTTGCCGAATATTCGTTGCAAGCCTAAATAAGTATATTTGTACATCTCGTACACCTTTATATGCATACAATGGTAGGAAAATGAAAAACTAAAACCATATAATACGGAAAGAAAATGCTGATAGTGTAAAAAAAAATTTCCGATTATACATAATATATATAATCTTAATACCGGAAATAAACTTTTAAAAAAATTTTGTCAAACGTAGGGCATCATCAAAAAAAAAAAATAAAATACAGGAGAAAAATGTACCCATACCTACCTATATACATTTTTTATGTGCTACACGCATATTTTACATGTTGTTTAAAATGTTAAAAGAATAAGATTTGAATATAAAAAGCTAAAGGAGGACCCTCTTTGAAAATTTTTTTTATATTATCTGAACTTGCTGAACTCCCTTCTTGTTACATTTCACCTACCTACCATAGGTTTTATGTCTACGCTAGTATATGTGATGTGATGTGATGTGCGCTGTATAAAACAGGAACAAAAGCTTATGTGTAAATCGTTCATCTGTAAAATCAGAACTGACAACACTGAATTTAAATGCTATGTTTAAGAAGTTGTTAATAATGTTCTTTTAAAAAAGGGCACGGAAATGGAGAACAATATAATTTTTTTTTTTATTTAAAATGAGAAAAAAAATCCGATTCATCTTGTTTATGTGCCTTTCAAACACGTTTATGATATCTTAATGCGTCTGACATTTAGGTACGTATACGTAAAAAAAATTTATTTAGGTCGGAAGGAAAAAAGTTTTCCAAAAAATTTATTTTGCAACCAAATCAATATGGTATTTGACTCAAATTAAAATGCCCCTGTTAAATATCTGGTTACAAAAACTACTTGTTCTGCTTTTTGCTATGGAAACAATTTTGAAAAACTCTTAAATTTACCACCACACCTACTGTAATAGATAAATTTTCTAGATGGAAATTCGCTAATAGCGTGGGTATTGTATTTTTCTGCATTCGAAGAAATTTAGGAAGAGTTTTCCTATGTTTTGGTTTCTTTAACCTTATTTATGTACTCTTCAAACGATTTCTATATTTAAAGAGAAAAAATCTCAAATTTTTTTTCTTCGAATCAAAAAAATAAAAAAAAAAAAATTATTATGGTTCAAAGAAATATTTCTGTGACTAGTTACTGAAAAAAACAATTTTTAGAATATATTTTCGTTGATTCAAGAAATATTTTTTTGATTCAAAGAAAAAAAAATTCAAAGAATTTTTGAATTTTATATTTGCAGTGTACTTGCAAAATATCTATTACAATACAGTGGCTTTTATCCAGAGTTGTGCGTGTAATTTACACATACTTGTTTTGATAAAAAAAAAAAAAAAACTGTAAAAAATGTAAAAAACTAATTTTTTTAAAATTTAATAGGTATGTAAGCGTTACTGATGGTATTCCATATTTGCTATTGAAGTATTTGCTATATTTGCAAAGTAAAACTTCATAATTAAGTAATTTGAAAATTAAAAATATAAATGGGGGCAAACAGGAAAAAGAAAGGTTAGTTTTGCTAGAACAGTTTATTTAAGAATTCAATATTAAAAAGATTTTTATTTATTCAGTTAAATTTTATTAAAGGTATCAATCATCTTCATCATCATTATCATCAGTAATTTTATTGTTATTATAATTTAAAGAGAGATAAATATGTAGTAGTTTTTTGATCTGTCAAAACTCAGTTTGTTAATTTGGAAATTTAAAACTTTGTAGTCAGTTGTGGATGGCCTTCCACCAGCAGAAAATCATATTTTTGTCGACATTTTGTTTACACGTATTTTCATGTGAACTTACACATAAACAAGTAATAACCGTCAAAATAAATTGTTTGTCATTAAAATGACAAATGATTTAAGTATTTTACATGTTTTACAATTTTCTACAATTTTTTAGGGCTTGTTACAGTTTTTTACGTATATTACAATTTTTTACATAAAAATGGCACAATTACATGGCACAACTCTGCTTTTATCACAACGAATACCTAATTGTATTATATAACGTAATCAATTACATAATTTACTTGCCATGATATAACATTTTAGTTCGATCGATTAAAAGTCATGCCGTACTTAATTTTTTGTTAGAAACAGAACTTTCACATTCGTACCAATATGGATAATTAAAATAGAGTTGTTAAAGCTGTCAAGAAGGGTAAAAATTCACTCAGTTTATATCATTTTTATGGTGCAATTATTTATTTGTTATGTATGTGAAAGGTGGTTGGTTTGTTTTGTAAAATAAGAGGGTTGCCTTTGAAAAGGAGCAAAAAAATATTATCTGTATCAATGTGTTATTGTTGCGTATAAATTCTACAACACACCCCAATTGAGCTGGTGGTGTGTTTTTTAAACGCACACAGCGTATATATCCACTATTTTATTATTTATTTTGAATAAGACATATGATTCGGTCGGTGAGGGTGAAAACAAAAACAAATAAACGGAAAAATGCATAATGCAACAGAAAAAACATATTTGACTACATTTATTTTCTACTGTGTGTTGAATGTACAGGATGTGTCTAGTTAAAGCACATACATGTGTACAAGGTGAGCTCCTCCTAGCTAGACGAAAGTGCCCAAATTTCGAATAACATTTGTTTTTTCATGTGGAACAATTCCCTGAGTTGCAACAATTTTATGCGATCTAAAAACATTTATTATATAGGGTTCTTGATTTCGGACACATTTAAATTTGTGACATTGAAAACATTTTCAGCTTTCTTTCTATTAAAGAATACTAATTTGTAGCAGATTAAAATTAATACATAATTTATTGTTACGTATCTACTTAGAAACATTATGAAATTGAATTTGTAGAATGAATATACACATATATTAATAAATTTATAATATGAAACTGTAACGGTGAATAAATTTTCAAAAGAAAATTAGTTCGCAGAATATAATTACCTATTTCCTATCTTTTGATGAAGTAATTATTCGAAGAATTTTATTTTTAAAAAGCTTATTCGCTAAATGATTCGTAAGTTTCTGATATAGGAATTTCAATAGTAGGGGAGACCGGGGCTAAATGGTAAATTTTTAACAAATATTTTTTTGGGGACACTAAATCCTCAAACATATATAAATGAACACAATTATATTGTAGAGAATTTAGTTCTCGACAACTTTTCGTAATGAAGTTTGTGATTTTTCCACGAAAAATGGATGTTTTTTCCTTTTTTCTGAACCAAATTTTTTTACCATTTAGCCCCATGGTGGGGCTAAATGGTAAATGGGTGAAATTGAGTGTTTCAACATATTTCTAGCCTACTGAAACCACTTTCTGAGTTGTACAACGAAGTAAATATGTAAAAGGATATGAAAACGATGAGTGATATAAAGAAAAACGCCCATTTATTGAAAAGTACAACTTTTACAAGAAGGAAAATGAAAAATTATCAGCTTGACTTATTTTTTCTGGAAATAAAAGCTACTAAAAATTTAGAGAATTTTATAATACAACAGATAACGAATATGTAGAAATTTAGATATTTAAATTTTAAAAATATCGTTATTTTCGATATCGATAACTTTCGATAAGGAAAAGTAGGTTTTGACAGTCCAAATATGTTTGGAGTACCCACAACTTGCTTCGCTTGAGCCTTCAAAAATTTCATTAATTTTGAGCTACGATACACCGTTTAAGAGATATTTACGATCAAAAGTTAACGTTTACGAAACGTATCGAAAACCATTTTTTTTTTTTTTTTTTTTTGAAAATATTCTATTACTGACCAGATCAGTGGGACATTGAAGTATAAATTAAGCCGTTATAATCAATTGATGAAAAATAACTCGGTGTCGATAATTTTCGATAACGAAAAGCAGGTTTTAACAGTTGCAATATGTTTTGAGTACCTACAACTTGCTCCGCTTAACCCGATAAGCCGACAAATAAGAAGAGAAAATAGAAGAAAATAAAGAAAAACCAT
Source organism: Brachynemurus nebulosus (assembly GCA_035578155.1). Lineage (NCBI taxonomy): Eukaryota > Metazoa > Arthropoda > Insecta > Neuroptera > Myrmeleontidae > Brachynemurus > Brachynemurus nebulosus. The sequence goes on from JAPWDM010000005.1 coordinate 12,689,851, forward strand.
TTCACATTTAGCCCCACCAATGTTTTAACACTTAGCCCCAAGGAACGTTTTGAGCTTTGACAACGATCACACAAATGATGACGATAAATATACAAATTTTTTTTAAATACTCGTATTCACAATACATAAATGAACTAATATACTTACTTTGATGATAATATGTCTGAAAAAACTCCGTTTCGGATGAAAAGTATGGCAGCAAAGAAAATTACTTTGGCATTATCGAAACACATTTAAGGATATGTACACCATAAGGCTCAGATGAACTTCACATTACTAACGTCATTTGCTTTCTAGTTAAGAAAGCCCTCTAAGGTAAAAATTTCAGCTTTGTAACTGTTGACATTCAAAAGATAATGCAAAAAAATGGTTTTGACAATTTACCATTTAGCCCCAGTCTCCCCTACCTGTTTTCTAATTTTATTCCATGTATTTACATATTTTATTTACTTTTTCAAGTTAGACTCCATTTCTTTTGACACGTTATGCAAAAATAACACTGTAACTTCAAAATTAACAGGATGAAGTTGACCGCAAGTTTTAGTAAACTTGACGTTATAAAAAAAAAAAAAAAAATACGTTTTTGCCAAATAATACCTGACGCAAGTGATTTGAATTAGGGTGACTAGTTGAATTGGGGTATTTTGGTTGTTAATTTTTCATTTTTGTTTTCTTTCTCGTGTTTTCAGAAATTTTCTTTCTGGTAATCCGATATGCTCAATTGTGATAATTCATTAATCTATTAATTTATTTACCGTTCTTAAGGCATTTAGGAACTTTAAGAAGCTTACTGACGTCATTATGGTATCATGATATCATTAAAATCGAGTCGTCAACCGCGGTTTCGATTATCTACATTTTTATTTTAGAGAAAATTGATGTGTGCAAGTCCTCGCTAACTGTAATTTCATCAATCATGGTTTTTAGCGAATTTTCGAATCGAACAATCAGCTAAGTATTACAACCACTGTCATGTCGGGACTTGAGTCCGGGACTATGACAGAAATTTGTTTTGAGATCCCTAGAAAACGAAGATAATATTTACGTATATGTATATGTATATATATATATATATATATATATATATATATATATATATATATATATATATATATATATATATATGCGTCCGCACGATAACTCTCGAACGAAGTGTCCTACTTTTACAAAATTTGGTGAAAATGTTGGAAGTCTCAAACCGTTGGACAAGTTCGTTAGCCAAACATGTCCGATGCCCGGAACATGGTTTTTGTTCTTGAAAACAATCAGTTTTTTGCCAAAATTTTTTTACACCAGTGGAAAGGGGAGAAAAAGTCACATAAAAGAGGTCTTGGAACTATTATTCTATGTCAACTAGTTTCGAAGAAAAACTAATTTTTATAAACGGAAATTCGCTATGTTATGCAGAATGCTGCGACAGGGATATTTAATGGTATCCATTCACAAAAGACAAAACAAATTTTATTTCTTTGAAAACAGAAACTCAGTTTATCAAATTTCACTAGTCAATATGATAAAAGTTTTCCTCATAACTGAAAGTTACCAATGCTTTCCCAAGAATGATACAATAGTTAGACCTGAACATTCAAGCGATATAGGTATAAACCTTTTTCCAGACATTGTTTATTATTATAGTATTGTGGTATTGTTGTCCTTGGACATAACACCCTCCCTTCTAACATCAAACGGTGCATGTATGCTCCTTGTTAAACATTTAAATATGTAATTTTTTTAAAGGAGATAAAAACGTGTTTTTGTCAGATTGTATCGTTGTAATTTATTACATATTGCACGTCAATGAAACGCAAGAAATGTGTATAAAAGCGGAAATAATTACAAATTCACACATCAAAATTAATTATTTTTAAAAAAAATCTTATTGGTTTTAACGACGCATGTTTAATAGACAGGATTGAATTATTTTTCAGTTTTAAAGTTCTCACGTTAACGAGTCAGTAAAGTTACAACATAATTACAAGCCTACAAAATGAATTCGAAAAATTTTTGTCCAGATTCAAAGATATATCTATAAGACCAGAGCCGGATCTACTTGAAGTGTCACCCGGGGTACCGTAAAGAATTTCGCCCCGGCTTTTCCCTAGAACAAAAATTTCAAAAATAGTTCAGTAATAACGATCTCAGTTTTTCTCTTTTCCTCATAAAAAAAATTAGTGACGATCGAAATTTTGCCGACCGGAGCCAGTGCCCCGCGTGCCCCTGGTGTAAGCCCAGCATTCTAGTCTAATAATTTGAAACAATCGATTTTCGATTACATTTCTTTATTAAAATTTGTATCATTATAATTTTAAAATTCTCAGTATTTGCAACCACAGAAGAGTAGAAACAAACTAAAATAAAAAAGTGTAGATCGCTTGGAGTCATTTGTTGGTCTGTTACAGCTTAGGTGTTTCAGTCGTGCGCACCAGTGCAGACATCGCGAACATTGATTGTTGGTCATTGTTTATCAACCGCTTGCAACAATGTAATACATGCATATGTACGCTTCGAGTACGTACATATTATTATGTACGTATACCAGGCACACCAATCCGCCACAGATTGAGTGTGACGTATAACACACACACAGACGTAGTTCCCGTGTACATAGACACGAGATTGATTTTTTTTACAACATGTTGTGCGTTTGGGGTGGGAGAGAAATTTTCTGCCACAGTGATCTCTATGCTACAGAGATAGTTAGTTTCACCATTTGTTTACGAAGTTATATCTATTTGGCTAAAGGTGAAATATTGTAGAGAAACAATCACAGAAAGTAAGACAAGTTCAATGTTTGAAATCTTTGCGGTTGCGGTCTTCCGTTCAAGGTACGACACCCTAATAAAAGTAAAGAATTGATTTAGCCGAATTTTCTGTATTTTTCCTCTCTTTGATTATGACCATAACGACATTATAATACGATTCTCCTAACTTTTTCTTTACCCTTTCAATTAAAATTTCTCTTTGATTAAGAATAATATTATCGAATATGTTAAATGAATCTACAAACAAACAAAAAAATGGCAGGAAATTAATTTTGGACCTATTATTTCTCATATTATTCTTCCAAAATCATATTGAGGTGTTAAGCCGATTCAATTATGTTTACGTTCACGACGATAATGAAAATTATATATATATATATATATATATATATATATATATATATATATATATATATATATATATATATATATATATATATATAATTTCGTCCCGAAATTTTTATTATTCGCTATTAAGTAGATAACCTTAATCTAAAAAAATGATTAGCTGTCGCCATTTTTCTTTCTTCACAGTATCAATAAATTTTATTAGAACTATCATTATCCTTCCGTTTCACAATATGCGCAATAATTTCACCATCTTTTTTCCACCATAGATATATTCTGGATAGTAAATTTTCATTTAGTTGTAACAAAACGTAATATATTACCGATGGTGGTGTATGTACTAATATAAAAATAAATTGAATGGGGTTGGATTATTGATACTTAAAAATTATGAGATAGAAAAAAATCTTCAATATATACTTGATTTATATTTTATCTTTATTAATATTTGTTTATTATTGTGAATAAAAACTAACTGTTCGAACATTTGCGATACTTTTTATCGTTAAGAAATAGTAAAGTAAGACAGTTTTTTATTTCTATTTTGACAGACTGGTAATTTATATGGAACATTAAGATACTCTAGTGAAAGAATTTTTTCGAATGGTGTAATAGTTTTAATGTTATTTCTGACCTTTTAGAGCAACTTTTGACCATATAATGAATTTATGAAAATTAACTTCAGAGCTATTATGAGTATGTAACTAATACTTGTAATTTCAAATGATAGGTAAGTAGAGGAAAAAGTTGATGGAAGTTAGAGATGGCCCATTTGCAATAAATTAAGCCTAATATCTCAATCCAAATTGTTAAAGATTGACAAAATGGACTAAAACTATCATACTTTTCTTTTGTTTTTTAGCGAATTTCCATAATGGAAATTCAGCTATTACGATCACTCTTATGGTAAGAGTTGAGCCTGGGACTATAACAGAAATTCGTTTTAAGGCCCCTAGTATATATATATATATATATATATATATATATATATATATATATATATATATATATATATATATATTGATTTTCCAAAGAGCCATCAAAAGTTCTTTTTTTCTTGATTTTTCAAATTCATGTAAAGTATACAAAAAAAATTTTCTTCTGAAAAAACAATGACTAATCCTTGTAGAGAATTTATTCGAGTTTTTAAAACATCCGTTCAATTTTCTGTGTGATCATTGGTTGCTGAGATATCGATGGTCAAAGACGAAATGATCCTTTTCCATTCAAAGTCCGATATCTCAGCGAGAAGTGGTCGTATAAAAGTTTATAAAAAAACAAATTAAAGCTGAATGAACAAGTTATCCGGCCCATATGGTGGTTAAGTCGGAAAAATTTTTTCCAAGTCCGTGATCCAAAAAAAGACCGAAAAAATTTCGAAATTTTTTTTTTCAGTGTATTTATTAGGATTGCGTCACACACGTTGCTTTGAAAATTTTTTTATCGCAAGATTTCAAAACTAGAAACTTCTAGCTTTAAATTGCTTTGCTTACGACTCCGATATGACGATTTTTCACAAAAATACAGCCATTCGAAAAATCGCTAAAAATTTGGATTTTTTTTTTATCCTTTAATTATTTCCGCTAGTGTACAATATAAATGATGCGACGCAAAATAAAGCTTTCTGTTTAATTTGTTTAATTTGTTTAATCTGTTTAATTCTGAATAAAGCTTTCTGAACCCACTGCCTATCTTTCCCTCTTTTCCTTATGGGATTATTGATGGTAATTGGCAACAAGTCTGAGCGGTATTTAGCCCTTAGCTAACACACATCGGGGATCACGTTATTTGTAAGCTCAATCGGCCGTGTATACCAACACCAAATTTCATTTTACGAACATTTCTTAAAATTTAACATTAGTAGCAGTAAAATTAAAAATACATGTTTGTAGATGGTATTATTAATTTTTGAAAACGACTAAATATTTAAATTTCGTAACAAATTCAGTCTCCGAAAATTTAGTTCAGTCACGGGGAGTAATTTGAATCCAATTATTTACGCCTATGCGCCTTTACAACGCTTTTATTAGCTGGATCAGTGATATCGTAAGGAAATCTAAGAACTCACTTGTCAACTACTTCTAATTATAGTATCGATTTGAAACTTTGTAAACTACTGCAATTCTATAAGTTACAATGTAATTATATGGTATCATAGAGCAAATAAATTGCCGTCATTAAGCGAATAATCAAATAGACATTTTTTGACGTTTTAAACTGTCAAATATTTTCAAAATTTTAAAAACCACCAATTTTTCTCATAGTAACAAGAAAAGTAAATAATTTTTTCCTAGTTATAAATACAAAAAATATCAAGAGCTTTTTGATTTGATTTTAATTTTATTTTATTTACTTATAAATGTACCTGCAATATACTTTATTATTTATAAGAAGTTGAAGAGGGAAAATCACGGATCTATTAATTTTCTTGTTAGTTTTATGCTAAACCCAGCCTACATACCAAATTTCAACTTTCTAAGACTTCCGGATGTACTCTATAATTTTGATGATCATCAGTGAGTGACGAATTTAATGAAATTTGCGTATTAATAAAATCTAAAGTAGTAAAGCCATAAACCCAAAATTCACTGTGTGCCATTAGGCTCGTGACTGCATTCTATCCTGATAATTTGAGTTCTTAAGTACTATCCAGGCCGACGTTATCAGTGTCCAAAAATAGACTGAACTGCTTCGAGAAAAGATACAGCAGTCCCCTGTTTGTTTTGTTTTGCTCGTCTTGGCGGAAGCACTGCCATGCTCCCAGATTTGGTGTTGGTATACAGGACGAATTGGGCTTACAAATAATGAGATCCATGATGTGTATTAGCTAAGGACTCAGTATCGGTCAGACTTGTTGCCAATTACCATCAATAATCCTACAAGGAAAAGAGCGAAAGATTGGGAGTGGGCAATGAAGATAGGAGCTTCTGATGGCCAGGAAGTAGTCCCAGTAGGAAGAAAAAAAACACGAACAACCTACAAAAAGAACTGAAAAGAGCTTCTTATGTCCAGGAAATACCCTATAAAAATAAAAAAAATAAAAAAAAAACACGAACAACTTACAGAAAGAACTGAAATCCAACCAAAAAACATTTCGTGTTAAAAATTTAGCCAAGTCGCAAATAAAAAAATATTAATTTAAAATAAATAAAATAAAAAAATATTAATTTGTACTCATAAATAAATAAAATATAATTAACTAAAATGTCGCAGGTTTTATCAAACATTTGGCCTACAGGACTCTCCACATTCTCGCCGAGGTTGGACGAAACGAGAATGTAGAGGGTCATTTCGTTGTGTCTCGCGGTTGGTGTTTTAATGCTATTCATATGCTTCGGCCAACCTCAGCGAGGAACTTCGACGAGGAACCTCGTCCTACTTCGGCGAGAATATGGAGACTGCATACGATGAAATTTAGGTGCTTGGAGAGCTGCCGAATTATCTTATATCCCCCTGTACGACGCCATGGAATACATTTAAAAAACATGTAACACCGTAAAAGCCCGCAAAGATCCACAAACTAGGACAAACACAATTGTGTATTATTTTTTTGGTTTACTTTATTGGGATTGACAACTCTTTCGGCATTCACTCCGAAACCTCCGAAAGTTAGACAAATCCCTTCAAAAATTGTGGTACGGCTAGTACCCAACAGGCCCAACAGGGGATTGAGATTTCTATGGTATCTGTAGATAATAACTTTTTATATCAATAAGAAAATTCTATAAATTATGTGCGAGAGTTATGAAATTTTTTACATAATTCTATGTGTGGTTTAAATTTCTAAGAAATATTAAAGAGTTAGAATATTTTACTCACTTAAATACTTCAAATGACTCATTACTATGAGTCTAAATACGCAATGAATCCAAACAAAATTCATTAAACAATTTGCAGTGTTTCCAATAATCATTTTTAGCGAATTTCCATAGCGATTTCGAGACAACAGTGCCTCCTAATGAACATGCAAACGGAAATTCGCGACCGGGTAAAATTATCTACATATTTGAATAGCGGAGATTTGCTAACACTTTCAATTTTTTACACTTCCACTTATTGTTAGAATATAGCAAAATAAGGTGAACGCCCCTTTTTTACGTATTTTAAACAAAATGTTTTTTAATATTATTTTTGTAGAAAATGTGCAAGTAAAGTTGTTAGTTATTACTTAGGTATTATAAAAGAATAAAATCGAAAAGTCCATTTTACACACACACCAACTCATGATTTTTTAGTTCAGTAGCTAGAATTTTTCACAGGTTAAAATATTTTTGCTTTTATTTAATATTAAAATTAGCCTTTAATTTATTAATAATATGATTATCCGAACCTTTTTAATTTTTTAACTGAGTTGATAGGTGGGTTTTGGGTGCCTCAAAACGAATTTATGTTACAGTTTCACCGTCACAACAGCTGTAATAACTGAATTCCCCTTGTGAAAAATCCTTAAAAAGTCAGTGATATTTATTTTGTGAACGTGCGAAGTCATCTAGTTCATATTGCTACTCATTGTCAGTTAATAAATCTAAACCAATTATGTGTTAACCTTATAAAGCAAATTTTCTACACAGCGTAGATACAAAACAAAGAACATACATATTTATTAAATAAACACCCTCTGTATGACGTCATATATATGAAATTTATTACATATCTACTAAATCTACTTTCAAATTAAATACACTGAGAGGGAGAGAGTATAACAAACAGAAAAATGGAAATTAATTACGAACGATCACGCAAAATTGTTCACACTCGACCGGCACTGAGCATAGGTACATACAGTACATACAGGCTTGCAGCGCAGCGCAGCTACGAACTAACCACCATCGGTCAAACAAACGAACGTACGCAGACATAGACAACAATAGGTATAAATCATATGGGCGTGTAACAATTTCGATAAATTAGAAAATTTTTTTAGATTAACAAAACATTGAAAAAAGGAAAAATGTTGAATAAAAGTGTTTAACAAAAACAACACGAAAACACTGGCACCGCCTAATATACATATATACACAAAACAATCGTTTTCTTTTCTCAATTCTTACAAGGAAATAAAATACATTTACGTTTAAAGGCACACATTACGCCCATAAAAAAGAGATGTATCGTACGAATTAAAATTCGGAGGTTGGAAAAAATACAAGATACAATGCGCGAGCTACTGTGGTGAACACTGTGATGGTTCCTCTGAGATGTTGGCTGATCACAATGCGTGTTGGTGGCTTACCGTGTACCGGTAGTGATACTAAACAAATGTGACTTTTGTTGGCGGTTAATGGTCAAATGTAGCAAAGAAACAAGAATGAAAAATAGGACAAGTTCTATGTTTGAAATCTAACAACGGAATTCTCGCGATTAGAGTCCTTATAATAAATAGAGTCATACCATGTGTTCTGAACGCTGATTGGTTCCGACATTTTCTGTCCAAAGTTGGGTAAAATAAATTGAAGACAAATTAAATATTTAACAAATATCATTTACTTTAACCTAGAAAGAATAATTAAATTCAAACTTTTTAATTGTTCATTAATTTATAACTTATCTATACATATAATAAAACTGAAACGAGACCGTTTCTGTACATGGAATAGTTTTTGAAAATTGTTATGGTACTGTAAATAGTTATCGATGTAGATATCAAAACAGCGATTTTTAAAATTTTTGTCTGTCTGTCTGTTTGTTTGTTCACGCATCACGTAAAAACTACTGGACGGATTTTAATGAAATTTGGTGTGATGATAACTTATTACCTGGGTCAACATCTAGGATACTTTTCACTTCAAAAAAATGTCTCGTTCCCATGGGAAAATGGAAATAGACAAACCATTTTGAGCATGTACACACATTACGTAAATTTCATATTTTCATAATTTTATAATTTCATAACTATAGTAACAAAATATAATGTAAATAAATTGAATATTGTAGTTTGGAAATTTTTCTGAATCTGAAATCAAAGAAAGTGTTGCTAATTTTGTACCGAAAAATACAATAAATACACAATTGTCAATTTGGAGACAATTTAATGCATTTTGTGTTGCAAGAAACTACAATTTGGAAAAATAAATTACTCAACGTTTCGCGTGAACAACGTCACGGCTACGGCTAGTTAACAATAATTATGTACTCAAAAATATTTAGTCAAACATATGATAATTAATTTTGAAGCTTCCCGCTCTGTTTTGGAGTGAAAATGGCAAACATGTCACGACTCTAGATATTACAGGGACTCTACACACGACAAAGTCAACAATGATGTCATTTTTCGCCCGCAATGAAGGCAGGTTTCTTACCACGCTTGCCAACAGAAGTTCTACCAGACCATCTTGCGTCTTATGATACGGAGATTAGTTTATAGTATTTACGGGCATTTACCATTATCTGGCAGGTTTGTTGAGTCAAATTGAAAGTAAATGCCACTTTCAATGACTTTACGATTTTAGCGAATTTCTGAATAGAAACTGAGCTATTATAACACATATCATGATAAGATTTTATTGATATATGTGTCCGTACGAAAATTCTTGAACGGAACATTTTAGTTTTTGATTTGAAATGTTAAGCACAATTAAAATTTATCAAAATCCAAATGTTTTTCGAAATTTTTTTTTATACCGGGCTAAGAGCGGAAATACTCGCATAAGATAGGTACGTTTTTGAACCATTATCCTAAGTCAGTGGGTTTCGGAGGTAATTTAGAAAATTGTTGGTTCTTACAAAGATTTCGGAAAAGACTCTCGAAACTCTTACAGTTCATTTTTAAGCTTTGTTTGCCAAATAGTGAGGTAAAGTTTGCTGTGTTATACAGAATTCTATATGACAGTGGTATTTATATAAATACATTGGTTATGTCTGAAACATTACTGTTCGCTAGCTTTTAACACTGTCAATTTTGCGAATTTCATATTGGAAATTCTATTTTTAAGCGCTTAGATTTCAGGAATATAAAATTTAAAACCATAAGTTTGATTCTATATCTACCCCCTTGAAAGTTCGATATTACACTGAAAACTCACTTTCAAGCTAAATGTTTCCTAATGGGTGGTTCAAAAATTGAAGAATAAAAGGATTTCCAATTCCGTTTCAAGTACTCTTTCTAATAATGTCCCACACAGCGATATGATTCGTGGGAAAATATTGATTCCAACTTTCTAATACTAGAACCACACGGGATGATAGTTCCATAAATTTTTTCGTCAAAATCCCAAAAAATATCTTAAAATTATGTTTTATTATTTATTATTTATATTTTGATCAACCCTTGTATATAATACTGGACAAAAAAAAAAATTACACACTGATATGGAAACGCGAATATAGATTCAAAAATATAACAGAAGGTGATTTTTACTATTACGCCCACCACTTAACTTGCATAACAGAAACAGTGTGTAGTTAAGTAACAGAAGAAAAGTGAGAAAAATAGGCACAGATATATCGCATGTCAAAACACTTCACGCACTTATTTCGCAATTCTTTCTATTACATACGACCAATTTTATTATACCGGATATATTCGGTTATGTAAATTATTAATTGATTCCTATTAGAATTGGTTAACTTTCCAGGGTTTCACGATCAATATTTCAGATACTTATATATACGATATTTACTAAGAAATGGAGATACGATAAGTAAGAAAAATAATTTAGACGATCTTCTATGTGTTATAATCATAATTATATGGATATTTACTAAACAATAAAAATATCACCAAGTGCGTGTTGGACACGCACTGAGTTAGGGTTCTTCTGTGGCTACAGTTTTTCACAGATTTTGGTGCATCAGTATTTTTAAGTATGTGTATTTTTACCAAATTTTTTGAATCACCAGTCGAGAAGTTAGAGGGGGCTGGACGAAAATAACTTCATTTTGAAGGCCAATATTTCACAAACAGAACTTAAAAATGTAAAATGTAGAAGCCTTTCCATTTTTAATACGTGATACTGTAGAACGGGCTCGACAAAAAGTGAGGTCCGGCAAATTTAATTTGCCGATCCTTGAAACAAATTTCGTATAACCAACGTTGCTCTGCTTTTTTTATTTTATATTATATAGTTACAACTGTAATGGAAAAACACATTCTTCCTGATTTTTATTTCGTTTTCGTAAATCCTTTGATACAGAACCATTGTGACTTTACAACTTTTCGTACAAAACCACTGTAACCTTATTACTTTTGGTAAAAAACTGCTGTAATTTTACTACTTTTGGTATAAAACAGCTGTAACTTTGCTACTTTTGGTAAAGAACGGCTGTAACTTTGCTACTTTTGGTCTAGAACTGCTGTAATTTTACTACTTTTGGTACAGAACTGCTGTAACTTTTCTACTTTTGGTCTATAGAAACGGCTGTAACTTTACTACTTTTGGTCTAGAACTGCTGTAACTTTTCTACTTTTGGTCTAGAGAAACGGCTGTGACTTTACTACTTTTGTGTCTAGAACTGCTGTAACTTTACTACTTTTGGTACAGAACTGCTGTAACTTTTCTACTTTTGGTCTATAGAAACGGCTGTAACTTTACTACTTTTGGTCTAGAACTACTGTAACTTTACTACTTTTAGTACAGAACTGCTGTAACTTTTCTAATTTTGAGTCTATAGAAACGGCTGTAACTTTACTACTTTTGGTCTAAAACAGCTGTAACTTTACTACTTTTGGTCTAGAACTACTGTAACTTTACTACTTTTGGTACGGAACTGCTGCAACTTTACTACTTTTGGTCTAAAACTGCTGTAACTTTATTACCTTTGGTCTAAAACAACTGTAACTTTACTACTTTTGGTAAAGAACTGCTGTAACTTTACTACTTTTGGTCTAGAACTGCTGTAATTTTACTACTATTGGTACTGACCTGCTGTAACCTCGCTAGTTATATTGTAATAATTTGATGGAAAAATTAGTGAAGGGCTAAACTAATCTTGGCCGACAGCAGGTCTAATGTAATGTTTTATTATCTTCAGTTTTAAAAAAAAATCTTTCTATACACGGAGAGAAAAATCCTATAATTTTTGTAGAGAAAATTTCAGAAAAATTACCATGCTCCCCTATAATTCGTGCGCGATCGACGACCAAAATAAAAAATATGTGCTAGCATGGTAAAATTTAATGTGCTGCTAACACAACTTTTATCACACTCTTATGCATATATATTATAGTTTAATTCTTGTTATCGTACTCTTTCATTTGCGCATCTAACTCGCGACCTTATGTTGGTTGCACTGTACCTGTAAAAACATGTATACAAAAATGATTGCCAACAATATATTCTAATACATATACTAAAGATAGGTAAATAACAAAAAGATGAATTAAACGATGACATCATCCTAAGAGAGTGTAAAAGAAACTGACTACTAGCTGCATCAAGGTGCTTGGTGCGAACTGTCTGACAAAGTTTCTTCCACAGTCCACACCTATGGTTCACATGTAACTCGCTGATTGAGGTACATTTCATTACAGCGTTCCCAACACAACCAACCTTCTTTCTGTTTTTTTTCTTTCTATTATTAGCATGTTAGCATGGTAATTTTTTTAATAAAAACAATTAATAATTATTTTTTTGTCGGTAATGGAACTTTTTACTGTGCTGTTTTACAAATTTTACGGAGATAATATTACGAAAAGAACATTCCATCCTTTAAATTTTTTATGAATAATTATAATCTTTATATTTTTACCTTACAGAATTGAATATGTTCGTCTTTTACACGTCGATTGTAGTGCTGAGCACAGTAATTTTTATAGGAATTTTCTCTCCATGTAGATACAATGGTAATAGTTTATTTAATAATGCTAATATAATTTTCAGAAATTTCTTCAAATAAATTATATTTTTAAATAAATACTGTAATACATATTTTTGTCAAATTGTGATTTTGAAACGCAAAACACCACAAAAAATTTCGATTTTGTTAAATAAATAAATATCGTTTTGCAAAGGTCAGACTTAAGTTTTTGACACCGTTTGCAACGCTCTCGGGTCGTCTCTGCGTGAAAGTACCCTTTGAGATTAAGGAAAATTTGTTTTGCTAGGTATATATTAATTAAAATTTTATATATGTAGGTCGAAAGATGCAGGAATTTTGTAAGACGAGCAAACAAACGGATTTGAAGAAATTATAAGAATTCCCAGATTTTTTCTTCGAAACCCTTTTTGTAACCCCTTCAAATTATATCTCCGCCTTACATCAATTATTAATATTAAAACGAAATTTTCGTACGTAGGGACAAATAGATAGACAATTTTTAATCTGTTCAAATGAAAATGGAGTAGGTAAAGATATAGAAATGGAAAGAAACTAAAATTTATTAACGCCAGAATCATACGTACTCGTCAAAACGACGAACGAACTTCTCTACCTGCTCCAATACTGTGACTTGTCGGTACCTGCTCGCTGTGAAACTTCTATTATCTAATTTATTTGTTATTATAACACATAAGACATATAAATTTTGTTTATAGCTATTGTCGTTTTTAGCGAATTTCCAAAACTGGAAATTCAGCTTTTACGCCAGGTGTCATGATGCGACCTAAGCCCGGGACCATATCAGAAATATGTTTTGAGGTCCCTAGAATACGAAAATGATATTCACTAAAATTTATATATATATATATATATATATATATATATATATATATATATATATATATATATATATATATATATATATATGTATCCGCGCGATAACTCTCGAACGAAACGTCTAACGCTTATGAAATTTTGTGTGCGGACTGGATTCTGAATTGGCTTGGCTAAGTTCGTTAGCCAGACACGTCGGATGCCCAGAAGTAGGTTTTCTGGCCATTTTTTATCATTCGATCCTATCATAAGGCAGTTCGATTTTTACATCGTTGAAAAGGAAAAAAAAAATTATGAAGAAAATATTCTTATAATTTTCTTTCTATTTTAAGTATTTTTCGAGAAAATGTAAATTTTTACTTTTATTCTTTCTTTGTTAGTCTAATAAGTAATTTATATTTATATCTCAGTTCTTTATCAAGTATAAAAATATTTCACTTTTTTATTAAAGAATTTTGTGAGAACAAGTGAAAACTATTCACATATATATGATATAACACACATACATGTATAGAGTCTTGTTTCTCATTTATTGCATTATAATTAGCATGGTTCTATCCCATGTTAAAAAATGTAAATTAAACAGATTTTCTAAGCTAATGTAATGAAGAATTTTTTTAGTCGAATTTTCTCCGAAAAATTAGACTTATACAGTCTATACGATAAGAGCTGCGAGAGGCGAGACCAGGGGCGCTATCCGTTTTCGGACCCGTAGAACACGATTATGTAAAAAAAAAAGATGTCTGATATATATATATATATATATATATATATATATATATATATATATATATATATATATATATATATATATATATATATTTTCCCGCAACCTTTTAATATGTGTAGGGCCCCCCTATGGAAGTTAAGAGATGAAATTTGGTAAGTGGGGCTTATTCCGATGCACAACAATACTATCAAAGTGGGGTCAAATTTTGGGCAAATTTTTTTTCGGACCCGACCTTTAAGGGGGTGGTGGGGGGCGGAAAAGCAATAAAACTTTTCCAAACCGGTTTTAAATAATGTTTCGGTGAATTATCTACAATATATCCAAAATTCAGCTTCCTAGGATGATATGGTGGGAGTAGAGGGGGGAAAAACGATTTTCGCTGGATCTAACAGGCCCCCAGCCCCCCAGAATTAACGTAGAGGGTTGAAATTTGGTGTGTTGATAAAGTTCGTACCTAGGTTGTGCTTTTTGGAGGTTTTAATATTTTACCCCCACCCCCCTCATTTTTAAGCTACAATTTCATGCATTTTCGACGTTTTCGAAGTTTGTACCACTCGCACAGGTCACCCGAATAAACCTAGAGGGCTGAAATTTTGTATTCGGATTGAGTTAGTATCAAGGGGGTGCCTTTTGGGGGTCTCGACTTTTAACCCCTACCCCCACCATTTTCATACCCAAAAGAACATGATTTTTCTTGTTTTTTAACAGTTTCGTTCGGGTCAAAATCTCCCCAAATAAACCTAGAGGGCTGAAATTTGGTGTACAGGTTAAGCTAATAGCCAGACACTGTTTTTTGGAGGTTTCAACTTTTAACCCTTACCCCCACGATTTTGACGCCAATATTTCCTTAATTTTTTTGCTTGTTTTCTAATATGTCTAGAGACTCCATAAGGAAACCTAGAGGGCTGAAATTTTGTACGTGTATTCAGTTAGTATCCAGCTAGTACCTTGTAGGGAGTCCGCATCACTTTTCCCCCCACTTCTCCCATTTCTACATCGGAATTGAATGCTATTGTTAAATGTGTTTTAAAAGCATTATGTTTATTCTAAATACAAGTAGGCGAATAGTAATTTTAAAAAATTTAAAAAAAAGTGAATACAATTTTTTAACAAATGAAATACATACATATTAAGTAATTTGCAAATGTTATTAAAGTCACTGTTTATTTATTTATTTAATTATTATTTAGGAATTTTGGATTTTTATTATTTATAAAATAGAAATTTTGGATTTTTTTGGAAAGAAAAAATATCTTCATAAAAGCCTTCCAGTTTACTATGTAAGTTCCTTTTTTAATATTTAAAAGTAAAACACAAAGGCAATTGGCGGATAAGCATGGATAGAAATGCCCTCGTACGAATTGTGTTGGCTTTTTCCCTGTTAACTTCTATCGGCACAAAATTGAAATTTACTGAGATTCAGCCCTTAAAAACTTAAAATCTTTTTATAAAGCCCCGATCAACCGGACACTCATTATCAGTTTTGAAACCACCAAAATTACAAATCGCTTGTGGACTTTCAATTATATTTCGCTTGTAGACACTCAATACCAAAGAAATAATTTTTTATTTTTTATTTTTTTTATTTTTTATTTTTTATTTTTTTTTTTTTTGAAAGAAAAAATATCTTTATAAAGGCCTTCCAGTTTACTATTTAAGGTCCTTTTTTAATATTTAAAACTAAAACATAAAGGCAATTAGCGGATAAACATGGGCAGGAATGCCCTCGTACGAATTGTGTTAGTTTTTTTTCTGCTACCTGTTTTCGGCACAAAATTGAAATTTACTGAGATACAGCCCTTAAATACTTAAAACCTTTTTTTAAAGCCTCGATCAGCCGAACACTCATGACCAGTTTTGAAACCAACAAAATGACAATTCGGTTGTAGACTTTCAATCACATTTCGCTTGTAAACATTCAATACCGAAGATGAAGGGGAAAATTCGACTACCGTGATGGGGCCCCGCTGCTCACGGCGTTTTTTTTTTTTTTTTATTGAATTTTTAAGTAAACAAGAAATTGAAGATTATGTTATGATATAAATATTATTAAATACAAAACAAAACAAAATATGTACAATGTACATATGTACGTACGGAAAAATATTTTGAATCGATTTTGAAAATTTTTCCACTAATAATTAATAATGTTAAAAAATTAAACCATTTCAAATGGATTTAAGGTATTTTATGTGAGGTCAAGGTTTTCGGGACCTAAAAAGGCCAGAAATTAATTAACCAATCGATTTTAAAAAATTTTTCACAGTTAGTAAGTTAAAGTGTTTGAATTAATTAATTAAATGATGTCCGCAAGAAGCTTACGGACTGCCATAAGTTATATGAGATCCTTAGAACCCTTTTCTTACTGTTAGAGTACTAGACTTGTATGAGTTTCGCCAGGATTTACTGATCCCATAATTGTAAAAAATAAACTAAACGACGAATTTTAAAAATTTCTTCACTGTTACAGAGCTAAACTATTTTAGATAGATTTAGAATACATTATGTAAGGTCCGTCAGGGTCCACAGGACCCAAAAGTGTCAAAAATAAACTAACTGACCGATTTTGAAAATTTTTTCACTGTTACAGAGCTAAACTATTTTAGATAAATATCGATTACGTTATGTAAGGTCCGCCTGGGTCCATAGGACCCAAAAGTGTCAAAAATAAACTGCCTGATCGATTTTGAAAATTTTTTCACTGTTACAGAGCTAAACTGTTTTAGATAAATATAGATTCCGTTATGTAAGGTCTGCCAGGGTCCATAGGATCCAGAAGTGTCAAAAATAAACTAACTGACCGATTTTGAAAATTTTTTCACTGTTACAGAGCTAAACTATTTTAGATAAATATAAATTACGTTATGTAAGGTCCACCAAGGTCCATAGAACCCAACTATTTTAGATAAATATAGATTACGTTATGTAAGGTCTGCCAGGGTCCATGGGATCCAAAAGTGTCAAAAATAAACTAACCGACCGATTTTGAAAATTTTTTCACAGTTGGGGAACTAACTATTTTAGATAGACATACATTACGTTATTTAGGGTCCGCCAGGGTCCATGGGACCCAAAAGTGGTAAAAATAAACTAACCGACCGATTTTGAAAATTTAGTCACTGTTACAGAGCTAAACTATTTTAGATAAATATAGATTACGTTATGTAAAGTCTGCCAGGGTCCATCGGATCCAAAAGCGTCAAAAATAAACTAGCCGACCGATTTTGAAAATTTTTTCACTGTTGGGGAGCTAAGCTATTTTAGATACATATAAATTACGTTATGTAAGGTCTGAAGTGTCAGTAGGACCTAAAAGTGTCAAAAATAAAATAACTGACCGATTTTGAAACCTTTTTACTATTACCGAGGTAAACTATTTTAGATAGGTACAGGTTGTGTTATCTGAGATCCACAACTGTCCTGCGGATGCAAATGCGGCGTAGAATGCTACACAACGGGTTTTGAATACATATATATATATATATATATATATATATATATATATATATATATATATATATATATATATATATATATATATATATATATACATACATATATATATATATATATATATATATATATATATATATATATATATATATATTACATAAAGTCTGCCTAGAATATACGGTCGACCTGATTTTTTAATGAGGTCCACCGGGATCTTGCAGATCCGAAAACGCCAGTACTAAGCTATCGAAAAGATGCTAAAAAATTTCTCACTGCTAGAGAACTAAATTATTTTAGATGGATACAACTATGCTGCACAAAATTCGTTCGGGTTCTTGGGTCCCCAAAAATACCAAAACTAATTACCCAACCGATTTTAAAAATTCTTTTACTCTTAGAAAGCTAAACTATTTTAAATAGGTACAGGTCTTAGATGAGATCCGCCAGTGCCCAAGATTTGGAAATTCGCTATGTTATGCAGATGCTGCGACAGGGGTATTTTTATACTGAAATAGTGTGCGTCAAAAGGACGACGATGTATGATTAACCTATATTTTTTTTTAAAGATTTTGTACTCCACATATAAAAGTTTTCCTAATTTTTCTAAAATTTATTAAAGATATGGATGTTATAATTAATTTATTCAATGATTATGATAATATGAAAGAGGATTACAGCTGTTTGACTTATAGAGACGACATAATACTGAAGTTTGAATATATTGAATCGAAAACTAAAGAATGCGTTTCGAATGACCTAATAAAAGATTAACAATTTATTTTGTGGAAAATATTTTAATTTTTATTATTTTTTGAGATCTTATTCGAAAAATTACTAACAAATTTTAGAAAATTTACAAATGTGCCTAATGGGGGAAATAACTACATATCTATGGGAATATTTATGACTGAGAAATTTCACATTCTGTAAAGTCACACATGTCCACTGATTCATAATAGTTCATAAATTAATTATTACAATTGATGTATTTATATATTTTTTAATTTTTATAATGAAAATATGCTTTGATAAAAAGATTAAAAAAATTAATAAATATTTACATTAAGAAATTTTTCCAAATCCAATTTTTTTAAATATTTTGTTTGCTTTTGTAGTACTGTTATGTAAAAAAAATGTTTTTTGCAAATAAACTCTACAACTCTCCGTAAAAAGTCCATTCGTCGAAACGACGCCGATGTATGATTAACTTGACTCGTAGACCAACGTATGATTCTAGGGTTAAAAAAAAAATTGGTACCTACATAAAAGCATTTGTAGTGTACACTTTTTTAAAAAAGAAACGATTTCTCTAATATCAAGTGTGTAATTTTTATATATTTTTAAGAAATAGAATTTAGCCGGCTTTCTGTTTTTAAACCATCTTCAGGTGAATACAATTAACGAATTTTTATTTGGGTAACAACTGTTTATAGCATAAGAGCAAGTTTTGATAGAACTTTCATGGTTTATTGTAATACCTACTGTTAAGAAGAAACCAGTCTTCTAACAGCCTGTAAATAAAATATTTTGAAATCAAGTATACAAATAAATGTACTGCCAACTTAAATTTTAAGCTGAGAAAAGAAATAATAAAAAACTAGAATGAATAACTTATTTACGTTAATACAAAAAATTTATTTAAAAGTTCAAGTGACAAGAATATATTTGATATTTCATTAGTTTGAAAAGTGGAAAATTCATAATAGCTGATGGAAAACGTCAATATGAAGAAGACAAGTTTTTCTAACAACTACCAACTAACTCTTGAAATTGATTTTATAAAAAGAAACGGTATTTAGTATGTGATAAGGATAATATTTATGGTAAAGTAAATTAATTTTGATAATTTTTTTTATTTTGCTATAAGTATCACTAATATTCTTTTACTGATTCGATTTTTAATCGTACTGATTTAATTGTAACTCGACTTGTAAAGATGCCATATACATAACAATTTCTAAGAATGTTCAAACCTTGTTCCAATATAACTTTTCCTTTCAATTTAGTTCTAAATAAAATATCACCGCGGAGTGAATAATCAAGTGTCGTTAAATCACCTAACTTTACCATAATTTTTGATTCAAATCTTAAATTACTGGTCGAAAATAAAATAAAGATGTTAACGAATTCAATTCATAACTTTATCGACCCATGTTTTTTTAGTGAAATATGAAACATATACCTACTGTAAAATTGTTAAATATACCACGTCGTTGTTCACACCTTTCTAATTATCTCAGGTATAATATATCTAAAAATAAAACGTAGTAAGCTAAGAATTTTGAGCGGTAAATCTAGTTGTTACATAATTAGATTTTTTAATAAATATTAGTTATCAGTTTTTGTTTTATTTCAAGACTCTCTCATAAATAATTTTGATAATCGATGCGAAAAAAAATTTTTAAAATAATATATAATAAATACCTAAGAAATTAATTAAAACTTAACTAAAAAAATATCATTTGATTATTAACAGCACTACGAAAGACCGCGATATCTGTGACGTCACAATGGATATAATATACCTATTCAATACAAAAATATTTTTAACAAGTAAAAATTGCATAGCAAAAATAATTCAAAATAAAAAGCCATTGTGTTTTTAGGTAGGTTACCATTATGACGTTACGTATGCGCTCCGGAACTGTCGGCCCGTTATCAGTTCTAAGTTTAAAAATTTTAAATATTTTTTACCATTTGCATCTAAATACCTTTACCAATTGCTAAAGGACTGTAACCATTACTTAAGCAAATTATTTGATAATATACTAATAAATAAATATGAAAATTAAGTATTGTTTTTAAATACCAATCAAAGATTAGGTAATTTTTCATAGAGTAAAATCTTTTGAAATACTAACTAAAGTTTGTATAGTTGTTGTGTCACATAGTTCCTCCTATATTACTATGGCCCATTTCGCTTAAATTTAACCATGCTACATCACTTATGAATTTAAATTATTTCCGTTTTCTTGGCTTTATCTCTTTCATTATTGCATTTACGTAAATTTTAAATTTACAATTTGTATTTAGAAAAGAATGGAAGATAGGTTTGTTTCGAATATAAGAATTATTTAATATCTTAACAATGACTCATGATTAATTGTATTTGAAATAGGGTAACATATATGCTATAAAATTTCAATTGTTTTAAAAACGTGTGGTATGGTAACAATTTATTTAATAGTTAAAGTTAGGAGTGTTGACGGTAACTACATACGATACCAAATAGCACCGTATAATTATAATGACTACAATTTTTGTTTTGTTTCGTTGTAATCTTATACTTATTACTGAAAGAGTTGAGTCTTGTTTGCACAAATCTGGCTTAACAATATACGACAACAATAATAATAATAAACGTATTTCGTATAGAGTTACTCTTTACATATTATAACAAAAAAGTCACCATTATATTCGCGTCTTTTTAGTCCCTCTACACTACACCGTACACAATAATAAAACTCGATAGACATTTTTATTTGAACAAGATTTAACAATATAAAAGAATATTGTTTGGACGAAGAATCAAACATTGCGAGAGCGCCGCGTCGTGTGTCGGTTGAAAACGTTATACGGCAACCAACAAACATAGGTATAGGCACCTCACAATATCCTAAATACACAACACAAAACTTACCATTGTAGTGTTGTCGAAGAAAAGAGGAAAACCAAAGAAGCATTGTGGATGGAATTGAGGAAAAGAAATGTGTGGTATATGTATTTGTATGTGTGCGGCTATGTACATATCGGCATGTGTGTGTGAGTGGCTGTGTGTGTCGGTATGTATTTTATTTGTTCGAAGTAGACATTGTGGAGTTCAGTCTCACATTGTATGTAAGAAGATCCCGAAGGCGATGGTTGATGCAGTACAATATGAACCGTACAAATTTATATTATATAAATCAATATAAGTGCGATATACCGGATGTCGATTTAATAATCAGCCATAGAAAATTTCTAGAAATGTTACGAATGAAAAAGTTAGTAATATTTTTTTTTTACCTAAAGGTTGTCGCATATACATGGTTTCAAAATGACGTCTTTGAACGACGTTGGGTTTTTTTTTGACTGGGACCCCTCCCACCCACACAAAAGATATAAAACAATAAAAGAATTAAATTAAATAATGTAAAAAACCAAAACGAATCAATAATATTGATCCCAACGAAAAACATTTCATGTTAAAAATTTAACCAAGACTCGCAACTATTTTACTCTTAAAAAAGTTATGAGATCTAATGTTGCGCCAAGCCCAAAATAAGTCGGCATCATGGTTAAATCAAGTTATAAGGCTTGGCCGATTCCCGGAAGTATGGTATGTAGCCAATGGTCAATAGCACAATAATCTGCTATGGGCTGTTAATGTTTGGTTTTATTTACCATAGTTTCGCGAAACGGCCAAGCCTTATAACTTGATTTGATCATGATGTCGACTTATTTGGGGCTTGGTGCAACATTAGATCTCATAACTTTTTAAGAGTAAAATAGTTGTCAGTCTAAATTTTTAATATAAAATGTTTTTTGTTGGGATTTCAGTTCTTTTTGTAAGTTGTTCGTGTTTTTTATTTTTACAGGGTGTATATCCTGGACATAAGAAGCTCTTTTGAGTTCTTCTTGTAGGTTGTTCGTGTTTTTTTTCTTTTTACTGGGACTACTTCCTGGACATCAGAAGCTTCTATCTTAATTGCCCATTCCCTATCTTCTCTTTTAGTTGTGGGTATTGATGGTAACTGGCAACAAGTCTGAGCGGTACTGAGCCCTTAGCTAACACACATCATGGGTCACGTTATTTGTACGCTCAATCCGCCCTGTATACCAACACCAAGTTTCATTTTATGAATATTTCTTAAAATTTAACATTAGTAGTAGTAAAATTAAAAATACATGTTTGTAGATGGTATTATTAATTTTTGAAAACGAGTAAATATTTAAATTTCGTAACAAATTCAGCCTCCGGAAATTTAGTACAGTGATGGGGAGTAATTTGAGTCGAATTATTTACGCCTATGCGCTTTTACAACGCTTTGATTAGCTGGATCAGTGATACCGTAAGGAAATCTAGAACTCACCTGTCACCTACTTCTAATTATCATATCAATTTGAAACCTTGTAAACTACTGCAATTCTATAAGTTACAATGTAATTATATGGCATCATAGAGCAAATAAATTGCCGTCATTAAGCGAATAATCGAGTAGACATTTTTTGACGTTTTAAACTGTCAAATATTTTCAAAGTTTTAAAAACCACCAATTTTTCTCATAGTAACAAGAAAAGTAAATAATTGTTTCCTAGTTACAAATACAAAACATACCCAAGAGCTTTTTGAATTAATTTTAATTTTATTTTATTTACATATAAATATACCTGCAACATACTTTATTATTTATAAGAGGTTGAAGAGGAAAAATCAAAGATTTGTTAATTTTTTCGTTAGTTTTATGCTAAACCCAGCCTACATACCAAATTTCAACTTTCTAAGACTTCGGGAAGTACTCTATAATTTTGATGATCATCAGTGAGTGAGTGACGAATTTAATGAAATTTGCGTATTAATAAAATCTAAAGTAATAAGGCTATAAAACCGAAATTTGCTGTGTGCCATTAGGCTTGTGACTGCATTCTATCCCGATAATTTGAACTCTTAAGTATTATCCAGGCTGAAGTTATCAGGATCCAAAAAATAGGCTGCACTACTTCGAGAAAAGCTACTGCAGTGCCCTGTTTGTTTTGTTTTGCTCGTCTTGGCGGGGGCACTGCCGTGCCTCCAGATTCAGATATTCAAAACATATAGTTTGATCAGACTTTTCAAAAAATCGGACCCTAACTATTTGCCTCATTTGTCTATGCGATAATCCGGCCCTGAATGTCAATATTTATCTGAATTACATTGTCGACCAAGTAGTCGAAAAACGGCATTTCATGTTACACGACCTAATATTATTCCAGTTAATAGTGAAAATGTCTTCAAGCTACAAAATTATGTTTAAAATTGAAGAGTTACTTTTAAACATTTCTCTAATGCTTAAAATAGTGACGATATTTGTCTAAATTACCTGGCTGGCCAAATGGTTGGAAAATAGCATTCCATATTACACAACATATTCTCTATCAAATCCTGTAGTACAATTTTTCAAAATCCTCTTATAACTAACTGATGCATGTATCTACATATTTATGTTGTGGAGAACGATCATTAAATAAAAAATTTTTCAATAGCAAATGCTAATTAAGTAATTAACTAATTAATTCATCAACTAATTAAATAATGATATAGTGTCAAATATTATCAGTTCAATATATGTATATATATAATGAACCAAAGAATTCACTGACAAATTTGAAATTATTTTAATGTGTTTGTAATGTACTAAACATGTAACTCGATGTGAACCGCGCTTTTACATGTATCCTCACTGATGCGTGACTAAAACTATGAGCAAAAAAAAGTAAGCAAGTTTTGCAAAACTGAAATATCATACCGTCAGTAACCTAAATAAAAAAAAAACATAGGGATCCGTTATTTAAGTCGATGAGTTTCAAAACCACCTAATTGACGATTTTTTCAAAATTGAGTTAGATACGGTTTATTATGCAGGAGGATAAACTGCACCAAAAAATACCAACTAGACGGTGCAAAGTCAGCTTTTTTCTCTTTAATCTGAATGACAAAAATACGAAACTGTTTCAAAATTTTCCTGCAATATTTTCCTTTAGGAAAAACATGGTTGTTGCAAGCAACACAAACTAGTTGCAAAACTATCTAATTAGTTATATAAAAATGGCATCATTAGAAAAATCTGGAACAAAAAGTAGCTAGTTAGGTGGTCAATACGTAACACTGCAGAGCCTGCAGAGGATTAAATAATTGTATGTGATACTTTTATTACTCTCTCTAAGAAAATATTTACTATTGAAATAACTAGAAAAAATACAAAGAAATTAACTTGTGGAATTGTCAAATATAATAGGCTGTGAATGTGTGCAGAATAAAATTGTGTGAAACATCGTGGTTCTGATTTGAGTTTTACTATTAAATTACAGTAAAGAAACATTATAGTAAAGAGACTTGTTTTATGGGAAAATATTCTACTAAATTATAAGAAAATATCTTAGTTTTCAGAGGTTATAATAAAAACGACGTTGTACGATATAAATAGATAGATTTGTACGAATGTTGTTTTATTTAAAGCATATTGAAAGAGTAATAAACTGTTGCAAAAGTGTCTAATTGTTAGTGTTACTGCTGCAAAAGAGCCTAATTGTTAGTGTTACTGCTGCAAAAGTAGCTAATGACAAAATCAATCGTTTCAAAATCATCTAATTAAAGCAAACTGTTGCAAAAGTAGCTAATTATAATTTTTAATCGTTATTTACTAATTATTGAAGAGTGGTATCGTTGTCAGTATTTCTTTATAAGAACTGTATGATTTTTTCCAAAAATTTGATGGTAAAAAGCACATCAAAATCATAATTATAAGTGAGAAAACTTTTTGGTGAGAAAAATTAGATGGTTTTGAAACTCATCGACTCATTTTTGCTTGAACTACACGTATACCAAGTTTCAGCAAAATCAGAAACTGAGACCAGAGAACCATGAAAATAGTTCTAGATATTTTTCAACAGTATAACATGAATGGCGTCTGTTCCCAATGACAGAATTTCAATTTTTGTTTTCAGGCTGTAACATAACTTTTTTAAAGTAATTCGTATAGCCCAATGTAATTAAAAGGTTAGTTAGTACGTATGCATATTTTTGTGCCGTGTACACGCAGAAATCAATTAGGAGAGAAATAAATTTAAACAATTTAAACACAGTTTGTTTAATTAAATTATTATTTATTTCATTCACATAGGTGGGTACTGACTGATTTGTTTGTTGAAATAAATATACGTAATTTGTTATTAAAAGCAAATAGTGTTTTGTTAAACAAATAACAACAGTTCAGTTTCACGAGGAATTAAGCACTCATAAACACCTACCATTTATATTGATTTTTTTTTAAATCTACCGGTCGGTGTATGGTGTGTTGGCCTGGTAGATAGTCATATGCGAGTATTAATACGTATCAATCAATTCTCATTATACCAATCACAGAAAAAATGTTATTTATTTACACGAGTCCGCGCGTTATTGAATATAATCTAGGCTTGTTGAAGAGTAGAGACTAGCATGTAATCAAACATAGGTCGCTCTCGATACAGTCACCGCGAGTAGCGGAGCGGTGCGATGTGATCTATAATACATTGCATATTGTGCGATACTTACTGTATGTATTATGTTATTCGTCTATAACATTTACAAAAATCTTCACCACACTGAGAGTGTGTTACCGACCAAGACCCGTTCGCGATAGCCGTACGCCTTTTCTCAAAAATAAAAATACACTAATTAAAAAATAAAATTTGTTTGCATTACAAGTAATGATGGTGTACGCGCTGGGAACAGTAAAATAAATAATAATTAATTTGTACATTAACATTATTAGCAATTAAAATTTATTATCAACCAATATATAAAGTTGTTTACAGAACGTTTAAGGGGATGGTAACGTATTAAAAAATTTTTTTCTCATTATTTTTTTTATTGTTTCATATGATTGTACAACATCTTAAGATTGTTGTGTCAAAATTTGAAACAAATCGGAGTGAAACTAACTAAGATATAGAACTTTGAGCGTTTGTTGCTCCGATACGTTTTCGTATGCCTACCCAGCAGGTACGTGGCTTTGTGCTCTCGGAATCCCTGAATTCTTTTATTCATGGATGGGTTTTCGTAAGTACACTAATGTATACTATAACCAATGACGTAAGTATGAAAAAATTTGTCATATTTAATTTTGGATTTTCAGGTATACAAAACTTTAAAGCGATTTTCTGACACTTGTCATTTTTGAAACCGGTGAACAGTTTAAATCAAAATCTACTCGACCGATTGTTTTGAAATTTTTTATGCAGCTTCCTTACATAAATGACCAGGTATCCCTGGGAGCTTTTCTTTTATTTTTCAAAATTATTAATTTTACAATAACAAATAGGTCAATTTTTTAGACGAAAATCGATGTTTTCAATTCTAAGTGTCACCAAAAATTAAAAAATCGAAAAAAAGAAAATTAAAGAAAAGAAAAGTTAGGAAAGAGTTTGTCTAATAATATCATTCATTTTTTTTTTATTTCGGATGATCCACTCATGAATTATATTGTTCACCGACAAACAACTTTTTTTCGCGGCGCCTCCGAAGATTTGCTGCCGTTGGCTTAACTATTTATATTTTGTTTTAAAAAATTAAGGAAATGTTGTTCGTAAGTTGTACTATAATGTTACGATCGATTAATTAAATTTGTATTACGGGTAGCGTCTGAAGAAATTCTTACAAGTGGGCCTTTTTTATGCCGAATTAACGATGCCATCCCCTTAAATTACTTGCTTGTGTAGACCATACCAATAAAATTTCAAGAGATAATTTTTTTGAAGAAAATTTTAATATATACATAATTAATTTAAAAAAAGCTACGGCTACTACATATTTTCCTTGCCTTTTTTTAATCTTATTTTGTAAAAAATCATAGCAACCTGCACTCGATTGTGTAAGAGACAAAGTAAGACAGACAAGTAAGGAAGACAAATATTAAAAGTCCTAAATTTGCTGCGTGCCATTAGTCTCGTGACTGCATTCTATCCTGATAATTTGAGCTCTTAAATATTATCCAGACCGAAGTTATCAGGGTCCAAAATAGGCTGAACTGCTTGGAGAAAAGATACAGCAGTGCCCTGTTTGTTTTGTTTTGCTCGTCTAGGCGGGAACACTGCCGTGCCCCCAGATTCAGATATTCAAAATATATAGTTTGCTCAAATTCTTCAAAAAATCGAACTCTAACTATTTGCCTCATTTGTCTATGCGATGGTCCGGCCCTGAGTGTCAATATTTATCTGGATTACATTAACTCCTAACTCCTAATATCCTATCGCTTCAAATATGAAAAGGTTACATCACTTTGAAATGTCAGAAAAGAAGAGAAGAGAATTTTATTAGAGAATTTTTTTCTCGGCTACGAATAACAGGTCGAACACAGACGTATTTTTTTTCGAAAAGGGTTATGGTGGACAGTATACTAATTTTCAGACAGCAGCCAGAAAATAAATAATAGTCATCATTTAGATTAGTTTTATTAAAGGGATGCACACAAGATTATTAAAAACTATTGATTTATCGTTAAATGCCACCAGTTTGAAAAAAATTTTGAAAATCGACGAAAAAATCAATCTGAAAAATATATTTGTTAACCAATTTCAAAAATTTTGTGTACCGCCCTAGATAATCTATCTAACTAGCTGTAGGTAAAATTTTGAAGTCAATTGAAGGAAAACTGCTGGAGATATGTTGCCCATCGTTTTTGGGTCGCTCCCATTAACAAAGAATTACCCTGTTTTTAAATGTTTAAATTGTTTAAATTTTTAATAATCGCCCTAATACGATATGTAAAGCTAAAAATAATCACTTGGTATCGAATAATATTATATATGGCAGTAGTATATACATATACACGTATTAGTAAGAACACTATATTTCTTGTATTCCACGTATCTGAGCCATCCCTCAGGACTCGAGCTAACTTGCTTGTATATGCATCTTTACTTCACTTATCTCGTACAACCTTTATATTGTAAAACCGACTACCCCCTTATTCATTCGCCTCTACATATATATTGTCAATGTTTCTCATACATGTTTGCACACATGTATGTATGCATGTACGTGTACAAAAAGAGTAAGAAGGGAATATTTACAATCTTACGCTTTCTCTCTTTCTTTTTACCCGGCCCATCTTTTATGTAACTGAGTAATATATGTACCTTACATCTTACAGAAACGCAGCAACCCTCACAATTTATTCCATTTTCGACGTCTATGTGCTCCTTTATAGAATCTATGTTTTATTGATGTAGATGTAGTATATGTATATATGCCGGTATATATAGAATAGAGAATTTATAACCGAACTGTATTCAAAATAAAAGAATAAAAGTCATTTGAAAAACGAAAATATATTAAAATTAAAAAAATTATATGCAATAAATCCTCTTGGTGTAATATTTTATCAAAAAACTGAAGTGAAAAACATTTTGTGAAATTTTATTGAATAGGAAAGCATTTTATTTGTAATATTATCCATTATCGTACCATAAAAATTTGAATAATTAAAAAAAAAATCTAAAATTTTTCAAATAGCATAAGCTGATTATTATTACTACTAAAGATATGAAATAATGCATTTACTAAAGTACAGAGTTATCATGTATGTAGAAAGCACCCAGAGTATTCACTTTTAACTCAGAACACCATTTTCTCTCAAAAAACTTGCCAACTGTCAAGTAGTTTTATGGGAAACTTGATTACTTAACTCATATGATTCAGAGGAAAATTTTGCTTAAAACTACGGTGCAATATTAGTCGTCCTAACTTTAAGAATGAGTTAAATCCATTCAAGAAAACAATTCGATAAATCTATCTTTTGGCCTTTCTCAACGTCTAAATTCAACAATTTGTTTCCTTTTTATATATTTTATTCTATATTTATCATTTATTTACTAATTTAATGTTATGGAATCCAGACAGATTCTATTTCACGGGTTGTTGAAGTTTTGAAGTCTACAGAAAAAAAGTTATTAAGGTCCCATCACAGTGTGATCAGCTGAAAAATAGTCAATTTTCGCGATTTTTTTTTCGAATGAATAGGATAGGGAAATGGGATTGAATTATTTTTTACGATTAATACCACTATTTAACAATACAAAAAAATTTTTTTTTTTATTTATTTTTTATAACTATTATAATTTTTTGAAAAAAGTGTATTTAAAAAAGGGCGAAAATCGGTGCCCACGATTGCGGCCGCAGTTTTCATCCGAGAAAAAAATCAAATAGATTATAAATCTGTAGGTAAGCCACTATGTACCTATGGGAGCTTTTTTTTTTTCTTTTAAAATCTTCCTATTTTTTCACACGAAAAACTATAAAAAATTTTGTATTATTTATTCAAACCGCTGCCATTTTTTCAAATTTCAAAGAAAAAATAGCTCCCATAGGTACATAGCGGCTTACCTACAGATTTATAATTTATTTGATCTGCTTTTGCGGATGAAAACTGCGGCCGCAATCGGGGGCACCGATTTTCGACCTTTTTTAAAGACACTTCTTTCAAAAAATTATAATAATTATAAAGAATAAATAAAAATGAATAAAAAAAAACGCCGTGAGCAGCGGGGCCCCATCACGGTAGTCGAATTTTCCCCTTCATCTTCGGTATTGAATGTTTACAAGCGAAATGTGATTGAAAGTCTACAACCGAATTATCATTTTGTTGGTTTTAAAACTGGTGATGAGTGTTCGGCTGATCGAGGCTTTAAAAAAAGGTTCTAAGTATTTAAGGGCTGTATCTCAGTAAATTTCAATTTTGTGCCGTAAACAGGTAGCAGAAAAAAAACCAACACAATTCGTACGAGGGCATTCCTGCCCATGTTTATCCGCTAATTGCCTTTATGTTTTAGTTTTAAATATTAAAAAAGGACCTTAAATAGTAAACTGGAAGGCCTTTATAAAGATATTTTTTCTTTCAAAAAAAAAAAAATAATAATAAAAAATAAAAAAAATAAAAAATAAAAAATTATTTCTTCGGTATTGAGTGTCTACAAGCGAAATATAATTGAAAGTCCACAAGCGATTTGTAATTTTGGTGGTTTCAAAACTGATAATGAGTGTCCGGTTGATCGGGGCTTTATAAAAAGATTTTAAGTTTTTAAGGGCTGAATCTCAGTAAATTTTAATTTTGTGCCGATAGAAGTTAACAGGGAAAAAGCCAACACAATTCGTACGAGGGCATTTCCATCCATGCTTATCCGCCAATTGCCTTTGTGTTTTACTTTTAAATATTAAAAAAGGAACTTAAATAGTAAACTGGAAGGCTTTTATGAAGATATTTTTTCTTTCCAAAAAAATCCAAAATTTCTATTTTATAAATAACAAAAATCCAAAATTCCTAAATAATAATTAAATAAATAAATAAACAGTGACTTTAATAACATTTGCAAATTACTTAATATGTATGTATTTCATTTGTTAAAAAATTGTATTCACTTTTTTTTAAATTTTTTAAAATTACTATTCGCCTACTTGTATTTAGAATAAACATAATGCTTTTAAAACACATTTAACAATAGAATTCAATTCCGATGTAAAAATGGGAGAAGTGGGGGGAAAAGTGATGCGGACTCCCTACAAGGTACTAGCTGGATACTAACTGAATACACGTACAAAATTTCAGCCCTCTAGGTTTCCTTATGGAGTCTCTAGACGTGTTAGAAAACAAGCAAAAAAATTAAGGAAATATTGGCGTAAAAATCGTGGGGGTAAGGGTTAAAAGTTGAAACCTCCAAAAAACAGTGTCTGGCTATTAGCTTAACCTGTACACCAAATTTCAGCCCTCTAGGTTTATTTGGGGAGATTTTGACCCGAACGAAACTGTTAAAAAACAAGAAAAATCATGTTCTTTTGGGTATAAAAATGGTGGGGGTAGGGGTTAAAAGTCGAGACCCCCAAAAGGCACCCCCTTGATACTAACTCAATCCGAATACAAAATTTCAGCCCTCTAGGTTTATTCGGGTGACCTGTGCGAGTGGTACAAACTTCGAAAACGTCGAAAATGCATGAAATTGTAGCTTAAAAATGAGGGGGGTGGGGGTAAAATATTAAAACCTCCAAAAAGTACAACCTAGGTACGAACTTTATCAACACACCAAATTTCAACCCTCTACGTTAATTCTGGGGGGCTGGGGGCCTGTTAGATCCAGCGAAAATCGTTTTTCCCTCCTCTACTCCCACCATATCATCCTAGGAAGCTGAATTTTGGATATGTTGTAGATAATTGACCGAAACATTATTTAAAACCGGTTTGGAAAAGTTTTATTGCTTTTCCGCCCCCCACCATCCCCTTAAAGGTCGGGTCAGAAAAAAAATTTGCCCAAAATTTGACCCCACTTTGATAGTATTGTTGTGCATTGGAATAAGCCCCACTTACCAAATTTCATCTCTTAACTTCCATAGGGGGGCCCTACATATATTAAAAGGTTGCGGGAAAATATATATATATATATATATATATATATATATATATATATATATATATATATCCACATCTTTTTTTTTACATAATCGTGTTCTACGGGTCCGAAAACGGATAGCGCCCCTGGTCTCGCCTCTCGCAGCTCTTATCGTATAGACTGTATAAGTCTAATTTTTCGGAGAAAATTCGACTAAAAAAATATGTTTGGATTGTTACATAGTGGTATTAATCACAAAAAAAATTCAATCCCATTCCCCTATCCTAATCATCCGGAAAAAAATCGCGAAAATTGACTATTTTTCAGCTGATCACACTGTGATTGTACCTTAACTACAGTGGCGGATCCAACTACCAAATTAGGAAGGGGTTTTTTACATTATAATTTTTTTTTTAAATATATTTCTGTTATCATTAAAAAAAAATAATAACACTGTTTCAGTTTCATCATTTGTCATTTCATCAACGGTTTTTAAGGAAATAAAAAATTTAAGTAAATTTGATGACGTCGCTATATTAAACAATTGCCTTTTTTCATAGCAAATTATATTGAAGTGATATACAGTAGTGTGATTGGTTAAATTAGGTTAAATTGGGTGGTAACTTTCCATTGTTGCTATCAAAATGATCCAGTTTCGTTTATAAATGTGACTGTTCGAATCACAAGATCGAACGACTCCGAGAGCCTACAATTCATTTCCGGTCTCATAAATTTATTATTTTATTTATTATATTTTTTCTAAATCATTGAAAATTTTAGTAAACTTGATAATATCATCAGATAAACCATGGTAAAATTTGAATTAACCTCTATTCAAAAGGGGTGAGTCATGACCCCGATGAGGATCCCCCCCTTGATTATTTGCTAATTGTAATTAACAGTTTGCTTCAGTTTCAATCTCATCAGGCGTCGCTAGGGATATGGTGTTTCTCCGATGATCATTAAGGAGATCTCTTAGTACCTCTAGATGTACCTCTTTTTCTTTCGCCCTTGGCCTCTGCTGGTGTTTGTTTTGGAATCCTGAATCAAGAACTCAACGCTTCACTCTTCAGCCTCATCTTGAATTAGATCTTCAAATCCTCAATTTCTTTGTACATCTCGTTCACTTCTCTGGAAAGCTCCGGTCCCCAGGATCTTCCGGACTGATGACTAAGACAACATCGTTGTCCTCCTTTAAGGGGTCCACACCGTGGGTTTCGACGACCGTGAAGATATCCTCTGGCCATTCCTTGTCCACAGCTTTTGACTACCTCTGCCCCGGTGTATTCCTTTAGCGTCCGCTCTTGATTATTTGCTAATTGTAATTAACAGTCTTTAACTTTTCCTATTCTTGTCCCGAACCCAAATGAACTCTATCTATGTATGAGAAGTAGTCAATATATTTATTATACATCCGTTTATTTAATTATAAATAGTAATTTTATTAACGATTATTATCTAATTAATAAATAAAATTATTTAAATATTCAAACGAAATTAAAATATAGAGTAAACGATCAGGACATAACACACAATATGTACGGCGCACATACATGCCTAAACAAATATGAATCGTTGTAACTGAAAGTGGTATAAGTCCACTTTTAGAAAAAAAAAAATGGGTTAATGCCATAGTTTTAGTGACATACAGATATCTTCTATTACAGCCGCTGTCATAGTAAAACTTCAGTGCAAGAGTGCGACAAGAATTTGTTTTGAGGTCCCTAAAACCCGAAAATAATATTTACTAAAATTTCAACGCATATGTTAGCACTATAATTCTTGAACTAAACATTCTATATTTACAAAAATTAGTGAAAACGTTAGAAGTCCGAAAATCTTGAATGAGGCCATTAGCCAGTCCTATCCGATTCCCAGAACCGAATATTTTGTCAGTATTTTGTAAGTAAAAATATTTTAATTTCTTCCACTATAAGAAAGAGCGGAAAAAATTACATGAAACTGGCTTTTGAGTCTTTATTCTAAGTAAACTGGTTTTCGAAAAAAAATGGGAAACTTGCTTTATTATGCAGGATGCTTCGACATTACGTTTACCAATATTTTTAAATTTAGATTAACGTAAACATTGGAGCATCTCAAGATATGAAGAAATACGACTCATCACATATCGAAGTATTTTGACGTATACAAGAGCTTCTAGTGAATATGTATGTACGTACATAAACTTATATGTATATAACAAAATATATTATGAAATTTATTTATACGTTATTAATTATTTAAATTATGTTTACACTGCCATCTGTTATTACTATATGCAAATATCTAACACACGAGTACTATCTGTACAGTATAATACAGTCGACTTTCGTTAATTCGAAACTCGAGGGACTCTTAAAATATTACGAATTATAGAGAGGTTCGAATTATCGCAGGTAACAATTTTATGTAATTTTTTAAGCATTTGCGATGAATGAACTTGCACTTGTCTCAAAATGTACTTACAACCTTTCTGTCTCTTTCTCTCTGCAACTTTAAATTGTCGGATGTTTGACGCCGATGAGTTCGAGTTAACGCGTCGTTTTGTTACATGGCAATGATTTTTTTTAGTTCGAAAAGTATTGTTTTAGTTCGAAATATAAAGAGATTTTGTAGGGAACTCATGATACCTTTGAATTATAGAGAGTTTCGAATTATCGCAGGTTTGAATTAACGAGAGTCTACTGTATATCCATATATATGTATACATACATAATAGAGCCAAACAGGGAATAAATTATTTACTCTCTAAAACTGACTGGTTTTTGAAATGGTAAAAATCAGGTCACCTCCATTGTGACCAACCAAATCATAATTTAAATTTCCATTCATTTGCATTTTAAGAGAGAAAAACAAAAAACAAAAAAAAATACAAGCGTAGTGGTAAAAAAAAAAAAAAAAAACGTAGAATCGAATTTAGAATTAATCAATTAACAAAAATAGGTTCCGGCTGTATACGTAGGCGCGACGCGTGATAGTAGTCGTAACAAATACAAAAGAGTACGCGTGATCCTATGCTTGGGTGTGCGTGTGTTTGCGTGTGTTTGTGTGTGTGTGTGTTTGGTGAATTCATTTACTGGATTAATAATTCATTGTTTTTCCACAGCATATATTGTTTATAAAACTTTGAAATTGGAAATTGATATTTGAATTTTGTTACGTTAATATAAATTATCACAATGAAATTCATTTTCAAATTAACGTTTATAGTAAAATGTATGCAGTGAAAACAATTGGACTAAATGGAAATTGGTTAAATTCATTTTGATATGAACGATTAGCATAATCAAATTATTAATTAAGCTGTATTTTGTTCAATAAATGAATAGTATTTATCTATACTTTAGCACAACTATAAATTTTATGAAAGTGTAAAAATATTAGAAAATAGGCAATGAATTTATTTTATCAAATAAAAACTATTTTAAAAATTCCGAAAAAAGTTTTCTTCAGCTTGGATTAATTGCATTAAGTGCGGCTGCACACCTAGCAGATACGACACAGCAGATACGACATAAGAGACATAAGATATGTGTCGCTTGGAGACACGCATCGCTTGAGTACATTTAAATTGCATTGAAAACACAAAACTGCTGCACACCTAGGAGATACGACATAGCAGACACTGACATTTGTCTTAAGCGACATAGCATGCTAGTCTGCTGTCGCTCGTGTCGAACGACATGTAAGATAAATTTAAAAATTATATTATACGTATACATTTGAAAGGAGTGGTAATTCAAATAGTGTATACATTATCAAAAATTCTCTTTAATAAATAATTAATTGAAGGAAAGGTTCTGTGGGGTCTTTATTAAAAT
Organism: Brachynemurus nebulosus; assembly: GCA_035578155.1. Taxonomy (NCBI): domain Eukaryota; kingdom Metazoa; phylum Arthropoda; class Insecta; order Neuroptera; family Myrmeleontidae; genus Brachynemurus; species Brachynemurus nebulosus. Next base: position 12,725,652 of record JAPWDM010000005.1, read on the forward strand.
GCCGCTGGTTCAGGAATTTGTTGATTATGTTGATTCCCACATTGACCGACCTCTATAGCTCACATTTTTTTTTAAATTACGGATGAATACCCCATTTGCCGGAGAATAGAACATAATGTTTTTGATATAAACTATTTTATTATTTGAACAAGGATGAGGTGGAACAAGGCACATCTAGATCATCAACTCCATATTCTCCGACTATTAGTGACTCTTCATGGATTCAAACTAACTCGATTGACTTATCATCTCAACAAACTACTCATGACTTTCATGGAGGAATAGGAATAAATGTTGAAAGTAGTTTGCCGTTGTATTATACAAAAATGTAGTTCAGTTAAAATAAAAATTTACATTTTTTTTTCAGTAAAAACATATATATTTGAAATATTTACAATCTTAACTTTATTTTCTTTCTTATTCCTAATTCACTTACCTTAAAGTTATAAGCAGCTTTTCGGATGCAGAAACAGCTAGTTTATATTTAATGTCCTGTTTTTCAAGAGCAGGTGATACTAATTCTAACAAAAATTTCAAACAATCAGGGCTCATTCGATAGAATTCTTTAAATTTTGATTCATCTTGCGATAATTCTCTGCTAACTATGGCAGAACTGTGTTGAACATTATAAAAATTGTATGGATGTATCCAATACTCCCTCCTTTTCCTTTTTTTATTTCTTAAATACCAGTACATTTCGATAGTATCTTCCTCACTTGATGAGCTCATGATTAACACTGACTTGAAAAATTCCACTTGTTGTAGTGTCGTTCATGTCGTATCTCTCGTGTCTTAAGACAAATGTCTCCTAGGTGTGCAGATGCCATGTCTTAAGACAAATGTCTGTGTCTCTCATGTCGTATTTGCTGTGTCGTATCTCCTAGGTGTGCAGCCGGGCTAACACTTACCTGTTATATAACATAAAAATTTGATCATTCTGTCACTCAAATTTGCACTTTCTTGCTACGTCATTAAGACCACTGGATCAAAAGTTACAATAAAAAGACATTCTTAGAATTATTAGAAGCAGATTGCTTCCGAGACTACTAAAGTAGCGGAAGCATTGTGATCACTTTTGAAAAATAAAGTCTTTTCCCTCCAAAATAAATTTTTTTACGCATATTTTACGTTTTAAAGCTTCCTGAACAATTTTGGTTTGGTGTCTGTCCGTTCGTCTGTCTGTCCGTCTGTGTGTCGTCAGTTTGCACCAAGTGGCATAACTTCTGAGCTGTTCGATTTTTTTTTAATGAAATTTTCAGAAATTATGCAGTTTGGCTCCTAGATGGTCCCCTATGCATTTAATCGAAATCGGAGTAACGATAGCTACGCCTCTACCATGTCATTCCATTAATATACTAAATTGCACCAAGTGGCATAACTTCTGAACTATTCAATTCTTTTTTATGAAATTGTCAGAAATTATACGGTCTAGTTCCTAGATGGTCCCCTATAAATTTCATTGCATTCGGAGTAATAATATCCACGGCGCGATATCTTATTTACTGCTACTCCCACTTTGCTCAAATTTTTAAAGTATTTTAGGGGTTAGTTTCTAAAATATTTTTGCTATTATTTTATAATTTAACCTTTAATTATTTTGAGTTACAACAATTTTTTATGAACTTTAAGGTGAAAATATAATTTCACGGTATATACATTTGGTAAAATACTGTTTTAAAGTTTTTTACGAGTACGAGGAAGCTGTGTGCCACACCCCATTGGCAGCGTATTTTCTGCTTCTAAACGTTTACTGGCGTTATATATGCGCGTCACCAAGATGTAACCAGGACCCGCTCTAGGGAGGGGCAACCTGGGCATTTGCTCGGAACGACAAATTTTAAGGGTGACATTTCCGTAAAATTCAAAACAAAGAAGAAGAAGAGAGGGTGGCATTATTACAACTGACGAGTAAAAAAAAAAAGTTTCCGCTTTCGCCGGGGCGGAATTTTTATTCTTGCTCGGGGCGACGTAAACGCTAGAGCGGGCGCTGATGTAACAATGCCAAATTTCAAATTCCTACATTACATAGTGTTCGAGAAAAGCCTCCGTAACGAACGGACACGCAAGTAATCTTATAAGGGTCTCGTTTTTCCTTTTCATGTACGAAACCCTAAAAAGCAACTATTAATAAAAATTTCTTATCTTGTTACTTTAATATTGTCTTATATGTATTAATATTTCTGAAAATTAATATTTTCAGTTATTTTAAAAACTTTCAATAATTTTAATCCATTGACTCCATCTTCTCAAATTTCATGTAATTATAATTTATAATATTTATGGTATATTTCCCCTGTCTCTTACACCGCATAACCCTTTAAGTGTTATTTTTACCCTTTTATTTTTTTATTTTTACAAACATGTGTTACAAATGTTACAAAAACACTTCTCTATCAAAGGGTTAGTTGTATATTTATATTGTATTATTAAGGTCATTAAACACACTTGATTAATAATTTATTGCAATTTTACAATATTATTAACGAATAATGAAGAACTGATAATTGGACATGGTAATTTTAAATTTTTTGTTGTAACTATATGAAGAATATTTAAAAACTGCAAAAATTTAATTTCTGTGTGTCACCATTTAGTCACGTCAATATCGTTTTAATGCAAGATTTAAATACGGTTATTAATACAAGAACGTATTTAAAACCAAGTCTCATTCTGTCTATGAATTAATGACACACGAATACTAACTGAACCAAAAAAAGTTCGGACCCTTGAAGTCTCGTTTCCTAATTTTTAAATTTCTTTATTTTATTTACTTTTTTTACTTTCCTATAAAGTTCGAATAGCAATTTAATCGAATTTTGAGCGTATTAAAAATATAAATCTCCACCCTTTCATTTCTTTTTAAATTTTCTACAACGATAGTTTTTAAATTATGCACAAGAAATTAAATAAATTTTCAATTTAAATTAACTTTTTGATACTCGAGAATAATTGTGCTGTATTCTAAAACATGTCCACTTACATTCATGTCGCAGGCATTTCGTAAGTCTAGCCATTATGGAGAAGGTCCTTATTTGCAGGATGTCCCAAAATTCCGAGAATATAGAGCTACCACGTATTCTAGAATTCAAAAAATATGATTGGACTTATAATTAAATTTGTTACCTGCGCATTTCAAAGAATGCCACTAGGGCCCGCTCCAGGGGGCGGGCAAATTCTTAAGGCGGCATTTTAGTAAAATTTGTAAAAAGAGGGTGGCATTTTATAATTGACGAGCAAAAAAAAGAAACATTTGCCCCGACGAGCAAAAAAAATGTTTTACACCGGTGCGGAATTATTCCTTTTTGCCGGGGTGGCGTAAACGCTAGAGCGGGCCTTGATGCCACTATTTTCTATAACCAAAGAAACCCAAACACAATTGAAGAAGGGTTGAAACCACCTCCCACCCCAGGTAAATTTGTTCAGAATTTTCTTAAGGATAATGATATGGCTCAAGATTTTTTTAAGTGAAAGATTTATTAATTATCTTCATTTTTTAGTTCTTGTAAAAATTTCATATTTAGCATAGTTTCGGAGGAAAAAAATGTCTGGGTACCCAAATACTGATAATCGATATTGTTAGAAATAATTTAGTGTTATTCCAGAATTTAGCTGAAGCATTTTAGGCATTTTATGAAAACGTCCAGATCGTCAATTCGCTTACGGCGTACACGGTTATCGATATTGTAGCGATTGTAGCTAATATTTTAAGCTCGCCGGCGCTATCGGTTCATTCCATTCTCATATCGTTTATATTAACATCTACCTCTATAGATATCTAATACATATATAGCTAAATATAATATAAATTAAATCAAATGTATTTTTAAACATCAATATATTTTACCTGTTATCTTTAAAATTCAATTTCAAATTAGAAATACGAGATATGTGTTGGTACAATACAATAGAGTTTTATATATCTACAGATAAAAAAAAGAACGTAAAAAAAAAAATGGTTAACAAGCTACAATATATTTGAAAACTGTATAATTTATAAATTAAATGTTATTTTAAATATACTTTTAAAATCAATTTTTTGTTTTCAAAATATGTACGTATTTGATATCTGATTTTTGTTATTATTATTTTATCATGATGTTACTTAAATTAAATAAATTTAGTAGGTATTCTTTTATAAGAAACACAATTCACAAGATCTGTAAACTAAATGTGATTGATTCGACAGAAGTCTTTTTTCAGTGCTTTTACATGCTTAATTTTAGTAAAAATAAACAGAACGACTTCGAAAACCTATAATTTGCCTTCAGGTTCATCATATGGAAAAAATTTTTTGTCTCAAAATGCCAGACTTTTTGCTGCCATAAGTACAATAGATAAGGTTACAAAAAACAGAAAAAGAAAAAAAGTCTTAGATACCAACATCAAAAAAGTGAACCCTAGGAATTTACAAAATATAAATTATTATACTAAACTATGTTGATAAAATTGAACATTATTTAGAATTATACCGTATTTCGGAAAATCTGTCCCATAGATGGCGGCAGCTGTACCTACCAGTGGGCAGTGAATATATACATATCACAGTATTTTGAGCCGCTATATTGTAGGACGAGTTAACTCGTCTTAATCACTTAAAGAATTAACTCATGGTGTATCAAGTTCCATAAGAATATTGTAGTTTTTTCACTTTTACCATAGAAAAAAAGTTAGAACAGATTTTTACAGGGAAAAAAGTAGTACAAAACACGATAAAAATGAAGCAGAAATTCGTATTGGTAATTTAACTGATTTCAGAACCATAGTAACAATGTATTAAATATTAATATGAATTATACTATTTTATTCGTTAAATTATCTTATCGTATTACACTTGAGTTTTATATTTTTTCTCAATAAATTTGTGTTTACTACAATTCAAATTTCTTGCCTGAAAGCAATTTAACTTTAAGAACTGTCAACCCAAAAACGCTTCAGTTTCATTGTCACGTTTTTGTTAGTTCACAGTTCTTCTCGAGGCAACAAAAATAGTTTTTTGCCAAAGTTTTTTCTCAAGTTCAAAAGTTTTCGCGACATTTTTGTACACCATTAGAAAGAAGAAAAAAAATCGCATAAAAAGTTTTTAAAGCATCATTCTATGTAAACTGATTTCCGAGGAGAAATAATTTTTACAAACGGAAATTCGCTATGTTATGCAGAATGCTGCGACAGGGATATTTATTAATTAGTATCGTAATTAATAATAAATTAATAATCATTAACTCGTGGATGAAGTTAATTTATCTTTATTCGTATAATTTAAATTATAAAAAATTATTATTACATAATATTATGGTTATTTTTTTAATCAGCTCAGAGTCGAAACCAAAACAATAATCATTTATTTCCATTAGTAAACTTATTAAATCTAAAAATTAAATCCATTAATTATTAATAAAGTTTTTTTTTTTTTTTCATTTCATTTATACGAATATGATGGGTCGCATAATCATTGCGGAAAAAATGAAAAAAAAATTTACCCCGATTTTTAATTTTAAAATGTTATTACCACTGGTATAACGGATCCCGCCTCCCGCCCACGACAGGATATTACCGTAATATCGTTTTCCCAGTGCTCGTACAAGTTAGTTACATTATATAATCACACAAAATCATTAATTTTCCATTTGCACAATCAAAATAAAAACAAAATATAGTTTTAATATTTTAATACCTTCATAATTACATTCTATAACACTATTAATTCATTTCATGACAACAAAATCCCTATATATCTGCGCGTATAAAGCTTTAGATACGTACCATATATTTTTAACTACTAAAAACATTCGGTGTAAATCTTATACTCCTGTCGCAGCATCTTACTTAAAGAAGGGGTCAGGTTAATTCGTACAAAAAAAGCATGTTTTCGTTATTTTTTCGTGACGACACAGTTAAAATCTGTTTATTAAAACCAGTGGTACATTAAAGTATGACACTCGGAGAATATTGTATAAAATTTTCACGAAGAAATATTGAAAAATAGAGTAATGGCAGCAATTATTCGGACGTGTCTCGGAAAAAAGTAGAATTGCGGTGCCCCTCATAACTTGGTGCTGGATCATCCGAAATAAAAAAATTAAAGTTTATTCGTTAGATAATAGTTTTTCTCAGGTAACGCTGGAAGGGTTTTTCGAAATTTCAATTTTTCACTTTTTTGGAACACTTTCGAAAGGAAAAACACGATTTTTTGCGAAAAAAATTGGCTAATTTGTTATTGTAAAATAAAAATTATTAACAAATTTGAAAAAAACTCTCCAGCGTTACCTCGTAAATTATGTACAGAAATAGTGTTCAAAATGTCAAAAGCATCGGTGCTGTAGTTTTGAAGTTATGAGGGGCACCGACTTTGAAAACGTGAGCTGTGGGGAAAACGCTTTAAAGTTTTGAACACTTAAAAATTCTTGTATAAAACTGATATAGAATGCTTACTGCTAAACTAAATTTTGTACCCTACACTGACAAAATATACAGTACAGGTATAAACACGTTTATACTTGCATTGAAATTTCTATAATTTAACTGAGAGAGAGAGATACGTAGAGAGCGAAACATCTGCCAGGTAAAAACAAAAATGCTTATAACTTCGTCAATTTTGCTCCAATCAACTTGAAATTTTGAGACAATATTCTTGAGATATTATGCATTCGGTTAAAAAAATAAAAAAAAGCAAAAAAAATTATTTTAATACCTTACCCCGCCCTTAACAGAACGAATTTTCACTTCTGGATTTCGTAACTTATTTTTCTTACAAAGTGTAATTTAAGTTTCCTCGAAAATTAGTTTACAAAAAGTAATGACAAAAAATCTGTCTTGTACCTTTGAATATTTTAAATTTTCTCTAGAATCAGTTTACTTAGAACAGTGATTCAACAACCCACGTTAAGTAATTTTTTCCACTCTTTCCAAAGGCATAAAAAGAAATGCATTAAATTTTGACAAAAAAAGTTTTTTAAAAAAATTCCCCTAAAAAATATTTTGAGTATTGGGCGTGTCTGGTTGAAGAACTCGTTCAAACAAAGGTTTGGAGTTTTCAACGTTTTCCCAAATTACACAAAAATTGGATTAATAGGAATCAAAAACGAAATTCTTAAGTAAACAAAATATTTTATTCCGAAAACTTCTCTGTCAATAGGTAAGGAACCATAGGTAAAGTAGGTTGCATAGGATAATCGACTGTAAATTTCTTTAATAGAGCCAAGTTTTGATTGAAACTTTTGACTGAACAAAATTTATTTGTTTAGATCGAATAATCTGTAATATTGCTGAATATAATCTGTAATAAATTAGAAAATTGTTCAGCTCTATCTATTCATATTATGTTTCCCTTTAACAAAAATCAGACATAAACAATTTTTATATTTAACAAAACAATTTATAATATTTAACAAAAATCAGACATAAACAATTTTTCATAAAGATATAAACAATTTTTATTTAACAGTCTAGACGATAATCTTTCTTTTCCAAAAATGTAAGAAACAACCGTTGATTTGTTTATAGCCCATTGGGCCAAAGTCTAATAAAATGTAATTTATATGTCCTAAGTAGCCAGAAATACCCGTTATTTTACGTGTATGTATATGTATATTCATACTTTTGTTTTCTAACGTACAGAAAGTAATATTAACTATAAGTATTATACTGTTGCAAAAATCATAGACTGATTAAAAACACCATCTAAATAACACCATACTGCAACATTTGAAGTTACAATTCTACGGCAAAATAAAAGCCTATAACTAAGCTTTACGATACTTAACGTACAAGATTATAATTTGAATAAAGCGTTTTTTTTTTGCGTTTTATTTTATTAATAGGATGCATTGATATAGAAGAATATGGATGGAGACCATTTCTTAAGAGAGAGACAAGATATAATATAATATGATATGTTAGAATGAATACGTATATTCCTTTGAATGTACCACAAAAAATAAAAACAAAAGAGTAAATATACACGATAACACGTGCAAATAAGCACTAAACATCCAGTCCTACAAAAAATTAAATTTAAAAAAATATTAGATAACGCAATACATCGTAAATATAATATTTGGGTAAGTAAATATTGTATTTATCAATAAATGCAACCATTTCTAGCGAAAATTTGTTAATTTTTCTAAATTTTTCATTTAAAAAAACAGGTTTATAATAAGCGTAAAAATACCAATTTTGACATTACACAAAGTAAAGGAAAGATCGAAAAAGGAATCATTCTACATAAATAAGGAATTCGTTTTTTAGTTAAAATATGTGATAATAACGACAAAAATTTTAAAAATATTGTAAAAAATAAAATTATGTAAAAATCAAAATATAGGTTAGTTGGACCCTTCATTTCAGTAGCGTCTTATATGTAAAATTAATGAGCATATAAAAATTTAACTTCAAGATTATGTATTTTGTTTGTATTTATTTATTTATTAATAAAATGATAATTTAATAAACATATAGTTTTATTTATGTTTGTGTCTACTTTTATCAAAAAGATATGTCTTATTAGTGATGGAAAATTATAAACCAAAACGTAATCTTTTTAAAGAAATAGTTATAAATTGTAAATAATCGATTAATTTGAGCAATTTTTGTTTTGAGTTTATAGTAATTTATAATATTCTTTAAGCAGCGTTAAAAAATGCAATAATTTAGTAGACAAGTAAGAATTCGAAAAATTAATTGATAAAATAGTCGAACAGCATTCTTAAGGAGTTGATTATTGAATTAAATAGAAAAGATATTAAAAATAATTAATTAATTTTTTTGTTTTTATATAAAAATCACAATTATAATAAAAATATACTAAATATATTGTTTTAAAAGCAATGGCAATGTTTTAATTAAATTAACACCGCTACTGTTTGTTGACAAAATGACGTCATTCATAATACGCACGTTTAATATTCATAATATGTTGATCAGTATTTTGGCAAATGCTCCTTCCTTTACAATATTATATACCTCTCCTTCTTCCATGATAGGATGTAAAATAAGTGTAGTTTTCTCTGTAGAGTAAATGGTGGTTTAAACTTAAGAAGATATAAAAATATATTCTAACTTAAGAAAGTATAACAAAGTCAGCTGATTTTAATCTAACGGAAATCTACACGGAGAGAAAATTCCTATAAAAATTACTGTGCTCAGCACTACAATCGACGTGTAAAAGGCGAACATATTCAATTCTGTAAGGTAAAAATATAAAGATTATAATTAATCATAAAAAATTTAAAGGATGGAATGTTCTTTTCGTAATATTATCTTCGTAAAATTTGTAAAACAGCACAGCAAAAAGTTCCATTACCGACAAAAAAATAATTTTTAATTGTTTTTATTAAAAAAATTACCATGCTAACATGCTAATAATAGAAAGAAAAAAAACAGAAAGAAGGTTGGTTGTGTTGGGAACGCTGTAATGAAATGTACCTCAATCAGCGAGTTACATGCGAACCATAGGTGTCGACTGTGGAAGAAACTTTGTCAGACAGTTCGCACCAAGCACCTTTTTTTATCAGAATGTGTTACAAGCAGCTAGCACAACTAGTAGTCAGTTTCTTTTACACTCTCTTAGGATGATGTCATCGTTTAATTCATCTTTTTGTTATTTACCTATCTTTAGTATATGTATTAGAATATATTGTTGGCAATCATTTTTGTATACATGTTTTTACAGGTACAGTGCAACCAACATAAGGTCGCGGTCAGATGCGCAAATGAAAGAGTACGACAACAAGAATTAAACTATAATATATATGCATAAGAGTGTGATAAGAGTTGTGTTAGTAGCACCACATTAAATTTTACCATGCTAGCACATATTTTTTATTTTAGTCGTCGATCGCGCACGGATTATAGGGGAGCATGGTAATTTTTCTGAAATTTTCTCTACAAAAAAGGATTTTTCTCTCCGTGTAGTAAATGAGTCATATCTTTTTTGAATTCTTCAAAGCTTTATCTTAATGTGAACAAAATTTACTTATTATGGTGGTAGAGCTGGTGAGATTTAAAAACATTACTATTCAAACATTATTAGAAACAATATTTTATTAAATGCATCAAATATTGAAAAGCTTTTTAATAATAATTTACGAAAAAAATTTCAGTGACAACCTATGTAGATTCATGAATCCCATAAAAATGTTGTAGTTTTTCCACTTCACTTCAAAAAATCAATTTTAAATTGTTTATAATCTATTTAAGGTACCATCACAGTGTGATCTGCTGAAAAATAGACAAATTTTCGCGATTTTTTTTCGGATGGATAGGATGGGGAAATGGGGATGAATTTTTTTTACGATTAATACCACTATTTAACAATACAAAAATATTTTTTTATTCATTTTTATTTCTTTTTAATAATTATTATAATTTTTTGAAAAAAGTGTCTTCAAAAAAAGGGCGGAAAACGATACACACGATTGCGGCCGTAGTTTTCATCCGAGAAAAAAAAATCAAATACATAGACTATAAATCCTTAGGTAAGCCGCTATGTACCTATGGGAGCTTTTTTCTTTTGAAATCTTCCTATTTTCTCATACGAAAAACTATAAAAAATTTTGTACTTTTTATTCAAACCGCCGCCATCTTTTTAAATTTCAAGAAAAAAAAAGCTCCCATTGGTACATAGCGGCTTACCTATAGATTGATAATCTATTTGATTTTTTTTTTCGGATGTAAAACTGCGGCCGCAATCGTGTGAACCGTTTTCCGCCATTTTTTAAAGACACTTTTTTCAAAAAATTTTAATAATAATTATAAAAAATAAATAAAAAAAAAATTTTTGTATTGCCAAATAGTATAGTATTAATCGTTAAAAAAAGTTCATCCCCATTCCCCCATCCTATCTACCCGAAAAAAAATCGCGAAAATTTGTCTATTTTTCGACAATCCGGTTAGATCCTAACTGGAGTACATAGTTTAATCGTGTTATCGTATAATAGAATTATCGGAATAATCTGTAATAAAAAATATTATCGGCTAAACTGAAAGATTCCAAAATATTAGTCGAAACGGAACGGCATTTATGATCGCTTTGAAGAGATCAAATTCATTTTAGAAATCGGATTCAAAACGATTCTTAAAATATTTCTCCAGTCATAATTCCTTTTTGAATATCATTCTAAAGATGTCTTCCAAGGTGATATAACCCGTTAAGGTTCTCCTAATTAGAACTTCTAGAATTAAAAAATTTTCACACAACGGAATGACAGGCGGTTCCCTTGAAGACTGACCGCTCCAGTACAATCCGCTCCCTCACCCTATATAATACCTAATTTACCTAATAACGGGGTAAATCACCCAATTTTACTCGATTATCTATGCATAATTCCAATCTGACTAAGCAACCCGATGTTACCCTATTTATTACCGACCGACATAGTACAACAGCACAAGCGGTGTTTTTATTATTATTTCGGTACACAGTTGGTATAAAATACGTACCGTAAAACCGTCTAGACCCGGACACTTTTTTACATTTTTTGATATAATTTTATGTTTATACATGTTTCCTTCATAGATATCACCAATAAAAGTATTACCATTAGAAAGAGCGTATATTATTTGTTATATTCCTGACCCATTTGTTTCATTATAAGTAAAAAAATAAAAAATAATCAGTAAGTGTTCGGGCCTACACCCCAAATCCGTCTTGACCCGGACACTTACTTAGATAATGTAACAACATGCAAAATAACCTCTCCCGCCGGGGTTAGGACAGTGTTTTATATCGTCTAATGTCTTTGAACCTGTCAAAGGCTTCAAAACATTTTGTGGGAAGGGAGAGGGGTCAATACATAGTATTCCTCTCTATAAAGTAAACATGCGATATGACACCAGGAGGCATAAGCCGCGTAATTCTGGCGGAAATATAACGTATGGATAGTGGAAGTTACAGCCAGTGTGAATCGCGGCCATAGTGTCATAAACTGATGTGTCCGGGTCTAAACGGATATATGTATATAGCATGTATTTTTTTTATATATACATCGATATAATATGGCAATTGTGACGAAAATTACATGTCTAAGTTAGACACACATTTTATTTCTTTGAAAAACTGGAGAATAGTAATCCTGTAAAATGAGATAGTAAATGTTGAAATCCGTAGTTTTTATTGGTACAGCTGTTTAGAGGATGTTTTTCTCTCTCTAATGACGTCAAGAACAAATGTTTATTGTAGCAGGTTAATGTAGAAACTACTTAGTTTGAAGATTGGTGCAAAGTGTCCGGGTCTAGACCCCCTGTCCGGGTCTAGACGGTTTTACGGTACGTACGTACTTAGATAATTTTGAAACAACTGTTATATTCAATAATTATTTCTTATTTAGTATGTGCATTTCATATATGTATGTATACATGTAGATTACAGTGACTCTGTATAGATAATATTCCCCTTTTTTTGAGTAAATCTAACTACGATGGTTTTTTGTCTTTCTCGTTGCGCCTTTAATGTTGCACTGTAATATATGTGTATAAAATTTATACACGTAGAGGTAGCTATATAACAAATATGTGTATCTATGTAACGTCTGGTGACGATAAGTTTTATGGAAGAATCTAATTAATATGTAAATATATACAGTGTGCTTAAAAACCACCACAGTGTAATAAAAGCAAAAATTCATAATATTCCCTAATAGGTTACATCTATATTCTGTTATATGTATGTGTTTTTGACAGAATAAGATCAACGCTATATGATTTACTGCAATTTATTTTAGTCTTTTGTTATCCAGTTTTATTGGATATGACGATAATTTCAGGCCACCCCATATTTCATTTCAAAATAATGATCAGTCTGTTTAGTATACAAAAATTACGAGTATAGACTAGATTAGTCGTTAAAATATTTTGTATTTACTGTTAAGTCATTTGATTTTCTGCAAATAAACAATAATACGTACCTACATAAAAATTTATTCGAAGGTAATATTGTTACAGCTAACTTTAGAGATAGCTTTTTTCCGTTGGAATATTAGTACAATTGCAAAATTAGTAAACAATTGTATTATTCTACCTCTAATTTTTTTAAAAATTCGTAGCTTGTTCGAAGTACCCCATTTGTCAAAATTCGTTAAAAGATCTTGGCTGTGTGCTTTCGATAAAGGTTTCCTTTATCACCCTACATTTTTTGTTTTATAATCAGACTCTTTTGCAATTACCTACTTCTAAACTTAATATTTTGAAATTCTGCACAAAATCAATTTCTTATGGTTCTTCGTACCACTCTTCTAACAACTCTAAAGTAGTTGTATTCATATTTCAGTAGCATATCTAATATCCACACCTTGAGGCCTTTCTATAAATACCTATATTGATAATTTTAAGAATAGGTACTTCAATTTGGAACCTCTTTTGCGACCCCAGGACCGTGGAGAACAATTTTAAACTCACGTTCATTTTTTTCTGAATCATTAATTTATTTTCAGCTTTGGGATCGATCCACTTGGAAAATTTCCATCGAAATTTCCATCGAAGACAGTTTTTAGAGATGGAAAAATAGTGTTTGTACTTTCTTAAGCTTCAAAAAGTCTCTATACCACAGACCAGTGAACATATTATATATTATATTATATAGACTGATAATACAAATGTGTAATTGAAGCAGTCAGTTACGACCAAGTTCCGACCTCAATAGTATTATGGTATATAGTAATGAATTCGTATCCGTAGTTACGTTTTCAAATAATTATTGTCAAAATATAATATTGATAATATAATGTGTAAATTCATAATATTTTTGATAATATTGATAATATAATATTGATAATAAAATTTTGAAAGAATAAAAGTGGTATTTGCTTTATTTTCAAAATACGTACAAATTATGTCCTGCAAGAATTATACTCGCATTTGCTCTAAAATTGACATTATATTATTTCATTAAATTTCACCCGTCTCACCCTTGTTACCTGCTTCAAAAAAAAAATGCCTAGAAACTGGTTTTACGCTTTGTTATTGTATAATATAATAGTGTTCATTGGTCTGTGCTCTATACAAATTTTCATCAAAAATCGATTCAGTGGTTAAACCGTAAAAAGCTAGTAAACAGACAAACAAATGCACTTCAACAAAATAAGGAAAAATTTTGTGAAAAGCACACAACCAATGTACTTAATGGATTTCGACAAATGTGGTATCTATCTATAGAGGATGACACCAGTGGTAGCCTAACGGAGTCCGAATTTTGAAATGCGGTTTTGTTCCTGAGTTACGGATTTTCAAATTTCAAGTTGTCTATGACAATATTTTCGAATAAATAAAACAAATATGCAATACCACGAAATAACGCACGTATCAGTTTGTAAAATTCATTTACACTAATTATTACATTTGGACCTTCAATTTAAACACAAAAAATTAACACCCCTAATTTCTTTTTAAAATACTGTAACAGTTAATAAAGTTCACTCGAGGTCCACATAAAAATGCAAAAAAATCTTCGGTTGTGCTCCGTCTTCTCATTATAAAGCAACGATATCTACCTATATTATATACTTTCAAACATTGTGTACTTTCTCACCAGTATAAAATGATTTTATAAAGGGGGTGGCATATTTCTATTATCTGATATTAATCTGACTGGCCTCCATTAAAAATATTTATATACAGTTAATAAAAAGTAATGTCTTTTTTTCCGTAGGCAAAGGGACCAACATTAAAAATTAGTTAAATCTTTTTCACTTCATGCATCACGTATACATTTAGGGGTCATTTAACTATATTTAAAACTAATAATTTTTTTTTTTTTGTTACTTTTTATAATAAAAAAATTTAATGACTCATTAAATTGTTTTCTTTGTACAATTTTCTAGAAATTTTTTTTTAGGGAAAATGTAGACGACTATATGGTTTTCAACATTATTGTCCAACCCTTTTGTCGTCTTAAAATTTTTGCAACTCTCCTACTGATGAGCTGATGCAAGACCAAGACTTGGCAGTCTTGGTCTTGGTCTTGTTCTTGCATTAAGAATCTTGGTTTTGGTCTTGTTCTTGCATTAAGAATCTTGGTCTTGGTCTTGCTAGAGCAGTTTGAGTCTCAGTCTTGGTCTTGGTCTTGCAAAATGCAGTCTTGGTATTGGTCTTGGTCTTGGTATTGCTAAAAATCGTGCACTTTCTTGCATTTTTTAACTAGCGAATTTTTTCCTTTTAAACTCAGAATTTTCTCTCTTTACGGTATTAACTATAGTTTCAAACTATTTCAATAGTTTAGCAAGAGTCTTGCTTTTTTCTTGCTTTTGTCTTGGTCTTGCTCACTTGAGTCTTGGTATTGGCCTTGCAGTCATACTTATAGTCTTGGTCTTGGTCTTGCTCTTAGTATACACAGTCTTGGTCTTGCTCTTGGTCTTGCAAAAAATGCAAGACCAAGACTAATTTTGCTCATCACTAAACTCTCCTACGAAGATCCAACTAAATATTGTACTCATAATTAATCTCGTGACATGGTGAGTGAATACAAAGAAGGCAAAATGGCAACGCGTGCGCAGGTCCAATCCAGATACATACTTTTTTTCCGAAGAGGTTCAAGGTAGACAGCATAGCAATTTTCAAATAGCAACCAAAATATGTAAAAATTGTTTTTATTATTTAGATGGTGGTGTTTAGTTAGTAAATGGCACCAGTTTAAAAAAAAAATCAATGAAAATCGATGAAAAAATCCACTTTAATTCATTTATAAAAAATTTACTTATTCACTAATTTGGAAAATCGTAAGTACCGCTCTAGATAATCAATCCAAGAAGCCTTAGATAAAAGCGTAAGTTAATCGGATGCAAATTGTTGTAGTTATCATCCTTTTGGATATCATTCTAAAGATTCATAGATACATAACTTAAGCCAATAAAAAGGAGAATTCATTTTTCTCCCAAAGTGATGTAATTTCCTGGCTAAAGGAGATAGAATATGCTTAACAGAAGCCTTATTTTACACGGATCTATTCCAATTTTTGGCTATTGATTGAAGACAAATTTTGTCAGTTCGTAGGTATATTATTATTTTGGTAGTTCACTTAAGACGTACTTACGAAATTAAAAACATGTTTGTGTCCAAAATTATAACACACAATACGATTTTGATAAAAAACTGATTATTAAATTTTCTGTTACGGATTATAATTTCCCATTTTGTTATCGTCAACATGACTTTTATTATGAATAATTTTAATCTAACATAACAATTACCATTTTTAAAGCTCCGTTTTTGTTAAAGTATAAAAATCATTTATCGATTATTATTAACTTATTAAAGTTTTTATTTATCTGAAATATTCAAATCGCTAAGAGAGAAAATTAATTATCGTGTCCTGAGGCCAGGATAATTTTCTTGTATACAAACAATTTATTTCCTATAACAAACAATTTGAATCAATTAACATAAATATTTTTGTATCACAAAATCGCCTGTTTGCCCGAGCTAATTGTCATAATATTATAAGATTTCTTGCTTCTTATAACTTTATATAGAACAATTTATTATATAGATAAATAATCTCCTATTTACATGCAAGTAAGTTGTTTATATTTGATTTACCGTAAAGCGAAGTGAATCGGCACGCATTCAGATTTCTCATTCTACTATTTTTGTATTTTTTTTACGAGTACTTATTCTTTAATATATTAAAAATTTATGAGCATGGTTATTCTATTATAGTAACTAAAATTTCTGAAAATATTTCTGGTTTTTGAAAAAATGAAATAATGTAATTAGTACTTTAAAGTAAATTAGAGTAAAAAAAGACGATAAAAGAGTGAATTGAGACGATTAGTAGGGTTAATGAAAATTACAACTGAAATCTTAAGTTTATAATGTGTAGAAATGTTATTAATGCATTTATAAAAATCTCGAATAACTTGATAACCTTGAAAGTGTTTTGTTCTGTGTCCCGATACACCCTTCATGCGTCCCTAATCACCCCATAATCGTCCCTTGATACTTGATATAGCGTATCTATTAACCCCTCTTGTTAATTGTTAATTTAACACCAATTTCAAGTCTTCACGATTAAAAAAATAGAAGCTAGTAAAAGTTTTGCAATTTTCCTTTCTCATACATGTTTCAAAACAAACAAAAATTCGATTAAACAACTATTCATAAGAACACCAAAATAAATTCTTTTTAGATAGAGTTTTAAAAAACAAACAATAACACTGGTTGAAGACGTTAATTTAAATTGATTTTTTAATATTTTTCATCCAACTTTAAGCTTAGTCAAGAAGAAATAATGTTCGTCTTTACTTAGCCTTTTTAAACCATATTCATGAATATCTTCCTTCTTTTTGTCTCAATTTACTCTTAAATCTCGATTCGTCCCATTTTACGATACTAACGTTAATTTACGTTCACTTAGAGATTATAGATTACAAATTAGTAAAAAAAATATATCCGTTCTTTTTATATAAAACTATAAAATTTTTATCAGTTAACGTATTGGTATTATTTATTATATTTGCTGAAAGCAAAACAACTTACCTGCTTGTTGTTATTTATTTAAGAGTATATAAAACTTAAAACTGATTTAATATCGAGAAACGCTTTTAACTAAATTATCCTTTAAATTTGAAAAAAAAAGTATTAACATTCTCATAAATAATTCAAATTATACGCGTTAAGTAACTGTTTGTTTTCTTTTTTCTTATTTAAGAGGAACACCACCGTAACAACCGAATTTTTTTTTCTTTTTGGGGATGAAAGAAGAGTTATTTAGAAACCTTACCAACAGATCTAATTCATCTCACTTTTATAGCTGTTAATTTAAAAAAGAAAATTTAACGTGATGACGTCATCACGTATAGGTGTCAAATGTTTCTAAGTCATAAAAACCATATCTTTACATTTATAAGTACGAAATTTATAGCTACTCATATAGGTTTCTAATATTAAATGGTTTTCCGATCCGATATTGTTTTATTGTCTCTAAACAAATATTTGGACGAATTCCTGGCCCATGACAATTTGATGGTTCATTTATCCCACAGCTTGGTCTTGATTCCGTCTTCGAAATTACTGTTAAAAACCTCAAAAATTACTTCTTTTTATCTTTCTTTACCTTTCTTTATTAGGTAATTATTGGGGAATTTTGAGTTGTTTAACAACTAATTTTCTCTTATTGTGTAACTGAAGTATTACTGTTAATCACTGGATTCGTTAAAAGTAATCTGCTTCAATGCACGTTTAAAAAAAAATAAAATATTTTGATTTGCAAGTGCTCCTAACAAACTCATTAGTGCATGTATAGTGTCAGACATAAATATGAAAACACTTAGTTTTTGTATTTTCAGGCGTACACGGAGAGGAAAATCATATAATTTTTGTAGATAAAATTTCAGAAAAATTACCATGCTCTCCTATAATGCGTGCGCGATCGACGACCAAAGTAAAAATATTTTACGATCATGTAAATATTATTAAATTGAAACGTAAAAGTATTAGTCATGGCTTCATAAAAATTGTAGTGCTAGCATGGTAAAATTTAATGTGCTAACACAACTTCTATCACACTCTTATGCATATATGTTATAGTTTAATTCTTGTTGTCGTACTCTTTCATTTGCGCATCTGACCCGCAACCTTATGTTACTTGGGCTGTACGCACTGAGGAACAATCGATGCATACAAAATGATTGGCAACAATATATTCTAATACTGAAGATAGTGAAGTAACAAAATGATGAATTAAACGGTAACCGTCCTGTAAGACATTCTAATGAATACCGTTTAGTGGTTGCACATCACACCACACCAGCCTGGCTATGTGACCTTCATGTATGATTGTGTTGATACCTTCTGCAGCCTGTCTGGCTATGTGACTTCTCTTTCTTTCTTTCTACTATTAGCAGATAGCATTTGAAATATTATAAGACAGCATGGTAATTTTTGTAAGAAAAACAATTAAAAAATATTGTTTTGTCGGGAATGGAACTTTTTACTGTGCTGTTTTACAAATTTTACGGAGCTAATATTACAGAAAGAATATTCTATCCTTTAAATTTTCTATAATTAATTATAATTTTTAAATTTTTACCGTACAAAATTGAATGTTTTGCTTTTACACGTCGATTGTAGTGCTGAGCACAGTAATTTTTCGATGAATTTTCTCTCCGTGTAGGCAAATCTCATTTATCTTCATCTTCTACAACATGCCTGCACCGATTGTAAGACCGTAAAATCGCTCAAAAATGAAGAATGGCAAAGCAACCTCAAATTCGAGTCCTTTCTAATGACATCATCATACATAATTTTATTCGGAATTCTATTTGTAGAATAAGTAGTTATGTACATAAAATTGTACCTCGCGAAACATATCTTGCACTATCACTTTTTTGATTATCACTGCTGTACCGCAGACTATATTTAATGAGTGATGATGATGCCGCACGACTGTTTAAAAAAAACCCACGAACAGTTTGCTGGTCCACAGTCCACACGATTCATACAACCATTCTCTGGACCGAACAAGCATGTGCATACAATACACCTATTATTCACATTTTCTCATATGTATTAGTGCATATGCATCTTGGCCCGTCTGTTACTTTAGGCCATTTTTGTTGTACATACATATATATTATTAAGTACATGTTATTTTGAAAATTGAACCAGGTAAGCAGGTGCAAACATTTTAAAAATGTCTGAGTCACTTTCAAATATAATAATACGTATTTATTAAAAAGTAAAATAACCATCAGCCTGCACTAATGCGTGTATTCTTTTTTTTTATATAGTGTGTCCACAAAAGAATATACGCCACTAAAAAATTCTTTTCAAAAAAACTAAAAAGTCTGCTGTTTAATAGCGAACTAAAACACAATATTAACCCTAGAATCATACGTACACGTCAAAACGACGAACGAACTTCTCTACCTGCTCCAATACTACAACTTGTCGGTACCTGCTTGCTGTGAGATTTCTGTTATCTAATCTATTTGTTGTTATAACACATAAGCCGTATTTATTTTGTTTATAGTCGTATATTGTCGTTTTGTTTGTATTGAAATAGTGTCCGTCAAAAGAACGTCGATGTATGATTACGCAATGTTTTTCTTTTTAAAGATTTTGTACTTCACATATAAAAGTTTTCCTAATTTTTCTAAAATTTATTAAGGATATGGATGTTATAATTAATTTATTCAATGATTATGATAATGTGAAAGATGATTACAGCTGTTTGACTTATAGAGACAACATAATACTGAAGTTTTAATATATTGAATCGAAAACTAAAGAATGCGTTTCAAGTGACTTAATAAAAGATTAACAATTTATTTTGTGGAAAATATTTTAATTTTTTATTATTTTTTGAGATTTTATTCGAAAAATTACTAACAAATTTTAAAAAATTTACAAATGTGCCTAATTAGGAAATAACTACATATCTATAGGAATATTTATGACTGAGAAATTTCACATTCTGTAAAGTCACTCATAATAGTTCATAAATTAATTATTTGAAACACATGTTTTATGATAGAAATTTCACATTCTGTAGTCACATATGTCCACTGACTCATAAGAGTTCATAAATTAATTATTTGAAACACATGTTTTATGATACAATTGATGTATTTATCTATTTTTTAACTCTCCGTAAAAAGTCCATCCGTCAAAACGACGTCGATGTATGATTAATGTTTCTCGTAGACCAACGTATGATTCTAGGGTTAACGGTGAACAGGGTTAAACATTTTTGAATACCATGCAGGACACGAAGAATTACCAAAAATCGAAATATTGTCCGCCTCTCACACAAAGGTACTTCTTGAATCCTCTATTGTTTAAACTGCCGTAGTATGTTAGGTCAACAATACGCTCGAATTATTACTGAATATTTAAACAAGTTGCCTCACAGAAACTGATTACTGAACTGGTGGCTTTAGATCGACAAAAGCTTTGTAATGACAGTATTGAAGAGCTCGCATTACGTATAATTCTGGAATGCTCAATGATATCCAACAAACCATAGTTATGGATTCTATGTGAAAACGAAGGTAAAATCTGAAAATACATTCGACGAGCTTATAATGACACCCCTGCACTTCGTAATGAGTGCAAATTTGTTGCAGATTACACCTTAGTGTTATAAAAGGATTTGAAACTGTACTATTTTCCTGCACTCTGTCTCTCAATCTAATATTCTATTTAATGACTTTAATTTAGAGTTTTAGTTGTCACCCATTAATGTTGCTGTTTAAACCAAATTTCCATTTAAAAAGAAATACATATATATGAAGATATTAGAAATTCCATGGAACAAAAATTTTAAGTACTCCAATATAAAAACTTTACCATAGTTTTTTAACATCTCCCACATAATTGAAGAGATTTTTAAAACTGTCTTGATTAATTTTTAGTTTTTCGAAAAATAAATTACAAAGAATTTTTCTTTTTTTGGTGCAAGTGTTTATTATGTCAAACTTCACGTGTACACACTGTATATACCAAGAATTATATTGTGGTTTGTCTACAAACACACGAATTTCTCGCGCCCTCTTTTTATTTCGTCATTTTTGTTATTCTCCTTTTGTTCATTTCAAAATTTTTGGGCGTTGGAATAAATAAAAAAACCATTTTTTTAAGTCTAAAACACAGAGTAATGCAGAGGTACAGCAACTATCTCTATCATGAAATCTGCAGTGTGCACTTCTGTGAACGTTAGGCTACTCAGTAGTCAATCTTTTAGTAACAGTCGATGAGTATAGGTCAATCACAAGTCAATTGATTTTATTGTTATGTTGGTTGTGTTGGTATTGTTGCAATCCCGACACGGAGCCACATACATGCGTATAGTATCATACATATGCATGGGACAGCAGGACCACGTGACGGCCACCACCACCAACGATCACTAACACAAAACACAATAGCGCACAAATACACAGTAAACCCAATGCACGTATATAAGATGTTTTCTATCTCTTACTGGTTACACTGGTTCCAGTAGTATAGAGATAGATATGTTGTCTCTACTTCTCTGTGGTCTAAAACAATTACTGAACGATGAAGTTTATTCGTTGACTTAATGCGGCCCATACACGGTTCAAGTTGTTGTACTACCTAGTTGTACTACAAGTTGAACTGTTTGCCATACACTACACTATTAAACTATTCAGTCAACTTGTTGTCCAACTTCAGTTATTCACAATTTTTGAAAAATAGAACTTCGTTAAAATTATGGATAAAATTTTTGCCTTAGCAGTAATTGCAAAAATTAGTAAAGAAAGCTTGAGTAAACGAAAAAAAAGAAAATAGAGCAAAGAGTGGTTGGGAAAAAAATTTTCTAATGAAAAACTATTTAAAAAAATTAGTGAATGTGAACCAGACGATTACAAAAATTATACGCGAATGAACGAAGAAATTTTTAATGATATTTTAGTAAAAACAACACCTTTAAGAAGCAAAGAAGATACGTTTATGCGTGATGCAATTTCTGCAAAAACACACTTGGAAATTACATTAAAGTTTCTTGCAACGGGAAATTCTTTCAAAAATTTAAAATTTTCAAATGTGGTATCACCGCAAGCTATTGGAAATAACAATCAAAATCAAATATTTAAACTTTCCAATTGTTACCGCTGTAAATATTCTGTTGATTACACTCTTTACAGCATATATGTACTAGTTTTGTTGTTCAACTACCCCAAACACAGTACAACATGTTCATAGACTATTTGCTCCGCCCACGTAAAATCAAAATATTTTGATTTTACTTCAACCGTTTATGCAACCATCAAAATAGTTGACCAACTGCCCCAGACACGATTCAACATGTTGTACAACTCAACCAAGTTGTACAAGAAGTTGAACCGTGTATGGGCCGCATAATAATGCCACTCTCGATACTATCTCAATACACTCTCACCTCAATAAAATATTCTCAAATAATCAATGGCTGGCTTCACATTACCACTATGACTTGTATCAATAGTGTAAGCATTTTTTTTAAATTTCGCTCCAATTCGTAGCGTTCAGTTATTATACTTTTAGGGTATGAAAAGATTTATAATCGAACTAAAAGCGTATCGAGATCGAAACTATAGTGTGAATGGAAAACGAACAGTAACTGGCACCGTAAGGTAAACACAAAAAGATTTTACCGGGGTGAGACTGGATCGAGAGCGTCGTTTTGGAACACTTAAACATAAATAATGTTGTTTTTTTAATCTGAAACCGTCTCACCCACCAAATGACTTAGTTTTTCATTAGGAAATACTTGAAACTTATTTTGTAAAACTAAGATGTAATAAATATAGAGTTAATGTGGATAAAATTTTATTTTTTTAAAGTCATGAATAATGTAATTATATCTCTGTTTGCTTAATCACCTTTACTACCATCAGACCCCTTCTATTTTTGCTCGTACCACCTTTGAACAGAAAGTGACATCAACCGTTATAAAATATATTAGTATCATTATAAAATAATATATTATGTGCCAAACATCTTCCTCCATTATTTCACGTGATCACGTAAAACAAAAAGAGTTTTTTTTAATCTTTTGCAAATTTTTTTCCCTTTGATGAACATATCATTAAGGATTTCAATTTAACGTCAACTAAATTACTTACGTACAACAATTCTCACCCGTATATTCAATGCCGCATACAATAACCCAAAAGAAAAAAGGAATAGAAAAATCATTAAAAATTTATCAACAAACCTACATTTAAAAATATAATAATTAACGGAGAGGTAGCCAGCTGCATGTTCAAAATCAATACAGTCATAATATATTGTTAAGATTTTCAATCTTCTAACAAAAACTTAATTTGACCATTAAAATAACCTCAAAATGTAAGGCAATATATTATTTGATTCAGGTAAACACATAAGACATAGATTTCTCTTATAATTTTTGAAGGTTTTATCGACAGCGATCACACAAAAACCCATTCTAGATATTTCTAAACAAAGAAACATATTTTGGTCATATACTGCAGTTGCCTTTTTAAATAAATTAAAGTGATCTTTATTATTCCTTTCACAATCAAATAATATTTTGTCTGCCTAAGAATATAGTGGCTTTTATTGTATAAATGTACCTATGTTGTACTGCCTTCAGAAATCTCCAACGAGGGATTTGAAAGAATAATGTTTGTGTATTATTTTGTAGATACAGGTCAATTTCTCAAGCCAATATGTACACAAATATCCAGCCCTTGATTACGCAAACTATTTTATGTTTTACACTGACACTATTAAACTGGTAAGGTATCACTGCGAGAAATCTTGATTAGATTGCTATCACACTTATGGGAATATTAACAATAAATAATATTGGAAAGTTAAAAAAAAAAAAAACTGTTCGAATATTCGTACAACACTTGGTCCTATAGCATTAATAGATAATGAAAAAATAGCTTACCATCAGAAGCAGTCTCTTGGTCAGACCCTAAATGTGTTTTATTTTAGGTGGTTAAAATTTAATCAAAATCGTTAGATTCGTTTTTCTGCAAATAGCCGATCTGTCCATTTTCGAAACATTTTCAAAATTCAAAGGCCGGCATCACCAGATTGGGTAACTTGATAAACTTCATCCCTATACCTTTACCAAATTTTATCAAAATGCCATAGTTAGAGATGAATATAGCTCTCGTAACAGACAGACAGACATTTTTTGTAAATGACTAATTTGGACTCAAAAGACCTCAAAACGGATACTTAAATCGATTAATCGAAAATCGATTAATCGAAGCTTAAAAAATCGATTTTTTTTTCGATTTTTTTCATTTGAATCGATTTATGAATGGATTATTAAAAGTAAGAGATCGATAACCGATTTTTTCCAAAAATAACTTCATTTTAATAGTAATTCTACAAAGAAACATGTGTTAAAATTAAACACCAAAAACTCTATTGTTAATTGTCACTTTTTACTCATTATATCAACGAACTCCTCCTATATAAGTCAGACTATTAATACAAGAGGAAGGAAGAGACCACCTATCTGTGCAAACGACGATCCCTTCCCCATAAAAGCGACTTATTTAGAAAACATTTTTTTGTCAATTTGTTTGAAATTTTTGAATAAACTTGGTTCAATTCGTGGTATTCGTCCTACATATTCAATTGCCTTATTTTTTATAATTATAATTGAAAAGTTAACGCATTCATCGCCTTTACAAAATAATGTAAGGCGTTTTTACACGATATTACCGATATTACCTATGTACTATCAAGAAAGTCCCTTAAACAAAAATTATCAGCTAATTTTATTAAGCTTTTCAAAATTTCGATTTTTTAGATCGATCTCACAGAATCGATTTTTTTTAGCCGATTTTTTTTTTGAATCGATTTTTTTGATTTCGATTTAAATCGATCCAAAAATCGATCTTTTTTTTGGAGAATCGACATCTCTAGTATACTGTATAGGATTAAGTATTTCAAAATTTCCGGTTCCAATGTCACCTCTGACTACCAATTTAAAAGAATAAATATAAATCTGTCTCTCGATTCCAGTAACAATTGTTGTTAATTTTTGTTTTGAAAATTTATTTACATATGCATATAGGTATAGTTAAGTCGGAGATAATATGAACAAAAAATTTTCCAATCTTTTTTGCTGCGGCAGATTAACTGAAAATTCTATCTGTAGCAAATTTCAGCAAAATTTGGAAATAATAAATATTCATGTAAAAAGATTGTGATTGTTGGAAACAAGAGACTTGAAATACTGAAGCGCCATGCCACGTCGTTAAATAAAAAAACATATTCCATATCTAATTGACATTGTAATCTTTAAATTAGCACCAATTTATAAGTACTTACATCCTGTGATGAATATGACAATTGTTTTTTCTTTAAATCGGTTAACATGTAGCGCTCTGTTTCCTTTAATTTTCGTATCCAATTCTCTATCCAATTCCAGCTAATTAATTTAATATGAAATATTAAATTAATATCATACTTACAAGTAGAATAACTTAAGTATACATGTAAGAAATTAAATATGTTAAGTTGTTTAAATTATATTAAGTATGTAGGTACATAAATATTACTTTCTTTATTCGTGTCTATAATTTAATCAAATTTAATTTTAATTGTTATATACAGTCATTTGTGTTAAGATAATTATTTAATATGAATTCATATCAATTTTGTGTACCAATAAAAATAAACTTACTTAAAAATAAAATGGTAAAAATACACGGTAATTAGGCAAAAGCAGGGCTTCAATTATTTTTGGTTTTAAAAACAAAAGTAATAGTTTGTTTTAATGATTTTTTTCTTTTTTTTTTTGAAATATTAATCATTACAAGGGATTAATTTAAATAAATTAACACAACTCGATACCGATACTGGAAGGGCTGGGAAAGTGTAAATTTTTAAAATTTTCTTTTGCTATTTTGAATGTATAATTTGTATCTGAGAGTGTTTAAGGTAGTTGGTCGATAAAACGATTTTCTCAAAGGAATTTAACGAAACTTCTCTAGACATTTATTTAATCCAATACCAATAATTCGAGCCTATATTCAAAAAAAATTGACCATCCCAATTTTGAGAAAAACGGTTTCAAAGTTTTGTAATTTTGACACAAGCTCTTATGGGAAAACTCTATTTTTTTTTTGAATAAAATGAAAACGTTTCAAAGGAATTTGATAATAATTTAATATGTTATTTAATACAAAATTACAAACCATATTTAATAAGAAATAAAAGTTATTGACCACGCCGTTTTTGAAATATAATTTAAAAAAATCATTTTACAACGTTTTTACAACACTTTTTGAACAATTCTTTTAAATTGCTACAACATAAGCGCGCGGAAATTCAAAAAAACAAATGGTATACTAATATAATAACTGAAGAATATTAATACATTATTTAATTTTTGATAAAAGAAAATTTTTTTGCTGAGATATACTTTTGTACCTGACTATCTCAGAACAACTACGTTAAGTATATAAATATTACTTTCTTTATTCGGGTCTATAATTTAATCATATTTAATTTTAATTGTTATATACAGTCGTTTATGTTAAGATAATTATTTAATATGAATTCATATCAATTTTGTGTACCAATAAAAAGTCATTAACTTGTTAAAATGGTAAAAAACACGGTAATTATGCAGAACCATTTTTGGTTTTAAAACAAAACTAATGGTTCCATTTTAATGAATTTTTTTTTAAATATTCAGCACTACAGTGAATTAATTTAAAAAAAATTACTACAACTCGATACCGATACTGGAAGGGCTGGGAAACTGTAAATTTTTTAAATTTTATTTGCTATTTATGGATGTATTTGTATCTTTAACACTATGAGGCCCGAGCAATTTAATGGTAAACTTCCCCGGAAGCCGGCAATATTTAAAAACGAACTATATAAACAAATACATAAAATAAAATGATTCAAACACTGAATAGATTCAACACAGTTCAACATGTATGTGTAAAAGTGTAAACATTCGTACGTGATACGTACATACTACATATACATTGTGTCATTCAAATCAATTTTGTTCAAAAATATAAATTATATTTTTTATGTATTTTTTGTTTATCTTATTAAAAATTTTTATACATAGAAACCAAAAGAGTAGTGTGTGTAGGAATTATTTGTATTTGTGTGAGTAGGAACGCATCCCTGTGATGAGTGATGATAAACATCGCACACATAATGCGTAACCAACTAATCAATTAATCACTGATCGCGGTCGGCCTCTGGGGATGTTTTGTTTGGTTTCGGATGCCGAAGCCATGGGACTGAAAGTGTTAATAAAATAAAATTATTCCATCCTTACTGTAACCATGGTGCGCTTTTGTCCCATCATAAAAATAATTATTGTGCGCATTTGTCCTATATCTTTTTATACCACGTGCTGATAGGACTAACCATTGTGCGCTTATGTCCCATGTCCTATCTTTTCAAATTTGAATTTAATAAAATTTCATAATACAGTCGACTCTCGTTAACTCAAACCTGCGATAATTCGAACCTCTCTATAATTTATAATTATCACGAGTTCCCTACAAAATCTCCTTATATTTCGAACTAAATCAATACATTTTTATGCACTTGGTTATTCGAACGAAAAAATCATTGCTACGTAACAAAACGACGGGTTAGTTCGAACTCATCGGCGTCAAACACTCGACAAATCAAAGTAGCAGAGAGAAAGAGACAGAAAGATTGTAAGTACATTTTGAGACAATTTCAAACTTGTACATATCATCGTACGCGAGTCTTGGTTTTTGTTATGATCGAATCATTTGATATTTCAAACACTCGATAATTCGTAATATTTTAAGAGTCCCTCGAATTTCGAATTAACGAGAGTCGGCTGTATAATTTTGGGACGTACAAAATTCATACTAATATTTGATTCTTTCTAAAGCTACAGTATATTTCAAAGAAAAAATTATTATTATCAAATACCAAATATTATTGAAAAATTAACAATTATTTTAGTTTCCATCTCTTGATAATTTATTTTTCCAGAACTAGACTGATTTTAATTTATAACACAAAACACAATTAGATATCACAATCATTTTTTTAATACCATTATATTTAACAAAATATAATTTACGTGCCTTGACCAAAAAAAGGAGAACATTTTATAATAAATAATTTGAACAAAGTAGACTCCTATAATTCCAGACATTGTTGAACGGAATGACTTATGTATGTGGTTGTATATAAGATGAATAACCCGCTATATTCGTTCATTAATCCACCCACATAATTTCATAAACGACACATCGTAAGAAATATTATTTTTTTTAAAATATGTTACGCAATTTCAAAAAGTTGCTTTAATTATGTGTACACACAGGATACGCTTATTTAGTACCACAGAAATACATAAAAGTAGAAATGTTTTTTACGCTTTCATAAAATTATCGAAATATGATCTGTCTTGTTTTTTTGTGTTTTGATATACATACATTCGGAGGTCAGTTTCAAAAACCAGTTGGAACCTTTATTCGCCTTTGCATTCGTAAGATACAAAAATCTTTACAAATTGTAATTTCAAATATATTCTTAATGTCAAAATCTTACATTTCTGTGCCATGTAATGCTGATTTTGACTAAGAAAAAAATTGAAAAAATAATTTTTTTTACTTGCACTTGAAAATTAAGCTTTTTTCTTCACACTCGCATTTATTTGAAAATATACGGTAAATATTTGAAACAGTTGTCATAGTTTTAATAGACTGGCACGTATACAGCGAAACATATTTGAGGAATGGGAGGGAGCTGTCACACAGGAAATTAAAGAGCTAACAAAATTTGTTATTGACCTCAAAAAATACGTAAAAAAGCCACTGCCTGAATAATCATTATATAATTCGATCAATTTAGCCCTAAAAATAGTAGTAAAGATACAAAAATTAGGGGAGAGTTGAAAATTGGTACGAATGTTCGGAACACCATTATAAATAAGTGTTGAAAAGTCCTCATCGATCCTGTACGTGGGAAAAATTTTATTTAAGGTCAAAGGTGCCAAAAATGGGTTTTTCGCGTTTTTCAGCAAAACGATAAGTTTTATCATAAAATTAGGTCAGACAAAAATTGTAGATCATATAATTATCTATAAAAAATGTCTCAATACTTTTTTTTTCTAAGAGCCACCGTTTCTGAGATATAACTATCTTAAAAAATCTCCCGCCTGCGCCGGAAATACTCAACACAATTTTTTTATTGTAAAAAGGGATGTAGTGCAAAATGGGGCTGCAAAAAAGTTGGATTATTTTGTTTTCTTACATGTACCAATTGTTAAGGTCAGTGGTGCTCTAATGTTGAATCACCAACAGAAAAGGATTCGTATGATACCAACGAGGAGACATGTGATGCATCCCTATTGAGGCAATTTACTTGCACCCAACAAGAAGAATAACAAAAACAAGAACAAGAAGGAGAAGAACAAGAAAAAGAGGAAGCTGAAATATTAGACGATTATGAATCTGACGAATAATTTCCCTCACTTTTTTTTAAATCTATACTGCTTTCATTATTCCTAATACTAATATTTTTTATTATTCAATAGTTTTCAATTAAACAGGATCACCATAGACCGTGCATTATCCTACCGGGGAAATCCTTTAAAAAAACTCGTTAAGTACACTACCTCACAGGTGGCGTGGAAACGTCTGAATATTATGAAGATTACACCTTTTGTAATAGTTATATCTCAGGAACGGTGGCTCTTAGGAAAAAAGTATTCGGAAATTTTTTATAGAAAATTATATGATTTCAATTTTTGTCTGACCTAATTTTATGATAAAACTTACTGTTTTGCTGAAAAACGCGAAAAACCCATTTTTGACACTTTTGACCTTGAACAAAATTTTTTCCACGTACAGGATCGTTGAAGACTTTTCAACACTTATTTATAATGGGGCTCCGAACATTCATACAATTTTCAGCTCTCCCCTAATTTTTGTACCTTTGCATGTTTAAATTGACCGGTGTAATAATTTGATTACCAATGTGATGATAAAAATTAAATAATATCTAGCGTATATCTAAAAGGTTTTTTCCAACGTAATATTCAGTACACAAATCTAGTTTTAAAGAAAATCTTATTTTCTATTTTTCTAAGTAGCCAATATCGTATCCTCAAAAGCGGTTTATGATTAAACTAGCTGAAAAAAAACAACATGATCCTGTTAATATTATTGTATTTTTGACAATTTCGTACAAAACAGTTTTTCAAAATTAACCTCCCCAGATACATATATTGTTTGTAATTGCAATGTATTGCAATCTTGTACCTTGTGCCAAACCCACAAAACCGCTTACAAACAAAATTAACTGCATAAAATCATGTTTGTAATTACATTATATTATGTACAACATGTACCAACCGTGTTGTTTAGTGTTTGTTGCGCGCCTGTATTCGATTTATTGTGGCATAATAAATTACAATCTTTGTTCAATTTTAATTTAAAAAATAATTTGATCAATCCGATGTTTTTGCAAATTTCCGAACGGAATTTCTACTATTACAGCCACTGGCATGGTAAGACTTGAACACGGGACTATAACAGAAACTTAATTTGAAATTCGTAGTAGCCAAAAATGACATGTACATACCTATCCGCACGATGACTCTCGAACGAAGCATCCTGGGATATGTTCTTCAGCCAGACACGTCTAATGTCCATCTATATAAGCTACAGTGCTACAGCCCCTCCAATTCAAAGGGAAAGTCATTATTTAGTTATGATTTCTAAAAAGAGTTTCGTCATTTTCATTGCGAAACGGAAAAGTTCTTCTCCAAATTGCTCCAATTCAAATCACTTCAATAAAGTTTGATTTACAAAAAAAGAAATTTTTCAATTTAATGACGTCATCAAGTTTATCAAAAATTACCATTAAAGATTTGAAGCAATATTACTCCATTGCAACCAATCACCGGAATTTCAATCGTTTCCATAAAGTCTAATTTGAGAAAGGAATTTTTTTAATTTGATAACCTTACCAAGTTACTTTTTTTAAACTTGTGTTTAACTAAATTTCGTACTATACTGATCAGTAAAAACACCAGTGTTATAGATATGTTTTTGAACCATTATCCTCTGTGAGCCCGGGGTTTTCAAGAAAAAGTAATTTTTGCAACTAGAAATTCGCTATGTTATACAGTATGCTACGAGACAGGAGTAGGGGAAACCTGTACAAAATCGTATACCAGGGTAAAACAGTATAGTAGGTCTACTTTTGCTATTAATTAAAATTTCTGAAACGCAAGCCGCTGAGCAGCGTCCACCAATGAGAGCTATTTGTCAGAAACAATTGTAGCGGTAAGCACCAATGTTTTCAAAATATTTCATTTTAGTGTTTTTTGATAGACTTGATCTTATTTTCGTGAAAATTCAAGGAAAAATAGTTAAGTTTATGTGTACTACAAGTCCGTCTCCAATTAGTTATATTAAAGTGTGTGTATTTACTCGTAATGTACAATATTGATTTCGGCAAAATCGATTTGCATAGGTGGTAGTGAATTATCTGTTTACATATGGGTCTCCGAGTCAAAACCGTACGGGGTAAAACCGGCCTATATATGATTTTGACTTGTTCGTATGAATATGAACTAAACTGATTTTTTATTATTAGTTGCAATCAAGATACCACGCAATCATATTCATAATATTACTATTACTAGTAAAAAAATGGGATTGGAATAACATGAGAAAAACCGTTGAAGCTGTTTTTGAAAGAACCATGGGGTACTTCAAAACTGCTCGAACATGTCAGGTCAACAAAAATCAACATTATACAAGACTGAGTCAACAAATTCAAACAAAAAAAGTGATTTGGGTTCTTCGACGTGCAAAGGCTTAAGATGATTTAAACCGATTCTTCGGTGTTGAGTATAGTATACGGTTTTGTCCAAGTATCGGGGTAAAACCGTTATAAATAATCGTTTGAATTTTTTGTGTTATTTTTGTTTAATATTGGGATTATGCGAAATATGTTGATTTTATTATGTTCCTTAGGAAACTGACTAATTATAAACGTTGGTTTCATACATTTACGTTTTAAAATGAATGATATACAACGCTAAATCCTTAGCTATACGGTTTTGACCCGATCTCCCCTATGTATTTTAAATTATTTATATCTAGTGATAATGAATACCGCAGTCAGATGTTGGAAATGAATTTCATTTATCAATACTATATGCGCATTTTCAGACTTGTAATTTGCATCTTCTGTAATATTTTAATATAAAAATTTTATACTTTTAAAAAAATTTAAAGTATCAATTCGAACTGATTGATACACCACTATAATTTTCTGTTGGATTTCAAAAATAAATACGATGAGGAAATTATTTAGGATAACATAATTTTTTTGGAAACTCTTTTGTTGGTAAATTAAGGTAACATTACGATCATTAGTTGAACAATTATTTTATTTCTGTGACTGCATTGAAAATTTTCGTTACTTCAGATACGAACTGATGGCCATATAGGCCAAAAATTTATAAAATGAAAAGATTTGTTACCGTAATTGATAGAGTTAGGGTAACTTTTGTATAAACTTATCAGTCTAGTCTTATGTGCCCAATGTCCTCGTCTTATGTCATTCCCCAAATGCCCTAGTCTTATGTCATTCTATCAATCCATTTACGATTTTTAGAACATTGCATTGTAACATTTTTACAATCTTAGTGACGTCACCAAATTTAAAAAAAAGTTCTTGTTTCTTAAATCAAGCTTTATTAAAGTGATTTGAATTAAAGTGATTGATTCAGTTAAGGGCAGGGTAAGGTATTAAAATAATTTTTTTTGCATTTTTTTTAAATTTTTAACTGAATGCGTAATATCTCAAGAATGTTGTCTCAAAATTTCAAGTTGATTGGAGCAAAATTGACGAAGTTATAAGCATTTTTGTAGTTACCTGGCAGATGTTTCGCTCTCTATATATATCTGTCTCTCAGTTATATTATAGAAATTTCCATGGAAGTACTAACGTGTTTATACCTGTACTGTATATTTTGTCAGTGTTGGGTACAAAATTTAGTTTAGTAGTAAGTATTCTATATCAGTTTTATACAAAAATTTTTAAGTGTTAAAAACTTTAAAGCGTTTTCCCCACAGTTCACGTTTTCAAAGTCGGTGCCCCTCATAACTTCAAAACTACAGCACCGATCCATTTGAAATTTTTAACACTATTTCTGTACATAATTTACGAGGTAACGCTGGAGAGTTTTTTCAAATTTGTTAATAATTTTTATTTTACAATAACAAATTAGCCAATTTTTTTTCGCAAAAAATCGTTTTTTTTCCGTTCTAAGTGTTCTAAAAAAGTGAAAAATTGAAATTTCGAAAAACCCTCCCAGCGTTACCTGAGGAAAACTATTATCTAACGAATGAACTTTATTTTTTTTATTTCGGATGATTCAGCACCAAGTTAAAAGGGGCACCGCAATTCTACTTTTTTTCCGAGACACGTTCGAATAATTGCTGCCATTACTGTATTTTTTAAAATTTCTTCGTGAAAATTTTATACAATATTCTTCGAATGTCATACTTTAATGTACCACTGGTTTTAATAAAGAGATTTTAACTGTGTCGTCACAAAAAATAACAAAAACATGCCTTTTTTTGTACGAATTAACCTTACCCTCTCCTTAAAGTAATTTAGGTGTGAACTCTTCATTTTTGCTCTCAAAATGTAGAAATTCCTTTTAGAAATATGAGTGACTCAATGGAAGTCGTTTTTATTATAGTCCTAAGTGTCTGATTAATTCTGGGAAAAGTAACGCCACTTTCTAACGTACGAAAATATCACGGAAAACTGACACAAATTGATTTTTACTTGGTCATGAAACATAAAATCAACACAATATTAATATTTTAATATTTGTTAGTAATTAACAGGTAATAAATATTTACATGTATAGGTATATGTACGCATTCATCTGCTAAATACATATATACATATAAATGTAAACAAAAGATACATAAATAGATGAGGACACACTTGCTATGTAAAACTTGTATAGCATCTGAATATTTGTTTTGTTAATTATTATATTTAAACCGGGGCACAGTTTTCATTTTTTGCACGTATTTATTAATTGATTTTACCAAGAATATCTGATGTATTCACATTTAGATGTTAGACAAGCTTGTACTGACGCATGAGTGACCAAAATTATTGTTTTCAATTTTTCTCTAAAACTAAAAAAAATTAGTGTAAAACATAATTAAGGAAACTTTTGAATTGTAGCAACTTTTCGTAAGAAACGCGCTTTTAAATTATGTTCTGGGCATCGTACGTGTCTGGTTGACGAACTCAACCGAGAGTTTAGGGCTTCCAACGTATTCCGCAAATTTCATAAAAATAAAATGTTTTTTCCGAGAGTTATCGTGCGGATATATAAATACATACATACACAGAGAGAAAATTCATACAAAAATTAATGTGCTCAGCACTACAATCGACGTGTAAAAGGCGAACATATTCAATTTTGTACGGTAAAAATATAAAAATTATAATTAATCATAAAAAATTTAAAGAATAGAATGTTCTTTCCGTAATTTAGCTCCGTAAAATTTGTAAAACAGTTCGGTAAAAAGTTCCGTTGCCGACAGTTTAATTGTTTTTCTTACAAAAATTACCAAGCTGTATTAAAATAGACGAAAAGTAGAAAAGAATAAAAGAAGCTAATAGTAGAAAGAAAGAAAGAGAAGGTATCAACGCTGTCACATTGCGAGGCAAGCTGCAGAAAGTATCAACACAATCATATATGAAGGTCACATAGCAGGACTGTTGGTGTTGCAAGTAGCTGGTTAGCTGGTGTGGTGTCGTGTGGTGTCGAATCAGTGTTCATTAGAATGTCTTGACGGATGGTCATCGTTTAATTCATCATTTTGTTTCATCAACACTATCTTCAGTATTCGAATATGTTGTTGCCAATCATTTTGTATGCATCATAAAGAATCAAAGGTCGGAAAAGATCGATTGTTCCTCAGTGCGTACAGCCCAAGCAACATAAGGTTGCAGGTCAGATGCGCAAATGAAAGAGTACGACAACAAGAATTAAACTATAACATATATGCATAAGAGTGTGATAGAAGTTGTGTTACCACATTAAATTTTACCATGCTTATAATATAATTTTTACTTTGGTCGTCGATCGCGCACGCATTAAAAGAGAGCATGGTAATTTTTCTGAAATTTTATCTACAAAAATTATATGATTTTTCTCTCCGTGTATATACTAATTTTTATTATTGGTCATTTTTGGTACAAACTTTTGTCATAGTCCCGAGCTCAAGTTTTACTATGATAGCTTTAGTAATAGCGAAATTTTTTTTCTGGAAATTCGCTAAAAAAATACCTATTAATAGGTCTTTTCGATAACATGAGCTTTTATAATTAGTATTATCTATAAACCAAGCGTATGCTAAAAAAAATTTTAGAGGAATAATTTTGACCGCTCATGCACCAATAGAGGCTGCACTGCGCATGTTTTCTCATTATTTATTTTGAAAGTAAATAAAAAATTTAGCAATACGATTCTCCAACTAAAAAGGGAATATATTTTTTTTAACTTGAACCTACTATTTGTTTGTTATATATATTGGGGTCGTTAATCTCCTTTCGTACGGGATTGTTTCGAAAAAATAAATAAAACTCTGTACATTTACAAAATGTATGTCCCTAATTATATGTATAACATAAGGTGGCTTTTATAAGTAAACAGTCCGTTGACCCCTGATAAACCTGATAAACTTTATCGCTCTTACATTTTTCCTATTCCTCAATTATTAAAAATTTGTCCAATAGGGGAGTAAAATTGTATCAGAAATTATGGGAAATTATTTTGTCCATTTGGACACAAAAATCGATGAGCTTGCAGAAATTTATTAATTTCTTGAAATTTTTCAACAAAAAGGTAATGCGTATGTCTAGTGTTTGAAAAGCGGAAAAATATTGACGTATTTCATCATTTACATTTCAATTAAAGATTCTCAAAATTTTTTTTTTAGATATTGTTATTAGGTAAATAAATTTGAATACCGTAAAACCGTCTAGACCCAAACACTTTTTTACATTTTTTGGTTTAGGACACTGTTTTATATCGTCTGATGCCTTTGAACCTGTGAAAGGCTTCAAAACATTTTGTGGGCAGGGAGAGGGGTCAATACATAGTATACCTCTCTATGAAGTAAACATGCGATATAACACCAGAAGGAGGCATAAATCGCGTAATTCTGGGGGGAATATTAACGTATGGATAGTGGGAGTTGCAGCTGGTGCGAATCGCGGCCATAGGGTAATAAACTGATGTGTCCGGGTCTAAACGGATATACATATATAGCATGTATTTTTTATATATACATCGAATATAACTTCAAACATCATTAAATGATGCGCGATAAAATTCTGAACACATACATATCAAAGCTAAAACAATATGACGAAAATTACATGTCTAAGTTAGACACACATTTTATTTCTTTGAAAAACTGGAGAATAGTAATCCTGTAAAATGAGATTGTAAAAGTTGAAATTCGTAGTTTTTATTGGTACAGATGTTTAGAGGATGTTTTTGTCTCTCTAAAGACGTCAAGAACAAATGTTTATTGTTGCAGGTTAATGTAGAAATTATTTACTTTGAAGATTGGTGCAAAGTGTCCGGGTCTAGACGGTTTTACGGTACACTTACCAATATATTCTAAACTCAATTTTGGATGTATTAAATGAAGCAAAATTAGAAGAACCTAGTTTTCTGTCTCTTTTCCTTTTCGTTACCTTTACATTTGAGTAACCATAGTAACTTATTAACTTAATATTGTACCATTCTAATTTCGCTTCATCTGTTAATGACATCAGACCATTTTTAGTTGATTGGGCTTATTTGTAGATAACAAGAACACTAATATTGGTGAAGAATTCAGCATTTTGAGTTTTTAGTATTTAAAAAATAACAATTAACAGTTTGGCAATTTCAAAAATTAATTTAACATACCTATGTTGAAAATATTACATATTGCATATAGGTTTCTTTATTGTTGCCGGGACTACTAAAGTAGCGGAAGCACTGCGATCACTTTTTAAAAATAAAAAATTTTTTCCGCATTTTGCGCATATTTTACGTTTTAGAGCTTCCTGAACAATTTTGGTTTGGTGTCTATCCGTCCGTCCGTCTGTCTGTCCGTCTGTATATCGCCAGTTTGCACCAAGTGGCAGAACTTTCGAACTGTTTGATTGCTTTTAATTAAATTTTCAGAAATTATGCAGTTTAGTTCCTAGATGGTCCCCTATGAATTTAATCGAAATCGGAGTAACGGTAGGTATGCCGCTACCATATCATTCCATTAATATACTAAATTGCACCAAGTGGCACAACTTTTGAACTATTCGATTGTTTTTAATTAAATTTTCAGAAATTATGCAGTTTGGCTCCTAGATGGTCCCCTATGAATTTAATCGAAATCGGAGTAACGGTAGCTATGCCGCTACCATATCATTCCATTAATATACTAAATTGCACCAAGTGGCATAACTTCTGAACTATTCAATTCTTTTTTATGAAATTGTCAGAAATCGGTCTGGTTCCTAGATGGTCCCCTACAAATTTCATTGCATTCGGAGTAATAGTATCCACGGCGCTACCATGAAATCCCATTAAATGTCAATATCTTATTTACTGCTAGTCCCACTTCGCTCAATTTTTTATGAATCGTTTTGTTTATTTATTTTTATTAATTTATATACCTATATTAAATTGTACAAAGATATATTGGGCATTAAATTACCAAGGTGCTTTTACGAGTACAAGGAAGCTGTGTACCACACCCCACTGGCAACGTGTTTTTTATTTTATATATGTTAGTATAATAAGTATATAGTATCTATTTATTATTAAATATAGATATACAATCATGTATATACGTATTTACACCAGAGTTGTGCCATGTGATGTAGAAAAAAACAGTTTTTTACATTTTTATGTAAAAAATTGTAAAATACGTCAAAAACCGTAAAAAACCGTAAAAAATTGTAGAAAATTGTAAAAAAGGTAAAATACTTAAGTCATTTTTCATTTCACTGACAAACAATTTATTTTAACGGTTATTACTTGTTTATAAGTACACATGAAAACGTGTAAACAAAATGTCGACACAAAAATGATTTTCTGCTGGTGGAAGGCCATCCACAACTGACTACAAAGCTTTAAATTTCCAAATTAACAAACTGAGTTTTGACAGATTAAAAAACTGCTACATATTTATCTCTCTTTAAATTATAATAACAATAAAATCACTGATGATAATGATGATGAAGATGATTGATACCTTCAATAAAATTTAACTGAATAAATAGAAATCTTTTTAATATTGAATTCTTAAATAAACTATTTTATCAAAGCTAACCTTTCTTTTTCCTGTTTGTCCCCATTTATATTTTTAATTTTCAAATTACTTAATTATTAAGCTTTACTTTACAAATATAGCAAATACTTCAATAGCAAATAAGTATGGAATGCCATCAGTAACGCTTACATATCTATTAAATTTACTTATATTTAGTTTTTTGCATTTTTTACATGTTTTACAGTTTTTTTTATCAAAACAAGTGTGTGTAAATTACACGCACAACTCTGATTTACACCCACACATTTGAATTTTTAAAAAATCGCATTAAAAAGACACAAATAAATGAAAGTCAAAAATTTTTTAAAAACCTTTTAAGTTAAGACCTTTGTACATTAAAATAAAATTTCAAGTTTGAGAGCACTAGCAGAAGTCGCCGTAAACGTTTCCAACGTTAAAAAAAATCAATTTTCAAGAAAAACTTCCAGCCATCTGTGAAAAATAAAACATTCCAATCAGAATACTTCGTTTTTTCATTTTTTTTGAGTTACAGTGTAATCTGGATGCGTGCCGATAGATTTATATACCCATACATTACACATAGGGGAATATCGTATTTCAGAGGGATATGTTCCCATGTTGAATTGTACCAACACAGGAATCTATAGTGAATACATGTCTGTGTACATGAAAAGCCAAGATACATACTATAGACATAGAGAGTCGACATGAAAGATCAAAATCATTCGTCTCATTTCATATAAAAGAACCACAAGTTATTGAATTCAACTTTGCTGGTATATAAATTTTTTTACTTGTGGAAACTCAAGTAAGTTCGGATGTAATGTATCCTATGTACATGCAGCAAGCAGTACACAGTACACCGTAGATTTATTTCATTATCGTACAAGAATAGAGTGATGTAGCGCGATCATTTCTCTAGAGGAATGTCATCCTTGTGTGTTGTAAAGTTACAGAAAGTACCAGGGGTAAAGTGTACAAGTACAGTGTTGAAATACTGACTGTTGGCTGCTTTGTGAAAAAAATACTTACTACGTAAAAGAACGCAAAAGAAAACACTTTCAGACTCGATGATATTTGATATTTATCGTTTTATTATGTTTCAATAACATTTTACCATGCACTTCCCTATATTTTGTTGTCGATTTTATTACCAATGGCGTAATCAAAAATTTCTTTATTCATTCGATAATGACATTTTTGACGTCCTGTTCATACAAAAATCTATTGACAAAAATATTATGGCTGTATTTGCGTGCCGAAATTTTCAAGTATTGTTAGATATATTATACTTAAAAATAAAAAAAAAAAAAAAAACAGGAATTTTTGAAAAAAGAAACTTGAGGCGCTAGCAGCCCCGAATCTACGATTTTTTAGAACCGGGGCAGAAATTGAAAATGGCGCCCCCCCTCTCTAACGTTTGACATAAACTGTCAAATAACTCATAAGTATATTTAAGTTCTTTATAAAACTCCAATTTTTCCTGTTGAGGCAATGATAAAAATTGAGGATTTTGTAAAAGATTAATATAGGTATAAGCTACAAGTTGACTTTTTATTTTAATAAATCGGCTCCAAAAGCACTACAAGTTGTCAAATTTCAAATTTTTTTCACCAGTCCCATTAGAGATACAGGGGCGCAAAATTCCAAAATTTGGAAAAAAGTCAGTTTTCGGAAGTTTGTAAAAATTAAAGGGTACAAGTTTCACAGTTGAAATAGTGTGTATTTGTTTCATAATGGGTAGTTGTAGCTGTCTAGCTATGCTCATAAAAAATACTAAGCGAGGTTTAAAACATCCCTTCTATAAGAAAAAAAAATTTTCTTATGGAAGGGACGAAAATAGGTTAAATCTGGACATCACTTACAATAAAGAGACGTTTATTACCTTTAAAATGGTTTCTATTTCAACCTTTTAAGTTGAACGGTTTATGAAATATGTGCATTGGCATAAATGGCTGCAAACACAAAAATCAACGCAAATTGGAAAACAACAACGGCTACCACGCTTAAACGGTTCAAGATAATTTTCTTTAAGAATTGTTCTCAATACTTCAAATATAATAGAAACAACTGGAAGAATATTAATTTTTTTTAAAATGGTCGAGCAACCAACTTTTTTTCAGACCATTTGATATAGATCGACCTAGTATGATTTTGGCGCCCCCTGAAACTGCGCCCGGGGCAGGGGCCCCGGTTTGCCCCCCTTAGATCCGGACCTGGGCGCTAGATAATCAGACGTCTCTTCGATTTTTTTTCTTTTTGTAAAAACAAAAAAACAAAAACAAAATTTTTAGAAGTTGATCACTCTACATACATATATACGTCCGGTATAAACAAAAATCTTAAAACTTCAATTTTTTGAACATAGCGAAGCGCAAACATCAATTTGATCAGTGTCTGGAACAAAAGCAATTTTCTTTTCAACATTTGTATTAATTTTAAGAGCCGGATACACAAGAATGGGACTGGAAAATCGTTAGTGATACTTTTCAAGATATTTATAGCTCTGATCAAAGATTCC
The DNA here is from genome assembly GCA_035578155.1 of Brachynemurus nebulosus. Classification (NCBI taxonomy): domain Eukaryota; kingdom Metazoa; phylum Arthropoda; class Insecta; order Neuroptera; family Myrmeleontidae; genus Brachynemurus; species Brachynemurus nebulosus. Next base: position 12,766,968 of record JAPWDM010000005.1, read on the forward strand.
TGAGTCAAAAAGAATTATTAATTTTCCGGTCGCTTTTTCGTATACTTTGAATTATTTAACGATACACGGATACTTCACGCAGGTTAGTACAACTTTTAAGAAAATTGTAAGTCCGTAAACGTGTCTATAGTTGGTCCAGAACTAAATAAACTAAATACGTGAAAACGAGTTTTTCCAAAAAAAAATTTTGTTTGCAAAAACCATTTAATATTTTTCAATTTTCCGAAAACATTTTTATTAAATTTGCCAAGGACTACACTTTCACCATGTTTCGACAAAAAATATTATTTTCCTTTCCAATATTATTTTTGGCAAAGAGTTTTTTCAACAATTTGCTTGGACTATGCCAACAAACTTCCCATTCCGAATTAAAAGTTACACTTTAGCCCTTTGGTGTATAATATACTATTTATTAAGGGGGGAGTTCACGCCAGAAACGGCTAATAAACCAATTTTTTTCGGATCTCGTTTTTTGTTATTATTTCGTTCTGTAGTTCTTTACAAACACGGTGATATATAAAAAACATGGCCAAAAAAAATTTTTTTTCAAGTAGAAAAATATTTATTTGTGAGCCGCTGCACAGCCAAGTTGCTGCTCCTTTGCAGATAACGCTCGCCCCCTACTCGCGATTTAATCAGTAATATTTAGTTTTGGTGTGTACACGAGTTATAGTATGCACTGAGATAATGTTCTTTTATTTGTATGCCTTTGCAGACGTTTTAATAAATAGTGAGTAAACCGCTTCTTTTGTTATTATTTTTGTTTTTTACCGTTTCCCGAAACTTGTGTTTTTCCCGACAAGGAAAATCATATCTCAAGTTCTAGAAAAGATAGAGACTTAATTTTTTTTTAAATCTTGTTTATAAACTAAATAAAGTGGAGTATGCTTTTTCCATTTGAACAATTGTAACTATTTTTAAACATTTTTTTTTTAATAAAAAATTGGGTTTTATAATTTTTAGAAGTCTGAGATTACAGTTTTATAGTTAATTGTTAAAATTACCTAAAACCCATACTCAGCTTTATGGACAGGTCCTTTAGGAATAAAATAATGGAAAAATATTTAAAAAATATTCATTACTTTTTGAGATATGGCGTTCCTTGTAAACGCTTAAAAATTTGTGAAAAAGAGCCCCCTCCCCCCACAGGGAAGAGTAATGAATGTTTCAAAAACAAAATCCTTTATTTGAAACCATCCCTAATTTGAAAAAAATTTCAACAAGCAAAATAATCATAAATAAAAAATTTGCTTTTTTATTTGAAATCATCCCTTAAATATATATAATTTTTTAAAGTTTTATCAAAATTATTATAAATAGAGGTAATAATTAATAAAATATTATTTCCAAAATATTTCCAATAAACTATTAATAAATAAACTAAAAATATTTATTTTTAATTAATTATAATTAGTATGGTGTACATAATTAACATGTACAAAGCGCAAAAATTATTCATGCTATGTAAACAGTATTTTTTTTTAATTTTTATGTAATTTTGATTAGATATCAGTTTATATGTATATTCATCAAAAAAACTGAAGGAACACCAGAAATTTTGAAAAATTTTACTCTATTTTCAAAAAAATATTGTCGGATGTAGACATTTCACCGTAATTATTATGCCACTAGGTCCTTTGTTCAATTAAGAAAATTATTACACTTTATTCTTATACCAAGAAGTTTGGTCCTTCAGTTTTTTTTTTCTTCACGGAGCAGTAAAGCAAAAATTTTTTTTTATAACAAATACAATTTTTTGGTTAGGGCACGCCACAGTGGCGGCTTTGTACACAACAAATAAATCCACATGATTGATAAATAACGATCAATTATCAATATTAATGACAAATAAATATGAATAATCGATCTCTTTTTCAGAACGGGAACATAATATTGATGGGATATCGATATTTTTAATCATGTATAAATAACAAGCACCCAACCACCGCATTGAATCATTGTCATATTTAAATATGTATAACAGTGAAAATAAAAATAAAAATTTTTGATTAAAGTAGAGATGCAACGCGTATGTTGCAGACATCTATCTACAACAGCAGCCAAAAGAAGAAATTTGATGTGTTCACATATTCTTTTTTAAATAATGACTTTAAACGGGCGTAAAAGAAGGTATACATTTAATAATAAAAAATATGTACAACCTATATAAATAAATTTTAGTATTGCACACTACAGCTTCAAAACTTTTCCTTCATACGTGTACCTACGCCGAAAAAAATCGAGTTGTATTAAATGTTATCGCTACAAAACGTACCAGCGACAAAACGTACCACTTGGGTCAATATTTAACTGTGAAGGGATTTACTGTTTAATAGTACCCTGACAAAACGTACCATTTGATATTTCTGTAGACATCTAACTATGAATAGTATTCTTATAAAAGATAGTTATCATTTTATCATGTACATGACACAAAATCGTCTTCGTCAGTATAAAATTATATATACAAAAAAAAAAAACTCTAAGTAGGTATTACAAAAATTTACAAAAGTAAAGAAATAGCGTTAGATTTTACAAAAACAGCTATATGTATGTATTGTGTATACAAATTCAAGAACTTTTCAAAAGGAAAATATTAAATAATTAATTTTACTGAAAAACCCGGTCTAAAGAGTAAATCACGCAGTAGGGTCTTATTTAAATAAAAAATATAAGTATATTTTATATGCAAATATATTTTATACACATATTTATTTCTGATTCCCATCACACTTTATCCAGGCTTTGGACTGGCAAAGTATGGTAGTCTCCAGTGTATATAACTTGTTTCCGTTACATTATTTTTGTTACTTTTCGGATTTTTCCATAATTTAGTGGTTGTTTTTATTGTATTTAATTAGTATAAGACCCTACGGTGTGATTTACTTTTTAGACCGGTTTTTCTAGTAAAATTGATAACGCCGAATGTATTATTTTGATGTATCTTTTATAACGGTTTAATAATTTTTTGCATTTTCAAAATTGTAATTTTACCTTACTAATTATTTGATATTTTCCTTTTGAAAATTTCTTGAATTTGTGTACATAATGCATACATATAATATATGTATGTATATATATAGCTATATTATAGCTGTTTTTATAAAATTTAACGCTATTTCTCCACTTTTGTAAATTTTTGCAATACTTCTGCGTGGTTTTTTTTTGTACATATATATAATTTTATACTGACGAAGACGATTTCGTATCATGTACATGATAAAATGATAGTTATCTTCTATAATGGTACTTTTCATAATTAGAGATCTTTTCAAAGATATATTAAGTGGTACGTTTTGTCGGGATACTTATTAAACAATAAAACCCTTCACAGGTAAATATTGACCCAAGTGGTACGTTTTGTCGATGGTACGTTTTGTCGTGTATTCCTGTTAAATTTAAAAAAATAAAATAAAACTGCCGCTATTCAATTAATCTATTGTGTACGTTTAGGTTGACCGTGGAATTGATGATTTTGTTTAAAATTAAAGATATCAGTGAATTTTCGTATATATATATATATATATATATATATATATATATATATATATATATATATATATATATATATATATATACGAAAACAACAGATGTTTTTCAATAATTAACCAAGAAAAAGCATAAGAGGTATTTTTCATGATATTTTTTGAAAATTTCAAAATAAAATGACGTTTGATAGTAGCGTTACAAATATTTTTTTTTATTATTTTGTAGAATCTGGTAAATAGAAATCGTAATAAGCACTCGCCTTGAAAAAATCAAACAAGTATTTAAAAAAAATACCTTTTCTTAAAGAAAATAGTAAAAGTATGTACAAATGCCGTCCTGATAAATTGATATATTCTGTCCATCTTGAGCGCTGGAGCCGATTTTGAGGAGCTGGATTCCCTCCAGACAAAAGGTCATAGCGAATACACACATTTTTAAAATGTCGTTTTGAATTTCGTAACTCAATCATTACAAATAAAATCTAAATTAAAAAAATCTATATGACCTGTATTTTCTCAATTTTTTAGCATCAAGTCTAGGGGTAATTAACTAGGGGGTGATTGTGTTGACATTTTGATGTAAAATATAGTAATTTTAACCGTCTTCAAAATAATGTTTCGATTTTAACAATAAAAAAAATTTGAAAAAATGTTTAAGTTCTGGTAAGATTGTCAAAAAGGGACTGAAATGTTTTTGGATGTTGATATATACAAAAAATATTGTGTTAAGTACTTGTCCTGATAAACAGATATGTTTGTCCACCATGAGCTCTGTAGTCGATTTTTGTATCCCCTCCAGGCAAAAGCTCATAGCGAATACTACTAAGTTAAAATATGGGTGAACCGAGACAACTGAGATCTGAAAAAACCAATTATTATTTCATAGAAACAGAAAATTATTAGAGATTACAAATTCGATCTTTCATTTTACCATCATAGCGTCTCCAAATTTTTGTCTGGGTATTGTAATCCTCACATTGTTATACATTTTATTATTATTATATATATACCGAGCTACGCTTAAGAAACGGATTGGATTATTTTAAAACGTCATATAACATCGAATCAATCAACGTCCATATCAATCATTCAAATCTTTTTTGGATAAAGGTTTTGTGTCCGATTTCTAAAAAGAGCCAACAACACCACCAACAACACGATCGATGATCTGACATTTTGATATCAAAACTGTGTTATATTATTAAAATTATATACACACATGCATACCAATATGTAGGTATATATGTAAATAAACATACCTTATATATTGCTATGTGTGTGTGTATGTGTGGCGAACACATTTTTTTCTTTAGTAGATATCGTACAGCAGCAGCAGCCTGCTGTGATATAAAAATGATTTGTATTGTTTTATTTTTTTATTACTAGATGTACCCGCGAAGTTGCACGCGCAACACGTTGGTATAAAATCAATGAGAAGTATAATATGGGAGAAGTGGTATGAAAGGAACAATTCAAATTACGCGCTAAATACAAATCTCGCCAAATCAAACGTATTTGTGTTGTGTGGCAGCACCAATTCGGATATGTTTGTTCCTGACTTCAAGCTACTGTCATTTCAAACATGGTAATGTTGTGCTTGTAAATTTTTTTTAGGTTCCAAAGTAATTTTTTTTTATTTTTTCAAAACGTTTTCTGATATATTCTAAGTATTTTTTGAAATGTTTGTAATTATATACAGTTGGTTATTCTTTCAACTAGAGGAAAATTTCATCAAAATCCGCGCAATAGTTTTTGCGTAGTGCGTGCACATGTTCAAAATGGTTTTTGAATTTTTCTGAGGGCATGAAACATCTTAAAATTGACCCAGGTAATAAGTTATCACCCTACCAAATTTCATTAAAATCCATTCAGTTGTTTTCGCGTAATGTGTGTGTACACGTTGAAAATGGTTTTTGCATTTTCTCGTTGGAATGAGACATTTTCCCAAAGTAAAAAGTATTCTAGATCTTGATCCAGGTAATGGGTAATCACCACACCATATTTAATCAAAATACGTCCAGTAGTTTCTGTGTGACGCGTGCACAGACAGACAGGTAGACAAACAGACAAAAAAATTTAAAAATAGCTTACTAAATAATTTTCTACAGTCTACATAATCTAAATCGATAACTATCTACAGTACTAGTACAATTTTTAACCCTTAATTGGTCTACTGGGGTACAAATCCAATTTTATTTTATTTCTTCAAATTAGTTTTTTTATAATCACTATTACTGAACTGTAACCACCATGTATTCCCAAATGAGATTAAATACTTTCATTTGATGTGTGATTACCTTCTCTTTACAAACTTTTAATTTAGTTTATTATCGATTTAGTTTTTTTGTACCCCAGTAGACTGATAACCTAATTTAAAATAATTAACCAAATTAAAGATAATTAATTAATTTAATTTAATTTATGTGTAAATAGACCTAGGTAACTTAATTTTCTGAAATATGCAAAAATACAATATTATTTTTGGGTTTTTGTTTCAATTCAAATTTTTTTTTTGCTTTATTACTATTTAAATTTTAATTTCATATGCCTAGATATTTCCACGAAAAATATTTGTGAAAACGATTAAATAAAATGTATTGTGATCTCAGGAAAATATTTTAATATTTTTTGAATAATATTTTTCTATTTTCAAAGCAGATTAACCAATAATTTAAGAAAATAACTTTTGTACCCCAGTGGATTACTTATGTTTCAAAAAACGAGTAGACCAGTTAAGGGTTCAAAAATTTTCCATATACAGCCACGGCCTACATTTAGTGAAATATGTGTACAGATGTTACTGGTTTGAATCGTAGATGTTCCAGTAGCAATTTAAATTCAAATATGTACTCTGTGTATAAAATATTCTTAATGTTTTGATTGAATTAACAACATACTCCAGTACATTGTTATATAGTGTCTATAACAATTATATAATGTTATTTTATTTGTGTAAAGAATAGGATAATGACTGAATTATTTATTACTCAAGCATAACAGAATTGTCCCTATGTTAAAATTTATATGTTCTTAGTTGCTTGAAACATCCCGTATAGTCTGCAAACGCACAGTGATAAAAAATGTAGACAGACCACAAAAGAGCATTATTTCGTTGTCTTTAAGTATCGTATCATTGAAAAATATTCCGAATATGCATAATTATGTACTTAGTATTTCTTTATTTATAATTGATTTAGCAAACCATATTGATATGTCCAACGTTATCAGATGATCAAAAGCATCAGATAAGCAATTAAAAATTTAAAAAACGATCTACGATCAGATAAGAAACCTGACACTGAAGTCCCTTACCTGATATGTATTATAGGTGAAGTATCCAAAAAACTGAAATTAAATATTTTTTGTTACTACTGTCTTATTCAAGACATTTAAAAAAAAAATTAAATATTTAGATACATGCATTAAATTAACCAAATTTTTTTTAATATATTCTGCGGTTTTTATTTAATATTTCCAATCATCTTTTATTAAAATTTATCAACAAAGACCTTACGCGAAAGTATCAGTTTACTGCTCTTGTTTATTCGAAATCAAAAGTGACATGTTTAATAAATATATTCAAATTTTTTCCACAAAAAAAAAATTAAGTTGTCATTTTTTATAAAGTATAAGAAACCCGGATATCCGATTAAGCGAAATAATATTCATAATTTTTGCAAAAATTTAATCTAGTTTAAAAAGACAAGTGAAACCATATTATCTACAACAGTCGTGTTTAACCTTTATTACTACGAGAGTTACTTTTCTAATTTATTCGTCAATCTGATTCCTTTACATCAGCGTTTCTCAATCTTTTTTCAGTCACGGCCTGGTAAAATCTCGGATAATTTTGTGCGAGCCGATCACAAATTTAGCATGAAATGTCGTTTTGTAACCACTTGGTCAACACTTTCTTTACTATTAGAGAAATGTTTGAAAGCTATTCTTTAATTTTAAACAGAACTCTTGTAGTCTGGAATCATTTCTGTCATTAACTGGAATAACATTGCGTCTTGTAGTATGAAGTGTCGTTTCCCGACTGTGTCGGTCTACTGTGAAATTCAGAAAAGTATCAATATTTTTTTAAGCATTACAGAAATGTTTAAAAGCCATTCTTTAATTTTAATTAAAATCTATTTAGACTGGAATCATTTGAGTTAAACATTTTTCCTAACATTCAACACTTTTTAAATACCTATTTAAAATCTATATTATTGAAAATTGTATTTATTTGTACTTTATATATTACTTTCCAGCGTCGCCACCATTACATTTTCAAAAGGTTTGTACTATTTGCAAAGGAATTAAATTATTTATGTAATTCTCACTTGCTTTTATACATTTAAACCTTTACGTGTGGAATTAAATTTCATAAATGAGTCAATGAGTACCTTCAAAATTAAATTTAAATAAATATTAATTTTAAAAATAATGAAAGCCAAAAAATTCGAAAATATAAATTTATTTTTTTAGACTAAATTTATATTAAATTTATATATAAGGATACAAGTAAAATTAATTACAATACAGACATACAATTACATAAATAATTAAATGTATGCAGAAGACCAGAAAGTAATATCGTAAAAACATCTTTACCCATCGTAATTTTTTTTTATGTATGGCTAATTTGAAACAAAGACCTTCTTTATAATAATCTGATATAGGGTGAATGCGGGAGAGATGCTGCACATTTTGAAAGCACTTGATAATTCTTAAAGTATGCATTTAATTGATTTGAAATTTGGTACACAATAAATGTAAACATTGTTCTTTAAAATTATTTATAAATAATTTCTCTTCCACACCTATGGGAGAGATGCCGCATCAAAAAAGGACAGACGCCGCATAGTTCATATTAAAAATATTGTATTTTCACACATCTCCATACATGATGCATGCCATATGCAACCATTTTGGGCACTTTATATATCTTAACCAGTCAGCTTTTATTTGTTTCTGAGTATTTTTCCAAACATTCAAGACACAAGCAATCATCATTATTTTCGTTATCTTCACTAATATGAGAGTTCTTCCTGATCTATTAATGGATTTTTTATATTTACGTGGCATAATTTACAGTCAAAAAATTGAGGTATAAGTCTATGCTTTTAATATGTAATATGGTGCGGCATCTATACCAACTTTAAATACGGCATCTCTCCTTTTTGTTGGGATAGATGCCGCATATTGCTATAGCAAGCATAGTGCGGAATTCTAACCAAAAATTTTATACAGTACTTTTAAAATATACCTAAATTAATAACAAAACTCACTTTCATTAAAACAATGAAATATACATTCTTAAATTCTAATGAATTAAATGCTTGATAAAATATTATGTTAAAAAACTTACTTTTCAATAATAAAAAGTTGGATAATTACTAAACTAATGCACTGACCACAAATGTAACCATATACAGCTTAAATAACTAACTTATTTTAAACATATAATCCATTAATAGCGCTGTCTATCAATCAATGGACGAACTATAGCTACTGCGGCATCTCTCCCGCACTTACCCTATCGGTTCTTCGCACTTAAGAGATGCGTTTTTTGTTGCCCGTGCGATATATCCGCTTCTCGCACTTATGGGCCTTGCGCTATGAAGCGGATTTATCCGCTCCTAGCACGTAAAGCGTTAAATTATATACAGGTATATTTTCAAAATACAATTACAACTTTTAACCTTTAACTTTAAAGAACCTAAAAAATTTGCATGTATGTATACTTCAAATAAAATAAAAATATTATGACAACATCAAAAAATGCAATTAAATTAAGCAAAATTTAACGTGCGTACTTAGTCTTTTGTCTATTTTTCTTTTTGTCATTTTTATATCTACGTAACTATAGTAACGTAAGGTTGCACATCTAAATTTGTTTTATTGCTTAATGACGTCATACCACACTTAATTAATTCGAAGTATGAGATCCAAATATATCAGACGCTCCATCGTCATTTCCAATAAAATCCGTTATATTGACATGAAAATCATTTTAGTTTTTATTTTACTTATTGTAAGTATTTTTATTTAGGAAACTCCTGTATGAAAGAAATCAATAGGTATAGGTTAGGTTAGGTACCTTATCCAACAATTTTTGGGATGACTTTTCGAGAGGGTGTTATTAGTTGCCATAAACTTTAAAGATGTAAAATTATTTTATTGCTTACAACAAATACCATCCTATGTTCACTCCAACTGTATTTAAATTTGTTACCGGTTTTACAAGCGACGGTTTCTTTTTGCATTCATATAGATAAGTAAGTAACATGCTGCGAACAATACTAATGATTATTGCCATACTTGAAAAGTCATCTCATTTAAATATTGAAAAACTATACTTAATCTTTTTTTTCGTAAAATGTTATATAATTTAAGGAGGTTTTACTTTATTTACAAAATAACCTAGTGTGAACCTGTTTTTTTTAATATTACATCATTATACAATTTCAGTTTCAACCAAGAACTTGATTTGCAAACTGCATATTTTGCGAATGATATCATCTTATATTATAACTCATTGTCATATAAAATGTAATATTTGAAACAAGCCTACATTCCATACTTTCTTCTACTAGTAAATTACAAAATTGAACTACAGTTTAGTGATTTAAAACTTAATACCAACTTGTTGCAAATTTCATTTTTAATGAATGAGAATGGCTTATTTGGTAACTAGAGTACTGAATTTGCACTTACAATTAGTGTCTTGAAATGTGACACAATCAGGGCTGAGAAAATGGTTCACAGAAACCATTTAAAATAGAAATGGAAAATGGTTTCCAAAAATGCTTTTAAAATACAAAATGGAAAATGATTTTGCTGAACATATTTAAAATAGAAAATGGAAAATAGCTATTTAAAATGGATTATAAAATACAAAATGCTTTTTTTACTTTTTTATAGGTAGGTACTATAAATCTTTTATCGTTTTTTATATTAATAAAAAAAAAGTTAAGAAAATGTCAAATGTATTGTAATTATATAAGGGCAGTCTTTTGAAAAAATTTTATAAAGTTTGCATGATAACAAAATTTAACTCTTGAAATATTGTTACTCAAAAATATTGTAAAATTTAATTCAGCCTTGACATAATCAAACTTTGACTACGCTACAACTGCGACTTCTAAATTATGAAAATCATCTACTCGAAATACCAAAACATTTCTTATCGACGTGTCTTAAAGATAATAGCACACAAATTGAGTCAAAAAAATTTGACTTGAGAGAACTGCAGCCCTAGTAACAAATTTAATTCAAGTGACATTGAAACTCGAACTATAAAAAATTTGAGTCAATTGAATCGACTTAAATTTAACACAATTTTTTAGGCTGCGTTTAATTCGAGTTCTATGATTAATATGAGTCATAAATGTCATACGCAATGTCATACGTATACACATAAATTTGAGTGTACATGCATTTTCATTTTAAATGCAAAATGAATTCAAATTTCCATTTTAAATACAAAATGGAAAATGGTTTGACCGAACTTATTTAAAATAGAAAATGCAAAATGCCATTTTGTATTTTAACTACATATTTAAAATGAAATCATTTTAAATAGTTCCCAGCCCTGAACACAATTTAGTTGATTTCTCAAATAAACTGTATTTGTCATACTGTCAAATAAACTGTATATGTTGACTAATTGCACCTAAGTCTACATGTACTAAAAACTGTTTTTACACTTCGAATACTTTGAATTTTTTGTCACAATCTTACATTTATTACTGTGTTAATTAAGAAAAACTTCTAGAAATTGTGATTTTTTTGTACATTTTATGTGTACTGACCCTTGCAATTGGAAAAAATGGGCTGTTTCCGGACATTTGCTTTAATCTAATTCAATCGAATTGTGATACTCACGTATCATTAATCTGTAGTCATTTACACTAAATAAGAAAAAAAGTCACACTTATCTAAACAAAAGGAAAAATGCATGGCAAAAGATAAATCAAATAATGTTCGAATAACTTCTATCCTACTATTAAATTTCCGTTTTACTTCGCGACCGACAAAGATCGTTATATTCGTTTACATACGATAATAACAGAAACAGAAATAAATCCATTAACAATTGACATGCAGTAAAAAAACGAAATACGTACACTAGAAAAGACGAGCAAAGATAAACAAGACAAAATAAATAAATAAATATATAGAAACCATTAATAAGAATTTATGACACACGCAGATTACATTTTAGTACCTATATTTTCAATTTTATAGGATTCTTGTGCCTTTTTCTGCAAATAAGAGGATATCTAAGTATAGTAAAGGAGAGATCATAGAATACAGAAACAAAGTTGCTATCTCTATATTAGTTTTATCAGCATGGAAAAAAAATGACGTAAAAATCCCCACTAATATGTTATATACATATTCAGAATTTTGTGTTTGTATGTGTGTATATTGGGTATTAGTATGTGCCATCCACAGAACAAATAGAACGAATACATCTATCTCTTTTCTGCAATCACCTATGTGCTTTTATGTGCATCTTAGGCTGCTTAGTCCTCATTCATTCGCCAGCACTCAATGGGTATGTTTCAATTGTTGTTATATTGTTACCTCTCGTATTAACACGGTATATGTACGTGGTATACGTACATCATACGTACCACCACCACGTACATATTATGTATATGTATGTATGCAAGACACTAATACACACAACATCCAACGGACTAACACACACAACTCCGCGTGTACATACATAACATAGTGGGGGTTTATTTTCTATCCTTTGTGGTTACGCTCGTTTCCCTAGTATAGACATAGTAATGTTCGTTCTCTTTGTTCTCTGGTGCCATCCATCGCTGCTATGTACCTGCTGCGGCCTGCGGACATACATATGTATATGTACTGTATGTATGTATCTGGTAACAAAGACCTAATCACGATCTAATAATCAGTAACAATGCATCTTTGCTCTTGCAGAGCTGATGCACGACTAATCACCTTAAGCTGTGACAGACCAACAAATGACTCCAAGCGATCTACACAATTTCGATTTTAGTTTCATTCTAGTGTTCTGTGGGAGAGATGTTGTAAACAAAACCAAAATTAAGGTTTATTTGTTTAAAATTTACGGAGGCAAAATTTTATTTATTTATTTTTAGGATTAGTTCATTAAGGATTAAATTCATCCACTATCACTATTAAAAATTTTTCTTTCAATTTATTTTTTTAAATTCCATACTTTCCTAGATATAGGATGATTAACCGACTAATCGGTTTAGTCGACTAATTTACCCCTATAAGGAACAAAAAGTTCATTTGTTAAATTAATTTACCCTTAACTAAATTATTAAAATGAATAATTTAATTGACTAATTTTTATCTAAAAGACTAAAAATGACTAATATAACAATTTTTCAATGTTATTCATTAGACTCCAAAAAATGATTACTAAAAAATTATCTATTTGTATGATTTTAGCTAATTTCGAAAACTTGAAATTCAGCTATTACGGCCGCTCTCATGAAGCAATCTGAGGCCGAGACTATAACAGAAGTATGTCTTGAGGTCCCTAGAAAATGATACTCACTAAAATATATATATATATATATATATATATATAGTGGATAGCATTATGCTGTACAAAGTCCGTTCGGGGTCTTGGGTCCCAAAAATACCCAAAAATAAATTACCCAGCCGATTTTTACCAAACAATTTTAAATGGATATATGCGCCAAGCGCCTTATGCGAAAAAGTGCCAAAAATTAACTACTCAACTGATTTTGAAAATCTTTTCACTCTTAGAAAGCTGAATTATTTTAAATGGGTACAGGTCTTAGATGAATTCCGCCAGTGCTCAATATTTGGAAATTCGCTATGTTATGCAGATGCTGCGACAGGGGTATTTTATTTTTATGTGATCAACAACACATAGTTATGTAATCCATAGTCATATCTTTCTTTTCCTTAAAAGAAATATTGATAAAAGTCAAAATTAAATTTAAAAACAACTTGCTTTTAAAAAAGTTACCTAAGTTATCCTAAGTTCATGAATTGACTAGTTTAATCAACTACTCGGCTATTCTCAACGATATTTTCGACTAATGATTAACCTTGTCAAGAAAACAACTTTAACCGATTAATTGAATCAACTAACTGGTCCTCGGCGCCACATCACTAATTGTGTTATCCAAACTTGCGGAGCTTAAATTTAACTTGATAACTCAAATATATAAACTTTTAAATAATGTTTACCAAATACACTGTTTTCTCTCATAGCTAATACGAATATAAGGATTTATTTCAGGAATCATGATTACTGCGCATGCGCTTGCAGTACGTACTCGAGCTATGTCTCGTTATGACAAACAAAAGAGTAAAGCATGAAAAAGATGTAATAAACTTGTAATAAAATTATTTTTTAAACAATTGCGAATGAAATAAAGCCACATACCTATTATAGGATAAAGCCACTAGTGGTCAATCGGTTAATCTGACAGTTATTTTTCTGTATTAAAGTATTGCGTGAAAAGTGGGGACCAAAAACTTGAAAATACGTGAGTAAAATTAGTTGAATATTGATGATGTTGAAAATACATGAGTTGAAAATACATGAAACTGACTGTATACCCCACTTCTTAATCCTATATATAGTTATTTCCACCAAAATATTCTTTTAAAAATGAAGGAAAAAATAAAGACATAACTAAATTTTATTCTGTTTAAAGTTGCTTAATACAATAATAAATGACATAAATGTTACTTTATAAAGAAATATTTTATGACGTCTCTAAATTTGATATTTTTAAGCCACCAGGTGTGACAAAAGTTGATTATTTTGTTACATTTCTCAGTTATATTCTATTTTATTACTCTAACCCTTGTTTAAATAAAAATATCAACTGTAAGTAGGTATTTCCTTTTTCCAGTTAAAACATTTTTTGTGTCGGTAAATAATCATTCATTTCCAAAAAAGTTCTGAAAATTACACGTTTTAATTTATAAGCAGTAAATAAGTTACCTTGATTTTTTGTCACATGGAAGAGCTCCCACTGATTTAAACAAACTTTCGAATATAGTTAGAAGCTGAAGAAACGTGGTATCTGCAATTTTATCAGCATTAATATTTCAATTTAAAAAAGAAAAAAAAAGAAAACCCGGAGTTGGTCTAGTGGTTAGCAACTCCGCTTCTTGTCTGGTAGATTGTGCCTTCGAAACCAACCGGGGGAGATACGTCATTTACATTACCATACCTCATTATCTATCAATAATTCAAAAGTCAAAGTCAATATGTAGTATACCTCCATTACAACAGTGCATATGACCTTAGCTGTTGCGCACCTAACTTAAAGAAAAAATAAAATAAAAATAAAAATAATTTCAGAAAATTAATTGAAGTATATTTACATATTCTAATAACTAACTGACCCAGTACCAAAATATCGCTTAAAGTTCTATTGAAAATTTCTATCCATTAGTATAAAGAATATGGTATTAAACTCACTAAAGTACAACATATTTTTATGTTATTTTCGGATAGCGGGCACAACAATCTAATTTTAAAAATACACAGCTTGTCTATATCAAAAGTAGGAACACGGCTTACAGAAATCTGTTACAAAAATTCCAAATGTATAACATAAAGCTTACCTCAGCGGAACCGCTTATACCCCACAAAGGAGGAATTTTTGGTTCAAAGGGGATGACAAAGTTTGTTTTCAAGGATTGAACATTTTTTAAATATAAATAAAGTCCAAGGAATTGATTTTGTATTAGAATTTATGAATATCCCTAAGTAATTCGACTAATTCGAGTAATTAATGCAAGCAATTTTAACGCAGCTGAAACCGCAGAACCTACCTAGCCCGTATAAAATATATCTAATTGTAAGGAGAAGAATGAAAAGTTTAAAAACCCCAAAGTATCGGTTAAAATAATTACATGGCTTTTATATTCTTTACAATTTCCGTATAAAATTTCTTCCGTACATCCGTACAACTAAACACAAAGTAAGTATTTAATTTTACAAAAATAAACAAAACAAAACAAAAAAATTGTGTACATGTAATTTTAAAAGTTGTTGAAACAGAATAAGTTGATATCAAAATAAATCATAAAACGTTAGAAGAAAAGAAATGAAAAGTGATATGCTCATCTCCGTAAAATAATATTTTGAAAGTTCTTTGACATCGAAAACATTTCACTATTGTTACTTGTGTTCATACTCTCTTTTTCATATTAGCTATGTGTAAGTGAACTTTGTACCACAAAAAGACATCTTAGTCTCATTTAATTATATTACGCAATAAATAAAAACTACATAAAGTGGAGAACTTGTTCAATTCCAAATTACGGTTAGTTCGAATTTTTTATTTTCTCCCTTAAAATTCTTATTGAAGCAATGTTAAAAAAGCTCATTCGATTCAAGTACTTTTTGGATAATTGCAATAATTTTAGTTTGTACCACATACAAAAAACTATTCTTTTTGTTAAATCGTTTATTAAATTTATTTTTTGTTAAAAGTTTTGTGTTAAATCGAATTTTTTTCAAGTCTACTGTAACTAAAAATTAAAAAAATAACTGCCGTGGCCAAAAGAATGCTAATTCAATTCGCGGACTGCGATAGAAATTTAGTGATAACTTGTTTTTGCCTTTTTAGTTCACATTTTGTTCCAGTAGTCGTGTTTTGGCAAATTTCCAGAATAGAAATTCAGCTGTTCTAATTATTAGGTATATAGGTACGAAATTTTTGATAATTATTTATTATTTATTTCATCTGTTGGTATTTATTTTTATAATAATAGTTGTTTATCCAGCCCACTGATTTTTTAAAACGTCACATTATAAGAATTTCCTGAAAATTATTTGCCCTGATACTAAAAAAGTTTAACCTTTACTAAAATAAAAAAAATAAAACTCAAATACTTTGAATTCATTACATCTTATTTTATAAAATTTTAAATAAATAATGTTCTTTTTTTTACACCATAATTAATTATTTTCCATTTTCTTTTTCAGGTAAGTTCACTCACTAAACCAATTTATTGAACGAAAACTGTAAGTACAAAAATTATTTTTTTCGGAAATTAAATATTCGATTTCCTTACATTTCCGTTTTCAAATATTCTATTAAAGAAGAATTTAATAATATATCGTTAAAGGTTGTTACGTCTGAAAGGTAAAATACACGTAAAGTTATCCATAGACAGACACATAGAAAACTTCTATAAATCTAGTTCACAAAGGATCCAAATAAATGGAAAAAATTCGACCAAGGGCGAACTGGGCTTGCACAGTTAGGGCTCTGTACAGTGAGGAGTCAATTGACCAAGACGTTGTCTATTACTACGTTTCTCCTTATTTTTCAAATTTTTTTTCAACAACTGTACTCAATATCTATTACTCCTATTAAAATTAACATTTTAGCTTTATTGGTCGATTCTGTAACTATTAACAGTCTGTAAAACCTCTGTTAGACTGTTAAATTACAGAATGTTAAAAAATGATATTCTGTACGCAATTTTTAACGGAAATGTTAGCTAAAATTCTGTTATTTCTCTGTAAACTTTACAGCACTCAAAACACTCGCCATAAATTTTACAGAGCTGTTAAATAGGCTAATTACTATGGATATTATTAAATATTGATAATTTTGATTTTTGTGTTTTTTATAAATTCAATATTTTGACGTTTTAATTTATCATTTTTTGAATTATTTGATATTCGTAAGTATGTAATCGTGAAGTATTTTCTGTAGTAAGAAGACTGTTGAGAAAATAGTGCAGTGTTCTTAAATCGGACAGGACGTAATTTCAAATAAAATTATTATGAATTATATTTTTTTTTATAAACAGTGAATGTTTTCGGGACAAAATCGCACTGACACAATTTGCCCACATGAAGCGTTTTACCTTTTCTCGACAGTGCTTCAGTTATTTAATGTATTTCATCAAGTATTCTTATTCATAGTATTGTCAATTCTTATTTTGTTGTCTACGTATTTAATACACAATGCATTGTCTTTTGATAGTGAATAAACGCTGCTTACTTTACCTGTTTTCACAATTTTTTTAAAAAAAATTATTACCCATAAAAGTGTCAATAATTTATGAAAAATTTTCCCCAGAGACTTAGTTGGCTTAAAGTATTTCTAAAACTATCGGTATCGATATCTACGGAAAGCTCCGATGTGTGTAAATTAGATATCGAAATTATAACATTATAGGTACATATGCCTATTTTACCATTTGACGAGTGACGTGAAATATTATACCATTATAAGGAACTGGTTATCTAGAGAATTCCCGAATATCTAATTTAGAAATAGCTTAACGCATAATCATGATAATTTTACGTGAGTTTAATATACATGGGTAATACACATAATTTACCTCCCCACTTAACATAAATCTCTATAAAAGAATTAATTTTTTATTACTCATGCGGGAGAAGTACTAACTTGGCGCACATATTTCTGTACGCAAAATGGCTGTTTGCCAACTGTACTCTTCCCGCATACTTTTTTGCGTGTGGAAAGTAACTTTCCACACGCAAATTGACAATAAAACACGCAAAATTTAATCAAAACACGCAAAGCCGCCTCTTAATTTTTCATTTAATAAATATTTCATAATTATTTCTATAGAAACCGCCAACAAAGTAATTTAAACGATAATTAATTCAGAAAAAAAAGACGAACACTCAAAAATATTATTTTAAAAAGTAATATAAATGTCAAAAATAATGATAATAATAGAAAAAAGTATGTGAAATTCGTAATAAAAAATAGTATGTGCAACTCGTGCGGGATTGTCGATTGCCCTACTCAAGCGAATGAGCGCACTCACTACGTTCGTGCGCTCAACTTCGCTTTCGTGGGCAATCGACAATTTCCCGCACTTATTACACAATATACTATTTTACATTTTATATACACAAATCCATGGTAATTTAACATAAATAGTTCAACAACAGTAGAATATATAAAATGTAATTGGCATCTTAACATAGTGTCTTACAGAATACCAAATTTTTAACATTCTGTTAAAAACAATTTTACAGAGCTTTGTACTGTAAAATAACAGTCTGTAATAATGTAGTTACAGAATCGACCCATTAGAAACCTAAACGATTGGGGGGTAGGGGGGGTAGGGGTTTTCTAGCAAAATTTAAGCTATAGCTTTAAGACCGCTAGACCGAAAAATTATAAAAATGATATTTTTAAAATCATTAGAAGTAGATCTTTCAAATAGTACCTTACACTAGATATTAATTAAAACATTTTTTTGGACCAGATTGACGCCTCATTTTTTTTCTAATCGTTGACTGACGATATATGTGCACGTCGCCAGGACCTAATACTATACCAAATTTTATATTCCTACGTTACATAGTTATGGAAAAATAATCTCTGTGACAGACATACAGGGAAACATGAGGATGTGCCTGTATATGAGCTCCGTTTTTTCTTTTAAGCTACGGACCCCTAAAAACATCATAAATTTGTCATTACGAATAAAACGAAACCGAACAATAGAGACATAAAATACCAACTGGCTGGCCACCTTTTCCAACTTGAATAAAAAAAATTTTTTTTTCAAATTAAGTTTTTACTCTTGTATACAAAATATGACATTAAAAACGTACTGATTTGTCCTCAGTATGAAACCAAATGTTTTGTACGTACGTGTCACAATGGGAGGGTAAAAAGGATCCTTTTTTTGTAAAGCAATCATACCTACAAACATTTGTCAATTTTAAAAACCAAAACAAGGAAAAATATTAAGGTAATCCTATTGTTGAAAAAATACAGGTAAATATTCAACTTTTTTTTTTAGTTTGCTTTTGTAGAGCACGGAAGGTTTACTAGCATTCAATTCTATAAAAAAGAGATAAATAAATATTGCTTAGTGTTAGAAATCCTCTGTCTTTTTTTCAAGCGTCCTACTTCTAATAAAATTTCGAATAGATTTGTAAGGAAATATGTAATTTGTTCTGAATAGAAATGTGTCAAATTTATTTAAAAAAATTCTGTGTAAATGAATGGTGAAATTTGGTCTCATATTACTATAGTTAACCACAAAATGAATACATGAAGGCAAGGTAAAATTTTATGTGGTTCAAACTTTTAACGAATTCTAAATGTTGTAGGGAACCATGAAATCTCTCTTCTTGGATAATATTTCCTTCTCCTTGCCTGTCTGTTTACGGATAACTTTAAATATTAAGAGTTTCATCAATTTTAAACTCCTCTTCGATTTTTATTATTTTCAGGCGTTAGTATTGCTTCAGTTTCGGAGGTTTCCAAAGTGTGTCCCGTAATTCCAGATTGTTTGCAATCTCGAATTCGTAAATTGAACTTGATTCTATAGTAAATTTTGAATTTTTAAGAGAGAACGCATTACTTTAGGAACTTATACTACCACTCTCAAATCTTCAAATAAATTTTAGTGTTGGAGATTTTTTAAACCTAGTATTATAATATTCCTTAGGAAACTGTTATAGTTCTAGCAGTCTTTTAAGACTCTACTTAGAGTCTACTTGATCTAATTTTGTTTTAATTTGTATTCTTTCAGTTGTTATTTGAATTTAGAAAACTAACGCAAATAACTAATATTATTAATTTTATAAAATAATTTAAAAAGATTGATTTTATTTAAAAACCACAACAATTTGATTTTGCCTGTATTGTTATTAACTTCTCAACCGTATTGTAATAAATATGATTATTCAGATTCTACTAGTGTAAGTTTAATACAAAGGACATTAAACTTTAATTTTACAGCTATTTGAAGATAATAATTGAGATGTTATTTTTCAACCCCTATTTGAATAAAAGCTGAATTCATTAGTCGATAATAGTGAAACTTCTATTGATAATTCACTGGAAATCTAGAATTTAAAAACTTCTTTATTGTTTTGATACCTATACAGAATGTAAGCTATCTTGGTATCTTAGCTGCTTACTTATTCACTGCTTTCATAAATCATTTTTATTATTTATTAGTTGATTAAATTTTGGATGATTTTACGATAAGTATTTTTGTGTTCAGGTCCCATTTTGACAAATATATACTGTTAGAAAAAATTTAAATTAAAAGGTTACATCTAACTCTAATTGCGAGTAACGGAACTCGCATTAAATTTTGTTGTCATTGGTGTAGGCGTACTTAATCATATTTACTTCAGACTGATACAAACAATTTTTTTCATAACAGAAATAAATTGTTCATTTACTTCCAATTAAATTTTGTTTTACTAATTTATTAAATAAATTCAAAATAATTGCTAATAAACGTTGCCAATAAACTACTTCTTTAAAATGGCGCATGTAATTTCCGCACTTTTTTTTTTAAAATGCATCAACTGTTTGTTAATTTATGTGGTAAATTCCGCACTAATCAGAAAATTAACATAAGTATGTACACGACAAACCTATATACCGGGTGAGTTTTTTGATAATTGCCATTCCATTTATTCCTAAAATATTCACAAAAAAACGAAACTACTTTTTTAGAAATTTGGACGAAAGGAAACGCTAATTATGAAGGTGATTAATATTCAGCTAGCTCCTTATTATCATGAAAATTTAGGCAAAGGAAAATGCTAAAAATGCTAATCAGACAGGTGACTCATTTTCAATTAGCTGCTTTTATTTCATAAGAATTCGGGCAAAGGGAAACTAAACTAACCAAACCTTAACTAACCGCACCACTTAGTTTTATATCAAAGTCGAAGTATATTATCAAAAAAACTAACTAAATTAACCTAACCTTAATTAAACTCACCACCTAATTTTATATAAAGTTTATCAAAACTAACTGAACTAACCTAACCTAAACTAACCTAGTTTTTATATCAAAGTCGAAGTATATTGTCAAAACTAATTAAACTAACCTAACCTATCTTCAAAAAATATTCCATAATTTAATGTTACGTGTTTGGTACTAATGAACAGCATTTTTAAAGGACTTTCTAATGATATACCGTAAGTGGAGTCTTACAATTTAAAAAAATAGGATTGAGGTGACTGAAGTCTAAGGAGTTGGTTGTAAAAGTTTCCCATGCCGGTCATAATGGTTCCCCCTTCATGTTCCAGAAACTGTTTTAACAGATTTTAATTACCTATTACCGTTCTAAAGATTCAAGGCCTGGCTTGTTTTTAAATTGACACCCTGTTTACGTATCATATACACCAGTTAAATATAATTTTTTTAAAAAATAGTTTTATTTTCAATTGTTTAGTACGGAAAATACACATAGGACTATGATAGTTTCAAAAGATGAGTGCGGAATTTACCTATAATATTTTGTTTGGTGCGGAAATTACTACCGCCCCTTTAAAATAACAAACAAATTCAAACTTGTAGATAAAGACAAACAGTTTAACTGCATTTTTCCAAAGCATACTTGATGTCTTATTATACCTACACACCTCATACAGTAACCCATACGTTATCCAAAGAATATACACTTACAACAATAGTTTTTCTTCGTAACTTAAATTAATTCGGTTTCACTGTAATTATATGTATGTTCCTCAGCAGCGTACAAATGTATTCAGAGTTTCCGACGCACATCTTATACAGATGTGAATATACAAATAATAATAATAATATACCCTTATTATTGAAAAATATATAAATTATAAAAGTTAAAAGGGTTTATGTACATATGTAGCTAAAATGTGTATGATTTCTAGCTAGTATAGTAATCGACGTAATCATAAATTATGAATGATACGTTAAAATTATATATTTTTATAGTTGGATGGTTGGTTATTTACTATTTATTTATACCGTATAGTCATAGATAATTAATTCGAATTAAGATTTATTGCTTGTAACTAAAACAAACAATGGAGTTTTTTCTCGTCTATCGTTAAATAAAGTTTAAATTATATAAATCGTTCGAAAAATTATTTCTTTGAATGAAAATTATAGTAATCTGAAACGAACGATTGATAACACGATTATATAAAATTATAGCATACAAAAACAATACAGTTAATACAAGAAACAATACTCTAAGATTTTTGGATGGTATCCGAAGATTTGCGAAATTCAAACACGTTTTTGTAACTATTAGGTAAGTACCTACATAATAAAATATGTATTACTAAATACTAAATCGACAATAAATTGATTGTCCTGATAACAAAAAATACATACAGTTGATCCTTTTTCTGTGCGATGGAGGAGACCGCATAAAACAAATCACACAAAAAAAAAATGTATTCAAAAATATCATAAATAGCTATAAAAAGTATAGTTAGATCCAGATTGTACAAAAAACTTTTTTTATTCGGTTGGTCGGGACCGCATAAAAAAAGTTTCATCGAAAAAACATCACTCACAATGCTCAAAACTTAGAAATTTCCTTACAAGTTGCTTCTATAAACAAGATAAAGTATTAATTTACACGTAGAAACATTTTATTTCAATTTTATAATATTATGAAAATTTTGAAAAATACATCTGTAACAAAATTAAATGATGCAATAATTTATGTTCTTATGCAATGTATTGAGTAAATGCTTAAAAGTCGTTAATTTTTATCAAAGAAAGTTATTATAGTAATTGTTTGTTTCTTACAAATCTCGTGATTTTGATTCACATTATGCAGTTTAATGGTCATTTTTTACAAACTGCATAAAAAAAATCGCATAAAAAAATCGCACAAAAAAAACCGCACAAAAAAAGACCGCATAAAAAGAGTTCAGCTGTACTTAACAGATTTTATTTACAATTTTTGACTCATTTTTTCGTATTTTAGATACGGGAAAATTAAATGTTCTGATTTTTTTATCTTATAGAATAATAGTTGGTTCAAGTAAAGTTCATTAAATAAAGTGAAGCGATAAGTACTGCTACTTTAGAAATATTTCATTTTACATGAAAAAATTTTATATTGAAATGTTTTGGGCACATGAAACACATTGTAAAAATATATACAATTTAACAGTTCAGTAAATTAGTATGTATCTTATATACTTTACTATACAAATTCCGTTTTATTGAAGTCAAAAATTCTCATTTTCAATTTTTGGGTCCAAAAATTTTTGAGTGTTAGTTTCAATATTTCTGACTTTCAGTAATATTTGCCACAGGTAGAATATTTAAATCAAGAATTTAGCAGTGAATTTTTTCTTAAAGACCAGTCTTCAGTTATTCTTTCTGACAAAAAAGAACCAAATAAAAATACTCAAACGACAAAGTTTTATCAATTCCAGTTTTTTTGGTAAACATTATTAAAAACTACAGTAATGTCTCGAAATTTCTCGATATATAGTTTCTTTTTATCTATTTCTTTCACTCTGCAGGTCAAAATAACATAGACAAAGATAAATTATTCTAACTAGGGCGGTTTTGGATCGTATACCTTCAATTCATGCACAAGCAATAGTGTATTGTTTTTTTCAATAACCGTCGTTAATATCGTGTGATCCAAATTCAAGGCTGGGCGTTTATTCTAATATCGAAATTCGATTCACTCGAGCAGTGAAAAATAATCATTTTCGTTTCGGTTATAGATAATACACTTTCATTATTTTTCAAACGTGAATCGGCATTTTTTGGCAAGAATTTATTGAAGCTTGTATATTTCACAGCAGATAGGCAACTCAGATATATTACACCTGGATATAAAATACATACATTTTACGTACCACCGAAATGACTGATGTATACAAAATATAACACATATATATGTTCGCTTATGTGTTTGTGTGTGTGCAATAAGAACTTCGAAATAAGTTTCATCTTTAGATTGAAATTGGTTTTTGGAGAATCGTTTGCGTCGTCCACATTCATTCATCTGTCTCTTGGTCTGTCTGGCACGCTTCGTCGTGGTTTTGCCCCCGACACATACATACCCAGTCCGTACGTCACATACGTAGCTGTACGTCTTCGTTCTTCTTTATCGTCGTCTTGTCCATGGGTTTAACTACAACATGGATTATAACTTGTATAACAAGGGTTACTAACAAGATTACTATTAGTTACAACAAGAGTATAACAACAATTTCGGTCAACCGGCTGTTCAACTACTTAGTTTCTAATTTTGTTTTGTGTAATAGAAAAAATTATTTTTTTCTCTATTTCAATTTATAAAATACTGAACGAGGATAATCACACCAAGTATACGAACAACGGTAGTAGATAAAGTTTTTTTGGCTACCGTTCTAATCAAGAACTCTTGTTTTATTCTTATATTTTTCTAATTTTTAACCATTTCAGGATACAATACATTTATGGCTTTTAAACATTTCCCTAATGCTTAAGAAAGTGTTGATATTTATCTGAATTACATGATAGATAAGATGACCAGACATACCGTTTTTAACGGGACAGTCCCGTTTCTCGGAGACATGTCCCGATGTCCCGACCAAACTTCTCGGGACGCCCATTTGTCCCGTTTTGGCAATATTTAAACTTATACGATATTTTATGAAAAGTTTTATTCATTATTTGATATAATTTTAACTGCCTTTAAAATCCTTTACTTGGGTTCTTTCGTCTTTTCCCAAATATGAACGAACGTATTTATTTTAGCAGTATCTTGGCTTTTCGTCACCAAATTAATTTTATGGTAGAAAGAAAAATTAGCACTCTAAATTACTTTAAAAACAGTATTATTGACTTAAATTTTCAAAAATTTTCCGGAGGAGTACCCTGGACCCCCTTTTTTTCATGGAGGTACTCCGTACCGCCAAACTCCTCGGTAAGGTCGGCTGTTCCATTTTGACTCTTTACAAGTCTGGTCACCTTAATGATAGATCAAGTGGTCGGAAAACGACATTTTATATTACCCGACCAAATGTTATTCCAACTAATAGCGGAAATGATTCCAGAATAGAATAATTCTACTTAAAATTAACAAATTACTTCTGAAGATTTCTCTAATGTTTAAGAAAGTGTTTTTACGAATTACATGTTAGACCAAGTGGTCGGAAAACGACGTTTCATATTAGACGACTTAATTTTATTCCAATTTATGACGGAAATAATTCCAGGATACAATAATTGTAGTTAAAATTAAAGAATTTCTTTTAAATATTCCTCTAATGCTTAAGAAAATGTTAATATTTATCTGAATTATATAGTAGACTCCGGTGATAGAAAAAAGACGTTTACTATTGGAAGCTTTAATGCTATTTCAGATTTTGAATCAACTCATTTTGACTCAAAATGACTACAAGCTACAGGAAGTCTATTTAAAATTAAAGAATGTTTAAGAAAGTGTTGATACTTGTCTGAATTACATGGTTGGCCAAGTGATTGAAAAACCAGTTTCCATATTTAATATAGGTATGTAAATGTAATTTAGCAAACTGATAGTCGTCATATTATACCGTTCTATAATATGTGACCGATCAGTACAAAATTACCCGAGATTTTACCCGGCCGTGACTAAAACAAGATTAAGAAACGCTGCCCTACATTACATAAAACGTTCAAATGAAATTTAAATACAAAATTACGTAATTATTTTCTTAGAACCTGTATGTGATTGGTCCACACAAAAATTACTTAAAGTACTTGCCACCATACAAATAATTGAATATTCTCAATAAATTTCCATGTCATTCGTTATTTGAATATAGTAATACTTAGAGAGAGAGAGAGAAGGAGAGTATCTAAAGATGGGAAAACGTTTTATCTATAAAAGCCACATAATAATTATAGCCAAATAATTATTTCACAATCCATCCAATTGTGAAACATAGTGAACATAGTGAACATACAATGTATAATCAAAAGGAGTTTCTAGTAAAATAATAATATTAATATACAATTTTCACCACTAAGCCAACTAATTCCATCTACAATGACATTATCGAAGAATTACAATTATCTGATTGTCTACAATATCCATTATCTGTTTTTAGCAGCAAAATAGTTCAGTCATACATACATATATACACCTGTATTATATAATATGTATGTTTATACATACGGTATGTCCCAGTTTTATAAATTTTTCAGTACAAATTTAAAATCACACTAAAACTATTGTCAAATGGAAAATCCATATAAACAATTATAAACGAAAAAATCGATTTTTATATCCTTTGTACTTGATAGTTCTCCCTTAATATTATACTTAAAAAATATGACAAAAAGTTGACCGAATGCATATCAGATACACATTAAGCCAATGTTTCGTAGTCAATAACTAGAGTTTGCACACTTCTCGGGTTAAAATGTAATTGAAGTATATTTATTGCGGTTTATTATTTTCAATCATAATTTCCTTCAAAATAACTACGGAGTCATCAGATTAACAGATTTCAACAAATACGGATGCGGTCAAGAGAGGATGATCCCAGAGATGGCCTTACAGAAACCTAATTATGAAATTCTGAAAAAACTATGTTGCTGTTACTAAAAAAAAAAAAAATTAGAGTGAAATAGTTCCTCGAGTAATTTTTATGATTTGTTTATGATATGATTGAATTATTATCGAAGATGACATATTAATATCGTTGTGTGATTGAATTGAACACGTGATTGAATAATTATTGAGTTGTACATCCATACTGAATAAACGCAAGAGGGCTGTAGAGTTAACAAACAACTATAGAGTTAACAAAAAATCATAAATTAACACTTTCACTGAGATGGCATTACTTAGTGCGTGTCAAAAACAAGCACTTAACGAATTTTTTATAGTTCACGGTGCTATAAATAAAGTCATCCAAACAAAACAAAATTAGTTGTGATAACTAATAGTGTTTGAATAAGAAATTTATTAATTGCACTATGTGTTTACAACAAAAGATTAATAGTTACTGTAACTAATACATTTTTGCTAAAGTAACAATATATATATATATATATATATATATATATATATATATATATATATATATATATATATATATTTATATATATATATATATATATTGTAATATATATATATATATATATATTATAATATATTAATATATATATTAAATTAAACATTAAAATAAGTTTATAAATTCAAGATACAGCTAAACCTTTTTTATGCAGTGTTTCTTTGCGCAAATTTTTTGTGCGATTTTTTTATGCAGTTTGTAAAAACTGGCCATTAAAATGCAAATCAAAATTAAGAGACAGTAAGAAACCTAAACATTTGCTATAATAATTTTCTTTGATAAAAAGACTTTTAACAGCTTTTAAGCATTTAATCAATACATTGCATAAGAACATAAATCATTGCATCATTTAATTTTTTTTACGGATGTATTTTTCAGAATTTTCATAATATTATAAAAGTGAAATAAAATGTCCCTACTTGTTAATTAAGGCTTTATCTTGTTTAGAAAAGCAACTTCTATTAAAATTGTGAGGTTTTGAGCGTTTTGGGTTATTTTGATGAAACTTTTTTTATGCTGTCCCGATCCACCGCATAAAAAAAAGTTTTTTTTTACAATCTGGACCAAACTAATCTTTTTATAGCTATTTATGATATTTTTGAATATATATTTTTTTGTCCGATTTTTTTTTATGCGGTGCTTATCCACCGTACAAAAAAAGGATCAGCTGTATTCATAATGTACAATCAGTCACTTTTTTTCAAAACATTTAATTTTTATTTATCTATTCTAAAGATTGACGATTTTAGAAATTGGTCAACTTATCTATTTTAATTTTAATTTTACAAAACCTACAAAAAATTATTCTGTTCATTCTTGAAGATAATAGAAACACAAAAAGGTTATTCTTCATAATATAAGTAATTGTAGTACAGTATATTTAAAAATACGTAGTATTGGTATTTCTCGGGCTCAGTCGGTAATGGTGCGTATATATTTAATGAACACACAGATGTTGCTGGTTCGAATCCTAGAATGTTCCAATAGCAATTTAATTTTAAGTACGCAGTAGACATTAAGTAAATATTTGGGAGAAATATCACTAAAATTAAATAATTACGTAAAAAAAAGAAAATGTAGAATCCAAGGGTTTAATGTTTTTATTACGTTAACAATAGAATATAATAGTTACACGGAGAGAAGATTCATAGAAAAATTACTGTGCTCAGCACTACAATCGGCGTGTAAAAGGTGAACATATTCAATTTTGTACGGTAAAAATATAAAAATTATAATTAATCATAGAAAATTTAAAGGATAGAATATTCTTTCCGTAATATTAGCTCCGTAAAATTTGTAAAACAGCGCAGTAAAAAGTTCCATTCCCGACAGAAAAATATTTTTTAATTGTTTTTCTTACAAAAATTACCATGCCGTCTTATAATTATTCAAATCCTATCTGCTAATAGTAGAAAGAAAGAAAGAGAAAAAAGGTATCAACGCTGTTGAAATGTACCCCACTCATACATGCAAGTCATATAGCCAGGCTGGTGAGTGGTGTGACGACCAACACGACCAACTTGGTCTGACCAAGCACCTTGATTCATTAGATTGTCTTACAAGCAGCAAGAAGTATTCATTACACTGTCTTACAGGACGGACTGTCACCGTTTAATTCATCATTTTGTTACTTCACTATCTTCAGTATTAGAATATATTGTTGCCAATCATTTTTGTATGCATCATATATTGTTCCTCACTGCGTACAGCCCGTACAGCCCAACCAACATAAGGTTGCGGGTCAGATGCGCAAATGAAAGAGTAAGACAACAAGAATTAAACTATGACATACATACATAAGAGTGTGATAGAAGCTGTGTGTTAGTACATTAAATTTTACCATGCTAGCACCACAATTTTTATGAAGCCATGACTAATACTTTTTACGTTTCGATTTAATAATATTTACATGATCGTAAAACATTTTTTACTTTGGTCGTCTATCGCGCACGCATTATAAGGAAGTATGGTAATTTTTCTGAAATTTTCTCTACCAAAATTATATGATTTTTCTCTCCGTGTATTAGTACATTGTCAGTTAGTGCCTCAAACTATAATATACTTGAAACTAAATTTGGAACTTTTAGGGTTACACGAACACTACCGTCACTGAAATCGCAAAAACGCACAAAACCTGGACATACTGTACAACAATACTATAGCTAACAGTGACAGAACAGATATGTGTGTTACTTATACGGCATGTATTAGATATAAATGGAACGAACAAAATCAAATACTTAGAAACAAAAAACAATAATTACGGATTAGTACTTTAGTTCTATTAGCCGTACATAGTACTTGGTATGTGTATGTGTGTGTACCACAACAATATGTAACTTCACTGCTGTGTCATTAGACTGAGACGGATAGATTGAAACAATGTTGTCGTGCATGTCGTCCTTCGGTTCTCTTCAGATAATTGCTTTTTCTAACATATCTTATCGGTTAAAAAATGGCATTAACTAATTTCATTAGTATTCGCCACAAAAACAGCTAACCCACATATGTAAGTATTATGTAAGTTGGATTAAACCACGATATGAGATGGCTTAAATAACTATGTTTGGTCGATGTGTTTACCCTACATTTGAATACTGACATTCAGGAAGCTAGTAATATCAATGATATTTTCTTATTGTTTAACTAATCCTATTTTTAGTCCGTTCCAAAAAAAATCGTTCTATTTTTAGCGAATTTCCAGAATGGAAATTCACCTATTACAGAAGGTCTCATGACGCGACTTGAGCCCGGCACTATGGCTGAAATTTGTTTTGAGGTCCCTAGAAACCGAAAATAATATTCACTAAAATTATATAATATATATATATATATATATATATATATATATATATATATATATATATATATATATTATATAATATATAAAATTATAATTATAATTATATAATTATATAAATTATAATTATATAACCCTAGAATCATACGTTGGTCTACGAGTCAAGTTAATCATACATCGGCGTCGTTTCAACGAATGGACTTTTTACGGGGAGTTTTAGAGTTTATTTGCAAAAAACATTTTTTTTACATAACAATACTACAAAAGCGAACAAAATATTTAAAAAAATTGGATTTGGAAAAATTTCTTAATGTAAATATTTATTAATTTTTTTAATCTTTTTATCAAAGCATATTTTCATTATAAAAATTAAAAAATATATAAATACATCAATTGTAATAATTAATTTATGAGCTATTATGAATCAGTGGACATGTGTGACTTTACAGAATGTGAAATTTCTCAGTCATAAATATTCCTATAGATATGTAGTTATTTCCCCATTAGGCACATTTGTAAATTTTCTAAAATTTGTTAGTAATTTTTCGAATAAGATCTCAAAAAATAATAAAAATATTTTCTACAAAATAAATTGTTAATCTTTTATTAAGTCATTCGAAATGCATTCTTTAGTTTTCGATTCAATATATTCAAACTTCAGTATTATGTCGTCTCTATAAGTCAAACAGCTGTAATCATCTTTCACGTTATCATAATCATTAAATAAATTAATTATAACATCCATATCTTTAATAAATTTTAGAAAAATTAGGAAAACTTTTATATGTGGAGTACAAAATCTTTAAAAAAAAATATAGGATAATCATACATCGTCGTCCTTTTGACGCACACTATTTCAGTATAAAAAAAACGACAATAGCTATAAACAAAATTTATATGTCTTATGTGTTATAATAACAAATAAATTAGATAGCAGAAGTTTCACAGCGAGCAGGTACCGACAAGTCACAGTATTGGAGCAGGTAGAGAAATTCGTTCGTCGTTTTGACGAGTACGTATGATTCTAGGGTTAATTATATTATATGTATATTATATATATATATATATATATATATATATATATATATATATATATATATATATATATATATGTATTTATGTATTTATGTATCAGCACGATAACTCTCGAACGAAATTTCCTAGGTTTACGAAATTTGGTGAGAACGTTGGAAGTCCAAAAATCTTGGATGAGTTCTTCCGCCAGACACGTCGAATGCCAGGAACATGGTTTTTGTTCTTGAAAAAAGTTAGTTTTTTGCCAAAATTTGCTATAATTTAAAAGTTTTTGCCACATTTTTTTACACCATTGCAAAGACGGAAAAAAATCACATAAAAAAGGTTTTTGAACTATTATGCTAGGTTAGCTAGTTTTTGGGAAAATAAGAAAAAAAAGTCAATTTATTATTTTATGGAGATATCTGTAAAAATGGAGCCAAGTACTTTTTGTGTTGATGCTTCAATATTTATTTAAAATACCCTTGTCGCAGTATCACATAAAGAAGCTTTTTTTATTTACAATTACTTTATATCAACTAGTTTCCGAGAAAAACGTTTTTTTGTAAATGGAAATTCGCTATGTTATACAGGATGCTGCGACAGGGGTATTGTAGTTTGTTCTAGTTCGTTCTGGACCTTAAAACGAAAAACACAACCGTTATAAATCATTCTCATATCCGTCTGTCCGCCTGTCTGTAACAGAGGTTTTTCTCAAAAATAATGTAACGTAAGAATTTGAAATTTGACATATCGCCAGTCAACTACTTATTATAAAAAAAAAATTGCATTGGTTTCTCTCGAATTGGTTTTTTTATAATTTTTGATCCAGTCGTCTCAAAAATATAGCTCAAAATTTGCTAGGAATCACCGTACCCCCTATGATCATTCAGATTTGTAAAACTAAAATTTGATTTTAATATGGTTAGTAAATACTGAGTGATAGAACACCGAAAGACTAACAATTTCCTTCAACAGCTACTGAAGAAAAATTAAAAACAAAGAAAAACACAGTAATAGACAATATATTTATTAATGTTTCAGTATAATGTGGAATAAATAGCTAGTTCATCCTTTTTTCAGTTATCAAAGTGAAAGAAAATTTAAAAATACATAAATAAAGAAATAAAAAAATAGTCTACTGACTCCTCACTGCACGGAGCCCTAATTGTGCGAGTCTGACTGAGTCTTAGACGATTCCTATCGTACTGATTTTTAGACTGGTTTTAGATTCAAGTACATACTTTCTTGCACCAAATTGTGTCCAATGTTCAGTGTTCGTAATAGTATCCCAAAATTTGAGGAGATGGTAATCAGGAAACAAACATTTAGCAGTAAAAAATTATCTGAATTTTTTTTTTTTTTTTTTTTTGATAAAATTCATTTGTTATACTTTTATTTCCGTATTTTATTCCTCTTCCCAACTTTTACCTTAACGGACATATAAACTTATTAACTTTATACCTTCCTGCGTATTAAATAAAAAAAAGCTACATTAGCTATTTTCATTTAAACTGTACCTATGTGTGTATGTATATCTTATTATTTAAATATTGTTGGAGGTACGCGCCGTATAAGTTACACCCTTTCAAAGGTTATTTTTTATTCAAAAAGTGTTCATCTCGACATCAAACTTTTAAAAGGGAATAATGCGGCAATGAATTAAAATATTAAGTAGAGAAAATGAGGGTAAATTACTTAATTAAAAACTTTTTTTATATATTATTTGTGTATTTTGAGGCCAACGTACATATACCTATTATATAGTGTGTGTAGGAGCGGGTATAGGGGGGTGAACATGGGAGCCATACAGATAAATTTAATTTTTATCGTGGTAGAATGCTGAATCTGCAAACGAATTGTAGGTTTTCAAAAAAAATGAGCATGTAGGATCACCAGAAGAAAGACTTCTGTCGGATTTATAAATGGAATTGGATCATTTGGATAGCAAAAGTGAATAAGTTTTGAGAAAAGGGAAATTTTTTTATTTGGTGATGTCATCAAGTTTTTAAAAAAATTTTCAATTCCTTAATGACCGTAAAAATAAATGATAGAATGATAATATTAGGAACGAATTATAGGTTTTTGAAATCCTTCTTTTAATTTTTATCAGATTTAGGCAGGTAGGACCACTAAAAAGTCTTCTGTTAGAGCAGTTGGATCAGATTTTAGTCATTTTTATAGCAAAAATGTAAAGCCCACACCCCACTTACTCTAATTCAACCAATCACTCTAATTTAAATCACTTCAATAAAACTTGCATTGAAAAAACGGAAATTTTTTTACTTGATGACGTCATCAAGTTTACTAAAAATCTTCAAAATGACAGAACGATGAAACTGAAAGTCGTTCAAATGTTTTCAAAATCGTTCTTTTAATGTTAATTTAGGTATATTTTATTTTTAACTCTCCATTGGAAGTTATTGTAATGAGTCCGATTTTACGAATCGCTAATTTGGACATATCTCCACGTTTCAAGATAACTAGAACCCGAATCAATCGTTTTTAGCGTGATGTCTGTGTGTACTTTCGTTAGTTCATTCGTCAGTTCGTTCGTGAATTTTTTTTCGTCTCGAATATCTGATAATAAAGTTTTCAGCAAACTCGGTTAAGCGGTTTGTTTTTTATAATAAAACGAAATTAAAAACTTTTTGTGAAATGTTTATCTTCTTGAGAACAACTGATGATACCATTTGTTTGATAATGATGGAGCCGCCACCTTAGGTACAGAGGGCGAAACCCCCGGTGTGGAACAAGGGGCAAAGCCTCTATCGGGGGCCCAGGAGAGGAATCCCCTGAATTAAAAAAAATTATTCAAGTACAATAATCTCTAGTCTTTAAGGGCATCCAATGGAAAGTTGACAGTGTGGGTAGACCTGTCTTTCC
Source organism: Brachynemurus nebulosus (assembly GCA_035578155.1). Lineage (NCBI taxonomy): Eukaryota > Metazoa > Arthropoda > Insecta > Neuroptera > Myrmeleontidae > Brachynemurus > Brachynemurus nebulosus. The sequence goes on from JAPWDM010000005.1 coordinate 12,800,987, forward strand.
AAATTTTTTAATGTCAAAGAACCATTATGAAATCTTTAACCCTTTTAAACATACCATATGGAAAATTTTTTTGTCCCAAAATGCCGGCCTTTTTATTGCCAAATGATAAGTACAATAGATAAGGTTACAAAAAAAGAAAAGGAAAAAAATCAAAGATCCCAACATCAAAAAAGTGAACCCTAGGAATTTACAAGAAATAAATTATACTAAACTATGTTCATAAAATTGAACATTATGTAGAATTATACCGTATTGTCACAGATGGCGCACCTGTACCAGTAGTGATGAGCAAATGCAAGACCAAGACCAAGACTTGGCAGTCTTGGTCTTGGTCTTGTTCTTGCATTAAGTTCTTGGTATTGGTCTTGCTAGAGCAGTTTGAGTCTTGGTCTTGGTCTTCAAAATGCAGTCTTGGTCTTCGTCTTGGTCTTGTTATTGCAAAAAAATCTTGCACTTTCTTGCATTTTTTTATTAGCGAATTTTTTTCTTCTAACATAAGAATTTTTACTATCTTTACGTATTAATTATACTTTCAAACTATTTAAATAGTTTAGCAAGAGTCTTGCTTTTTTCTTGCTTTTGTCTTGGTCTTGCTCACTTGAGTCTTGGTATTGGTCTTGCAGCCATACTTATAGTCTTGGTCTTGGTCTTGCTCTTGGTATACATAGTATTGGTTTTGGTCTTGGTCTTGCAAAAAATGCAAGACCAAGACTAATTTTGCTCATCACTATGTACCAGTGAATATACACATATCGCAGCATTTTGAGCCGCCATATTGGAGGACAAGTTAACTCGTCTTAATCATTTAAAGCGTTAAAAAGATGTGACCCCCTCATAATTTGAGAACTAAATCCGTTCCTGAATGAATGGATACATGATGGCATTGTACGTAACCACCATCAAATTCTATTCTTATATCAACCACGGGCCTATATACATACATATGTATGTAGCCCAGATAATTGCTCTTAAAAAGGATCACTTTTTTTTAACAAAATTTTTATTTGTAACACAATACATTTTTCATTTGATACTTTTTGAAAGTGGACAGTTACTTAATTTGAGAAATAATTTTGATTTTAGCCGGAATTTCACTCTCGTTAGTATCCGAAATTAATTACCGGCACGAAAAGGGTGCGATAATTTAAAAAATGTTGCTTTTATTAATTTTCCTTTACAAATAGCTTTTGGAAAACAAAATATTTTTCACCACAAACATAGCACAAGGAGATGTTTTTCGGGATCGTTTAAAATGGATATTTTATCATGGGGGATAATGTGCCTACATATTCGTGTATCTATGTGTGCTCGGAATTTTTAGGGTAAAATAAGTGAGTGACAACTGAAGAAGAAACACCAACGAAATGTTTTGGGTTTTCTACAAAAAAGAAAATAACTATATACAGAGTGTTTTAAAACTAGAATTCGAGTACAAAAACTTTCAAATGGTTAAATATTTGATTACCAAAAGAAAAACTTTTTTTTATTTTTACTATACGACTTTACGTCTTCGAAAAAGAGTTGACAAATTAAAAAATTTTGTTTTAAATACATTTAAGAAAAAAATTTTTCAAATCAAGCTATTATGTAAAAATGGAATAAGAAGTATCAAATAAATTTTGAGTAAAGTTTGAAGCAATGAAGCGTTATTGTTAATTGAAGACATAAGTGGATGAAGATGTTATGTAACATTTTTTTTCAAAAAGTCATTTTTTGCAAAATTTTGGAATATCCTATGCGGGAGTATCATATAGGTTATTTATTATAAATTGGTTTCATGACGCCTAATAGTTTTGTAGAAATTCAATAATAAACACATGCTATTACGTGGAAAGTATATATAAATAAAAACTTGCAAACGCTTCTACTATAAATTTATAAGAAAAAAATAAATGTTACATAACACCTTCATTCACTCATGTTTTCAATTATTTCCGTTTTAGATGTAATTCGCTACTTTACATTACTTATCTGTAATTATCAAAATTTGTTAAATGCATCAACCTTTTATAGACTGTGTTGTGTATTGCTTCAAACTTCACTCAAAAGTGTTTTTATACTTCTTGGCCCATTTAAAATAAAAACTTGGTTTGAAAACTTTCTTTTACTGAAAATTTATTTTATACTTTTTAGTCTTATCACAGTAAATTAAAAAAAAATTAAAGAAGTAATCTTTTTGCTTTTATTTTAAATGGTTTTTTACCCTAATCAAACAACCCTATGGAAACTAAAAATTGTAATGTAAAACCAATGGACAATATTTTTTGACAGTTCGAAATGTCGAAAAATATTGTCCATTTGAGGAAATTTAAGACAAAACTACTTATATAATATTGCATTGTCATAAAAGTTATACACGTATGCAAAATTTGAAACCTCCAGTTCAATTAGAAGTAGTCTAAATTTTGATTACAATATTTAACTTAAACAAACTAACTAGCATTGCAAGTTAAATAAGAGCTTTTGCTTTTAATTCAATTTCATTCGACCAAATAAAAATGAATTAGACACAATTTCGAATTAAATAAATTACATATAAACCAAAGCCCATTTGTATTAAAATAAATTTCACAGCACCTCCACCATGATAAAATATAAAAAGAATATATATGCAAAATTTAAAAAAAAAAAAACTTTCAAAAAGTAAAAAATTTACAAAAATATTAAATATCAACAGTTCTGCACAGTTAGAGATACCTCAAGTTTTCTTTAAATACTTACAAAGGGATATGTTGTATAACACCCTTTATTTAATCGAAAAATTGTTCAAATAAGAGTTGTAGATATCGACGGGGGCAACGGATTGCTATAGTCAGGAGCTTTATAGTTTTTATGGTTTTCGAGTTATGATACAAACTTTTAGATTTTTAAATGAGGCTATATATTAATTTTTCGATAGAACTGATCTAATGCATTTTAACAACATAAATGAGCAAAAAAATTTTTTTACCCAAGTTTAATTTTTTAATTTTTCTTTAATTTATCAGTTAGGCGGTAAAATATGCATATGTATTGGAGGCTACTTCAACCGATAGTGTTCTGGTTGGTTACATTTCCATTACATCCAAGAAAAGAACTTTTTCCAGTACCATTTCTATCATACAAATTTGGTTGTAATAAAAATGGCAACTCTCAAAAAACTCATGGTATATTCATAAAAAAAAGGAAAGGCTGGAAATAAAATAAAATAGTTTTTGCTAATACATTATTTATTTGATTGAAATGCATAGTCTGATACAGAGTAAAAAAAAAAAAAAAACTTTTGTATAAACAGAACAAAAAATATGTATATAAATACGACTACCTACTGACTACACGTATAATGATACGACCCTGTAACCCTGTAAACCGTAATTTTTTGCAATGGTTAAATAAATATTTTTGTTTTTTTTTTTTTTTTTTTTTTTTTTTTTTTACTTAAATTGACGTTTGACATAAATCATTCATTTCTACTTTTAAAACTTGACTAGTATTTTACCTTAAATTTGATTAAAAATAAATTTCATACTATTAGTACCATTTTCTAACGAATTTCCAAATTCAGTTATTACAGCAGATGTCATTGTGAAACTTCAACCCGGGACTGTGATAAAAACTTGTTTTGAGATTCTTAGAAGCCAAGAATAATCTTCAATAAAATTTATATAATATATTTGGTGAAAATTTGGTATCAGTTTTGTTTGATTTTCAGAATTGGATATTTTGTGCCTTTATTATTAAAAAAATTTCATCATAATCGGAAAAAGCGGAAAAAATAACATGAGTTTTTGAACCATAGTTCAAAGAAAGCCAGTTCTCGAGGAAAGTTAAAAATAAATTTTTGTTACCATCACAAAGAGCAGAAAGAGATCACATAACTACGGTAGGTTTTGAACTATTATTCCATGTTAACTGTTTTCCGAGAAAAACTAGGAATTTCGATATCTTACACCGCATGCTGTGACGGGGACATTATATTTATTTAATGGGAATTTTTAACGTGAATAAATTTTGAAAATACAAACTGATAATATTACAATCCTAAAATGGGTCTTGATTCTAAACTCTCGAAAAATTATGCTGTACCAACTGAACCAATTTTCGTGGGAATAACTTTTCTGTGAAATTTTTATATCATTTAAATTTTATTTATTCTTTTTTATTAGCGAATTTCCAGAATGGAATTCAGCTATTACAGCCACTGTAATGACGCGACCTGAGCCCGGGACTATGGCAGAAATTTGTTTTGAGGTCCCTAGAAACCGAAAATAATATTCACTAAAATTTATATATATATATATATATATATATATATATATATATGTATATATATATATATATATATATATATATATATATATATATATATGTGTGTGTGTGTGTGTGTGTGTGTGTGTCTCCGCGCATCCAATTTTTACGAATCTTGGTGAGAACATTGGAAGTCCCAGACCCTTGCATGAGTTCGTCAGCCAGACACGTCGGATGCCAGGAACATGGTTTTTGTTCTTACAAAAAATTAGTTTTTTGCCAAAATTTCCACTTATTCAAAAATTTTTGCGAAATTTTTTTACACCATTTAAAAGAGAAGAAAAAATTACATAAAAAAGGTCTTTAAAAAATGTCAACTAGTTTCCGAGAAAAACGAATTTTTATAAACGGTAATTCGCTATGTTATGCAGGATGCTGCGACAGGGGTATTTTTTAATACATAATAACACCTTTCAAACGACAGTGATGGTCAAAAATGAGCATACACTTGAATACGATAGAAATTTATCAAAAATCACAAACAACATATAATATGAATATAATCTTCGTGCAAAATATGTCTCCATTTTTTGAAGGTTCAAGCATTTTATTTTATAAATAAACAATGAATGACTAGTAAGAGCGATATCACACTGGCGATTTGTGAGCGTATTTCCAACGAAGCTAGAACTACGTAGCTTCCAATGAGGCTAGCGTAATATAACGCAAATGTGTAATAGCTGTCGTTTCTACAATATACTACTAAAGTGAAGCTTAACGAGCTGCAGTGAAGGAGAGCCGCAGAGAATTTGCCACGCACACCCGGCGAACGCATTCATCGATCGTCTCGTTGCAAACAAATCGTCAGTGTGGTATTGCTCTACAACTAATTTCGTACATATTTTCAATCCCGCGTACCTATTTAAATTATATTTCCTGTTTGTACAATTAAGAATATTTTAATAACTTTTTTTTAAGTGTATTGTCATTTTTTATCGCCACTGTATTAAAAACAATGTTTTAAAGTCAGTCGTAATTTCTTTGTTGTGTTTTCGTCCATGACCATACAGAATTTCATTGAATATAATATATGTGGGTAACTTATATTCTTTATGCAAATTACAAAACACAAAAAAATTTAAATGCGTAACCCATTTTTCTTTTTATACATGAAAAATTATTAGAACTTTGGTGTTTAGCACCTATAAAATAATTTTATGTAAGATATTTTTTCCATAATAATAACAGACCTGGATTAAATGTATAGATAAAGTAACGTAAAAAGCGTTATAAAATTTTTTATTCCCTATACATTTTCGTGAAATGTTGAAATTGGACTGAACTGATACTTTGTTTAAATTTTTTACTGAATACGCTGTATACCTACGTTTAAGAATATTCATTCTCATAGATGGCTCATATATACAGTGTTCAGTTGTCGTCTGTGGCTTCGCTGACGTGAATTATGTAATTTAGTAAGAATAATTCTTGCAAGATAGTTTTAGCAATAGAGAACAAACAATCATATAATTACTCATTTATTTAGCGACAGGTGTTAGCCCTTATTCTTTTTATTTTTAACGTTTCTCTTTCACTGGTTACCTTCAAACAATTTGAAACTCCTCAAAGAAGACAAAAGCGACCTTTTTGGAAACCCTCGGCCGTTGCTTTTTAAAAAATGTTATAATATACAATTTTTTTTTATTTGTAATCGAGATTCTAGATACCAATTTTCACCTTTCTAGCTTATCAATAGACGATACTCGCATAAAAGCTTACATCCTGTTGAAGGTTAATTTTTGAAAAATGCTGAAACTTTTTTTCATTCATTTCTATCAGTAATACTTTTTAGTGTCACCCACGTACAGTTCCTCATAGTGCTTCGCTTCTCTCGTCAAACTTGTACCTAATTTTCACACTCTGAGACCTTCCCGTAGATACCTATATTAATAGTATTCAATTCAATACTATTAATACAATACAATTAAAACAATAGGCATTAATTCAATTTTGGAGCCCTTTTGAGATCCTAGATTCTTGACGAGTTACTTTAAGATTATGTTCAGTTCCGCAAATTAAATTTGATTTTTTCAATTATATTTTTAAATATCATATTTTTCAGAGCTTTGGTAATCTTTTGTTTTTCTTTTTTTATCTTTATATTTATTGTTAAGTGAATACCTTTAATATCTCAACTCCCATAAAGAATATCGTGATAATTATAACTTATAACTGTAGATGTGAGCAAGCCTCTAAGGAATAAAATTACAACGTCTCATCGCAATTCGAATTTTCAACTTATAATTTTATTATATATAATATAGATATGAATATATATACAGTAGAGATTTATTGCACACTTCTAATTAAAATGAGTCAAATTAACAATTCATTTTCTTATGTGATCAGGACGATCGCGGTAGAACAACTCATGACAAATCAAACCTATTAAAGTGATAGAGCGAAGTCAAATTCTACTACACCATCACATTCGATTCTTAGCCCAAGTACATATTGTAGCAAATATTACCCACTACTTACCTGTAGATTTAACATTGCTAACAGTAAATGGAAATACCCCTGTCCCAGCATCCTGCCTAACATAGCGAATTTCCGTTTATAACAATTAGTTTTTCTCGGAAACTAATTTACATAGAATAATGATTTTTCTCCTCTCATTAATAGTGTAAAAAATGTCGCTAAAACTTTTAAACTTGAAACTTTTTTACGAAAAATACTCAAAAAATAATGTTTCAGGCATGGGACATGTCTGGCTCAAGAAATCACCCAAAATTTCATAAAAACAGAATGTTTCGTTCAAGACTTATCGTGCTGATACATAAATATATGGGTAGTTATTCAAACGATGGAATTTTGGACGGCCCAACGCATTTTGTATATTAATATTTTGAAAAATACATTTTTTCTAGATGGAAACTGTAAACCATTACTGCAACTAACTGGTCACTCAAAATAACCCGGTTTCGAAATATATTTTTTATAAAAAATGACACTTAAAATGTAAAAATCGATATTTATCTAATATAGTTTAGCTCTGTAACATGAAAAAATTTTCAAAATCGGTCAGTTAGTTTATTTTTGACACTTTTGGGTCCTGTGGACCCTGGCAGACCTTACATAATGTATTCTAAATCAATCTAAAATAGTTTAGCTCTGTAACAGTGAAGAAATTTTTAAAATTGGTCGTTTAGTTTATTTTTTACAATTATGGGATCAGTAAATCCTGGCGAAACTCATACAAGTCTAGTACTCTAACAGTAAGAAAAGGGTTCTAAGGATCTCATATAACTTATGGCAGTCCGTAAGCTTCTTGCGGACATCATTTAATTAATTAATTCAAATACTTTAACTTACTAACTGTGAAAAAATTTTTTAAATCGATTGGTTAATTAATTTCTGGCCTTTTTAGGTCCCGAAAACCTTGACCTCACATAAAATACTTTAAATCCATTTGAAATGGTTTAATTTTTTAACATTATTAATTATTAGTGAAAAAATTTTCAAAATCGATTCAAAATATTTTTCCGTGCATACATATGTACATTGTACATATTTTGTTTTGTTTCATATTTATTTAATAATATTATATCATAACATAATCTTCAATTTCTTGTTTACTTAAAAATTCAATAAAAAAAAAAAAATTCTTCATTACATTAGCTTAGAAAATCTGTTTAATTTTCATTTTTCAACTTGAGATAGAACCATGCTAATTATAATGCAATAAATGAGAAACAAAACTCTATACATGTATGTGTGTTATAACACATGTATGTGAATAGACTTCACTTGTTCTCACAAAATTCTTTAATAAAAAAGTGAAATATTTTTATACTTCATAAAGAACTGAGATATAAATATAAATTACTTATTAGACTAACAAAGAAAGAAAACTAATATAATGGTGAAAATTTACATTTTCTCGAAAAATACTTAAAATAGAAAGAAAATTATAAGAATATTTTCTTCATAATTTTTTTTTCCTTTTCAACGATGTAAAAATCGAACTGTCTTATGATAGGATCGAATGATAAAAAATGGCCAGAAAACCTACTTCTGGGCATCCGACGTGTCTGGCTAACGAACTTAGCCGAGCCAATTCAGAATCCAGTCCGCACACAAAATTTCATAAGCATTAGACGTTTCGTTCGAGAGTTATCGTGGCGACACATATATACATATATATATATATATATATATATATATATATATATATATATATATATATATATATATATATATATATATATATAAATTTTAGTGAATATCATTTTCGTATTCTAGGGACCTCAAAACACATTTCTGTTATGATCCCGGGCTTAGGTCCCGTCATGACAGCTGCTGTAATAGCGTATTTCCAGTTTCACTTTTGGAAATTCGCTAAAATGAATATAAGAAATTCTCTTGTGTTAATTTTAGTTTTTTACTCATTTTTCACTTTCCTGGATGTCTCTTTTTTATAATGGCCATAAAATTTATAATTTTTAATTTTTTGACTGGCCACTTTCAAATAGTGTAATAAATGTCATGAACTGGAAATAAAACTACTTTCCAAAGCTCATGCATGAAAAAAATGTGTGGCCGGAATTAAGTCCATTTTCTTCCATCGTTTGAAGAACTACCCATATACATATATATTTATATGTATATAAATTTTAGTGAACGTCATTTTTGACTTCTAGGGACCTCATAGTCATAGTCCCGAGCTCGAGTCGGGTCAAGACAGTGGCCGTAATAGCTGAATGTTCAATTCAAAAATTCGCTAAAAAAAAGTATTTTTAAACAGAACTGCAACAAGCAAACGTGCTTCTAATTATGTAAGTTCTTTCAAAATTTACATACATTCGAACAATTAAGTTCACAAAATGATGTACACTCACTGATAATTTGCATAAATTTAGACTTAAATTTTGTGGACGTATTCAAACAATATTATAGCCAAATAGAGCGGTTTATACTGTAACTACAGTTTTTTTTTAAACTTTAATTATATTATACAATTCAGTTGGTACCCGCATTTTCATTAGTAAAATAGAAACAATTTGGTTGAAGTAACTCAATTACATTGGTTTATCAAACATTTACGAACAGCTACAATGTACACGAATTAGAGGACCGAACAGACCGATCTGTGCAACCGTAATACTGCCGCAATTTGACCGTATTGTTGCGCGTAGCAGTCGTAGCACAATACAGTCAAATTGGACATTCGCACCAATCCGCTCAAATCGTAAAACTGTTTATATAAAAATACGACACAAACGAAGAGTAATAATACAGAAGTGGTTACACCTAGCAAGGACAATCTGCAAAGCAAAACTGATCGGATGCTAACCGTAGATCAAATGTTATCGTAATATATACCTAGATCGGATTGGTACATTTAAATACATGCACCGCACGGTGATTGTAACGGTGATCCGTCCCGGTCTGTCCACACACTTACAATTACTGTGAAAACGTTATTATGTATGTATGTACAAAGGTGTTGTTAAACTGTGTATGAATATGACGTGGTTTATTAGTGACTGTAGCAGCCACCATGATGGCGTGGTTTACTTTAGCGTGCTCGAAATGCCCACGGGGCTAGAAAAAAAGGAAATAACAGAAGGGTGACTGCAACAAGAAACACTGAATTGTATTAAACATGTGAGGGGTGAAATTTTAACGTAACAAAATAAAATCATATCCACGCTCGCTGTGAACTTTTTACTTTTTTCTTTGTTCAAACATTTACGACGGAAAATGTGAAATTATTATTCAGAAAAAATAAAAAATTATGTATTAAATATTATTTTGTTACAAAGGAATTAGTTGTATTTAATTCTCGGAAATGTTTATTGAGAATAAAATTAACTGTATTATGTTGATAAAATATTTCTGTTATTAAAATTTTAGAATTTCAGTAATTTATTACCTACCAAATTTTTTTTAGATTGTTATTAAAATTATGGAGACAAATACGTACCTATAACAATTATTTCATATGAAAATTCAAATTTAATACTTAAACAAATTAAACCAACTGCAGGGAAAAAACTTACAATTAGTAGTAGTACTAAAAAAGACGACAAGCCCCCAAAAAGCAAGTGATAACAATCACCATATAAAATTCAGCATCAAAAAGAAAATAAATCAAAAATTAAAACATTAAAAATAATTAAACAAAGAAAAAATAAAGGTCACGTTTGACTAGTTTCGACTGTACACGGAGAGAAAATTCCTGTAAAAATTACTGTGCTCATACTACAATCGACGTGTAACAGGCGAACATATCCAATTTTTGTACGGTAAAATTATAAAAATTATATAGTTATATTATTGTAATTTTTATAATTATACCGTACAAAAATTGGATATGTTCGCCTGTTACACGTCGATTGTAGTATGAGCACAGTAATTTTTATAGGAATTTTCTCTCCGTGTATTATAATAGTCATTTTCAAAAAACAGCAGACCCTAAATTATAGTCTATGAAACGTAACGTTTAAGAGAACGTTTTGAAATTGTCAAAGGTAAAAATTCTTTTTTGTATCTGGTGTGAAAACACAAATTTTTTCCACATCATTACGAAATTCTCTGGTTAATGTTAAAATTAAATTACACTTTAAGTTTTAAATTTTTAAATTTTTAGAGGGGTTTGGAAACAAAAAAAATACGAAAATACCACACCCAAACATCAGACAAAGAAATTATCTAAAAAACAATAAATTGATAGTTTTTATAAATTACATTTTAAATAAAATGTGAAAAAACGTTGAGAAATAAAAGAAACGTTAAAATTTAGAAAGAAAACACTGACAAAAACACAGTTTCAACTCAAATATTACAGAGTAACAAAAAATTGAATAACAAAAAGATTGTAGTAAAAATCAACATTGTGAAAATTTTGACATCAGATACAAGTTACACAATGCAAAACGAACGAAACAAATGCCGGCGACCAACATGTACTTAAACTGAAAGAGTTGATGAAACTTAAAACCGATCGCGCATGAGCTGTACCATATGCAATGACGTATTGAAAACGAACAATTGAGAAATTTCATTCAAACTTAAGCCATCTTTAATAAAGGAGAACCGCCAAAATGGCCTAAGTCTGTTTTCAAATAAAACCTATATTAAACTGAATTTCTTGACAAGTACAGTAGAAGCTCCCTAAATTGCGCTCCATAAACTTGCTATCACTCTAATCTTGACTGGATAATTTCTCTACTCTTGACAATACTTTCTCCCACCATGATTTTTCCGCGTATTTTAAATTTTTATCAAGAGCCTACTTATTATGTACACCAGCATATTACGATAATATAACTAACCTTACAATGTATATGATGTGATTAAATAAACATTTTTATTTTTTTTTTACATACCTATATAGTTATAAATTTTTTAACATAATAGAAAATTATTTTGTTTGTATAGCTACTTCTACCACATGGTGCAAACACGTACATACTTCTTATATGAAAAGCACAACTGCTTACTTTAATTTAATGTTATCTAAACAAAAGTAATTTTACATTTTAAATAAATTAATTTTTATAATTTATCTTTAAATTATTGAAAGAATTCGACGTTATGAAATAGTTTTTTTTATGATATTAAATAATTTTTAGGTTAAGCATATGAACAGGTAATAGGCTTGTTCGAGCAGCAGTACCAAACTGTCAGGATTATGCGCAAAGCAATTTTAGTATGCGCAGAGCGGTCTTAATAACGACTAAAAACGTTTTGTGCACAATCCTGACAGTTTGGTACTATCCAAAACTGCTGCTCGAATAAGCCTTATATTACATACATTAGTACATAAACGTATATTTGGTATCCTTCTCTACCTGTTTCTTTTTTTAGACTTACACTGAGGATGTTGCGCATTCAATGCGCATAGGAGTAGTTAATGGTGGGAATGTCAAGATTAGAGAATGGTCCTGGACAGGCTTGTCAAGATTAGGGAGCTTTTACTGTACATTAAAAATTCTACTAGACACAACTTTACAGCTTGGTTGCCGCTAAAACCTTCTCATTTATTGCGTCTTACGGAATATTTTTTTTTTACCCGCATTGATACAGCTAAACTTTCTTTTATGCGGTCCTTTTTTGTGCGGTTTAAAAAAAAATGCCCATTAAAGTGTATGAGTATTATGTGAATAAAAACTAAGAGACGATAAGAAATATTGAAACAGTAATTATAATAATTTTCTTTGACAATATCATTTATTGACCGTTTTTAAACATTTAATCAGTGCATTACATAAGCATAATTATAAGTTATTGCATCATTAAGTTTTTTTTTTCTTTTGTAAATGTATTTATCCCAATTTTTGTAATACCTATTACAAAAATGAAGTAAAATGTTCTCATATGTAAATTAAAGCTTTATTTGGTTTAGAAAGGCAACTCCTAAAAGCACCGTACACGGAGAGAAAAATCATATAATTTTTGTAGATAAAAATTCAGAAAAATTACCATACTCTCTTATAATGCATACGCGATCGACGACCAAAATAAAAAATATGTGCTAGCATGGTAAAATTTAATGTGCTAACACAACTTTTACCATACTCTTATGCATATATGTTATAGTTTATAGCTGTACCTGTAAAAACTTCAAAGACGCCCGATCTTTTCCGACTTTCGATTCTTTATGATGCATACAAAAATGATTGCCAATAATATATTCTAATACTAAAGATAGTGAAGTAACAAAAGGATGAATTAAACGGTGACATCCCCGTTCTCTAAGACAGTGTAATGAATACTGCTTGCTGCTTGTAAGACAGTCTAATGAATCAAGGTGCTTGGTCCGACCCGTCCGACCAAGTTGATCGTCCACACTTATGATTGGCTATGTGACTTGCTAAGAGTGAGGTACATTTCAACAGCGTTCACAACAAACACAACCTTCTTCCTCTTTTTTCTTTCTACTATTAGCAGATAGCATTTCAAATATTATAATACAGCATGGTAATTTTTGTAAGAAAAACAATTAAAAAATATTTTTTTGTCGGGAATAGAACTTTTGACTGTGCTGTTTTACTTTTACGGAGCTAATATTACGGAAAAAATATTCTATCCTTTAAATTTTCTATGATTAATTATAATTATTATATTTTAACCGTACAAAATTGAATATGTTCGCCTTTTACACGTCGATTGTAGTGCTGAGCACAATAATTTTTATATGAATTTTCTCTCCGTGTAAAGTTTAGAATATTTTGAGTTATGTATTTTTTATAAAACTTGTTTTATGCAGTCCCGATCCACCGCATAATTTTTTTACAATCGGCAGCGAACTACACTTTTTATAGTTATTTATGAAATTTTTGAATTTTTTTTTTGTGATTTTTTTTATACGGTCCCTATCTACCTTAAAGTCGCTCCAGGGCACAATATTTGTAGTTATACTTCTGGTTAGATCTGGAACACACTTATCGCGTATCGCTTCAACGCGTACCTTAACAACAACCCCTTACAATTTTAAATTTTCTATAACGATCAATATTCGATACGCCAACTCTAGGAAAAAGTTAGGTTAAAGTAAAAAATCCAGCACCCATATACTAACTCATATTTTGTAACCTCTGTGTAACTAATATCACATATGTAAATGTATGTATGTATATGTATATATGTTTGCATATTATATTTTTAATAAAAGTTCACATTTCCAGCAACTCATATTATTGGATTCAAGTCACTTTAGTGGAATAATCAAATTTTTAATGTTTACTTAACCCGGAGCACTTTATGACGGCACACATATTAATAAAAAAAAATTATAATTTAAAATTTTCCAAAAAAAGTCAGTTGTTATAAAAACATCAAAAGAATGGGGGGAGGCAATAAAGATAAAATTTGATAAATTTATATTACTTGCATATCACATGAACGTACTACAGAAGAACTGCTGTTAACCGGACAGTACAGTGTTTCATTGTCAGAAAAAAACTGTTCGATTAATAAAGGTGTCCGCTCAAATCATTTCAATGGACGAACTTAGGTTTCTATACAAATAAATAAATATATATATATATATATATATATATATATATATATATATATATATATATATATATATATAATGCACGTATTACTTCAGCTACTATTGTGACAAGTGTAGCCAGATTCAAGTAAGTGGTAGTAAATTCGGTCATGCGTTGAACAAACAACTTCAATTGCACAGGGTAGGATTGAAAATTACAAGTACTGTATCTAATTTTGATATAAAAAAATTATTACAAAAAAGTTATCTAAAGCATTAATAAATTTATATTGTCAATGAATGTTTTATACAGCTACTTCAAATAAAAAAAATTTTTTATGATTAATTTATAATAAAAAATAATATTTCGAATATTCAATATACTTAAACATGTCGGTTAAAGACGGGCCTGCTTTTTTTTCACTTAACACTACCCAGCGGCAAAAATATTTACAAATGCAATATGGCGTACTAAGATTTATAACAAAAATACGACATTTATAACAAAAATAATTTTAATATCATCCATCTTAGAAACATTTCCACTATTGGTTTTACACGTTATTATAGAACAACGCACCATTTTCAACAAAATTAATAATAATTTAACACTAAAAAACACTTTATTATTATAGATCTCCACAGCACGATGTCTGAACAATAACTGAATGTGTATTCGTGTAGAGACAAAAATTAAACAAAATATATTCTCTATTTGAATGATGCGCTCCTTCTACCTAGTATAATACATATTTATATAATATTTGGAATTCTTTGGCCACAACAGAGTTATTGTTAACAAGTTAAAACATGAACAAATATATCTAACCTACATAAGTATACATACGCAGTAGACGTACTCGCGGCTGTCCGGCTATAGAAGGGATTCGGTTAAGCGAGGTGTCCGTAATCAGAGGTTCTACTGTACGTATAAAATTATACGTATATTATAAAGCGTACGTGCGTACGTACCACCGTATGACTAACTATGCTATCAAATGTCACGCAATGTCAGCGAACATGCGGTGTCGGTCGCGTCGGCCCTTACTGTATGATAGTTTTGAAAATATCGGGGAAAAAACCGGCAATTAATCAGTAGGAAATATTCATGGAAAGAGTATGTACAACAAGAAAAACTCGATTTCCCTTGTAAATGTTGAAAATATAAAAAATTTTCAAATTAGAGAACTTCAAAGATTTTTTTCAGTTGACGCTTAGAAAGAGTATCAGATAAAAATAAATTAAGTCGTACACTCAATATAAAATGTTGTAAGGGAAAGTGTCCAAATTTCGGATACCATTTGTTTAACGTGAGATGAAGAAGTTTTGTCAATATTGATTTGCATATGGAACAATTCCCTGAGATAGTATAGAGTTTTCAATTTCAGTCTTCTAAATTTAGAATGAAATAGTCCGGGAAATTTCCAGCTATTACTGGATTTTCCAGTGCCTACTTTATTGTCTATAACAGTGTTCGCCAACCGTTGGTCTACGAAAGTACCACACCAGTCCTCAAAAAGATGTGTGAATTATAAAAATCTTCGTCATTTTTGTCAAAAAAAAGCAAGTTCCGATATTTTTCTGAATATTACATGGTGGACCAAGTACAGCTAAACTATTTTTTATGCGGTTTTTTTTATGCAGTTTCATAAAAATCACGAGACAGTAAGAAACTTAAACAATTACTATAATAACTTTCTTTGATAAAAATACTTTTTAACGACTTTTAAGCATTTAATCAATACATTGCACAAGAACATAAATTATTGCATCATTTAATTTTTTTACACATGTATTTTTCAAAATTTTCATAATATTATAAAAAGGAAATAAAATGTTCGGGTCTCGACCAACCGCATAAAAAAGTTTTTTGTACAATCTGGATCAAACTATACTTTTTATAGCTATTTATGATATTTTTGAATATATTTTTTTTGTGCAATTTTTGTTATGTGGTCCCATCCACCGCATAAAAAAAGGATCAACTGTAGTCGGAAAACGACATTTCATAGTACACGCCCTAATATTATTCCAATTAATGACGCAGATGATTCCAAACTAGAGGAATTCTATTTAGAATTAAATAACTAGGCTTTTAAACATTTCTATAATATTTAAGGGAGAAGTACACGCCAGAAACGGCTAATAAACTAATTTTTTTCGAATCTCGTTTTTTGTTTTTATTTCGTTCTGTGGTTCTTTACAAACACGGTGATATATAAAACATGGCCAAAAGTTTTTTTTTTCAAGTAGAAAAATATTTATTTGTGAGCCGCTGCACAGGCAAGTTGCTACTCCTTTGCAGATAACGCTCGCCCCCCCCCCTCACGATTTGATCAGTAATATTTAGTTTTGGTGTGTACACGAGTTATAGTATGTACTGAGATAATGTTCTTTTATTTGTATGCCTCTGTAGACGTTTTAATAAACAGTGAGTAAACCGCTTCTTTTGTTATTATTTTTGTTTTTTACCGTTTCCCGAAGCATGTGTTTTTCCCGACAAGGAAAATAATATCTCAAGTTTTAGAAAAGATAGAGACTTAATTTTTTTTATTTTGTTCATAAACATATTGCGCATAAAGTGGAATGTGCTTTTTTCATTTGAACAATTGTAACTATTTTTAGACATTTTTTTTAATAAAAAATTGGGTTTTATAATTTTTAGAACTTTGGCATTACAATTTTATAATTAATTTTTAAAATTACCTGAAACCCATACTCAGCTTTATGGACAGGTCCTTTAGGAATAAAATAATGAAAAAATATTTAAAAAATATTCATTACTTTTTGAGATATGGCGTTCCTTGTAAACGCTTAAAAACTTGTATATGAAATATTGAAACAGTAAAAAGAGCCCCCTCCCCCTACAGAGAAGAGTAATGAATAATTCAGAAACAAAATTTTCTATTTGAAACCATCCCTAATTTGAAAAAAATTTCAACAAGAAAAATAATCATAAATAAAAAAGTTGCTTTGTTATTTGAAATTCTCCCTTAAAAAAGTGTCAATATTTATCTGAATTACATAATAGACCTAGTTAGGGGTCAAAAAACGACTTTTCATATTATAAAAGTTAATGTCATTCCAAGCTACAAGAATTTTAACAATGGTTAAAAAAGTGTCAATATTTATCTGAATTACATGGTCAACCAAGTGATTGGAAAACGACATTTCATATTAAATTTTAATGTAGGTAATTTAGAAAACTGATAATAAGTGGCGTAGCTAGATGTGGACGATGTGGGCCTACGCCCACGGCCTCGCACTTAAAAGGGACTCGCGAGTGACTGTTCTTCGTTCTTTTTTTTTTTTTGATTGTTTGTCTAATTTTCGAGACAGAAATTTCAAAAAGAACATTAAAGGGGGCCTCGCAAAAATTATCTTGCTCACTCCCTATTTTCGTCTTACGACGCCACTGTGACCGGACCATGACTGGAAAACGGTTGAGAAATACAGGTTGATAATATTATATTGATACTGAATATATAAATATTAAACTTTATCAACAATTTATTAATATTTTATATTTAGTGGCAAAATTTTGTAGTAGTGTTTCTGGCAAGGTCCCAATTTGCTTTATTACTGAAACTTTTTTTTTTTTTTTAAGAAAAAAAAATAGAAAATAATTTCAGTACAAACTCATTATTACGAACAACTAGGTTAATATATTTCATGTAAACCAAAATGTAACCAATAATTAAGGGGATTTTATAATATTTATTACATCATAAATTATGACTAAAGTATAGATGTAATGTGACCAATAATTAATAGCTAAATTACAGTGGCCTACGGTTTTCCGATGCTTTTCATGTGATAAGTGGAATTTCCTATCTCGAATCGATCATACTTTCATATCCTTCAAGCCACATAAATGTCAATAATTCTTTCTCAATTCTAAAAGTACCGCTGGTGGAGGCAACGGGGAGAATAGTATAATATACAATCAGACGCCTCTGTTACTGTAAAAAGTAATGATTCCTATTGTCCTATGTCAATGGTATTCGATCATTTTGACTACACGAACTACTCTTTAGGATTTCGTAGTCATAATCACAAAATCTTTATAGATTCATCATGTTAAATTTTTATGTTCATGAAGAAATAAAAGGTTTAGCTAGTCATATCATCAGCAAGTTAAAGGTTAATTATAATACTGACCAAAAGCAAAACATATTTTATCCCAAGAATTGTGAAGAATTCTAGGTACTGACAACGAAATCCTGACCAAATGCGTGTCTAATACAGAAATTTTTTTTAGTTCTCCCTAAATGAGGTTCTTCAAACCTAATGTCTGGGACTAATTCTTGCTATTTTAAAAAATCTTCAACAAACTAATAATTTATTTATTCTGTGTATTTAAGATTCATTTTTAATACTAGGAGGCAGATTTCGCACCAAAAATTTTCGAACTTTTTGCTTCGTCCCCCTTTTATGACCTGTGGCATGTGATCTGTGATCAGTTGTTTCTGCAACCCTAAAAATACTTTTCGCGACTCTCAATTTGAAATCACTAGTCTAGATGATTCCATAGGACTTTTTAGAAGCTTTTAAGGAAGAATACATAATTAATTAATTATTACTCCTATAAAGAAATCTTAGATCAAAAGAGTCACATTCTTTAAGTAACAAGTAATAACTTTTCTGTTGTTTTTACAATTATGATTTTGTCAAAAAATGGCAAAAAAAAATGTATTTAAAATATATAATTAGCTTCAAATTGTATATTTCTAACAGTATCATTATAATTTTTCAAATTACTAATTAAATAAACTCACATAATGGCTACAAGAAATGAATTAGATCTGTCATTGAAATTTGAGTGATTTAAGTGTGAAATACATTCGAGAAATGTAGCTTATATTTTCCGGAAATATTTTTATTTAAAATGTATGAATAAAGACAGAAAAAAGATCGACCAAAATTCGCTCTGCGTTATCACTTAACGTTAACCAATTATCATCTAGCTATTCAATAAATAGAAACTTTGTGAAAATGCTTCAAGTCCTCTGTAATTTCTGAACTTTTGTTTGGAACAAGGACTGACTGAAACATTTAAAACTGATCGACCGTGTAAATTTGCCTAATATGCACCTTTTTGAAAAGTGCAAATCATTGTGAAGGTACAAATAAGTATTCCACACAGAATATAAAATTAATTTACACGAAAAACATGGTACTTATAATATCTATGGAATGAGAACCAATTATTAATTTTCTACGTGTAAGTTTTACAATTATTTTATAAATTTTAAAAGTTGTTGAAACTTTTATCATATTGGTGATTCAATTAATTCTGAAACTTATATTTTTTATGGCAATTCGCAATTTTAGTTAATAATTTCATAGCCAATAATTAATTATCTGCACTACCACCATCACTGTTAAAACAAAATGTACGTTTATGACTTTTGATTTTCCTTTAATTTTTACTATCGCCTTAATGCTTTTATAAGATTGGGTTTCAAGCGCGGATACAAGGGAGTGGTCAAGCGGATAAATTCGGATTTGATCGAAATATTTTATTCATGATAGCGTTATAAATTTCGTCATTTTGAAAATAGAAATCAAAAGTTTACACTCAAATTACCCAAATTTAACAAATTTTTCTAATTCAGATGATTTTTATAAAATGTTTAAATTGAGAAAAAAGAAATTTTCTAATTTAATGACGTCATTAAGTTTACCAAAATTTGTCAATACCGTAAAAATAGTAAATTGAACGATAGAATGATGAGACTGAAAGAGAATACACGTAACACATTGTCTCGTAGGTGGGACAAGACGAGGAGAAATTAAATTTTTTGTATTTACATAACTATATATTTTATGAAAATGTTGAACATTTTTTTTATTGTTTTACTAGCCGTATACCCGATGGGATTTCCCATCAACAACATCTTCTTATTAGGTACTCACTTTCTGCTCATTTTTAATGTTTTTCAAAAGCCTAAATCAACATCCACGTTTCTAACTTCAAAAATGACGAACTTGCCATATGAACTTTTATTTTCTGTTTTAACCGCATAGGAAATAAACTTCCCGAAACAACTGACTTTTTTATTTATAAATAGAAGCCTAAACGCCAATTTTCGTAACTCCTGTGCTTAACTTCGTCCTTCTAAGCCCAACAGTTTACGTTGTGCGTTGTCTGTCAGTCAAAGTTAAAGATTCATTTAATAAGATATTATTTATTTAGATAGCCATAGTAACATATTTTTTTTTTATATACCACTAACTTTAGTGATGATCAAAATTAGTCTTGGTCTTGCCGTCTTGTCTTGGTCTTGCATTTTTTGCAAGAACAAGACCAAGACTATAAGTATGGCTGCAAGACCAATCCCAAGACTCAAGTGAGCAAGACCAACACAAAAGCAAGAAAAAAGCAAGACTCTTGCTAAACTATTTAAATAGTTTGAAAGTATAATTAACCCCTGTAAATATTATTAAGGATATTTGTGAAGGAAAGGAACTTATTGGATATACTTTGATAATTAATGTAAAAAAGAAGACAGATGTGACTATAAAATATGTACAAAATTCAAACTTCACATCTATTTTACACAGCATTACATTAATTATCAAAGTACATCCAATTAGTCCCTGTAAAATAAGAAAAATTTTATTTTATATAAATGAATTTATTAATTAATTAATACAAAAAAAATAAAAAGTTATGTTAAAATGTATTAACTTACAAGAGGTATGGCAAGTGTTTTAGAAAAAATTCTAACATATTTTTATATTCAGAACTAATATTAAGGAAATTTCAATAAAAGATATAACTGTAGTCCAATACTCAATTACATCTTCAAAATCCAGTGAAAAATTTTAAAAAACAAAACGAAAACAAGCATGTTGTTTATCTGTAAAAAAGCATATTTTACTAAAATATGAAACATAAAAATGTCTAACCAAATAATAAAAAACTTACTTGAATTTGAAAAAGAATGCTTTTAATTTGTTAGTAATTTACTTGACTGAGGTTTTTCACATATAGTCGAATAATGGATTACATATTCGATTCAGAATTAAAGTAAAAAGATAAAATAGAAGTACCTAGCATGTTTTGCACCTGTAAAAAAAGAATATTTTACTGACTAAAATATGAAGCTTAAAAACATGTCTAACCAAAAAATGAACCCTTACTTGAATTTGAAAAGGAATGCATTTAATTTGTTAGTGTTTTATAAATTTCTGAACTGAAGGAACTTTTCTTTGGTTATAAAAAAGTTTAACTGCAAATCTGAAATTATTTTTTCCATAATGTTCAAAATTGCTTTTAGTATCTGAAAAAAAAAAAGATAAAATTTTAATCGGAATATTACTAATATTTGTGAGCAAAAAATAATTTATGAAAATACTTACTAGCCATTGTCAGATTTTCGATAGTAAAACCTTTAGCAAGTTTTGTTGCCATATTTCTAACGTATAAACAATCTTTTAAATTGAGATTGTATACTATGTTTTTTCATAAACTCTTGTTAGGTTATAATAAATATTTATGAAGATGGACTCTATCACAGAATGACGCTATGAATACTACACAACATTCTAAAAATCATAGAATTCGTTAATATTGCGCTTGCGTCAGTTATTTATTACAAAACTTTTTGTTATAATTACAAAACACAATTTTTAAATGAGAAATTAAACAACTTTTTGATAATCACTAAATCAGGGTTTCTTTAAATGCATATATAGGTATTATGATCGTTTACAAAATATCACATAAACGTATCAACTTGTCAACTCTGCGCAAGCGTCATTTAATTATTACAAAAATTTTTGTTTTAATTACAAAAGAGACTTTTACTTTAAGTATGCGCATTTTGATTTTTAAAACAGTATTATAATTACAAATATTTTTCTTATATTTACTTAAAATATTTAATAGAATTGTAATTAATGCTACAAAAATATAACACTAAATTTTTTTTTTGTTATTACAAAAGTTTTTGTAATATTTACAAAATTTTATATTAACAAATTAATAAAACGCAATTTGTAGGATTAATAAAACTTATATTAATCACTGAAAGCGAGTTTTGTTACAATTACTCAAATTTTAGCTCTAACAACGAAAGCTAAATACTAAAAGCGGTTTTGTAAATAAAATCACTGATTTTTTTCTGTGTAGAAGGAAAAAATTCGCTAATAAAAAATGCAAGAAAGTGCAAGATTTTTAGCAATACCAAGACCAAGATCAATACCAAGACTGCATTTTGCAAGACCAAGACCAAGACCGAGACTCAAACTGCTCTAGCAAGACCAAGACCAAGACTGCCAAGTCTTGGTCTTGGTCTTGCATTAGCTCATCACTATAACTAACTTCAAAAATAATGAATTTACATACCAATTTTCATGCAAAGATTCTTAATGCAAGAACAAGACCAAGACCAAGACTGCCAAGTCTTGGTCTTGGTCTTGCATTAGCTCATCACTATAACTAACTTCAAAAATAACGAATTTACATACAAATTTTCATACCCTATTAAACCCACTTAGGGGACGAATTTTCAAAAATCCTTTCTTAGTGGTCACCTACGTTACATAGGGAAGTCCTATGCAAAATTTCATTCTTCTAAACCCAAGAGTTTAGGCTATGCGTTGTCTGTCAGTCAGTCAGTGTTAGAAATTTACGTATATTAAGTAGATTTGTTCAATAATTTTAAAAAGCCTTATCTCAAAAGCTCTGGCTTTTATTCACTATCAAAGCTTACCTAACCCATCTTACCCCACTTTTTCCTACCTTATAAACTTTAAAGCCAAATTCTTGCGCATGATTTTCAGTTAAGAATTTCGTTATTCTCTTAATTATAGGTACATATTTTATTTTATCAACTGTGTTTACATATTATAATCTTAATTTTATTTGCAAATGCATGGGGAAAATTGCGGATGTACAGTAGCGACACATCAACACAACGTTCGGAATTCACACCACACACGCCAAATAAGAAAAAATAAGTATCATACGACACCGTATAAATTAAAAAGAGATATAAATACTTGTGGATCTGTGTCTACCACCGCAGATATTTTAAAACGATTATACACCCAACTCTTTTTTTACACGGTAGATACGTTCCTTAGAAAAAATACGTGCGACATAACATGGCAAATTTGGCGATATATTTCACAACTTTAAAAATCGTGTAAAATAAAAAACTCTAAATATTTTCCCGAAAAAATGTGCAAAAAAGTGATAATAAAATCTATATTACATATGTACAGCTAAACCTTTTTTATGCGGTCTTTTTTTGTGCGATTTTTTTATGAGGTTTGTAAAAAATGGCCATTAAAATGTATAATATGAATCAAAATCAAGAGGCAGTAAGAAACCTAAGCATACACTATAAAAACTTTCTTTGATAAAAATACTTTTAAGCACTTTGTCAATAGATTGCATAAAAACATAAGTTATTGCATCATTTTTTTACAGACGTATTTTTAAGGCTATTGTAAATTAAGGCATTATCTTGTTTAGAAAAGTAACTTCTTAAAACTGTGGGGTCAACTTAAAATTGTGAGGTTTTGAGTGTTTTGAGTTATGTATTTTCGATGAAACTTTTTTTTTATGCGTATAAAAAAAGGTTCAACAGCATTTTCACAAATATTCGTTGTAATTTGATAACAAGCGTGCACTTTATTACGAACTGGACTAAAAAGGATGTTGTCAGTGGATATAAGTATGTCAGATTTATGTCTAGCACCTGTGTTGGCTTTTTGTTTTGTTATCAAGTCTGATATTAGCAGCTATCTTTCTGGTTTTTCAAGCGTTGTTCAAACTAGTCGTCGAATGAAGGCAAAGACAGAGTTGAGTGGTGGATTGCAGAATTCACTTTTTGCACGTAACTTACTTCAGTTAGACTTATTAATATTTACAGAGATAGATAGGTAAAGTTAAATTTATATTAAATAAAAGCGACTCATACCAAAAATAAAATTTTGTCACAAATAAAAGTTATTGTAATTGCTACTATCCTTTTTCAATATATTAGATAGTAGATCTTGTTAGAGCTAAATTACGAGCTAGTCTGGTACATAAATTTATGTGAATGAGTTATTTTCAGTTCATATAAATTAGAGTATAACCAGTGCTGGATTTACACTAAGGGCACGGGGCACTGGTCCCGGGCGGCAAAATTTGGAACACACGTGACAATTTGGCTTTTTTTTGCTCGTCACTTATTTTTTGATAGAAAATAGGAAAAAAGTGGGAAAGTTACTAAGAAATTTTTTAAAATTTTGGATTTACAGAAATGCAGAGACATTATGCAGGGGCACTATTTTTCATAGTGCCCTAGGCGGCACTTAGGGTAAATTCGGCCCTGAGTATAACATAATTTCGCTTAATCTATTCGGAGTTAATTTTCAATAGGAATAATAGTTTAGGAGCTAGGATCAGCGACCGCTCTAGCGTTTACGCCGCCCCAGACAAAAGGGAATAATTCCGCCCCCCTGCAACAATATGAGTGACCTTTTTCCTAGTCGGTGGCTGTGAAAATCGCTCCCTCTTTTCTCCTTTTTTTATACCGGCGACCTTTTCTTTTTTTTGCTCGTCAGCTGTAAAATGCCGCAACTTTTTTTTACAAAATTACCGCCCTTTTAATTTTCCGCCCTGGGCAAATCTGTTTTTTTTTTTTTTTACACAGCGCTTGTAAAATTGCCACTCTTTTTTACAAAAATTTACAAAATTACTGTTCTTAAAATTTCCCACCCCGGACAAATGCCCGGGTTACCCGCCCTTAGAGCGGGCCCTGCTAGGATGTGAGAAAGACAATTTTTTTGTTGCCTCCATATGAAACAATGTAGCTACAAAGAGTTTACCGACCGGCTATACTCCACTTACAATTCCTACATCACGGCATATTTACTTATGTATACCGGGGGTTACGGTATTCCCCTAATTGTAGTTTGTTGATGTATACATAAGTGTCTGTAAGACACTGTCAAAATTAGAATTCAAAAAGAATTTTTTAGGATTCATGCTAGAACTAGTATTTTGTTCTTATTGATGAACCGTGTTATTTCACAATCGGATAAAAAAAGGCCGTGTAAAAAAAGCGTTGGATGTACATACTATATTGGGTATGGATGGTGTAGTAAGTAAACCTGAACGAAAACACTAGACTCACTTGAATCATATGTGTGTATATCACGCACACCACGTCCGCCATTTTCGTTCACTATCAACCGGCGGTGCCTATGACCGTCACGGCCACCGGGTCTCGCGCGCGCAATGTGTGTATGTATGTCTCTCATTCCGTCGCACATAAACATTTTATAAGTTTAGTAATAAGTTGGTTGTTAGTAGCTGATTTAGAGTGGTCTAGTACAGACGTTGTATACTTTTGTAGAGACCAACGAGAAAAATTCTGATCTATTTTCCTGAATAGTTTCCTGCTAATCTGAATCAGCGATTAACTTTTTTCATGTTTTTTTTTCGGATGTATATTTTTTTGGCATCTAGTGTATATCAAAAATAACATTTAAGTGCTGCTTTTATTTTATTATTTTAACAACCTAAAAATTTGGTGTTTGTGTTTTTGGTTGGAGCAAATAAATTTCGAAAACATGTGAAGAATTTTGTGGTGGTGTTTTCAATTTTTCCCTTCAAAGAGATAATGAAAACTAAACCAAAAAAATATTTTGGTGTTCCTTTATAACAGTTTGAGTGCTTTCTATCAAGTGAATTTTTTCTTTTTCATTATTTTTCTTGAGTGATTCTTCTTCTGTGTGCCTTCTTAATATTTTCCGTGTTTATATTATAAAAAAAAGATTGTTAAAAATATATTGTCCCTATGGAATTACCAGTGTTACAACGCAAGTTACTTAAGTCGAAACATCGAAAATTTAATGTAAGTCAATTAGTGCCTATTCTATTTTCTTTTTTTTTTATTGTAACTATGTGTGAATTTCTCAAGTGTTTCCTTATAGAAATAAGGTCGAAATTTTTAATATGGCAAATAACATATTGTTTTCCGTGATATTATACACAGATAAATTTTTAATATGGCAAATAACATATTGTTTTCCGTGATATTATACACAGATTTTCCGTAACGACAAAACATATGTAACCTTGAATTTTGTTTAATGTATGCAAAAATTATTGAAAACAATGCATTATTCATCATCACGTTTCTTAGCCTTCTGCAATTATGCAATTTCTTTTTTTCAAATTTTCTTTCGTGATTAGAATAATGGATTTCTCGGAAAAATTATTGAAAAGCTTTATGAATGATTACGCAAATTTCTCATGTTTCGGTTTAACAATTATATTTAAGGAAAATTATTAAGATTACAAATATTTTAGTGTAAAATCTTGTTTTTATCAGAGAAAATATTCCAACATTTTTTTTTATCAATGAACTTTGCCATAATAAGTAAATCAACAAATAACTTTTTCATTTTTTTTTTTGTATTCGGTGACGCAATTTTGGCGTTTTTCGCAACTTATCAATTGATTCGTTGAATTTATGATTAAAATTCAAAATTTTTCCAATGAGTATTTAGTGCTTAAAAACAAATTAAAGAAATTATGTTATTATGATACACTAATAATAGTTCTAAACTGTCTTGTACTTTCTGCATTTATAACAAATTTTGTGAAAATAAGTGTAATTGTATACACACATACGAATGTCATACCTATATACCTATTTACAGACATATTTCCATTAGTAAATGCAAATTTTGGCTGCCGTATACGATAATCATATAGCGGGAATGTAATTTAAAATTTAAATTTTATATAAATTGGATTTCCTATCTAATTGTAGAAACATATACTTTTGTAGAAAATGTTTAAAACTATAGGTAGTATAATATTTTCCGTATTTGTGTTTTCAATGTTTTTTTTATACTAAAATAGCGAGTTTGTACATGTACACGATCAGTAATACTGTCAGTATTACGAAATACTGACAGTATTACTGATCGTGTACAGTAACATTCACATTCAGTCTCACTCGCCATATTATTTCTTTTTGCAACTCAAATAAACTGTTCGAATATTTGTAAAACACTTGATCCGGCAAATTATTTCTAGCCCTCGGCAGTCACAAAATAATGTGTTATGTATGGTTAAAATTTAATCAAAATCGTTAGAGCCGTTTTTCGGGGCGTTTTCAAAATTCAAGAGTGGCTACGCCTCACTTACAACAAACAACTTTTGAGTATATTTAGCTCACCAATTTGTGTATCTTGATGAACTTCATCCTATACCAAATTTCATCGAAATTTCTTAAGTGGTTTCATGACAGACAGTGGACAGTCAGACAGACAAACCGACATCTTTGTAAACGACTATGTAATTTGGACTTAAGGGATCTCAAAACGTGTAATTCCGCTAAAAACCTGACATCGATTTTTTTTTTTTACGGGTACATAACTTGGTTTAAGCATGTCATGTATAGGACCAAGTAAAAATAGCTGAATTTTCCATTCGGAATTTTGCTAACATCGGTAGTAAAAAGGCAATTAGGGTTGCCACCCGTACTTTTTTAAAAAGTATTGTACTTTTTTTAGACAAACGTACTTTGTACTTTAGAAAGGAATAAAAAAACGCTAGAATACTTTTTTTTTATGGGAAAAAAATTAGTAAACACAAAGTGAGGAGCAAAAAAGAAAAAAAAAACGTTCAATTCCAAATTTACAGTGTCAATAAAAAAAAAAAAAAACAAATTTACATAAAGTGACAAGCAAAAAAAAAAAAATTAATGCCTACTTTTTTTTTACTAACTACTTTTTATTTTTACTAAAATACCGAAAAATATTTTTTTTGCCTTAAAAAAAGGTGGCAACCCTAAAGGAAATATAAATTTTACAGAAGAAACGAAATAGTGTGAAAAGACAAAATATCATAATTGGGAACTGTGACAAAAAAAAAAAAAAAATGAAAAAATTAGAAATTTTTCGTTTGGAAGCTTTGCTAGACGGCTAAGATTTCCATATCAGCGCTTCATAAGCATACGGATAGTTTTTTTTTTCTAA
This sequence comes from Brachynemurus nebulosus, assembly GCA_035578155.1. NCBI lineage: Eukaryota > Metazoa > Arthropoda > Insecta > Neuroptera > Myrmeleontidae > Brachynemurus > Brachynemurus nebulosus. The sequence continues at coordinate 12,829,221 of JAPWDM010000005.1, forward strand.
TTAATTTTTCTAAATTATCACATAGGTATGGCTGCTTTTACTCATTCTGCCAACTTTAGTATCCTTGAACCAAGAGTTATACCGTTTTGTCATGTCAAAGATACTATTTTTTGATACTTTTTTTCTGACAAAAAAGCAATTTCAGTGAGAACTATAGATAGATCCTTTGGCCTTTTTACTACCAATATGTGGGTACGTTTGTAAGGTAAAAGCCCCAGTGGATGACACTTTTTTGAACTAATAATTGAGTGATTTCGATCATTTTTTTTTTTCGTCGAAAGTTAGATTCTGTACCTAAAACAATTTTTCACACTTTTTCAAAATTTTCAACTGGTATTAAAACTGATACCTATAGTTTTTTCACTTATTATTTATTACACGAGAGGTTTGTATTTTTTCAAATAGTTTGTATTTATATAAAAGCAGTTTAACTCGAAGAACTGTCAACTAGAAAAAATACGACAGTTCTTCTCGTTAAATTAATCAGATAACGAATTTGAATGGTAAAAAACACAATTTAATTTAGAAAAAATGTAAAATTCGATTGCAATTCTGTAAAGTAATTCATACTATAATTTAATATTTCGTTACTATGGCTTTGATATCAGTTAAATTTACCAGTAAAGACTTCTGTTTCATTTTTATCACATTTGACTACAATGAATGACCAATAAAAAGTTTCATATTTTTTTTTCTCTGTAAAAGTCTAACTTTTCACGGCAAAAGTGAGAAAATTTCGATGTTATGAATTACGATAAGTTAAACTGGTAGTTAAATAATTTTCTCCAAAACGATTAGTCAATTATTCTAAAAAAAAAATTTTTTGTGATTTTTAATTTTTAATTGTTTACATTTTGAGGGGTTTACAGTTTAACATGTTTACATAATTCACCCCTGTATATGCGTAGTATTATAATTAATTGCCACTCGTAAAGGTGATACGAAAAGTTAAATAACTATTAGACAATAATTAATGAGTGCGTGTGGAAAATCTAACGCTGATTTTTCATCCGAGTCACATCAACGTACTATAAAATATTATAAGACCCACCCGAATTTTCATTTTATACCGTCTTTTCAAGCAAGTGTAGTTATTCAAACATTCAAGTTCAATGAACTTGTCTCTTCTTTAAAAACTAATTTTTTTTCACTTTATTTTCGTTGATACGCCCCAATCCGATGTATTGATTTTACAGTTAAAATCGGCAAAGATTCTAGACAAAGTAAGATTTATAAAAATCAGAAATATTTTTTTGATATGTAATTTTTGGTTAATGGATAAAATTCGGGTGAGATGCTTTAAAATTGTATTATCTATACCCAAAAGTATTAATTACTGTGCCATAACTATTGTTTAGTAAATGTGCGGTGATGTTTAAGAATCGATTTAATTCCAGGACTTACAGAAATATTAGGTACTTTTGTAACAGTTTTTCATAATGCATTTTCCATCTGCAGGTTATGATTTTGTAAAAAACTTAAAAATATTTTAAAAGTGCTTTAAAAAAGGTTGTTACTAATTAACAATTTTTTGTACAAATCTGCAGTGTCTTTCATAAAGCTCGTTCTAAATGAAAGATTGAAATAAAAAAAAAAAAAATTAAACATATTCTGTCCTTCGGTTATTATTTGGCAGTACTTAAATCAAAATCTCGTGAAATTTTGGCATTTAATTAAAGTTGAGCTTAATAAACGAATTTCAAAGATTAAATACAATACGTTATAAAAGTAGAACCTAAAAATCCTTTCTTCCGCATAAAGTGATAACAATTACTAATTTAAAATTTTTAACACTAGGATCTTCCAGTAACATATTTTTTACAAAAATTGTTTTATTTTTTGGCTGGAATGCCTGTCTCTATTCCAATTATTTGATGATAACAGCGATTTTTTTGAATAAACACATATTTTTTATTTTAATTTCATATTTTTTAAAAGTGGATTTTTGTAATTTATTTTTAGAAACTGTGATATTTAACTATCGGAATCTGTTTACTAGACTTAATTTTGATACAACACTAACATTTCATGAGGAAATTATCAACCATTTTCAGTATATTTGTACGATTTTTCATACGATTCGCAATATTCTAATTTCTGGTTTTCCACCAAACAACAGTAAGTAGAAAATAAGATGTGTTTAACTAAATTTTAGTTTCACCCGATACAAGTATTGGCACCGCTAAAATATTTCCATTTAAAATGAACGTTATGAAAGACACTGTATGACAAATACGAAGTTTTTTAAAAATTTTATTTCTTTGTTATAATGAAGTATATGAAGCCACTCATTAATGTGTTTAGATACAGGAAATACTTTAAATTTCATTTTTAGAATAAATATTATGTAATTTTGTGTTTTTGTTCATAATAAAAATTAATAGAATAAATCTGTGTCGCATCTATTTTTAATGTCTTCGCTCACCATACCTGTGCTATAGGTAAACAGAGAATGTGGATGTTAATTTCAAAAATACTTCACAATATTGAAGCTTACTTTAAATCATTTGCGAAAAGTGTTTGTAGAATATTCGTTTTGAATTTAAGAGAAAATCGACAAGTGCGTGTTACACATGCATTAGATTAGGATTTTGTAGTAAGAGTTTTTCACAATTGCCCGAATAAATTATTTCTTGTTTTTATTTAATATTAAAACTAACCTTTAATTTGTTAATAATATCACTTTGTAAGCTTTTAAATTGCGAAAAATCCGATACTGCCGACTATAAAGGCGGGTAGCCTAATGTAATGACAGAAATTACGAATTCACATAAAAATTTCATTATTGGAACTATGAAATCGTAAAAAACTGGAAAGTTTTGATATGTTAGGCCTCTCAAAAATTACTGTTTTTAAGTTTACTACATAATTTTATTATAACTTATTTTTAACCTACATATTTTTAATTTTTCAAATTTATTTTTTATTAATTCTCAATACCTCTCTACACAAACAACCTACGAAAAAAAATTTAGAAATTTGAATTTTTCAGAAAGTACTTCACACGTTTGTAAATCACAAAATATATGTACAAGTGAGATTACAATGAGATCAGTGTAAAATAAATTTAAGTAAAACTAAAATTGAAAATCCTGAAAAAATAACTTGACGCAGCAAAATTTTTATACAAACTGATTTTTGAAAGTTGACTCCACATATGTTTATGTTAAACAAATTAAAAATTTATGCAAATCATATGTGTATTTTCTAAATAAATTTTTGTTATTTTATACGCAGAAAAAGCCAAGATGACATCATCTATGTTTACTTAAATATTTACAGATTAGGTAAATACACAGACGTGTGAAGGTTGTAACAAAGAAATTAACGTAGTTGCTCTGAGATAGTCAGGTACAAAATTATATCTCAGCAAAAAAATTTTGTTTTATCAAAAATTAAATAGCGTATTAATATTCTTCAGTTATTATATTTGTATGCCACTTGTTTTTTTGAATTTCCGCGCGCTTATGTTGTAGCAATTTAAAAGAATTGTTGAAAAAACGTTGTAAAAATGTTGTAAAATGATGTTTTTAAATTATATTTCAAAAACGGCGTGGTGAATAATTTTTATTTCTTATTAAATATGGTTTGTAACTTTGTATTAAATAACATATTAAATTTTTATCAAATTCCTTTGACACGTTTTCAATTTATTCAAAAAAAAATAGAGTTTTCCCATAAGAGCCCGTGTTAAAATTGCAAAACTTTGAAACGGTTTTTCTCAAAATTGGGGTGGTCAATTTTTTTTCGGTAAGGGCTCGTATTATTGGTATTAGATTAAATAAATATCTAGAGAAGTTTCGTTAAAATCCTTTGAAAAAATCGTTTTATCGACCAACTACCTTAAATTACTTATTATTATTGTGCAATTTATTTAAATAATATTTCACAAATAAATTATTATGTCGTATTAGTTACGAATTAGATAATTTGCCATCATTTACTTCATTATAAATCATGGACCAATGAACACTGTTAAATAGTACAATGATATAGACAGAGCATCAAGTTAATTTATTGGGTATTTCATTGAAGCGCATAGCAGGATGTAATATGGTGAACATTGTGTGTTACTACAAGACATAAACTGTATATATATACCAATATTTTGCATGTTATTACTTGAAAACTACGGTTATTGCATTGATTACAAAGTAGCAGTTAGTCGTTACTTATACGTATCTTGAGGCTTCATTTATACTACGATCAAATCAGTTTTAAAAATTTTGTTACTTTCCATATCATATTCGAAAATTAACTAAACGGTTTATTTATTATTCACTTTTAAGTGCTCTATTAGGAAATTCTAAAATTTTGTTGTGAAGAATTTGAATGTTTCTGATCTTAAGATGAATATTATTCTATATAAATAAATTTTGATAGCTAACACTGCTTCTTGCATTCAATTAATTATATGATATTTCATGGTGTTATAATGTGAAAATTAAATTAAAATTAATTTTGAAACTAAATATATTCATCATTTTCCAATAATTTTAATATTTTCTGAAAAGGTTTCCTAGAATCAAATATTATATATTAAGTTTAGTAGTTATTAATACTTTCTCAATTATGTAATTTATGAATTTGTCAGATAATTTTGTTAGAGTTAATTTGAAATTAATGCTATTAAAAATACACCCAACTTTGTTTTTGACACAATGACGATGGAAATTCTTTGAACCTACTCCAACTCGTGTGGGGCCCATTAAAAAGTGAAGTTGATTTTCCTTTTACCATTTTTCATTTCTGTGCCCTCAAACCCTTCCATCAGTTGCTCGAAACCTCAAAAAATATAACTTTTTTATACGTTTTCTATACGTTTTTTTACACGTATGTAAATTTTAGTGAGTATCATTTCTAACTCCTATAGGGATCTCATAACCAATTACTGTGATAATCTCGGATTAAAGTTTCACCATGACAGTGTCTATAATTGGTGAATTATTCATTCGGAAAATCGCCAAAAAGAGACGTATTACAGGAAAAACTATGTATTCGACCTAATCCATATAAAATATAAAATTTGAACTTACTTAAAGTTAAAAAATGTTTTCAACGTTACCTATTGGATTCAGGTAGCAGTATTTTATACTGAACACTTTGAAAAATTTTAGATACTGAGAAATTCTGACGTAAAGTATGTCCAATATGCACATGGCGAATTTTTGTTTACTTTTAACTGATACGTTTGGTTTACTTTTACCCCTTTGTCCATAAACGTTTCAATTACCAGTTTCCTAAGGGCTACAAACAACAGATAATATTCCAATTAAAAAAAAAAACGTAAAGGGTAGGGCGGGATAAAAGAAGACAAAATCAAATCTTTTTATTTTTCATGTAGTAATATTTGAATTTTTAGACAAAAAAAAGTACTGTATGATGTTAAATTGTTTGTATTATCAGATTTTGCCTGTTTTTTCACTCAAGCTATAATGACATATAACTATAAAAAAATAAAAACCTTGTCTTTTTTTTACCCGCCAAATCGGGTAAAAAAAAGACAGCGGAGGGTAAATAAAAGACAGACCTCTAACTAATGGGATATTGCAAGTAAATGATTGGAAGGGTAAAAAATAGACAGCTTGGGTAATTAGCAGTACAACACTTTTTATTTCACAACTCTACTACAAAATTTTTTGTAGATATATTTAAATTTTACGTATTTTACCAAAAACTTGAGCTAAGATTAAGCAGTAAGAAAAGTCAGAAAAAGTTAACTGATGCAAAAGCTCACAGGAAATTTCTTTGGAATTTAAGTACTAAAATAATTTTTATTTCACAAACGTACAACTAATACAAAATTTATTGTAGCTCATTAAAAAACCAAATATGCTAATTTGAAGCTGTCTTTTTTTTTACACCATTTTACATAAAGTAAAAAAATAAATCAAAATAATCTATGAATGAGTTAAAAATACTAAATGTGTGCAGTAAAGCATAGTTATACATTATAAAAACAAATAAATTTTCATGGGTCAAAAATACAAATTTTCGAATAAGCTGAAATTGATATCCATGAAAACCGTCTCCTCACTAACAAAAAAATTGTTTTATTTAATAATTAGTATTTTTTAATCCATAAAATATACGTAAACATATAATATAGTTTTAAAATGAAAATCCTTGTCAATAATTTCTAATTTTCCTAAATGTTAACCCCTTGTTTTGTCTTTTTTTTCTTACTCCATTTTTTTCTTTTTAATATATAATATATATATATATATATATATATATATATATATATATATATATATATATATATATATATATATATATATATATATAAAATTACAAGCAGTTGGACCATTTAAATAAAACTTTGTACTCACAGAACAAATTTGTACTTTACATTACTAAAGCATGTAGAATAACAAGAAAAAAATACAGCACCCTATCCTATCAGATTTTTTACTTACTGAAAAAGTTTGTCGTCGCGGAATAAAAGTTTTTCGCTCATGAATAACACAGGTTTGGGAGAAAATTTTTTTATGTTATAAAGCCCTCTCCAAAAAATAATATTTTGGCCCGGACAGCTTAAAATACTAAGGTATTTTGTCGTAATATTTTTTATTTTTCAAATTTAACACTGTTGAGTTTAATATAAGTACGTCATTTTTACCCCACACGAGCAGTGTCTTTTTTTTTACCCCGCCCAACCCTATATAAAATAACATACATACGGATTTGTTTGTGTTATTCGCAACATTCAAATTATTTGAAGGGTTATTTGAATAGAATGTTTTCAAATTGATTTGCTAAATCCAAACACGTTTCTTTAATAAATAACCAATACTGTTTCTCTGTGTATTCGTATATGCATTCTTCCCACACTTACACAGTAATTATAGATAGTAATCGATCGATCAGTTTGAAACAGTTGACTTAAGTTTAGCTTACTTAAGCGGCGGCGTAACCTTCAAACATGATTAATAATAAAATTATGTGTAGTTCAAAAAATTTTAATTTCATAGGTAAATTGTAAACAACAAAAATGAATTTGAAAAATTTAGGTTACATAAATCTAAAAATGGTTAAAATGTTGCGCTTGTTAACTCTCACAATTTTTCTTTTTTATAAAATTCATTTATTAGAAAGTCCGTTTTGTCAGTAAGCACAGTTGAACCCTTTTTTATGCGGCGGATAGGAACCGTATAAAAAAATCATACAGGGTGTTTCAAGCAACTAAGAACATATAAATTTTAACACAAGGAAAATTTGTTGTGATCAAAGGGTGCTTTATTTTATTATTATTAAATATTTAGTAAAATTTGAAATAATATGGCGTTAAAATAATGTTTAAAAGTAATTCAAAGACAATACCAGTATATTTATTGAGATAACTATAAATAAATCTTAGTCTAATGTTGAAATATTTATTAACAAATAATACTGCTTAGTAGAAAATTGGAGACCTGTTGTTTTGTATTCAAATTTATTTTTTTGTAATTAAAGAAAATTTTAATAACTATGGATACTTATATAAAAATTATAGCCATCAAAAACAAGCATATTTTGATCCCAACAATTTTTTTCCATGTTAAATTTTGTATGTTCTTACTTCGCTGAAACAGACTGTATCAAGCATTAATTTACACATGAGAACATTTTATTTCATTTTTACCATATTATAAAAATTGCGATAAATACATCTATAAATAATTTTTGTGATACAATAACTTATATTCTTATGCAGTGGACTGATTAAATGCTTAAAAGCAATCAATAAGTGACTTTATTAGAGTAAATTATTATAATTAATGTTTAAATTTCTTTCTCTTGCTTTTTAGTTACATTATGTACTTAAATCGGCATTTTTCTTGAACCACATAAAAGAGTCGCACAAAAAAGATCGCATAAAAAAAAGTTCAGCTGTACAGTAAAAAAAATTTTTATCATATTTCACATAAGAATTTGATTTATTAATTTTATGACTCTTCTGTAGTACCTGATGTAATTTTTTTTTATTATGTTTGTTTTGAAATATCTTCAGTTAACCCTTTAGGTGTCACTGTCGGCCATAAAAAGTGAAAGCACACCTTCAAGTAATTTAAATATGAATTATACAGTCAAAATCAAGGTAAAAAATTAAATTATTTTTGAAAGATTACCATAAGTACTTACTTCTTAAACTGCCTTATCCAGGTGTTTTAAGTAAACATAAATTAGACAACATCAATAAACATTAAAATTACTACAATTACCACGTTATAAAATATCTTCAAAACCTTGTACATTGATTAATATTGCATACATACATACAGGTGTTTTTGGATAGAATTGATTGGGAAATGTAAGTAGACAAATAGTTTTGAATCAATATTAGTAGCATCACTATTAGAGTGATGATGATGTGTTATTACTTTTAGCTTGTAGTCAATAGCCTTGATACCAAGAAACTAGTTAATATGTACACACGTATATAATCTACCTCTATTGGTGATTTGTGTGAACAAAATACTGATAAAATAATATTTTTGCATAAATGCATAGTTTATTTTTTATATATCTCAAAAACTAAAAAGTAAATCGTCTTCAAACTGCGTTGAGCTTTTGTTTATACATATATACATATACCCCGTTTCAAATAAAATTGAGCATGAGTTACGTTTAGAGAATTAAATAATTATTTTATTCGAAACAACTCAATCTTCTATTCTGTTCTAAAAACAAACTGTAAATTCAAAATTTACGCAAGTGCAATAATAAAAGAGATAAAGCCGAGAAAACGGAAATTCTTTAAATTTGTAAGTGATGAATTGTGATTAAATTTAAGTGAAATTGATCATAACTATCTGGCAAAATTTTTTTGATCAGCATTCTAAGAGTACAGAAAACTTAATTTTTTTTTTAGATGTCTACAAAAATGCATAATGAGAAAGGAAAATGAGAAAAAGTAAGAACGAACATTAATTTACGATAAAATCACTTACTGATTGCTGTTTTTAAGCATCTAATCAGTACCTACATTGCATTACATATATGTTACTCCAATAGTTTTTTCACAAATGTATTTATAGCAGTCTTTATAAAAATGATTTAAAATGTTCTCATGTGCAAATTAATGCATTATCTTGCCTAGAAAAGCAACTTCTAAAAAAATCGTGAGATTTTCAGCACTTTGAGTTAGGTATTTTCTATACAACTTTTTTATGCAGTTCCCGATTCATGCAAAAAAAAAAATTTACAATTTTTACAACTGTACTTTTGCACTGGTTTTGTCTGACACAAAATTAAAAATTTTTCCTAACTAATTCTGATTCAAATTCAAGAATGCGGAAATTCTGAAAATATGACAGACGCACACATTTGCGGAAATTTTTCTTACGGAACCCTAAAAATGGGAGTACTAATTAATAATTACTAGGTATCGGACATTTTGCGGATTAAAAAACATCGTGTTTTGTATATGCAGGCAAATAGACATATAATATGTGTAAGTTGTATATGTATATTTTATCAAAATATCTATTCCTTTTTATTCACATTAATCACATCAAGTGCGATGCATCCTTCACATTAATCACATCAAGTGCGATGCATCCGCATATATAAAACACGAATGTTGTTTGATCCGAAAAATGTCCGATACCTAGTAATTACTAACAAATACAGAAACGATAAATACAAACTTCTACATAATAGTTTTTCAATAATTTAATTATATAATTTTGTAATTATATATTGAAAAATTCATAGACAGAGGTTTTTATTTGTATAGAAACTCACGAAACATTAAATTAATGGATAAAATTCCCTTATAGGGTTGACCGGGGTAATTGTGAATGGATTTTCATGAGTTGAGATAAAAGCGTTGTTTAAAGTATTTTTTATTTTATATATCACATTATGATTGATTTATTTTTAATTCTACATTATTCAGGATGCATCACACAAATTTTGAGCAAATTCGTATGAAAAACAAAAATTTTATAAGCCATTTACATTTCCCCGGTACAGTTTTACAAATCTTATGAATTTCGGGGTAAAAGTGAATGCCATCAGAAAAATTATTTAGAATAGATTACAAGAGAAGTGTGGTACGTCAGAGTAAAGCCCAGCTCAAATTCTTCACATTTACTCCACTTTCAAAATTTTCATCGTATTTTAGCGGTCACAATTTCTTTTTGTTTAATGCAAGTTACGCATACCTCAAATTTCTACAAAAAATCAAGGTTAAAGAAAAATAACAAAAATTGTAGGAACAAATTTATTACAAGCTAAAAATGATATTTTGATGATATTTTGTCATTTTATCATATAAGAAATCAAAAAATTCCATATATTCACACAAAAACAAGGAAAATAGACTTTTTCAGGGAAATATATTTAGTTTACATGAATAAAAAACAATTTTTTTTTTGTATTGTTTGTACAACGGAAACTGGTACAATAATGTCACCAGCACCTTCATCAACATTTTCAACTCTGAAAAGGACACTACTGAAATTTTTGACCGAATGGAGGCATTTGTGAATGACGTTCACAATTACCCCACAATTTTAAAATCATGGGGTAATTGTGAATTGGTGATAAATTGTCCAATTTCTTTAGCAATTAATAAGGAACCCTCTTAGGGCTTAGACCACTTCTTTAAGAGCACTTTTAACCATTTCTTACCTTTTAAAAAAAGAAATTGTATTTTAAAAAAATTTTTTTTGAGGATTGGTCAAAGTAAGATACATAAAATTTTGCAAGGGTTTTTTCAAAATAAAAAAAATGATACTAATACTTGGAGAATTATTATGAAATTTTAATAGCATATTAAAATATGAAATAAAGAAAGGACAGAAAAACATATTAAGAGTTGATTTTTAACAATATTAATGTTATTTTAGAAATTATAGGCGCCGTTCATAATTGCCCCAATTCACAATTACCCCGGTCAACCCTAATTCTATATTGATATGATATTACGGTTATGTATGTACATAATATATGTCGATGTATGTAGATATAATAAAAGTTAATGAATTTGAAATGGACAAATTATACTCATTTGGATTTTAAAGATAGATTACATGCATACGTACGTTTTGAATATTTTATTGAAATACAATCGTTGTATCTATAGCCAAGTGTTGTAATAAAAAAGAGACGTAGAATATTTTTTTAATTTTTTTTTTATTGTAATATGTATATTCCTTCTCCATAAAGAATTGTATGTTAAGTTTTCCACTAACAAATTCAGTATAATTTTACTAATTTTATACCAGCTTTGTTAAAGGCGTCTTCTAGTGTAGAGAGTGAAAACTTACTTTGGGAATTAATTAAAAAAAAAAAACTATTAATATTTTTACTGTCCATTTTTTACCATCTGTTTCTTGATAATTAAAAAAAAATGAAAATTCAAGGACTTAGAGCGATTTAAATATAGCCATACAAAAAAAGTGAGATTCTGGCTGACATAATTTTGGGATTTGTGTTCATCTGCAACAAAAAAAAAGGTTCTGCTTCAAAAGGATTGCGATTCTGGCAGGAACTACAATGAAAAAATTGTTTTTAATTCTAGGTAGTTCTTCTTTTTTTGATGTCGAATCCATCTGTAAAAAAGAATTTAAAGAATCAAGTGCTTTTATTTTAATAATTTTTTTTTACACCCAGCGTTAACATATTTTACATTTGCGCATGCACAATAATTATCATTACCTACTCTGATCGTATTGAAAATTGAGAACCATATTATATGAACTAACCCCAAAATATTCTCAAAATTTAAACAAAATAGGACTAGTAGTTAGTAAGATAGGTAGCGCTGTGGTTACCACTATCGTAATTCCGATAAAATTCCGCAGTTATGCCACTTGGTGATATCTCCGGACACCTTTAGTAAAATACGCGTGAAAATGTGATCATAATGCTTCCGCTACTTTAGTAGTAGTGATGTCGGATAATTAATCGATTAGTCGGTTTAGTCGACTAATTTTGTTTACATTTAGTCATATTTTAATCGACTATTTTACTTTCGATTAAATGATTAAAATGACTAATTGTTTTTTAAATGACTAAAAACGACTAATTTAAGAGTTTTTCTGTATTATTTCTGGACTTCAAAAAATGGAAAATACAAAAATTATCTAGTATTTGTATGATTTTTCGCTTTTATGTGACTAATATATTTCATATCTTTCTTTTTCTTAAAACAAAAATATTGAAAGTCCATAATTAAACACAAAAGAAAACTTCGTTTTTGAAAGAGTTACATAGGTTACCTTATTCATGAATTCGACTAAAAATTTAGTCGATTAGTCGACTACTCGATATTTCCGACTAATGACTAATTTTATCTGAAAGACAATTTTAGTCGATTAATCGACTAATTGCTTCTCGGCCCAACATCACTATTAGTCTCGGAAACAATTCTAACATAGAAATCTGATTTGTTACGCCTTTAGAAGTGCTCGCGTAGCTAGTTTTTTTTTTTTGCGAAATCGGCGTCATTAAACGTCTAACTAATAACGCTACTTATCGATGTCTAAAAAAAAATAATTTGTGTACCTACCTTTAAATTTTTTCCCCCCGAAAAAAATCTTAAATTCCTCTAATTAAATAATTAATATACTCAAGTTAATTAGTTTCGTTCTTGTGCCGCAGTTTCATTTGAACAAAACGAATGTATAGAACGTACATAGGTATTTCTTAAAATAAATTTAAATAAATATGAATAAATTTGGCTTTTCAAACGATTCGCAACATGCAAATATCCCGAGCTCCAGCTACAGCTACAGCATACATACATACATACATTTGAAAACATCCATTTCACAAAATACAACTTAAATATTTTCAGTGGGTACGGAAGTAATAACCCGGAAATGAGATACATAGATATTTTAATTACTTTATCTCATTTATTTACTTTAATATTTTACTTCTTGCCCTCTTGTGTGCTGTTGTGTTCTTACGTGTCTTGTTGTTATGTTGTTTGCTCCCTGCGCCTTCGCCGCCATATTCGCATTTTGCGATACGTAAATTAGAAATATCTTATTATTTTAATTATTCCATTTGTTTATTTATATACAATTCCGTGTAATTTTTTATTTTTAATTATATCTACGATCCCCGAAAAAATATTATATTTTTTTTTTCTGAATAATTTTTTTTATTTTTTTGTTTACCTTGAAAATATATATATACAGTCGACTCTCGTTAATTCGAAACTCGAGGGAATCTTAAAATATTACGAATTATAGAGAGGTTCGAATTATCGCAGGTAACAATTTTAATTTTTTAAGCATTTGTGATGAATGAACTTGAACTTGTCTCAAAATGTACTTACAATCTTTCTGTCTCTTTCTCTCTGCAACTTTGAATTGTCGCGTGTTTGACGCCGATGAGTTCGAATTAACGCGTGGTTTTGTTACCTGGCAATGATTTTGTCGTTCGAATTACCAAGTGTATAAAAATCTATTGTTTTTTTGGAAATATAAGGAGATTTTAAAGGGAACTCATGGTACCTTTGAATTATAGAGAGTTTCGAATTATCGAAGGTCTGAATTAACGAGAATCTACTGTATATTTTTTTTTTTTTTTGTGGAAAAAATCATGTACTCCGGAATTATTAATATGATTTTATTCCCTTTAAATTTTCTAAAAATATCTCTTCGGATATGTTTTATATGGAATAACTAGGGAGCTGGTGGCAATTTTGGTATATGATTTCATTTCAGTTATTATGCGAATAAGAAAATACAAAATATCCCGTTTACAAAAATTATATCTTCTCGGAAACTAGTTGACATAGAATAATTGTGATTTTTTCTCCGCTTTCCAACGGTGTCGAACGAAATATAGCAAAAACTTTTGAAAATGGGGAAATTTTGGCAAAAAACGAAAAATGCGCAAAAAATCATATTTCGGGTATCGGACTTGTCTAGCTGCAAAAAAAAACTCATCCAAAATTTTTGGACTTCCAACATTTCCACCAAATTTCGTAGAAATCGAATGTTTCGTTCGAGAGTTATCATGCGGATAATTTTGTAGATTTTTTACATTGATGTCATGCTCTACTAGCAGATCGAAATCGCTGACAGGGTCGAAACTTCTGCCAAACGGTGAAATCATTTAGAAATTCGTACCATCAGCTCCTTAGCTAAAGCGTACCATAGAACATAATTTTAATATTTAATGTATAGTTGCGTCTTATTTATATTTAATAACGTTTACCTACACAAGTTATTCTATTATAATACCTTTATCAAAAATTTGGTATTTTATAAAATATTTTAAATGAAATTTCTAGCTGTTTGCATTCGATTTTGAGAAAATTACTTTTAGATACTCTTTGCTTTGACTATTGTATTAAGGTTCCGAAGAAAAATGTAGGAATTGTTTCGATTGCGCCATGTTTGTTTCTCAATTAACCCGCAGTAAAATTTTTTTATGTCTTCAGCTACTTTTTTGCCCCAAAATAAAACATCAAGCGACAATGCGACATTGCCGCAGAACGAAAATAAGGGTGCTGAAATTTCGTCTGTATCCTATTATCGAAAAAGAGTCCAAAATGCACTCATGCCTGTACCCGCAGAAAGTTTTTTGTTTCAACATCGACCGCTGCAGGAAGATAAGAAACATTTTGCTTTAGTGTTTTCTCGTATTGGAAAGGTGAATGAAAATTTTGAACAAAATTTTAAACTTCACGTCAGGTTTTTTTGCCCCCTACAGCCGCACCAAAATTGTTTCGATTGTATTGGTAACTTTCGGAAATATAAGCAACCTTGCGTCTAATTTTGCTTCATTTGTTAATGACATCAGATTATAAATTTTTAGTTTATTTGACCTATGTTCGTAGCGACCTCTTCAAATAATTATCGTCAAAATATGGTTAAAATATTAAAATATATGATAATAAAATTTAAGTTTTTTTGAGAAAGAACTGCAAAATTTGAGAAAAACATGCTAGTAAATTTCTCATATCTCATCCCGTTGAGTGCGTCAGAGAAACAAGCTACAAACTGATTTCATGTTCGTTGGTCTATTACGTAGACTTACATATTTTTGATGTCAATTATAAGCGTCAATAACACTGGTCAACACGATTTTTGCCCAACAATAATGAGTTGTATTATCAAGAAGTACGCGGTAACTACTCATCAACCATATACATTTCATAGCTGGCTTAGCTCGACTTACTGAGATATTTCGGTTGAAACATGTATTGGATGAGCGGGTATATTTTTGAACATTTGTATGTCATTGCCTGAAGTAAAGCTTTTCAATATCTTAAAGAAAACCTACAGATGCAAAGCTAAAAGAAGGGATTTTTATAGGACCGCAAATACGAGAGTTAATTAAAGACAATACCTTTAATAGTAAATTAAATAAAGAAGAGAGTAAAGCTTGGAAATCCATGGTACAAATTCTTACCAATTTTGCTAATTACAATCATGGAAAGTGAAGCCCTGCTATGCTAACAGATTATTGTTGCGTGTTCAGAAGAGAAGCTGTAGATCTCAATTATAAAAGGAAAAGGACATCAATTGTACATTTTTGAAATTATTATATTTAATAAATCTTTTTATTGATATCCACAAGACACCCGAGCTAATCAAGACATGATATTAGTGCCACTGTGAATATTTTGTAACGCTCTCTCAAAATCAGCTGAGCTCATTCCATGGGCTTACAAAAGTTAGTAATTTTTTGACCAGTGTAATTTTTTTAACTGTACCCTAGCCTAAAAACACATCCATATTAAAAAACAAAAAATGAAAAAATGGTAGAAATAACTGTACAAATTACACCTACTTTTGAGAAAAAATAAATTTAAAAATACAAGATACACAGAGTTTATTTAACATAAAATTTCGATATTTTATGCTCCAAAAAAAATTTTTTTTTGGTGTTTACCATTTGCAAATTAATAACCGAAAAATATATACAATATTTGATTTCAATTAAGCTTGTACCTGCATCCATAATATATAATAAAAACGTTTATAATGTGTTATTTAAATATTAAATTTTTTTTCATTTAACTGTTTATTACCAATTACGAAACACCTGAATAAATAAACAAGTATAATTAATAATAATGAAATTAAAAATATACATATGCTGCACATCGCGACCGTGCAAATACCGCCAATAAATTTGTAATTAATAAAATATAAAAAATATAAAAAAAGAATAAAATAGAAATACACATAGCAGCTCTGAAACTATGCATAAATATAAATGGCCTGGCCTTTATACATATACGTATTAATGAGTTCATAGAATGCATTTTTGAATAAATTTAACAATGGGGCTTGATTCACGAAATTTCGATTTATAACGTTGAAAACGTTTAAATAGAGAATTCAAGGAAAGATTTCACATCTCCAAATTTCAACAAACAAGTTGAAGTGCTAAACTGCTGTCCACTTCGATAATATAACACAACATACCTATGTATTAACCCTAGAATCATACGTTGGTCTACGAGAAACGTTAATCATACATCGACGTCGTTTTGACGGATGGACTTTTTACGGAGAGTTTTAGAGTTTATTTGCAAAAAACATTTTTTTTACATAACAATACTACAAAAGCGAACAAAATACTTAAAAAAATTGGATTTGGAAAAATTTCTTAATGTAAATATTTATTAATTTTTTTAATCTTTTTATCAAAGCATATTTTCATTATAAAAATTAAAAAATAGATAAATACATCAATTGTAATAATTAATTTATGAACTATTATGAGTCAGTGGACATGTGTGTCTTTACAGAATGTGAAATTTCTCAGTCATAAATATTCCTATAGATATGTAGTTATTTCCCCATTAGGCACATTTATAAATTTTCTAAAATTTGTTAGTAATTTTTCGAATAAGATCTCAAAAAATAATAAAAATTAAAATATTTTCCACAAAATAAATTGTTAATCTTTTATTAAGTCATTCAAAATGCATTCTTTAGTTTTCGATTCAATATATTAAAACTTCAGTATTATGTCGTCTCTATAAGTCAAACAGCTGTAATCATCTTTCACATTATCATAATCATTGAATAAATTAATTATAACATCCATATCTTTTATAAATTTTAAAAAAAATTAGGAAAAAGGAAAACTTTTATATGTAGTGTACAAAAGGAAAAAAGGAAAACTTTTATATGTAGTGTACAAAATCTACAAAAAAAACATCGCGTAATCATACATCGACGTCCTTTTGACGGACACTATTTTAATACAAACAAAACGACAATGACTATAAACAAAATAAATATATGTGGTGTGTTATAATAACAAATAAATTAGATAACAGAAATCTCACAGCAAACAAGTAACAACAAGCGGTATATTGTGATTGCGCGCAGCGGTCAAATACCTCCTGGGGTACTGAAATTTATCCTTACGACGGATGTTGTGATTGCGCGCAACGGAAGGATTAAGGCAATTAAGGCAGGTACAAAAATTTTTAGAATGGCACATATACTTTCGTAAGTAAATAATTGTTTTATTACTGGAAATACCCAGTTTTATTCAAATTATTTCAATGTAGAAAAATAATAGTACAGCTGATCCTTATTTTAGACGGTGGATAGGGACCGCATAAAAAAATCGCACAAAAAAATTATATTCAAAAATATCATAAATAAATAGCTATAAAAAGTTAGTTCGGTTCAGATTGGAAAAAAAAACTTTTTTTATGCGGTGGATCGGGACCGCATAAAAAAAGTTTCATCGAAAATACCTAACTCAAAACGCTCAAGACCTCATAACTTCCATAGAAGTTGCTTTTCTAAACAAGATAAAGCACTAATTTACACGTGGGAACATTTTATTTCATTTTCATAGCAATTGTATAGTTTACATTTACAAAAAAATATTAAAAATATTAATTATGAAAGAAAATTAAAATATGTTACAAATTTGATAGATAAATTTAAAAATAAAGAAATATCCAGAATAGATTTTGTAAAAACTATATGTTATAAAGCATGTTAAAATTAAATATATGTACATTATATATACAATAAATATAAATTAAAACAATAAGTAAACAATATTATTTTTTTTATCCTAACTTTGCGCGCAATTACAGTATACCTTTTTAAAGACGTGCGCGCAATTGCATGATGGGATTAGGACAGCCACTTGAGAACCCTGACCGCTGCGCGCAATTGCAGTCTGCCCACAACAAGTCGTAGTATTGGAGCAGGTAGAGAAGTTCGTACGTCGTTTTGACGTGTACGTATGATTCTAGGGTTAATTCCGGGTACACACTGAGACAAACATTGTTAGCTAACACGAATGTTAGCTAACTTTTGTTAGCGAACAATGTTTCTGAACATTTGTTAACTAACAAAATTAGCAAACATGAATGTACGCACTGAAATTTCAATTTTTTTAGAACATTTGTTATTTTTTTGTTGTTACATATGTTTTTATTCATTACTGATATAAAAAAAAAAATATCAAGTACTGATGATGACGTTATGGTATTGTAACTGTGATTTTGGATTGGACATATCAATCGGGCGGGAAACTCAACGAGAAAGGATTGAGTTTTTTTAGAAACGAATGGGAACATATAATTTTTACGGGATTGGGACTGACACTAAAGATAATGTAATGTTTCGGGACTCGAAGCAAGAACCGAGTTCCTTTGGAAATTGGATTAAAACTGATAAATCGGGTGGAACTGAGACTTATCGAGATTTGACTTTTTTTTCTCAAGATTGAGTGCGGGGGGAATGGCAAATCAACTTCGGGTGTAGTTGAAAACAAGATATAAAAATTCTCAGCGATATCTTTATTTTGGATATCAAAATAAAGAAAAAAAAAAGCGTCAATGGTGGATAAAAAGTGTTTTTCAATAATGTTGTATAGCTTTAGAATTACAGAATAATTTACAAATTCAAGATGCAAGTAACTTCAGAAACTTCTACAGAATGTCTAAAACAGATTTTTAAATATGTATTCATTAAACCGCAAATCATCAAAAAATAAAAAAATAAAAACTCTTAATAAAAATTATAGCAAATATAAATCATACAAATACATAAAAAATAAAAAATAAACTTGTTCAAATACAAAACAAATATTTTGTTTCATTAAAAAATGTTAGCTAACATTCAAACTCTTTGAAGTTTACCGCTCGTCAATGGGAAACATAATAACACGCTAAATAACATTTTTTTTAACAAAAATGTTATTTAAAAATGTTAGTACAACAGAAATTAAACGAACATGTTAGTGAACAATGTTAGCGAACTGTGTTAGCTAACAATGTTCGTCTCAGTGTGTACCCGGGGTTAGTGAACAATGTTAGCGAACTGTGTTAGCTAACAATGTTCGCCTCAGTGTGTACCCGGGGTATTAAAAATAGTATTTATTTTTTAAACAAGTTTATTGATAACAAGAATACACATTTATATTGACAGTAACAAAAATAGTAGTCCTCTTTTTAGGCAATTAGAAAAAATACTTTTTTTTGGAAAAACAGAAAAACACCTATTGTTAAATTTAATAGATAAGCATGAGAAAATGTAAATTATATTTAGAAATATTTCTAGGGTAGGAAATGTAAAAAAAAAAAAACAGAAGTAACTTAAATCATAACAGCGAATTCCAAATTTAATTTTAATGACAAAACAATTAATTAATAATTACATTACGTAATATTAAATAATTTTTTTTTTATATAACAATACTTTCTGGCCAAATGTTTGCAGTTTTATTCATAAAACCTAATCTCTTATGTTATTAATGAAGTGACTAATCACTTTTCTTACCGGTTTTATTATTTCCAATCTCCATTTATTGTTAATTATCGCGTGGTATGAATTTATTGTTTTGAGAATTACTCATCGCTATTATTGCGTTAAACTCAAATCTTAAACTGATTCGACTGACATTAACAAACGAACCTATTTTGTAATTTTTTTAAATTACATACTTACGATAACGCTTTCGTACACGTGCATAAGTAAAAGCAAAAATTAAATATAAAGGTACATTTGTAATTGTAAATAGTTAGGCATTTCTGCCTTATTGTTAGATATTTATTACATTCATTTTTATTTTGTAAAACATTATGAATGAAATTTGGCTCGTAATACATGGCACCAGTTGTTCTGATCTGTAAAAATAATTTTAATGAATTAATTGTAGTATAAACAGTGCAAATTGTATTTAATATTTTGCCAAATTATATTAAAATCAAGGTTACTCTTCGAATTCATTGCCAATTTTTATTTTTTTATTTATTTTTTTTTACTTCAAAAGTTTAATATTTTGTCTTATTACATAACAAATTATGTTAATTAGACGAAATGGAAGTGACAGCTCTAAATATGTTTTTAAACAAAAAAAAAGTGGAATTTGTTCAATTTAAGATTTCATAAACAACATTGCACCTACAACAATCTCGATTATGACGGCTTTTAGACTATAAAGCCCGCATTTCACTGTGCTGGACACTGTAATGACGTCTCTGCGATGTTGACTACACACAGCATATCACTGATTTGAGTCTGTAGCTGGTTCCGATATGGAAACAGGAGACAAATACGGCTCACAATCAAATATAGCAGAGAAACAAGTTTGGAAATCTAGTAAGCGTTCACGCAATGGAGCCATCAGAAAATCACGGTTGGCAACATTAATAATATTTGAGCACCTTTGAAAGGGCATTGTTATATTAAGTAATTCCTTTCCATCAAGTCGCAGTGATTAATATATGTATGTATGTGATTATTTATTAGCATTCATTCATTCAATAAATTTATCTGTTATAACTGAGTCATTTGCCAGTTTGTGCACACAGTACGTTTTCTACAATAGAAAATTAAACACCGAAACAAATTGTCTCTCCAATAAAACTAAAAAAAAAGAAAATTTTTACATAACACTTAAACTATAATCCAAAAATTATCGATGAATAAAATAACTACAAAAATTCCACTTGTGTTTTCAAGTAGAAAAAAGAGACGAAAAAAAGTATTATTTACATAATTTATGTTTTTGTTTTCGTATAATTTTTAGGTTAAAACTCAGCAGTGGATAAAAATTTTTATTTGACTTCATTAAATATTAAAAAACTGACAAGTTTATCGTATTACCCACCACTGATCAGTTTTCTATATAAATGTCTGTGTTCGTGTTTTATTGAATATCTTTTATACCGAGCGTTTAATTTGAAATCAAAATAAATAGAAGATAACGAGTATTAAGACGTTACATCTAGACGTTATATACTTTGACTTACCAAAAAATCAAACCAGAATTATCTTGGTAACAAAAACAAGAGGAAGAGTTCATGATGTTATATGATTACATACTGACGACTGCGTTAATTTTTTATTCTTCCGATAGATAGTGATAAATACGAAATCGCAAACCCAAACTTCTTACGAGTACGCATCGAGAAATCAGCAGCATATTTAGGATCTATTTGGATACGCGCTTAAGGGGAGGTTTACTCGAGAGTCTTTAAAAATTATGTATTTTTCTAGAATTTTTTTCTCAAAAACGGAAGTAAGTATCAATTTCAAATTTTGTGCACATATTTATTAAGTATTAAACTACACAAAAAAAAAAAAAAATTTCAAGGAAAAATATAAAAAAGTGTCCATTTTATAGATAGTGCAGTGTGACGATCCGAAAATCCAATGCTTTGTTGGTGGACATTCTAGCGCCGGTAATAAACCACCGAAATCCAAAAATAAAAAAGATTTATAAAATATATGAAGAGTACCGGCACCTCTACCTATAATATCAATAAATTGCTGAAAGAAAAAAAAATGGCGGATGTTATAGGCCAGGTTATAGACCATTTTTTTATACCGGAAAAATTATATTCTAATGGGAAAACCCCAAGAAAAAACAACAGTCTCAATAGTGACACGATGTAAAAATACACTCTTTATGTATTTAACTTGATGTTATAATTTCAAACATCACGTAAGCGAAGTCGCGAGTAAATGCTGGTAAACCTATGTATAAAATCACTGAAATTCTAATCATGTATTTATATATGCGTAAAATTTCAATACACCTGTACTATATATTTAAACGAATCAGTAAAAATCCAATTTACAAGTTATTTATGTCTTCCATAGCCGTGAGAGATGAATCCAAAATCGGTTTTCCTCTTTTCAGTTTGAATCCCGTAAAATATTTTGAAAAATGTGAATTTCAATCCAAGTAAAAGCATAATTTTTAGGGTTCCGTAGCAAGCAACAAACCTATCCATTCAAAACGAAATTTGAGGGAGAACTGAGATAAACACATTTAGATTTTTGAGATACTTTTCCATACTGTAGAGTGAAGATTAAGTCTTCGTTTCATTCACGGACTCAAAAAATCGTAAAAAATTATAGATAGTAGCTCTTAGTATAATGTACATATAACCTTGTCACAAATATTTATACAGCTACGAGATCCTAAAGTTCACATTAACCATTCTGTAAAATATACAATTTTAATAAAACATTTAATACACGTATGTAAGAATCAGGGCAAATAAGTAGGCCCTCTTATATGCACAGAGACAAACATACTCGCATATTATTTATATCATAAATTTTATTATTAATATTTAATATATTACGTAAGAAAATTTAAATTTATTGTGTAGGCTCCGATCTGGTGTAATAATTATTTTTATTTAATTGCTACAAATCCGGTCTTGTACTTAATCCGGTTGTGCATACCGCGTTTTAAAAATTTATTAAACGTAAAAGCCCCTATACCGGAACATGATCATATGTCCGAACAGTTTTGACACTTATATATTAACGAAGTTATTTCTGAAAGAAACCTCTGATAACAAAAATTATTATTAATAGAATGATTATTTTTCAATTTAAATTCACCTCGCATTTAATGTTTCCTTACCTAATTAAGGATATACATATATATATTAAACAATATTTGTTGAATATAGTATTGTGATCCTTTATTTACGTCTGATACTTAAACGATTCTATGTTTCCTACTTTGACGTCTAGATGTCACTCTATGTGCATATTACTCATATTACACGTCTGTCTGTATATCGGTTCCCAACTCCTAGTGTCATTAATATTTCTTTGTTTGGATATAGATGTCGACATTTTGTAAAAGCAAAACATTAATAAATAAAAATTTTTGTGTTTTTTTTTTTTTGAAAACATATTCATTCGATTAAAAAAACTTTCTTTCATGCTTATTAAGGGAAAAAAATGGGTGTTTAATTTATTTGTCAATTTTTATAAGCCAGTTTAATTACACACCTAAAAATACTGTTCCGTTATAAGGGCTTTTACGTTATGTGAATGTTTTTTCTTGTTTTTGTATTTCTGAAAATATAATATTTTTATTTTAAAGACGTGTTAAAGCTTCGAGGATGCGATGACCGGACACGAACTAACGAACAGACAAAATTGATTCTAAGAAAAGTGTGACCTAACATCAATTCTCTTTAATCTTTATATTTTTTTTTTTACAAAAAGAAGTTATATTTGCTATATGTGATATTTCAATGTTATTTTATGTCTGACTTTATTTGTCACTTCTAATTAACACAAAATTCATTCAGGTGTTGTCTGTTAATTTGTTAAATTAATTAATCACTTTTTTGTTTATAATTAATATTGATTAATTGGACGAGGTGGATGGTAATAGCTTTCTCCGTATTGTAATTAGAAAAAGATATTTCTAATGAACAATGACCCAGAATGAAATTTTGAATAACTGTACATTGGTACACTGATTGGTGATAATTATCGATGTAATTTTAACACGTCAAGTGTTGACATTGCTATTAATGTCACACTTAAAATTACACTTAAAATTTGACTTTGGAATTTTTAACTATTTTAATCTAATCTAGATTAAATTTTGTTTCGGGGCTTTCAATGTAGTGTTTCTTTTACCTCTTTGATAAGAGACTTTTGGCCAATATTTTCTTTAAAGAATTACTCTTAAGCATGTATTTTGGCAAGGATAATATTTAATTATTTAAATTTAAAGGACTTCTTCAATTAGCAGGGTTTTATTGGTTCTCATCGTGTTATTAACAAACTAGTAACAAGGTTGAAGTTATTATAAATGCTGGTAATTTAGATTTTAAAATGTATGTACATGTCGCACGCAAAGTTTTCTAATTTTTAATATTTTCGTATCTTAAAATCAAATTATATCATTTAAACAGAATATTTAAATAATTAAAAAATTAAAATATCACCAATGTTAATGATTATTACAAAAATATACATATATTATTATTATCAAGAAACTACAAAATTAATGAAGTGTTTACGAAATGCAATAATATTTTTGGAATCCGAAACATCAAAATCCAAACCACAAAAAGTTCAACGTAAACTGCAATTTTACTATAAATTTAGCAAATTTTTCTCTGTCTAAAACTTTTTTCGACATTTAAAAATCACACTAACCTCGAACCGAGGCATTGTCTGTTGTCGCCCGAGAGATACAACGCCATATGCGTGGTCAGTATACAGATTAAGTATATAGAATATATTAAATGTACCACTAGAGATGGCCCATTGGGAATTTTCCCGGGAATATTCCCATTTGGGTAATTATTGAGTATTTTTCCAATCTCGTCGGTTATAAGTCAGTGTGAATTTTTTTAGAATAGTGTCGAAGAGATCGCTATCCGCTGATAGTTTTAATTATTTATCAACTTTCTGGATAATTACTTCCACAAGTTACACTCAAATGAACACGTAACCTAATGTTGACTAGTCAGTCACTGACCGACCACACGTGTCTTCTAAATTTGACATTGACAAAAAACTACGTCGAAATCCTTGTCTTTATTACACTAGTCAAATAAGTTTTGTTAAAATCATTCATATGTATATATAGAAGCAAGTGCCTCTGCATCTATTAGGAATTATTTGATTAATATTATATATTCTAGATTAACAATGGGCAATCTATAATCATGTATCAAATTAAATTTAAATTATATTTTAGATTAGCTTAGTCATGTTACGAATTATTCATTAAATATCCATTATGTAAATTAATCTTGATTAGAAAAGTAGAAATAAGATAAAGTTATTATATTTATTTACTAGACAAATATTAGACAACAGAAATTTAAATTCGATTGCAAAAAAAAAAATTGTTAATCATCTTGTATCATTTTTATACCGCTTATATTGGGTCATCCGGAAAGTTCGTGCCGTTTTTGGTGTAAACAACCATCTTGATTTTCTTCAAATGGCCGAAAACTATGGATTTTGATTGCTCAAGTTGCTGCCAATTCTTGACAGTTTGCCTCGGGTTTCACTTTATTTCTTGACGCGTTGTTTCATCGTCAATACCTTCACCTTCCAAAGAAAAATTACCATTTTAAAATCTAGCAAACCACTTTCTACAAGTTCTGTCAGAAAGCGCATCGTCACCTTAAATAATACAAATATTTCTCGTTGCGTCAGCTGCATTAGTACCTTTTTTAAACTCGTATAACATGACATGATGTTCCTTGATGTTTAAGGGTACGTGTCCATCTGAGAGAAAAACTATCGAAAGCTGCTCTTGAGAGTCGTAATTAGAAGTGGACACAGGACTGATAGTAAGTACTATCCGATAGTTCACACAAAAACTCTCTAGATAAATTTCAAGTTCTCTCAGGTGGACAAGCATAAATTCATTTCTCCGACAGTTACTCTCAAAATTCGAAACATGTTCGTATTGTGACAGCACTCTCAGCAATATTATATTGATTTTGTACGTTGTTTCTATTTATACTAATTTGTCGTATTTTGTTGTACGCAGAATGTAGGTATTATACCTTTATACATACTTTTTATTTGTTTAATAAAAAATTGTTAAATTGAATATCAAAAAAATTAAAATATTACGGTTAATTATTGAAATTAATTTAAAAATGTATAGGAAGGAGTGAATTAAAGAAGAAGATACGAAATTAATTAAATATTTGTCAAACTTAACATTTTTTTTTTAATGGAAAATATAAAATTTATAAAAACTGTGATCATAAAATGAAGCAAATTTTTCTGTCTTCATAACTTTTTTTAAAGATTATAGCAAATAAAAATCACATCAATGTTTCTTAATGAAAATTTGACATTAACTATCAACTGTTGTATGTCGACACGGTTTTGAGAGTACTGTCGGAGAGTTTGCTATCAGACAGTTTTCCGGAGAGTGAAAGGTATTGAAAGTACTCTCAAGTGGACAATGGACTATCAGCTTTCTGGATAGTTACATCTGCTAGTTACTCTCAAATGGACACGTACCCTAAGATTGCTCATTATTACTGACAAAAAAAAAAAAAAATATTTAAATAAAGATTTATGATATATATTACAAACAACACTATCGGCCTAACACTAACATGCTGTTGCATGTTTCGTTTGTGGTTGCTATTTGAAGAAATATGAATCCATTCGAGCGGCTTTGAAAACGGCACGAACTTTTGGGATAACCTAATAATTTTCTCTGTTCTAACACAAGATGGCGCAACAAAGTATGTTTTAATATATTTCACACAATAGCGTCAATCTATACTTCGATAGTCACCTTTTTGGTTTTGTTTAGCGTTAAGATGGAAAGAAACTCCAAACTCATTTCCAAAAAAAACCTTGTTACATATTAACGTTATAAATAGAAGAGCCTTCTGACAATTTTCGAAAGTTCCGTGTACATTTGTTAAAAACAATTTGATTCACTAATTCTGTAATTACGAATCTAAATTCTAAAACGTACAAATTAGTTATTAATTTTGTTTATTTAAAAATACACTACAACAAAAGAATACTAATAAAACAAACAAAAAAACTAATTAACCGAAAATAAACATGAAAAACTTCCGTTTTGCGGAAAGGTTACTAGAAGGTTGATTGGAAACCTATATCTGGAAAATAAATTATTCTATATTAGAATTACAATTTCTATCGAAATATGATTTAATTTATTTATTTTTATTAATTGGCCGTACCTTTTTAACATAAAAATGAAATTATTTCGAAATAATTAAATAGTACTCTGAGTTAATTACTAATTAGTTTATATAGAAATTAATATGTGTTTATAATTTTACCCTCTACTGAATCAAACATATTTTTACTTTTTCATATTATTTATATATAATTTTTTTAAAATATTATTGGATAATACATACATATATATTCAGAAAAATAAATAATATAGTATGTTCATCTGATAGGATGCTCAATAAACTATAGTCCATTTCAGTTAAATTTTACCATGCTTTATCACTTGTGAATTTAAATAATTTCCGTTTTCTTGGCTTTATCTTTTTCATTATTGCACTTACGTAAATTTTAAAATTGCAATTTGTATTTAGAGACGAACAGAAGATTGATTTGTTTCGAATAAAAGAATTATTTAATTTTTTAACTTTGACTTATGATCAATTGTATTTGAAACAGGGTATATAAATTTTTTAATGAATTACCTAACTATTCTCCTGTTATATTGTAATACTTGAAATTAGAGAAAAATCTAGTTGGCCCAAAACCAACATCTGCCTGACTTGATTGAATGTTTAGTACCAGTCAATAATAATTCATTCAAAGATTGCTAGTTTATTATATCTGGCCAGGTGACGTCAGGGCCGTGGAGAGAAATGACGGACCCCGGGAATAAACCGCATTTTTTAAAAATTTACTCCCAAAAAAGTAAGTGGTGAGCAAATGAAATTCTTAACTTTTTTTAAGGGCTCTCTACCGACAGCTACGGGCCCCTTCCTTAACCCCGGGCCCCGGGGCTGCAACCCCCCGCTACCCCACCCTCTCGTCGGGCCTGGATGACGTGAGTTAGCAAAAGAATATGAGCAAGGACAGATTGAGTGTCTAATTCTTGATATAATTGACGTACCGGAGTACGTCACAGGGCCTTCAGGATAAGACGAACATTGCAGCTTTAAAAATTACGTATTAGAAATAAATTTTTTTAGTGAAAATTTTTCTGTGTGTTGCTTAGTGTTTCTTATAAACGCTATGATCAAAGTCAAAGTTTTGTAAAAATCGATCTTTTTATTATATTTTACTTTTAACAAAATTCCAAAAAATCATCTAGTTTTTGACACTCTGAAGTAGATCAAGATTCCACCTAGCAAAACCAACGAACTTCAGTAGTCATGTTGAACATCAGTAGTAAAACATTCATAGTCTTTAAGAAAAAATTTAGATTGGGAAAATTTGGATTTCTGAATGGAGAAAAAAATAACTATTATATTTTGAAACAGGTTTTTGGTTTGGACTGCCTAGAACAAAAACCAATTCTAATTTTCGTACCGTAGACACAACGCCTTATAAGATGTTAAATGATTTTATTTTCTCCTCACTATTACCCGCCGCACCCCCCATGCCCTTTTCTAAGACATTAACTTCATTTATCCTTTTGTGACACATCAATCATTATATTATTTAGTTCTCCCACGCACATAAGTGTTCATTGAAGCGATAACTTTGCTGTATTGTCTTCCGAAATATAATACAACAATAGTACATAATTGTAACAATAACAAACAGAAAACATTTCTTTCGCCTAACCACCCTCAAAATGTATCAACTGCGCATGTACTTGATTTTTTGACAATAAATAAGACACAAAATATTAATTAATTATCATCATATCATTCTATAATAATTTCGATTTAAAATGAAAATAAAGAAGCTCTACAGTAAAAGCGGTTAAATAGAGACTTAACGGAGAATTGGTATAATTCAAAAATATTCATGCACGTGGCTTCAGCTCAGTATAAATACTTTTTTCTACTCCTGTTGAAGAGCACACTCATTATATCTGTTAATTGTTGAGAAAGTTAGGCATTATTCAAAGGTGTGGAGGAATAAACATTACTCAATACCTTTTTGACCAATGAAATCACAGTACTAACCATTATTCAATAGGTTTGCGATTGTTTTGTGACTAATGTATGTATCAAGTTTTAATTTAATATATGTTGCGTAGTAGCGTGCAAGTAAACAAATTAGTATATATTTTGTTTTGTTCCTTTTATACATATTATACAAACATTTATATTCAATTTTATTTAAATCAAAAAGGGAAAAAGTCGTAGAAAAATATCGTATTCTACTCGCTTGCAATGGCTATTACTCATTCAGATGCATTACGACACTCGCCTCGCAAGCTCGGCTTGTGTCGCAATTTCATCTTCGTGAATAATAGCTATCATTACTAGCTCATTGAATAATATACTATTTTAAGACTATAGTAGAATAATCATTCCTTTGGACAGCAATAGTGATTAACTTAAAATTGAATTAGGATTACTCAAAAATCCATTTAAATCAACATTCTTCAGACAGTGTTATTTTTGTGTACCAAAACAATTTATTTTAATGTTCTTATGAAAAAAAAAATGTTTAGTTGAGTTTTTAATTATTTTGAAATATATATGAGGAAAATAACTGAAAACTTTTATTTGTTGTTACTTTTTTAAGGAAAATTATGAAGACTTGAAATTTGAGTTAAGTTGAAGGTTAATTGGGACCTAAATAGGAGTAAATAGAGACGGTACATGGGTTAATAATGGGTTAATGTGTCAAATATAAAGGGACAAATGTGGGGTGATTCGAGACGCGTGAAGGATGTATCGGAATGTGTATTAAATGTAACATTTATATACTATATTAACTTTAGATTTTACATTTATTTCTACACAAAATTATGAAATATTATTTCTTTTTTGGGTGTATAAATATAAAAAATTCTTTAGTTCCAATTTACCATAGAGTCAAAATTACATACTTTTGTCACATGGTGGCCACATTACTGGAAAACCTGGAAATCTCAGGGAATTTTTACTTTCTGGAAAAGTTAGGGAATTTTACCAGAAGACTGGATATTGATTTTTATATTTAGAGATAAAACTTCAATCAATTTTTCACTAGTTTTTTTTTTTGCTTGCCATTTACTTTTTTAGTCAGGGAATTTAATCCTCAAAAATCTGTGGCTGCCATGTTTGATTATTTTTTTGAAACCAAAAATACTTTCGAAAATTTTTTGGTTACTATAATAACGTAATCATGCTGGCATAACTTTTTAATACATTAAAGAATAGGTAAGTACTCGCAATAGATAGAATGAAGTTTGAAGTCGTGCCAATTCATTCCGATTTACGGTACACACAGTAGCTAGCTATGTAATACGCATTTACTTACACAATGATGTCGCATGTGTAACGCATTAACGCATGTTCACGCACACGTAAAATAACTTTATGTATGGCGTTTAAAGTTATGTTTCAAAACAAAACAATGGATTAATGCTTCACTCGCTCGCCGTCTATTCATAATACGTTTACACGGGGAGTATACACACGGCGTTGTACGTATTTTGTATGTATGATGTATTTGTAAATGAAGCCCTTTGTGTTGTTTGCTTTCCAGTGATGGTTGGCTCATCAAATATTGAATAATTTTTTTTTTTTTGAAATAAAGGTGCACCGACCTTTGTCGTGTCTGCAACATAACGTTAATATTTATACAAAAAAATACGTTTGTTTTTACAGAAATATAATAGAACAATTACAGGTTTTATTCATTAGCGTCAACAAGATTTATTTTTTTACGTTGGGGGAGAAAAATTTAAAAAGCTTTACGTGTTTGTCGAGGCAGTGAATGAATGAGGTTGAAAACATTTTTTTTTTTTATCAGTAGAATTAATTGCTTGTTACGCCGTAATATGACATCCTTTTAATTTTGATGAGAATTTATTATCAGTGCTTAAGGCTGTCCAAAATTGCATCACATTAGGGTATGCAGAAATTTTATTTGCCAAAATATTCGAAGAAAACTGAATGCACAACAGATCACAAAAATCTAATCATCATAGTCGGAACGAGTTATAACCAATATATGGTACCTGAAAATGAACAAATGTTTGCCGAATATTTACGTATTTGAATGTTCGACAAACCAGGTGAAATGGTGAAATTTTTTTATTTCATTTTCTAAACGTACAGATCTTTAAAATGTGCCCTCAAAAGGAAATTTAAAAATTTTGAAAATTTACAAAGTTATAGCGATTTTAATACGGTAAGTTCTAGTATCAGGTATTTTAATTCAAAATTATAAATGCATTTTCTCGAAACTGCATTGCAATTGTAGTTTTCTCAAAATTACATTTTTCAAGCCGGTCGACATGATATCTCGAGTTCCATTTATCCAAACGACTTCGAATTTGGCATGTGCGTTCAATACATGTTGCTTTATGGTAGAGACTGGAATTGCAAGATTTTAATTTTTACTATTTTTAAATATAATATTTATATAAAGAAACGTATTTTCAAAATTTTATATTTAATACTCATTATTGCGTGGACTACGTTTTTTGAATTTTTTTTATAGAAAGCTGGATTCGGTTAATGTGCAAGAATCGTGTTTTTAAATTATTTTCAGTAAAATCACTTTGGGAACATATTCTACACATAATTTGCTATCAATTTCGGCAAAAAAAATCGATTTTTTTTTTTTATCAAATCTCAAGTAAACCTTCCCTTAAATTACTTTCAGCAAAATCACTTTGGGAACATATTCTACACATAATTAGCTACCAATTTCTGAAAAAAAATCGATTTTTTTTAATGACTCTCAAGTAAACCTCTCCTTAAGTCCTAAAACAGGCCGAGTGTCTTGGAATCAAAAAGTGTAAATTTTACAGAATTTATACTTTTCAAAAATATACTATAGGTAACTTTATATTATCCACTGCTGACAAAAATAGCCACGTTATCAGTTAAAAATTGATAATGAAATAATATAATATTAAAACAAGTAAAAAATTTCCCAGTACGATACCTGTAACTGTACCTGATTCATCGACAGTAGGTAATTGGGTACTTAATTTTCTTTTCTGCGAAATCAGATGTGTATTGAAACAAAAGTTGCATTTATTTTATTGTTAATATTATTTAAATTTTTACAATAGTACAAATTAATTTTATATCAAATACCTACTTGTACAAATATTATCTAGACTAAAATTAAAATTAAAAAAATAAAATAATCACTTTTTGATTTTGAATTAATGATTTCTATAAAATTGTTACAAATATTATTTTATGTTACACA
Source organism: Brachynemurus nebulosus (assembly GCA_035578155.1). Lineage (NCBI taxonomy): Eukaryota > Metazoa > Arthropoda > Insecta > Neuroptera > Myrmeleontidae > Brachynemurus > Brachynemurus nebulosus. The sequence continues at coordinate 12,861,260 of JAPWDM010000005.1, forward strand.
ATGTTAATAGTCGTTATATCTATTTAGCTAACGAAATTATGTGTCATACACAAAAATTACTCGTAAATAAATGTGAATAATGCGGGTACGTCATGTCAGGACCGGGTTTATTTTTGAGGGCCCCCTGAGTATTTTTATGGAGACCCCAGAAAATAATAACGAAATTTAGGAAATTTAGAAAAATTTTTCTCTATTTTCTCTTACAGTTGACGAACAAAAAAAGCCTATTATTTCCTTTCTATTCGACTCAAATTTTGAGAGATTTATTATTAATCCTATTGTGTGGGGACGCTGGGACACGTGCCTCAAGTTCCTTTATGTCAATACGACACTGCGTCATGTATTTCAAAAATTACTGTTGTAATTTCAAAAAAATTTCAACTTGTTTGTCTTTACCAAAATAATTGTATACATTAGTAATGTCGAATCGAGATGCAATTAGTCGATTAATCGACTAAAGTTGTTTTTCCGACAAAATTAGTCATTAGTCGAAAATATCGAACATAGAATAGTCGATTAATCGACTAAATTTTTAGTCGAATTCATGAATAGGGTAACCTTTGTAACTTTCAAAAAAAAATGTTTTAAATTTTATTATTTAAAAAAAAAAAAAAAAAAAAAAAGAAAAAAGAAAAAGAATTACATATTACAATGTTATTATTCACATAAAAGTAAAAAATCATAAAAAAAGATAATTTTTAGTTTTCATTCTTTCGAGTCATAAATAATGCAGAAAAATTATTATTAAACTAATCGTCTTTAGTCATTTAAAAAAATATTAGTCATTTTAGTCATTTAGTCGATAGTAAAATAGTCGATTAAAAAGTGACCAAATGTAAACAAAATTAGTCGACTAAACCGATTAATCAATTAATTATTCGACATCACTAGTATACATAAGGACGATCGTTTACTGAAATTTCTTTTGAAAGTTGTTTACCGGGAAATTTTAATTTGCCAATTTTAGTTACCATATATTCACATTTTTTTTTCAGTTTTTCCAACTGAACATCAAATAATAGAAAATACATAATTGTGACAACACACAGTTACATTTGATACCTAATTGCATAAAAATAATTAATATTCATGCATATCTTTATCAAAAGGTAAATGCCCCTTACTTATTATACCAATGTGTAAATGTTATTTATTGTGTATTGATAAAGAAGTAAGTATGTGGTAAATGGTGACACATTATGTACTAGACGTAAATACATACGTGTTATAAAAGTACCGTGTGAGCCAATATTTGAAATTGAAGGTAAATTTAAACGTTTAATAGTTGAAAGATTTATGAAAATTCGTGTTATGTATATCCCACGTTGATCGTCTAAATGAATTTTTAGTGAGTTGAAGCCTAGCTTAATCGCTTTCTGAAGCCCAAAAACTACCAAAGCAAATTTCGTCAAAACCGTTAGGGGAAAACCATAAACTACGTAATCCCATTTTGACGTCTCTTGAATCCTTCCCACACAATTTAAATGATATTTAAATGGTTTGTTTCTTAATTTTTATAATTTTAAATTATCCCAAACTGCAAATTTTTTTTTGCTCTTGGTCTTGTTAAAGCCCAAGGGCAACAAAGTTAACACCTACGATCAAAAGTCACTCTGTAGTCCGTTGCGGTATAAATATAGGTAGGTACTATTTTTGACCCTTTGCACTCGATAGGCGCCGCCACGGCGACACAATAAATACCCTTTGCACTCGAAAAGCGCCTCTCAGGCGCCATCCTATTCTTTACTTCAAATATCACACTAAGGAAAATTAAAAATTTTAATATTAAAATATAATGTTTGTAATATGCAAATAAAAATAAAATATGTAAGTAAACTACTTTTGTTTAAAATACTTATCTTTGATGTATTATAATTTTTTATTAAAACTACTGTCAAGTAGCTGAATACCTATACTAAAAAATGGTTGGAGCGCAAAGGGTTAAATTTTTTTATAGTTTAGCAAATTATTTCTCCTTTGTGTGACCAAGTGGTAATACAATCCATCTGAAGCAATTCTGTGAATTTTCAAAATGTTATGAACAGGTCGTAAGTAATTCATTATTATGTATTCATAAATTTCACATTCACATTCATGTTTGTTTTAATTTTTCAAAATCAAATAAATTGAAGAAATAATTACGTAGTTTAGTTCTTACTCTTTTAGGGTCCTCCAGAACTTTCAATTTTTTCATTTTTTGTTTTGCTTTAAAAGTTCATTTGGATCTTAAGGAATATATTTCTAATGTTTTAATACCAACAGAAAAATTATCTTAGATAACGATAAACTGCTTTTAACTCTACTTTTCAAGAGCGAAAACTTTTTAATAGCGTTTTTCTCAAAACAGCTTTCTTTTCGCGCCGTGGAACATAACTTAAAAAGTTATTAAGGTATTAACTTGCAATTTTGTACAGATATTCTTTAAGATATTGGCCTTTGCATATACCTAAAATTATTACTATAAATATTGTTTATAACAATTTGTTTATAAAAAAAGAAAGTGAAATTTTTCTTTTTGATTTTAAATTGTGAAAAAAAACTTTTTTCATCAGAAATAGGTATATGCAAAGCGTAATGACTTATTTTAATAAAAATTTTTTGTCCGATTGAATTCAGTTGATTACAAGAGGCTGGGCATTCCACGGCGTAAATTAAAAGATTCAACTTGGAACAGCTGTAGTGCCGCCATTTTTTCTTTTTTTTTTCATAAAAATTTATGAGTGAATACACCATAACATGTACACCACAAATCCAATTTTACGTAGTGGCCGGTGCAAATTTAAGGGGAAGTACGTAAAATCGGAAGATCAGGGGCGTCAGTAAACTTTTGTTTCGGGGGTTGGTAAACATTATTTATCTGAACTTATTTAAAACAATATAATCTTAAGAGACAATTTACACCTAAAATTCGATTGTGTAAACAAAGGAAATCGAATGTTAATACTAATGAATATGAGTGACGACTTTTAGAAAACTGTTGAAAAATCAACTTCACTATCGCATTCATCAGCGTAAAAGACGCCAAATAGTGGAGCTGACAAAAATTCTAGAATATTCTACTTGTGAACTAGCAAAGATACCAAAAAATAAACTTTACTATTGAATTGGGCACTAAAAATTAGATTAAGCAGCGCATTTTGACAAAAATTCTAGAATGTTCTATTCGTAAACTAACAAAGATATCGAAAAATCGATTGTACCATTTAATTTGTCATCGAATAAAAGACGGAATAGCACATTTTGATAAATGTTCTAGAATATTCTATTTGTCAAATAACAAAAATTTTTTGTTAAAATCGGACATTTGGTTTACATTAGTTTAATTTCGGTTGGACAATTAAGTGGTGCAGTAGATTTTCCAATATCTTTGTTAGTTGACAAATAGATTATTCTAGAACATTTCTCAAAATATGTTATTTGGTCTCTTTTTTGGTACTCAATTCAATGGCGACGTTTGTTTTTGAATATCTTTGCTAGTTGACGAATAGAATATTCCAGAACATTTGTCGAAATGTGTAATTTGACCTCTTTTTCAATGGACAATTAAATAGTACAATTGATTTTTCAATATCTTTGCTAGTTGACAAATAGAACATTCTAGAATTTTTGTCACACTACACTGTTTAATCTCATTTTTAATAGCCAATTCAACGGTGAAGTTTGTTTTTTGATATCTCTGCTAGTTGACGATTAGAATATTCTAGAATTTTACGTTACTCATTTTGCATTTGCATTTTGCATATTACGTATACAGAATATGTGCATATATATCTTCAGTGAAATTTTAAAATTTTTAAAGGCTACGAGTCCCTCAGACAATATTACCTACGGCCCTGACTCTGGCTTGGTACATAAATTTTCACCAACACAGACAAACAACAACATATCTGTGAGAGGAGAACCCCACTTAATCGCTGACGTCACTACGTAGAATCGGAGTACGTACCATTGGATGGCCACTGTATTATATTATGTAACTTCATTTGATACAATAAACGTATCCAGTTTCTTACTAAAAAATTATTAAAAAACCTGTTGTCTGGAGGACCCTCCTCCCTTATAACAGTGTACTGGACAATGTTAAAAGCACATTTATATGTGCAATCCACTTGAATCATTCTGTACTAAACGAATATGGAAAATAAAATCACTTCAGGGAATGAAGAATCAAGGCAGACGAGTTGTAGTAACTGTACGAGTGCGTAGCGTAGTGTGCGATGATGATAACTTCCTCACAAACACACTCACGGGTCAATGTTTTTGTTGAGAAATTAAAAAAAAAAGTACATTTATGATTATGATTGGAGATGTGAATACATACACCACATTACACACACTTCTTGCTTAATGCTTATGTACATGCGGGACATGATACGTCAGCGTCTCCCGTGCAGTCAGCAAATAAACAGTTTACGACGACATATCAATGTTTTTATAAAGATTATTCTGAAATCATAACCATAAGTAATGGGCCGAGTACTGATTGATACATGTATAAATCAGTCAGTGTTTCATAATCGAGAAATTCAAGTCAGTATTTGAAATACCGGCACTCTAATATAACAGAAAAATCATTAATTAAAACAAAAATTAATGAAACTTGAAACTACATGTATTTTTTTTTTAATTTTGTATAAAATATATGAAATTTTTAAATATTTCGTTTTTAACATTAGAAATTCTTGAGTTCTATTCAGAAACACTTTATACGGCGGCATAGCGGTAAGGCCGCATAAAAAAGTCGAACAACAAAAAGTATTCAAAAACTTTATGATTCAATGGATTTTGTGTATCCAGGACCACATAAAAAAGTTTCATAAAAAATCGATAACTCAGAGTCGCATGATTCCTAAATACGTCGGTTTTTTAAACAAAATAAATTAACAGAAACAATATTTTTAAATATTGAAAGAATTGCAATTCATGCATATGTAAAGAAATTGAATGACACAATAACTTGTGATAGTTATGTAATGTGATGATAAAATGCATAGAAATAGTCCAGAAGTAACCTTAGCGCAAATTAATGTTCAAGTTTCTTAATTTTTTTACTTTTCATTTTCATTGTGCACTTTGATGGACATCTTTTTTTAAAATCGCATAAAAACAGGTAATGCTATTTTAATCAATTTTTTTTTCGAGAGTAAAAAAACCGATGAAAACTTGTGTTACGTCTCAAACACTATGGAAAATATTTTGTTCGTCTGGAGACGTGTAAAGTTGAATCCTGCGTTTTTGCTGGGATATTCAATTATTTATTAATTATATTTATAATATAAACAAATATAATGAGTTTTCATAATTCGTTTTTTATAAACTCTGTTTAATTTCTTTTTAATAAAGTAATGGCAATGGGCATACGGTAGCTAAAAAATTATCAACTCTAATAATTAAAATGTAGGTACTTAAGTATTACTTGAATTTAAGTACAGCTGTTGCTGCTTTTTGGACGCTTTATTATATTTAAAAATATATTAAAATGACATTTCCATAACAGTGTCTATAATAACTGAATTTTACGTTCAAAAATTCGCTAAAACCGCGTTTAGTATAAAACTATTAATAGTTTTATAGTAAGAGTAAACTAGTAAGATCCAAAATTTGAATTTTTTCTTCAAAACTTCATACATTTTCCATGTTTACCTCACTAATTGTACATTGAATGGAAAATCCACTGGTAACATTGATTATTTTCATTACATGTTTTTAGATAAAACTACCTAATTGTCGTATAAACAACCGTATGTAAAATTAATGAAGAAATTTTTAATTATAATTTATCACAATTAATCGTATTTATTTTAAATAATATAAAAAAAGTTATTAACTAAAAGAAATTTTTAATTATCGTACGCATAGTCTCAACTTTCTACATAATAAATTGATGTCACAAACACTTCTATAATTTATTATTTTATTAATCTGAGAGATAAAACTGAAGAAACTTGAAATTTGGTTCCAGTTTTTTTTCTCGGATAACTTGATCGATACGATTTCAAAAATAGTCAATTTATATGTAGATCGATGATTTGTTAAGGGAAATACATTATTATTTTGTTGAAAGAAGGAAATGTTTTGTCTTTTACAACGTGAAAATAAAACGGGTTTTATTTATAATATATACAATAATAAATCCATTAAATACTTATTCTGTCATATAATAAATCGATATTACTGTCTTCAGTTTAGAGTATACGCGCATAAGTTACAAAAATCTTCGTGAAGTGTTAAAAGTACCTAATTTATATTTGAATGTTAAGTGCACTACTAAAAAAGCTTCTCTAAACCACGTAGGCTCGTTAAGATCAATTATCTCCCCCACATAACTCTGCCGTAAGCTTAGTCGCCATAATTCTGTTGCTATCGTTCAAGGAATTATGTTTAATTTTGAAAAAATTTTTAGAAAGAAATAATGAGCAATATGCTATAAGAAAAAATAGAGTTGGTTATAGTAATTCAAAAAGGGACTGCCGTGCCATAGATTACAGAAAGTAAATTTTGAAAAATCAAAGACCCGACTATTGAACAGACGTCTACTACTCTACTATTTATTTTTCTTAAAATAGTATTTTATTATTTTTTATTCATTTTTGTCGGTTGAAAAACTTACTTTGTCGTACTCGGCCCGTAAGGTGCTTAAGAATCCTCGGCTCCTTAGCCTCGAATTCCCAAATTGCATCCGGGGCCACAAAATTAATACTTAAAGTCTTCGGTATGTAATATACTGTCGACCTTCTTGTATGTACATTTTACCATAAAATTACACAAATCTATTGTTTGAATGTTGTCCGCGAACTTGAGACAATTTTACCTTGACTTCTACATAATTATAAATTTATCTGATAATTAATCTTTATGAACCGTATCAAGTACAATCTATGTTTTTAACACGTACTGTATATCTACAAATAATGATAGTTGTTGGTGTATTATTATCAAACTTTTTATTTCATCTGTTTCATCTCATATTATTTATTTTTGTTTAATCCTGTACATATATTTCCCTCTCTATTTAAAATGGTATTTTCACTTAGAATTAGTTGCTGTTAAACTGGTACTTCTACGGTCAATGATATCTACATTGATCATAATTAGAGGTGTGCTTATCAGTGATTTTTAGCGAGCATCGATCACATAAACAGTTTAGCTAAAGAACAGTTTATAATAGTAACGATTATTATACCAGTGATCACTGTTTGTTTTTTGTCCTGCCCAGTCTTGGTTTTTAAAAGCTTTTATTTAACTTGCTATGTTAGTATGTTGGTTTAGATCAAATCTTGGAATCAAAATTTAGGCGGGTTCTAATTGAGCTAGAGGTTTCAAATTTTGCGTACGTGTCTAGCCCTGATGACAATGCAATATTGTATAATTAGTTTTGTCCTAAATCGCCCCAAAACCAAAATTGTTGATTTTTAGTCCTATGCAACTTTTTGACATTTCGGATTGTCAATATTGTCCATTGATTTTACATTGCAATTTTTGTTTCCATAGTTATGTCTGATTAGGGTAAATTAACCGATTAAAATATAGGTAAAAAAATTACTTCTTTAATTCTTTTTTTTAAATTAATTGTGATCAGACTAAAAAGTAGAAAATAAAGTAAAAAAAAATGTTTTTTAAAAAAAAAGCTTTTATTTAAAAATGAGCTTAAAAAAATAAAATAATTTTTGAGTGAAGTTTGAAGCAATATGCAACATAATTTATAAAAGCTTGAGGCGTTTAATTAAGTTTGGTAACTACTGAAAAGTAAAATAGCTACACTTATACGTATATCCAAAACATCCAAAACAGAAATAACTAATGATAACGCCTCAAGCTTTTATAAATTATGTTGCATATTGCTTCAAACTTCACTCAAAAATTATTTTATTTTTTTAGCTCATTTTTAAATAAAAACTTTTTCTTAAAAAACATTTTTTTACTTTAATTTATTGTTATTGTATAACTACTTTGGTTAATCAGCTTTTAACACTCTCTCAAAACTTGTTCAAAGATTAAAAATTTCTTTGACAAATATTTCTTAAAAGCTGAATAAAAATTCAAAGAAATATTTCCTTGAACCAAGGAAATCTTTGTTTTATTAAAAAAAAATGTCTTTGTTTCAAAGAAAAAAATCAGAGAAAATTTTAGTCTTTGTACAAGGAAATCGTTTTGAGAATGCACATATTACTGGGGTACTTGTTTCAATTAAAAACCTAAGAATTTACAATGCTAGAAAATAAGAAATATAAAACATAATATCTAGAAAATTATGAAAAATTATTAAACTATAAAAATAATTGATTAAGCATTGAAAAAGTTTAAAGAGTACGAAACAAAAATTAAGATAAAAATATGTTTCTGAATTCTAAACATTTAGGTATCTAAATATAATACATGTAGGTATCTAAATATAATACATATGTAAAGTACTTACATATTATATACTAATCACGGTTGAAAATGTTTAAGAATAAACATGCTCAGTACAAATGACAGTATTCTCAGTAGTAGTGGTCACAAGCACAGTCTCACCACTAATCATAAATATAATTATATACCTACATCAATTTGTAATTGCAGTACACTGTACTGGATATATTTCACTGACTGTATAGTATATTTAAGACCTTGTAATAATTACAAATTAATTGTTTAAAAACAATACACCGAATATATTGCCGTGTGTGTGTGGCAAATGGAGAAAAAAGTGCAGGTAACGCAAGATAAGATGTGAGTACCTTAAATACATGTATTCTAACATTCTTATGTAACATAAATATACAATAGGGTAATGGTGGGTAATATCGCGGGCCAATTGCGGCTCACGAAAAATTTCTGTTTCCCGTCTTGTTTTTATTTTTTCACACCTGTTAAGGGGAAGAGGTTGGGGTCAATAAGAGTAATTAATACGAGAACAACTATTCCGTTCAAAGATTACAAAGAACCACAATTTATTTTGCGATCTTAGCGGTAGTTAAGTTAGGTTACAATCAAAATTTTTCAATTTTGGCAAAAAGATAAAACACTGATAATTCCAGAACCACCGACCAAAATGTGCCAAAATTTTCTTCCATTTACTGCCCCGTGTATTTAAGCCTCATTGCAAAGACAATAGATCTGGAGGTATTGATTAATTTTAAAATATTATCGTGATATTATCTTATAAATACTGTCTGAAACTCATATTCTTTAGACAAAACATTGGCTATGTAGAATTCTTTTTACATTACTAATCATTTGATACGGCTTTAATCCCGTATCATTTGAAGAAAGAAGATCCCGAAAAGTTTTCCTTTCTTCATTGAGAAAACCTCTGGAGAAACATCGGCAAACTGCAATAGAAATTATTAAGTATATGAACTTTTTCTGAACTTAAAAAATAAAAAAATAAAAATCGTTGAACAAAGGCTACTGAAAAGAAACTGGGTAATTCCATGGTCACTTACATTACAATTTGATTTAAAATTAGGATTAAAATCTTTTGAATTTTCCTATTTAATGAGTAAATCCACTAAAATTTAGTCAAATTAAATCGAATACGATTCGAACTTTTAAACAAAGGAAATCAAATAACAAAAAATGCGTATAAATTTGTTTTATACAAGATAAAATAGCTGGTCACTTACATTACTCAAAAAGGAACATAATTTTTCCTCTTGTACACAATGAGAATTTTCTGTACTGTTTTAATAACAAACAGCTTCATTTAAATAGATTTAAACAAATAATGTTTCAATAAATTATTTCAATAATAAATTTCATAAAATATTATATATTTTTGATAAAAATGTAACTTTTAATCGGTCACTTACATTACACCTCTTTGGTCACTTACATTACAGTCACTTTAAAACAAGTTTTATTAAAAAGTAAGTAGTTTATTAGTTTGATTTTTTGGAAAATATCATAGATAACAAAGATAAAAGTTTATTTTTAGTAATTAAAACAACGTCTGTCGGTTTTGATAGCCTCCATTACTCAAATTCATAGCTTGAAAAAAAATCAAAATAATGCTCAAAACGAGTATAGTAATTATTTCAGCATAAAGAAAAAGGTAAATTTAGTTGTATTTTAATATTCATTTTTAAAAATCACAAGTTACAGTATTTTTTTTTATTAAGTAATAAATTTTTAAGCTAAATTTACAAAATAAAAGACAATTAATGGTAAAGAATTTTAAAAAAAACGTTGTATATCAGTGATTTAGTCTTTTGAGTATCAAGTAGGCATGATTTTGATTAATTATTTTCATTTCTTAATTTTTACTAAAATTCCATCATTTCATGGAATTGCCCAACTGAAAAGAAAGTCAAAGAAATATTTTTTTGAGTTAATACAATTTTTTTAATTGAAAGAAATGTTTTTTTGATCAAAGAAAAAACATCAAAGAAATTTTGTGTAACTAAATTGTAAAAAGCTCTGAAGTAAAAACAAAGGAAATATTATAATCCTTGGAAAATAAATTTGATTAAGAAGTTAACTCTTGTATTTAATCTTTATTTTAAGATTTTCACAGGCTACTACGAAAGCGAAATTCCAACTCATCTAGTGATAAAAAAAAAAAAAGTTACCAATTTTGATTTAATTTCTACACCTCGGAAATGACCCAGTTTTCGAACAAACATCAACTTCTATTACAACTTCTATTTTTGCTACAAAAATAGTTTCGAAATAAATAATATTGCATGAACTTTATACATTGTATTCATATTTCATAGCCTCAAGGCTTTTACATTTTCAATTATTCACATACATTTTAAAAATAAATACACGTACTTATCTTTTATATTTTTATTACATTGTTTAAAAAGGAATTAAAATTTTAAAAATTGAATAAATAATGATAAAACATGCGCGCACACGTATTTTGTTTCTGTTTATTTGAAAAGCTAACCTAAAACAGAAAATAAAAAAAATAAAAACTGAAAAACAATATACTTCATCCACTTCTCGTCTCGCACTGCTCCATACCCCTCCCTCTACTTGAAATTTTTGAGATAAGGAGTTATGTATACAGTTTATTATGTAATATTTATATATAAAACATACACACATATATCAATGACAATAGTAAAAGTAGGAAAACCGAGTCGAGAAAAAGGAAAATTCTGTGGAAATGTGTGTGCGCGAAAAATAGAGAATAGCTACGTTTACAACGGGTGTGTTTGTATACATATACGTAGAAGCAATCGTTTTTATATGTATAAGAATTCTTCATTTCAGAATCATGAAAACTAGAATGTGTTGTATATTTTTTACCGGAAGTTTATTTTAGATAGATTGCCATATTATGTAGAGTATGATTCAAATTTTCACTTACAGTAAACTCGCTTTTTCCCTTGGCGAGCTTCGATAGACCATCTAGTCCTGTTTTGACCACTTTTAAGCTTTTCTTTTTCATACATAATAGCTTATCGTAACTAAATTTTAGTTTTTTCCAAATCAAACTTCATGAAAACGATCTAAATTAGGATGATTGGTTAAATTCGGGTAATTTGGGTGTAGTGATGAGCAAAATTAGTCTTGGTCTTGCAGTATTGTCCTGGTCCTGCATTTTTTGCAAGACCAAAACTATGTATACCAAGAGCAAGACCAAGACTATAAGTATGGCTGCAAGACCAAAACCAAGACTATAAGTATGGCTGCAAGACCAATACCAAGACTCAAGTGAGCAAGACCAAGACAAAAGCAAGAAAAAAGCAAGACTCTTGCTAAACTATTTAAATAGTTTGGAAGTATAATTAATACCGTAAAGAGAGAAAATTCTGATTTTAGAAGGAAAAAATTCGGTATTAAAATAATGCAAGAAAGACCAAGACCAAGACTGAATTTTGCAAGACCAAGACCAAGACTCAAACTGCTCTAGGAAGACCAAGACCAAGATTCTTAATGCAAGAACAAGAACTGCCAAGTCTTGGTCTTGGTCTTGAATTTGCTCATCACTATTTGGGTGTGGAGAAAATATGACTGATTCAGCAGACTTCTTTTTTCTAGTGGTTTTATACGTTTAATTTTCATCATTTTATCATTTTTTTGCTTTATTGCTTCTAATTTTATCATTTTGGCATTGGAAAAAATAGTAATCTTAATGACGTCATTAAATAAAGAAAATTATTTTTTCTCAAATTAAACTCTACAGAAGTGACCTGAAGAATTAGGATGACTGGTTGATGATGAATTAAGGTAAATTGGATGTGAATTTTTCATTTTTGCTATCAAAATAACGGAACAGTTTTTAGAAATGTGACTAATTCGACAGAAATCTTTTTTCTCGTAGTCCTGCATGCTTAATTGATTAAAAATGAAAAGAATAACTTAAAAAACCTACAGTTTGCTTCAGATTTCAACATTCTGTCATTTGATTTACGATTCTTAATGCACAGAAAGATTTTTAATAAACTTAGTGACGTCACTAAAGTAAAAAAAGTTATTGTTTTTCAAATCTAGTCGTATAAAAGTGATCCGAGTTAAGATAATTGTTTGAATTAAGGTAATTTGGGTGTAAACTTTTATGCTTTTTTCTAGTTAAACTACGATAAAATTTGAAATTGCCCCTAGGCTCGAAAGAGAGCGGGCACATGCTGAGGCTGTAGCCTCAAGGCCCAAAAAAAGTAAGAAACGATGTCGGTTTTTGCACGTCGGTATTTTTGGGGAAAAATTTTTATAAATATGGCTTATCCTCAGGGACCCACCATTTCTCACGACATCCCTATTTGTCCCCGTTCAAGAACACTCTATAAGCGCTTACCACTGACATGTGAATATTTTAATGGAAGTCGAATTATCAAAATATTATTTTCGTAATAAAAACTTATTGAGATTCGAATCGGTTAAAAGGTCACTTGTTGCCTTCAGTTAAACTCTAAAAAAACATCCAGTGGGGTTCATCTTAATAGAATTCAGCGCATGCAAATGGCAAAAACAAATCTAAATATAAAAATTTCAATACATATTATATTTTAATGTTAGAAAAAAAATCCTACATTACATCACTACATTCACGTATTCCAGCAATATATTCCAGTGCAATATGAAACAAGGACAAAAGAATCTATTCATCTCATTTTTCATCTCTAGATGTGTTGGTCGGGGTTCAGTAGAAATGAAAATAAATAAATTTTCGTTCCTGTGTGTGTGTGTGTGTATGTGTGCAAGGACGACGGATAAGAAATAAGAAAGCTGTTGCTGGCAAAAATTCTTTAGAACACTGACGACAGCGTCGCCGATCCCCCTGCCCCTGTCCCGCTCACCCGTTGCTTCACTATATTATATTATGTGCTTCAAGTGCTTAGCAATGTGCAGTGTAGCTTTGAAATATAAGCTTTTATATAACTTGTTCACAACCGTACATGCCATACATGCATGCGAGCGCGAGTATATTGTATATGTGCACACGCTGTGCCGCTGTTTGGTTTATGTGAATGTTACGAGCACCAAATGTAAGCACCACCGACATTATTTTGCATTAGATACCGCATGATTGCTGTATAAGTAACATAGGAAACTAAAACTATTTCTAGTTGGCTGATAGATCTATATCTCTACTTGGCTGATAGATCTAGAGTTCGAACTCTGCATTTTCTTGTTCTTTCTGAGTTCTTTCTGCAGTTACCCTTCATAATTTTGGATGAATATTCATGTACCATTTACCTCGCTCTCTACCCAAATCATAACTATATTTAAATAATTTACGTAATCGCTTTTCATTAAGTTAAACTGTTCGATTACAAGCTAGCTTTCGAAAAATTTAACTCATCATCAAGTAGAGGAGAGACTTAATGAATGGGACGATTATTGAATGGGACAAATGAGTTTTAGCTAACAAGGACCCGTTAGTGGAAGTTTGTTTTACAGTCATTAGGTGTCTTTTATATAACTATTTTTATGTGCGATATATGTGTTAACGATTTTCCGTTTGTTTCAACAAAAATTAGGAAATACGATTTTAAACAGAAAAAGTAACTTTTAATTTTTTATAAATTACTAAATATTCTACGATAACTATTATGCTTAGATTAATTGTATTAGTTGATTATTAAACCGCTTAGTATAGACTATCATTAAATAAGTATTGTTTGCGCATTGAGGTTATGTACTTTTTATTTCTTGACTTTAACTTGTTACTTGATAAGGAATATTGAGTGGGACATTATCAATATGATCTTGAATTTTGACCTTGACCTCAAAGTCAAGGTCACCATCGGATGCGCCGTGAAAAATACTGAGACTTTTGTTCTTATCATTCATCCCAAAAATGCTTTCCACCATTTCCATATTTTTACTAACTTGCATAAGCCGCATGAATTTTACATTGTCTTACATATGTCCCATTCAATATTCTTCTTGTCCCATTCAATGAGAATGGAATTACTGAATTGTACAAAAATCTTTTTTTTTTTTAAACAAAAAAATTTACTATGATTTAAAAAGAATAAATTTTTTTTTTAATTTAAAATATAAAGTAATGTTTGAAGTAAGGTATCTTATGCCGCAAGAATTAAAATATTTGATTACTTGGTTTTGAAGTTAAGACGATTTTTAAAAAAAAATTTCCCATTCATTAAGTCTTCCCCCTATAACACAGTTAAAGGGTTCCTTTCCGGATCACATGTTAAGCAGTTATCAGCGGGGGTCATATAGAAATATAAGGTAAAGATGTAAAAACCAAATTTAATTCAAATATAAAATTTAATGTTTTGTAAAAGGTGGTTATTTAAATAGAATAAAGTAAAGTGTGGTTTTGTTAGTGTTTTCTTCTAAATTTTAACTTTCCTCTTATTGTTCAACGTTTTTATTTAAAATGTAATTTATAAAATTTATAGATAGTTTTTTAGATAATTTCTTTGTCTGATGTTTGGGTGTGGTATTTTCGTATTTTCTTTGTATCCAAACGCCTCTAAAAATAAAAAAATTTTTAAATTTTAAAGTGTAATTTAGTTCCAACCTTAATTAACCATAGAATTTCGTAATGATGTGGGTAAAATTTGTTTTTTCATACCAGATACAAAAATTTTTTACCTTTGATAATTTCAAAACGTTTTCTTAAATGTTACGTTTTATGACTACGATTTAGGGCCTGCTGTTTTTGAAAATGACTGTTAATACAGTCGAAACTAGTCAAACGTGACAGTGTGAGCTAAACTTCAATTAAAGATTCGTAGCGCATACTTTCACCACCACAAATTTTCTTTTTAGCAAACATCCTTTATATTTTATTTATGTTATTGCAGTAATTTTTCTTTAAAAGTTTTTCATATTTATATCTTTAAATAAATATTATCTTCGGTTTCACCGAATGTATTGTTTAAAGCTCTCAATCCCATTTCAAGTTCTCTATTTTATCTATAAAATAAATGCTTTACTTTTTTGGCATGGTATAATTTCGTAACAAACATTAACTTACGATAATCTAAATACTTGTACATATAATGTTGGCTACTAAAAAAATAATGATTACAAAATAATTACATTTTAATATTCATTTTTTGGTCACGATACAACATATTAAAGTAATAATTTATTGATACGTCATACGAAATTCAAAGGCAAATTGGATGGGTATTTTCCGCGCAAAAGGGCAAAAGAGGAGAAATTTTTGATGCGGGAGCGTAATACTTCAGGAATCTATCGAAAATGTTTACAACATCAATCAACAATTGTACTGCGTAGTTCGTTAAGATGAATTCAACAAAAGATTTCCATCTTCAAAATTTCCATCTTCAAACTACAAAAAAAGAAAAAGAAACAAGTCAAGTGTTTTGTCCATTTGAATAAAGTAAGACAATAATATGTATTTTTTAAGGAATTTTATTCATAACAAAGACAAATATTAATCTACATATATAATAATACTGTAACGAGACCATTTCTCTACATGGAATATTTTTTGAAAATTGTACTGGTACTGTAAATAATTATCGATGTAGATAACAAAACAACGATTTTTAAAATTTTTGTCTGTCTGTTCACGCATCACGCAAAAACTATTGGACGGATTTTAATGAAATTTGATGTAATGATAACTTATATTACCTGGGTCAACATCTAGGATACTTTCTATTCCGGGAAAATGTGTCATTCCCACGAGAAAACAAAAGAACCATTCTGAACATGTGCGCACATTACGTAAAAACTATTGGACGGACTTTAATGAAATTTGGTGTGGTGATAACTTATTACCTGGGTCAACATCTAAAATACTTTTTACTCGGGGCAAAAACTCTTGAACGGATTTTGATGAAATTTGGTATGGTGATAATTTATTGCCTGGGTCAGTATCCAATATACTCTTTACTCCGAGAAAATGTCTCATTCCCACAGGAAAATAGAAAAACTATTTTTAGCATGTACACACATTACGCAAAAACTATTAAACGGATTTTGATGAAATTTGATGTGGTGAATTTGAGCTTATTACCTGCGTCAACATTTAACATACTTTTTACTCCGGGAAAATATCTCATTCCCAAAAATTATTGTTCTATGCTAGTTCTGTATAATTATTACACTTATACGCTTCTCATTGAGTGTATAACAATGTGTCACGCGACGACGTCGCGGGTACAGCTAGTTTACAATAATATTAGTAGTAGACCTCTTTTTTTATACAGCATTTAAAAAAAATTCTTTCTTGGAAAAGCAGTTATCGTTAAAATTAGTAGATAAGAATGAGGTCTTTCGATTTTATTACAAATTTTGATCATTTTAAAATCATTTTCGCAGTCAGTAATGGCCACTCCCTGATCGTACATCGTAAAATACTATTATTCTGTTTAGGTTGTTTACTTGAAATAGGTCATTAATTTAAATACATATATCTGGTTTCTTCTTTAACCCCCCCCCCCCCGCCCCTCCAGAACCAACGTGCACATTTTTCAATGCCTATAAAACACTATAATGGGTACAATCACCAATTTAAATTATCCTAAAAATGGAAAATTTAAAATATGTTTTCCGTTAACTCAAATGAAATTCTAAAACTGCACATATGTATTATGTACATTAAAGATGTAACAGTAAATGTCCGATTTTTAATATTCGCGAATGCGGTTGCGAATATTGAGGTAATGTTCACTTGTTTATACATGCGTGTATCAAATTGTAATAAAATTGTTTAAAGAGCAAAATCGTGTATCATTTTATTTTCTAGACGACAAAAAGTGTAATTTCGATTTAACTTTATAATGAAAGTCTATAATAAAAATATACGAACTCTTCTGCAAATGCGAGCACGAATGCGAATCGGAATATTTGTTACATCTCTAACACACATACATTTACAAACAATGTATATATGTATCAAGTGGAAAACAAGAAACAATGGCATAATAATTCAAACTGTTTACCAAATAGGAAATAAGTGTGAGTATTAACCACTAGAAAATCTATATGCGAGCGAAATAAATCTATCATATAGTTCAGTTTTTTTAATAGAACCGAACTCGTGTAAAGATTATTAGTACTGTATATAATTACAGATCAGTTTTTGTTTCAACCAGTAACGGGTAATAATAATAATAATAAACTAATAAATAATCGTTAGATTTTCTGGTATTTCGATTTTGAAATATTACTACACGGTGCTTCTATGTATACATTTTGGTAAAGTTATGTCAATAAATCAAAGTAATAAAAAATACCTACATAAAATTTTTAATGAAATAAGCGAGTAAAAAATAGTCAATTTTTGCTCAACGGTAAATCAGATGGTCGGATAACAGCGTTTCATGTAACCCGAGCTAATGTACAGACCACAAGAATTCCATTTAATACGCAAGAGGACTTTTAAACATTTCTGTAATGCTTAAGAAAACATCGATATTTATCTGAATTACGTAATGCACCACGTGGTCGGAAAACGACATTTCATATTACACGACCTAATGTTATTCCAATTAATGACGGAATTGATTCCAGGCTAAAATAATTCTATTTAAATTCAAAGAACTGCTTTTAAACATTTCTCTAATGCTTAAGAAAATGTCGACAGTTATTTGAACTACATAGTAGATCAAATGGTCGGAAAACGACATTTCATATTACAAAACTTAATGATATTCCAGTTAATGGCGGAAATAACTCCAGTTTATAAAAACTGTATTTAAAATTAATTGGTTGCTTTTAAACATTTCTCTAATGCTTAAAAAAGTACCGATATTTGGCCAAATGGTCGAAAAACCACATTTCGTATTAAATATAAGTGTAATATTGCAACCTGATAATTGAAGATATGAGTGGATGAAGGTGTTATGTAACATTTTATAATTTTACAATAGAAGTGTTTGCAATTTTTTATTTACAAATACTTCCCATAAAATAGCACATGTTGATTATTGAATTTCTACAAAATTATTGGACCTAATGGAACCAAATTTTAATATATGATACTTTAGTATAGAATATTTCAAAATTTGGCAAAAAATAACTTTTTGAAAAAATGTTACATAATACCTTTATCCACTCATGTCTCCGATTATCATATGTAATCCTATGTATATTATGATCGGTCTATAGAAAATTATCCAAGATTTTACCGGACTGCGTGACTGAAAGAAGACTAAAAAACGCTGGATTAGATTACTTTTCAGTAAATTTCACCACGTTGGTGAAATGAGCTAAAAGTCACGGTTTTTTAAAGTCACTTTTTCATATAAAATCAGAGATTTCGTGTGGAATTTATCATACACATTGGAGAAATACAGTTTTCGTACCTTATTATTCCCCCCACTGTAATAGTTGAATTTTCCTGAAAGCAATTCGCTAATATGAAAAAACTTATTTTGGTTAAATGTATGTATATTAAGCTACAGTGAAGACGAAATAACATAGAGAAATATGAGGAAAATAAGAAGGAAACTTTCAAGGATAACTTTGAAATATACAAAGCGATAACAATAATATTTTTGCTCCCCAATTGAAGCCTGAAACACACTCATATAAAATATCAATTCTATACACATTGTTAAGAGTTAAATCAACAAAATTGCATTTATATAACAATCAAACCACTGACTGTATCAATGAATAATTTTCCCCATCAACTTCTGACTTATTTACTTAAACTGATAACAAAAACAATGTTGTCGTGCCTGATATAGTGATATAGCGATATAGCTCTAGCAACTATAGCAATATAAATAACAAACAGACATCTGTACAGAGATAGATTGGCAGACGAACAGACCCACTAGTTGACAATTAAGAATTATTCTAGTAGTGAAATAATCGTTGACGAGACATCGAAAAGATAAATAAATGGATAGACAATTACTAACAATTTCCAAATACAATCAGTGCAATAAAGAACGTTTTGTATTCACTTTGATATATTAACAAAGAAATAATAATATTTTGTATTACAATATTGAAGGAAACAAAACAGACGTATGAGAGAATATATACAAGATGGTTTACTACAGTACCAATATGATGGTCTTGTAACGAATATTCGACAACTATTCGAACGAATGAGCCGAATTTCGAATATGTAGTAGAAAGTAACGAATCTGACTGTTATTAGCTGTTAACTAATAGAGATGAGCTAAACGGTTATTTTCTAATAACTGTTATTACAATAACAGTTACTGAAAAATAACTGTTATTTATAACAGTTATTATAATAACTGGTATGGTATTTGGATATTTTAATATATTGTAAGATATTCGATATGCGTGTAAACGGTTCTGTTAATGAAATATGCACAGATCTATAATACTGACGGATACTAAATAATCTGCAATATCTCTTCAAATACTTGTCTATACTAGGATTTAGGCTTTATATACACAGTTTTAACAATTTTATGGATACAAAATTACAAATACAAATAGATAACTGTACAATAGACAATAGTTCATTTTTAAGGGTTTTTTTAAATGTGCTACAATAGAAAATGTGTAACTTACCTGGGGCGTTATTATTTTGAAATTCTCCGTAGGTGGTTAAAATAAATTACTGTGATCCTTGCTTTCAAATATATTAATATTGACCAATCTTATCGATATTTCCAAAGGAGTTATTTAAGTAACCAGTTACTGGGTATTCCAGTTATTGACAATAACTCTTATCTTTCTATACTAGTTACAAAATAACAGTTATCGATATATCGATCATCTCTATTAGCTAATATGTACATACATAGCTAACACACACACACAAGTACACGCACATACAGTTACATAGTCACAATATGCGTACTGTTTAGTTTACACGTTCAAAAATTTCCAAATTTGCATTAATTAGAACAGCTGTCAATTCCCGCAATTCGTTCCTGAATTTGTGATTCAGTTTCGCCGAATGTTTGGATAATCGATCAGGATGTTGACCGAATACCGAATATTTGTATAGGACTTTCGTTACAAACTTAACAACTAATATATTGTAAACGTATAAGTATATTGTCTGCTTGTATACAAATTTAATTGCTTTTAGCAAAAATTTATTTGACTGGAAATTTAAAAAAAAAATTACTTTTTGAATTACACTATACTTGAGGCAGTATTGTCGTCAAGAGACGTTTTCGATCATTTTTTCCGATTAGATAACAAAAAGAAACTAAAATATAAATTCAAAATGTTACAAATTTTATATTATCTTGTCACCAAAGAAAAATTTTATATTACAGTGTTTAAGTACCCCTTTTCGGTAAAAAATTGCCTCTACTCAAACGTGAAAGGAGTAACCCCAATTTATTTTAGACAGAACCCATCTTGTTTATTCCGTCCCTTGCACCAGTTGTGATTCAGTTTATATTGACCAGACCTCAAAATCACTGGAACACCGTCTCAAGCAGCATAGATGGGATTTGGGTAGAGGTGAATTACGTACTGGCTTAGCACAACATGCACATAATTTCGACCACGTCTTCGATTTCAACAACACTAAGGTACTACAGTATGAGAAGAACTTTAGGAAAAGACTAAACCTGGAGACCCTGTGGATTTTTTCTACAAAAGTCAAAAAATGTTAATAATACTGGGTACTATAAACAATATTATTTTTAATTAAAATTGACATAGTGTTTGAAAAATTACCAAACTGGATCGGCTGGGACTCGAACCCGGATCTCTTGGTTACCAGCCAAGCGCCTTACCAACTAGGCCACCGATCACTTGTTCGAGTGCCACTCCAATTCAGTAATCAATCAAACACAACCTCTCTCTAATGCGAGACGCAGTTTTATACTTTTAATTTCAAATGTTATCGAGTGTCTGTGAAACATTATTAGTGTATGGCGGATTTTTATCCGTATTTAAACATACACCAATATTCATATGTTCACTCAATGTCCAGCTTTGGCTGATACTTGAACACTCAATGTACTTTGGCAAAATGGCCAATTCATTATGTTAATTAAAATTGACATAGTGTTTGAAAAATTACCAAACTGGATCGGCTGGGACTCGAACCCGGATCTCTTGGTTACCAGCCAAGCGCCTTACCAACTAGGTCACCGATCACTTGTTCGAGTGCCACTCCAATTCAGTAATCAATCAAACACAACCTCTCTCTAATGCGAGACGCAGTTTTATACTTTTAATTTCAAATGTTATCGAGTGTCTGTGAAACATTATTAGTGTATGGCGGATTTTTATCCGTATTTAAACATACACCAATATTCATATGTTCACTCAATGTCCAGCTTTGGCTGATACTTGAACACTCAATGTACTTTGGCAAAATGGCCAATTCATTATGTTAATTAAAATTGACATAGTGTTTGAAAAATTACCAAACTGGATCGGCTGGGACTCGAACCCGAATCTCTTGGTTACCAGCCAAGCGCCTTACCAACTAGGCCACCGATCACTTGTTCGAGTGCCACTCCAATTCAGTAATCAATCAAACACAACCTCTCTCTAATGCGAGACGCAGTTTTATACTTTTAATTTCAAATGTTATCGAGTGTCTGTGAAACATTATTAGTGTATGGCGGATTTTTATCCGTATTTAAACATACACCAATATTCATATGTTCACTCAATGTCCAGCTTTGGCTGATACTTGAACACTCAATGTACTTTGGCAAAATGGCCAATTCATTATGTTAATTAAAATTGACATAGTGTTTGAAAAATTACCAAACTGGATCGGCTGGGACTCGAACCCGGATCTCTTGGTTACCAGCCAAGCGCCTTACCAACTAGGCCACCGATCACTTGTTCGAGTGCCACTCCAATTCAGTAATCAATCAAACACAACCTCTCTCTAATGCGAGACGCAGTTTTATACTTTTAATTTCAAATGTTATCGAGTGTCTGTGTGAATTTGTGAATTTGTGTCTGAATTTGTGATTCAGTTTCGCCGAATGTTTGGATAATCGATCAGGATGTTGACCGAATACCGAATATTTGTATAGGACTTTCGTTACAAACTTAACAACTAATATATTGTAAACGTATAAGTATATTGTCTGCTTGTATACAAATTTAATTGCTTTTAGCAAAAATTTATTTGACTGGAAATTTAAAAAAAAAATTACTTTTTGAATTACACTATACTTGAGGCAGTATTGTCGTCAAGAGACGTTTTCGATCATTTTTTCCGATTAGATAACAAAAAGAAACTAAAATATAAATTCAAAATGTTACAAATTTTATATTATCTTGTCACCAAAGAAAAATTTTATATTACAGTGTTTAAGTACCCCTTTTCGGTAAAAAATTGCCTCTACTCAAACGTGAAAGGAGTAACCCCAATTTATTTTAGACAGAACCCATCTTGTTTATTCCGTCCCTTGCACCAGTTGTGATTCAGTTTATATTGACCAGACCTCAAAATCACTGGAACACCGTCTCAAGCAGCATAGATGGGATTTGGGTAGAGGTGAATTACGTACTGGCTTAGCACAACATGCACATAATTTCGACCACGTCTTCGATTTCAACAACACTAAGGTACTACAGTATGAGAAGAACTTTAGGAAAAGACTAAACCTGGAGACCCTGTGGATTTTTTCTACAAAAGTCAAAAAATGTTAATAATACTGGGTACTATAAACAATATTATTTTTGCAGCACCTGATTTTAACCCCTTCGTAAATTTTAAACTGTCCTACGTCGTGCGATAGAAAATAAGAAATTAAACTCAAAATCATTTTCTTTATGAAATTTCGTTAAAATATTCTTGATATAATTTTCTCAAAAAAAAAAATATTTCCAAAAAAAACTATATGTGCATATAACCCCCTCAATAATCACTGAAGAGATTTATCCATATATTTTCTCAATAATATTGATATTCGTCGAACTTAAAACTATTCCACTGTAAACTAATGTAATTTTCTACTTTAGAAGTTTACAGCTACGATGACGATCACGACTGCGTATCTCTCATTCGATTCTACAATCAAACGAGAAACTTAGCTCAATAGTTTTAGAGAGAAACTTGTACCTATAATATACGTACCTACCTACGTACAGACATATTTCTTCAAAACTTTTATCGGTTTTAACTGAAAACGTTGATATATTCAACCAACATTCCTAATTATCAAATGAAACACACACATACATTCAATACGTATGCAAGTGCGGGTTCAAAGGAGGGGGAAGGGGAAATCATGGGCGTCATCATACTTTTCTGAATAAAAAATTTAAATATACCATTTCTTTTAATGTCCGTAATGTCACACTCTCAAAACGATTTGTTCAAAGATTATAAAATTTCTTTAAATCAAAAAAATAATTTTTTTGATTCAAAGAAATATTACGCTCCTTTCACATTGTACGGTTTTCGCCGTACGGGAAAAAACCGTACGACTTTTTGCCGTGATGTAGTTGTTTTCACATTGCACGGTTTTTTGCCGTTGTAAACTGAATATCTTCATTTGATTTGCAACATTACACAAGTAACAAGTGCAGTTAAAATGAATTGTATAAATCAGAGGAAATAGAGAGTAGGATTATTTATTATCACACTCTTTGAAGACTTTAAAATGACGGAAATAAATTTTTCAATTATTTTCAGATGTTTACAGGCTCCTTTGATTAATTTCTTGGCGAACTTAACGTCAAAACACACAATTTCGAAATTACATACAATCTATTAAAATACTGGTTATTCACATTCAACATTAGTTTCATCCATTTCACAAATAAAATTAATAATTAACATGAAATTCAATATTATTAATGCCGTACGTTAAAAAACCGTGTAATATGAAAGCATCCATTTAATTACATACACTACTGAGTTAAAAACGCCGTACGGCAACCGTCAAGTCCAGTGGCAAGAGACGGCTGCTACACGGCACGGCAACGGCATTTTGCCGTGACTGTGTAATGTGAAAGGTCCCATGCTCTTCTTCGCTCCACTAAAAAAATGCGACTGTACGGTTTTTTTGCCGTACGGCGAAAACCGTACAATGTGAAAGGAGCGTTACTCTAACGACTAAAAGAGAAAAGTCAAACCAATATTTCTTTGAATCCAAAAAACATTTTTTTTAACCTTTAATTTTTTAATTTTATTATCTGCCACGAAGATGGGGTTAATTACCCCGAAACCGGTAACAGAGTATTACCATTAGATATATTTTTTCATTTATTTTTGATGACTTAAACTGCAAATTATCCCATTTCCCTCATTTTTTTTTTAATTCAAAGGAATTTTTAATCTAAATAAAGAAATCGTTTTGAGAGTGTGCAAATAAAATGATCGCTTTAATTGAACACTATTTGATTTCATACAGTTTGTTTCCATACAATTTGATTTGTGAGAAAAATTTTTTGTATCTTGATGACGTCATAAAGTTTACTACAATTTCAGTACCCTAGAAACATAAATAAAATGATAGAGGGATAAAACTGGAAGCAAGTTATAGGTTTTCGATATCAATCTTTTCATTTTTGGGTGGGTGGTAGCTATAAATTTTATCGTGGTTTTAGTAGTACTGCAAATGTAAATGTTTCTAAAATTGTAACTGAACCCTTCCTAATTCGAGAATTCGATCCGCCACTGTATACATGTATGTACGTATGTATGAATAATGGTATAAGTATTTGAGAGCCATTCATTATGTAATAGTTGGAGTCTGTAACAAAAGTAATACAGCACAATATTCAGAATTTATCGTATAATAATAGTAATTCGAAGTTATCAAAACGGTTTTATAATACCATTGCTGCGCTACTTTAAGTTTTGCCAATTTACATATGTATACATATATACCTTCCAGTATATTATATATTATATAATACGTTACATGTTTGTACATATTTATTTACAGTACAATCTCATTAATACATAATTTATTAAACTAAAGTTTAACCTAAATTTATTGAACGCACCAATCACCCATTGATTTCATTCAGAAAGATTAATAAAAGTGTAGTAGAATCGTGTAAAGTTCAAAATTTTGTATAGCCATATATTTACAAAGCAAATACCCTGCTAATGGGGTGGGGACGGGAGTACACAGCTTTCTTGCACCTATAAGAGATTTCTATGCAATTTTTAAAATGATATTGTACTTAAATTTCGTGCCTGTTATAATAACCCGCTTCTTAACATTTTCTAGTCAGCTATATAAAACTATGGAAATTACGAAAAAACTAATTGCGTAACTTTTATTTAAAAGTGAAGACATTTGACGCTTAGAACCGTCAGATATTTGCAAAATAAAAAAAAGTTCTTCCGCTTTAATAGTTAAAGTTAGGGGAGACTGGGGTAAAGTGGTCACTCTAAGACAAAATGTTGTTTAGTTTATTTATTTGAGAATAAATATAGATTAATAAGTACTTAGCATATAGTTGCTTTAGTGAAGAACCAGTAATCATCAATATATCAACAATATTTTGAAAGATATTTTTGCAATTTTTGTTTTTCGCAACATATGCAAAGTGACCACTTTATCCCACTATGTTGAGTAAAGTGGCCAGGGGTACCCATTTTAACCCAAAAAGAAATGTTTTACATTTGCGCATTTATAAGGAACCATATATAGCTTAATTCCAAAATAAGATATCGAATTTGAGATTTCACGATAGCACCGTGATTACTCTGATAGCGATGAAATTCGTAGAGGATCATCTTGGAACCAATTCGTACAATTACCTTAAATTTCATAAAAAAAAAAAAAATCGAATAGTTCCGAAGTTATATCACTTGATGAGATCATAGAACACGCAAACGAACAGACCGACCGATCGATAGACAGACTCAAAACCAAAATTGTCTAGAAAGCTCTAAAATGCGCGTAAAAATTTTTATTATGTACTTATAGAAAAAGATTTTCGTATTTCAAAAGTGATCACAATGTTTCCACTACTTATGCAATATGTAATGGGGACACATATGTAATGGGGAAGTGAAAACTTAAAAATGTGAAATAACAGATATACACAACACTAATGTTGCACAACACGTTACTCTTATAGCTACAGATATACTACTATTACAGCATGTCGATGAGACAAACTGACAAGATTTTACCCATCCAAAAAATGTCCAACGCGCACATCATACGATCGGATATATAAGTAAGGGTAACTTCAAAAATGTAAACTTTAGCGCATTGATGCAGCATCATAACTTTTCTGATGCGTCTAATACTACATGATGCGCTGCTGATGCTCTCTTGAAATTTGATGCACATTAGATGTTTTGAACGGGATATTGGCATCATTTAGCCTCTGATTTGGCTATAGATAAGACAGATAATGTTGCATGATAGACTATAGATAATATAGCAATACAGTCCTTGTATAGGTATATTATCTTTGAATTTCAACTTGAACTTACTTGAAATTAAAAATATTGAAATTATTTGAATAAAAAATATTACATACCTATTTTGAGTGCAAGATGTATTCAAATAGTTTAAACAATTTTAATCAAAGGTAAATACATTTATCTTTTTCAACAATTTGTTTTTCGGAATTATTCCTGTTGGTGTTAATACCTACATAATATGACAAGTAATTATAATTCCACATTATACATCAAATGCAAAAATGAACTTTTGATTTTTCCTTGTGATGCGTCTAATGCGTTTTTAAACTTTTGACTCTGCCTCATGCAAGCAGTGATGCATTTTTGAAGTTAGCCTATATACGTGTCCTAGGGATGGAAAAGGTGCGCCCAAAATCGATTCTCGACTTTAAATTCGATTTTAATTTTTTCGATTCTCAAAGTCGATTAATTGACTCTGAAAGTTGACTTTTCGACTTAAATCGACTTTTCAAAAATTTATTAGTTTATTTATAGAAACTATTAAGTATATACTTTAAGCAATCTGTACTGTATTAAGTATGTTTTAAACAATTTATTAAATAATGAACATATAATTTTTAAGAATTTAACAAGAGATACTTTATCAATAAATTGCACGCGATTTGGTGTTGAACATTAAAATTAAAATTAAAATGGACAGTAGAATTAATCGGTCGATTCGTATCGGTGTAAGCCGAAGTCGCTTGCACTCATTTTGAATCAATTTGCACTTGTTTTGATATATACATCGACGTATACGCTGTATACATCGGTATACAGCGTATACGGTATACGATATATACCGAACGCTAATACTTGACCCTTCTTTCTAGAACATGGAAAGTGAAACAGGAATATACAAAAATGTCAAAAGTAAGCCAAATGTGATTCAAACCAAGTGCAAATTGATTCAAAATGAGTGCAAGCGGTTTTGGCTTACACCGATGCGAATCGGCCCAATGTTAAGCTAATGTTTTTGCGCGATTTATAAATGCACATTACTCATACGCAAAAAGTGGAAAAGTCATCGAGTGAGAGTCGATTCCAGGTCGACTTGATGTGACTGAAATCGATTCTAAAAAGTCGATTATTTTTAGTAAATAATCGACTTTCGACTAAAGTTGGAGTCGACTTTACCATCCTTTACCGTCCACGTCATACTCATAACTACGGATATACTGTTAACATTAGCATC
The DNA here is from genome assembly GCA_035578155.1 of Brachynemurus nebulosus. Taxonomy (NCBI): domain Eukaryota; kingdom Metazoa; phylum Arthropoda; class Insecta; order Neuroptera; family Myrmeleontidae; genus Brachynemurus; species Brachynemurus nebulosus. Next base: position 12,889,147 of record JAPWDM010000005.1, read on the forward strand.
GCTCAACGCGCCCAAAATAGTCTTCACTTCAAAAACAAAACAAAAAAGAAAGAAAAAACTTGCAGCATGTATTTCGATAACTAAGAATCTTTTGAAACAATCCATCAACATTGTATCAAACCACATTTATCGGTAAATAAGTTTTCACACTCGGTGATAGTAATTTTCTTTATACCTTACTTGATTGAATTTTAGTAGCTTGTGTGTTGTATTTAAATTACATATGCTGCAAACAGATATGTATTTACCTACAGCTACAGTGTTCCCATGCAGTCTTACTGTATTATTTATCTATAGATGGGAATTGTGGACTAAATGTGGCTTCATTAAAATGCAATATACGTCATCGTAAATACTCAAACAACTGAACAGAACAACAACTGAAATGATGATGGTTATATGTCTACCTATAGGCACCATTCTGTCCGTACCGTATGTACACTGTACACTACATAATATCTGGGCTGGCTCGGTTTGTTTTATTTCGCCGTTTCGTATGTTCGAAACATATCCATTGGTTTTACTACTAACTGACTATATATACTATTTTCTGTGGTACTAAATATCTGTATTGAAAGCGGTATACGGCAATATAATATAGATATACAGTAAATATTGGTACTCCGCTCACTAATAAATGTAGGTTTAAGGTATTACGTCACATTCAGAAGGAATTATGACTGGGGCAACAATTTAAAAATCGATCTCCGATTGAAACAATTTCAAGCGGTTGAAAATGTTCAAAAACACCGCTGCACTGCGCGTAACATTTTGGTCGATGACTATATTTAATTACAAATCAGTTATGTTTTCGGAATAGCTCACAGATGGCGTTAATGATAGGTATAAACACACAAAACGATAAACACAAACTGTGGACAATTTTCATCCGATTAACTTGAAATTTTACTTGTAGCTTCTTAGGTAAATTATGAAATTTTTTTATAAACGTATTAAAATTTATTTGAACAAAATCGATTTAAATGGGATTTTTTGAACCTAGGGAAGCGGAAATAGTATATTGTACAATAAGTGGGAAAAGAGGCTTATTTCTCACGAATATGAGTTTTAGTGTAAAATATGCTTTTCCCACGTATTTTACACTATACTTATTCTACGAGCACATTTTTTCTCGTAGAATTTAACATAAATAATTAAAATAAAATTTAAATAAGTAGTAAATTTTTTTTAAATTTATAATGTCAGTGGTAAGATGTTCAAATTTTTACAAAGGCATACTTGGAAACTATGGAAGCAATAATAAATAGTCAACTTACATATAGGTATATTTTTAGTATTATTTATATGGAAGATATATATATATATATATATATATATATATATATATATATATATATATATATATATATATATATATATATATATATATATATATTCAATCAAGGAGATAGCCATTTTTTTTATATTAAGCCGTGGGAAATTATTTCGCACGCTCTTTTCCGCATTGTGTGGGCAATTGTTAATTTTTACATATAGTTAGCCGTGCGCAAAATGTTACTTTTAATAGTAGAAGTAGAAAAAAACTAATTTCCGTTCGTTATTTGTATTAAATTTTGGAAACAAAATACACAATATTATTAAAAAATAGTGTTAGTGGCCAAAAATTGAACTTAGTGACGTCATCAGCTATAGATACCTACTAAATTTTTTAAACCTCAAAAATTCTAATTTTACTGTTAGAAATATAAAATGTGAAGCTACTGGTAGATTTTCAAGTTTTTTTTTTCACTTTTGACGAAGTTTGTCTAGATCGTTAGAATTCATTATTGGATTTACGAAAAGGCAGATGGGGTAGATTCCTAGAGGACCTAGGCCCATATAGGGAGAATTGATTTCCCAAGAAGTAAATCCCGTCACAACTAAACGTGTCGAGACTATAACCGATAAAAAAAATTTTCAATATTTTTCAAAAGATCTCCACATACGAATTGCGGGCTCAATGGTAAATTCGATCCTGAATTCTTATAATTATTGTAAATGAAGTTAAAAATAATGAACTTTCTCAAAATTTTAGCCTCTATATAGAATCGCCTTGGAAGGATCAATTTTGTACTTATGCTAGCTCGTACGCCAATATCTCTTACGAAACTTCATTTACATTTGGACTAAATTCAATCAGTTAACCTAATTTTTTTGGCGCACATTGTACACAGCATTAAGGTACACCATATATACGTACGTACTTGCATACACAACACACATTCACATAAATAAAGCTAGAAAACCTCTTCGTCTCCATTCGAATCCTATTGTAGCTTCACTAGAGAGCTTGGTTTAGTATATTGTAGCTCTGTAGTCTGCCTGTATTCCTGCCTGTACTCTGTGGTTATCTCGCTGTGTGTATATTTCTTTATGTTAATTTATATGTTGTTAGTTTGTCGATTGCTCTTTATATTATATTTGAATAACACATTTTCATATGGAAGGATGGAATGGACAGCAGTGAACAAGGATAGCAAGGAGTGTAACAACCGATCTCTTTCTTCTCCATGGATTGGAGGGTGCATATATCTCGTATACTAAATAGTAGAATTTTAGTTCGTAATGAAATTTTTTGGGTATAGCTGAATTTATTTTGTATATGCAGTCGAATTATAAGAAAAAGGGAAGTCAGGATAAAAAAATTCCGTAAACAAAAATTTTACAACTAACCAATTTTTATTTGGGACAATAGTTGATCGATCTTTTTAGAATTTAGTATAATTACTTAATCCAACCACTCAAAACATGCCAACCACTTTTTTAACACTATAATTTATGAGTCGTGACGTTCCGTCATTTTCTATCCAAAGTTTGCGTAAAAAAAATTGGAAATAAGTTATATTTAACAATAAGTTATGAATTAATGAACAATTAAAAAGTTTTAATTTATTTATTCTTTCTAGGTTAAACTACATGATTTTTGTTAATATTCAAAATTATTTCCAATGTATTTTACGCAAACTTTAGACAGAAAATGCCGGAACTAATCCGCCACATATCACGACTCTATTTATTATATAGGGACTCTATAGGATCCCACAATTACACGACCTCTAGTGGCTTTAATCAGTGCTTCCCAAACTTTTTTCAGCGCGGAACACTTTTTAAGTTCTTAAATTTATGCGGAACACTACTTCCAATATAGAATTCCCCAAAATACCATTAATAAGCAAAAACATACCGTTAAGGAGCAAAAAATAATAAAACAGAAATGAAATAGTATAATAATTAAGACGAGAAAAATATTTTAAAAACACTTTGGGAGTCACTGGTCTATAGATGATTTGTTTAGTGATTATTCTGATCATTTATGATACCTAATTTATTATGATCTTATCAAAATGGAAAAAAGAAACTATATCGAAAATATCCAAATTTCAGGTTTCTAATGGTTTTTGTATAAAACCTATTAAAAAATTTTGTATACGTGATGACGTCAACAAGCTCAATTTTTTTCAAAGTTTTAAATTAACAACTACACAAAAATGAAATGAATTAAACCTGTTGATGAAATTTGGATAATTTGAGTGTAAAATTGTCATTTTTTCGGATTTTCTTGATGTAATTTTTTAGTTTATACTTATCAGTTCTAACATGCGCAAACAATTGTATCAAAAGCCTACGAATAGCTTTAAATTTTATGTTTGTATCATTAAGATTACGATGTTTGGAGTTTTCAGAAAAATTTGCTATAGACATGATGATGTCATTATTTTCTGTTTTAAACTAATAGTTACTAAAATGAAATTACGGATGATTTGAGTGTAATTTTTCTTTTTGGTCGTAGAAGACGGGGCAAGACGATTGGGGCAAGACAGATATCCACATTGTCACCCCATGCACATTCGGTCGGGTTGGTTTCCACAATGCGGGTTAGTTCGTTCGCATGATCGAGCCAATTTTTATATTTTATAAAGCCGTTAAATGTTTTATTGTTTTTTGTTTTCTTTTTTTTACTTAAGTTAGAAAAAGCACAATCTCAACAACTATGGCTTTTGTTTTTCATCAAACACCCCGTCTTACCGCACCTTCCGCATATCCCTGTATCAATTTTCTGTATAGACTGAATATCGGTAACCCACCCGGTCTGTATGAAATAAAAACTTTTACCAAGAAATAAACATCATAGATCGAAGTATATTATTAATAAATCCATCTATTTTGAATTCATGGAAGGAAATAAATTCATATAATTTGCTAAATATTTGGTTAACTATGCTTGACTGAAATTTGAAATTAATTTCTAATGTCAACAAAATAAGTGAAACAAATGATAATTACTTGTACGTAGTTACATCGGTATTGTTTTTACACGGCACACAATTTTACAATAATTATATACATTTTAAGTAAATAACATGTAGAAATAATTTTAATAAAAATATCCAAGTATTTGTTCTTTATGGTACATTTCACGTGTAATGTAACGTTACAAAAATTTCTTTTTTCCTTTTAAAAAATATGTGTCGTTGACGGTCGTAGGTATCTTTGCATACCTACACTCACATACATAGACGTAAAAGTAAATAAAATTATGATAAGAAATGAAAAAGTAGGCCACATCGTTAGGTACTATATGTGTGTAAGTAGAAGTTTTAATAATATTAATAACAATAAGTGTGAATGCGTGCAAACAACAATTATTCTGAAAAGATAAGATTATTTTTTTTTGTACCATTTACATAAATTCGTTAGATAATACCGCCCAAAAAAAAGTTTTGAGAGGAGCCACAAATTTAAATAAATTATGATTTTTTTTCTATTTATAACTCTGCATAACCATTATGACCAATCACAGATGAGACAGATCAAGCCTACGTATAAAAAAGTGAAATCTTAAAGTTGCAGTAAGTAGCAACTTACACCATTACTGATTTAATCTGTTACTGACTGCCGTGGTGTTCACGTCAAAATAAAAATCATGTTTTTTTTATCAACTCGTGAAATTTAAACAGAAAAAAATATGAACTGTGTCGTATTTAAGTGTAAAAATTCTATTGAATAAAAAATTTCTAAAAATAAAGGGATATCTTTCTTTTATTTTATTTTTCATTGTTGATTAGTTGTCAAATAGGTCGGCCATCATAGTATATAGCGTATGGATGCGAACTGCATATATCATCATCAAAATATATTACTAACATATTGGTATATTCGTGTCCATACATCGTGTGTTGTGATCTGTGTGCTGTGTTACGTCACCCATTGATTACAATGGGTACAGTTTGGTAGACATTCTAGTTTGACTCCTTGTGACCAATGGAGCTCAGTGATTTTTTTTAGGGTAGTGCATATACGGCCGAATTTATGTAATGGCGAAAAAGACAATCAGATACTGTGGCGTAACATCCAGCTAACTTACCAAAAGATTAGATTTCTCAGAAAACAAAAAAGTAAATTAAATGAGATTTCAAGGGTTTATTCTACAAATATTCAAGTATACAAAGAAAAGTTTTTGAATGATAAAAACATGAAATGACAGTTCAGACTTTTTTAATATAGTGAAAAAGAAATCCCAATTTCAATCTGGATTAGATTTGGAAGCAAAACATACAATATTATTTAAAAAAAAATAGTATTTTTGTTGTAAAATGGCAGCATTTCAAAGGATTTGAATCCGTTTTTTCCCTAAAACATTGGATCTATTTTGCTTATAAAAACTCGAATGTGTAACCAATCATAAAAGTCTTATATATATTTCGCTAGATTGCATATCCAACAAGCTACAATTCAAGTTTCAAGTCTATCGGATGAAAAGTTCCAGAGTTTAGGTTTCGCTATAATATTTAAAAAATGTAGATTCGAGATAATCGTGTTGAAGCTGCTATTTTATGTTGTTTTTGATGCAAAAATTGTTTTTTGTACCTGAATGTATCTAAAATAAACCGTCAAAATCTCATTTTGTTGCTTTTTCCATTTTCACCAAAAAAATAAATAAATAAATAAAAAAATGCTCAAAAAATCAGCTACATATAACGCGCTAAGCATGAAAATGCCAAAGATCTTTTTAATAGATAAAAGATTTTTTTAACAGTAAGACTAAACTAACCTCCCAAACTGTCACGTAAAGCACTTCATTACTTTTATACTTTTTATTTACACAATTTGCATTACTATTAGATGCGAGGAAGCGACAAGGAAAATAAGGGGGAGTTGCAATTTCAACTTTCTACTTACCAGGCCAAAATACTAATATCTAAAATAAATTGGCCCAGTTTTCGGCTACCACTATTACAAATTGAAGCAACAATTCAACTAAATATTTTTTGTTTATTTTTAAAACTATACCTATATTTTTGACAATAAATAATATTATACCCTATTTCAATAATAATTTGCTACATAAAACAATTTTATATCAAGTAATTTTGTTAAATCTGCATCAATACTCTTTTATAGCACTGTATACACAAATTTAAATGTAAAATAAAATTTGTGTATGTGTGCAAAAATTAAAAGGAAATGTCGTTTTAGTTATACGCAAACGTAAAATAAATCATAACTGATAATAAAAATGAATTGGCTTCAATCCACTAATATAATACTCTGGGGCTAAATTACAAGAACATGAAAATAGGTTATTTCCAACAGGACATGTATCAAACACATAATTTATTCGTTCAAATTAAACAGTAAAAATTCTCTGTTGGTTTGTAAAATAAATAGCTCTAACGAAAGTTCAGCAAATGGTGACGTTATATTATTATTATCATGAATGTTAAGGCAGTATATATATATATATATATATATATATATATATATATATATATATATATATATATATATATATATATATATATATATATATATATATGTATATATATGTATGTATATGTATGTAGCCTAGAGACGTAAATTTCGGCCAATTTTTTTAAAAAGGGAAAAAAATATATTAGTTAATTAATTTGTGATGTTTTCCTCTTGTGTCAAACACCACAGTTTATTACCTACTTTATAGTTTTATAGCTACCGTGGATAATGATTCGAGACCCGATACTTGTTCGATTGCACCTTTATTCAGTTTTAAAATAACATTGAGTTGAAGAACAATATTCGTTTAGGGGGTTTATGCATTTGTGTCAAGGAAAAGTAGCAAAATTTCACTATTTTTTCTTAATTTAAAAAAAAAAAAATTCTATTAAAACTCCATACATTATTACCATAACTTCGTACATTATTTCAAGTTCTTAATTTTTCACTTAATCGTAAGTGAAAAATTAAGAACTTGCGTAAGCAATACTTATCCTTCTGTTTCCTGGTTACTATATAGTTACAAAAAATAACATATCATAAAAGTTTACTTCCCTTCCTAGATCGATAAGTAAATTACATTACAATCACGTTAAAATTACATTTTTATCAACTTTATTATTTTTTATTGATTTTTTTTTTCAATTTATTCAGCATTTTTTTGGCCGAAAAGAATAACTTACTTAAACTCAGCTTGTAAATTTATTTTTGTAGCCAATGTCGTGGATAACACACGAACACACGGATTTTTCTAAATATTAGCTAACACAAATCGGTTAGGACGCGTTGTATCCAAAGACGTCTTGATTTAAATGTTTATTTTATCAATATACGCACAGTATTACATCATCCTTTAAAGAAAGTCGAAGTATATTCTTAAAACTAACTATACTAACCTAACCTTAGCTAACCTCACCACGTAGTTTTTATCTCAACGTTGAAGTATATTGTCAAAACTAACTAAACTAACCTAACCTTAATTAACTTCACCACCTAGTTTTTATATTAAATTATTATATTAAAAACTGGATGATTGCCGAAAATGTTTGAAATATATGCATTCCGTCACACGTTATCCGGCGTCTTTGGCTGATTCCAGATTTAGCTGGCTAGTACGCGTAATGGAAGTTTTCACATATTAGCCGTAACATGTCTACTGTTTACTAGTATGGTTTGCTAAAAACGACTATGTTGATTATTTTGAAGTGTTAAACACAAATTATAATTACAGTGGCTGGTTTACGAATGAAAGGTTAAAAAAATTGTTTTATTTTTTAAATATAACACCATCGCCAAAAATTCATCTTTTTCTTGCAATAAATTTTCGTTTCTCTTTGTTACAAAAAAATTAATCATTAAAATAAAACATCCTTTGTTAACAGACCAGCTATATGTACAGTAGTAACAGATTAACACCTTGATGATCATAAGACGGCAAGTAAAACCTTACTAACTCATACACCACGTTGTACGGCATCAACAATTCCATATAAAGTGTATAAGCTATCAAAATAGTGTACCTACCAGTTGATCATTTCGTAATAACTCTTCATAACCGTTATCGTGTTAATATGGAAAATTGCAACATAATTGATACAGTAGTTTTTGAGAAATCGTACTCACCATTAGTGATGAGCAAATGCAAGACCAAGACTTGGCAGTCTTGGTCTTGGTCTCTCTTTACGGTATTAATTATACTTTTAAACTATTTAAATAATTTAGCAAGAGTCTTGCTTTTTTCTTTCCATTGTCTTGGTCTTGCTCACTTGAGTCTTGATAGTGCAAAAAATGCAAGACCAAGACAAGACTGCAAGACCAAGACTAATTTTGCTCATCACTACTCACCGTATTTGTGTTTCCATAAAAAACGCGTTTAAAGTTTGAGTGGAATGTTTTTAAGCAGTATCACCAAACCCAGGACCAATCTCAGACACGTCTAGTCGTGTACAATGGCTCTACTCAACAATGTGGTGACTGGTACGACAGAAGGCAAGAGATTGTCCTCAAGATCATTTTCTTTAAATGCATCAATTACTATGAAATTTTACTCCGAGCAATATAATTTACCGAAAGAAAATGCCACAAGAAAACGATTTGTCACCCAGGAAATAGGTGCAGATGACCTCTTAAAGATCCACATTTCCTGTAGTATAATAACTTTTTTTCATTATGATAATAACACAATAAACTAATACCCGAGAAGAATTTTCTAAAAGATAAACCCAGAAAAAGAAAACACCTCACACGAAATCAATCTTCTGAATGAATAATTTGTAACGGAACCGTACAAAATTCTGAAAACCGGTAACTATAAAATATAAAAACATGACGTTTATTATTTATTACAAAAACTATTTGAACTATTCGAATCAAAACTGAAACCGTATACACTCACACAATTTTACATTGTTGTTGTGTGTACTATTATCAGCTATTTTACAATATCTCATGTATAGCTGTAGCTGCAGTACCTATAAATGTGTACACAAGGTAATACAATATCGTATCGCCCGCCAAAATAAAACACAACATATAATAAAACCAGTTAACTGAACAATGTCGACAGCGCCTGACACACACAAGAAATATACAATAGATCCAATTTAACAAACAAGTAAGTTTACTCAATCGATAACAAACTTCTCTCACTTACCTATCTACCGATATATGTCTAGAAATACATCCTCTATCTGCCAAGATGTGGGCAAACATACCATTCTCATCCTCTACGACAGTGTTTCTCAACTTTTTTTTAGTCACGGCTCCGGTAAAAGCGCGGATAATTTTGTGCGGATCAGTTACATAATTATAGGATCACAATCATATGACAATTATCAGCTTTTTAGATTCAATTAATCGGATAAAAATTAGCATTTTCTTAAACGTTAGCTAATTGTTTAAAATCAATTCTTTAATTTCAGATAGAATAGGGTACTTGACTGTTATTAAAAAATGATTCAAAATGGTTTCTTTTACGTATGAATTAGTTAATTTTTGATAAATTTTATAAAAATCATCAAAAAACCAGAATTTAATTTTAAATGAACAAATTGGTGCGAAAAACGACTTGGCGTAATGACTTATGCAATGACGTAACGATTTAACTCAAACAGAGAAAATAGAAAGATTTATCAACTCTACGAAAAAATTCACGTAACTCATGTCCCCACGTGTTGTAGTCAATATATATTTTTTTTTTATTTCTCAATAATGTAGTTTTAATGTAGTAAATAATCATTTTCCTAATCTTATGTTCTTTTGCAGTAAGAATTCAAATAATTTTTTAAAATCAACAAGAATTTGCACAGTTCATTTCATCCGATGAGTAAAATTGGAGCATTTACTTCAACTTCCGTCAACTTCAATAGGGAAAACAATATCAAAGTATCAAAATTTGCTGTTCCGTGGACATTAGTAAAAATCAGTTGATCATTGATGATGAAAAGAAAAAAACATTCCCATTTGAAACGAAATTTACTCATGTAAATAATGGTTTTTATAGTGTACACTAGTGTTTTATAGTGTAATGAGCTTACTCTCGAAAGAAAGAAGCCGATGAAAAGTTTGGCATCATGACGCTGGCCGGAAGTTTTTTTGTAGTCAAAATTTAATAATTTCAATCGATTGTAGGCCGTTTGTAGATGTTTGTAGTATATTTATTTTCGTTTGTAGCCCTTTACTTTATTTGTAATTAACAATCAAAATTTTGTACTGAAGTTAGCCGGAAGCAATCGTGAAGGTAATTTTTTTTGGTAACAATAGAAAGATTTTCGTTTGTAGTGTCTAAATATAACGGTAAAATGTTCGTAGGGTCGTCTGATAAAGCATAATTAATTAATAAAATTCACCAAGTGCGTGCCGGACACGCATTATCACAGTTACGTGCTCAATAGCTAATTTTTCGCAATTTTTAGGATAAAATGTAGGAAATTTAATAGTACGTATCGACGGATTACTACTAGAACCATGTATAGGTCGATTTTTCACTCTTTTGAGATAATTGACTGAAACATTATTTTCAACCGGTTTGGAAAAGTTTTATTGCTTTGTTGCCCTCCACCACTCCTTTAAAGGTTAGATCGGATCCAAAAATTGACCCCACTCTTATAGTATTGATTCCCCATTTTGTCAGCCCACTTACCAAATTTCAGCTCAGTTCGTTCATAAGGGGGCCCTACACATGCAAAACGGGGCCACGAATTATATATATATATATATATATATATATATATATATATATATATATATATATATATATATATATATATATATATATATATATACAGTGCGTTCATTTCAAGATTACACATTGCATAATATAATATAGTATACGACTGTCCACTTCAAAATTACACATAGGGAAAATTTCAATGGTAATTTATAGTGTTGCTATGGAAATTCAATTATTATTTTCTTAAAAGTATTGGTGTTCAGTTGAAAATTCAGTTGAAAATTACACACACAGTATTACTGAATAGCAAATTTTATTGAATAATTTATTTAAGAATCAAAAATTAACAAATTATTGTTGTTTATAGAGATATTTGCCGTGAAAACGAGCCAATATTTCTCTTGCCTTAAAGTACCACACACATTTTTTTTCATTTTCCATTTTTCTTTCATTTGAAGTTTAATAATTGATATGTTTTACTTTTAATTGCAAATGATTTATTTTAGAATATTCTGACAAAATTTAGAAAAATGAAGTGTTATTATTAGTTTCCCTAGAAACATTATCTGTTATATATATATATATATATATATATATATATATATATATATATATATATATATATATATATGTATATATATATATATATATATATATATATATATATATATATATATATATATATATATATATATATATATATATATTGTAACTAACACATGTAACTGTGATAATGCGTGTCCGGCACGCACTTGGTGAATTTTATTAATTAATTATGCTTTATCAGACGACCCTACGAACATTTTACCGTTATATTTAGACACTACAAACGAAAATCTTTCTATTGTTACCAAAAAAAATTACCTTCACGATTGCTTCCGGCTAACTTCAGTACAAAATTTTGATTGTTAATTACAAATAAAGTAAAGGGCTACAAACGAAAATAAATATACTACAAACATCTACAAACGGCCTACAATCGATTGAAATTATTAAATTTTGACTACAAAAAAACTTCCGGCCAGCATCATGATGCCGAAAAGTTTTGATTGCCAAAGACTTTCCCAGTATACAAACAGTCATTTTTATAAAAAGAAAAAATTATTCTGTATTTTAAAAGACAAAAATAATTTTTGTAATTCAAACAAATGTTGTAATGAAACAGATTTTACTAAAAATAATAAAGTTTTCATTAAAAATATTTTATCTTTAATTGACTTTTAACTCTTACAGAGCGTCCGACATTTAGTAAATCACTAGCGTCACCTGCAGCAGACCTGTCTATTTTGAATATTTGAATCAATATTTAAGATTTGTGTTTGTTACATAATTATAGGATCACAATATATAACAATCAGCTTTTGAAATTCAATTACTCGGATAAAAATTGGCATTTTCTTAAACGCTAGCTAATTGTCTAAAATCAATTCTTTAATTTGAGATAGAATAGGGTACTTGACTGCTACTAAAAAATTATTCAAAATGGTTTCTTTTACGTACGAATTAGTTAATTTTTGATAAATTTTATACAAATCATCAAAAAACCAGAATTTAATTTTAAATGAACAAATTGGCACGAAAAACGACTTGGCGTAGTAACTTATACAATGACGTCACGATTTAACTCAAATGTCACTTTCAGTCATGTCAACACTATTCTGTCTCTGTGGTCAAGTCGGTTCTATATTTGTACAAAACGTAACCAACATAATACTGATAAGTAAGCGTGTATCATAAAAGTTGTGAAGTGCAAACTTATCATAAAAGTTGTACAGTGTTAAATAGTTTAAATACTGCAAGGAAAGATGTAACTACGGTAATTCATGTATTCATATAGTCTATCTTTTTCATGATATTCGCATATAAAGCTTATAAATCGGGACGTCATTTTAATGTCACGGCGCGTTTTTAGTCATTTAAATGAAGGTTAAAATTTGATAATTTTCAGAATAAAATTTTTAAATAACTCAAGAATATTTTTATTTGTTACTGCTAAAATTGAATATATCTAAAAATAATACATAAAATTATTTAATATTTAAGACAAATTTTGAAAACAGTCAAGTACCGTATTCTTGTACCCTGGTATCATTTCCGCCATTAGTTGGAATAAAATTTGGTCGTGTAATATGAAATGTCGTTTTCCGACCAGTTGATCGGCCATGTAATTCAAATAAATATAAACACTTTGGTAAGCGTTAACTAATTGTTTAAAAGCAAATATCTATAATTTTACACAGAATTGTAACTAATTGGTATAACATTAGGTTGTGTAATATGAAATGTCGTTTTCCGACCACTTGGTCGGCCATATATCCCGACCAAACTAGCGCTCTACAGTTTTCTTTTTTCAAATAAAAAAGTTGTGCTGTAATCTAATAGGCTTGTGCTATCACGGACCGTAAATAAAAAAAGTAAATTTCAAAACATGCAATTTTTATCGGCAAAATTATAAACATCTTTTTGCGGACCGATAAGATACTTTCGCGGCTCGGTACCGGTCCGCGGACCAGCGACTAGGAAACACTGCTCTATCGTTTGGCTCAACCACCTTTAGCTGTTAATAGTGTTCGCTCCCCATTTTACTACGTATTACATATAATTTAAATGCGATAATAAATCTTTTATTTTCCTTCATTTATCCTGAATTTGTGTGTATGTGTGTGTATGCATATCGAATTTAGTTGATGGCGGCAGGTAAGTATCGCGGGCGAATCGGGCGCCATATCAATCCCACCGACGTACCGCCGCAAATAATCTCCATCCATAAATCGAAACGTATGGTTCTTCTTTTGATTTTTTCACCTTGCAAATAGCTTTGTCTCTTTTTATCCATTAAACATATTAATTAAATAAACTTTTCGGAAACATCGACGACTATCTTCACGTTTTTCAATTGTTTTTAGGGTTCCGAAAAAAAATCATAAAGCCCTTATTATAATTTCATCATATCCGTCCTCAATTAATACATAGGAAACATTTTTTTCCCTAATTTCCTGAAGTACTTTCCAAGTGTCATCAGAAAAGGTTCAGAAAATAAAGTTGAGGGTCCTTTTACCACTTTGAACCCCATGTACATAATGTTGAGCTTCAAAGTGCGAATAGCTGGTTTCCTCTCTCTACCCCCCCTCCCCAGTTGAGTCCAAACTGTTGATCCAAAAAATGTTGAGTCTAATTCATTAAGGGAAATGCTGGAAAATGGACATTTTTCGTAAATAGCTCCAAACTCGTACCTTAGAAAGATCTTTTAAAATGGAATTAAGATCCTCTTAACCACTTTTAATTTTTAGTCCTCGTTTTCGAAATATTTAACTTCAAAATTTGTTTCCTATTATAATAGTTCTGGGCTAATTAAACTGAAGCCCTTGTCGAATATAGTTATCTCTTTTTAAATAATTCACTGTTGAGAGATTTACTTTGTGAAATTTCATTTTAAATATTAAAAATATTTCGAGTTTTAATTACTTCGTCAAATTCGCTATACTAGTAATAACCTACTTAACGCGTTTTCAGTCTTAGGTCGTAAGGCTGTAGAGTAAAGCGTTGTGTAGTCAATTTGACGAAGTAATTAAAACTTTAAATATTTTTTATTACTCATGCGGGAGAAGTACTAACTTGGCGCACAGATTTCTGTACGCAAAATAGCTGTTTGCCCACTGTACTTTTTTGCGTGTGGAAAGTAACTTTCCACACGCAAATTGACAATAAAACCCACAAAATTCAAACAAGGAAAGCCGCCTCTTAATTTTTCATTTAATAAATATTTCATAATTATTTCTATAGAAACCACCAACAAAGTAATTTAAACGATAATTAATTTAAAAAAAAAGACGAACACTTAAAAATATTATTTTAAAAAGTAATAAAAATGTCAAAAATAGTGATAATAATAGAAAAAGTATGTGAAATTCGTAATAAAAAATAGTATGTGAAATTCATGCGAGATTATCAATTGCCCCACTCAAGTGAATGAGCGCACTCACTACATTCGTGCGCTCAACTTCGCTTTCGTGAGCAATCGACAATTTCCCGCACTTATTGCACAATTCAATCCATTTTTAGATAAAGAATAAAACAAATTACTTAAATGCACTTTATTGTATTCCAGAAGCTGTGAAAACCCTAATTATTAAGACACCCTAATTTGATGGGGGGTCCAACACGCACTCACTGGTTTTTTTTATATAAATGATTTTACATTTACCATAAAGGTATACGCATTCGAAAAAAATAACTATGTTAAAAAAATTTTAATTTCGGAAACAGTTTTGCCATAAATTTAACTGTCAGTCTTTGGTGTCATTTTTTTTTCAATAATAGAAATTAGGTAATTTCTTTCTGATAACGGCACAAATCACTTACCGAACAGCCAGTAAGATACCTTTTACATTGATTTTACTACTAATGATGGGCATTATCGAATTTTTTTTAATACCTAATCAGATTCTTTAATTATAAATAGTATAAGAATCCTTCTTGTTTAAAAACGTTCGTGCGCGTCCACAAAACTCTATAGAATAGGGTGATGTAGCCACCACAAATTACTACAGAACATAATACCCTATATGTTATGCATACAGAGCTTGTACTTGTTCATGTGCCATATCCTCATATGATGTGTCGTGTATTATAGGTGATTGCTATATGTACCACCTATGTACTTGTCTGTGGTATGCATATTATGTACGCATACACATCAAAATCTACCAGAAAATTTTAATTTTTTTAATTTCAATAATTAATATTCCATTTTAACGTCCGTCAATACGATGTTTTTTGTGAAATTATATAAATTGCTCATTTCAAAGACTATTTTTAAACATTTTTTATTTTGATATCTACTCTTATAATATACGTATTATAATTTTTAACACGAAAAAATGCTGGTTAGAATGTTTTTCCCTAATGGCTCTGTGTTAAAAATTTGATTTTTAATCGTCAATTACTTTACGAAATGATCAATGAAGGCCTTAAAATTTTTGAGGGAAGATAACTATGTAATTCAACTTGTCAATTCTCTAAAATTAAAATTTTTATCTACTATTAAGTCTGACGCACGAACGTCCGTAAGATCCAAGACTGTACAATTTGTTATATAAAATTGACGGACACGCCGGACGAATGGAAACTATAAGGGTTCCGTGTTTATGACTACGGAACCGTAAAAATTGTCCTAAATATATGATCCCAACTCGGGTCCAGCAGTCAGACATGCCTCAAAATTTCTAAATTTTCAACAACCAAGCCCTACAACTCTAATGACAAATGTGCATTCTTGTTTTAATTGTATTTTTGCATAAATCAACAAAGACAAAAAAAATATTATGGAAGAACAACTAGCTAAGCGAACTTTACATACGACATGATTATACAAACTTCTCATTAGACAAACTTGGATAAAGTTTTATCGAAGAAATCTTGGTAAACTTTTCCTTACGTATCGAAAAATTGCATTAAAAAGTTTCGTTTGAACTAGGTCTGGTATAAGTACTATCGCCGTATTCGATAATAGTAGTTCGGATAATATCGATCCACTTCTATTTAAATGAATCGGATATTATTTTTATAGTTATATTTATCTATATCAATTAGATTTACGTAAACAATAACATTTATTTTACCGACTATATTGTATGTAGAGCATGTATTTTTTAAAAGAGAAAATATATACGTATGTATATGTATGTGTATTATTTGGCGGTATTTATTTTGCAATGTTTCGAGTTCTATTTGGAATTTTAAATTAGTTTAAAGTAGAAAAGATAGAGAGGACTTGTTCGCTTCACATCCATTGTCATATGTTTTTATATTGAGCTTGATACTATAATAAAGCAATACAGATTTGAAAATGATTGAAAATGTAATGAAATAAAAGTCCGTTTTTCTACAACGCAACGGTATCGACTTTCACACGTACAACTACATAGTCATGATAAGCATACTGTTTAGTGTACATATTTAAAATTCTTCAAATTTTATTTAAGGTAGTTTTATTAGGATATATATGCATACAGAATTGTGAATTAATATGACTAACATACTAGCCGTGATGGTAACACATCTAGCTGTGAACAAAATAATGATAAAGTAACATTTTTGCGTAGTTTTTTTTTTTTTTACATTATCTGGAATGCTAAACAGTGAATCGTCTTAAAATTGGAGTAGTATGAAATGTAAATGAATCCAACTACAATCTAATTGAAATGAAGTAACGAATTTCGACGTACACTTTTACATCAATTTTCTTTGTTCCCATACAGAAAATAATTCTTTTTTCGTCAGAACAAGTTATAATTAACACATTCTGAATGATAAGTACCTACATAAAATTGAAAAATTTCCCTAAGAAAACTATTTCCCCAAGAGAACTATCTTAAAAGAATTAAGAGAATATTCTGAAAATATGTTTTTAGCAATCTAATCACTTTTTGTATTTGTACCATATTAGCAAATTTCCAGAATGTAATTCAGCTACTACAGCCACTGTCATGACGCGACTTGAGCCTGGGACTATAGAAGAAATTTGTTTTGAGGTCCCTAGAAACCGAAAAAACTATCGAACGAAATGTCCTTAGCTTACGAAATTTGGTGAAAATTTTGGAAGTCCCAAACCATTGGACAAGTTCGTTAGCCAGACACGTCCGATGCCCGGAACATGGTTTTTGTTCGTGGCAAAAATTAGTTTATTGTCAAAATTTCCACGTATTCAAAAATTTTTCCGACACTTTTTTACACCGTTAGAAAGAGGAAGAAAAATTACATAAAATAGGTTTTTAAAACATACTGTGTAAACTGGTTTCCGAGAAAAACGAATTTTTATAAACGGAAATTCACTGTGTTATGCAGGATGCTGCGACAGGGGTATTTTACAAGTATTCGCCGCCATAGTATTCACCAAATAGTCGGCTCTTCGACCAATGCTCGAATACGGTATTTATCGCAAGCCCAGAGTACAGAGGTACAGCAACTATCTCTTTTCTGTAATCCCCAGTGGACATTTCTGTGAACATTCGGCTACTTAGTAGTCAGTCTCTCAATAGCAGCCGATGAGTGTAGATCAGTCACAAGACAATGTTACATCCGCACACGGAGCCGCGTACATGCGTGTGGTGTCATAGATATGTATGGGACAGTACAGCCACCACCATCAAAGTTAACTAACACAAATAGACAATATCGCTCCAATACAAAGTAAACGCAGTGCACGTATATAACATATTTTCTGTCTGTTACTGGTTACACTGGTTCCAGTGTATAGAGATAGATATGTTGTCTCTACTGCTCTGTGGTCGCAAGCTTAATGATTTACAAACTTGTATACTTGTGTATAAAACAAAGCACAGTAGATGTTTATGATACTATCAGCGTGGTAGATAAGGACAAATATATTGTGTAGGAAATAGCAGAATAATACGTGTATATTCCCAACTAACTCCATTATATTTATATTATAATTCCCTGGTTTCTATTTTCATATTTAAGCTTTTCTATTTATTTGTAATTTAATATTTAAATGTACCAATAATATCAAATGTTACGTACTTACTGCTTTATAAAACGCATACATATCTGTTGTCTTCATTTTTTTTACTCCATTTAAATGGAAGAAACAATTCATTTGTCACTGTTTTATAACAGGATTCAATTAAAACTGCATGTTTAAATACGTAATTTTCGGACGAATGCTTCGATAATTCAATAAAGGTATTAAATTAATATAGGCAGTCGGTGGTGTTTTGATGAATGAGTAACTGTCTATATGATACGATTAAACTTAAAATTATTTTGTATTTATTCTTATCTATCAAATATTCAATGTTATTCAGTAGCAACACACAGTATCTATTGTAATTTTATTTTTAAACACAAAAAGAAAACTTTATTAAATTATAAGATACAAAACTTCAAAATTATTAAAGGAAGAAAAAAGTTTGATGGTATAAAGTTGATATTAATTTTTATCGAGAACAGAAAATTACCAATTTTATCAAGAAGTATCGATTTTTCTCTTTTTTTTTGGTGTTCCGAACCAAAATTGGCAAAATGAAACATCGTCCAGCTATCACTGTTCAACATACAATTTTGAAATTTAACACAGGGATAGGTTGTGGTGGCGCAATTATAGATGTGAAATTGAATTTTAATTCTGGGCGTAAATTTCAGGGCGCAGCCTGAAAATTGGGGGGAAAAAATTTCCCAAGAGCATCGTGTAGGATATCAAAAGAAAACTTATTGAAAAACAAATTCAACAATATACAGGGTGGTCCAGAATTATGTACCGTAATTGCTGGAGCTGATAGTATGTTCAAAAATAATGGTACCTTTTCATCTACACTTTTTTCCAAAACTCAATAATAAGGGCGATAAAGCAGAGGGGTAAAATGTAGAGGGGTGGAAGGAAACTAACTTCTTCTTTTAAAAACAATTTTGGGCGCTTTTGATTACTCGATTCATAATCTAGGGGTGCGTATGAAAATTAAGATAATTAAATTTATGGTATCAATTATTCCATCACTTATGATTAGGGGATAATTTTGAAATAGATACTTCTACTTTAAATTACTCGAAAACGGTAATATTTATCGAAATGTAACAAGTATACCTTTTTTGCGTGAAATTGTCTGAGGAATCATATTAGCAAGGATTTTGTTTAAATAATTGCAAGTTAAAAAAGAAAAGACGTGATAACTCACACCTACCACCCAAAATCACCCGTTAGTCATGAGTGGTGGAATAAGTGTTGACATAAATTTAATCCTTCTAACGCAAAATAAGTACCCCTAAAATATCAATCCGTTATTCAAAAGCGTTTGGAAAATATTTAAGAAATAATGGTTTTCGTTTCACCCCTTTACAGAGTTGTATCTCCCTTATTATTGAGTTTTGAAAAAAAGTGTACATGAACAGGTACCATTATTTTTGAACATACTACCAGCTCTAGCAATTACGGTACATAATTCTGGACCACCTTGTATATATAATGTATACCTTTGTGTCCATTTCTTCGTTGGGGAAAAGGGCTTATCGTCAGAAGAATCTCTCAAAAAAATCTTTAAAAAAATTCATGAACATTAAAAATGAGCTGCGATTAAAAATTATTTATCAGGATTGAGTTTTCCTACGTCATTTTCTTAGTACCTACATAAAAAGGAAGGTTATGATGACACACTTTGCTTTAAAATGTTGTTAGTCTATAATTACGTTAGCGTTATATTAAACGTATATTTTTGTGAATTCTTTAAAAATTAGTTTTAGAAATTAAAGAGAATAATAAGGAAGGAATAATCGGTAAATCTACTATTGAAATTCTTGACAGTTTCTGCACACTAATAAGTATAGATTACGTTTATTTCATATTTTTTTAGTGTATCCAGCTAAATATTCAAAGAAACTGACACGCAATTTTAAGTAATTTTTTTTTAAAAATATTATCCGTTAATACATGTTTTATAATAAACGCTTCCAGAAAGCACATACAGAAGGTTGATAGGTACATACATTTAATTCCCTGTAGGTACACTGAGAAAAAAATACAGTAATTTTTACTGAAATTTCTGGTAAAAAATTACTGAGCTCTCTGGTAATGCGGACATAAGTGACAGGCTAAGCAAAAAATACGATAATTTATAGTAAAAATTTTAAATTATCCTATATAGCTCAGTAAAAATTACCGTATTATTTATAAATAAGGCTTTTTTTTATTTATTAATAAATAATTGAATTAAAATAGTTTAAAAGGATATTGATAGAAGGGTAAGCATTAAAATCAAATTATTAATATAGAAAAAAATTTTTGTGGTTTTTTATTATTTGTGGAAAAAAATATATAAATTCTTTATTTGACATAGGTATTACATGATAAAAATTTTTAACAATAAGCACATTACAATAATTTGTATAAAAACATATTTCAATTAACATAAATCAAAACTATACAAAAATTCATGAAACAACAATTTTTTGTTTTAAAAATTTATTATAAAAAAAAAAAACACTATATAAACATCCAGTCACGTTGGTTATTGAACAACTAAATGAACCAGTCCTGGTTAGTTGCAGTCTGAAGTCGTGTTGGTCGTGTTATTGCGCATGCTCGGTGCTACTGCGCATGCTTGTTTTATTTGTTCTCAGTTTATGTGATGCTTGGCTATGCAGTGGTGTGTGACAAATAACAAATGCACAACGACTCAGTAAAAATTATTCATATGTCCAGTATATTTTACAAAAAATTAAGTAAATTTTCCCGGTGTCCACTTGAAATTTTACTACCCCATCGAATTTTACGCAGCTGTATAGGAAAAATTACGCAGCTGTATAGGAAAAATTCTTAAGGTGTACAGGAAAAATTTTCAAATGAATCGTAATAAATAATGTTTGAAACGCATTTTTTATATTTTTGCTTAATAATTTCCTACGGACTAGTCACTTAAGACTCGTTTACCGGAGGCAGCTCAGTAATTTTTACTGGAATTTTTTCTCTGTGTACCTTTCTGATAAGCGTAAATTGGTTATGATACGATCGTTTTGAAATCGAGAATTATAGTGTATTTCAGGAATAAAATTTATTCATCAGGAAAAATATCTAACAAATTATTGCACGGAACACTATTTACGTGATTACAACTTGCACTTGACGAGGTGTTTGTTATTAATTTTGTGATTTTGAAATAATGAACGTCTTAAATGATATTTGATTTAAGAAATTTATGAATAAAATGAAACAAAAACAAAAAAAAAACATCACAAATAATTGTAACGTGCCTCTCTGCGATTATTGATTACTTTCTTTGTTCGATTGTCAAACTTTCTCTATCACCCTATTGTCTTCGTGATTGTGTAAAGAACAAAATTATCTGCTGATGATATTTTTAATTATTTATACTTACTTTTGTATACAAATCATTAGTAAAAGTTTTCCAACCGCATATCAATTATTTATGAATTAAGACGACTTCACTGGAAACATGTTTTTAATGTTTGATAAATTATTTGCTTCCTTTTATTTGAATAAAGAAAATGAATTTAAATTTAACTGTGAAAATTGATTGGTGAGGTCCAGTGGTTTCCAAATTGTGATTTGCAAATCGCCTGCAATCTTATTCACAAAGATTATTTACCTACATTTCATTTTTTTTAGAAAAAAAAGACCCAATAAATATTTTTTGTTGAAAAATTTCAAATTTTTTTATGCAATATATTTTGTTGTTACATAGATTTTATATATCAGAGGTGTTCAGTCTTTTCTGCTATAATTTATTCGATAATTTATTTTTAGATAAATCAGGTGCATAGATCAAATTTTTCCAGGAGAGATCTGATTTAATTTCCGCAAGTAATTTTTCTGTTGCCTTCACAGTTCTTATTTTGTCAAAAATGAAAAATAGTATAAAAATCTATAGGCAGCTTTGTTTATGTTTCTAACATTAAAACACGGTTTTTGAAACTCTTAACAATTTGGTATACCTACATGATGACGCCATCAAGTTTAGTTTTTTTTTTCATTTTTACTCGCAAGTACTCGCTTTTACTTTGACGTTTGTCTTCACATTGTGACGTCATTAAAATAAGCTGTGTTCCACTGCAATTTTTTCATAAGTTTTACAGATTACCTACTTATTACCTTACCTAAAATTACTTAACTGATATCTGTGCAAAATAAAGCTTTTAGAATTTTTTTTTTAAATTTCCAATCAATTACCGTATTATCGTAGAATTTTGAACAGTACTGTATTTATAAATAATCAATATTCATTTTTAATTTAAATTATGAAATTGAATTGTTGTTGATAGTTAATTAAAGAATTCAAAAGACTTCGTGTTACGGTGAATAAAAAAATATAATTAAAGGAACAATTTATTATTTTTTTTTTTTTTTGTTTTAATTAAAGTGGACTGAACTCATTTTACAAAGGGAATAATAATTAGGTTCCAATACGTTTCGCTCAGGTGTCTAGATCAATATTCGTTACTTTTTTCGAGGTCAGTGCACTAGTTGGGAAATTTTTGTCCTTGGTTTAAAAGAAAGTATTTAAGAGGTGAGTATTATGTTAATGAATATCATTATAATAATTGTAGTATCATCAAATTGTAAGTATCTATATTGCTTTAGGGGCTTAATTATACATAGTATTACTGTTGACTTTACAAGAAGTCATATTACAAGAATATCAGTCACATACCTAATAAAATTTCTAAATTGGAACCTGAATCTATATCAAATTTCTTAAGGAACTTAAGTGTGACTTTGATCCTGAGTGTAAAGTTCTTGAGTCAATTCGGGTCAATTAAATATTTAAAATTAGTTTTATATAAAAACGTAAATTAGCAGGTAAAACATTGATTTCATAGCTATAGTGTTTTACACCAAGAGTTCCTAAACTTTGTAGACCCTCGAATCCCGTAATGTACAGATTATTTCCAGCGGCGCCCTTAACACGAACCAATATGAGTCTCATCCCAAATATGGTAGAGTACATTTTATACCACAAAATATGCAGGGCCGGGGAGAGAAATGACGGGCCTCAATAAACCAATTTTTTAAAAAATTGATTTTATTTTTATTTTTTCCGGGTTTGAAATTATGAATCTTATTTTTTCCTTTTTAGCGACACAGCCGTGGCGCTCTTTATGATGCTGGGCTACGCCCACTTTAATGACCCCTGTTTTACATGAATGTGAAATTCATAAAAACGAGTCAGAACGAAATTCTTAAGTTTACATCATAGAAAATGGTGTTCCTCATGTGGGACAAATCCGGTGAAAGGGTAACGCTCGTTACTACTACCATAATGTTCGGTCATGTTAAAAGGTTTCTTTATCCCTAAGTACCTATCATAATTGGAAATCAACAGTACTGTATAATATCCAAGTGTAATAAACACATTTTTATATGCAATAAATAAACGTTTACAATATATTTTATTTTATTATTAATAAAGTAATATAATAACGCAGGGGTGGCCAACCCAGATGATCTTGTGGGCCGCTTTGCGTTCCCATATATTATGTATTTTTTTAATACATTGGTTTTCACTACCTTGGGCATTATAAAATAAATATATTGGGTAACTTCAAAAATGTAAACTTTACCGCATCGATGCAGCATCATGACTTTTCTGATGCGTCTAATACTACATGATGCGCTGCTAATGCTTTCTTGAAATTTGATGAACATTAGATGTTTTTGAATGGAATATTGGCACCATTTAGCCTCTGATTTGGCTACAGATAGACTATAGATAATATAGCAATACAGTTCTTGTATAGGTATATTGTCTTTGAATTTCGACTTGAACTTACTTAAAATTGAAAGTATTGAAATTATTTGAATAAAAAATATTACATACCTATTTTGAGTGCAAGATGTATTCAAATAGTTTAAACAATTTCAATCAAAGGTAAATACGTATACGTTCATCTTTTTCAACAATTTGTTTTTCGGAATTATTCCTGTTGGTGTTAATACCTACATAATATGGCAAGTAGTTATAATTCTACATTATACACATGACATGCATCTTGGACACGCATCACCAAATTTCTTGATGCATTGTTTTAACACATCAAATGCAAAAATGAACTTTTGATTTTTCATTGTGATGCGTCTGATGCGTTTTTGAACTACTGACACTGCCTCATGCAAGCAGTAATGCAGTTTTGAAGTTAGCCATTTTGTATAAGTGTGGTGAATCTCGCGGGCCAAAAAAAATTCAAGGCGGGGCACATGCGGCCCGCGGGCCGCGAGTTAGCCACCCCTGTAATAACGTATATTTATTTAAATTAAACGATAAAGTTTAAAAAGAATAAATACAAAAATTTTGTATTATTTTTCAAAAAAAGTCATGCATACAAACTTTAAGTACAAATAATACAAAGTATGTATGTATGTATGTATTTGTGAACAAAATAACCAACTCATTTAGCCAAGTTTCACTCACCGTTTGAACGAGCCAGGCAAACACTAGGCACTAGGCAGTGAGGCACTTAACAGCAAAAATAAATTATTGATGTGTTTATTATGTAAATTACATATTTCCAATATTTATTTATATTTATATTCATAACTAAGTAAATAAGAAAACATTATGATAGAAAACTTTAACCATTTATCATATCAATCTTTCAAAAAACTTTTTTAACACAAAAAAATTCTGTCGATGCTGTTATTCTCACATTAACCCCGTTCGGTGCTTGTCAGTTCCTCTTATATATTCTTCGACGTGGCGTGGCGCAACCCTAACGCGCTATCCCGTATAAATGTTATATAATGTATATGAATTTTAATGGTGTATATTTTCTTTCACAATATTCTAATATATACATACATACTATATATATATATATATATATATATATATATATATATATATATATATATATATATATATATATATATATATATATTTATATATATATATATATATATATATATATATATATATATATATATATATTGAATTTTCTTTTTTTTACCCCCACAAAAAGGATGAAAGATGAAGGGAAAATTAAAAACTTATTTTCTTTTTTTTAGAAAAGAGTGTAGGTGTACGTTTCGTATGGAAATTTGAATTTAATCGGTTCACAGTGAAAGGAAAAAGTATAATAATGGTCAAGTAAAATAGATAGTGGTTGTTTTTTCATAATGTTTTGATGTGTAGAATTCAAAAATAACAATTAAAAAAGTGTAACGCTAACAATAAGGGAACATTTTGAAAATTGAAAGACTACTCCTTAAAGATTGATTATTATGTACTTGAAAAAAACCTGATAAAGCTAAAAGTTTTCTATTTAACATATCGAAATATATTACTAACGCTCAATTAATCTACTTAATAAATCTCTAACACTGACTGACTGACTGACAGACAACGCACAGCCTAAACCGTTGGGTTTAGAAGGATAAAATGTTGCACAGGAGTTCCCTATGTAATGTAGATGAGCACTAAGAAAGGATTTTTGAAAATTCGTCCCTTAAGTGTGTTAAATAGCAAATGAAAATTTGTATGGAATTCGTCATTTTTGAAGTTAGAGACATATAAAAATATGTTACTGTGGCTATTAAAATTTAATATCTTATTTAATAGATCTTTGAAACTGACTGACAGACAATGCACAGCCTAAACCGTTGGGTTCAGAAGAACGAAAATTAGCACATGACATATGAAAATTGACGTTTAGGCTTCTTTTTATAAATAAACCTCAGTTGTGTAAACGTTTCTGGAAATTTATTCCCTAAGGGGTTAAAACAGGAAATTAAAGTTTGTATGAGAAGTTCGTCATTTTTTAAGTTAGAAACGTGGATATTGATTTAGGCTTTTGAAAAAAAGTGGGTGAGCAGAAAGTGAGTACCTAATAAAAAGATGTTGCCGATGGGAAATCTGATCGGGTATACGGCTAGTAATAAATAATTAACAAAATGAATATTTTTTGTCTGGAATTAAATCAAAAACTTCCCTCTGAAACTGAGAAAAGGCTCTAAAAAAGCACATTTTGATACCCTGTAACTAGTTCGTACTGCATGTCTTCTCAAAATTTGAATTTACCACAGTTTTATAGTACTACCTTTACGTAATACCTGCACCAAATTTAAAAAATATTATTGAACATAAATATGATCAAGTATGACTAATTCTGAAACACCCGGTATAAACGATTTCGAAATTTTTCCCTCACTGGTCGTGTTTTTTCTAATTTTTTGAAAACTTTGGACAACCCTCTATAGAAAATGAAAACGTTCAGGGAATAATTTTTGATGGCAATTGATCCACTATGTATCTTTAAATTTCGTTCAAATTTTTACTTTCGGAGATATCAAGGGTTTAATTTTCTATTTAAATTAAAATAACTCCTAAAGTAATGATCCTAGAAAGACTTTTAAATAAAGAAACTAAAACTGAAAGTACGCTCAAAAAATGACGACACACATTACTCAAAAAATTTACTACATTTAAATTCTTTTTCTGGGAGTATCTTTTAATAAAAAATGCTTTACTGAACTATTTTTGACTGAGACACAGCTTCTTGAAAATTTCCCATTTCCTCTACATTCCCCATTTTCTGTGGAGTCAATTTTTACCATTAAAATTGACTCCACAGAAAAAAATTAATTAATACGTAATAACCCAATCTCAGAAACACGTTCTACTTGTATTATTAATACCCAAATTTACAATAGATTAATAAATATGTATCTAATACTTCCCTACTTTATGGTACATACCTGGTTATAGAACGTCGACAACGCTATTGAATATATATTTTTCGAACAGGTTAAATTATATATTATTGATTAACCTTTGTAACACAATGTTCAAGTATTCCGCAATCTCATACATTATAAATATTTACATAGTAAAATAAGCGTTCGCTTCACGAACATTAATGTGTATAGTAGGTACATGAACGTAAATGTACATTGTACATACAGGGGTTGAACAAAATTAGATTCGATACTATTCGAACTATTTACAATAAATTATAATGATATAACGTAAAAGTCTCTATACCGGAACGCGATCATATGTCCGAACAGTTTTAACATTTATATATTAATGAAGTTATTTCTGAAAGAAACCTCTGATAACAAAAATTATTATTAATAGAATGATTATTTTGCAATTTAAATTCACCTCGCATTTAATATTTCCATACTTAATCAAAGAAATACATATATATTACTTTTCGCTTTAGAGCGAAAGGTAACAGTCCTCAACAAACACATATTTTGCGGTATCTTCACAGAGCGTAAAAACCTACTTTCTACTATGATTGTAGAAAAAATTATTTTAAAAATTTAAGCTTCCCAAGGTTAAACAATTTAAAGAATTGAGCACATATTTTTACTGCGCCGCACATACGGCAATTTCACCCATTTAGCCCGACAAAAATAATTTTTTTTAGTATGAAAAAAACTAAATGTTTTTTTTACTAATTGTTATTTTATTAAATTGCTAAGTTTTCGGGTTCAATGAGGGTAAAAAGATAAGACAAAAAAATAGATAATTAAAATTTAATAAAACAAAATGTACAGATGTAATAAAGTAAGGTATCAGTAAATGTTTTATTAGTCTTCATTACCATCTAATTGGTGTTCGGTATCAGTGTCTTCTGAAAATTTAATTAAATCCTTTTCTCACAATAGTCCTCGTGATTGAATTTAGATCGTCACGACTCCCTGTAAATAAAAGGCCATAATTTAAAAAAGGATTATTTGGGAGAGGTAAAATTTGTTTTATAGTTTACTGGTATACTAAACAAAGAATTGAAATTGCAAACAAAGCGGTACTCGATGGAACTTTTTTGAAAACTCTATGCAAAGTTGTATTATATGGAAAAAAATTTGTAAATAAATCATAATTCTATTTTTTAATGTAATATAGGGTCAAAATATAAAGGACATTAAAAATAATACTATTAATTTGTAGCACGTACCTGAAGCTACAACATCCATTATCAAAATTCAAATAATATTTGGTACAATTCTCAAAAAAAGTCACTATTAAATCTGTTTTAAATTTCAGAACCAATTAAATACACTAGCTGAAACAGAAAAACTTCTACTTGCGGAGCCTTTCAGTTATTGTATCAGCTTCAAACAATAAGTTTATGGGTAAGGGTTAAGTATAAGGGTTATTATAGAATGTGAATTCATAGTTATTTGTGTTAAAAGATCAAAATGATTTTTCGATTTTTGTCGCGCTAAATAAACGAAATTGCCGTATGTGCGCCGGCAAAATCTAGCAAGCATTTCGTTTTTTACGAAAACGAGTTACACGCATATTAATATATTTAATAACTGACAGTACTGATGGGCATATTCACACTATTTTCGGGATCACTATTAAAATTTAGAAACAAAAAAAAATTTTGGTACATTTAATTGTTATTATTTTGTGCAGCCCCAATTATTTATTAGTGTAAGTTCACTTAATAACTTGTGGAATTATAATAGCGACTTAGTTATATATTAGTTTGGTACATACCGATACGATGTAACTGTTAGATACATAGTAATAATATAATAAGATGTAATTTAAAATAACGTGCATTTTATAAGTTTTAGTATATTTTATGTTGATATCGTTATGTTCTTGCGCTACACGGCTGCTACAAAATATGGTGGCAGCGTTGCGATACATATATATAGCATACCACAATGATGATGGTTTCAGTCACCGTACATTATGTACATAACAACGTACATGTGTAATAGTAATAATGTAAACTAACTTATCGGCTATTGACCCAGAATGTGTGTGAGGTAAAGTGAGCAAACACTTTGTCATAGGAGGATAGAGGTACCTATAGCCTAGCCAGGCTAGTGTATACTTACGTGGCACGTTAAATGTGTATGTATGCAAATTTGTGATGAGCCGTGAGCTATATGTAATCAATCTTTCTCCTTTTTTCTTCTAATTAATTTCTTAGTCTCTGATGGGTAATTATCTAGGTATTTGTTCTATCGTGTCTAGAGTATGTCTGTTTGATAACTATGAGTTGAGATGGCGCATCTGAAATTCTACAACTCTTTAATTATTCTCTTTAACAGTAATTATCAAGCGCATTCAACTCGGCATCCAGAGAAACATTAATATGTAGTATTTTCGAGTCGAGATCATCTACACCGTTTATGTATTATAGAGTACCTACCCAGAGTCACATTTACATAAGGACATTAGGGGGCACGTGTTCCAAGATCTTGACATAATAGAAGCGTCTACAATTAATTTGTTGACTCGCAAAATTATTAAGTAACATTTATATGTTTTTGATCGTTAATTGTATTTTTGGAAAAAAATAGGAAAATTTGGAAGGGATGTCCACATGAAATGTGCCCATGGACCTATCAAAGGTGGATCCGGCCCTATACCTACCTTCAATAATGATAATAGTATATGTATTTTTTGAGGGAGCAAAAAATGTTCACTACAAAGTTACTTTAGTATAGATATAAATGACAACAGCACATTATTTTTAATTTGGTAAAAAACGAAAAAAGAGCAGTAACGAAAATCTATGCGCAGTTTCAAATTTTAGTATCTAGCACGGAGTTTTCGGAGCTTTTTAAAAATTTTGTCATGCATGATGACATCTTCAAGTTCAGTTTTTTTTTATTTCAAATTTAGTGTGAACCTTTTATTTTTCCTGTAAAAAATGACCAAGGGCGTTCAGAAAATATGATATTCCGAATCTGATTTAGTGATGAGCAAAATTAGCCTTGGTCTTGCAGTCTTGTCTTGGTCTTGCATTTTTTGCAAGACTATGTATACCAAGAGCAAGACCAAGACCAAGACTAAAGTATGGCTGCAAGACCAATACCAAGACTCAAGTGAGCAAGACCAAGACAAAAGCAAGAAAAAGGCAAGACTCTTGCTAAACTATTTAAATAGTTTGAAAGTATAATTAATACCGTAAAGAGAGAAAATAATTCTGAGTTTAAAAGGAAAAAATTCGCTAATAAGAAAATGCAAGAAAGTGCAAGATTTTTGGCAATACCAAGACCAAGACCAATACCAAGACTGTATTTTGCAAGACCAAAACCGAGACCGAGACTCAAACTGCTCTAGCAAGACCAAGACCAAGATTCTTAATGCAAGAACAAGACTAAAACCGCGACTGCCAAGTCTTGGTCTTGGTCTTGCATTAGCTCATCACTAATTTGATTTTTATGTTATGTTACATCCAGGGCTAGACTTATTTTCAATTTGTAAATTAAAATTCGAGATCAGGCAAAATTCACTCTGTAATCGACCGATCAATTGTGATTGACCGGTTAAACGCCACATTTATCATATTTATATAATTATAGTTTATCAAAACAACAGAATTTAAGTAAATAAAGGCATTTTCCTTACTTGGGAAGCTCTTGTTGACTTGCCGTGCAAATCTTTAGAAACCCCTAACATTAGATAATAGTTCGACTTATATAAGTCTTCCGTTCTTTTTGTTGGTGTAAAAGAATTTGAACAACTTTCAAATTTTGATAAAATACTAATTCTTTTTGACGAAGCTTACAAAAAATACCTGGTACTGACTAGCGGACACTTCTAATTAGGGGATTTCAAAACAAATTTCTATTGTAGTCTGGCGAACTCAAATATCACCAGCATGACGGCCGTTGTAATAGCAGTATTTTCATAGTGGAAATCGACTGGTTAAAATCAATTCTTAGGTATAGATTTCTACGTCTGGCCACACCACTATAACAGAATTTCTGGAAAATAATTAATTTCGGGAACACTTACACAATGGAACATTCTAAATTGAATTCCACAATTAACGAATAATGGATCATATCCCACCGTTTGCGTTTATTCGTTAAATATTGTAAAATTGTAACCAAGGAGAAACCACGATAACTTTATGTGGGTACTTTATGACACATAACACTTGTGCACATAACTTAGAAAGAAGAAAAAAGTATTTTAGTTTTTTTACCCATACATTGGTACGTCTTTGAATGTGTGGGTAACATATAATATGTGAAACGAGTATATTATAAGTAGTTAATAATTAGCATTCAGTTGGTTTTTTTTTTCATTTCTGATTAATATTTGCTATTTTCTTTCTGAAGAGAGTAGTTAAAACTGTTTTCCTATACATACAAATCCACACCTGTATTTTAAATTCATACAAAAAAATTATTGTATATCATGCATGTTTTATCGACCATATTATTTACCTTTAAGGAATGAATATTTTGAGCCTGGTTGGTTGCTAATCAATTAATTTACATACATGAATGCAATTAGTGGCATAATTCTGGAAAAAGTATGTCAAGCCGCGCTTTTATTGCACGGGTGAAGTGCTTTAGAGCATGTTCAAATTAGTGTTCATATTATATTAAATCTATACAATCCCTGCAAACTATTGTATGTTGTGTTTAGCCCTCTTTTTTATCACAGAAAAAACTTTAATAAAGCGCCATTTTTTGTTGACGCTGCAAGTTTGTTCGATAACAATTTCTTTTATTTTTGTGCTTTACAAATAATTTTAAAATTTTTCAAAAATTTTAAGGTGTTATAATTAGCTGACGTACTAAATTAAATAATCAAACTTCTTTTTGAAAATTGTTTTGTAAAAATAGATAAACATAAAAAGAAAATACAGGGCATCGTTGCTTTGTCACTTTTCACAACAAAAATCGTCTAAACACGAGTCGACTTTCGGCCATTACGCCATCCTCAGGTGAAAAACACAACTTGTGTTCTCGCCATCCTCACCTGAGGATGGCGTAATGACCGAAAGTCGACTCGTGTTTAGAAAATTTTTGTTGTGAAAAGTGACAAAGCAACGATCCCATGTTTTTTTAATATGGATTTTCACAAAATAAACCTTTCCAATATTAATTATTTAAAAAAAAAAATTAATTCGAGGCGCAAATGCCATTATCTTGAATTTACATTTTTAAAGCGTACCGAAACCAATACTTGAGCACTTTTCATCCAGTGGACTTGAAATTTAACCTAAGGTAGGGTGGGGTAAAAAACAGACACTGCTCAAGTGAGGTAAAAGAAAGAAAACATATTTATATTAAACTCAACAGTGTTAAATTTGAAAAATAAAAGTATTATAACAAAATACATTAGTATTTTAAGTTGTCTGGGGAAAAAATTTTTTTGGAGAGGGTTTTATAACAACGAAAAATTTTTCCCCAAACCCCTGTTAAAATAAAAATTATTGTACTGCTAATTACCCACGCTGTCTAATTGTTACCCTTCCAATCACGTACATGCAGTTTCCTATTAGTTAGAGATCTGTCTCCACTGACTCCACTGACTCCATTTGCCCTCCACTGTCTTTTCTTTACCTCATTTGGAGACAAGGTTTTATTTTTTTATAGGTTTGTCATTAGCTTAAATGAAAAAATATTCAAAATCTCAAAATACAAACAATTTAACATCATAAAGTATTTTGGTGTGTAAAAATTTAAATATTTTGTACATGAAAAATGAAAAGTTTTGATTTTGTCTGGTTTTTAACCCGGTCTACCCTACTGCTTCTTATAATCTAGCAAAATATACATGATTTTTATGACTAGTTGAAAATTAGAATTTTTATAAGCAAACTAAAGTTTTTAGCGAAAAAACGAAAAATATTCGCTACTAAATCTAATAAACATAACGAAAAAATTTTTGTTGCAGACGCTCATCAAATTAGTGTTTCCGTTTCGCAATGTTTACAAATTGTACTTTCAAAATAATCGCATTTAAACCTTCATTTTATGTATATTTTTTTTTTTTCATACAAAAATTTCTTTTGTATACCTGAATATGTCCAGGATAAACCCTTAAAATCTCAATTTGTTAACTTTTTTAATTTTTACAAAAAAAAGAAAAATTCTCAAAGACAGTATACTTTTGGGGTTTATAGATACTTAAAGGATGAAAAAAATTTTATTAGGATTAAGAACTTTCTATCATATTTATTCCAGATGAAAAATTGGGCGCGGTCGTACAAAAATTTACAATTTTTCTTACAAAGTCCGCTCAAAAACTTATAAAAAATTGGTGATGTTTGTTATATTAAAACATTCTCTAAACTATGTAAAAATCGATACTTGAAAAAATTCTGACAAAAGACTTATACTTTGTTGTAATTTAAATTATTTATGGGAATTTTAGAAAGAAGCAAATTAAATCGATAAATTTTTCAAACAATTTAAAGCAGAAAAACACATTATTTTCCTATCATTGAGAATTTAAATAAAAATAAGAAAATATTGTTAAAATTGAACAACATAATATTTTATTTTGTGTATCTTTTCTTCCATATAAATTTAAATACTACTTACATACAAAAATTTTAATAAAACCAACAAAAAAAACAACGAATCGATGGGTCTACGTACTTCTTATGTACAATCACAGGGTTTGTCTTTAAATTGAACATATATTCCAGACTAATAATACGAGGTGTGTTCAAAAAGTGAGGTGACTTTTCAAATTTCTCGGGCTACGTACATTCGCTTTTCGATTTTTTTACTTTGTTGCGTTAGTACACTTGTCCCGAACATATGTTCACAGTTTCAGCTATATAACATTCTTTGTTCATTTGTGAGAGGCATAAAGGTTAGAAGTGTTTGGTGGTGCTCGGCGATTTTCTGCTGTCAAAAAAATGGATCAAAGGATTTGCATCAAATTTTGTGTGAAAAATGGAATTAAGTGCTTCAAAATACTCGAAATGTTAACGGTGGTATACGGTAAGTCTACTCTGAGTAAAAAAAATGTTTATAAGTATTACAAGCTCTTTCAAAAAGGCCGAGAAGATGTCAATGACGAACGTTGCTCTGAACGCCCCAGCACGTCAAGAACTGATGAAAACGTTGAAAAAGTGAAGAAAATGGTATTAGGAAATCGTCGAATCACCATTAGAGAAGGGAACAACATGAATATTGATGAATAAATAAAAGGTCTTTGATAAAAACATAAAGTCACCTTACTTTTTGAACACACCTCGTATAATGAGACCTCACTATTGGAACATCGACTATGTTTTCGTCAAATAAATAGCTTCTTTACCCGTTTCACCATATAGAACCATCAGTACCTACTGTTTATTCTTAAATATAATTATTATTTATGTTATATTATGCAGAATAAACTGTTTATGTTTCTATTTTCTTCAAAAATGGATAGAATAATGTTTTGTAGGTTTTATTAAATAAAAATTAAAATAGATTGAACCATTGCTAGATAAAATCATGAATTTGATGAAGAGATAAACATTAATATGTCATATTTATAGGCTGATTTTGTTTTTTTTTTTTTTTTTAAATATTAATGTATTACGTATTAGTTACAGTAACTATCAAACTTTTGTTTTATATAATACATAGATATAGTGTCAGTTAATAAACTTTTTATTCAAACCTTTTTAATTATCACAACTAATTTTTATTTGTCTGGATGACTTTATTTATATTGTAGTTTCGTCAATTGTTAGAGCAATTATTTCAACTTATTAAAATTTGTTTTGTAACAACAACTGTTCAGTTTTTCACTGTATACTTTTTGAATTGTTTCCTACATATCAAATTCATTGACAAACCCTATTCATCTACCAATAAATGTTAATATATATACATATCACACATATGTATATTTGTAACAGATAAAAAATAAAAGGAAAAGAGAACCAAATAATAAAATTGTATGAAATAAAAATATCAATATTTTATAAAAATGGACTTTTTATTTGTCTCGAAATGTTGGAAAGGAGAAGACATGAATGAAAATAAAGGATAGCAGCAGACAGCATTTCAATATACTCCACTAAAAAGTGGTTAGAAATTGATTACATTAAAAATATGTCGTCTGATCCATTAGCATATTAGATTTGAACAGAACAGAATTGATATAAAAACGAAAAAACCGAAATTTTTATAACCTATTTGAAACTAGATGAAGTTTTGAACAAAGTACAAAAATTATCGTTGATCAGATCACATTATACATATACTTGTAACATATAATACATTATTTTATTAAGTACCTACATTTTATCGATGTTACAAAGTTTATGTCTTGCAGTAAATGTGGTCCTGTTTACTGAATAAGAGACACTACATGTTCCTCATATCGCTGCCCGCTACATACTTCGGTCAGATATTCCAGAAACTGGTGTTATGTTCTGTCTATGTGTTCATTGGTCTATAACCCATAATATCAATTGCGGCTACAGAAACTTCAAATATTCTAGTAGCCCAGGTGCTAGGTGACATTGAGTATGCACTGAAAGAGATATAGAATTTTACTTTTGATTATTGTTAGGGGGTCTTAGGTGAGTATGAAAACGCATGTCGTCGACCTCTAGGGTGGTCGACAACTTGGAGGGGAAGGGGGAAACTTGCGGAAAAAGCCGATCGAGAGATCGCTTATATATTGCTTATTATTGATCGTAGAGTGATGATTTTTTCTTTAAATTTGTTTGCAATGAAATGATCTAAAATCTATGTTATATGCAAACTTTAAAATTTAAGTATATTGAGTATACAGGGCTAGTCAAAAGTATGAAGAAGTCAAAAATGTCAACGGGAAAGCATTGATAAATGATGAGGACAAAAGTTTCACCATTTGTTACAGCGCATCCGATGATGACCTTCACCTTGACCTCAAAGTCAAGGTTTAAGGTCATATCAAAGTCAATTCCAACCCCCACTTGTGACCCCGGAAATGGAAAGAGCGGAAAATTCGACATCCGAATATGACCTTGATCGTGATCTCAAGGTCAATGATCAGGGTCAATTCAAGGGCAAACCCAAATTCTTAAATTTTACCGTTATTTACTGTTTTCATTTTTTTACACGAAAACTGTTAGATATATCAAAAGTTTGTATATTACATAAATTTTAGATAATTTCATTGCAAACAAACTAAAAAAAAATCATCACTCTGCGATCAATAATAAGCAAGATATAAGCGATTTCCCGATCGGCTTTATCCGCAACTTTCCCCCCTCCCCCCAAGTTGTCGACCACCCTAGAAGTCTACGACATGCGTTTTCATACTCACCTAAGACCCCCTAATAATAATCAAAAGTCAAATTCGATTTTTCTTTCAGTGCATACTCAATGTCACCTAGCACATCGTCTATAGTAGGTACATCCAGAAAATTCTCCCTTAAAATTCAAAAAAATTTATAAAATTGTGTTGATCTCTGTGATGTACAGATCGCCACTGAATTATAAAAATGGAACATTTGATAGAACTCTTTGATAAAACCGTAGGGAAACTAAAGAAAATATGGATGTAATTTGAAATCATAAAATACGTCAAGTTCAGTCAGTTATTTAGGGTATTTCCTCTTCTTGGGAATGCGACCCTTCAACTTTAAGAGTTCCTGTCGGTCTCTTTGATGTTTCGCATCGGTATTAGAGTTTTTTTTTTTGGGGGGGGGGAGGGTATCACTCAATCTTTCTTCCTCTGTACATTTTCAATAATCTTTTTGTAAAAGTTGGGAATATTTTTTAATTTACCCAAAACCACACTTTAAATCAGACAAAACAAATAACACCTACAACGTTCTAGGGAAATATCGACTTCTAGAATCATTCGAATTCGGAGAAAATGAAGAATCACAAAAAAAGAAAAAATACGGAGAGAAGAAAATCAGGTTAATAGAAACATAAACTACATTGTATTGGACAATTATGAACTCATAATAGAAATCTTTAAAAAATTATGATTGTTTTAAATTAAAATAAAGTGGGTACCTACGTACAAAGAAAAAAGAAAAACAATGCATTATTTTTCTATTGTTAGCAAGAAAAGGAATTTATATATAAAATTTTCATTTAGATCTTTCCATATGAATTTTTTATATATAGGAACATTCTAATTACATTATTCGAGGTGTGTAATATATCTGTATATATTTATACATTCAGGCATACATCTATATCAGTGGCGTACGTGGAAAACAATTATTGATTAGCACAAAATGAAAATTA
Source organism: Brachynemurus nebulosus (assembly GCA_035578155.1). Taxonomy (NCBI): domain Eukaryota; kingdom Metazoa; phylum Arthropoda; class Insecta; order Neuroptera; family Myrmeleontidae; genus Brachynemurus; species Brachynemurus nebulosus. The sequence goes on from JAPWDM010000005.1 coordinate 12,926,520, forward strand.
ATTTACATGCGGGAATACTTGTTAGAAATTAGTGCCGGAGGTTAAAAACATTTACACCAATATTGTAGAGATTTTTGTTTGAAATACATGGCACTAAAAATAATACAAACATTACTTACAAAACAAACAATGATTTGGACGATATTACTAGTTAAAAACAATTTGACCGAGTTAATTTTTCAATTTTTTAAATAAAACAACTAGGATATATTTTGTACTTCTTTTTGTTCATTACCTGATATTCGAATTTTTTAATTAACGGACACTTATGTGTCAATACCATAGTATAAATTTTTTTGTATAGGTACCATATCATTCAAATATCGATTCCCAAGATCAACAAAGAAATCGTTTTGAGAACTGACTGTATTTAAAATTTGTGTTAAATGTTATATAATTCTATACATTATCATTACATATGTCCAGTTTTAATGATGAAACAAAAAAAAATTTGATAACTATTTAGAAATTTTATTTTGAAAATCGCCATTTTTCAGCAAATATTCAAATTAGTGAAAACGCGCCATTTCTTGAATATGATGTAACATTTTGTAGCTAGATATGTCGATTTTGATAATTTTCATCGGTGAGGTGAAATTGTGTTTTCTTTTGAATATTTCTATTAGCTTAGATATATAGTAATTATAATCGGCCAGAATTCTAATAAATACTTATGCTTTTACTTTAACATTTTATGAACATAATCAAAGTTTTGAGGTTATAAATATTGACATTGACGTTTAGTTGCTTCAAACTATGACGTCATTATAGTGAGGTGTTTTTCCCGCCTTTTTCTCATTTAAAATTGTAGGGTTCTTTTTTTTAATGATTTTTTACAGAATCTGTCGAAAATAAAAAAAACTCACCCAACTTACATGGAAAAACAATGCTTTTAGAATATTTTTGTAACTTCAGTCCAGTACCCTATTCATGTTACCACTGTTCAATTTACAGTGAACTGAATTATTGATTCGAAACTTCAGTTAGAAAATGTATCGCTTCTATTTTCGTATTGTCCTGTTTAATACTTTTGTTTATTGTATTATCTGTAACGAGCGACAGCCCGCAGTTTTAACTGCATAGAATTATCTGAATTATAGATCAAACTATTTCAAAATTCGATAGAAATTCAAGTGGTTATTTATAGTGATTCTCTTCAAATGCCCAACGACTTTACTCGAATATTCATATTTCAATAGTGTATCTAATTTCCCCATCTTAAGACTTTTCTGTAGATACCCATCCATATCGATATTTATAGGTGTACATAAACTTTTGGACCTAAGAACCCTGAAGGACGAGGTCTCACTTATTCTAATTGCCACACTTTGAGGCAGTTCTATAGATTGATACCTAGTTATAAGAGTACTTAAATGGGGAGCACTTTTAATCTCACGTTCATTTTTTCTAGTATTTCAATAATATTGGAGCAAAATTTGGTTGGTACAAAACCAGCTCTTTATTGTACTTCACTTCGCTCACCAAAGGATTCTAAAGTAGCTTTTCTGAGATAGTCAGTATAGCATATATGATTTCACGGCTTTTCGTAAATATTCAAGACCTTCTTTCGAGCCCTAGTGTGGTGAAGGACAATTTTAAACTTCTGGTACGAGTCGACTTGATACAATTGTAGCGCTACAAATCGTTTGTAGTGCTTTTGGAATTGGAACTTAGTTTGTTTCGTACGATACATACCTTGCAACACAAATAAACCCGTGTACACTGAACGTTGTATCGCATCGACGTTTGTATCAGCACAACATGATACCTTTGTCGCACGGCATGTTTCATGGCTGTGTCCACAGGAAACATGTATTCCAAGCATGTTGCGCTACAGTGTAGCGCTACAATTGTATCAAGTCGACTCATACCTTTAGGTTCATTTTTTCCGGGATCTAAATAATATTTTAGCAAAATTTGGACGTCAAAGTTTTAGCAAGATCAATAATATTTAGCTAAAGAACCACGAGACAGTTATTTTACACCTTATTTGGAACTGTAGAGTGCTACAAGATCTTTGAAATGTAGCCTATATTAGAACATAGGGTATCACCTATCCACAAATGAAAGAATGTTTGAATTCGGTTGGGTAATTTTCGGGCTGTTTCGATTCTTATACAACACTCCATTTTAGCGAATAAAATCTTTTCTTGTATGTTTCAAAAATAATATTTCCAAAATATTAAATATTTCCACAAAAATTAAATATTTTTTCAGTTTTCAGTCTGATATATCCTACAAACATATTCACTCTGTCAAATTATTCAATTATATACTTTATAATCACATGTATGTACGTCAGTGAATAATTGAACGACTGTGACAACTCCCTGAAGTGAACACAGAATTGACGAGTTGAATTATCAAAGTAATTAGGCGACAGACACATCGCTAATTGAAATGTTAAATTGTTATTTATTAAAACACTTTTCCAATAATTTTATCAATTAGAGCACTGATACTGATACACTCAAAAAGTTTTATATCCTTTGATTTTTGAATGTGTAAATATGAAAATTTGTTTATAGGTAAACATGTTTTTCTACTTTTGTACTCATTTTATTAGTCAAGAAGGTTTTAATTTTTATATGTACGCTTCTTTTACGCTTTAAAATTCTTTCGAAAAGTATATTTTATATACAACTTTTTGTAGTATTATACGCAAACTTTACTATCTTACAAAAGTTTTGTGTTTAAAGATATTAAAAATTGCTACCAGTGTCTGGTCATAAAAAAAGAAATAAGTAGTGTTGGCTTAGTCAAATCCGAGCCGTAGAGGTTCACATGCAAACGTTATAACCTTCGGTTTTTCTATCTCATTGGCTGGGGGTACGCTGTTCCCAATGTGAGTTTTTTATTCTACTTCTAATATTCTTCGGAGTTCCCTCACTCCTCGGTGCCAGACTTAAGGCTCTTGTTACGTTCGCCTGGATCCACATTTTGTTCTGATATACATACCGTCCAATTATGAGCATATTTCCTTTGCAAATTAAATTTTCGAGATATTATCATCGCTTGAGGTCAAAGGAGGGTCTCTTGAACGCTTTGTAAAGACACCTCGATCAACGTTCTAGTGTCACGCATTCGTAAGATACACAGATCCATCATGCAGAGATTACATCATTGATCGCCATAACCGCATTAACTAAAATCTTACATATATAAACTATCGAAATTTAAATAGTTCGATTCGATCGATATATTAGTGGCCCAGATACAGTGGAACACAATTGGTGTACAAGCTCTTGAAACTTGATGTAAAAATTTTTAGCAAAAGGAATTTGCTTCAATGTGTACCAGTTTATTTGGCGACACAAAAAAAAAATTAAGATAAGGAAAAACACAAAGAAGAATACTTTTTTTACTTAAGTAAGCTTCGCCGTTTCAATGAACAAACACATAAACTAGTAATGTTCAACCCGTCGCGTCGATTACAGAGCAAACTTTGGTCGATCTCCTATTCTAATTTACAAATTAAAAAGCGGAATATAGTCTAACAGAAAAATCACATTCCTAAAACAAGGCATTTTTTCAGAACGAACATGGCTATTTTTGTAGGAAAAATTAAAATTTCGCAGGTAAATTACCCAAAGTCCACTAATGGATTTAATTCATTTAATTTTTATAACTATTAATTAAATTTGAAAAAATTGAACTTGATAACGTCACCACGTAAACTTGATTTTTTGAAAGTTTCAAAAACCATAATTTTAATATATTAGAAACTTGAAATTTGTACCTTCTCCTGAGTTTTTGATACCGCTTCTTTCATTTTTCACAAAATCGGAATTGTAAAAATTTTGGGAACCCCTGCTTTAGAGTTTAGAATATGCATTTCGAACGACGACTTTAACGTAAATTGTTTTAAATTGTTTGCTGACCGCCATTGATTTTTACACATATTATTATACAGAAGCAGTTCTTCGAATCTGCTAACGATGTTTCGAGATTAACAACAACAGGCGGGCAAGCGTACGAGATTGTTGTGTTGTGTCTTCTCCACGTTCTCTTTTTCTTTCAAATTAATTAATTAAAAATGGTATCCATTTATACAATATTATCCCGACCTAACAGGATAATAATAAAAAGGATAACTACTTGTATCGTACCTATAGTGGATACGTGATTCTATCTCAAAATAGAGATAGTCGCACTATTTATTATTTATGTTTCATTTGTTCGGTCTCTGTTGCACACTCTGGAAGTGGAGTAGGTTTCCTCTTTGTTTAGTGAGTTCTAGTTTTTTTTTTCTTCGTTTTCTTTTTCTTTTACTCTATTCCAATCTAGAATATAATAAATATACTTACATATACGGTATTTTGTAATTGTTTGAGTACACAACTTGAAAAGAATTTTAATTTTTTTCATTTTAAATAAAAATTAATTAAAACTATCAACATAAACATTTTTTTAAACAATTCTAATAGTGTATTATGTAACAAGTGCTATAAGGTGCAGTTTTGCACACAAGCGAAAAAGTTACGCAAATGCCGCATAAAAAATCGTGATTTTGAAGGTTGATATTTCGTAAACTGAGTTTATCTTTATTTTTAGAGTACCATAAAAAAGGAAGACAAAATTTTTTGTTACGTATTGTAACTAAACATTGAAACTAAATATTGTAAATATTGTATGGGACAAAAGTAAGTATTGAAACTAAATATTGTAAAAAAGCCGTCAAGTGCGTGTTTGACACGCATTAAATATAGGTCCTCAGTGATTACTGTTTCTCAATTTTCGGGATAAAGTATATAAAGCATTTAAGTACATTTTTACGTTTTATTAAAGAAATATATGAGTATGTTTGACCATAGACATTAAAAATGAAAGGAACAGTAATTTATACTACGTAGGAAAGATAATACGTACACGTTAAAAAGAGACAAATATTATAAATAGCATGTAAAATGCCAATATATATTTCTTTTTCTAGGATATCCCAAATTTTAAAATTAAAATTGAGGCATAGTCAGCCATGTTTGCATTAAAAAATTTGAAAAAATAATGTATAAATTGTCACTATTTTCACTTTTTAAATTATGTTTTTTGTTATATTTTTTTAAAGAAAATATTATGGCAACAAATTTTGCAACTACAAAATATCAAATCAAAAGATAGAAACTATATTTTCTAATTCAACAAAAATTGGAAAATAAATTTTTTAAACACTTTTTTATTAAAATAATGATAATGATAATAATAATACGTTGAACTCTATTAAATAAATATAATTAAACTCAATTTAAATAAAAAATAATAACAAATATTATGTTTTTTAATAATCACGAAAAATAATAAATTGCATTAAAATCAACAATGTATAACAATTGCAAGAATCGATTCAAAACCTGTAATATAACATGCATAGGTAAATTAATAACACTTTAAGATAAGCATACAATATGACGATACATGACCGTCTGTGACTAACAATAAGGCGAATACGTTGTGTGGACACACACACACATACTTAAAAAGCAGTGTACGTGAGTAAACGAGGACTCTCCCCTCATTTAATGTCGATGTCGCACTTCTTGGAGTGTGCGACAAGTGGATTTCTGCTGTATGCGCTACTGATGTTTCAAGAATAGCAAGAATTTGAACGAAATTATAATAGGTCCGAAGATTGACGAATGTCTTCGGACCTATAATATTGTATGGAACAAAATATGTGTTGTTCAGTGTTATTGATAAATCGATTTATTAACAAATTTTGTTCAGTATTATTGTACTAAGCATAGCTCAGTAATAAATTGTTCAATACATAGTTATTATTAATCACCTTCTGCATGTGTAGTTAATGTTCTCCGTACACAGCTAAATTCGTAGAATTAAATTTTTTTATTATTTGTAATTAAAATCAATTAAATGGCCTATCAACAAATAATGTTACGTTAATATCTTTCATTATATATAATACATAATTATATTATACGATTTTTTTTTCTTTTGTTACAGGTGAGTTTCATTTAAAATTTCCATCCACGGGTTTCGTTTTTGTAAATCATCATCAACCAATTTTGTTCGCTACATGACATTATCTCATCATATTAATTTATTAATCATCAGGTACAGTATAAACACAATTTTTACCGATACATGTTGACTAGAAACCATCTAATCAGCGAATACTATCTCACCATCTTTTACTGCAAGTGACTCGGGCTCTTTTACCACTCCTTTCCCCTCTAAATCATCGCACTTGAACCCAATTCTCACACAAATAGAAAATAATAAGCTAAAATCCATTAGTTATTTTACACGCGAGGTAAACTCAAAAAATTGTAGTTTCCAAAAAAGATTTTCAAGATTTTTTTTTCAGCACCCTAAAAAATCGTAATTTTTACATTCCATTATTTTAGTTTTCCTCAAAACTAATCAAATTGGAGGGAAAAATAATTGAAAAAAAAATACAGATTCCTTTGACCTGCGTGCTACCTACAATTAAAACGTTTTATAAAATTCCCAAACAATTATATTATCAGAAAAAATACATACATATATATACGTATAATTGCTGCTTACTTGTTTTCTCACTTATTCTAATGAATATCAATTTACCACATTCGAAGAGAGACAAGAATTGGTCAGTTCAATATATTGTTGTATTGTAATCGATAAATAATTTAACAAAAAAAATTAATTAAAAGTAAATTATTAATTGTAATTTATCATTAAAAAATCATTTGTGAGAAACAGAAGCTTCATGACGGATACGTTATGGACAGTTTTAACATTTTTTTTTTTAAATTTTTTAAATTAATTATTTTTGTGTCTGTTGATTAAAAACGTTTATTTTTACTATGGACCATATACCATGTGAGTTTTTTGAGAGTTGCCATTTCAATTACAACCAAATTTTTATGATAGGAATGGTACTGGAAATGGTTCTTTTCTTGGATGTAATGGAAATGTAAGCAAGAAAAACGCTATCGGTTGAAGTTGCCTCAAGTACATATGCATATTTTTACCGCCTAACTGATAAATTAAAGAAAAATTTAAAAATTACACTTGGATAAAAAAATTTTTTTGCTTATTTATGTTGTTAATTAATGCATTAGATCAGTTTTATCGAAAAATTAATATATAGTCCCATTTAAAAATCTATAAGTTTGTATCATAACTCGAAAACTATAAGAGCTATAAAGCTCCCGACTATAGCAATCGGTTGCCCCCGTCGATATCTGCAACTCTTATTTGAACAATTTTTCGATTAAATCAACGGTTTGGCTGTAATAAAAATGGCAACTCTCGAAAAACTCACACAGTATATGGATATGGAACTTATATGGGAAGAACTGACAAAATTGGTCAGGAAAATGGCAGTAATTAATTTCTTTTTTTACCACTCGTGACGTTAATATTCCTCATCAACTGATGTGATTATAGCGAATATAGTAAGATAAAACGGAGAATGTAAATACAGTACTTATTCTCAAATGGAAACACGTCAGGACTGGGGAAGTGGGTGTTTCCATTTGAGAATCAGCAATGTCGGTTGATAATATTTAATAATAAGGAAATACATAGAAATTACATATGCATGAAATAAACTCTTATAGTTTAAATTACTTTATACGGCGAATATCCAATGGTACTGACTCCGATTTTACACAGTGACGTCAGCGAATTACATAATATACAATGTAAATGATGCGACACAGAATAAAAATTGTTAAGTTCATTTTAAAAACGATCGAAGAACCCACTTTATAACTGAGTTGAACATTGAAAACCTTGTGTACCGCTTTGGTACACAAGGAACACTAATGCCCTCTTATTTTTAGACGCTTTTTTTGCTCTATGCTTTTTTGAATACATTGAGTTTCGTCACCTTTATCTAGACACCATGATTTTTACAATAAAAATGAATCAATTAAAAAAATTTGATTCTAAATATATTTTTAAGAGAGCGATTTTCGAAAGGGTAGATGGCCAGAATTATTCACACAGAATTTTTTTTGCATAATTTTATGATATCCTAGGTTTCTAAAGATAAAATTTTGATTTTTAATATGGTTAGGTAGATATTGACTCATAGATTTACCGGAAAACTGCGAATTTTTTCGGACAGTGTTGTAGTTGCTGAAAAGAAAAATTTAAATAACAAGGAGAAACACAAGCAAATTTGAATAAGATTTTGGTCTGTTTTTTGTTTATTGTACGGAACCCTTATTGTGCGAGCCCGACTCGCTCTTGACCGATTTTTAATTCTGAATTTAAAAATATGAGTGGTGATAACTGACCACGGAACCGTATCGTAGCCATTTCGACATGCTCTTGATCGGTTTTGGTTATAATAAGACGGTTAAAAAATACTAACCGTATTACAAGTAGGTATAGTTAATTATTTAATTAACCTTTAACCGGTAAGGTGATGTCTGTGACTCGTATATAAATATGTTCCTTCAGTTTTCTTCCTCCCTGCTTGTTTTTGTTAATTGAACGTTTGTGTATTCCTTTATGGTTTAGGGCAAATTTTACCCTGCTGGCGTAAGGGGAGTGTTTGATACATGCATATACGTGTGGTCTCCAGTTTTGGCTATCTATGTTACCAGCCCGCGGTATGTTAATTTGTTGATGTCTCTCAGACATCACTTTATCGTGAGTATTATAAAAATCCACCTTACCGGTTAAGGGTTAATACTACTGATTTTTTTATTTATATTCTCTACGAATTTTTTTGCTAAATTATTTAACCGAAAAAGTAAATTGGCACTGACAGTATTGATACCTGTATTTAAAAAACATTGTTTACCTAACTCATTCTGTTTACTAATGTTTACACTGTAAACAAACCCCAGTCAATAATTAGAGTTCATTTCAAATGGATTGACCAGTGTTACTATTGAATTTACATAAACAGTCAAATTATTTGAAATGTAACTCTAAGTATTTTCAGTTTAAGCTACATACAAAGAAAAATGACCACATTTTGTACCCATCTGAATTTTATCGGCTTTGTTTAGGGAACACAAAGTAAAAAAGTGGGAAGGAGTTTAGCTACACGTACAGATGTGGTACTGTTGGACTCAGCTCGTGGTCGTGACTTTTGACCTTGACCTATGATCCATAGTCAAGATAGATCAAATAGAGCAACATTCCTGACTTTCGCTCAAATTGGTTCGTGTGAAAGAAACTTTAAATTTTGTCCAACTATTTGCTTTTGACTTAATTGCCTTTGTTTTGCTAGATTCTTTTACCTATATACCCACTCAAATCGATTTCTATATCGAACACGTATTTCCGTAAGTTGATTGAAAATCAATATCTAAGTATTTTTATTTAAAATTATTTCTAATCTAATTTTCTAGATGTCTCTTACATATTTCCTTGTAGTCTTTTTATTTTTGTATACGGATCTCTTGGGTAATTTTCATCCGAACGAAGTCGCATATATCGTCTCTCTGTTCTGTAATTCGTTTGTTCTTATGTGTTTCACTTAGTTATTTATTTTTTGTTCTCGAAAATCTACCGCAATCATCAACCCCACACCCTAATGTCCCATTCCAAGTTATGAAATGTTTCATCATTGTCATTTTTTATGCCCTTAGAGAAAATTCACTATAAAAGAATTGTATTGAGAGTAGGCAGTGTAAGTAAAAGCGTACCGTAAATGGGCATGAATCGACACGAAGTCAGATTTCACATGGAATTGTTTAGTATTTCTTTTACGAGTTCACTACATCGTATCGTAATTGAGAGTTGCTATGCCTTTAGGAAATTTTTCTCACAGGAATTGGAGATTTTTCTGGGATAAAAAGTAGCACTTAACCATCTGTGTTTCGAAAGTTATCTCTTTTCAAAGTTTTAAGTTTTAAGCAAGAAAAAAAAAACTCACTTTCACATTTATAGTATTAGTGAAGATTTATATCAGCATGGTTATTTTATAATAAGTAGTACTCGAAAATGTTTCTAGTATGGTAAATTGGGTTCAAAAGCGACGATAAATAGGTGACTTAAAATTATCAGTAATATTGACTGATCGTTGAACTGAAATAAAATTTGAAATTTTTTTCTATTTATATTTTATACCTTCGAAAAACAGAATAATGTTTCATAATTTTGTGTAGAATTATCTAATGTTTACAAAGTATAGAGATATTATACTAAATGTGTTCATAAAAATCTGGAATAACTATACAACTGTAAAAGTGTTTTTTTTCTATGTCCCAATACATCCTTCATCCGTCTTTAAACACTCCCAAATTCATCCTTTGATACTTAAGGCACTGCTCTTATAATCCCGGGTACTATTTCGACTCAGCCCTTTTCCGTTCCTATTTACCTCCAACATAACCCAAATTTCAAGTCCTCAGAATTTTTTCTCTTCTCTAATTCGATTAAGCAACAATTTACGTATAAGAACACCAAAATAAATTAAGTTGCAAAATAAATTGTTTTTAGATAGAGTTTTAAAAGACAAAAATTACTGAAAACATCAATTTATTTTTTAATATTTTCTTTCCAACTTTATGTTTAGTTGCTATTGCTACCCCAAAAAAATAATTATTATTCTATTATAGTTTAAGAAAGATATATGTTCGTTTTTACATCTAGTATTTCATGAATAATTTTTTTTTTCGATTTGTCCTAATTCACTCCAATTTACGGTATAGCAAGTAGGAAACTTATGTATGAGATACGAGAATCGAGCGCACATCTCCATGTAAGCTATACGTAGAATTATTTTAAAAAAAGAGAATAAAGAAATTGAAACAAAATATATTATGACATATATTTATTTCTGAAAAAAAAATCGACGGTAATATGATATTACTTTGGTGGGGGATATACGAAAGTGGGGGAAATAACAAAGAATATTTATATTAAGCGAACGGAAACAGAATCAACTATCATCTGTGTGTGTTATAATACGTAAGCTCTTCTGTATATAAATGTAAAGTCGATATAACAACATGTTTTTATTAAAAATACATATAAAAGCTTCCTCTTACCCGTGACATGTTTGCAATTTTGTGCTTCAAATGCTTCTTATCTTAAATTTTGATGCTTTTAACACGTTAATGGCCATGGACGCTATACAGCGTCAAGTGAAATCTTACTAACTTGCGATACTGTGCTTGTATTAGTTGTTTAGTTGTCAAAATAGTGTCATATAGATTATGACCTTCAACATGTTAATATTATTAACGCCAGAATTTGCTTTTTAAATTTTTGCAATTGACAATATAACCACAGTATAAATAAAAGATTATTACCATAGGCAGTAGCGAAACGCACTTTCTTTCTATCCTTTTTGGATATAAGTACAAACAATTATGTATGTCCTTTTTTACTTATGTGATTGTATGTGTTTGTATGTACATGTGAGATTGAGGGTTGATAATGGTCATGTTAAATTATATGAACAACTAAAAGCAACTTTCTTCAAAATGAATTGAGCAAACGCGAAATTGATGACAGTATTCAACACGAGAATTTAGATCGTCACGACCTATTAGCACCAACCACTGTCGAAATCGAAAATATTAACTGAATTATTATAAAATATTAATAATTATTTATTATTTAACTATTTTTCAAATTATAATAATACTTACAAATTTGCATCAAACGGCACTCAGAAAAAACATAAATTGAAATTTTGTTTTGAATCATTTAAACAAAATTTAGCAGCACAAGAATTATCACCAGACATTTTAAGCAACCATAATAATTAAAAAATACATATCAGAAATATCTTACAGATCACAAAACACACTAAAATTACAAAGAAATATATAAAAATAACTGATGACAAGCTTTAAATAAAAAAAATTTAATGACAGTTAAAATTCCACTGCCATCGTTGTTAAAAATTTTAAAAAAGTCAGTGAAACTTAAACAAAATTAAATAATTTACAGCATAATTATCAACTGTAAATTTTCACAAAATAATTTGACCTGCAAATTTATTTTTTTAAATTAAATTTACTTTAGTGATGATATTTTCACTGTATTAGTATGCATAATGTTATGCATTATTTAGGTACATAACATGGTTAACCCTTTGGAATTTTTGAATTCCAAATGACACTCTTACGTCATCTCGTTTCGTAACTGTTTGTGAAACAAACTATTATTTAAACTGTGATATAAGTATGGAAAATGCTGACTACCTTTTTTTTTAGTGTCAGATCAATCACTAGAAAAAAATCAAAATATAAGCTGTGCGCGCGCACATAATATTAAACATAGCGCACGTGGAAAATATTCACGCGCACGCGAAAATTTTTTTTTCGTGCAGAAAATAAAATTGCACCTACATATGAAATTCATATAAAAAATAAAATGAAAGAAAATTGAATCAAATGCAATTTTAGATTTAAAAAAGCCGCCAACTGTAGTACCTATTTGTGTATAGGTACAGATGGCAGTATAAATTTTCTTAATTTTCATTTGAATGAAAAGGGAAAGCCACAGTAATCAGGTAAATTCTGTCTTCACGAACTAATGATTTGACTCGATTTTAGAGTAGTTTTTTCTTTGTGTTCCGTTGAAATGTATGTAGTACAAATGATTTGCTTGCTGTAAGATCGAGTCAATGCGAAGTAGGTACAAAATTTAGCTAAATATTAATGTAATTCTCTATTGGATTTTTTTTTTATTATATGCGCTTTTTTAATTGCCGCGCACATTTTTTTTTCTTTTGGAAGAAACTGCACGCACAGGTCACAAAAAATTAGAGGGAACTCTGGACATAGGCAATAACCAGTAGACGTATAAAATAACTTTTGAGAAAAGTTTGAGGTTTACACGCTTGGTGTAAAACACATCAAATTAACTTTTTAATTCAGAATTGCAAAGCAATATTTTCCTGGCGCTTCAATTAATTTTATGATAACGTAATTGATTGTTGGTCTTACGTCGACTGTACTCTATAAAAAACGTTTTAAATAATGTACATGCATAGTCAGGGCGTAAAACTCGAAATACGTATATAAACTACATCTGGAATTAATTTTTTATTAAGTTTATTTCGGTCCAAATCTCTTAATGATAACTTATGAAACCTTAACGACTTACAAAACAGAGCGTCGTTGAATAGTTCACCGTTCAATTTAAATGAAAAATTTTATTTAAAAAAAATAAAAACCATTGTTTATATAACCATAAATTTTCGATGTTTTTAAAATGTATTTGGAAAAATAATATAGAGGTAAGTGGGAAACTTTTTTTTGGAGATCCGTTGATTGAACAAAAGTGATTATTTTTCCATTTTTAATTTCAAATATTATCGAGTGCTTGTAAGACATTACTACGTATGACAAACTTTTGTTTGCATTTCAACACACGCAGTATTGATATATTCACTTATCGTTCAGTTAAACTGAAACTTTAAGCACTCGACTGCCTTGGTTAACATGACCAAAAACCACTTATATAAATTAAAAATAAAACGAACGATAAAATGAACGATAAGTGAACATATCAATACTGCGTGTGTTGAAATGCAAACAAAAGTTTGTCATACGTAGTAATGTCTCACAAGCACTCGATAATATTTGAAATTAAAATTGTAACTGTTTCTCGAATCAGAGAGAGTACTAATACACATAGGTGATTGAATGGGTGTCCGGCTCGGACGCCTGTCGAGCATATAGGATCGTTGGTGTAGTGGTTAGCACGCCTGGTTAGTTACCAGGAGATCCTGGGTTCGATTCCCGGCCGATCCGAATAATTTTTTCAATCACTTTGTGATTTTTCCATGTTTAAAATTTCTATAGTAAAGAGAATTCAATAAACTATCTTTTGCCTAAGATACCAACTAAAAATATTGATTTTCTTTTGAGTTACCGCGCTTTGACCGACCATGTGCAAAATGGCCAAAATTGAAAATCGTGGGGTAAAGTGGGAAACTTTAAAAAACTGTACAAACTCAACGCAAATCTTGTAGCAAAGTTATTATATTTATATTTCAAGGCAAAAAAGGTTAAAAGAATACAGAATGCATAGTAAATATAGAAAAAAAAAACAATTTTTGCTGAAAAAAAATCCAAAAATGACTTAATTAATTTTCGAGCTTCGATGCGTTTATTTGCCAAAAGTTTTTCAGCTACTTCTTGCAACTTGATTTAGATTTGCGAATTGTTAAAAAATCTTGTTTTCACGCCGTGCATACGATATTTTATATTCCGGTAACCGAAAAAACCGAGATGAAGTCGAAATTTTGAGGTTAGAGGGACATAATACATTCACAACACTCTTTTAAATCATAAACAATGAATCGACAACATTTGAATGCAAAACGACGCCTCAATAGTGATTTTTGACATTTCCCACTTTACCCCAACACCACATTTTTTAAAAATGTAAGCGTCATTTTTTTACAATGTATAAATTACACGAAACGCTTATGCATTATTAAAATCAAGACTACAAAGAATACTTTGAGTGTACTTACAATCTTTTTATCTCTAAAACGAGTGAAAAAAACGATATTGAAACGATGGGAAACGGAATCTACGATTCGCTTCAAAATTTTGACAAGTGTCAAAGAGCATGTGAACACATATGCATGTGTGGGTATACCATAAAGATTAGTTTGTGCGCTACTAACAGATGTCAGTAGCGCATGACATCTGTACTTTGACAGTTTACCCGAAAAGTGCCATTTCCCAATTTTACCCCATTTCCCACTTTACCCCACTTACCTCTATATAATTAAATTTAGTTTTTGATTCATTAACATATTAAAAATTAAAATTTCATATTGTCAATTATTTTAATTAAATTTTCATGAAAATTGAAAAGTTTTATATTAATCAAAAGTGGTTGTGTACAAAGATGGAATTATAATAATATAACGTATCAAAAGTTAGGTAGTTGTGTTTCGAAAATTGGGTTAGGTTATTACGTATTATTTTAATTTTAAATTAATTTGTAATGTAAACAATTTATTGTATGGTTAAAATAGTAGGAGTATAATAAAATAGTTTTAATGAATGTAAAATCCAGCGGGTAAGAATTTTCGGGAGAATTGAAACAGATCTAAAACTTTGCCTGTAGATAAAGGATGATTACCAAATAAGAGAAAAAGTTAAGTTGGTGCCAAAAATGATTTAATTTTTAGCGGTTAAACACCACTCCACAGCAAAATGGAAATCTTAAATTTTAAAATTGATAAAATTTTATTTATGTATATTACAGAGTTCTAGTACACTTCAGAACGATTTCTTTGTTCAGAATGTAAAAATTTCTTTTTTCTCTTGAAATCAAAAAAATAATTTTTTTTGCATCAGAGAAAATATTTTTTTTTTTGATTCAAAGAAATTTTTAAACTTTGCACAAAGAAATCGTTTTGAGAGTGTATTTTTTGTATCGATATATCTTTAAAGGGTCAAATCATTCTTAACGAAAAAATTAACGAAATTTTGTCTACATAATAATAAAAAGAGATAAAGCAACATTCATAATTTTTGCAACTACATATTTTTATGGAGTTCTTTTATTAATAGGAAGTATTCAACTAAATTTGTATAACTATATTCTGCATTTTTAAAAACAATGTCGAAAATTGTTAGAAAAAATTAATTTAATATTTGTTCTCAAAATTTGCGGAAAAACGCTCATTAGCTGGCAGTTCCGTCACATTCTTTAAATGAAAATTTTCAACAGATATTTTGTAACTAAATATTAGAGAATGTGACGTCACAGCCCATTTCTGATAACGTGATTAATAACTAAAAACTAATATTTTTTAAAATATTAATAAGGATGAATTGGCGTAATAAATTGCTGCTTTTTATTATAAATTTTCACTAAAAATTGTTTGAATCATTTTCTTTGATATCTCATTAGAGCCTGTTTTTTAAACCAAAAAGTTAATACCGAAAAAAATTAGTTTTGTGTGTCATACTCATTTAAATGCACATATTTACATTTAAATGTATTAAAAACCGCATTTGTTTACAGCGGACATCCAATGGTACGTACTCCGATTTTACGTAGTGACGTCAGCGATTTAGTGGGAATCTCCTCTCACAGATATGTTGTTGTTTGTCTGTGTTGGTGAAAATTTATGTACCAAGCCAGAGTCAGGGCCGTAGGTAATATTGTCTGGGGGTTTCGTAGCCTTTAAAAATTTTAAAATTTCACTGCAGATATATATGCACATATTCTGTATACGTAATATGCAAAATGCAAATGCAAAATGAGTAACGTAAAATTCTAGAATATTCTAATCGTCAACTAGCAGAGATATCAAAAAACAGACTTCACCGTTGAATTGGTGAATTAAAAATGAGATTAAACAGCGCAGTTTGACAAAAATTCTAGAATGTTCTATTTGTCAACTAGCAAAGATATTGAAAAATCAATTGTACCATTTAATTGTCTATTGAAAAAGAGGTCAAATTACACATTTTGACAAATGTTCTGGAATATTCTATTCGTCAACTAGCAAAGATATTCAAAAACAGACGTCACCATTGAATTGGCTACCAAAAAAGAGACCAATTAACACATTTTGAGAAATGTTCTAGAATATTCTATTTGTCAACTAACAAAGATATTGGAAAATCTACTGCATCACTTAACTGTCCAACCGAAATTAAACTAATGTAAACCAAATGTCCCATTTTGACAAACAATTTGTGCTATTTGACAAATAGAATATTCTAGAACATTTATCAAAATGTGCTATTCCGTCTTTTATTCGATGACCAATTAAATGGTGCAATCGATTTTTCGATATCTTTGTTAATTGACGAATAGAACATTCTAGAATTTTTGTCAAAATGCGCTGCTTAATCTAATTTTTAGTGCCCAATTCAATAGTAAAGTTTATTTTTTGGTATCTTTGCTAGTTCACGAGTAGAATATTCTAGAATTTTTGTCAGCTTCCACTATTTGGCGTCTTTTACGCTGATGAATGCGATAGTGAAATTGATTTTTCAACAGTTTTCTAAAAGTCGTCACTCATATTCATTAGTATAACATTCGATTTCCTTTGTCTACACAACCGAATTTTAGGTGTAAATTGTCTCTTAAGATTATATTGTTTTAAATAAGTTCAGATAAATAATGTTTACCAACCCCCGAAACAAAAGTTTACCGACGCCCCTGATCTTCCGATTTTACGTACTTCCCCTTAAATTTGCACCGACCACTACGTAAAATTGGATTTGTGGTGTATTTAATTTTTATTTTTTTTTTTACTACCAGTATTTTGTTTTAATCAGTAATCAGAATAATTACTAACCACAATAACCAATCGATTACATGTCAATAGTTATTTTCATTGTCAGTTCAAATTAAAAATGATAAGTTGATAACTATCAATTTTTATTAGGTAGGTACAATTATTATGCCATGGTATTTTTTAAACTGATCTAGCTCGGACAAACGTGTTGTACTATGTCAAATTAATTCGAAATATAATTTTATTTGTTTTGATTGAAGCTTAAATAAATTACACATTTTGTTTCTAATGTCAATTTCTTTTTCATAGCAACCTCCCGAAGAACACGATTAATTGGTTCCGTGTTCTTTGAGACCGTGTTGTTCGAGACCACCAAAGATAGGCATTTTCTATTACAAGTGTGAAAATAAAAAAATATAAAAAAATTTCAAAGAAATAACGCAGCGACATTTGAATTACATACTTACATACACATGTAAGTATGTAATTCAAAGTAAAGTGCGTATTTATTTCGATTAAAATAGAATGTAATTGAACATTCGTTAGCTCTGAAGTCGGTCTATCATAAAAATTTATTGAAAACTTAGATCGTAAATATCTCGTAAACGGTGCATCGTAGCTCAAAAATAACGAAATTTTTGAACGCTTAAGTGAAGCAAGTTGTGGGTACTCGAAACATACTGCGACTGTTAAAACCTACTTTTCGTTATCGAAAATTATCGATACCGCGTAACTTATCATAGACTGGTTATAACTGGAAAATTTAGGCTATGTTAGTCCCATTGATTTAGTCACCAATAGAATATTTTCGAAAAAATTAGTTTTCGATACTTTTCGTAAACGTAAACTTTTGATCGTAAATATCTCGTAAACGGTGCGTCGTAGCTCAAAAATAGCGAAACTTTTGAAGGCTTAAGCGAGGCAAGTTGTGGGTATTCCGAACATATTGGGACTGTCAAAACCTACTTTTCGTTATCGAAAATTATCGATGTCGAAAGTAACGACATTTTCAAAATTTAAATATGTAAATTTCTACATATTCGTTATCACTTCTATTATAGAATTTTCGCATTTTGTCTCGCATATCTCGATGTTATCATTTGTTTGATAAGGGTGGAACCCCCACCCTTAGGTACAGAAGGTGAAGCCCGCGGTATGGTGCAAGGGGCAAAGCCCCTTTCGGGGGCCCAAGGGAGGAGTGAATTATTAATTTTATGTACAGTTCTTTAAGGACACTCAATGGGAAGTTGACAGTGTGGGTAGACCTATCCCCCAAATTTTTATTCTCGACTGTTTAAAGGTATTTTTTCTCCTAAGAGAGTTTTTACCTAAAATTCTTCAGTTTAGTAAACGTAATTTTCAGACCTCAAAGCAAATTTCTGTCACAATCACAGGTTTATGTCTGTACTAACTAAATATTCATAATGGAACCAATTAATATTCATATTTATTCTTCGAAGTGACAAAAAGAAAAATTGTCCAATTTTATAATTCATTATCAGCAATTAATCTCATATTTTTTGATTTCACAATATTCAAATCATATATCATCATTGAAACACACAAGTTGTTTTGCTGCTTCGATGAATATTGATGAAAATGAAAAATAAAAAAAAAAAATAGATGGATGACCTTTTCAAAAGACAATTGCCAACAATTTTTTGACATTTATCGATAATCAATCACAATCAATCACATACAATCTAACCAACAGCAAGTGTATTTCCTTAACGAAAACAAAAATTGAAGGACAAAAATTTTCCTATTTAAGTCATACAGAGAAAAAAGATCAAAGTGGCCGGTCTAGCCGCTGGCTAAATACGGTAGCAATTATACATGCAACATTACGTCTTTTATAATTTAACCATTTTGTTTATTTTATTTTAATAAAATGAACAAATTAAATTGTTTAAGCATTCTTACAAAATTAATATGTTAATATTGTTAAGGTGTTAATTAGTTAGAATAATAGAACCTTGAATTTTAATTGAGAATTTCAAGTTCAACGTGCCGCCACCAAATTAAATTCGAAATTGAACGTTAATTTACTTACGTTACATGTAAATTAACTGACTCGCGCCCAAGGTAAAAATATTATATTTTATTATTATTATTATTATTGAAATGGTATTCATGTTGAATTGTAACGTAACCCAGTGCTCAACAAACTTTTTTCACCGTGGAACACAAGTTCTAAAATTTGTACGAAACAACGAAATTTAAATAGCATTTTCTGACCGCTTGGTCGACCATGTAATTCCGATAAGTATCGACACTTTTTTAAGCATTACAGAAATGTTTAAAAGTAATACTTGCATTTTATTGGGTCATCCGGAAAGTTCGTGCCGTTTTCAGAGCCGCCGAATGAATTCATATTTCTTCAAGTAGCAACTGTAAACATGCAACATGTTAGTATTAGGCCGATAGTGTTGCTTGTAGTATGTATCATAAATCTTTAAAAACTTGTTTAAATAATTTTTTTTTGTCAGTAATAATGAGCAATCTTAGACATCAAGGACCATCATGTCATTTAATACGAGTTTAAAAATGGTACTAATGCAGCTGACGCAACGAGAAATATTTGTAGTGTTTATGGTGACGATGCGCTTTCTGACAGAACTTGTAGAAAGTGGTTTGCTAGATTTCAAAAGGGTAATTTTTGTTTGGAAGATGAAGCTCCCTCCGGTCGACCTGTGTGTATTGACGATGAAGCAAAGCGTCAAGAAATAAAACGAAACCTGAGGCTAGCTGTTAAGAATACGCGGCAACTTTTGAGCATTCAAAATCCACAATTTCCGGCCATTTGAAGAAATTCGGGATGGTCATTTACACCAAATACGGCACAAACTTTCCGGATGACCCTAAATATAATTCTTCTATTCTGGAATCACTTAAGGGGGATCACTAGTGTGCCATTTTGAAAAAATTAGAAAAATTTTTTTTGCATGTGTTGACAGTCTATACCTTTAAAAATAACATACTAAAATGTCAAGTGCGTATCTCAAATAGTTTTTGAGTTACAGCCATCTGAAGAGCGAATTCTGATTTTCATTGTTAACATTGAGGTATTGAGAAATATATGAAGGTTAATAGTTCGGGAGTTTTTGGACGTGGCTGTTAGTCACATGTTGTAGAGCAGCTCGAGCCTGGCACATTTAAACGAATCATCTAGTTTTACTATGACCGTTATAGTGAGTACATCGTAAATAATTTTAGTAAAAATTCTCAGTGATTAAAACTAAAAGGTAATGTAAAGAAAAACTACATTTTTCAAATTTGCTGCAGCTATAATGTCCGATCGATTTGATTCTTATTGCAGCTTCTTTTATGTATGTTTCTTCGTGCCATGAACCTCCAGTTTTCCGATCGAATAAAAAATGTAATTTTTGCAGGCCAAAAATCATCAAATTTTCGAGCAAAATTTGAAACTTTTTTTTAATACCTCCGCCATTTTGTTAAATTTCAACTTTTTTTTCGATTGAGGTTCATAGCACGAGCAATACCTTCTAGTTTAATAGGCTTTTTTGTTTTTTTGATTTCAGGCACTGTGAAGGTCGCTATCATTGCAGCAGTGGGGAAACTTTTTTTTGGAGCCTTGGGAGATCTCGAATAACTCATTGAATTTTCAATTTTTTTGTCCAAAAATTTTATCTTGAATTTATTATATATCAACGAATATATCCTTAAAATATTAAAACATTCCATACAGTCGTTTTCTTTAAAAAAATTCCCAAAATTCACCTTTTTTTCAGGCGGTCACACTAGTGGTCCCCCTTAAGCCATTAATTAGAATAACTTTAGGTCGTATAATATGAAATGTCGTTTTCCGACCACTTGACAGATTATGTAATTCAAATAAATATCAACTCTTTCTTAAGCGTTACAGAAATGTTTAAAAGCAATTCTTGTATTTTAAATAAAATTCTTGCAGCCTAACGTAATTTTGAAAAACATTATTTTATCGTTATTTTATTCAGATCTCACCAATATAAGTCTACTTTATGTGTACACGTATTAGCTGCTCTGTTCGCATCAAGGCTATTGAGTACATGCTTAGACTTGTAGTTTCATTACTTGACTTTATTTGGCGATAAATCTCAATATCAAGACCAGCAAAGAAACCCGAACAGAATTTTTTAACCAATCTTCAACACATGTTCATTATTTGACTTTATTTGGCGATAAATCTCAATATTAAGACCAGCAAAAAAACCCAAACAGAATTTTTTAACCAATCTTCAACATATTGTTTAGACTTGTAGTTTAAACTTCAACATTAATCTTCAACATATTGTTGAAGATTGGTTAAACAATTCTGTTTGGATTTTTTTGCTGGTCTTACTATTGAGATTTATCGCCAAATAAAGTCAAATAATGAAACTACAAGTCTAAATTTTTTTGGCGAAAATAGAGGTAGCAATTTATTTATGAGTACATGCTTGTAAATTAAAAATCACAAAGTGATTGAAAAAATTATCCGGATCGCTTCCGGATATTATCCGGATTCAATCACTTTGTGATTTTTAATTTACATATGTGGTTTTTGGTCATGTTAACCAAGGCAGTCGAGTGCTTAAAGTTTCAGTTTAACTGAACGATAAGTGAACATATCAATACTGCGTGTGTTGAAATGCAAACAAAAGTTTGTCATACGTAGTAATGTCTCACAAGCACTCGATAATATTTGAAATTAAAAGAGTACATGCTTAACATCGAAAAAAAAATAACATCGATAACATCACCTTAATATGATGTTAGTAATATACATAAATTCACAACTTTGTCGACTTACATATTATGCCAATAGAACTACTTTAATAAGAAATTTAGTAATTATCTGAGAATAAAAATAAAGTATTTATTTCTGCGGTCGACATGTGCATGCGTATGCAACACTTCATTGGATAGATAGGCACATTAATTATCAGGGCCGCGCCAAGAGACATTTGCGCTGGGGTGTAAGACAAAAATTGCCGCCCCTAAAACGCCAAACTTATTTGTAATACATTTTTGATAATAAAATATATGCCTCCCGGCTACCAGTTTACTTACTATATATACTTACTTTAATGAAATGCAAGATTGATAAATGTTTTATGTGTAGAATTCAACGACGGTTTTTATAAAATTAAAGCGTGCAAGAGCATGTTCGATCCCGATCCCGTTTGATCTCGCCGATTACCGCGCAAATGATTGTTGTCGCTGGTCAACAATCGGAATAATCGGATTACCGACGGGTCACAACAATCATAATAGACAAGTATTTAAACAAAATGCGGGTAACATTTAAGTGTCATCAAAATTACCACATAAAAATAGTAATAATTTTATATTTTAATTGCCGCCCCAAAGCCTGCCGCCGGGGTACTAGGCACCCCTAACACCCCCGCTTGGCGCGGCCCTGTTAATTATACATTATACATTAAGCAAACAAATATTCCAAAATGAAAAACTTAACTAACAAATTTAAACTCAAATACACAACACATCTGTATTGTAATTATGTTTTTGTTGTAAAAAGTACGAAACTTATTTGCAAAAAAAGTACGCTATCCATCACTGTCTCATTTTTTCACTCAATTCAGTAATGTAAAATTACAATAACGCACAAATAACAGTGGAGTATCGTACTTCAAAATTTCTGTTAAGCTTTGGAATATTGAGAGCTTGTTAAGAGTTCATCAGAGGTTCCAAAAGTGAAACGCATTTTTTCTTCCTTTGTGGTCCTTCCTAATTTTAAATGTTTTTTCTTAGGCCGCCAAATATTTTGATATTTACAATTTGGCCCGTCGATGCAAAACTTTCGGAACCCCAGAGTTACATTATTTCGACTTCGTTCATTCGTTTGTCAGAGCTTACCAAACTTTTAGACTCGCGACACCCTGATGGTGCAAATTATGTCCGTGAGTGCGCCTCTGGCCAGATTTGAACATATTCTCTCAAAAATATAAGTGACAGGAGTAGAACAACCCCAAGAAAATAAACTAAAGAGCAAAAAAAAGGTGGCCCAAAAGTCCTTCTTATTTCCTTCTCTATTGCTTTTGATTTTATTAATATGTAAATTTCATTAAATTCGTCACTCACTCACTCACTGATGATCATCAAAATTATAGAGTACTTCCTGAAGTCTTAGAAAGTTGAAATTTGGTATGTAGACTGGGTTTAGCATACAATTAACGAGAAAATTAACAAATCTGTGATTTTCCCTCTTTAGCTTCTTATAGATAATAAAATATATTGTAGGTATACTTAAAGATAAATAAAAAAAAATTAAAACATCAAATCAAATGGCTCTTGGTTTATTTTTTGTATTTGTAACTAGGAAAAAATTATTTACTTTTCTTGTTACTATGAGAAAAATTGGTAATTTTTAAAAATCTTTGAAAGTATTTGACACTTCAAAACGTCAAATGATAACTTATATAATATGTTGAAGATTGATAAAAATGATAACGCCCTATGATAACTTATAATTACATTGTAAGTAGAATTCTGATGTCCAGGAAACAGTCCCCTGTAAAAAGAAAAAAAAACATGAACAACCTACAAAAAGAACTGAAAAGAGCTTCTTATGTCCAGGAAATACACCCTGTAAAAATAAAATAAAAAAAATAGAAAAACACGAAGAACTGAAATCCCACCAAAAAACATTTTTCCCACCAAATTTAGCCAAGACTCGCAACTGTTTTACTCTTAAAAAGTTATGAGATTTAATGTAGCGCCAAAGCCTAAATAAGTCGATATCATGGTCAAATCAAGTTATAAGACTTGGCCGTTTCGCGAAACTAAGGTAAATAAAATCAAACATTAACAGCTCATAGCAGATTATTATGCTATTGACCATTGGCTATTTACCATAGCTTCAGGAATCGGCCAAACCTTATAACTTGAGTTAACAATGATGTCGATTTATTTAGGGCTTGGCGCAACATTAGATCTCATAACTTTTTAAGAGTAAAATAGTTGTGAGTCTTGGCTAAATTTTTAACATGAAATGTTTTTTGGTGGGATAGAATATTTCTAACATACACAGTGCTGTAATTTAACTGCAAACTGCATTAAGGGACGAGTTCAAATAAAAAAGCAACTTTTTTATTTATGATTATTTTGCTTGTTGAAATTTTTTTCAAATTACGGATGGTTTCAAATAGAAAATTTTGTTTTTGAAACATTCATTACTCTTCCCTGTGTGGGGAGGAGGCCCTTTTTCACAAGTTTTTAAGCGTTTACAAGGAATGCCATATCTCAAAAAGTAATGAATATTTTTTAAATATTTTTTCATTATTTTGTTCCTAAAGGACCTGTCCATAAAGCTGAGTATGGGTTTCAGGTAATTTTAAAAATTAACTATAAAATTGTAATCCCAAAGTTCTAAAAATTATAAAACCCAATTTTTTATTAAAAAAAAATGTTTAAAAATAGTTATAATTGTTCAAATGGAAAAAGCATATTCCACTTTATGCGCAATATGTTTCTGAACAAAATAAAAAAAATTAAGTCTCTATCTTTTCTAGAACTTGAGATATGATTTTCCTTGTCGGGAAAAACACAAGTTTCGGGAATCGGTAAAAAACAAAAATAATAACAAAAAAAGCGGTTTACTCACTGTTTATTAAAACGTCTACAAAGGCATACAAATAAAAGAACATTATCTCATGTACTCGTGTACACACCAAAACTAAATATTACTGATCAAATCGTGAGGGGGGGGGCGAGTGTTATCTGCAAAGGAGCAGCAACATGGCTGTGCAGCGGCTCACAAATAAATATTTTTCTACTTGAAAAAAAATTTTTTTTTGCCCGTGTGTTATATATCACCGCGTTTGTAAAGAACCACAGAACGAAATAAAAACAAAAAACGAGATTCGAAAAAAATTAGTTTATTAGCCGTTTTTGGCGTGAACTCCACCCTTAAGAAAAATTAAATACAGCTGAATACAAATCTAAATTAAGAAACGTTTAGCAGTACATTTTCTTCACTACGTCTTTTTGTTATTTCTGCATATTTGAACAACAATGTACTTTTCAGAAACACACAGACGCTGGCTGCTGCTACATACGTGAAACATTTAAATAATGACTAAAAACTAGTAAAATTATCTCCGTAATAAATTTATTTTACTGCCATAATGTTGATGGTTCTCCGTTTACAACCGAAAATAAGCAAATAGAAAATTTCGCCAGTGAAAAGAAGAGAAAAAAAGAATGGAATGGAGCAAAAAAATTGCTTGTTAATAGAATATTTAAAATATTTCAAATTAGAAAATACGACTGAGTCATTTCGCTCGTGCAAACGTATTTTTTTAATGGTAAACTTTTCTCCACTTTCCTTTTTTTTTGTCGGGAAAATTTATGGAAACAGTTTGTAAAATATTCTAAAGTATAATTAAAAGATTTAATGTATAGCATGTTGTTTTAGCACTGACATTTCTAGTTTTTAATTTAATTTTTAATTTATTTCGGTTTTTTCTTTTAAAACAAAAACAGAAAAAAAATATTGATTTTTTAATGGTTTTTTTTAATGTGTTTAATTATTTGTAGCCTCGCCTTTGGTCATTAAATTACGACCGTCGACACTCTTAATATTTTTAAATTTTTCAGTTTTCATTGTTTGAGAAAATTGTGAAAAAATTTTATCGAGAGAGGTCAACTTCTATTGTCTAAAAAGTATTTCGGTATTAATATTTTTATCAGTGTCGAATTCGATCAGTTCAGAATTGTACTACAAATGTCCTTATAGTCCAATAGCACTAATTTTAAGCCCTATCTCACTAAACATTAATTTTAGAATAGATATAAAAAATTTTTAAAAAGAGTTTCTTGTAGGGATTACCGAGGAGAACATTTGTGCAAAATGTGAACTCCGGAAATGTTTTTTTATATTGTTTAAACAATATTGAAAATTCATAAATAGCGTTTTTTGACCTTTCACCGCTTACGTAGCGAAAACGATGATAGATACATTAAAAAGTGTTAAGATCTTTTTTGTAGAGAATCGAATTCTCTACAAAAAAGTCATCAAGAGCACCTGTCTATCTTGTACAGGTGAAAAGATACAGCGCTCCAAACGCGCACTCAAAAATCCACTTTTTCTAGCGTTCCGGCAGGGTGTGCCGTCCGGAACCTTACCGGAACGCTAGAAAAATTGAATTTTTGAGTGCGCGTTTGGAGCGCTGTATTTTTTCGCCTGTATAAGATAGACAGGTGCTCTCCGGGACTTTTGTGTAGAGAATTCGATTCTCTACAAGAAAGGTCTTAACACTTTTTAATGTATCTATCACCGTTTTCGCTACGTAAGCGGTGAAAGGTAAAAAAACGCTATTCATGATAAAAAAAAACATTTCCGGGAGTTAACATTTTGCACAAATGTTTTCCTCGGCAATCCCTACAAGAATCTCTGTTTAAAAAATTTTTATGTCTATTCTAAAATTAATGTATAGATAAAATTTAGTGCTATTAGACTATTATATCTTGTCATTCAAAACTCCAATTTTAAAGCAATTCACGTTTCCTGCTAAAATGTTTTCAAGTAGTTTCACTTAGCAGATTCCATCATTTATAGCCGATTTAGTTAAGCAAAATCGAATATAGAAAACTGTTAATTTCGTAATGGAAAAGATTATATAAGTACCGTTAAGTCTTAATGGCTCATAATATCTGTAGCATTTAGTGGCAGGGATATTTCTAACAAAATGCTAGTTCTATATAAATCTTTCTGCCATTATGAGCATTCTGTCATTTGTCTTCAAATCATTAGGTAATTTTATCGTATTAAAAATTATATAATCTCAATAATTTCCACATTTATATATGCGCACATTATCGAATAATTTGTTTAAGTAATGATTACTTCAGATTCGGTAAAGTTACAATCTTTTAATAACTGGTAACATTGCCTATGATACACCTAATATAAAGGGTAAAAACATTAGATTTTGACATTAGGGTAAGTGCGGGAGAGATGCCGCAGTAGCCATAGTTCGTCCGTTGATTGATAAATAGCGCTATTAATGGATTATATGTTTAAAATAAGTTACTTATTTAAGTTGTATATGGTAACATTTATGATTAGTCCATCAGTTTAGTAATTATCCAACTTTTTATTATTGAAAAGTAAGTTTTTTAACATAATATTTTATCAAGCATTTAATTCATTAGAATTAAAGAATGTATATTTCATTGTTTTAATGAAAATGAGTTTTGATTTAGGTATATTTTAAAAGTACTGTATACTATCCCAACAAAAAGGAGAGATGCCGCATTTAAAGTTGGTATAGATGCCGCATCATATTACGTGTTAAAAACATAGACTTATATACCTTAATTATGCATTTTGTTTTTTTTTTTTTTTGGACTGTAAATTATGCCACGTAAATATAAAAGATCCATTAATAGATCAGGAAGAGCCCTCATATTAGTGAAGATAACGAAAATAATGATGATTGCATGTGTATTGAATGTTTTTAAAAAGTACTCAGAAACAAAAAAAAAGTTGACTGGTTAAGATGTATAAAGTGCCAAAAATGGTTACATATGGGATGCATCATGTATGGAGATGTATGTAAAATGCAAAATTTTTAATATGAACTATGCGGCGTCTCACCTTCTTTGATGCGGCATCTCTCCTATAGGTGTGGGAGAGACGCCGCTTTGCAGGCTCTACAAAAATGTTAATTATGAATCCTCTATGACTGAAAATTTAAAATTATTTACAAATAATTTTAAAGAACAATGTTTACATTTATTGTGTATCAAATTTCAATGCATATTTTAAGAATTATCAAGTGTTTTCAAAATGTGCGGCATCTCTCTCGTATTCACCCTAATATATAACAACTAGACGAACTGCCCGAAATTTTCAATCTACTATGTTTCATTTATAACAAAGTGTGCACAACAATGTCAGTTATATAGGATAGATAGAAAGATAAAGTTATTAATTCGTTGACATCTTAACCGATATTACTGGTTTTATTTTGGCTAGTTAATTAAGTTTTTAGAAAATTTTATTTATTTATTTAGTCAGCTCAATGATTTTTATCATTTTATTTCAATGTTGGCCGATTTTACGGTAGGTATAAGTGATATAAAATTTGACAAACTCTAAAAAAAAAAAACATCTTTCTCTTAAAGATTTTTCTTTTTATAAATTCATAATAATAACCAGTTACCACGTTATACCGGATTTAAAATTAACATTTTTCTTTTTATAAAGAGAAGAAATACTGGTTTTATTTTTTCCGTAACTCAATATGTATCTATTCGTTTATCTCTTTTCCTTATTGTTGTTGTAGTATAAAAACGAACATTGCGTCACAATTTCGCTTAATTAATATGTATGAATAGTAATTGCAATAAAAACTTTAATTTTATCTTGACAATGTATCTCCTCCGTTTTTCATATGCGTGTACAATTATTCTACATACATACATGAAATATTTAGGTGGATAGATTTCAATTGTAGATTTATATTCTTAATGAATAGGACGAAAAAAAAAAAGGAAATCTATACCTAACCTTGATATTTGTGATGTTTGTGCGCACACTCACATTGGTCGATTGTACCGACTCTAGCTAGCTATGGAGCTAGCTAGCCACATTTATTTATTGTACTACTCGCGTCTAATCTTATTAGCAAATCAAATTAAAACACTTGTGTGTTTTGTTTCAACTCGGAACACTTGAGGACCGAGCTAGCACCCGAGCAACGTAATGATTCATAAACGGGGCATGGAGAGAAAAAAAGTAAATTGTGAAAAATTATCGCCTGTTTCATCTAAATTGTCAAACAACATGCAGCTGGTGAATATGTATGTATAATGCGCGATTAAGTGCTTTTTTTTTATTTCCGCCTTTACGTGGTCAACGCACCAGAGCATACTAAAGATTAAGCACTAAGATTTTTGGATATTTTATTTTTTTGGTATTTAATACACAAAATGTCATAAAAGCTCTTTTAAAAAACCGACTTCAAAAACTAAAAAATAATAGGCATGATGACAGTAATGAAAAAATTATTGAAATTATATATTTATCTAATGAAATAGGGTTCATAAATAATAAAAAACGTATTAATTTTTATTTTTTATTTTATTATTAATTTTTTTTTTAGTAAAATAAAACGACAAATTACAACTGTCCGCCATGTTAGATTGAACACAAATCATAATAAACTACGTCACGTCTATGTAAACAATATTTTGTTGAACTTAATTTTGTGTACAAGCTCTGCACTTTTTATTGCATTTATTAAGAAACGTTAGCAATGGAACAGGGCAAATAGTTTCAATTTACCAAAAACTGATTTTCTAATGCTGAGAGAGTTTCTTGCATCAAATAAAGACTTTTGCGCAGTAGAATTTAGAAATGTCAAAACTTCAACGTAAGTACATCAATATTCTTTAAAAAAAATGACTTATAAGTTCAAAATCCGTAAAACATGCTTTTTGTTTGCTCTTATTTGTACTTCATGACAAGTACAAATATTACAGGCTACATTATTTATTAATAAAGTACCCATTAAGATAAATAATTGTGTATAGAGAAATATTGATAACGAGATTGTATATTATAATATACAATCTCAAGTAAGCTTAAATGATTTTTTGTAACTGAATCTGTAACAAAATAACCTTAAAATGTAAGAAAATTGTTTCATTTTTAAACGTTTAATAAAACTATATTCGTCAATAACTGAAAAAACTTATAATTTTTCTGTTTTGCTTAATAATAAGAACTACTCTCATCTTTTTTATTATATATACATATTTTGGTAGATATATGTATATTCTAATGTAACGTAAAGGACCACTAGTTTTGTGTATGTATGACACAATTTTTGTGTTGAAATATACAAAAAAAGCGTACTTATAACATTCTTTTGCTTGATACAAACATTGTGTTACTTGTTTGTTGTTCAAAACAGATTAACATTTTTATTCTGTTAAATCGAAATTTGTGTTAACGCAGGGTTGTGTTACTTATTTAACACAAAAATTTTTACCATTAGTTTTTTTTTTTACGCAGAACACAAATTTTTTTACTGTGTTACAAAACTCTTAAGGTGCAAATTTACTGGGCAAGCGTGCGAAGTAAACACGAGAACGTGAGCATTCGTACACTTTTGTCGATCACAGTAACGAACATTCGCTTGCTCTTGCTCGCTCTCGCTCGCTCAATTAATTCACACCTTTAGCCATTCTCCATTTTAGTTGTGATTGTAGGCGACGCCAAGAATTCATCACTGCTTGTATTGTTAAATAATTAACACACAAATAACCTATTCCATTGTTTAAAAAAAAACTGTTGAAGGTTACTGATATAAATACAATTACTATATTTATTATTATTATTATTATAGTTATTATATTAGCAATTTAAAGAATACTCATTATACGTAATTGAAGCCTAGCCGCATTGCTTTCATATCTGCCATCATTGTTTTCAGCCCATATATTTTCATTTGTATAGAACAAAGACGAAAATGTATTTAATAGAGAATATCGTTTCAAACTACCTACTGAAAGTTTATTTCAATCCTAAATACATTATTCTTAATTTTTCCTATCTCTCATTTTATATTCGCGTTTGAGTGTGTATCGAACAAAGATGGACGTTGTAATATAATAGAGAATATTTACATTGGCTTTATGGTATATTAAAAAAAAATTGCTTGTTAAGCTTTTGATAATACCGCGGAATATTATACGCGTTTCTTTACAGCTGAACTGTAGTATGAAAAATAAATGAGTTTGAAGTAATTTTTTTTCTTACATTTTTCTTCCATTTTTTGATTAGATATTTCTTATAATTACGTTTTTTTATTACGTAAATATTAATTCAAGGTTATGTTTACTTTGGAATATCTTTGTCGATAGCTTTGAAATTTTTTTATTGGTTAGTACTTAAAGATTTTTATTGTTTGACTAATAATAACGGTATTTGATATTGAGTTTTTAAAATTTCTGAATAAACTTTTTTGTTTATTCCGTTTTGCACACTTATTTTCGGTTTGCTGATAAAAATTTCGTTTCATATAAAATTTTTTATATGCTGTTGTCCGAGTAGTTAGTCAAAAATCAATATCTCAGACGGTTAAGTAAATCGATTATGCGTCATTATCATAGATTAAGTACACCAGAAGTTTATTTCTGAAAGATAGCCAACTTCAATAAATTTTTTTGACCCTCTATTACCTCTCTATGGAACTGAGAACGGGGGCACCGGGTATAGATGTCATCATTGTCGTTATCATCATGCGTAGTACACTTGAAAAGAACAGAGATGTCACTATAATAATTTTAAATTATCTTTAGCCTTATCCGATAATGTAGATTTCTATTAGTAAGATAATCCGCTAAAATTCTCCTAATTGCATTTTATTTTGATCAATTTTTCAAGTTTAAAACTCATACAATAATTATAAACTCATATATTTGTATGTAAATTTGTATGTAAGTAAATTTATTTTTATTCAAAATTTTACATTAATCAAATATTTCGCAAATATGTATATATCACTATCACTGATTCTAATTTCTGACAAGTGTGCTCCTCCCATTTTTCTGCAACAGATAAAATGTATTCTAATTTTCTAATTAATTTACTGTGACAATAAATTAAGTAATTATTTTCAAATAAAAATAAACTAATAAATATTAATTATACAGACCTCCAATAATAATTAAGTAAAATCATTAAATTAAATATTGAACTCAAAAAAATAGACGAATTTCTCATAAATAACTAATTCCAAAAAAAATGGAAACATTCCTGATAGAATTTTTTGTAATTGTTACTATAGAAATGTTACAAATTATAAATTTCTAAAATAGTAGAATAAGTTCTATGAACAGTAAATACGACAGATATCGGCAGTGCTACTGCACTGCCCTCTGAACTCAGCGCCAAAATAACCACTTGCTAAGAAAAATCCTATAATTTGAGTGAGTGCTCTATATATATATATATATATATATATATATATATATATATATATATATATATATATATATATATATATATATATATACATATATATATATATATATAATATATATATATATATATATATATATATATATATATATATATATATATATATATATATATGCTTTTGGGGCTGGGATACAGTTGGAAAAAGATTGTATCTATAAAACTTGTGTCATAATTATCGGTAATTATCTGTTGCTGGTCCGGGAACTGAAGGACTTCGATGCAACGCCGACTTAATTAAAATCTATATCTTTGTTTACGTCATTTTAGTATGTAAAATAAGAGAAATAGGATAGTCAGTAGTTCTGTTTACTCTTTTGATCCCTTTTAAAACTGTCGTAAGTTGACGTATAAGCAATATTTTTTTTGAGTATACTTAATGTCATGTTTTATTTTAAACAATTTGAATTTTTTTATTTTTTGGCTGCGGTACATATAATTCTAAGTGAATAAACTAGAAAAATAACTAATGTTTATTGTTGTCTGCAGATGTATCTATTGAACTATAAAACATATTAATATTAATAGATTTGAGCGTTACTTTATGGTATTCCATATTTGTAAATAATAAACAAATATTTTACTACTGTTTGAAAATGAACTGACGGTTCGAAACAATATTGTCACAGTTTCAAAATAAAAGTGGTATTTTTGCGAAGTAAAATATTTGTTTATTATTTATAAAACATATTCATGATTGATTCAATGTATTTTTCTTCGGATAACTGCAAAAATTTTCTTCTCTTTTATTAAGAACTTTGAGTCCCTATGATCAGAATCGATCTTTAAAACCAGCAAAGTCGAATGGATTTTAAAAGAAAAATATCTTAAAGTTTCATATTAGTTAGGAAAACCCATCATGGATAAAGACACAATATATGATAAAATACATGTACTTTTATAGGAAATAGAGTATTCTTGTTATATTTCAATTAAAAGTGATGCCAAAGATGGAAAATTTTGCATAGTGAGCAGGAATAGTATGTTATACACCAAGGGCCTAAAGTGTGAGTTTCAATCCCGAGTGTGAAGTTTGTTGCCAGAGGATCTGTAAAGGCCCAAGGGCAACAAATCACACGAGGGATGAAAAAAAAACACTTTATAGTTCTGTGGTGTATATACTATTTTTTCCAATTCCGAATTATTTAAAATTATAAAAATTAAAAGAAAAAAATTACGTAAATGTCATTCAAATTGTATGTAATAATATTCCATCAAGTATACTTTGGATAAATAAATCGAATTGTACAATACAATATAACTGTTTGTCTTTGTCTACAAGTTTGAATTTGTTTATTATTTTCAATTACCTAGCAACGCTATTTAATTTAAGTTATATTTCTGTAAACTGTGCTTGCTGATTGGTTTAAAAGCAAGAGCAAAATAATTTTCTAGTCCCTTGGGACTAAGAGATGCACTTTACTCCCTATTATGAGGGACTAAATCATGTCTTTTAGTTTCGGAATTGCAAAAGAATTAATTCTTGGAATAAATGAATAATCTAATAAAATCTGGCAACGTCATATTAAACGAAGCATGGCAAAAGATTCAAAAATAATATAACATCATAATATATAACTTACAAAATCGCAATTTAGCATAAAAAAAATTAAAAATTTTCAAAAATCACACATGTTTTACTGACTGTACACAAAGATCAGACTGTACGGATTCAACAGTAAATTTTTCAATAATGAACCTAATTTAATCATATTACAATGAGCTCTTGCATGCAAAATTTGAAATTTTTGAACACCGTCATTAGTAACAAAAATGATAAAACGCATTTCTGTGTACCATAAAAAATGTTAACAATATTTAATTTTATTCAAACTTCTTAACATTTTCTATTAACATCAACAGGAAATACTGAAATAACTATGAAAATTGATCTTTTTTTTTAATTACAATCAAAATCATTCTAAACTAATTTTATTACAATTTATATTAGAAAAAATGTCTGCATTATTCCAAAAAACAACGCATTTGTACATCACATGTCGTGATATTAAAACTGTTTATAAATATGTAATGAAAAAAAAAAAAAAACGCCATAGTTATTTTAATTCGTCCGCTTTTTTTGAGTAAATCCACTAACCAACCGTACGATTTCATTTCACTTTGCTACCATGACTTAAAGAGAGAACGCGATACGATCGTTGGGCGTTAATGAAACAAAGACATGGTTATAAGCAAGTTATTTGAATAACCAAAAGGAAAAGTACGTATACATTATTATATGTAATTAAATTAGAGTTATTATTAAAATTGTTTATCATGATTCACCGTATACACTAACTGACTGCGTTTCACTAAAAAAAAAAATTGGGCAAGTACGTGTTAAAACACACATCAAGTCAGGATTTCGTAGTTCAGTAGCTTTTACTTTCTATACGAGTTTAAAAAATTTCAACAATGGTTTTAAAAAAAGTCGTCAAGTGCGTGTTTGACACCCATTAAATATAGGTCCTCAGTGATTACTGTTTCTCAATTTTCGGGATCAAGTATATAAAGCATTTAAGTACATTTTTACGTTTTATTAAAGAAATAGATGAATATGTTTGACCATAGACATTAGAAATGAAAGGACCAGTAATTTATATTACGTACGAAAGATAATACGTACACGTTAAAAAGAGACAAATATTATAAATAGCATGTAAAATGCCAATATATATTTCTATTTCTGGGATACCCCAAACTTCAATATTAAAATTTAAAGCATAGTCAGCCATGTTTGCATTAAAAAATTTGAAAAAATAATGTAAAAATTGTCACTATTTTCACTTTTTAAATTGTGTTTTTTGTTATATTTTTTTAAAGAAAATATTATGGCAATAAATTTTGCAGCTACAAAATATCAAATCAAAAGATAGAAGCTATATTTTCTAATTCAACAAAAATTGTAAAATAAATTTTTTAAACACTTTTTTATTAAAATAATGATAATGATAATAATAATACGTTGAATTCTATTAAATAAATATAATTAAGCTCAATTTAAATAAAAAATAATAACAAATATTATGTTTTTTAATAATAACGAAAAATAATAAATTGCATTAAAATCAACAGTGTATAACAAATTGCAAGAATCGATTCAAAACCTGTAATATAACATGCATAGGTAAATTAATAATACTTTAAGATAAGCATACAATATGACGATACATGACCGTCTATGTCTAAGGCGAATACGTTATGTGGACACAAACACATACTTAAGAAACAATGTACGTGAGTTAACGAGGTATGGACTATGGACTCTCCCCTCACTTAATGTCGATGTCGCACTTCTTGGAGTGTGCGACAAGTGGATGCGCTACTAATGTTTCAAGAATAGCAAGAATTTGAACGAAATTATAATAGGTCCGGAGATTGACGAATGTCTTTGGACCTATAAAAACAAAAACGAGCTTGTATCTTAAATTATAGAGTGATCAGGTGCGAGTAGACCACCTCATGCTACATGATAGGAAACACAAATTCATAAGGATTTTGTTGTTAGAACTACGAAATCCTAAATAAGGCAATTATTAAAACAAAATATGGGAAATTCCATAGATTGTTTGGTAAAAAGTCAGTTAAAACAGGTATTAAATTACATAGTTTAACAAAAGACAAAAAAACCTATTCATTTGCATACGTACATACCTAAGCAGACGTAATTATTCTAATAACTGGAATTAAAAAAGTCCCAATTTTAATAGTCGGTTAACCATTTAAAAAAAAATTAATTTATTTCATGACAGAAAATAAATTTGATTCTAAATTCATTGCATTAACCATACCAGTACATATTTTTTATAAATGTCTTTGTAAATTAATTTCTTTAAACTATTAGTGACCTCTTTTCACTAGCTTTTTTATTGTACAAGTGATTGAGAGGACTTTATAGACCACCATTTTACTCACGGCGCGGCGGCTTAAAATTATGACATCAAGGTAAATGCGTATATGGAGTTCATGTTGAACATCAATAAGACAATAACTGGTCACTAAGTGTTGTTATTTTTTGTTGGGGATTTTACTTGCTATTGCTTGAAACTTCAGTTCATTACCACGGCGTTTCCCTACAGTAACCCCATAAGCTTAGAATCTAATAAACCAAAATAATAATACATCTAAAACGTATAAAAGAGCTAAACAATGTTGAAAAAATTGTACAAGATTTTTTTAATTGTGTTAGTTAAAACGTTAAAAGGTACAATCGGTAAATGTCATCAGTTAA
Organism: Brachynemurus nebulosus; assembly: GCA_035578155.1. Classification (NCBI taxonomy): domain Eukaryota; kingdom Metazoa; phylum Arthropoda; class Insecta; order Neuroptera; family Myrmeleontidae; genus Brachynemurus; species Brachynemurus nebulosus. The sequence goes on from JAPWDM010000005.1 coordinate 12,962,892, forward strand.
AATGTTTTTTATTCGAAAAATTAATTATCTTTTATTTAATTATTTTCTACATGATTAATGAATTGAAAGATCAAAAAAGAAAATTTATATTCATATATGTTTACAATTTAAAATAAAATAAAAAATTAATCAGTAATATATTATATAATTAATTTTTTTTTTGTAATCTCAGCTTCAAAGTTTCAAACTCATAATTCGCATTTAATTTTGGTTGACATACAACTTGTCAACGTGGTGAGGCAAAATACCCCTGTCGCAGCATCCTGCATCACATAGCAAATTTTCTGGGGCTCACTGGGACTAGTAATAAAATGAGGTTATGTAAGAAAATTATTCAAAGATTCATGACTGAAAATTTAGTCAGATTGGGGAGAAACATTAATTTAAGGATGAGGAATGCTTAAAGGAACCTCAAAGTTCAGAAAAAAATTGTTTAGATAAGACTACCACTGCACTGGAGGCAATCGATTGCTGTAGCCAGGAGCTTCCCAGTTGTAAACGTATGTTTTTTTAAAATAGAAACTTATGTTTAGAAGCTTTTAGAAATTAGTTTATGATTCAAAACTGCGCATAATGCTCAAATTTCCATTGTTTTATCTCATATTCTTGAGTAATTGCATTTTAAAAATAATTATTTTCAAGTCCGTCCTACGACTGATTTCAAACGGCATAAAAATATACGGTTTCCTGCTACGGATAACATAGTGCTGACAAAAGTATAGTATGCACAGCTAACTGTCATTTAAGGATGTTTGGGAGGTACAATCGCAGATAAAAGTACATGAAATTAGAAATTCGTGAATAATTGCGTTGTATAACAAACTATGAGGTAAATAAATAGTTATCTTTGTTAAATAATAGCTTTCACTACAACTGATTGTACAATACATCAAACTATAGCTCTCAGCTGACTACAAGAGCTGAGTACATTCTGAGGATTTTTCGGAGAATTTCAAAATGCTACGAGACGATTGACAATTTAGTAGAATGTTAAGGCCCCTGTGGCCTTAAATACTAAGGCCCCTGTGAAAATTTCAAACCGATTCACTAAGCCGTTAAAAGGTTATTTAATCTGTTCTGTTTTCGAATTTCCATAAGAGTACGTGTAAAATTAGTTTTTTTTTTTTTTTAATAACTTTTTAACGGCTTCGTGAATCGGTTTGAAATTTTCACAGGGGCCTTAGTATTTAATGAGGAACATTCTACTAAATTTTCAATTGTCTCGTAGCATTTTGAAATTCTCCGAAAAATCCTCAGAATGTACTCAGCTCTTGTAGTCAGCTGAGAGCTATAGTTTGATGTATTGTACAATCACTTGTAGTGATAGGTATTATTTAACAAAGATAACTATTTATTTACCTCATAGTTTGTTATACAACGCAATTATTCGCCAATTTCTAATTTCATGTACTTTTATCTCCGATTGTACCTCCCAAACATCCTTAACATTTACTGGAGTAAGAAAGGAAAAAAATGTAAATAATTTTCAATGAATTAATAAATATAGGTACATGAAAGTTTTTTAATGTATAAAAAAAAAAAAAACGCCGTGAGCAGCGGGGCCCCATCACGGTAGTCGAATTTTCCCCTTCATCTTCGGTATTGAATGTCTACAAGCGAAATGTGATTGAAAGTCTACAACCGAATTGTCATTTTGTTGGTTTCAAAACTGGTGATGAGTGTTCGGCTGATCGAGGCTTTAAAAAAAGGTTTTAAGTATTTAAGGGCTGTATCTCAGTAAATTTCAATTTTGTGCCGAAAACAGGTAGCAGAAAAAAAGCCAACACAATTCGTACGAGGACATTCCTGCCCATGTTTATCCGCTAATTGCCTTTATGTTTTAGTTTTAAAAATTAAAAAAGGACCTTAAATAGTAAACTGGAAGGCCTTTATAAAGATATTTTTTCTTTCCAAAAAAATCCAAAATTTCTATTTTATAAATACTAAAAATCCAAAATTCCTAATTTATAAATAAACAGTGACTTTAATAACATTTTTAAATTACTTAATATGTATGTATTTCATTTGTCATAAAAGTAAGTTCACTTTTTTTTAAATTTTTTAAAATTACTATTCGCCTACTTGTATTTAGAATAAACATAATGCTTTTAAAACACATTTAACAATAGCATTCAATTCCGATGTAAAAATGGGAGAAGTGGGGGGAAAAGTGACGCGGACTCCCTACAAGGTACTAGCTGGATACTAACTGAATACACGTACAAAATTTCAGCCCTCTAGGTTTCCTTATGGAGTCTCTAGACATGTTAGAAAACAAGCAAAAAAATTAAGGAAATATTGGCGTAAAAATCGTGGGGGTAAGGGTTAAAAGTTGAAACCTCCAAAAAACAGTGTCTGGCTATTAGCTTAACCTGTACACCAAATTTCAGCCCTCTAGGTTTATTTGGGGAGATTTTGACCCGAACGAAACTGTTAAAAAACAAGAAAAATCACGTTCTTTTGGGTATAAAAATGGTGGGGGTAGGGGTTAAAAGTCGAGACCCCCAAAAGGCACCCCCTTGATACTAACTCAATCCGAATACAAAATTTCAGCCCTCTAGGTTTATTCGGGTGACCTGTGCGAGTGGTACAAACTTCGAAAACGTCGAAAATGCATGAAATTGTAGCTTAAAAATGAGGGGGGTGGGGGTAAAATATTCAAACCTCCAAAAAGCACAACCTAGGTACTAACTTTATCAACACACCAAATTTCAACCCTCTACGTTAATTCTGGGGGGCTGGGGGCCTGTTAGATCCAGCGAAAATCGTTTTTCCCCCCTCTACTCCCACCATATCATCCTAGGAAGCTGAATTTTGGATATGTTGTAGATAATTGACCGAAACATTATTTAAAACCGGTTTGGAAAAGTTTTATTGCTTTTCCGCCCCCCACCACCCCCTTAAAGGTCGGGTCCAAAAAAAAATTTGCCCAAAATTTGACCCCACTTTGATAGTATTGTTGTGCATCGGAATAAGCCCCACTTACCAAATTTCATCTCTTAATTTCCATAGGGGGGCCCTACACATATTAAAAGGTTGCGGGAAAATATATATATATATATATATATATATCAGACATCTTTTTTTTTTACATAATCGTGTTCTACGGGTCCGAAAACGGATAGCGCCCCTGGTCTCGCCTCTCGCAGCTCTTATCGTATAGACTGTATAAGTCTAATTTTTCGGAGAAAATTCGACTAAAAAAGTTTTGTTGTAAACCAGCAAAAATTTCCATGTAATGAACCATTTTACAAATTATGTCCTTAAACATCATTTCAATCAAGTAATATTGAAACATATTTAAATCCGATTATTTAGCGTTTTCAAAATAATTAAAATTTAACTAGAGAATAAAGTTTTTTATAATTGTACCCGTAATTGGTACAACACAAATTACAACTAACATGAATGGTAGCTACATTTGTAAACGACAGGTAGAGGCAGAAAAATTTATATAAAAAAAAAAACAAATATAATATATCTCTATTACATTTTTATTTCCGACTGAGAACATCGTGTATTAAACAACCACCACCTCCTCGGCCATATCTCCTCTCACCTCCGCACCACACCCACGAAACATACAAACAATTTTTCTATCTGACTGCCGTTGCTCACTCGGTCTGGTTGGTCAATTAACTTATTTATACGAGCTAAACATATAATGAACATTAAACTAATCATACGATTTACCCAAAAAAAATTTTTTTTTAATACAGTAATTGAAATAATTATTCAAACAATTAATTATCTACTAAAACATTGAGTCGAGGTTCGATAGTTTTTGTTTGACTCTATCCCGCTTCTCTGTAATAAATTCAAGACAAATTGATTAAGTCCGCCCAATTTTTCCAAATTTAACGTCATAGTACTTGACTGAGCCCCTATACTTTTTGAAGTGAAAACTTCTATAACGAGGGTAACTCTACATGAGAGTACAATGAAATCTGTAATTGTCGAGAGTATTACAAAAACGATAATGCTTTCTTTGGCTATAATGAAGTTTGTAATGATTGTAAAGGTAAACAAACGCTAGTGGTCTTGATCATTACTAAAATTAATATTTTATATTTCTCAAATTATTTAATTTATCCACAACATTCTTCGTGTCATATTTAAACTTATGTTACGTTTAACTCGGTATATATACTAACAGGTAAAGGTCCCGAGGCCGGAAGGTCCCGAGGTAAAAATTTAATTTTACAAATATCTCGAAAACAGTAAGAGATAGAGCAAAAGTTTAAATTGGCGATATTGCTCTTTTTTAAAGGGCTATCTATTGATATGTAATTTGTTCAATTTACATCAACAGGGGTGGGTGGGGGTTAAAATTTGGGGATCAATTTTGTAAAAAGGGGGTGAAAAATAAACAATATAAAAATTTTGTTCACAGATTTGAAATCTACGTCAAAAAATCTAATTGACCTATTTTTACTCAATGTCCTAATATTAAGTCTACGGGTAGTTAACTAGGGAGTGACTGTGTCGAATAGTCGTACTACTGGAGTACTTCAAGAAGTTCTTCTTCATGGAAAATAGTTTAAGACAATTAGAATAACGTATAAATGAAATTCTCGTTTTCAAAATTCAGTTTGAGCAACACTGGAGAGGAGGTAACCCGAGTCAAGATTTTAACACTGCATTGACCCTTCTAACATCTAAATGAGCCTATATTCACCCTAAGTGAACCTATATCGACTCTTAATGAACCTACAAACACAATGTTTACAAATAATAACCCTACATTGAAGCTACTTAACCGTCCATAAACCTATCTTAATGCTATTTATCACTTTATAAACAATTAAATAGTAGGTCTGAGCAGGTTCGATGTAGTCTCAAAACATTTTATTAGTTTAAAAAAATATATGGAAAAAAAAATATACATATATACAGTGTCTCTCATAAAGTAAGCATGATATGGGAAACAATTTTATTATTGATTCCTTGAAAAATATCCTAGTAGGCTTAGTTGGTGCATCAGTTTAAATGAGATACTAGCTAAACACATTTTACCGCCCGCTTAATATTTGACAGGAAACCGGAAATTTCAAATTTGTGAATTATGAAAAATGATAATCCTTTGAAAGTTATCGATTACCTCCTGATGAATTTTGGCATCGTATCAAAATTAGGCATAGTAAATATATTCCGAAAGCTAAATATCACAGTTTGCAAAAATAAAGCCCAAAAATCTGCTTTTCCAAAATACGAATTTAACTGACCCTAAATTCAAAATAATTGTACGAATTCTAGCAAAATAAAACTTATACCATTCGTTGAGATCTGTGTATTCATAAAATCACAATTATCATCAAAATATTGCTACAGACATCGGTCTTTCAATAAAAAAATTTAACTTGGTCACAAAAAGACACGCTCTGTAATATTGGAATTTTAACAAGCATGAATAATTGTTATTTCTTTATTTTCTTTGCAGTTAGTAGTGAAAATACTCGTTACGTTACGCAAATCTCATTTCATTGATGACAATTGTGATTTTATGAATAAAGGGATCTCAAAGAACGGTATGATTTGTATTTTGCTAGAATTCATAAAATTTTTTGAATCTAGGGGTACTTAAGGCCGTATTTTCAAAAAACAGATTTTTGAGCTTTATTCTTGCAGACTATAATATTTAGCTATCAGAATATGTTTATTACACTTAAACTGCCTAGTCTGCATATTCATAAAATCACAATTATGATCAAAATATTGCCGTAGACATTGGTCTTTCAATAGAAAAATTTAACTTGGTCACAAAAAGACGTGCTTTGTAACATTTTTAGTTTTAACAAGCATGAGCAATTGTTATTGCTTTATTTTCTTTGCAGTAAGTAGTCAAAATACCTCCTCGTTACGAAAATTTCATTTCATTGATGACAGTTGTGACTTTATGAATAAACAGATCTCAAAGAACGGCATAAGTTTTATTTTGCTAGAATTCATGAACTTTTTTGTATTTAGGGCCACTTAAAGTCGTATTTTGGAAAAGCAGATTTTTGACCTTTATTTTTGCAGACTGTAATACGTTTATCATACCAAATTTAGATACGATGTCAAAATTTCCTTAATATTTCAAAGGACACAATGTTATTGTTTATATATCACAGATTTGAAATTTCCGGTTTCCTGTCAAATTGCAAACTGGGATAAGATAAGTTTAGCTATTCTTTCATTTTAACTGATGCAATAACTAACCCTGCTAGAATATTTTTCAAAAAATTTTATTAGTAAAAAAGTTTCCCATACTGTGCGAACTTTATAAAAGACACTGTATATATGTATGCATATACATTATATACCGGAATGATTAACAAAGATGAACAATAGACATAAACGAAACTTTACGACACAGACGACGGAAATGGCCGATAAGGTATGTGAATATGTTTCAGCTATTTGAAGAAATGACGAAATAGTTTTCTTTAAAACGAACTTAATAAAGTGTATCAAATTTATTGTCAAATATGTGTAGTAATTACTTCTTTATTTTGTATCAATTTAAATGTAAACAACCTCACAAAGTATTACGTAAATCATTTGATAATTAAAATTGAATCAATGTTAAGTGTAAATTTTAATTTGAACCGGGTAAATGAACTCTACAATTCATAAGGTGAAAAATTAAAATTTTGTGTTTATATGAAGAAACTGAGATGAACTAGAAGTGAAAACTGTGAAAAAATTAAAAAAAACGTTACATTTTAATTGTTAAAAATTGAGGTGCATTTAAAATAATTGTTAGCTTGTTGTGATGACGCTCCAAACAGAAGCGGCTTGCAAGCGGTAAACAAGCCCTGGGGTGAGATGAAAAATTAAAATTTTGTGTTTATATGAAAAAACTGAGATGAACTAAAAATGATAATTGTGAAAGAACTGAAAAACCATTACATTTTAATTGTTTATATTTGAATAACAAGAATCAAATAGTTAAATTAATTGTCAAATATACATAGAATTATTATTATTAAAAAATAATATTGAAAAGAAATTATTACCATTTAAATGGTGTTTAAAATATGTAAAACATGGGTTAAATGATTTTAATTTGAATTGTACTTAATGTATATACTTAAAATTAATAAACGTAAAATAATAAAATACTTTTGTATTCATTTTAAAACCATATCTATACGCATGTGTGCATGCATACATCCATACGCGTACGAATGTACACATATATGTATGTATAGATGTATGTATGTACGTATGCGTATATGTATTAGTGTATTGTATGTATACGATTAAGAACCTCTTTTCAGCCTCAAAACATCTGATTTTAAGGGTCAAGGAGCAGTATTGTAGGGTCAGTAGAAATACTACTTTGACACTATAAGTGGAGAATCTGTCATTTTGCGACAACATGTAGGCTTAATGTAGGCTTTTTTTACATGTAATTCTGAAACTACTTTAACCCTATTTAATTCAGTTAAAAGGAGTAATGTAGGTTTAATGCAGGTTTAATATTTCGACGCGGGAAGTCACCGTCTCAAATTATATACTAGTTTACATACACTCATTTTTACTATTAACACACTGACAGTGAGTAATAATGTCACAATAAGTGGTTCTAAAGTTGAACTATCATATGTAAGGTTTTTATAAAGTTTGTTTTTTAATGGATATTATAGTTTTCGTTATCGAAAATTATCGATACCGAAAATAACGATACTTTCAAAATGAATGGAAACCTAATAAAATTCTTACATACAATAGTCCAACTTCAGAACCACTTATTGTGACATTATTACCCACTGTCAGTGTGCTAATAGCAAAAATTAGTGTATGTAAACTATAGTATGTAATTTAAGAGGGTGACTCGCCCCCTCTCCAATGTTGCTTAAACTGAATTTTGAGTTCGAGAGTTTCATTTCCACGTTATTCTAATTGTCTTAAACTATTTTCCATGCAGAAGAACTTCTTGAACTACCCAAATAGTACGTAATAAAAATGGCAACTCTCAGAAAACTCACACAGTATTTACGTTACGAGATCGCCAGAAAGTTTTCACTTCGGTCGTGTGGTCTTATTAAGCACACTCACATCTTTTTTTATATGTATGTACCTATATATTCATATGTTTCTTGCCAACACTGTATATTAAGAATAGCAGGAGGTTTCGAAAAAAACGTAGATATTCAATAACAAACTTTATAACGAAAATTTCTAAATCATCCCTTATAATTTTTTATAATGGAATCATGTACGGTTTTGTGCATGTTTAAATAAAAAAAAATACATAGTCATTTAAAGCACAGCAGGTATTAACGATTTTATTAAAAATTGTTCAAACATATTACCGATTCCCGTGTATAGGTAGGTACATTATTCGTATATTGAATCAGAATCATATACAACAAGAATAGGTACGTATTTTTTAATTTCAAATAAATATACGTAACAGTAAAACCTGTTATTTAATAAACGAATTTTTTGATAATTTATTACAAATTGAATTTTTTTTAAAAATATGTATTTGTAAATGTAAAGATTGTTGAGCGGAGGTGTTGAATTCATTATAAATTTCATGATTTATAAATATAATTAACTTACATATTGTATATAAGTTAACACATTTCACGCGGGATATGTGAAAGTAAATCTTTTCCAGTTTTTATCATTTGACTGTAGGTAGTATCTTGAGTTAGACCCGGTGGAAAATGAACTGAGAGATACGCAGAAACGCATTTTAAAATGGATCAGTCTTAGTCATTTGGAAGGTAAGGTTAATATTAGTCAAATACATGTGTCTTATGAACCATAGGCCAGTGAGTTGATTTATTTTACCCACTCCACCTGCACAAACGAAGGAAGGCCTCTTACTTCAAAATCGTTTGGCTATAACCTCTTTTCACTATTTTAACGATATAATACGGATATCACCTCCATAAAACTAGTCGTCCCCAAAACAAAAAAATTACAAAATCTTAAAAAGCGACTAGATAAAAAATAGGTGTATTTTAGGTGTGCTAATAAAAAATTAGGTGTTTTTACCGCTTTCGAGAAAACATTAAAAACAAAAGGAAGGCTATGTTTACGTAAATTAATAGGACACTGCACAATCTTTTTCTTGAAAAGGAAGAAAATCGAACCATTTCAAGGTATTACCACAGATGATTGTATACTCAATATAATAAAAAATTTTATCACTATAAATAAGTAATAGGAAATATTTGGTATAGGTACCATAAAACCGTCTAGACCAGGACAGGGGGCTAGACCCGGACACGTTGCACCAATCTTCAAAGTAAGTAGTTTCTACATTAACCTACTACAATAAATATTTGTTCTTGACGTCATTAGAGAGAGAAAAACATCCTCTAAACAGCTGTACCATTAAAAACTATGGATTTCTACTCATTCTACGGATTACTATCCCATTTTGCAGGATTACTATTCTCCAGTTTTTCAAAGAAATAAAATGTGTGTCTAACTTAGACATGTAATTTTCGTCATAATTGTCATATTGTTTTAATTTTGATATATATGTGTTCAGAATTTTATCGCGCATCATTTAATGATGTTTGAAGTTACATTCGATGTATACATATATAAAAAGTACATGCTATATTCATATATCCGTTTAGACCCGCACACATCAGTTTATTACACTATGGCCGCGATTCGCACTGGCTGTAACTTCCACTATCCATACGTTATATTCCCGCCAGAATTACGCGGTTTATGCCTCCTTCTGGTGTCATATCGCATGTTTACTTCATGAAGAGGCATACTATGTATTGATCCCTCTCCCTTCCCACAAAATGTTTTGAAGCCTTTGACAGGTTCAAAGACATCAGACGATATAAAACACTGTCCTAACCCCGACGGGAAAGGTTAGTTTGCATGTTATTACATTATTTAAGTAAGAGTCACGGTCAAGACGGATTTGGGGTGTAGACCCGGACACTTACTAATTATTTTTTATTTCTTTTATTTTTACTTATAATGAAACAAATGGGTCAGGGATATAACAAATAATATACGCTCTTTCTAATGGTAATACTTTTATTGGTGATATCTATGAAGGAAACATTTATAAACATAAAATTTTACCAAAAAATGTAAAAAAGTGTCCGGATCTAGACGGTTTTACGGTACTATGTTTTTACAAATTTTTCATCAGTTTTTTGTTATTAGGTGTTTAGCGTTTCCACCATTTCTATAATCACATACCCAATGAATTAAAGAACCTAATAAACAATGGGATCGTTGTGAAGGGAAGCAAATTATTTCTCTAGAGTTTTTACACTCATTCGTTTAACGAAATACATACGAGTAGTTAAAAACTTCAGTTGAATGTTTACGGTTTATACATATTTACATGGTAATTTAAATTTATAACAAGTTATCATATTCATAACATCATTATTATATTGCTGGTGGGGGCTCTGGGAACGTCAAGAAAATTTTTAACATTTTTCTATTTAGTTACGTAACAAAATATATAATATTCAACAAACGGTGTAAGAGCTGTGTATAACGTTATTAACATTGTACACAGCGCTTCCATGCTTTAAAATATTTTGCAAGATTTTTGTTAAAATTTCCATTTTACAAAATTTTTCTCAGCATAGTCAAAAAACACCTGACTTACACCTAATTTTCCATACTTTAAATTACTCAAAGCACTTTTTTTTATCTGGTTTACGTAAACCCAGCCGTCCCTTTTGTTTTTCATGTTTTGTTGAAAACGGTAAGAACACGTGTTTTTTATCTAGTCGTTTTTTTTTTTGAGATTTTGCAATTTTATTTTTTTGGGGGTGGGGGGCTAGCTTTATGGAGGTTACGATATCCCCAGTCTTCTAAATTTTCACAACAAAAGCTAAAATTTTTCAACTGTAGTCACTATATTAAAGAAACGTTTGAGAATAAAAAAATTCGCCAAGTGCTTATCAGACACACATTAAGTCAGCTAAAGTCAACAGTTAAAATTCTTCACAATTTTACAGTTTATCATTCTCGCTACTTCCTTTGTAATAACTACGGAACAATAATTTTAATTTAAAATCTTTATTTATTTCAAAAATGACGTTTTAACCACATGGCTCACTGTTGTTTTAATGTAACGATGTGCATATTGTGATGCCTACCAACGATACAAAATTTACTTGTAACCTCCAAGAAGTTATACTATGGACAATTACTCACGATCACTCATTCTAAACTGTATTAGACACATTCTCTTTCTAGTTTAGAATTTCGTACAGGCTACCAAAGAGCACCAACAGCTATCCAGTAGCTATTTTTAACTTTCCATTGGGTCCGAGTTTATGAATCGCTAACTTGGACATATCACCACGTTTCAAGGTTACTAGAATCCGAATCCATCGTTTTTAGCGTGATGTCTGTGTGTGCGTTCGTTAGTACGTTCGTTCGTGAATTTTTTTTCGTCTCGCATATCTAGAGAACATATGGTGATATTAACTCCGGACTAATTTCATTAGATACGTAATTAAAAAATGAAGACCGGATAAACTTTCCAGCAAATTCGGATTAGCGGTTTGTTTTTTTATAGTAAAAAAACGAAATTAAAAACTTTTTGTGAAATATTTATCGTCTGGCATATCTCAAGAATAAATGATGATATCATTTGTTTAATGAGAGGTGGAGTCCCCTACGAGATACAGGGCGCGAAGCCCCCCACTTGGGTGCAAGGTGCAAAGCCCCTGTCGGGGGATACGAGGGGAGGAACTCTTTGAAATGAAAAAAAATTATTTATGTACAGTAGTCTCTAGTCTTTAAGGACACCCAATGGGAAGTTGACAGTGTGGGTAGACCTGTCCCCCCCAATTTTTTTTTTACTTGTAGCTAATTCGTATCTTATTATTTTATATATTTTCTAATGAAATATTGTGTTTAAAAATATTTTAAAGATCCGACACCAATGAAGAATGAACTGTTAAAAAGTGGTCAAGTGCGTCTCGGACCACACAAAACGGTGGCAGACATCATCATGCACTGCACACCTCTCAATCGAATTTCGTAATTCTTTTAGGTACCTATATTATTTCGAGATTATTATGACTTGTAATAAACTAATTCTCAAGAAATTCCTACTGTATAAATAGTAGTATTAAAATCTACGAGAAAAACCTTTAGTATTATTTAAATTTTCACTACAATGGAGATGGGCTAAGGTCATTATTCTTTCAAAATTTAAAACTATCAGTTACCACCAAGAAACAATGAAAACCACCGTTACAATAAACACCATGGTCCATTTCGCATCCTAGTTTTGTATTTCCAGTAACTGATATTTTTAAAATCCACCTTGTTTTAAGAATATGTTAGAATATTTTTAATATAATTCTTAAACGACACACAAAAAGAAAGAGTTATATGCAAGATATTTCTGTAATTTGTATGCAAGATGTCACTGTAATATTGTTGTTATAACTATACATACATATATGAGGGGTGCCAAACCATAACGTTGTAAGTGCCACACAAACTCGAATACGTTTTATTGCAGTAAAGCGTTGTATATATTGGTGTTTACCTTCACCCTTAAAGTTCCGACCGTCAAGACCCGGTAACGGCCACCATCCTCAATATTGTCAAAAAGCAAGTCATAACGTTGTATGTGCCTGTGATCGTGATTTTTCAGTTATTCAAAAAAAAAAAAAAGTGTACAAAGCCACTTATTACAAAAGACCTCACTGAGCTTGTTGCGAATGTTGGTAAAGAAATATTATTCTCAACAGTGGAGACTACAAAGTTTTTTGATTGGATAAATCTGGTTAAAACGATAATTAACACCAAAAAACTACAGATATCTTCGGCTACTATGATTCGAGTAACATCTGGAAATTTTACTGTAATTTATACAAAGAAAAGTTCCAGCGACTTTTCCCAATGGATAACAATTTCACTGTTGAACCTGAAGTCACAAATACGAATTTTGAGGACTTGGAAATTAAGATGAAGGGGGCACCTGTACCTTTAGTTATTGAGAAGAAGAAGGACATTCATGCCATATTGCCGTATTTATCAGGAGAAAATAAATTGTTTTCTGAAAACTTCATAAAACAAATATCTTAAAGTTTTAGTTAAATTTGATAAGTGCAAGTAAAGATACACTTACAACGTTATGACTTGCATAAAAAATGGCACTTACAACGTTTTGTCGTTTTCAGTTGTTTTTTTTTTTTAAATTAATATTAAAATTATTTCTGTTTTTTGGAATATTACTAATTTCTGTGTTAATTATGTGTATTAAATGAAAGTTTAATAATAAATATTGTATGCATTAATTCGTTTGTTATTTCTCAATTAAAACGGTTTTTTGTCTCTACTGAAAACTTATTTTTTTGGCACTTACAACGTTATGGTTTGGCACCCTTCATATGTACAAGGCACATATGGCGTCAGCACACGTTTGTTCGTTGACTGAGTTTAAACTAAAGGAAGACAAACCGTATATTTTGATAACAATTTCCCCACACAAAGGTCTACACCACGGTTACCTTAACTATCTTTTTATTACATTGATTTCGTTGTTATTTAACCCTTTTAAGTTCGAATGGTCTGAAAAATAGCCATCATTATAGCAGCATGACGTAAGTGTTCGATTTTATAAATCATTGCTTTTATTGTAATTGTAATCCCCTGCTGAATTAATTACAATTGCTAAAGATTAATTGTCGGTTTTAAAATGGACAGCTGTGTGTTGGGCAATATAATATATATTTTTATAACTGATTTCGTATGTAAAAGCCAATTCGTTGATAGTTAGTTAGAGTTTTAAATAGCTGAATTTTTCTTCCAGAAATTCTCCAAAACTATTGTTTCGATTTGAATTTTTTGAAGTGAAAACTTCTATAGCGTAAATAACTTTGCCTAATAGTGAAATTATTGTAATAATACCCCTGTCACAGCATCCTGCATAACATAACGAATTTCCATTTATAAAAATTAGTGTTTCTCGGAAACTTTTTTATGACTTTTTTATGTAATTTTTTCTCCTCTTTTAAATGGTGTAAAAAAATTTGGCAAAAATTTTTGGATAAGTGGAAATTTTGGCAAAAACCTAATTGTTTACAAGAACAAAAACCATGTTCCTGGCATCCGACGTGTCTGGCTGACGAACTCATCCAAGGGTTTGGGACTTCCAATGTTTTTCCAAACCAAATTTCGTAAGAATTGGATACTTCGTTCGAGAGTTATCGCGCGGACACACACACACACATATATATATATATATATATATATATATATATATATATATATATATATATATATATATATATATATATATATATATATATATACCATGTGAGTCTTTGAGAGTTGCTATTTCTATTACAATCAAATTTTTATGATAGAAATGGTACTGGAAAAGGTTCTTTTCTTGGATGTAATGGAAATGTAACCAAGAAAAACACTATCGGTTGAAGTAGCCTCAAGTACATATGCATATTTTTACCGTCTAACTGATAAATTAAAAAAAAATTAAAAAATTAAACTTGGGTAAAAAAAATTTTTTTGCTCATTTATGTTGTTAATTAAGGCATTAGATCAGTTTTATCGAAAAATTAATATATAGTCCCATTTAAAAATCTATAAGTTTGTATCATAGCTCGAAAACCATCAGAGCTATAAAGCTCCTGATCAATCGGTTGCCCCCGTCGATATCTACAACTCTTATTTGAACAATTTTTCGATTAAATCAACGGTTTGGCTGTAATAAAAATGGCAACTCTCGAAAAACTCACACAGTATATATATATATATATATATATATATATATATATATATATATATATATATATCGCGCGGATAACTCTCGAACGAAGTATTCAATTCTTACGAAATTTGGTGAAAACATTGGAAGTCCCAAACCCTTGACAGATTTTAATATAATATACAATATAAGAATTACTAAAGTGTAGTTAGCTGTGGTATTTTATGCATACGTGCGTGTAAAGAGCCATTTTTTGTACAGATGTGGGTAAAACATAGCTTACCTAGATAGTATTTTGTACAATAAACAAGCAATTTCTATATGGTGGTCGTAGATCAATTACTTTATGGTAAATATACAATACATAAAATATCCTTAGAAATTGCAAAAAAGAATATTAATGAAGACTTCAACTGAATTATTAAATTGACACATACTTTAATTTCTTATAGATTCTACTACTAACCCGATGGCGTTTAATTTTGAACTCGATTTACTCGAAAATAATTTAGGTTACTTGGAATCGATTTATTTTTTCTCGTTTTTGACTTTGATTACCCCATTTATACATTTATGAGTATTAAATATTCAACTTCAACAAAAACTTAATTTCACTTGAAATAAGTAGGTCAGTCTAAAATGTTACCTAATTGCATTATCGAAATAAATGTATAAAAAAAAAGCTATATTGATATTTTCTTATTGTTAGCACTTATGTTTGGCTAATTGATACCAGCATAATAAACTTTATTTATAGAAATTTCAAGGTACCAAACGTAAATTTTTTTACTACTATTCACATTGTAAAGTGAGCGGTAAATTAATTTCTTTGTTAGATCAAGTTTTATTTATCTATGACTATGATGTTTAGACTCTTCCAACAAATAATAATTAATAATTTATTGTATAATATTGAGGTTATGTTATTAACGGCGCCAATGTTGAATCAATATTGTATTTTATACATGTAGAGTTTATTTTCAAAGAGCAATTTCTAAGAAAAAACTGATTTTGAGATTAATATAGAATTGTAAACTTTATTTAGAAAACCATTATTCTAAACGGAAATCTTTTTCCAAAACTGACTACAAAGTATCTAAAAAGGGCATCAAATTTTAAGTTTATTTTCAAAAAGAAATATCTGAATAAAAATTTGTTTTCAAAACGCAATTTCTGAAATTTTATTTTTAACCTGAAATATCTTTAATTTCTTGGATTAAATAATGACCGTTATTTTGAAATTTTTAACGTGTAAAAGAAGCTACCTTAGTAAAGAAAAAATACAACTGGTACGGAAAACCCAACAAAAAATATTACGCTTTGAGCTTTTTAACTCATTTTGTGTTGCACGGTCACAAATCACAATAGTATCATGGATAATATGAGTAGTGTGTTACTACCATTAGTGTCTGAAAGAAATACCGAAAGCAAATAGAAGAAAATGCTACAAGCCGAAGGGAAAGAGAAAAATATATAAGTCTAAATTACCTTATGCTATTCCATATTTTTATAAAATAAAGCAAATATTTTACTTAGCAAAAAAATCACGTTTATTTTTTAATTTTGACAATTGTTTCAAGCTTAAAAGCCCATTTTCAAACAAAGTAAGATGACTTTATTATTATGAAGCTAGAAAAAATTTTTAAAATTTAATTTTTACAAACAATTTTGAGAAAGCCATAACAAGAAAAAAAGAAATACGAAAATCAAGTTGAAGATGAAAAAAGCGGCAGAATGAAGAGTGACTCATTGGGGTTAAAATTTAACGTACCTAATACTAATTGCGTGGGAAAAATATGGATTATTCATTTTTATTTTCATTTTAGGCAATGAATTTATTACTTTTTTGTAATTTTATTTTCAAAATGAAATATCATAAAGTTTTATTTTCAAAATGAATTTTCTTTTTTTTGAGAACACATTTTTAAGGGGATTAATTTGAATTAGATTTTTATACTGATTGGGGTTCTTCTTTATAGCATCCCAACTTTGTTATTCACTGGTAAAAATCCGTAAATATTTTGCTGGCGTTAGATATAGCAAACATCTCATTTTACTCAAAAATTACATTTTGTTAGAAATTGTTTTTTGAAAATTAGCTCCACACATGTCCAATTACTTACTATTATTTAATTCAGTTAGCACGTGTAAGTAAATATTAACACATAGAAAAGAGGTCTAATAAGTTCTAATATTTCCTTTTTTTTAAACTGTAATATAACAAAATTTTAAGTTATGTATTATATTATAAAATAAATAATAATAATAATAATAGCCTTCAAAAGTAATGTTTTTATTTTAATGATACAATAAAAATATTATACGTATTTTATAGGTACATTCCAAAATTTATGTAAGAAATAATGATATTACATACTTAAAACTATACTTCTTAACTTAAGGGGTTATGTGTACTTAATGTTTTTTTCGGACAGTATTGTTTTTTTACTGCATTTTCATTGATAATTTAACTCATGTGTATCATGTCCCATAAGAATATTGTAATTTTTTCACTTTTACCATGGAAAAAATTTAGGACAAATTTTTACATCGAAAAAGATAACAAAATATTTAATTAGTTATAATAATTTATTTTATTCGCTAAATTATCACTTGAGTTTTATATTTTTTTTGAATAAATTTGTGTTTTCTACAACTCTAATTTCTTGCCTAAAAGCAATTTAACTCGAAGAACTGTCAACCCCAAACTTCAGCTACGCTGTCGCGTTTTTGTTAGTTGACCTTTCGTGTAGTAATGAGTGGGGCATAACTCTAAAATATTGGGTCACTTTATGGTTATCACAAAATTTTTGAAAATTGTACCTTTTAACAGTGGGAAACTTTTTGAAAAATGAGAAGAGGGTCTTTTATGACGATTCCATGTTTAATATCTACGTGGCTACTTACACATTCTGCTCGTATAAGTACCAGGTGTTGCAAGTTATTCATTCATTAAAAAAATCAAATCTTTATAAGCTTTATGTTTAATCAATTTTTCAATTATATGATTATAAGTATTGTAAAATATTTCAAGTAATTCAGAATAAGATGTGTGCATGTTTTAAGGAAAGATTTAGAGAAATTTGTAATAGTTTATGAAATAAATGTTATTATAAGTGCCACATTTAATTTGATGTTTGTTACAATATTAACAAATATGCTTACCTAATTATTATCTTTTATGAATGTACTAGAATATACCAGGTGTAACAAGTTATTTATTCAGTAAAATAATTTTAATTGCAGTTACAATATAAATTCAATATAAATATAATTTAATTTTCTTTAAAACTAAAATTAAAATTTATTCATATAAAAGTTATCCCGTCATTTAATACACTATTTTAAGTTAGTATTTAAATTATTTTTAAGTAGATATTGTTGCGTATCACAAAAGGATTGATAATATTTTATTACTACTCTAAAAGTGGTAATTCCAACTTTTGTACTTACAAATGGTGTCTACTTGCCACAAATTTCGCGTAAAACGGCTATTGTAAGTTAATTTTTATTAACATGTAATGGCAGACAGGAAATATTGCACAAAATAAAAAATGTTTATATAACAGGGTTAAAATCTTCCCTACTTTCCTAACGCATTTTACATTATTTTGTCAAACTGAATTATAAAACGTATTCAAGTCAATAATAAATTGGTTAATATTTCAATTAAATCAAGTAACTTGAAATATTTAATTAAATAAAATACTTATAATAGTTTACAATGCTTAGTTATAATCATATTACTAAAAAATTGACTAAACATAAAGACTAGAAATATTTTATTTTTTAATGAATGAACAACTTGTAACACCTGGTACATACACGAACATAATGAATAATGATAATATATAAGTACACATGTCAATAAAACCATCATAAATGACCTTTTTTTTCGTTTTTAAAAATTTTTCAAAGATTTTATGATAATCATAAAGTGCCCCAATATTCTAGGGTAAAGTCATGAGTGGAAAAGAAAAATGTAAAATTCTCATAATTTTACTCGATGCAAGTGCATGTAGCTCCTTAATATACACAAACTTAACCGACATTTTATATTACTTTTAATACCCAAACATAAATTTTGAAATGTTTATTAGACAACCCTCATGAAAAAAAAGTAGCAAGAAGAAAATTGGCTAACCGACTTTTCCACCTAAAGAAAATAGCTCAGATATATTTATTATCGATTACACGTAGCTATTATACTTACTGCTCTTATCAAATAAAACAAAATGGATACTTCGTAATAAAACTGAATAATAATAAGTAAAACAACGGATCGGGAACGTATAGAGTGAACGATATAATGTCACTTTAAAAATATGAAAGACACCAGTTTTATGGTTGTGATTTTGTAAAGTCGCTCTTATAAGCTCTCTCTCTCTCGTGACGTAAACTTAGGTAATCGCTTGCTGATTTTACTGCTCACAGCATAATCTTCAACAACGTCATCTGTTATTAATGCAGTCTCAGTATAGTGATGCAATGACTCGGCAAATGAATTTTATATTTTTAAACTTTTTTATTGTATTTATCTTGAAAATTTTCTTTAATCTGATATTGATTGACTCGAGAGTAGTAAGTTGAAAGTACGAACTATTAAATTCAACTCCAATGTTTTATTGATATTGGACTATTGCTGGTACGTGTCCTTGTTTAAGCAGTGCTGCAAAATTTTAACTAAAAAACCAAAGGAAAAGTAACTTCTACACTAGCGGAAATAATTAAAGAGCCAAAAAAAATTCCAAATTTTTAGCGATTTTTCGAATGGCTGTATCTTTGTGAAAAATGGTCTTATCGGAGTCGTAAGCAAAGCAATTTAAAGCTGGAAGTTTCTAATTTCGAGGTCTTGCGATAAAAAAATTTTCAAAGCAACGTGTGTGGCGCAATCCTAATAAATACACTGAAAAAAATTTTTCGAAATTTTTGCGGTTTTTTTTTGGTCCATGGACTTGAAAAAAATTTTTCCGACTTAACCACCATATGGACCGGATAACTTGTTCATTCAGCTTTAATTTGCTTTTTCATAGACTTTTATACGACCACTTCTCGCTGAGATATCGAACTTTAAGTGGAAAAGGATCATTTCGTCTTTGACCATCGATATTTCAGCAACCAATGATCACACAGAAAATTGAACGGGTGTTTTAAAAACTCGAATAAATTCTCTACAAGGTTAATCGACTAACTGCTCGTCGGCTTAACGTCACTAGTAATAACTCAGTAATAAGTAGAAAGGCAACCGCAAAAAAAATGGAATTCAAAAGAGACAGTAACTGTAATTACTCAGCTATACCTATTATCTTACGAAAACTTGATCCAACAACGGGGGAGGCCTACTTGCGGTCTTGAATTCATGTGGTTCACATCCGTTAATAAACAAATTAAGGAGCAACCTATCTTCCAGACCAGAACTAGCCTTTCGCCCGTCAAGTTTTTCATGACGCAAACATTTTCAGCCACTAAGAACATTATCTATTCTCAAAGTCTCAATCTTCAATAAATAAGCTCCTATTGCGGTCACCTCTTGCTTTAAAAAACAAATTTCGGGAAAAGAACCGGATTTGTTCTGGTATCCTTTTAGAAGTTTAAAAAAACGTACATTATTCTCTGTGGAAATCAAAAGAAATCTTGTAAAATAAAATTCACCAAAAAAGACTTTTTGTAGACTGAATACTATTTCATTGAATTCAGTAGCCGAAAAATGAATTTCTTAAAGCAAATGCATTTTCTAACAAATACCACCTAGCAACAAGCTGTTCATAATATGTCCTTTGAAAGATATCATTAAATTTTTTATTTTTAGAACATAATGTTTCTTTATTATAAAGTCCATTACGCAACATGTTTTTTACCAATATATCGGAAAGCGTGTCAAGAGAATTTATGTTGACCCGAACAATGAACCTCAACCCTGTAGTTTCTCCAAACATTATATATGAGGATATGTGTATAATTTACAAGGAACTTTTGCCAATTCTACTTTTAATAATACTATTTGAATTTTAGATACTACACGGAGAGAAAATTCATATAAAAATTACTGTGCTCAGCACTACAATCGACGTGTAAAAGGCGAACATATTCAATTTTGTCCGGTAAAAATATAAAAATTATAATTAATCATAGAAAATTTAAAGGATAGAATATTGTTTCCGTAATATTAGTTCCGTAAAATTTGTAATACGGCACAGTAAGAAGTTCCATTGCCGACAAAAAAATATTTTTTAATTGTTTTTCTTACAAAAATTACCATGCTGTATTATAATATTTGAAATGCTATCTGCTAATAGTAGAAAGAAAAAAATAGAAAGAAGGTTGTGTTTGTTGTGAACGCTGTTGAAATGTACCTCACTCATAGCAAGTCACATAGTCAACCATAGGTTTGGACGACCAACTTGGTCGGACGGGTCGGACCAAGCACCTTGATCCATTAGACTGTGTTACAAGCAGCAAGCAGTATTCATTACACTGTGCTAGAGGATGGGGATGTCACCGTTTAATTCATCATTTTGTTACTTCACTATCTTTAGTATTAGAATATATTGTTGGCAATCATTTTTGTATGAATCATAAAGTTCTTACAGGTTCGAAGTTTTTACAGGTGTCGCCCAAGCAACATAAGGTTGCGGGTTAGATGCGCAAATGAAAGAGTACGACAACAAGAATTAAACTATAATATATATGCATAAGAGTGTGATAAAAGTTGTGTTAGCACATTAAGTTTTACCATGCTAGCACGTATTTTTTATTTTGGTCGTCGATCGCGCACGCATTATAAGAGAGCATGGTAATTTTTCTGAAATTTTATCTACAAAAATTATATGATTTTTCTCTCCGTGTAACTTATTACATTTATCCGTAGTGTCTTTGATGTCATATTATTCCAAATTTTTGAAAGCCAAAAATAATTTAAATTTATAATATTGACCTCTTTTCTTCTCAAGTACCTTTGCTACAAACGATTATAACGACAACAGTGACATCTATACCCATAACCGAGGCAATAGTAAGTAAAAAAATGTATTGAAATTGCCTATCTTTCAGAACGGTCATTGCCGTATTACACAACTTCATTTATTTAGAATATGCTTCTTAATTTTTTCTGCAACATTGAAGGTTAGGT
This sequence comes from Brachynemurus nebulosus, assembly GCA_035578155.1. Classification (NCBI taxonomy): domain Eukaryota; kingdom Metazoa; phylum Arthropoda; class Insecta; order Neuroptera; family Myrmeleontidae; genus Brachynemurus; species Brachynemurus nebulosus. Next base: position 12,984,710 of record JAPWDM010000005.1, read on the forward strand.
CATTCTGTTTACCGTCGAAAATGTGTTTTTGCATATTTAAAAGTAACATTAAGCAACTAACTTACAAACACTCCGTCAACGTGGTAGAACCAACTAAACACGTTTTTTGTCCTTTGTCAAGTGCACCACTTCACCTCCTTTTTTTTCGACAAAGCACACTTCAGTGAAAATGATATATTTTAAGGAAAAAATTGTAGCCACATCACTCCATAACAATCTTGTATAAGAAACGCCATGAAATGAATGTAATTTCAACCGTTTCTACCTTGTCTACGACGGAGCTATTCGTAACAGTATAATGAATATAACGTGATATAAAATGTATAAGAATACATTAACAATAGGGTGGTGCCTTAAGTGGTCCACAAAAATTTTTAATTATGATTTCACGACAGTCGTACAAAGCTCTACGAGAGAAGATAATGAAAATATGTATGCAAGGGCTTGGTGTTTTATTTAGTGTACTACATTTTATTGCAAAATATAGGAGGTATTATAGGGGATCAAAATATGTAAGTAAGAAAAATGAAAATAAATAACGGAATGAAAGAAAGACCAAAAAATAAATTTCGTAGAAAGATATCTTTAGATTGATACAATTCGATTGATACACAGAGAAAAAATTCCAGTAAAAATTACTGAGCTGCCTCCGGTAAACGAGTCTTAAGTGACTAGTCCGTAGGAAATTATTAAGCAAAAATATAAAAAATGCGTTTCAAACATTATTTTTTACGATTCATTTGAAAATTTTTCCTGTACACCTTAAGAATTTTTCCTATACACCTTAAGAATTTTTCCTATACAGCTGCGTAAAATTCGATGGGCTAGTAAAATTTCAAGTGGACACCGGGAAAATTTACTTAATTTTTTGTAAAATATACTGGACATATGAATAATTTTTACTGAGTCGTTGTGCATTTGTTATTTGTCACACACCACTGCATAGCCAAGCATCACATAAACTGAGAATAAATAAAACAAGCATGCGCAATAGCACCGAGCATGCGCAATAACACGACCAACACGACTTCAGACTGCAACTAACCAGGACTGGTTCATTTAGTTGTTCAATAACCAACGTGACTGAATGTTTATATAGTGTTTTTTTTTTATAATAAATTTTTAAAACAAAAAATTGTTGTTTCATGAATTTTTGTATAGTTTTGATATGTTAATTGAAATATGTTTTTATACAAATTATTGTAATGTGCTTATTGTTAAAAATTTTTATCATGTAATACCTATGTCAAATAAAGAATTTATATATTTTTTTCCACAAATAATAAAAAACCACAAAAATTTTTTTCTATATTAATAATTTGATTTTAATGCTTACCCTTCTATCAATATCCTTTTAAACTATTTTAATTCAATTATTTATTAATAAATAAAAAAAAGCCTTATTTATAAATAATACGGTAATTTTTACTGAGCTATAGGATAATTTAAAATTTTTACTATAAATTATCGTATTTTTTGCTTAGCCTGTCACTTATGTCCGCATTACCAGAGAGCTCAGTAATTTTTTACCAGAAATTTCAGTAAAAATTACTGTATTTTTTTCTCAGTGTACAATCATATTGGTAAAACAATAATTATGAATTCCTTAATAATGGCATTCCTTTATAATTCTCTTTTAGATGTAATTGCGCACTTAGCAATTTAAATGCAAGCAAAAAAGCATTTAAATAACGAAACCTCATTTGGTAGGGCAGTTCGGGACTGCTTAAAAAAAGTTCAATAGAAAATACGTAATTCAAAACCTCACGATTTCCTTAAGAAATTCATTTACACATAAGAACAGAAGAACATTTTTAAATACTTAATTTAGTTTTATAATATTGCAAAAATTGCAATACACATATGTATATATGTAAAGAAATTGAATAATGCAGTAATTTATATAGATACTTAATATGTAATGTGAAGATAAGATGCGTTAAGAACAGTCAGCAGCTAACCTTACCGCAAATTAATATTCCGATCACATTATGTATTTTGATAGGCATTTTTTTTTCTTTTTAAATCGCATAAAAAACAGGTTTCTGATTCCTGATACAAAATTTTATGTGATTGCAGCTTTTAAAGTACTGAAAGTATCACCCCTAATATCGTTAAGAAGCTCTAGAGACGTTTTATTTAAAACAAAAAAAAGAGAAACTATCAAACGAAAACAAGAGAATTTGGACTGTAGCTATAAAGTTTTCAAATAAAAACGAATTTATTGCTTTTTAAAAGGTATATAAACCATATTCTTTTCCGTATTTATTTACGTAAAGAAATCAGTAATTATACTAAACCAGCGTTTCTCAACCTTTGTTCAGTCAAGACCCGGTAAAGTTTCGGATAATTTTGTGCGGACCGGTCACTAGTAGGATCATATATGACGATTTTCAGTTTTCTAAATTACACTTATATTTAATACTAGCCGTTTACCCACCCGATGGGATTTACCATCGGCAACATCTCAGGATGTCAGTCAGTGTTAAAGATTTATTAAATGACATATTATTTAATAGCCATAGTAACATATTTTTATATATCTCTAACTTCAAAAATGACGAATTTCCATACAAATTTTCATCCCCTATTTAACCCACTTAGGAGACGAATTTTCAAAAGTCCTTTCTTAGTGTTCACCTATGTTTTATGAGGAACTCCTGTGCAAAATTTCATGCTTCTAAAATCAACGGTTTAAGCTGTGCGTTGTCTGTCAGTCAGTCAGTGTTAGAGATTTATTAAGTAAATGAAGTGTTATTGTCCGATCGCTTGATCAGCCATGTAATTCACATAAACATCGGCACTTTCTTAAGCATTACAGAAATTTTTCAATTTCAAATATTATCGAGTGCATGTGAAACATTACTACGTATGACAAACTTTTGTTTGCGTTTAAACACACGCAGTATTCATATGTTCACTTATCGTTCAGCTAAACTGAAACTTTAAGCACTCGATTTCTTTGGTTAATGTAACCAAAATGCAAATGTAAATTAAGAATCACCGGGAGATCCTGGGATCGATTCCCGGCCGATCCGGATAATTTTTTCAATCACTTTGTGATTTTTCATTACAGAAATGTTAAAATACCCCCGTCGCAGCATCCTGCATAGCATAGCGACTTTCCGTTTATAAAAATTCGTTTTTCTCGGAAACTAGTTGACATAGAAAAAAAGGTTAAAGACCTTTTTTATGTAATTTTTTCTTCTCTTTTAAATGGGGTAAAAAATTTCGCAATAATTTTTGAATAAGTGGAAATTTTGGCAAAAAACTAATCTTTTGCAAGAACAAAAACCATGTTCCTGCCATCCGACGTGTCTGGCTGACGAACTCATCCAAGGGTTCGGGACTTTCAATGTTCTCACCAAGTTTCGTAAAAATTGGATACTTTGGATATATATATATATATATATGTATATATATATATATATATATATATATATATATATATATATATGTGTGTGTGTGTGTGTGTATCCGCGCGATAACTCTCGAACAAAGTATCCAATTTTTACGAAACTTGGTGAGAACATTGGAAGCCCAAACCCTTGGATATATATATATATATATATATATATATATATATATATATATATATATATATATATATATATATATATATATATTTATATATATATATATATATTTATATATATATATATATATTTATATATATATATATATATATATATATATATATATATATATATATATATTATATATATTTATATATATATATATTTATATATATATATATATATATATATATATATATATATATATATATATATATATATATATATTTATATATATTTATATATATATATATTTATATATATATATATATATATATATATATATATATATATATATATATGTATGTATATATATTATATATATATAAATTTTAGTGAATATTATTTTCGGTTTCTAGGGACCTCAAAACAAATTTCTGCCATAGTCCCGGGCTCAGGTCGTGATAGTGGCTGTAATAGCTGAATTTCATTCTGGAAATTCGCTAAAACTGTTCATTAAGCACAAATTTGAGATTGATTCTAAACAATTTCTGATAGAGAAAATGTTAGAAAACAAAGACATTTTAAAACTAATACAGTGTAAATTCACTTGTGACCGGTTTTATTACAAGTGAAATAAATAATTACATTGTAAAATGGAAAATATGTCATTAAAGGTCGTCCATATCATTACATATAGCTAACATTTCGCCTACATTTGTTTCAATATAATGTATACACATTAAAAAAATCCCACACAAATCACATTATAATAAAAATTTTTGTATCAAAAAAATATCACACCAGAGACAGACAGGTTGGTTTGTGTCGCTATTCAAATCCACCGCAAATATATACGACTTTTGTGAGTAATTATAATGTATCCACTGTTATGGCAGAAAAAAATTATTTTAAATGTAACAACCTGTGTTATTTGTTACACATATTATGAGTATGTGATAAACGAGGACAGAAAATTTCTATCTCCATGAAAGATATTACAGTAGTCATAATCAAATGATTGCTTAAAATTAAATCGTGAATAATATGCGCGAATGTAAATGTTTGCATTATTTTCTCTTATTAAAACAGCTGTCCACCCACCTCCGATTTTATTCATTTCGTAACGAGTTGTTTACTTTATTAAGGGGTTTTTAACAGGGCCGATGAGCGGGTGGGGTAGCTGGGGTTGCAGCCCCGAGGCCTGAACTGGAAGGACGGGCCCATAACAGTCGGCAAGGGCTCGGGGAAAAATGAAAAAAGTAAAAGTAGTTTTTTTTGTTCGTTATTTATTTTTTTAGGGGCAAATTTGAGAAATATGCTTTCGCGTGCGTCTATGACGCTTCGTGTACAGACAATTTTCATTTTTATCTCGCCTTTTTAAACAATTACTTCAAATTTTCTAAGGATTAAATAATAATCCCGTATACTTTGGGTCATAATGGATTAATGCCACGAGAACTAGAATTTCCCACGAGTCTATAATTATTCCAAAACTAAAAAAATTATTGAATTCATTCTTCCTAAAATTTATTATTTTATTTCTGTCTTACACCTCCTTGAATTTTTTCAATATTTTTATTTAATTTTCAATTATGTATATTTTTTTAATCCTACACTTCTTTCACACCTTGTAAATAATTAAGTAAATGTAAACTGTGTAACTGAAGCCGGAAACGATTTTCAAGAAAACCGATCTATAAACATTTCTCTGCACAAGTTTTTAGTTGTCAAGGCCGTTTTTTTTTTCTAAATACTACTTCTTTTATTATTTAAAATAGTTTTTTTTGCGGTTAAACTTTTAAAATGTCTAAATTATCTATGATTTCTAATACGCATACATTATAGCTTAGGTGATTTTAGACGGTTTTTATGTTTCAATAACTCTTACTGGCAGCTTCGTCTGCGTGGTCTGTCTACTAGCAAAAAGTAGCCAATGTCTTGCTCCGTCCTCCCAGCTATCTCTATCTAAAGTTTCATGTCGACTGATTAAACTGTTAAGGCTTAAAGCAAGACAAACAAGCAAACTCACTTTTGTATTTATAATATTAGTTAATATGATTTAAGATGATCTTTTAAATGCATGTTGTACTGTTAAAAGAATTTTACCACTGGTATTGCAAAATATTTTGTCAAATTGCTTTGTAACAAATACAGCAAAAATATAAGTTTCTTTTACACATGTATTTATGGCAATTTTTGTAATATAAAAATGAAATAAAATATTCTCATTTTTAAATTAATGCTTTATTTTGTTTAGAAAAGCAACTTCTAAAGAAATCGTGAGGTTTCGAGTGTTTTGAGTTATGCAATAATTGCCAACCATCTTAGCATATCCCAACTACTTATAATTTTTCCAATTTTTTCTAAACAAATTAGTAGTAATTGATATAGCGGTACTTTGATTGCATAAAATCGATGTAAATCAAATGAAATCATTCAAAATTGTCACTCATGCTTTTACATATGTATTGTAAATTATAATTTAATTTTCAATTAACGTATTCTAGTTTATTTTTTTTTTCCTTTACAACATTTTTAATAAAAATATTTTTTTGCATTATAATTGAATGTAAATTTAATTACAGATTTTACCTTGCTCGTTGAATATTGATTGGTCTGTACAAAATTATTTAACAAAAGCAATGTGGTGGCGACAGTTAAAATTTTTTTAAAAATCAATTAGCAAAATTATGTTTGTATGTTTATTAATGATTTTTGTAAATATTTCACGTTTAATTAAAAATTTAATTAATATAATTCGTTGGCGAGGAAAAATTGAATATAAAACTAATAATATTTTATATTTTTTTGAATAAAAATAGATACTTTTAATAGTTGACAGTTATCTAATATGTGTGTACTGTAATAGAATTTGGGAGAATTTTTTTAGGAGCGCGCAGCCAAGGTCACTTAACTTATTTCAACGAGCGAGGTGTCCAGAACAAATTTTGAAATTTTATTTTGTTTCTTAGCTGTGGGTCCTCAGAGTTTCAAATTTTTTTTACGGGAATTACACATAAAATAAAATTGAGACATATCAGATAATTGCACTTTCCTGTGTTCTCAGTTGTCTTGTTTCCCTATATTCAGTTCCAATTCTACTTGATGATGGTTAGATCAACCGAAAACTAGCGGGTAAGAATATACAGTCGAACCTAGATAAGCGAGAGTTGAAGGGACCGCGATCTATTTTTCTCTTATAGAGGTTTCTCACTAACCCGAGTTTCTAGCTTATAGAGGTACAGGAGAGGTTTATTTCACTTATAGAGGTCTAGAAAAAATACAACCAATATGTATTGAGAAACATGCATGTATTGTATGAATACTACTTATTAGAATAATATACATATACATACTTGGGCATAGATAGGCTTACAAAAAAAAAAATGCATTTTGGCTATTTGAATAGAAAGTGAGTTCCTCGAATTATAAGAAAACAAGAACATAAACACATTCAGGAATTCTAATAATATGCATAAGTTCTTTGAAATTTAAGAATGAGTCATAAATAGCAAATGTTAAATAGGTTTAACTGTCGCTTATAGAGGTACAGGCAATTGGCAGTCTCAGTTATAGAGGTCCATGAGCGAAAAACGAGTATCACTTATACAGGTTTTTCTGTCTCACTCATAGAGGTTTTACAGTGGTAAAGTTACAGGACCTGGCAATTACTCTCACTTACAGAGTTTTCTCGCTTACCCAGTTCTCCCTTATCCAGGTTTGACTGTATTTCAATTTTAAGTGAAAATTGATAAATTAAATATTTCAGTATAATTATTAAACTTTTTTTTCAACAAAGACTTCACACCTGAAGCTAACACATAAGTGACAAATATCTCAGTAGTTCTATTGTAAATAATACTAATAATATTTTAATGTTTGTTTAAAAATTTCTGTACCTAATAATATAGATTTTTAACCTACCTTAAGTATCAATATGTCCCATTTAATTTTTTAATTGACATTAATTGAGGAATACTTTCACTAATATGTAACGCAAATGAATATTTACATAAATTGTGAAAAGAATTAATACAATTAAGTAATTGTTACATCCATTCTCTTCTTATAAGTTTCCTCCTTTTTCTTCTAGTCAAACTATATTTTTATATTCTTTATTAGCGAATTTCCAGAAAGAATTCTGGAAATTCAGCTATTATGGTGTAAGTCATAGTGGAAGTTCAGCCCGAAAATATGGCAGAAATTTGTTTTGAGGTCCCTAGAGCCCAAAAATAACATTCACTAAAATTTATATATATATATATATATATATATATATATATATATATGTATATATGTATTTATGTATTTATGTATCAGCACGATAGCGCTTCAGGAAAAACTGCTAGTTTTACGAAATTTGGTGACAACGTTGGAAGTCCAAAAATCTTGGATGAGTTCTTCAGCCAAAAACGTCGGAGCTCAGGAACATGGTTTTTTGAGCATTTTTCGTGAAAATGAGTTTTTGGCCAAAATTTGCTATAATTTAAAAGTTTTTGTCAAATTTTTTTACACCATTGCAAAGACGGGAAAAAATAACATAAAAAAGGTTTTGGAACTATTATTCTAGGTTAGCTAGTTTTTGAGAAAATAAGAAAAAAAAAGTCAATTTATTATTTTATAATTTTAGTGTGTCTACAAAGGTATGTTGCATTATGTGTATAATGTGTATATATGTATTTCACTGCAATAGTGAGTTATTTCATATAGATAGACATCCATATAATATATTTCATTATTGCAATCAAGTGAGAATTATATTGACAATAATTTTTTGAACCAGAGAGAGCCCTCTGTTTTGTAACGGTGCAAGCGCCATTAGCTAACGTTAAGCTAACAGCATTTTTTTTCAAAACAATAACAGGTGGCATATACTTTGCTTAGATTTTACAAAATTTCTAAAAATTGTCGTCTGGGCGCCAGATGTTCAAAAATCTGAAACGACGCTGTAACAGTTTGGGGTTGTTTAGAAAAATAAATTACAAAGCATATTCATTTTATTTTTCGTACCTGTTTTGTGAATTACAAGAAGTTAAAAAAAAAAGAAGAGAAAAGGAAAAAAATGGCTACAGAAGATTCTGGAAACCTTAAGGATATATTCTCAAAAAATAAAACAGCAAATTGAGGATTTTAACATTTTGATGCTATCTCTACCGCACACAGAATTCAGGAAAATTATTTTTAAATTCTGACATACACTTTAAAAAAGAACAGACTTATTAAAACTTCCGTAAATATAGTATTGCTTGTCTTATTTAAAATTTTATTTCAGCCAATAACAATATTCTAATGATACTGAAAATATTTAAGGAAAAAAGATGTAAATATAAAAGTTTAAGGTGACAGTATATCTTATTCTTTTTTACATGTGCAGATATGAATCTTAGAAGGATGTGGAATTTAATACATATACATATTTATGTGGTATTCTCCTACACAATAGTCCCTCACAGCATGATATAAGTTTTAGTTCAAGGATTGGATATTTTTAATTTTTGTAATCTTAAGTATTAGCTCGACCGGTACGGTCTCTCGTATCATTGCTCGCAATACTTGTGGAATTATAAAATAATTATATTATGGTGTTTGACATAAAAAGAAAAGGTGATACTATCCTAAACTCATATGAAATTATTTTTGTAGAAACCCAATATCTACTTAACTATTACTGGTCAGAAATTATGAACCACTTAAGTTTGAATTTGAGTTAAGTAGTGCAATGAAATTTTACAGTCATTATGAGGCATGATACGTTTGCTCGCAGGTCGGGCGAAGCTTTACTTGACTGAAAATACGAGCAAATCGTTTATAATCAATGTCAAAGATAGAAATGGCAAAAGATATAACAGAAAAAATACCCCTGTCGCAGCATCCTGCATAACATAGCGAATTTCCATTTACAAAAGTACGTTTTTCTCGGAAACTAGTTGATATAGAGTAATTGTAAATAAAAAAAAACCTTCTTTATGTGATTTTTCCGCCTCATTCCGCCAAATTTTTTTCACGAAAAATGTCCAAAACCCCGTAAACGTTTTCACGAAATTTCTTAAAAATAAGATGTTTCGTTCTTGAGTTATCGTGCGGACACTTAGTAAACATATATATAAATGTGTCCGCACGATAACTCAAGAACGAAATATCTTATTTTTACGAAATTTCGTGAAAACGTTTACGGGGTTTTGGACATTTTTCGTGAAAAAAATTTGGCGGAATGAGGCGGAAAAATCACATAAAGAAGGTTTTTTTTTATTTACAATTACTCTATATCAACTAGTTTCCGAGAAAAACGTACTTTTGTAAATGGAAATTCGCTATGTTATGCAGGATGCTGCGACAGGGGTATTTTTAATTTATTAGTAACTGTAAAAAGAACGTACAATCTGTGTGAATTATTCTTAAAATAATGTAAAAATTTGCGCTACGGATACTGTGACGGGTATTTTTTTTTTTTTTTGCTCGTCAAGAGTTTTTTTTTTCTCGTCAAGGGTTTATTTTGTTCAAAGGTGGCAACCCTGCTCTCTATAGCAGTTTTCACTTCAAAAATTTCGTAGAATTACTGATTGTCTCCGTAGTTATATTAGTTTTAATACTTACATAGTTATAGTCTCGCCTGATTTTAAGTTGAAAGTCTAGACGATTACATATATTTTCCAAAACAAAAAACAGCCATAGCGACAACACTTCTAAAATACAAAACATTAAGTCTAGTCTTGCTTACTCTTTTATGACATAAGAAATATTAATATATTTATACTGATTTGCATAAGAGTTTAATCACGTCCAAATGTTCCCACGACATTACTCACAAAAAAAGTGGTGTGCGCATGTATAAATATACACACACATATTATATGCACATAATGAGCACATAAACCACATGGCATTTCATTATTTCATTGTATGAATTCTCTTTGTCTCTCCAATTCAGTTGCATTGTTATAATATGTTTATTATTATTATATATACCTATAATGCACATGATGATGTAAAGCTGTGTCTACATGTGACGAACGAAGACAAACGAATGCAAACGAATGCGAACAAAGCCAAACATAAACAAATGCACATGAACAATTGATGTTAATTCGTTAATGTTTCTATCAAGGGATCTTTAAAAATAATAAAATTAAAATTGTTACCATCAGATTTAGAAAAATTAATTGAAATGGCCAGAAGAAGGTAACCTTAAAGAAGGCTTTAGAGTTACTTTGCGATTTCTAACTGTAGAAATTGTCTTTTTTCTTTGCATTTCACTTCTAGGGTAACCAAATTTGTCCTTCAAAGATTCCGACGAATCTTTTTTTCTTCTAGTAATTTTGTAAAAAGTATCTAAAACATTTAATAACATTGGAACCATTTCCACGAAAAAATTTCAAAGCTGTCAATTTTTAATAGTTAACTTGAATTTATTTTAGAATAATTTTTAATGGTCCGCATCTAACAAACACAAACAAATCTCTTTCTTAGATGTACCAACAAGAAATGGAAAACATTCATAAATATTTGAAATTATTCGATTATATTTATTCATTACCATTCGTTTACGTGTGTCCACATTCGTTCGCGTTTGTTCGTTAAGTGTGGATCTGGTTTTATAATGTGTATTGCCTTAACCACGTACTGAATGTATAATATTCCTTGTACCTATATTAATGGATGTAGCACGTATGTGCATTATGTAAATATATTGTGTAATAGAAATGTTGTTTTATTGTAATAATAATAGATATTATTACGTATCTATTTAGGCGGTGCTACTCTAGGCGTCTGTGGCACGACACATTAAATGCCTCCTTTGTCCCGATAATTAACTCTACCACTAATCTTCCTTGGTGTCTCGCGTAATTCTCTCGGTTGCTCAGTACTAGATTTGAGACACTCTTTGGGTTCGGGTAATCAGTAAAAAGTTATTGGAAGAAAAAGAAATTTGATATTATGGATTTTTTGGCTGTAGCTCCTAAACTACATGGAATTTGGGAAGTGTTAAGGACCTTTTAGACGGCCATATCAATTCTCAGTTCAGTTTCAGTTTCAGTCGAACTGTCAGTTTTTCCTACGTGTAAAAATCAAAATCGGAAAGGAGGACTGAAACGGAGACTGAGAACTGACAGGATCGATAGACCTATTTGTTTCGTTTCAGATCTTAGAATTCGTATGTGTAAACAAGCGCATCATGCCTCAGTCCGTTTACTCACGTCAGTTTTCTTGAAAATCTGACCAAGTGCACATTTTATATAGGCAACTTTCGCTATGTCCAACAAGGATCACGATTTTGTTGTCTAATTTATTAAAATTTATAAAACCTTACCGTGTTCATGGAATAAAACAGATGTACGTTACTACAATGTAAATATTAGGGAAGCTGCCTACACTCTTCTATTAAAGAAATATAAAGAATACGGTGGTAAATCGATCTGGTAAAATCAAAATAAATAGCCTACGCTCAACTTACAACAAAGAACTTAAGAAAGTTAAGGACAGTGAAATAAGTGGAGCAGGAACTGGGGAAGTGTACAAACCATCACTATGGTATTATGATCTCTTTTCGTTTGCCAGCAACCAACAGCCAACTGTAACAAGTGTTAATACCATGAACGGCGAGGATGAAAATCAGGAAGGAATAGGAAATACGTATCTTTATTCATTCGTAAATAATTCAACCAATCACATGGTTTTATGCGAAGTTCCTTCCTTCAATTTATATGCGACAATGAATTTCTTTTAAGAAGCCAAACCTTACTCCACTAGCCTCTTTTCTTCCGCTCTTTCTTCAGCACCAAATCTAACGCTATTGCAGTGAAATAGTCTTCATTCATGAGTTATTATATTAGCACTTTTAAACTAGTATAAGAATATAAGTTGAAGACTTTTAAAGCGAAACAGTTTGTTTAGAGTAACTCAGATTATACAAAGAACTGAAACAACTGAGAACAGTGAGAACTGAACGGACCGTGTAAAAGCAAACCTTCTTCCGAACTGAAATGAAACGAGAACGGAAACTGAAACTGAACTGAGAACTGATATGACCGTCTAAAAGGCCCTTTAGACACGTCTAGTGCCGCGAAACTGTATCTGTCATCATTTACGAAATCCCCGTGTTGGTAATTTTATTAGGTATAACAGCCGGTGTACATTTATTAAGTGCGTAATCAACAATTTAGAACAAAAGCCACCCTTCTTGCGCTTTTCTTGAAATAGAATACTATAATATTTTCTCGTTATATGTAGTTTAGAAGGGTTGATTGCAGTTAAATATCTAAGTGTAATTATATAATTTTTGCGTTATATGAAATATTTTTATCGACACCATACAGGATTTGCATTTTAATATGTAATTAAATTAACACGAGCCACTTTTCTATTCGATTTACTTGTTTGAAATTTTATTGAAAAGCTACAAGTAGTTTTTGAGTGGATGTAAATAATTTTTCACGTATTTCAAAATAATACCTCCCCTTACTTTTAAAGGAAAGCTATTCAAAAAAGCCCAACGGGTTGATATGTTTCAAAAAATAAAATTTAATAAATCATTGAAGCAGCAGTGCGTCTTTTTGATCAAATGTGTTATTGTAGACGAATGTTAGTTTTCAAGGGTTAAATTAAAGAGTTTGCGATGCCTATAGACCAGTGTTTTTCAACCTGTGGGTCGCGAAGCTTTTTTAAGGGGGTCGTAGTTATTTTAAAAATAAAACCACTAATTCAAAATATAATATTTACTAGCTGTTACCGCGGCTTCGCTCGCGTGGTTTTTAAAATTATGACATCTAGTTAAATCGTATAAAGTGTACTTTCATCGCGTCGCTTTTGCGCATCAAGTACTACTACTTTTTCTTTGGATTTTTCCCACAAAAGTACAATATTTTCCCCGGGTAAAAAATAGACTATAACATTCTTTTAACAACATGCCAAGTTCAAATGAAATCAATGGTTCTTTTTTATACTGTTTTAAATAAATTTTCCCACGGGAATATGACTTCCGACAGGATTTAGATGGTTTCCCGGGGTAGAAAGTAGTCTGTGTCCTTTTTCATCCTCTCTGCAAACAATATGCAAAGTTTGAAATCAATCATCCTTTTTTTTAATAGTCAGTTGTTATTTCATTGTTTCCTTTTAAATACATTTTCCCTCGGGAATGAGATATTTTATCGGGGTAAAAAAATAACCTATGTTTATCGCTGTATATCGTCATCTTTGTCTATCATCATATTTTTTTTATTTAAAATATATTTTTCCACAGGAATAAAATTTCCCGGAGTATAAAGTAGTTTGTTTCCATTCTCATCCCTTCTGTTAGCAATATACAAAGTTTGAAATCATTTATTCGTTTTTTAATAGTCAGCTGTTGTAATTTAATGCATTTTTCCTCGAGAATGAAATGTTTTCCCGCAATAAAAAGTAGCCTATAACCGTCTCTGACCCACAAGCAACGTCTTTGCAAAGTTTCAAGTTGATTGGTTAAGCTGTTGAGGCGTGAAAGCCAGTCAAACAAACAAACAAACTCACTTTCGCATTTATAATATTAGTAAGGATTAAAGAAAAGATTAATTAAAGGTTACATTAATGTGATGATTGTGCCTGTTTTTCGTTAATCAATTTTTCCCATCGCGAATTCGTTCTTGATACGCAGAGAATTAGATCATTTTCTAAATTTAGATGATTTCTCTGTTTATCTTTTATTTGAGCCTTCGAAGAAAACATCAACTCACACAAGTAGGGGGTGGAAAATGAGATCAAACTCTTCAAAGCTTCTATAGTTAATTATTATATATTATTCTGTTTTTCTCTTTAACCAAAAAGTATCCAGAGTGAGAGGCGCGAATTCCAAGTGTAGCATTCTATCAGCAGATAATTCCAGCAGATTTTCTTTTACGTTAGTTTCCAACTTTAAAATATGCCTGTTTCAGGTACTTAATTATGTATTTGGTCAATACCTAATTATGAAAATAATCAATAACGATGAAAGGATTCGATATTTATAACATAAAAAAATAAAAAATAGAAATAACAAAAGGTTGGGGTCGCGAAATATTTTTCGATACTAGAGAGGTTGCGCCATGAAAAAGGTTGAAAAACACTGCTATAGGCTTTGCAAAAACAACGCATATTGAGGTAGAAATTAACCCTTATAGTGCCGAGTAATAATATATCGTTGTGCGTGAATCAGTAGGTATGCGCTTCGAGTTGAAAAGTATAATAACACTTTGGAACTCGTTCATACTTGCGTTAAGTCTATAATACAGTTAACTCTATGAAAGTGTTACAGCTCGAGACCAAATCGCAATTTTGTAATGAAATATGTCAAGAAATTTTTTTCAATTTTACACGGAGAGAAAATTCCTATAAAAATTACTGTGCTCAGCACTACAATCGACGTGTAAAGGACAAACATATTAAATTCTGTAAGGTAAAAATATAAAGATTATAATTAATCATAAAAAATTTAAAGGATGGAATGTTCTTTTCGTAATATTATCTCCGTAAAATTTGTAAAACAGCACAGTAAAAAGTTCCATTACCGACAAAAAAATAATTTTTAATTGTGTTTATTAAAAAAATTTGTATGCTAACATGCTAATAATAGAAAGAAAAAAAACAGAAAGAAGGTTGGTTGTGTTGGGATCGCTCTAATGAAATATACCTCAATCAGCGAGTTACATGGGTTACATGCGAACCATATAGGTGTGGACTGTGGAAGAAACTTTGTCAGACAGCTCGCACCAGGCACCTTAATGCAGCTAGTTGTCAGTTGCTTTTACACTCTCTTAGGATGATGTCATCGTTTAATTCATCTTTTTGTTATTTACCTATCTTTAGTATATGTATTAGAATTACATTGTTGGCCATCATTTTTGTATACATGTTTTTACAGGTACAGTGCAACCAATATAAGGTCGCGAGTCAGATGCGCAAATGAAAGAGTACGACAACAAGAATTAAACTATAATATACATGCATAATACGGGGTTTACATTTACAATGATTTGCTGGCGCCAACACAAAGTGGCGCGCCAGTAACAGCAAAATGATCGTGTAAACATCTACTGGCGTGCAAGGTAGATCAGTGCATGCACGGATGAAAAAAGTTAGCAACCTTCTAACTTTTCTGGCGCCAGTAATGATTCATGCGCTACTAAAATTAAAACATGCAAATGTAAACTTGTATTGGCGCCAGTATTATTTTAAAAATAATTGAATATCATTTTTACGCATTTATTCAGGTCTGAATATCATTTCTAAGTATCTATTATGTTTTTTTTCTTCTAATTCATTGTTTGCTCTACATTTAGATACAAATAAAAACTATATATGATAGTTATTTATCCAGTTCAGCCATTTGTGACCTGCGCAGTACTTACCAAATTATATACCATGCAAATCATGTGTAAACGGACGTGCAAGTAGTGTAAACTTTACATACATGCAAACTTAAAAGTGGCGCCAGCAAATCATTGCAAATGTAAACCCGCTATAAGAGTGTGATAAAAGTTGTGTTAGCACCACATTAAATTTTACCATGCTAGCACATATTTTTTATTTTGGTCGTCGATCGCGCACGGATTATAGGGGAGCATAGTAATTTTTCTGAAATTTTCTCTACAAAAATTATAGGATTTTTCTCTCCGTGTAATAACCATTATTTACACAATTTTTTTAACAAATATAGGTTAAGAGGCAGTGTTAATGGAGTAAGGGAATAATT
Source organism: Brachynemurus nebulosus (assembly GCA_035578155.1). Taxonomy (NCBI): domain Eukaryota; kingdom Metazoa; phylum Arthropoda; class Insecta; order Neuroptera; family Myrmeleontidae; genus Brachynemurus; species Brachynemurus nebulosus. The sequence goes on from JAPWDM010000005.1 coordinate 13,000,928, forward strand.
CATATTCATTTTTCGAAAAATTATTGTGAGCTCAAAAACAACAAAAAACAAGGAACTTTATTTTCGTTATGTAAGCGAGAGAGCCATCTATGAATATTATTTTGTTGTCAGAGATTTCTTTTTATTCCAAATTAATATGAAACCACCTATTTATTTATTTAATGCAAACATTGTTATTTACCTTAAAAAAAGTTTCCAGTTTCATCTCTGTTTATTTTAGTCTTTATAGGAAGTTTCTGGCTACTAAGGATATATACAATTTAATATGTGATTTTTAACGAACTTTAAAACTAACCTGAGTTTAGCTGTACATATTTTTTATGTATGTTGTAACAAAATCCGACAAATATACTTACACCGAAAAAATAAAACTGACTTCAAAGTAAAAATATTGAAAACGACACGATTCATGGATACAATCAATACAATACAAAGTGTTTGAAGTTGGTGTGAAACCAAATGACCTACATTTTATGACCCAAACTATTAGTGCGCTGTTTCCACTGGTAATTAAAACTAAATGGGGACGATTAAATAACATTAAATGTAGTTCAGTTGGCTTGGCACCAATTTCAAATTCAGTCATATGTCAAAATTTTCCTTTTGTCCGTTTTAGTTACGTGGTCCTGAAAAACCACGTAACTTATGCATTCACTCATTCGTCTTCATAAGTGATCATTAATTCCCTATACACATCGGTGGCGCTTTCCACTAAAAAAAGTTAGGCAGTGAGATATTTTTCATTCAATCGTACATTATCAATGCACCACTAAATCGTTGTAGTATGTTTGCTCTTGAATTATTTTAGTTAAAAAAATGACACATCGTTTTTGGACAGATTTTGGTGGCAGCACGTGATGGTAAGATATATATCATTAAAATCCATACATACCAACATACACTTAAATCTATATTATACCGACACAATTAGACCTACATACCGACACAGCTAGATGGCACTACAGTTGAATTTTTATATTTAGACAATGACGTAATAAATTAGCACAACCCTTCAGAGTCACGTCATATGGATTTTAAGCCAATAATTGAATACAAAATTTTTAATACTCCTTCAAAAATTTCGTCTCGATTCAACATTACGAATTAGAAAAAGATAATATAATAATTTAATCCAACCTAATTTAAAAAAAAAAAACAATTGAAATATGAATGATAACAATATAAATAACTTACAATATAAAGATGCGACTTACGTCGTTACCTATTTTTAATAACACTCCAGAAGAAGACGTAATTATAATGAGTTGTCTGTCAAAAGTTGCTCTTAATAAGATTTTCAATTATTTTGAATATTGGACAGTAAGGCTCAACGTAATGGTAAACTATTAATTAAATTTTACTGTGCAAGTGGATCAAATAGTTATGAATTATAGTTATTTAATCACAAACAAATCAACCAAACTTTCCAATCTTATCTAAATTTTTTTTTATCAACAACAACTCACTCACATTTTATTTTAAAAATGCTTACTTTTTGAGTTTAGCGTACTTTTCACTTGACCTAGTAGTGTACTTCTAAGTAGTTTTAGAATTAGTTTATTTAAGGCAATTCAACTATTTTAACGAATTTCCGAAAGGAAAATTTAGCTGTTACAACAACTGTCATGAAACTTGACCTCAGGACTATGCTTGAAATTTTTCACCAGAAACCGAAAATAATACCGATTCGCAAACCTTATATATATATATATATATATATATATATATATATATATATATATATATATATATATATATATATATATATATATATATATATATATATATATATATATATATATATATATATATATATATATATATATATATAAGGTAAGAGCACCAGTAGCCGTCACTGACCCAATAGCCGTCAAGTTTCAGTAAAATGATAAATATTAAGATATTATGCAAGCATATATTTGTAACACAGATAAAGCAGACAATTTGTATCACTTCTTGACAGAGTGTCCCTGTCCAATCATACCGAATTCACTACATAGCCAAATACACATTGAAAGATATTACTCAAAATAACAATCATCTAAAACTATTAAACATTGAATCCAAAGAACAAATGAATAATATTTTTTTCTACATTTTGCCCTGGGAGAATAACCCATAGAGCGAGAAACTTAAAAAATTATAAATAAGAATTTATTTTGTTACAACGTCTTCCTTTAAATTACTGAATATTTGTTATTGATGTTGTTATCTTTTTCACTAGAGATATATTGTTAAATGTTATTTAACACTTCTTGATAACACAAGAAGTACATAATTGTTAAATCATTAAGCTAAAATTGTTAGACCCGGCATACACGTTACGGTATACCGGAGTGGTATACCTGTACAGGTAAACTGCAGCGGTAATTGAAAATCAGTATTTTCTACCTGCGCAGGTATGTATACCGCAGCGAGTATGTGAGTCAAACAACACCTACTGTTTGATTTCAATTGTTTATACGCTTTCATAGTAAGCGTCATGAGTAATCATGAGTAAAATCTGTGCAGTTTACCTGTACAGGTATACCTCTCCGGTATACTCTAACGTGTGTGAGCTCGTTGCCTGTACAGTTTACCTGCACAGGTTTATCTGCGCAGGTATACCGTAACGTGTATGGCCGGCCTTACTTGATACTGTATAGGTATTCTTATTTTGTATTTATGAAAAAGCTCAATTGCCAGTCGATGTTCTATACAAATTGTATTTAAACTAGAGGTGTCGATTTTAAATCGATTAATCGAAAATCGATTAATCGAAGCTTAAAAAATCGTTTCTTTTTTCGATTTTTCTCATTTGAATCGATTCATGAATCGATTATTAAAAGTAAGAGATCGATAACCGATTTTTTCCAAAAATAACTTTAATTTTAATAGTAATTAAGAATTCTACAAAGAAACATGTGTTAAAATGAAACACCAAAATCTCTATTGTTAATTGTCACTTTTTACTCGTTATATCAACGAACCCCTCTTATGGCTCTACATAAGTTTGACTATTACTACAAAAGGAAGGAAGCAACCACCTATCTGTGCAAACGACGATCCCTTTCCCACAAAAGCGGCTTATTTAGAAAACATTTTTTTGTCAATTTGTTTGAAATTTTTGAATAAACTTGGTTCAATTCGTGGTATTCGTCCTACATATTCAATTGCCTTATTTTTTATAATTATAATTGAAAAGTTAACTCACTCATCGCCTTTACAAATATAATACCTTACAAGGCGTTTTTACACGATATTACTATCAAGTAAGTCCCTTAAACAAAAATTATCAGCTAATTTTATTAAACTTTTCAAAATTTCGATTTTTTAGATCGATCTCACAGAATCGATTTTTTTTAGCCGATTTTTTTTTTAATCGATTTTTTTGATTTCGATTTAAATCGATCCAAAAATCGATCTTTTTTTTGGAAAATCGACATCTCTAATTTAAACATTAATAAAATGTTGATATGTTGTTTATACAGAAAGTATTAATGAATCGAATAATTGTGCTGAAATGACAATTTCGCCAGTGGCGTAGAATATAGGAGGAGTTAACCTTATTTGTGACAGTAGTTAGAAAATCTTATTTAACATAGTTTAGTATGGTTTACGGTACCTACACATCCTGCTAAGTATGATAGAAATACGTCAAATAGTTTTAAAGTACTGGGAAAAATTAGTTATTAAATTTTTAAATAAAACACTCGTAGCTTAGTAAAGAGCAATTTTATCTAAGTGATTGGGGTTGAATCTTCATACTCTGAGCCCAGGAATCATCAATTTAAATATTTCCAATTATTAATGAAACACCTATATATATATATATATATATATATATATATATATATATATATATATATATATATATATATATATATATACAAATTTTGGCGAATCGGCATCATTTTCTGGTGACCTCAAAATAAATTTCTATTATAGTCCCGAGCTCAAGTCTTCCCATGACAGTGGCAGTAGTAACTGAATTTTTCATTTGGAAGTTCATTAAAACATTTGAATAAAATAATAAAATAAAAATTTAAAATTTAAAATATATTTAGCAGTACACTACCAGCTCAAATGAAAAAGTATAATAAGCTCAAAAAGTAAATAATTTTAAAATAAGAACATTACATCAAAACAAGGTATTGAAAAATTATTACTAGCTGTACTGGGGACGTCGTTTGCGTGAAGCGTTGGTATAAAATCAGTGAGAAATATATATTATATGTTTAGTATAGTATATATAATATATTGGTATCTAAATCTCCAACTATCTACTTTATCAGTACCTACAATTTTCCAAAAACATTCCATGTACAGATACGGTCTCGTTACAATTTTATGATATGTGTATTGTGTATATAGATTAGTAATGCACTGCATTTTAAATATAATCTTATTTATAAGAACTGAAAATGACTCATTTCAAAAATAAAATTTTGTAACATATATAAAAGTTATTATAATTTCTACTATCCTATTTCAATATATTAGATAGTAGATCTTGTCAGAGATAGTTATATTACGAGCTTGTCTGATACATAAATTAATGTGAATGAGTTACAGTGAAACCTGCCAAGTTGGACACCTATGTATACTGGACACCTGCTCAAGTTGGACACTTTTCAATTGGCCTGGCGAAATTACATTGTTTTAAATGCATATTAATACTTATAAGTTGGACACCTCTATATGTTGGAAACCTGTCTAATTTGGAGTTTTTAAAAATGATTTTTGATATTTTGACCTGTTTACGTTGGACATTCATGTATTTTACACGTGACCGAAACACGTGTTAGTTATGTTATGACAGTTATAATAATTGAATTTTTACACGTGACCGAAACACGTGTTAGTTATGTCCTAAAAATATAAAAGCTCGGCAGTCACAATGGTTATTAGTCAATAATCAGCAGTGATTTCATGTGTACAGATCTCTTGAATATTTATTAGTTACAAATTTAGCACCATGAGTTCGAAGCGAAAATGTTTAGTAGAATTGACCATTGAAAAGAAAAAAAATGTTATAGACTTAGTAGAGAATGGTGTTAGTTTAAGAAAGGCAGCCGACCAATTTGGAATTTCCAAATCAACTGTTGGGAATATTTTGACGTGTAAAGACGAAATTTTGAAAGCTTACGAAAAGAATTGGAGCGCCGAACGAAAACGAAAAATTCGTAAAACTGGTAATGAAGCAATAAATCAAAAAGTTTATGACTTTTTTGTTAAGTGCCGTTCATCGAATCTTCCAGTATCCGGTCCTCTACTGCAAGAAAAAGCAAAAGCGATAGCCTTAAAATTAGACATTAATTTTCAAGCAAGTAATGGATGGTTAGAAAGTTTTCTAAATCGACATAATATTAAATTTAAAACTTTGTGTGGAGAGTCAGCATCAGCAGACTTAGAAGAGGCGGAAGAGTGGAAAAGAAAACTGAAAATCTGTTGCAAGATTATGCGCCAGAAGATCGGTTTAATGCAGACGAAACTGGTCTTTTTTGGCGTTTATTAGACAAAAAAAAGTTATGTTGCACAAGGTGATCCATGCAAAGGTGGTAAATTGTCTAAAGAACGGTTAACTGTTCTATTATGTACGAGTTCGGTCGGAGAAAAGTTAACACCGTTAGTAATTGGGAAATCAGCACGTCCTCGAGCTTTTAAACAAATGAGATGTAAGGAGCTTCCCGTTATTTGGCGACACAATAAAAGGGCATGGATGACGACTGATATTTTTGAAAGTTGGTTGTCAGATATTGACAGGCAAGTGCGTAAGGCTGCTAGAAAAATTGTGATCATACTAGATAATGCTACAAGTCATAAGATTATGAAATCGTTCGAGAATGTTAAACTTGTTTATTTACCGCCAAATCTAACATCGGAAATTCAGCCACTAGATCAAGGCGTGATTCGAACAATGAAAACTTATTACCGTAAAAGTTTGCTTATGTGTTTAGTTGCTAAATCTGAAATTTCTAACAACCACAAGGAATTTATCAACTCAGTCACGGTTTTGGATGCAATTCGATGGATCAGCGAAGCATGGAAAGCTGTATCTACGGAAACAATTGTTAAGTGTTTTAGACGAGCTGGTTTTAGTATTCCAAAAGCAAATGAAGGGGATCATAATGAAGACCCTGATTCAGAACTTCGCGATGCAATTAAATTATTACCTCCAGAGTTTCAAAATCAGTTACAGACTGCTGAAGAAATGATCACCGCCGATGCCTACTTGGAGGTACACGATCATGTCTTCAATACACATCAAGACGTTCTTCAACATGTTTTACAACTAGACGAGGAACAAGAAATCGAAGAATCTAGTGACGAGTGCGAGAAAGTAGCGGAGAAACCAACAACCCCTGAAGAAGCTTTGAACGGTATAAATACCGCCATTAAGTATTTAACTGAAAACCCATGCGATCTGTTAGAAGATTTATTCAGAATTCAAAGCAAATTAGAAAGCAAAATTTTCCTAAAAATTGTATCCAAACAAACTAAGATAAGTGATTTTTTTACGAAAGATAATGTTTAAATATCTATAATATGTATGTATTACGATTGTTATTCGATAGTTTATTTCAATAAATATTGATACGTAGATGTGTGTATATGTATTACTTTAAAAATAATTTTGCATTATATTCTAAATTAGTGTTAACCTTAAAATTACTAAGCGTAGATGATTTTGGTATTTTGCATATGTTGGACACCTGTTTATGTTGGACAGTTTTTGATTGCACCGCGGGTGTCCAACTTAAACAGGTTCTACTGTATTTTCAGTTGTCGTTGTTTTCACTATAAGTAATAAATATATTATGTACTTGGAATTTATTGATTGTTTTTTAAAGGTTTTTTGGATATAAATTTAATATTTTGCGGGTTTTATTGGTCTTATTATATCATACGCATCTGTTTAATCATAAGTTTAACCTTTCGCGTATTATAAAATTTATAAATAATTAGTCTCTTTGTCAAAACCACTAGAATAATATGAACATGCCATATTTAAGTTTGTGGGCTTTTAATATCTGAGTTTTAATATATGGGTTACTATAATACTATTATAATTATATAGTAATTAAACTTTATGTCCTTAAAGAATTACGGTCAGATTAACTGTTATTTACGAAATTAAATTTCAGACTTTTTTTTAATTGCTGTTCATTTTTGTTAGTACAAGCTCTAATAACACATTAATTTGCTAACCCGTCAGACGTCAGAAAACTACGGTCGGCGGGCCAGATCTGACCCACCTGCTGTTTTTAAGACGGTTCGCCAATTAATATTTTGTCTTTTTTAACTTTAATAATGTTTTTTGATGGCGAATTTTTTGAATGAATACTTTTAGTAGAAGATAGCTAAATAAATTATTTAAAGTTTAAAGAAATGGGTTAATTCAAATTCTAGAATGATGATACAATCCACTAAAATCACCTGCATGGGGAGTTACATTTGCATTGGAAATGTATACCTCTAATACGAAAAGATATTTTCAAAAACATAAAATAAAGATATAAATTTTCAAACAATTTTATACCAAGCGAAGTCAAGTTTTAGTATTATAAAAAGATTATCTCAGAATTCCATTTTGTTATATTTTATTAAATTTTATTAAATTTTTTTAAACCTAAAAATAAATATAGTAACCTGACGAAAATTAGGTGCTTTAAATGTACCTATCATGTTTAATAATTAACCTTTATGTAGTCAAAATTATTTGTATCCCTGGCAATAGCGGGCTGTGGGTCAGAAAACAAATATAAGCTGTTATTGATAAAAAAAAGTTTAACTACGATTGAAACATTTGGTTAATTTATTTGCAATTAAACAGTTATAATTTTGAACTATTTGTGTGAGCCTTACTGTACTATGCTTCGAAACATTTGAAATCTTCCAGTGGTGTGATTGTTTACGCTAACAAGAAGAGTATATCAAGTACACTGTTCAAATTTTTGTTGAAGAGTTTTGTTATCTAGTGATTGTTATCTAGCGAATATTATCTCGTTTTCTAAAATGCCGAAATCTAAAGTCATTTATGAGGAAACGAATTCCGTGTTTTTAAAATTGATAAACTATTTTACTTTAGAATTGCAAAATGGTGGTCCTTTGATTCCTTTAACTGCCGTACAAGAGGTAAATATAAAATTTTTGCAAATATATTAATTTATTAAGTAACACTCATGATTAATTTTAACATTTTAATTAAATACAATATTGCGCGGTTTTAGAGAGTAGCTTCAGCATTAGATTTAAGTATATCTTCAATTGCAAGAGCAGTTCAAGTGGCAAAAAACCAGCTGAGCCTAAGGAACGCAAAAAAGAATGTGTCCCAAAACTACCGACTGCGATTCAGTTATAAAAAATGACATTATGAGGACCATTTATGATATGCACCGACATGGTATGTGTCATCATTGTAAATTATCTGGATACTTTTTAGAAATTTCACATAATATTAGATATTAAAATAAAACTATAACATTTTTCTAAACATCATTTTATAACATCAAAAAGACTGTGGACAAAAAAAACTGAATAATATAATTATTATAATACTAAAGTTAGTCATAGCACACTTATTAACATCATAACTTAATTGAGTAAGTAATAGCTATTTCAAAATACTTTTCAGTAGAAAATTGTAACTTTGTTGCTTAAATATGTTGAAATTTTATTCTAATTGCTCAATTAAATTTTTAAATTATATAATTAAGTATTTTTATTTACTGAACTAAATTCACCACAGTATAGATCCATTACTGTATAAAATTTTGTATTGTGCCAAGATCTGCGAAAGATGAAAGTGACGTTAAAATGATTTTCCAGGGCCTTGGTGCCTTGAAGGACCTAAAATAGAAACAATTCTAAAACTGCTGGTATAGGTACCCATACTAAGTTCTTACGGTGCGGAAATTACCCATGCTAATAAAATATCAAGATAGTTATTTTAGAGTCATTGGGCGAGCAGGGTCAAGTGCTATAAATAATTGATTTTGCACAGAATTTTGGAATATATGATTGAATTGACCTATAAATACCTATAATTCAGATAATTTTATGTGTGTGACACCGCGGGTCGCAGCTAGTTAGTATTAATTTAATTTTGTCTGTCTGTCCGTCTTGAAATCTTTTAAACACGCCAGTAATATTAAGTACTAATAAAATTTGATTTTGATAGTATTTAATTGAACTGGCAGTCCTAAGCCTGTGTGAAGTGTGAAGGAAAGATTTTTGAATAAAACAAAAATTATTTTATGAAATTCTACTGAGTGCATTTGAGTCCACACTAGGTAAGCGCCTTTTTAACTCATGCAGTTGTTCCCAGCACTATGGAAGAAAATGATTACATGAAACGAAAGTACATTAATAATTTATATTAATAAAGTAAAATTTTCGCAAAGTAATTTATTTGCTATTATAAGCTGAATTTCCACAAAGTCACGCTCACAATCAAGGTCGTGGACGAGCAAAAAAAGCTCCTTTTATATTCTCCCGGGCTTCCTACCGATAGGCCGATAGCTATGAGCCCGCTCACAAAGCAAAAGTCCTTTTCCGATGCTGCAACCCCGACTACCCCCTCTTGTTGGGCCTGCAACACAATTCTAGACATTTTTAAGGAATTACTTCCGTTAAAACAACTAATGACTCATCCTCAAAATTGACACTTTGACTTACAAAATCTTATTTAAAATAAAGATAATAAATAAAGTTGATTATATCAAAATTGTAAATAAATACAGCAGTACAAAAAAGAAATTGAAAATATTTTAACAGTGTACTTTTAAGATACATTATTTATACCAATACCTAGATGCGCATGTCATTTATTAAGAGCAACTTTTGGCAGACAACTCATTATAATTACGTCTTCTTCTGGAGTGTTATTAAAAATAGGTAACGACGTAAGTCGCCTCTTAGTAAATAATTTATATAATTATCATTCATACTTCAATTGTTTTGGTTTAATTAGGTTGGATTAAATTATTATATTATCTTTTTCTAACTCGTAATATTGAATAGAGAAGAAATTTTTTAAGGAGGGTTAATAATTTTGTATTCAATTATTGGTGTAAAATTCATATGATGTCACTCTGAAGGGTTGAGTTTATTTATTACGTAATTGTCTAAACACATTAATCGGACGATATATATATACAATATAGATACCTGTATTATATCAGTCTGTCTTTGTGTCGCTATCTAATGATTTTTTACATCGACTTCCTAGATGGCAATACTGACCATCTGTTAGAAATACTATTTTGACATAATTGAATGCAGTACCTCGTATCTTACAAAATTAGATAATTCTCTGTTACTTTAAAAGTTTTCATAATTACTGTGGAAGTAATACTTATGAATGAATAAATTAATTCAATAATTCAATAAAGAAATTAATAGAATTAGAATTAGAATTTTTATTTTGTTTTAAGCATCCGCTTATACAAAAGAGTTTGGTTACAATTATCTTTCTTTTTTGTATAAATTGGTACTATAATAATAATCAATTCGCCAAGTGCGTGTAGGACATGCATTATCAAAGTTACGTCGTCAATAGCTAATATTTCACAATTTTTAGGATGAAGTGTAGGAAATTTAATAGTACGTATCGACGGCTTACTGCTAGAACCACGTATGTCGATTTTTCACTGTTTTTTGATGTCGATTTCACATTCTAAAAATTGCTAAAAATTAGCTATTGACCACGTAACTGTGATAATGCCTGTCCGGCACGCACTTGGCAAATTTATTTAAAAGCTTTTATTTAACTTGCTATGTTAGAATGCTGGTTTAAATCAAATCTTGGAATCAAAATTTAGGCAGGCTCTAATTGAGCTAGAGGTTTCAAATTTTGCATACGTGTGTAACCTAACTTTTGAGTGAAGTTTGAAGCAATATGTAACATAATTTATAAAAGCTTGAAGCGTTTGATTAAGTTTGGTAACTACTGAAAAGTAAAATAGCTACACTTGTATCCAAAACATCCAAAACAGAAATAACTAATGACAACGCCTCGAGCTTTTATAAATTATGTTGCATATTGCTTCAAACTTCACTCAAAAGTTATTTTATTTTTGTTAGCCCATTTTTAAATAAAAGCTTTTTCTTAAAAAACATTTTTTACTTCAATTTTCTCCATATTAAAATTTAAATACCCTCAGTAGCGTAAAACACAATGTATAAATATATTATATTCTTTAGTATTTTTATTTACAAAAAAAGAAGAAATTTATGGGACAATTTTTCTAAGAAAAGTGATAACGTTATTTACATACATACGTGTTACTCAATTTTTAATATAAAATAAGTATTATGAAATAAGAACTCATAATATAAATCATTATATAAAGTACGTGATTATTCGATATGAATACGAATGAACTGACTAACCATATTACTGGCACGGATATTTATAAAGAAAAGTTTGCGTTTTTTTCTGCTACACCCCTTTTGCTGATAACCATAATTAGATGTTTGTATAAGTTATGAATAAATGTCATTATATTTTTCCAAAGATAATTTTTTTTCTAAAAAATGTGTTGTTTTTTTTCAAGCAATATATTATTAATATTATTATATGCATATAATATTTATTAGGAGGAAAATTTCCGCCAAAGCGAAAATACAGTCTATAGTTGTGTATTTTTAAAATTAAGCTATAGTACCGTTTGTCGGAAAAGTAAGTTCAAGCTGGGGTTTAGTATAATTATTATTAGATACATAAACACAGAAAAAAATTTAGGTATATAATTTTTTTAATATCCGCAAATAATTATATTTATTATAAGTATGAGTAATATGTCAAATTAATCGCGTTTGCATGTCGCTGTCTTACCCACTACTCAAAAAAAAAAAATTATTAAAATAATTGACGTGTCAAATCAAAAAAAAAAAAAAAAAAAAAATCGGCCAAGAACGAGTCGGACTCGCACAGTCAAGGTTGAGTACAATAAGCAGTTAATAGAGTAAATTAAACTTTTTTTTTATTTATGTATATTTTAATGTTATTCATATTTGCTTGTGATAACCAGGTATCGGATTTCTTTCGGATCAGACAGTTTCGTCTTTAGCATATGCTGGTATACAATTTGCACTCAATGTGACTAAAAGTTGAAAATATTTTCATAAAAACAACGTACACAAGTTACATACACACACGTCCATATGTGTATCAAAATATTATTTATACGTATTTTATGTAAACATCCTTTTTTTCTTTTATTTATTACCTGCACAATTAAAAAGTGCCACTGTAATTTTAATTGACTATCAAAAGTCTTTTTGTTTATATTATGTATGTGATTTATGTAACATTAAATTAAATAAATTCATCTTTTTTTATTGTTTTCAATTTTGAGAGATAGAGGTATAGTTGCTTGTTAAAAATTTGTTTTTCAATAATAAAAATCTTAGTAAATACGTACGTCTTAGCTATTATAGTGGACCGTCTAAATATTCAACAACTTTTCAATATATTTTACAAAAAATTTTTCCGATTTTTTTAATTTTCTTACTTTTGTAAAATAAAAAATTCTGTTTACCTTACTTATTATGTATACAACTTATAATTTTCAAACCTGTGCTAATAACCAAAAATTTTAAACTAAAAAAAAAAAAAATGTTGTTAGTATTCTAAATAGTGAAAAATGTAATTTTTGACCAATTTTATTCATTCAAATGCATAATTTAATGTAATTTAGTTGCAAAATTTTATTGAAATAAGTACGGTCCTGACCTGTCCGAAGAAACCCGTTACCTAGTGATAACTAAAAAATTGCATGAATTACATTGTGTCACATTATACTAAAACATTAATAAATAATTATGTTGTTTCTTACTGTGCTTTCCCTTGTTACATAAATTTTTTTTGCAGCAATTTTTTTAGAAACCTAGGCAATCAAAGGGGAAAGACCATTTCTAGCAAATTTTTGAACTAGATCATTACCAACTGTATAAGGAATTATAAAATAAAATATATATTTAGAATCGTAAGAGATACCCCTTTCAAATGATACCTCACAAGATACCTATATTAAGTAAAATTTTATTTTTTAAATCAAACTACATAAGTATGCTAGAACCGAAAAGACCTAAATGCCAAATGTCAAACTCCATAGCTTTCCAGAGAAACCTCTATGACAAACGGACAGACGGTCACGAGTGTAATCTTATGAAGGTTTTTAAGGTACAAAACCGTAAGTTATTGTCGGAAATTGAAATGGAAATTTTTTTTTAAATCTTAATTTAATTGGGAATTACTTGAGAAAGCTTTAATTTTAAATAGTTTCATAATAAATGGTAGACGTTCCACTAATATTCAATGGGTCTAACATAAATTTTGATACATTACTTTTAAAATTAAATTTCTAGAATACTGTACTGTAACATTCTGTATTTTTCAAACAATGAGTACCTAATGTACTTAATTTATTTAAGTATGCAAATATATTACGTATATATATATATACATTTATTTAATACTTTATTTCAGTATCTACCTACTAAGAAGTGTTTTTATTGAGAATTTTATTAATGTCATATTTTAAAATCTATAATAAGTAATCTATTTTTATATATCTATATGCCATTACGCCATTACAGATAAATAAATTTAAAAGAACAGACACAGTCAGTGGTGTTGTTGACCGTATTTTTTCAAGTTGCACCTAATTTTATTATTAATAAAAATTTTTTGACAAGCTACAAAGTGATCTAATTTTTAAATGAATTTTATATACACCTTTAAATGTACCTCTAGTGCCCAAAATTTGTTCCTCCACCACCGGCCTTTTAATTTTCGATTATCACAAGAAAATTTTAAAATAGAATTAGTAAAATTCCAAATAATATTACATACATAATACATAAAATTCTAGTCAAATCCGATTTTAGTTTAGGAAATTTAATATATAACAATAAAACAAGAATATAGACAAACTTAAAAATTAGGGAACTACAAACTAAATTGTCAAGATGTCACAGCTTCTACATCGGTTAAATTGCATTCAATTTCGTATTCTACAAGAACAAAAAATCTGACTCCGCCTTGGTTACAGTTTTACATGACGCAAATAAAGGACCCAGATTAACTAGGGAAATATAAACAGTTATTTTTAAACGATTACACAGATATTTACAATTCTATTTTATCTGTTATTCACGAAGTGTGTTTTTATTGTTTTTGAGTCCTTCCACTACTGTTATCATTACTGTTTTCCCATCATCCACCATTACTACCATATATGAAATACATTTAATATAAATAAGACATGAATTTTAATATAATTTCACTTGTTTGAGAATGATTATATCGGTCGAAGCATGTTATAAGCAAGCCCTAAGCTTATTTATAAAAAATCATAAAAAACTATAGATAATAGTGTGTCAGAGTGTGTCAGATACCGCTTAAGGCATTTAGTCGGTCGGTGGCGATCATCGAGTGCACGACAATTGTTATATATTGTTGAAATCATTGTTGGTTACGCTGCATGTATCTCTGTCCTTATGTAGGTGTTATGTACTTGTGTTTGTGACCATTCAAACACATTCAAACATCAAACTCACACGACTACAAACAGTGTGTACCTACACAACATAGTGGGGAGAAGTGGAAGGCATTTTTTTTCTACACTGGTATCACTAGTATAGAGATAGCAAGTTGGTTTCTGAATTATTCTGTGGTTATAAGTGTTAAAATAAAAGTAATGTGTTTTACGATGTAAAGAGTTTTATTTAGCAGTTACACCTTATCTAACAATATTTGGGATGACTTTTTAAGAGGGTGATTGGTGATCATAAAATAACAAGTTAAATTATTTTATTACTTACAACAAATACCACCCTATATGTTTACTCCAATTGTGTTTAAATATGTTACCTGTTTTACGAGTAAGGGTTTCTTTTAGCACTTACATAGATAAGTAGATAACCTGCTGCGAACAATACTAATGATTATTGCCGTACTTGAAAAGTCATCCATTTATTTATGGTCAAACTCTACCTATATATATTTCTATAAAATTGATAGATAACTACGTATGTGATTATTTACTAAAACAAAATCTTACAAGTGGTGGAATAATTTCTATTTTTAAATATGAAACAGATAAAATTTTCGTGAAATACTAAATGCGTCTAAAATATCAACAAAGTATTAAAAAGGAATACAAGTAAATACAGAAAAAAAAAAGAAGCATATAATTTTTTTTTTATTATAAGTATAAAGTGTGGGAAGATTTTATTATTTTATTTAGCAGGTAAACAGGTGTGCAAGTTTATTGTTATGCTTTGCTTTAGTAGTGTCTCTACTTTTATTTGAACAAAACGAACCTGTTGATGAAGAGACGAAACATAAAAAGTTTTAGACAGATATTTGAAAGAATTTAAACACGGAGACAGTGAATAATTTCCGGTCGGCAAATTATTATATTATCTTACATCAGAATAAGTACATAATATTTATAAAATAAATATTTGCTAGTACGTTTATATACAGTATGTACAATACTAGCTATTGTACAGTGTTCGGTCGAGGCGACTCTGACAAATGATTACGCACAGAACGAGTAAAGGACCGGACACACCAAAGCGGTCATCTTGCGGGCTAAGTGGATGTCATATAATTATTGAAAAATATTTAAAGTTCGATTACTTTATCTATTTCACGAATTAAAAGTTATTTTTACTGAACGCGTTTTCAACCTTTCGGTCATCCTCAGAGTAGGTAGTAGAGTATAATTATACTGCACTACCTCTTAACTACCGAAAAATTCAAGTAGGTAATTATTTCTGAACACAATTAAAGTCAATTATAATTTAAATTGAATTTTACTTGAGAAAAGTATAATAATAAATAAATGAAATAAAATTAGTTTGCTTAAATTCTACTATACCTATTTTAACTGTTAATGTGTGAACGTGTTTTGAACCATTATGGCTCTTAACGAACACTGAGACCACAAAAAGGGCCCAAAATTGAATTTCTTCTAATTAATATGAGTATCTACAGCAGAGTTGTGCGTGTAATTTACTTCGGGTAAATTACACAGTTTTTTTTTACATCTAAAAAACATTGTAATTTACACATACTTGTTTTGATAAAAAAAAAACCTTATTAAATTAAAAATCGCTTACTGAGCATGGGATCGTTGGTGTAAAGGTTAGCACGTCTGGCTAGTTACCAGAAGATCCTGGGTTCGATTCCCGGCCGATCCGGATAATTTTTTCAATCACTTTGTGATTTTTAATTTACATGTGGTTTTTGGTCATACTATACCAAAGAAATCGAGTGCTTAAAGTTTCAGTTTAGCTGAACGATTAGTGAACATATCAATACTCCGTGTGTTGAAATGCAAACAAAAGTTTGTCATACGTAGTAGTGTCTCACAAGCACTCAATAACATTTGAAATTAAAAAAAAAAAAAACTGTAAAAAATGTAAAAAACAAAATTTTTTTAAATTTAATAGATATGTTAGCGTTACTGATGGTATTCCATATTTGCTATTGAAGTATTTGCTATATTTGCAAAGCAAAACTTAATAATTAAGTAATTTGAAAATTAAAAATATAAATGGGGACAAATAAGAAAAAGAAAGATTAGTTTTGATAGAACAGTTTATTTAAGAATTCAAAATTACAAAGATTTTTATTTATTCAGTTAAATTTTATTAAAGGTATCAATCATCTTCATCATCATCATCATCAGTGATTTTATTGTTATTATAATTTAAAGAGAGATAAATATGTAGTAGTTTTTTTGATCTGTCAAAACTCAGTTTTTTTAATTTGGAAATTTAAAGCTTTGTAGTCAGTTGTGGATGGTCATCCACCAGCAAAAAATCATTTTTGTGTCGACATTTTGTTTACACGTTTTTTTATGTGAACTTATAAACAATAATAACCGTCAAAATAAATTGTTTGTCAGTGAAATGACAAATGATTTAGGTATTTTACATTTTTTACAATTTTCTACAAGTTTTTACGGTTTTTTACAGTTTTTTACGTATTTTACAATTTTTTACATAAAAATGTAAAAAACTGGTTTTTTACATCACACGGCACAACTATGATCTACACAAAGATCTTGGGTGGAAATAAGATACATTAATATTATAGCTACCTTAGAAACTTCAAAATTGTATTGCGAGTGTAGGCAAGTAGTATAACGAACTGATTTTGCACCAATATCGGAATATTTTATTTGAAAATAATTCTAGGCTCACAGTTAATATAAATCTACGCGGATGAAACCGCAGGGCACAGATAGTTTTAAACAACTATATAATAATTTTAAACGTACTTTGTTAGAATTTTAATATGTATGTGTATAACCGCTCAACTGACTATAATGGAACTGATATTAATTATAATTATATACTTGTACGGTTATATTATTAAAATATTACATGTATGTGCGATTTTATTATGAATATTTTGTCCACAAAACGGCGCTATTTCATTGAATATGTTCATAGGTGGTTCAAACGTAATCATTTATTTATTTAAATTAACAACATATATAAATTATTCGATTAACATTTAAAATCTGTCATTATTAACATTAAAGAGAAGTGAACACCGTTTTGTGCGGATTATTGGGAAATACCGTCACCTTAATGGTAAACTTGCGTATCTACCATTTTGACAAAAATGAGTTTTTGTAGCGTAAACTATTTCAAATGTAATAATCTACAACATGACAAAATTTTTGTACGTGTGTCTCAAATTGTTTCGGATATATCATCAGGGCCGGATTTACCCTAAGTGCCGCCCGGGGCAGTGTGAAAAATTTCGCCCCTGTCTTTTCGTAAAATTTTAAAAAATTTCTTAAGGTAGTAGTCTGGTAATTCACGCTGTTTTTCATACCTATTTTTAGGGACATTTTTTTTTTTTTGAGAAAGAATAAATGAAAAGTTTTGAATTTTTAATATGTTTTTATTTACATCTTAAGGTACCAAAAAAAAATTTTTTTTTTGAATAAATTAAATTTTGTTTTATAATTATTATTATCACTTGAAGTTGACGCCTCAAAAAAAAAGCACCTGGATGGCCCGCGTAATTTTGACTCTTGAGGACATCTGAAATCAAAAATTCTTAATTAGTACCTATAGATATTTTATTCTGGTCGGAACTAAAATTTTGAAATTTTATCGAAAAATAACAAAATGGCGGACTTCGAAAAAAAAATGAAATTAAAATATTTTTCGAAGTCCTCCGTTTTGTTATTTTTCGATAAGATTTCATAATTTTAGTTCCGACCAGAATGGCATATAAATTGTTTACTTAAGCTTCGTCGTTTTGATACACAAACTATATAAAACAGTGGTGTTCAACTCGTCGATTGCAGAATGATTTTTGATCGACTTTCTTGGGCAGAGCTAAACAGAAAAATCAGTAGGTATACCGCAGAAAGTAGTTCACAAATTCTAAACGAATTTTAAATATTTTCACAAGAAAAATGAAAATTTAACACTTAAATTACCCATATTTCAGCTATAGAGCTATTAATTCAAAAAAGAAAAAGTTGAACTTGATGACATCATTACAAATACAACATTATTTTAACCCCTTATTGCATGAATTATGAAGGAGGTGAAGAAAAAATTTTTTTTTACTGAAAATGTCTTTCACTTCTTTTATTTTAGTACTCAAATTAAGAAAAAAAAAATTAAGTCTTATTGTTTAGAAATTACTTAACGAAGCCATATATGGCTTCGTATGCATTCTAGTGTTATAATTATAATCGATATATGACTTCGTATGCGTTAAATAAGAGATACAATTATATTTTATGAAAATCTGTATGCAATTTTATTTACCATTGTAACATAAATAAACTTGACACTCTCCACATTTGGCGAATAAACGGAATTTTGAGCAGTTTTGACATAATTGTCAATTTAGTTTTGTCCATTCGGGGAAATGGTCACCTTATCTGATCGCACAGACTTCAAAGGGAGGTCTTGATGCCTAGCTGGAGTTTTTCAATGAGTATAGGTGAGCCGGGCATGCTAGATGGAGTACCTTTTCGGCTTGTTGCAGTACATTTTCTGGCCACCAAAGTTGATGGACTGCCTTGGCTGGTGGGAGTACTGGGGAATCAGAAGCAAAATCATCGTCACTCACGAAGCCATCACCAGGAATAGAATTGACATGCCGGGATGTACCATAAAAGCAATACGAAGCCATATATGCCCAATAATAATTTGGATTAAACGCATACGAAGCCAAATATGGCAACTTCAAAATAAGCCCCAAAAATCGAAGGAAACAAGAAAACACACACGAATCACAACTATTCCATGTTCTTGAATATATAAAGAATGTATTTTGAAAATTTTTGATTTTAGTACTTACCGTTTTATTGTTTAGTTTTCACAAATAAAATTAGCACCAATTAATTGCACTGTAACGGTCGGACACTCTGAACATAACTTCAAATAATTTGACAACCCGTACTTACCAAAGACAACAAAAATTACGTTCCGTTACTCGAAGGAGTATAAAGTTAGGATTTAACATTAGTTTCAAAAAAAAAATTTTAATATGTTGAAAAAAAATAGTAATACTTAGAATCCATATATGGCTTTGTATGCGATAAGGGGTTAAAACTCCAAAAAGCGCAATTTTGATGCTAAAAGCATAATAGAAGCTACTCATAGGTTTTCTATACTACTTTCTCTATTTTTAACGAAATCAGAATTGTAAAAGATAACAGAAAAAATCACAGGCGGAAATTAAATTTGGTTATTTTGACCTACGATCCTGATTTATATAAAAGTAAAATTTATAAATTGACAGACTACACTTTTATGGAACCTCGGCTTTAAAACAATTAATTTTTAACAAGGCACCTCTAATCGAAATTGGCTCTACCTATTGAAAAATGCAAAATTTTCAGGATACGCAAGTTTACCATTGAGGTGATGATATCAGCATCTCGCTTAACATAATATACAATATACCGTATTATATAACATATGTATTTGTTAATGTTTTTAGTTTAGCAGTGTTCTAAACACCGCGCGCCAAATACAATAATTTGTAATTTAAAACATATTTTTAAATAGTACGTAATATTGTACACATTAACGTACACTAATGTGTTTTATTATGTGTTATTATAAAGGCCGCATTATATGTATACCTAACAGACATTAGGTAGATTAAAAGTGTATAAATATTTACACAAATCACAAAGTAGAGCAGTGGGTTGCTATGTAATGTGTAATTATATCATTATTTTAATGTGTATGAGAAATTATTTTCAGGCGAAAAGCGCAGAGGATTGGAATGTATCAAATTATTTTCTAAATACTATTTTATTCTTGATAATTATATTCACAGTTTGACAAATTGCACATGTTTTAAGGATACATTGAACTGCTAGAAATCGGAATCGGGCCGGGAGTTTTAAGGGGATGGTAACGTTAATTCGGTATAAAAAAACGCCCATTTTTAAGAATTTTTTCAGACGCTACAGATAATACAAATTTAATTAATCGATCGTAACATTATAGTATAACATACGAACAATACTTCCTAAATTTTTTAAAACAAAATATAAATAATTAAGCCACCGGCAGCAAATCTTCGGAGGCGCCGCGAAAAAAAATTGTCTTTCGGTGAACAGTATAACTCATGAGTGGATCATCCGAAATAAAAAAAAAATGAATAATATCATTAGATAACCTCTTTCCTAAGGTATCTTTGGGAGGATTTTTTTTCTTCGGTTTTTTAATTTTTGGTGACACTTAGAAGTGAAAACACCGATTTTCGTCTAAAAAATTGACCTATTTAGTTTTGTAAAATTAATAATTATGAAAAATTAAAAAAAAAAGCTCCCAGGGATACCTGGACATTTCTGTAAGGAAGCTGTATACAAAATTTCAAAACAATCGGTCGAGTAGATTTTGATTTAAACTGTTCATCAGTTTCAAAAATGACAAGTGTCAGAAAATCGCTTTAATGTTTTGTAGGTATACGTAAAAATTCAAAATTAAATTAGAAAAATTTTTTCATACCTACGTCAAAAGACCCATCCATAAATAAAAGAATTCAGGGATATTCCGAGAGCACAAAGCCACGTACCTGCTGGAAAGGACACAAAAACGTATCGGAGCAACAAACGCTCAAAGTTCTATATCTTAGTTTTACTCCGATTTGTTTCAAATTTTGACACAACCATCTTAAGATGTTGTATAACCATATGAAACAATAAAAAAAAAAATGAGAAATAAATTTAATACGTTACCATCCCGTTAAGGGTCTCCTCGGATCCCGCTGGAAAAATGTTTAATTTTCTTAAAACGGGTGGGAATGGAAATTTTTTACAGATATAAATAAATACTTCGGAAATGTTACATTTTTATTTTCACTTACATAACACGAATAAAGCGGGACCTGAAATAATAGAACGGATACCATTCGGAACGGGACTAAAATTGGAAGCACACGAGTCTGGGTAAAGAGAATCACTCTCCTTCCCATCTCTATTTTGAACTTAAAGAAAACGTGCTTAGCTAAATAATTCCATAACATTTTGTATCAAAACAATATTTTCTTTGATTCGAAAAAAAAAAAAATAGAAAAAATAAATTCAAAGAAATTTTTAATTTTTGAACAGTGAAATCGTTTTGAAAGTGTAGCTTTCGACTACCTGTACTTAGATTATACGTAGACCATCACATTCTTTTGATACCACTGTCTTTTATAAACACCAAGTTTAAGCGTCACTTTTTCAACTGTACTTCAGCCGAAAAACATATTCATGTTAAAATCTTTCGCATTTCATGCACAGCTTTAAAGTGAGAAAAATTTTATCTTGCAGAAAAGAAAAGTTTAAATTTTAATAGCAAAAGGTAGATATTTTAAATTTTAAATTAAAACAATTTTAAACAAATTTATCAAGTGTGGCCCAATTCTTCGATGAAAATCAAACAATTGCATACGATTAGATATTCAACTCTTTTAACATATTTAGTTAAGTGCGATTCAGACACATTGTTTGTTTCAGTCAGTACCTACATATATGTAAATCACCCCCTATAATTCGATATCTCAATCAGACGCGTCTTCAGCGGGGCAATAGTTATTGAAATTTCATAAGAATCGTGCACTTTATGCCAAGTTTTTGAAATTTTATATAGGCTTAGGTATGGTCTTAAGAGATTTTCTATTAGACACAAAATGTTCAGTAATACCACTTTTTATAGGTTCTAGGATGCGAGGAATCTATTTCTCAGGTCTAATTTGTATTTCAGTCAATTTCTAGATCATTTCGCATTTTGATATGACCGATTAGACAATTCAATGCAAGGTAAGGAAACAATTTTTTTCATTAAATCAATGTAATTTAATAATTACAAAATATAAAGAAACATGAATGTTTGACACAAATCAATGGGAAATCCAGA
Source organism: Brachynemurus nebulosus (assembly GCA_035578155.1). Taxonomy (NCBI): domain Eukaryota; kingdom Metazoa; phylum Arthropoda; class Insecta; order Neuroptera; family Myrmeleontidae; genus Brachynemurus; species Brachynemurus nebulosus. Next base: position 13,023,329 of record JAPWDM010000005.1, read on the forward strand.
GAGGGTGTCGCGGGAGTCATGACCCCCTCCCCGCTCCCTGAACTGAAAGTGTTTGAAGTGTTTATTACATATTTTTATAATTGCGATAATACAAAATTCAAACAAATAAAAGTAAACAAATTTTCAAATTTCGAACAAATTTAGTGATTAATATTTTTAAATTTATATATGACTTAAGTTTGTATTTTCTAGTTAATGTATTGTATGCGTAGAAAATATTATGCATAAAGTAGTCTTTAAAATTTAATGGATAAATGAATATATATCGGGACATTAAAATTGTCCCTTATAATTTTATCGACGGATTTCGGATTTTCTATGAAAAAAAGAAAGTAAATTTTGTTATTCCATTTCTTTAGTACAAACATTCGTATTAAATAATAATAATAAACGGATTGGGTATTTATAACATAAAATAAAATAAAAGTTAGAAACAGCAGAGGGTAGGGGTCGCGAAATATTTTTCCATACTAGGGGGGTCGCGCCATGAAAAAGGTTGAAAAACACTGTTATAAAGTATAGTAAATACCACAGCTAGATACATACCAGACAAATATTCATACATTATTTCATAAAATAGATATTCATAATATGTATGTATGTACATAATAGAATGATAATCAGTAATCACACATATTTTAATAATTGAAATATGATGTTTGACCTAAATTTGAACATTTTTATGTTAAATCATTTTAATATTATTAATATTTATTGCTATTTATTTATTTAGCAATATTATGGTAGATGTGTTAAATTAATTTTTATTATTTTCAATTGATATTACGTTTGTATTAAAAATTATTTATACCAAATTTTAGTAAATCACAAACTTATTTTATTAAATAAGTCAGTGCTTGAGAAATCGTTTCGTGCTTCCTGTAAATGAAAGTAATAGATTAACTAGGTAGTAATGATACATGTGTGGCCAAGATTATTTCGAAGAAATTTTTTTTTTCAGCGAATATACAAAATTGTGATTTAATACTTACTAAAATCACTAACATGTATTTAACAGCCTCTATACCACCAGAGTATCTAATACGTGTACACGTATAGTATACCTATGTTGGTGAGTTGGGAACAAAATAATTTTAATAAAATGACATTTTTGTGTAGTTTTTTTTTTACATTATTTCAAAAACTGCACAGTGAATCGTCTTCGAATTGTGTGAAGCTTTTTTAGATATTATGTAATTTTTAACAAAAATTTTTTTATAAACATTGTAAGAGTACTTATTTTATATAAAATGAAACTTAGTTGAGTAACTATATTAATTTAAGGTGTTCGTTTAATTTTTAGTTAAGTCGACTTATATCTACATTTCTAGGCACATAGGTAGATACTAAGGATAAAAATTGAATGTCAAATTAATGGTATTATTTTGTCTTTTCAATATTATTTTTTAAGACTTTTTAATATTGATATAATTAATTATTAACAATAATTATCAGATTTATCTTTATCTATTTGTTTGTCCTCATACGTAATGTCATTTAAATTGGTGACATAAATAGGACATAAAACGTTTCAAATTTTATTTTAAAAGTATCGCTGCCTTCATAAAAATCTGCGACAACAGACTCTTGATATAATATGTACAAATGTATGTTCGTAAATACATGATCCATAGACATTATAAATGAAAGGACCTGTAATTTATATTTTATAGAAATATACATATATTACGCACCCCAGAAAAAAAAACAAGCACTATAGATAACATATATATTGGCAATCAATATTTCTTTGTCTAGGATGCCTTAGGTTTTAAAAATAAAATTGAAGCTGAAAAACGCCATATTGGTAATTGCAAGTAAGAAAATTTTCTTGTAAAAAAATAGCAATTTTTATTTTTTAAATACATTTTTCCTTAAATTTTTAAAAGAAATTATTATGGCAACTTGTTCCGTTTACGGATGTAAAAATTCCGTCAGAAAAAACTCGAAGGAATAACATTTCACCGCTAAGTTTCTTTTTGACATTTATTAATAAACATATAATTTTGCTTTTAATTTAGTTAGTGTCAAAAATTTCCAATATTCCTCATCATAATAAATTTTTTAAACTCGCTTTTTAAAGAATTGAGCCCATTTTCATATAGTTTCAGTCATTATTTTAAAAAATTTTTGTAAAATATGTGTAAATTTGTCGATTTTGGTTATTATTTGAAATCAATGGCGACTATTTAAAAAATTATTTCCACATGTACTAATATACTTAATATGCGAATATACGTTAAGCAGTAATATTTTATGTAATTCTAGGCAGGGCCCGATCTAGCTATTCTGCCGCTCTGGGCAAAAGTAATATTTGCCGCCCTTTACAATGACACCTTGTAGGTCATAAGCATGTTGTTTCAGAGATGGTGCAATATTTAACTGATTTCAAAAAAAGGAGGTTATCAGTTCGACTCGCATATTGTTGGAATCTACTTAATAAATTTCTAACACTGACTGACTGACTGACAGACAACGCACAGCCTAAACAGTTGGGTTTAAAAGAATGAAATTTTGCATAAGAGTTCCCTAAGTAACGGAGATGAGCACTAAGAAAGGATTTTTGAAAATTCGTCCCCTACGTGGGTTAAATAGGGAATGAAATTTTTTATGGAAATTCGTCATTTTTGAAGTTAGATATATAAAAATATGTAACTATGACTATTCTAATAAATAATATTTTATAATTGACTGACAGATAACGCACAGCCTAAACTGTTGGATTTAGATGAACGAAATTTGGCACAGAAGATATGGTGTTTAGGATTCAATTTATAAATAAAAGTCAGTTGTGTAAACGTTTCTAGAAATTCATCCCCTAAAGGATTAAAACAGGAAATCAAAGTTTGTACGGGAAGTTCGTCAATTTTGAAATTAGAAACGTGGAAATTGGTATTTGGGCTTTTGAAAAATACTGAAAGTGAGCGATGAGTACCTAATAAAAAGATGTTGCCGATAGGAAATCCTATCGGGTATACGGCTAGTTATATAATATTCACATATGTTTATCTACTAGGGCTTCTGAACGAGTATCCAAAATTTCATAAGTGTATATATGTATGTCTGTATATATGTTTTTAGGGAATAGTGAAAATTTCACCAAAATTGGGTTGGCCTAAAATGTTTTACGAAGTCGGTTTATACGTATATTTGATTTTTGTTATATCGACTTCTTAATGACATTTTTTTCCCCAGTTTAAATAAATGAAAAAAAAAATATAAAAAATGATGTTTAAAAATTTTAATTCAAATAAATAGAAAGCGATCATTTTCGCAGAAGTCAGGACCGTACTTATGGCAATAAAATTTTACATCTAAATTATATGTAATTGTGCAGCTTTAAATGAATGTAATTGGTCAAAAAATTAATTTTTCGCCATTTAGAATACTAACGCCATTTTTTTTTCGCCATTTAGAATACTAACGCAAGTTTTTTTTTGCTCGTCACTTACTTTTTTTAAAGAAAAAGACTTAAAAAGTTATTAAGAAATTTTTTTAGCTTTTTAGGAGCGGCATTTTTTATGGAGCCTAGAGCGGTGATTCCGCCACTGATGTGCAAATAAATAAATGTAAAAATTATTTTTAAATACTCATGAGATTAGTTATTAATTATATCACATTTTTTATGTGATAAAGTTACCTACCTACTAAGTTTTATAGCTTTTGAAATATCGGTTTCAGTTTGCACACTTTTTGAAAACATGAATGTACCATATAAATTGAAAAAAGACTAATGATTTAAAGGAATGGCAGGTGGTAATGTCAGAAAAATTTATGAAACACTAGTAATTTGTTACAAACAGCTATGTCACTAAAAATGATATAGGTATTAAAATCCATAAAATTTTAATTTTTGTTCTAACACAAAGTGTGGAATGGTAAAATTAGGTTTAATAGGAAAAGTCAGGAGGTTTTACGATAGCTGCCCTCAATTTTGCCGCCGCTAATTTTTGCCGCTCTGGGCAATTGCCCAGCTTGACCCCCCCTAGATCGGGCCCTGATTCTAGGTTCCTAAAGAATCCCGAATTAAAAAAAAAAATGCCCGAATTTTTTTTGTCTAACTATTAGTGAATTTTTGAACGAAAAATTCAGCTTTTACATTATGAGATTTAACCCTGAACTGATGGAATTTACTTTGAAATCCTAGAATCCAAAAATAACATTTTCTTATTTCACGATATTCAGTGTGTACACAAAGGCTTGATACTTGATTGGTATAGATAAATTACATTACATTTATATGTGTAAAATATGATATATGCATGTAGATATAAACATTTAATTTTGTTGCCGCCACTGTCTAGTAATTGCATAATTTTTGCTTCAATAAAACAATGTTGTTACAGGTCCTTTTATACACGGAGAGAAAAATCCTATAATTTTTGTAGAGAAAATTTCAGAAAAATTACCATGCTCCCCTATAATCCGTGCGCGATCGACGACCAAAATAAAAAATATGTGCTAGCATGGTAAAATTTAATGTGGTGCTAACACAACTTTTATCACACTCTTATGCGTATATATTATAGTTTAATTCTTGTTGTCGTACTCTTTCATTTGCGCATCTGACTCGCGACCTTATGTTGGTTGCACTGTACCTGTAAAAACATGTATACAAAAATGATTGCCAACAATATATTCTAATACATATACTAAAGATAGGTAAATAACAAAATGATGAATTAAACGATGACATCGTCCTAAGAGAGTGTAAAAGAAGCTGACTACTAGCTGTGCTAGCTGCTTGTAACACAGTCTGATAAATCAAGGTGCTTGGTGCGAACTGTCTGACAAAGTTTCTTCCACAATCCACACCTATGGTTCGCATGTAACTCGCTGAGTGAGGTACATTTCATTACAGCGTTCCCAACACAACCAACCTTCTTTCTGTTTTTTTTCTTTCTATTATTAGCATGTTAGCATGGTAATTTTTTTAATAAAAACAATTAAAAATTATTTTTTTGTCGGTAATGGAACTTTTTACTGTGCTGTTTTACAAATTTTACGGAGATACCTAATATTACGAAAAGAACATTCCATCCTTTAAATTTTTTATGATTAATTATAATCTTTATATTTTTACCTTACAAAATTGAATATGTTCGCCTTTTTCACGTCGATTGTAGTGCTGAGCACAGTAATTTTTATAGGAATTTTCTCTCCGTGTAATACATAATCTCTCGTCATTGACACAATCAAATTCATTTTAAAACAAATTGTATATAGTACCTATATTTTCTGTTTTGTTTCTTTTTTTTTCTTTTTTTTTTGAAAGTGATGGTACATTTAGTACGTACATATTTCATAGTCCATATTATTCACATATTTGCTGTCACCATTCTATTTTTGTTGTTTATCTTCTATTTTAAAATTAATACATTAATTATTAATGAGCATTTTCTTTTGTTTCTAGGTGAGTATTGGCGTTTGCTGTCATTAATTATTATTGTTGCTGAATACTATTGTAGTATCAGTTTTTGAAAAATTGATGTACATATATAAATGTAAGTATTAAAAGATATATTAATTATTTACATGTTAGGATAGATATTTTAAATTCGTCATGTTTTTGAGTGGCAGTTATTGTTTAAAAATGATTTTGTTCAAATAAACAACATTGTTTTGAAAATTGTAATTATTTTACGGATAGAATTTTGTTAGAAATATGTTTACAACACAAAGAAAAATTGTTTTCGATTTTCCGTTAAGTGTTTTTAGGGCAGAGAAGTCGCTCGTAGTTTTTGTTTAATATTAAAATAGAAATTTTGATGGAATTTTTACCGCCATTCACTTGAGATTTGATGTTATTATTCATAAAAAATACACAAAAATCTTTCGAAATTGTTAAACATCACTTTCATAAAACTGATAAAAAAAATTTTAGAATGACTAGCTTTTTTCAATTGTTTTCAACCATAACCCATAACTTTAATGCCTTTTACTTTACCATTACTTATTTCAAAGTTCTAATGGAATAGTTAACAGAGTGCCTATTATACCTTGAATGAATATCGCCACTATACGCGTGCGTTATAAACCAAAAAAAAAATAAAAATGGGACATGAATGAAAAAAGTAGTTGTTGCAGTCAAGTTGAAATATAAATCAAATCTTTACTGAGAAAATTTGGCATTATTGAGAGCTTCTACTGTATTGATTACAAAGGCTGAATTTTTTTTTGTAACGTTGTTTTGTAACTTTAACAACCTGTAAATTCAAATTTCTTTATCTCATTCGCCTCGCTTGTTAAACAAATCTTAATCGAGTATTTAAAATAAAATAAATATGCATATCTTATAGTATTATGCATATCAACGACTGTTCTAATAAATCACAACACTCCCTAAAATTATATGTTTTTAACATAATATATTAATATATTATAGGTACACTTGACTTGCATACAGTATAGACCAGGTTCGAATCGAAATTGAGTGGTCAAAATATTATTTGACCACTCCAAAAATTTCCAAAAATTCGTTACCAAATATTATTTATAAAACAGATTTTTAGTCTGATTTTCACATCTCTAATATTAGATAACATTATACACAATTAATTGCGCGTAAAATTTAATTAAAAAGAATGTTTCTAATGTCAAAATTGAAATTTTGTTCAGACATTTCTTTGATAAGAAATCATAGTAGGTAGAGCTGAACCTTTTTTAATGTGGTATTTTTTCTGCGATTTTTTTATACGGTTTTCAAAAAAATGGCCATTAAAGTGTTTAATGTGAATCAAAACAAGAGAAAGTAAGAAACCTAAACATTAATTATAATAATTTTCTTTGATAAAATGAATTATTGATGGTTTTTATGTATTTAATCAGTACATTGCATACGAATATAGGTTATTGCACCATTAAGTTTTTTTTGACAATCTTCGCGACAGTCAATTTTCGCGATTTTGTTTTCTGATGGATAGGATGGGGGAATGGAAATGAATTTTTTTTACGATTAATACCACTGTTTAACAATACAAAAATATTTTTTTTATTCATTTTTATTTATTTTTTATAATTATTATAATTTTTTTTAAAAAATTTCTTTAAAAAGGGCGAATATTGGTGCCCACGATTACGGCCGCAGTTTTCATTTGGAAAAGAAAGATCAAATAGATTATCAATCCCGCTATGTACCTATGGGTGCTTTTTTTTCGAAATTTGAAAAAATGGGGGCGGTTTGAATAAAAGGGACAATTTTTTTTTATAGTTTTCCGTGTGGAAAAATAGGAAGATTTAAAAAAAAAAAGAAACTCTCATAGGTACATAGCGGCTTACCTACAGATTGATAATCTATTTGATTTTTTTTTTTTCAAATGAAAACTGCGGCCGCAGTCGTGGGCATCAATATTCGCCCTTTTTTAAAGACACTTTTTTTAAGAAATTATAATAATTATAATAAATAAATAAAAATGAATAAAAAAAATATTTTTGTATCGTTAAACAGCGGTATTAATCGTAAGAAAAAAATTCATCCCCATTCCCCCATCCTATCCATCCGAAAAAAATCGCGAAAACAATTATAACTTTGAAAATATTAATTTTACGACAAAAAATAAACAGACCTTAATTATTGGTATGTACCAAAGAATATGAAAAAAAAGAAATTAATAATACAAATGACCGAATAATTTTGACTACTCGACTTCGGTCTGAACCTGGCCTAATAATATATATTAATGAAACATAAAACATAAATTCAAATCTTTGAAGTCGACAGCAGAACTACAGACATATTACATATTTGATAATACCTAAAAACTATTTTAATACAACGCCATAGATGTTAAACCCGATTAAAAGCATAATAAATAAATTTAGTATAATGCGATTACTACAATACAACCGATTAGTACCGATATTAATGATAGGTTTTGTAATAAAATTTAAATTTTTCCCATTTTATGTATTGTTAACCGCTCACTACACCAGTTTAGGTATTAACAGGCCGTAGCGTTTAAAAAAAAATTATCTGTAATCCGACATTTAATAATATAGAATAATTTGTTAATGATTATAGAATTTATATGATGTATTTTTAAAGTACGATGTGATCAAAGTCATCTGTGCCGACCGCTATTTAATAATCTTTAAGAAACGATTAAGAGATTGATAATGAATGGACAGGTGGAAAGATGTCGCTAGAGTAATAAACGTTTTATTTAAATTAATCATTATTTATATAACAAGTAATAAAATGGAGGTCTTTTTTTCACAAGTCGTAGTGAATATTTTGTGCATTTCTGAATTCAAATGAAACAATTTTTAATGAAAAATTTAAAAAAGAAAACCTTTTCATTCATTTTTTTTTTTCATTTTAATTCAGAATTGCAAAAAATATTGTATGCAACACGTGCAAAATAAATGTTTTTCTCACTTGCCGTAATTGTTTAAGCCTCGGTAATCCAGAAGCCACCTTCATTTTGCCACTCGTTATGATTCCAGTTTCCAATGTTTTTTTTCCAAATGTTTCCAAAGATTTCTTTTATTAAATTTCTCCCATTGGAAGCTAGTTATCGACTTTTAAAGCTTTTAGTAGGAGCACTTTAATAAACAAAAAAATTACATAATTCATTAGTACCTAATATGTACAACGTAAAAAAATTCAAATTTATCATCATGTCTGTGGTTTTTTAATCCACTTTTTAACCACACCCTGTAGATAGATGATAGATAGTATCAGAAAACAAAGCATATTTAAAAAGTTAACTTACTTATTCTTCTCGCATTTTGACATCCTGTGAATTATGATCTTATTCGACACTGTAGAATACCTGATGATGATTCACTTGTGAATGATATCATCTTAATTCAACAAGAATTCCATTGGTATAACTGGGGCTTTTTTACTTGGCAATAACTCGCGCATTAGGCTGCGGTTACATTGGATACGAATTCGTACGAAAATTGATTCGTACGAGCTCGTACGAAATTCATTCGTACGACTGTGTGGTTACATTGGATACGGAATCGTAATACGAATTCATATTTAAATTTAAATTGAAAACCGTTAGTACATATTGCATGATATCAAACAATGGATCCAGTTACCAAATCTTATTTATTAGAATCACCGTTTTCAAAATTTCTAATTATAGAAAACAAACAATTCTGGGTAAACGATTATTTATTATTCATGTAGAACAAAAAAAGCTTAGTTCTGGAATTACTTTGAGGAAATTTTTCAAGACAAACAGAAATTTTTAGAATATTTGAACATGTCGCAAGTCACATTCAATTACATTTTAAAATCTACTGAATTTCAGCTTCAGTATTTAGTTAATTAATTTTTCATTACATATACTTAAAATGTCTTTGTTAGGTTAGGTTAGCTTTATTATATTGTAATAATATTTAATTAAAAAATTATCTAAACATTTCCTCTGCCACCTTATTCCACAATTTTTTATTATGATAATATTTATGCTTTCTATTATGATAATATTTATGCTTTTGATCCCTTGAAGACCGCCTTTGTTCAACAAAAATAATTATTTTTTCTATATCCATTGCTTTTTTTCGTACGAATTCGCATCAAAAAACAAAATATTTTGGTCGTATCAAAAAGTCGTACGAGCTCCTACGAAAGAGTCGTAAGCAGTGTAACTACGCATATCTAAATGTATGCATTTATTTAATTCGTATTAACTCGGATAAGTTCGTACGAATAAATTTTCGGATGAATTCGTATCCAGTGTAACCGCTACCTTATACAGATAGATATATTTGAAAATACATTACAAGTAAGAGACAATAACATCTGAAAAATATCTAGGTTTAAATCATATTAAAAAAGAGACACCTTTTTAACAAACATATTATTCTTTTTCGTTCCCTCTTTTATTACCTACTATTAGATGTACGTGTTAAATTCGTTTTCTGCGCACTGCCAACTAAAAAGGCCCAAGCTATATCTACGCTTTTTTTAAATTTTATTTGCTAAAGTCGAAATCAATCGATATTTTTAGATTTATTTAAATGAGTTCTTTGAATGTGTAAGTAACTAAAATAGTTGTATTGTACATAACCTAGTCAAATTATTGAATCGATCTGATTCTAAGAATTACACTACTTCAGAGGATTTATGTGAGTCATAGAAATATAAATTTATATTTTATAGTTTCTGAAATTCTAGTTAAAGTCTGCAGATTCGACAACAAAGTATTCTGTAGCAAAGGTGTTTTTAGTAAGTAAAGTTGACTTAGTTTACGGTATAAAAGATTTCACAATACCCACAGACACACTAAAAGGAATCATCCAAAATAAAACTCTTTTTCTAGCGAATTTCCATAATGGAATTCAGCTATTACAACCACTGTCATGACGCGACTTGAGGCCGGGACCATGGCAGAAATTTTTTTAGAGGTCCCTAGAAATCGAAAATTATATTCACTAAAATTTATATATATATATATATATATATATATATATATATATATATATATATATATATATATATATATATATATATGTGTGTGTGTGTGTACACGATAACTCTCGAACGAAATGTCCTACTTTTACAAAATTTGGTGAAAATGTTTGAAGTCCCAAACTCTTGGATGAGTTCTTCAGCCAGACACGTCGGATGCCAGGAACATGGTTTTTGTTCTTGCAAGAAATTAGTTTTTTGCCAAAATTTCCACTTATTCAAAAATTTTTGCGAAATTTTTTTTCACACCATTTAAAAGAGGAGAAAAAATTACATAAAAAAGGTCTTTAAACTATTCTTCTAGGTCAACTAGTTTCTAAGAAGAACTAATTTTTATAAATGGAAATTCGCTATGTTATGCAGGATGCTGCGACAGGGGTATTTTACCTTCTATTTTTATCCATTTCTTCACTTTCGTCCTTTTTCCCGGGTGAATGACTACTATCCGACAACATCGTATGCATCATAATATCCAAAACTATATCAAGACAAACGTTACCTAACCACCCCCCCCCCCCTGTCACGAATATGTTGGTAGAGCACAAGTGTATACTGAAATGTAATTTTTAAAATGATTTGTATTATGTAACAGTAGTAAGTGCTGGTGGCAGCAGCAGTTGAGAAAACAAGAAAATGTGTCACCGCTCTTTTATAGTTGAGTTATGTGAAAGTCGGGGAAAACTCGTGACTGTATGCTATGATGCTGTGATGGTCCACTCTCTGTCACATTATATAGTCGGGGAGTCGGAGACGATATCCGTGGGTCCTCAAAGTTACAGTGAAAAGTGGTTGTCAGGATATAGTCTATGACAGGGGTTCCCAAAGTGCAGCCCGCGAGCCAAATGTCACTCACGAATGTCAGTTCTATTACTACTACCAGCTCTGACTATATTAAACACATTTCCGTTTAAGAAATATCAAATTTTAGATGCAATAAATTTCGTTATTACATCGATTTTATATGTATCATATATCAGAGGTGTTCAATCTTTTTTACTATGCAAGTTACTTATCTATTATAATTTATTTGGTGATTTACCTTTAAATAAATCATATTCTTAGGTCAAAATAACCTAACTCGTTCAGCAAAAATGTGATGTAAATTCCACATGCCATTTTTCTGTTGTCTTTAACGTCTGATATTGTCAAAAATGAAAGAAGAACAATTACAGAAATCTATGAGGATCTTCCAATTTTAATGTTTCTAACATTAAAATTACAGTTTTTGGATCTTTTAAAAAATTTGATCTACCTAATGACGTCGCCAAATATTTTCTTTGTGTCCTTCCTTATTTTATAATTTTTTCTTGACCCATCAAATATTTTGGTGTTTACAGTTGGGTCCGCCGACATAAAGCTTTGGAAACCACTAGTTGTTTAGACAAAATTCAATCTGCATTAATATCATGAAAACTAGAAAATCGATCAAAAAGTCTTATAAAAGCTAAAATTTTGCTGATTTGATGATTAAAAAAGAGAAAAATATGATTACTTAACATAATTTATGAAAATTACAGTCGCATCTTATTCTCGTGGAACCGAGGCAATCAGCATTTCTGGAATTTTTTGGAGGTTATTAAGTAAATAATTATCTTGCAAAAATTTAGCTTTTATAAAATTCTTTAACTTGCCCCATTTTCTACACTGACATTAATACAGATTGAATTTTGTTTAAGCAACTTCTAGGAGGTGCTAACTGGAGATGTCCCACCGACCAGTAGTCTGATTGGTGGTTTCCACTTTACTACTCCATAGACTAGACCCGGACAAATTTTCAACTTTTATAAAACTATTTCATGCCTCACCGGTACCAGGTGTACCCGAACTATAAGTGCTGTCTGTATACATTGAGGACAAACAAATATGTAAATTTCAACTTTAATAAAACAGTTTGATCCCGAGTGTCGTCAGCTCTCCGACTAATAGTATTACACCAAGAGACAAAGACCGTGTAGATAAATACTAGGACAACATTGTACGTGATAATTTTTCAATTTCTGACTTCATTCACATAACATCTCAAATTTATCTATCGTGTTTCTTGTCCCAAATTCAAGTCAAGTTTACGAAATGTTATATATTTGAAAGTTTCGCGTGTGCAATACTATTGTTATATATTGGATTGCATATCGTTTTTATTTGTCGTTTCTTTGTCGTATGTATAAAAGTAAATAATATATTATACAAATTAAAGACTTAAAGATTCAATTCAATTTTGAAATGGTTTTTATATAGGTTGAGTTGTAGCCACTGCCCAATCTTCATAGTCAAAACCTGCTCACGGGCCGTGTGTGAAATAACTACATAAATGCATAATTTAGAAAAACCATAAATTTAATTTTGATGTTTTGAATGGTAAATGGTGGCGTAAAAATAAAATATAAATAAAATATTTTGCTGAAGAATAAGTACTTAGATATTTATTGAAATTATAACTTTTTTTTTAAAAAAAACAAAAAAATGACTTGGATAAACCTGATGAGAGGTTATGAGTGTATTTATGTCCGGCTCAATGTTTGTGAGTAGCAACCGCGAATCCCCGCTAATATTAATTTCTGGTCGGTTTCTTGTGAATGTTAAAGGATAACTATAATCAAACTTAAACAAGAGTATAACTTTTTTTAAATAAATTTAAATTAAAAAGAGATATCAATTTTATTCAAAATTATACTTCTTTTTGTCCAAGACTAAAAAAATTTGTAGTATGCACTTCACATCGCGCATAACACACAGCTAAATTGTTAATTAGATGCGCGACTCTTTTATAGTTCATATTATAAATTAGTTAGTGCAGGTATCGGCTCTATTGCGTTCCTGTATAAACCTGTATAGATAGGCTTGACTCACCGTGATGCCTGTTACTACTTGTATTTTATGCACCTATCTATATTTATACTTTACTTAGGACGTAAAAATCGCTAATAAATTTGTTCATTGTTATTTACAATAACTTCTTTATTAAACTTCTCTAGGCACAACCTAAACTGTTGGGTGTAGAAGGACGAAATTAAGCACAGGAGTTATGAAAATTGGCGTTTAGGCTACTGTTTATAAATAAAAGTCAGTTGTTTCTGGAAATTTATTCCCTAAGTTGTTAAAACAGAAAATGAAAGTTCATATGGCAAATTCGTCATTTTTGAAGTTAGAAGCGTGGATATTGATTTAGGCTTTTGAAAAACATTTAAAGTGAGCAGAAAGTAAGTACCTAATAAAAAGATGTTGTCGATGGGAAATCCCATCGGGCATACGGCTAGTAATTATATAATCTAACATGAGAAACAATTCAAAATTTTTCAAAATTTCAAAACTTATATCCTATTGAAAGTCCTTGTCTGACGAAAACAAAACAGTTTTAGAATGACAAAAATGTAAAAACATTTTGACTTTATGGTTCAATAACGTAAAAAAAAGTTACTTGTTTAAATTAATACCATTTTCAAAAAAATTTGAAAAAAAAAAACTAGGTTAAAAAAAAACTCATACATGAAACCAGTGATTTAAATATTCTGATACATAACATATTATAACACATACAACAACACACGCGCCCTCCTACTGCCTGCCTCATATAAACCACAAAAAACAAAGAGAGATGTAATATCACCCACAAAAAATATTACTAACTGGTTCGTGTAACTGTTGGATTGAATGGTGGGTGTGAGGATAATTTTTGTTTTCAACATGATTAATTATGATAATGTCATTTTCTATATGTTGCTATGGTGGGATATGTGAACATGTAATTTTCATGTTACCATGTTATGTTATGTGATGTATGTTGTGTTGTAATTCACCGTCCGCGATCTGTTCGTTCTATTTGTAAAAATGTTTCAGCGACAGTCGAGAAAAAAAATGAAAACAATAGAATGAAAATTAATTTGTTGAATTTAAAAAAACAGAAAAAAAAATTGGCCTGTCGCAGCATTCTGCATTCGTTAGCGAATTTTCCGTATCAGGATCTACTTTTAAGCTCGCGATAGAACTTAAAAATCAAATAAAATTATATATTTTTAAAAAAAAAAAATTTTTTTGAAAATATAAGGACCTCTGTGGTGAGGGTCGTTTTATAACACTACTATGGTGCACGTATATACGCATGTTAATTTTGGAATCAAAATTTGAACTGTAACCCTGTCCACTTGTTTGGATTAAATCAGAGCCCCGGAAGGAGAGGGGCTAAAGGAGAGAAAATAAAATAATGTGAATATATAAATAGATACATAAAAATATATTATTTACTTTGACAGGTAATTTTATATTTTCCTATTTTCCAATTCAGATAAAAAAGTTAATATTTTCAGTATTTATGAATTAAAATTTTTATTAAAAATATTTTTTTTTTTAATTTTGTAAACTGTAGAATAAACAAATCCACCTAGACGTTATGTATATTTCTGACTTACTCAGATTTTATAATTAATAAATAAAATAATATAAAAATACCAAACTAACTTTCATACAAACCTATTATTATGTAAAAATATGAGAACTTTATGTCTATTTTATTAAAATTACAGAAATACAGAAAATATTTGTAGCTACCTACATAAAAATAGTTCGCAAAAAAATCTAATCCAATAAAGAATTCAAAACTGTAGTATGACGTCACAGGGTATTTATTCAAAGATTTTCTATTAATTAATTTGTTTCATCCTAAAGCTTTTGATAACGAATTAATTTTGGAAAGTTCTATGGCTCCATTGAAATACTAAATCGGATATTGAAAACTGAAAAAAAAGCTAAATTAATATTTTTTGTTGAACTAAAAGCAATTCGTTAATCGACCGTCTATAAATCTCCTTATAATTGTTCCTTTAAGCTTCAAGTGTTGCAAAAACCTTCTAAATATACATTTACACCACCAGTAAACCTTAGTAGCTATAGAATTTTAAGTTTTATTGTTAGACCTAGTAACCCGAATTGTACACAGTTGTAAGACACTGTAAATTCTCAAAACTTAAACTCTACAAACTCCTACATTTAAAATTCACTCTTTGATAAACTTGTGAATTTTGGTAAAGTAGCTCAAAAATTTAATGGAAGAGCCCCATATATTTTTGGTTCAAATACATTTAAATAATAATCTATAATCCTTTTACTGTTTCATCCATTCGTGACGTTGATTCACACTGATTTTTCAAAACGATCCCTATGTGTTAAAAATTATGATTAATCGACATTTAATATTCATTTAACGATACGCCATCATTATTTTTATGGACAATAAAACTCACGTGTTCGTTTGTCGTTATATTGTATTTCGGAACCCTTTTCTTTTTATGATAACTAACATATTTTCCCCTCTTCGGCTGAATGAATTCAAAATATAAAAAAAAAAAAAACGACACAACAAAAATGCCTTTTAGTAAAATTTCAATCATAAAATTAACCAAGCGTAAATAAAACGAAGAGAGATATGACAAAAAAAATTTCAAAAGTCATTCTCGAGAACAATTGTCACGATACAAATGCGACATAAATCGACGCATGCACATGCGTACATAATACATATGTGTATATAATCAAATGTATTTCGTCACAGTATAAACTTTGTTATATTTAAGGGGAGACATACGTATACCTCTAGATTAAAAAAAGTAACCGATTTTTTTGCATAGAATATTGGTAAAACATCTCAAGAATATACTCACAAATTTTCAGTGCGATATTCGAAGTTCTTCTTAGCCTCTAAACATAAAACGTGCCCGAGAGCGTGAAGTAGCATCTGTGGCTTGTTCGTATGTCTACATTATACAAATAAATAAATATACACTCTCAAAACGATTTTTTTGTTCAAAGATTAAACACTTCTTTATTTCTTTAACTACTGAAAAAATAATCAAGCCCGAGGGTAACAAACTTCACATTCGGGTCTCGGGATCAAAAGTCCCTTGCATATTTTAGTGGTGTAACTTCCAATAAATTCTGTTTACGTTAAAGTAAAACAAGAATCAAGGTGAATCCGTTGTCTTCAAAAGTTTTCGTTCACAAATTTTCAGTATTCCTGCTATTCCTGAGTCATATAATAAATCCTTTTACTTTTACCTCGTATTCTTCTGTTTATACCACATGGTCTACGTTATTGGATGTAATAGCTGCTACCGACGACGTACTGTACCTGTCCTATAACTTGTTTATTTATTTATTTATTTATTATTTTTTTTTGTTAAAAACGACTTTAGGCAGATAAGTAGCTTTCATAAAAACAGAATAAAAACGATTATTTTGGTCGAGTTTCAGGAGAATCCCGCCTTAAGGTCGAGCTATGTTTTATTACTACTGTGTTAAAAACATTTGTAATAATATATTGCGACTTCTCTGTCTCAACCTCGTATCTGAAAACTCCCAATTTTTGGACACACAAAAAAACGTATTTAAATCTGTGTTTTCATCACTATGAACTTAAGATTTATGTTAATTAGGCACACCCTTTATTGCTGGCTACCTATATATATAAATATATATATATATAGCTAAGTATATATAGAGTGTAGTGGCACAATTAGATAAATATATATATATATATATATATATATATATATATATATATATATATATATATATATATATCGGTCTTAAGACCTGACAACCCTAGACGCGTCCCTATAAAACATAAAAAGTCTATAAAATAAAAAATAACACTAAAAAAATAACTCGTTTTATGTTTTTTTGTTACATAGGTAAGTTCTTCTATGTAAACCTAATTCTCTCTACACGGAGAGAAAAATCCTATAATTTTTGTAGAGAAAATTTCAGAAAAATTACTATGCTCCCTATAATCCGTGCGCGATCGACGACCAAAATAAAAAATATGTGCTAGCATGGTAAAATTTAATGTGGTGCTAACACAACTTTTATCACACTCTTATGCATGTATATTATAGTTTAATTCTTGTTGTCGTACTCTTTCATTTGCACATCTGACTCGCGACATTATATTGGTTGCACTGTACCTGTAAAAACATGTATACAAATATGATGGCCAACAATATAGTTCTAATACATATACTAAAGATAGGTAAATAACAAAAATATGAATTAAACGATGACATCATCCTAAGAGAGTGTAAAAGCAACTGACAAGTAGCTGCATTAACGGGCCTGGTGCGAGCTGTCTGACAAAGTTTCTTCCACAGTCCACACCTATATGGTTCGCATGTAACCCATGTAACTCGCTGATTGAGGTACATTTCATTAGAGCGATCCCAACACAACCAACCTTCTTTCTGTTTTTTTTCTTTCTATTATTAGCATGTTAGCATGGAAATTTTTTTAATAAATACAATTAAAAATTATTTTTTTGTCGGTAATGGAACTTTTTACTGTGCTGTTTTACAAATTTTACGGAGATAATATTACGAAAAGAACATTCCATCCTTTAAATTTTTTATGATTAATTATAATCTTTATATTTTTACCTTACAGAATTTAATATGTTCGTCCTTTACACGTCGATTGTAGTGCTGAGCACAGTAATTTTTATAGGAATTTTCTCTCCGTGTACATTCTATTGTAAAACACACTTCACTGATTTTTGTATTTTATAGCGTTACGCATAATTTTTTTTTTACCATGATATTTTTTTGTTGGAAGTGGATGAGAAAAAAATAAAGGGACTACCTACATCAATAAGTTTTCCAATGTAGATTTAAAAATTTAGTAATTTGTCAGTCTATTTGCCAGTTTGCTTTGGAGTTAAAGTACGTTTCGAAATAAATTGGATCATCAGTACCTAAAGATTATTTTAGCTAAAAACTAATATATATGTGAGTATATCGCGACTTCTCTGTCCCAACCTCGTATATCAAAAACTACATATATATATAAATACAGCGTCTAGGGTTGCCAGGTCTTAAAACCGAAAAGCCGGACAGATCAGCCAGTTTAAGCGGACATTTGGATAAAAAAGCTGGGCGCCCTTAATTTTTTAGTCTTATGTTAGTTATAACACGACTATTTTTTTAAAAGTAAAACAAGGCTTTTTTATCAATTACCATAAAATTTTCTTAAATTCTAATGAAATAACAATAAAATTAAATGAATCAGTTTTCTTTATTATTAATCATTCAGTATTCATTACAATATTAATTTCAATAATTGCATGGCAATAATTGTTAGCGGTAACTATTATTGCAATTTTCAATGAAATACAACATTAAACAAAACACTAATGAACTAAATAAACTTTAAATTAATTGTAACATAAAGTAATTAATATTTTTCATTGGCAGACATCTGCTTTAGAAGCTCATTTTCTTTTAAAATTGAGTTGCAAAACTCTTTACAAGTCAAATTTTTAAAATTAAATTGTACAACCAACATTGTGTAATCATCAAATAATCCTTTTATGTACCTCAATGTAATGTGTGGCAATGCACAATATTATACACATCGTCGACTCATTACAGCCACTGAAAAAGTGCATCCAATCCAAACAATATGTGTGTACGCCGTACGGTATGTTCCAAGTAAAATGCTCGATATTTTGGTTAGAAAGGGCGAAATATTTCAAAAATTATTTGTAAATTGAAAAAAACCGGAGAAAAGTAGCCAAAACTATCTACGGCCGTACTTTAGATACATACTTTAGAACGATAATAAAATTGAGAAATAATAACACGCATCGCAAAGCGTTCTTAAATGTTCTAGAATGTTATAGAATCTTTCAGAAGGTTCGAGGATGTTCCAGAAGATTCTGGCCTTTCTGGATTTATTCGACCGAAACGAGGATAACTCCGGGTAATTTTCAGTGTGTGTTAATGTATGATCCTGTGCAGTTTATAAAAATTACCAAAGAAGATGTTAAAATGCGTATTTTGTTATCTTCTTTAAGGGGAGGTTTACTCGAGAGTCCTTAAAAATTATGTATTTTTCTAGAATTTTTTTCTCAAGAACGGAAGTAAATATCAATTTCAAATTTTGTGCACATATTTATTAAGTATTAAACTACATAAAAAAAATTTTTAAAGGAAAAATATAAAAAAGTGTCCATTTTATAGATAGTGCAGTGTGACGATCCGAAAATCCAATGCCTTGTTGGTAGACATCCTAGCGCCGGTAATAAACCACCGAAATCCAAAAACAAAATAGATTTATAAAATATATGAAGACTGAAGAGTACCGGCACTTCTACCTATAATATCAATAAATTGCTGAAAGAAAAAAAAAATGGCGGATGTTTTAACTTTTGATTACGATTTTTGTCTTATTTTTCGCTCTTTAAAGTAAATTTAAAAATAAAAAAAAATATTAAAAGTGTATCGAACTTAGGTAGAGGTGCCGAAGAATTGAATTATCTTTAAAATAAAAATTTAAAAAAAGGATCCATCGAATAGTTTTTGAGTTATCGTGTCCACCAGTTCCAAAAATAAAGTTCCGAGATATTATAAAATATATATAAAGAAACGTATTTTCAAAATTTTATATTTAATACTCATTATTGCGTGAACTACGTTTTTTGAATTTTTTTTTTTTTATAGAAAGCTAGTTTCGGTTAATGTGCAAGAATCTTGTTTTTAAATTATTTTTAGTAAAATCACTTTGGGAACATATTCTACAGATAATTTGCTATCAATTTCGGCAAAAAGAAATCGATTTTTTTATCAAATCTCAAGTAAACCTTCCCTTAAATTACTTTCAGCAAAATCACTTTGGGAACATATTCTATACATAATTAACTACCAATTTCTGCAAAAAAAAGTCGATTTTTTTTAACGACTCTCAAGTAAACCTCCCCTTAACAAAGAAAAGAGATTGAAACAAACTAAGAGATTTCTCGGCAATCACAACCAGAAAAAATTAAAACTTTATATTAGTTTAGACAGGCAAAAGCTACGAAAGCTTTCGAGTTTCCTTTCAGATCACAGCAAATTTGTGAAACAATTGAAAAACTTCGAACGGTTGATATCTATAGATTCTGTGGGTAGGCAAAAGAAACTTTACTTCCTACAAAAAGACGAAGCTTGAGGATATGCTTTTGATCGAGTATTTGAGACGTTTGAAGTATTGGAATTAATTTAATAGGATGCATTGAACGTACTGTATATAATATACATAATTATGTGAATATTAGAACACAAATATTTGATATTAGAACCCGTAGTACAACATTCATTTATTAATTAACTTCACTAAAATTACATATCATTCAATCATTAACAACATTTAATATTCAGAGATTTCCTATTTGCTACTAATGCATGGATGATGTTACTGTTTATGTATCTAATTGTAACTACAGCATAGTGCAATGCATACATATGTAATTACGGATAATAATCAAATATACAAATTGTATGTACATTACATACATAAATATTGTAGATTCATTACCAGTACAACTCATAATGAGGAACTTAAATAAACGAATTATTTCAATGTATCACCTTACATTTTGTAAACTACATGTACACAAAATGTCAATTCATATCGCGTTTTATTTAAAAATTTTTTGAAGAGAGGAAGAAGGGACACATTTGAAAGTTTTTTTTTTGTTTTAATTTTATGTTTTTAAAAAAAGTTATATACCTATTTTATCACCTTACCATATTAATGAATTTAAAAAATGAAAAAACAATATGTATTGGTCAAATTATTAAATCAAAAATTAAAGTAAATGCTAATCTATAAAAAAAAATTAAAATTATGAAAAGTTGAAGCGCGACATCTATATTTTAAAAGATTAGTTATTTGTTGTGCTATCTATTAATTACTGATTCGTTTCTTGGATAAAGAATTAATACGATCTTGATTGAATCTAGCCTATACAGATGCGTATCTGTTCGCTACAAAATTAATAAATTTAAGAAAAATTCAAAAACTAAATCTGAAAAATCATTAATATTTGTATTATGACTCGAAAACTAAAGCATCTATAAAGCT
Organism: Brachynemurus nebulosus; assembly: GCA_035578155.1. Taxonomy (NCBI): domain Eukaryota; kingdom Metazoa; phylum Arthropoda; class Insecta; order Neuroptera; family Myrmeleontidae; genus Brachynemurus; species Brachynemurus nebulosus. The sequence goes on from JAPWDM010000005.1 coordinate 13,044,639, forward strand.
TCTGGTTATAGCAATCGATTGTCCCCAGCACTATCTTAGAACTGTTATCCGAACATTTTTTTGATTAAGTAAATAGTTTAGCCGTAATGAAAATGGCAACTAACACTCAAAAAACTCACGTTTTATATAAATTTTGAATATCTTCTAGAATCACATTCCAAACTGAAATTTAACTCCAATAAATTCAACCATTAAAATATCAATTATTATTGTTTAAACGAATATAATAATAATATTTTGAATATTAATTCAACTATTTTAACAACTATTTTGATTGATATGATTAAAATGTTTCAACACACATTTAGTAAAATATCAAAACATGATATATTTACCTACCTAAAATATTCAATGTATACTCTGTCAATCATTAAAGAAATACACGTTCAAAATATGGTGTAGATCTATGTACGTGTAGATGGGGGGAATATTTCATCAAGAATGCCGTCAATAATGCTACATAACGAAAATATTATACACGCAAATACCCCACTTAGGTATGTTATCTATTACACAAATATAACACAAATTGCTACGTATAGACTTTATAACTTTTCATCTTTCGATTGTTTCGGTTGTTCTAATCATTTTAATACAGTTAGACAAGGTGCTAGGTGACATTGAGTATGCACTGAAAGAGGTATAGAATTTGACTTTTGATTATTATTAGGGAATCTTAGGTGAGTATGAAAACGCATGTCGTCGGCCTCTAGAGTGGTCGATAACTTGGGGGGAGAGGTTTAAAGTTGCGGAAAAATTCAATCGGGAAATCGCTTATATCTTGCTTATTATTGACCGTAGAGTGATTATTTTTTTTAGATTGTTTGCAATGAAATGATCTAAAATTTAGGTTAAAATCTTGAACGATAAGTGGGACTTGCCTATATTGATCGACGCTCATGAACTATAACAATTTTTTTTTATTTATGTATTTTTTACTATGAGAAAAGGAACCTGCCCTGCAGTTAGTTTGAATGATGTGGTGTTACCATTAGCTACTGAAGCTAAATACGTAGGTATGAATCTAGATAGAAAACTAACATAATGGCGTAAGCATATTTGGACTAAACGCAAGCAACTAATTGTTTAGTTTTCTAAGTACTATTGGCTTCTAGGTCGTAAATCAAAGCTGTCTTTAAGAAACAAAGTGCTAGTTTATAAAAGTGTTATCAAACCAGTATGGACTTATGGTATTCAACTTTGGGGTACTGCTAGTGTTAGCAATATTGAGATATTGCAACGTTTTCAATCTAAAGTGCTACGAGCCATTAGTGCTTCCTCGTGGTACGTGCGTAACGATGACATACATCGCAGTCTTCAAGTGCCTACAGTGCGTGAGGAAATAGTACGATACAGTGATAAATACATTCATTGCCTAGAAAATCACCCCAGTGTGTGTGCCCTTAACCTACTTGACAATAGTGACTCTTTGTATAGACTCAATAGACAGAACATTTTAGAATTAAGATATAGATTTATTTAGCTTTTAATGAATAGTACCTATATATTATATTTAGTATATAATTTATTTTGAGTGATTACCAGTGGATAATCACCATTCCCGTTATGTTCTATCATCGCTCGATTTATAGTTCTATTTAGAACTGATAATCGATAAACGAGGATATTAAAAAAAAAAATTAATATATTTATGTTAGAGTCGGTATCCTTTCAACTTAGTATTGCAAATTTACAAAATTTTTTGAAATTCCCAACCAACACTTTGTTTACTTTAAAAAGGACGATACCGTAAAGCGTGATACTGATAACTTTGCTGCACTGTTAGAAACACAAAAATTGTCTTGTAAAAATTATATGGCCATGTGCATAAACTAGTATTAAACGTAGCTCCTTGTCAGTCTTTGAGCGGCTATCGATCCTTTATCTTTTTAGCGAATTTCCATTTCATACTGTGGAAAACAGACATTATATTCCATTAGTTTTTATTTTATCTTTAAAAAATTACTATAGTGCAGTTAACGTGGTTTTTCAATCAAAAGAAATTTTATATTACCCATCCAGATATTTTCAGATTTGTTGATGTACTCAAAGATATACAATTGTATACATATATAAAATTAAATAGTGTCAGTATTCATTATTACAAAAATTGATAATTGGTAATTTGATTCATTTATACAAAAATAAAGTTGTGAATAGATTTGATTTTTAAGGAGTTGTAGTTATGCAAAAAAATAAATGATTTTTATTAAAATTTTATGCGTTTTAATTTTTAATATGAAGGTACCTATAATATGAATATAATAAAACTACAATGACCGACAGACGAGCATATCGCACCTTGAGAATAAAACTGTTATAACTGCAAATTTTTCGTTTTTGAGATTTTATACCATTGGATTCAGCTACATTAAAGCTATCGATTGGTGAAATTTTCATCCTAAAATTCTAGAAAATAAAAAAGTTATAGTGCCTAAACTTTTTTTAAATTTTAACAACCTAAGAATAAATGGTTTAAAAAATTTTTGTTGCATGTGCAGTTGTAACAAAGCGAAAACAAAAAATTAACTTTTTATTTAGATTGAAAAAGTTGTGTGTATGTGTTTTCATTTATTAAGTGCATAAACAGGTACCACATGTTAGTTAGAGTGGATTGTAGGTACGTTCAGAACTATACATGCATTTTGATATTCCTCTTTTGTTATTATTTTACAATGTAAGTAAATAATGATGTATTCACAGTTTAGTCATATTTAATGTTTATTGAGTTTAAACGAATCCTTTCGTAGCATTATTGTTGTTAAAATATAATAATAATTTATTTTAATTTCAAAATATGGGCGCTGATAAAGAAAAAATTAATTTAACAGCTCTTTCGGAATTTAATCTTATAATTTAAACAATTTAAACCATTCAATTTAAACAGTTTAAACCATATAATTTAAACAATTTTATCCATTTAAATAATGGATAGTTTCTGTTTTTCTGCTTTAACTGTTGCTGCTACTTCGGAAATATATTTTAATTTAGACGAAACTTTCCCAAATAATACTAATGCAAATTTACCAACACCTGTTTTGCAAGGAAAGGAACGAAAGCGAAATCGCGATTTACGGGCGACAAAAAGGTTTAATTAATACAGGGTCAGAATATTATTCACTGAAAACTTAGAAATTTTTCCGGCAAAAACAAAAATTAAATCAGGATATTCCGTACAAAAATGTAAACGTGCGATATTATATGTATAAAAAAAATATAAAGGTGCGATATTATATGTCTTTCTTTGTACTATTTATTCCTGACCGCGCGCGCTACTGTCCTGTACCTTTTTGACAGACCCGCGCACAAGTGACCTATGAAATTAAGACTACCTGAATATTTTTTGACCGCGGCCTCGACCCTTGCTCGAATGGACACTTAAGTGATTCCATAAATATTCCGTTTTACTAATTTTGGTACAAAACACTAAAAAGAAAGCAGTTTTATTTTCATTACTGTGGGTGGGTTCTCTTTTCATTATTCAAACGGACGTCCAAAATTATCTATATCACCGTCTTCAAAACATTGTATTAATGTCATTTCGAGTCCTTTCGAGCAGCATATATAGCACACATTTATAAATCTTACACATTCGTAAAGCCTAATATGTTCGTATAAAAATTATTTTGCGAAAACTGAAAACTTTTTTTTTGTTTTATTTTCTATCAGAAAATCCCCCAAATACTATTCATTAATATCCATTTTTCGCAAACATTTTTTTCGTGATGATCTTCGAACTACAGTATAAATATGTGAAAAAATTCTCTTCAAGAAAGTAAAGTATTTCAATTCAATAACATTTTAAAATCACAAACTTTATTTCCTTCATCTTTATTTTCCTCTATAGTACTACTCTAGCCCAACAAAGAAACAATAAAAATATAAAATAATGCAATGAAACGAGCAAAGTAAAAAACAAGCGGTGAAGTGCAAGTTGTACTTGCGCAAAAAGTGTTCCGTACAGCCAGTGCTTTTCTGTTGGATTTAATGTAATATGTAGCATATAAAAGTAGAGAAATTATTTTTCCTGGTGAATAAATTTTATTGCCTACTCGGCCTGTTTTCGCTTACAGAATGTATTAACGTTCGTTACCTGTTTTTTCTTTGGATCTACGTAGGATGCGCCGAAAGTTCTCGGCCTGAGTATTAAAAAATACAGAGAGAACAGTGAAAAGAATTTATTTTTCTATATAACCGCCCTCTATTTCAATACACTTATTATAAGGTGGGATAAGCATTTCTATGCCTTTATAATAATAAGCAAATTCTTTGTAGCGATTCTACAAGAGCGATGTTTTCGGAAGTGATCGAATCTGCCGGACGTCCAGAACGATCATCGTCGTTGAGGGACTCGTACCGCAAACGAAACCTTTGGCACGGCTTTACCGTATACACCATCCAATCTGTCCTTAATTTCTTCTGGAGTTTGTCTTTCTTTTGTCAGAAATTTTATGACTACACGATATTCAATTTTTGAAACGGTCGACATATTGAGTTTACACTTTTACAACAGAATAAATAAAACACATGTAAACTCGTCCACTGCGTTTATGATTACTAGAGACTTAATACTTTCTGTGAGTATAAATTACGTCACCTTTAAATAAGTTTAATCATGTTAGGCCGAGAACTTTTGGCGGTCCCCACGTATTATTTCCATAGATACGCTAACAAAATTTTATAAATATTAAATAGTATTTAGATACAGAAATTGTAATATACTTTTCGTGTGTAGATTTATCAATTGTTCTTTCTTCTTTAATTTCTAGAACTCATTTCGTAGAAAGTTTATCAAAATACCCACTCAAAATAACATATATATTGGCTAATTACGCAAAAAATCAACTCAGTCCTGATAATTTTCGTTCAATCTACACCTTATTCTTAATGTTTTAGAATTTTTTCAGATTTTTCTGAGCCATTCTACTGGTAATAAGGGCCGGGGATATACCAGGTGTTCCATTTGGATGTATACATACGGTTTACATGTTAATTGATAACATTGGATCCCCATAAGGAAAAGTCACAAGAGTGCTTTGAACAAAATAATAATATCAGTTTAATATTATAACTACTGTTACTATAGCTTAAACAATAATAATATATTAAAATAAAGAAATGAATGTCGCAATTTTCAAGCAATTCACATTTTTACATAATAAATATTTGTGTCATCTGCTGTAAATTCAAAGGGCATTTTTTTATTTTCTTGAAAATAAATATTAAAATAATAAAAATACCAAAAGAATATTCTGTTGAAGAAATAGTGCAGATAATTTGGTGGAGAAAATTATTTTATAAAAGAAAATTACCAAAAATAGAAATACCTTTATCCAAAGCACTCTTGTGACATAACATTTTCCTTATGGGAATTCAATGTTATTAATTAACATGTAAATCGTATGTATACATCCGGCCGGGACACCCAGTATATCACTGAATTCGTGTTTTAATGAGCCTTCCTTTGATACCCTACTCAATGTTCTTGGGAAAAAAATTTTACCCACTTGTCAGGTTGTCCCCTAAAATTAACCACAAGAATCGAAAGGACCCCGCACAAAACTTATGGGAAATGACTTTCGGTTAAATTAGCTGAAATTTCACTATGTTATAGTTTTCGCCCTACTGATGAAAAGTTAAAAGTGATTTATTCACGAAATAAATGAAAATGGATTTTTATATAGGTATAATTATATGAAATGATATTGTTCAATATTAGAATGTGGCCGAATATATCAATGGATCACTTATTCGTATAGTGACCATATTTCACAACTTTGATCCTTTATATCTTGGGAAATATTGACTTTTGGGACTTGGTACAATTGTAACTTTTCATCAGTAGGGTGAAAATTATAACATAGTGAAATTTCAGCTAATTTGACCGAAAGCCATTTTCCATAAGTTTTGTGCGGGGTCCTTTAACTTCACATCTATGTATAATTGGGCCACCACATTCTATCTCTGTGCTAAATATCAAATTTTAGCGGCGAATGGTTTGAGAGAAAATCGCCACCAAAGTGATTGCATATACGTGTTTTGCTCTTTTGCCAATTTTGGTACGGAACATTAAAAGGAAGATGGAACGAACACTGCAGCAAACATATTCGCGAGGCACAGTTGTTGGTTGAAGAACAAGTGGAAAATAAAGGAAAAAACTTGAGAAAGTTACTTAAAACTAATAAAGTATTTTATAAAAGTAATATTACGACACAAAACCATACTATACACCAGCCAAGACAATGGCGAATGAAGAGAAGAAACAAATGAATTTGTGGAAGAAGTAAAACTTTCATTTTTTATTTTATTGACGACAAATGAAGAAAACTTTTCCACTGTCCCTCCCTGTTCACAAGAAAATGGCAATCATTTGTTTTTTATGATTCCCTTTTTTCTCTTTTTGTACATTTGTTAATGATATTGCAACTGTGTATGTACCATACGTATTGTACGTCTTGTTATAATGAGAGAAGAGACACGGAAAAAAACATTTTCTTTATAAAGCCATAATTTAAAATGGATTTTAAATTTGATAAAAGTGATTAAAAAGATTGTTTATATTGTTGTTTGTTGTAGAATTTTTAAAGTGAAATTGCTTTAAAAGAAAAAATAAATTGTAAATACATATAATAATAAAAGTTATTACAAGTCAAATTTAAAATAAATCTTGTTATTCTTAATTCATTTGGTTTATTTTAGTACTTGCATATTAGTTACTTTACTAACAGTTGTACAGTGACGGCTAATACAATTCATATTTAAATGTAATAATTAATCATGTGATAAATCGAATTAACAAATTTCGCAGTTCTTCTTGGAAAACAGTTTACATACACGGAGAGAAAAATCCTATAATTTTTGTAGAGAAAATTTCAGAAAAATTACCATGCTCCCCTATAATCCGTGCGCGATCGACGACCAAAATAAAAAATACGTGCTAGCATGGTAAAATTTAATGTGGTGCTACTAACACAACTTTTATCACACTCTTATGCATATATATTATAGTTTAATTCTTGTTGTCGTACTCTTTCATTTGCGCATCTGGCTCGCGACCTTATGTTGGTTGCACTGTACCTGTAAAAACATGTATATAAAAATGATTGCCAACAATATATTCTAATACATATACTAAAGATTCGTAAATAACAAAAAGATGAATTAAACGATGACATCATCCTAAGAGAGTGTAAAAGAAACTGACTACACTGTGCCAGCTGCTTGTAACACAGTCTGATAACTCAAGGTGCTTGGTGCGAACTGTCTGACAAAGTTTCTTCCACAGTCCACACCTATGGTTCGCATGTAACTCGCTGATTGAGGTACATTTCATTACAGCGTTCCCAACACAACCAACCTTCTTTCTGTTTTTTTTCTTTCTATTATTAGCATGTTAGTATGGTAATTTTTTTAATAAAAACAATTAAAAATTATTTTTTTGTCGGTAATGGAACTTTTTACTGTGCTGTTTTACAAATTTTACGGAGATAATATTACGAAAAGAACATTCCATCCTTTAAATTTTTTATGTTTAATTATAATCTTTATATTTTTACCTTACAGAATTGAATATGTTCGCCTTTTACACATCGATTGTAGTGCTGAGCACAATAATTTTTATAGGAATTTTCTCTCCGTGTAGAATAATATTTAAAAAACTCGTCAAGTGCGTGTTTGACACGCACTAAGTAATGTCCCTCACTCAGTGGTCATATATATGTAATACATACACACACATATACGTAATACATACACGTAATACATACACACACCTAACACACAAATACATACAGATTAATGTAGCAAAACAGATGGTAGATTAATATACCATAATTTGTTAATTTAATACATTTAATGCCATCTAGCACAACAATTAGTAATTTGACGTGATGCTATACTATATATTAAATATACAAAGCCACTACTTGCTACTGGATGGCGTCTTAATCGTTTTCTTACCAAACCATAGAGTTCACAGATACATAAAATATATACAATACACAAGCAATACAGCCCTCTTGCGTTTATTCAATATATGAATGTAAAACTTTATAATTATTTACCACCTCTCTCAAATTTTCGATCACTCAAGGATTTTAATATGTCCCGAACTAACTTCGTGTTAGTTCGGGACATAAAAATCAATCCTATGATTTTTTCCGTTTTTTATGATTTTATAATAGATATTTCATTTTTAAGTTTCCTCGAGAGCAAATTTACTTAGAACAATGTTTCAAAAACCCGTCTTATGTAATTTTTTATATTCTTTCCGGTGACTTAAAAGAAAAAAATTTGGAAAAGTTTTGAATTCTGATAAATTTTAGCAAAATTCTTTTTGGGATGAATGTTACCCAAAATACCCGGAAATCGAACGCGACCGGCTGATGAACTCATCCAAGATTTCGGACGTTCAACGTTTCCACCAAATTTTATAAAAATAAAATGTTTCGTACAAGAGTTATCTTTATATGTATATTATATAGACCTCATAACAAACTATTACACAGCCGGGCTCAAATCTCACCATGACAACAGCTATAATAGTTGAATTTTCATTCTGGAAATTCCCTGAAAATCGAGCTACGTAATTCTTCAATTTTTTTATTTCACAGTAGGAAAAACGTGTTCTGTGGGACAATATTTTGCTAATGGGCAGTTTTTCAGTAGAAAGTTCATACAGTTCGAACGACCACAGAAAATATTATAAATAAAAGAAAACACTATGATTAATTGTTTAAAATTAATTTAATGGCGAAAATGTTACACATTTATTTTAATTATTAAATGTTTGTATTTTTGATTTACTATTGTTTTATTATTTGTTGTAATTTGATTAATTTTAAAAATATTAAAATATTAAATATGAAAATATTATAAACTTTGAAAACTCAAGTATAAAAAATAAACAGAAAGAAATAGAAAGAAATTTATTAACAATAAACAGGGAGCAGACACTCATTCAGATGGGTGGTTATTCAGAAACTCAGTTCATCCTTTCAGGTTGGATGCTTGTTCAGGACTCTTTCATGTGTCAGGTCAGAAGTGTTGTGTGTTGCTTTAAGCACACAACCAAGGTCCGTTTGGTCGGTTTTGGTAGCGTAAGCAGTAGCTAGTCATGTTATCCAATGCATTATGTACGTATAAAACAACTAACATTTTACAGAAATTAATTCTTTGGTAAGAATTTACTAGCTAAATTTAAAAAAAAAAAATGTGTTAATTTTCATAATTTGTAACAAAAAAAAGTTATGGAAAAAGATACGTTCCACCAAGTAGGAGAGAGTCAAAGCAAAAGCCACGTGTAGTCTACATGTAGCGGGGGGGGGGGTGCGGTGGGGTGGGGTGGGAGTTGTAAAATAGATCAAAATCAAAGTTTCAGAATATTTCTTGTTTATACCATTTCCATCCTCCTTACAAAAAGACACGTTATAGTGTATTTAAAAAAAAGAAAATCCCAATTTCCACGTCCCTGATTTTATCTATATATAGTACCTAAGTATTAAATGGCCATTAAATATATTTCTCTACAACAATCTTCTTATCATTTCTAATCTAATTATCAAATTAACTATTAAAACGTCCCTCAAATTGTTATTTCCTTTTGTGTTATAATTAATTAATCTGGATACCTACATACGTATACTAAACTCTACTGTATTTTCGAAAATAGTTTATCTTTTACAAATTAAATTGATATTTTAAGTAAATTATTTCGATGGTATAAGGTTTCACATCTCTACGTGTAATTTGAGATAATTTACAGTTAGTGTCTGCTGCCTACTGGTATTACCTATTATGTTGTTGAACAGTAAATAAAATAGTCATTGACGTATCTGTAAAAAAATCATGGGTATGCTTAAAGTAGTTGGTCCGTAAAACGATTTTTCAAAGGATTTTAACGAAACTTCTCTATAGACATTTATTTAATTCAATACCAATAATACGAGTCTATACCGAAAATAAATTTGCCCGCCCCAATTTTGAGAAAAACGGTTTCAAAGTTTTGTAATTTTAGCACGGGTTCTTATGAGAAAACTTTATTTTTTCGAATAAAAAAAAAAAAACGTGTCAAAGGAATTCGATAAGAATTTAATATGTTATAAAATACAAAGTTACAAACCATATTTAATAACAAATAAAAATTATTGACCGCGCCGTTTTTGAAATATAATTTATAAACATCATTTTACAACGCTTTTTCAACAATGCTTTTATATTGCATTTATACAAATTAGAGATGTCGATTCTCCAAAAAAAGATCGATTTTTGGATCGATTTAAATCGGAATCAAAAAAATCGATTCAAAAAAAATCGGCTAAAAAAAAATCGATTCTGTGAGTTCGATCTAAAAAATCGAAATTTTGAAAAGTTTAATTAAATTAGCTGATAATTTTTGTTTAAGGGACTTACTTGATAGTACATAGGTAATATCGGTAATATCGTGTAAAAACGCCTTGTAAGGTATTATATTTGTAAAGGCGATGAGTGAGTTAACTTTTCAATTATAATTATAAAAAATTCGCCAAGTGCGTGTTGGACACGCATTAAGGCAGGATTTCGTAGTTCAGTATCCGAGATAAAATATTTTTTGAATTTGTACAACATCAAGATAAACTGACTAACTGTGACACAACGCTGTACCGTGCCAACAATTACACACACACATATATATATATGTATATACATATATATATATATATATATATATATATATATATATATATATATATATATATATATATATATATATATACCAATTGGGTGTTCCATCATAGCAGGTTATGACCATCAACACGTTAATATTAAAATTAACCTGTAACTTTTTAATGCCTGACAGAGATTGGAGGACGAGGATTAAAAATGTTTAAAGATAAAGATTATGTAGGTACATATAAGATAAATTTAAAAGAGCTACTGCAGAATTAAAAGCCCAAAGATAAAGGTTATGTACATTTTAGATAAATTTGAAAAAGCGAAATATAAATCACTACAATTTTTCCTACAGAAGAAAAGCTGATGAAAAAAAAAAATTATAAATTTTAGAAATAAGAAAAAGAAAGGAAGGAGCATAACCTTAACTAACGTCACCATCTATAACCTTAACATAATTAGTTTTTATATCAAAGTCGAAGCATATTGTCAAAAATACATATATGTATTATAACTATATGGCCAATCCCTATAAGAGGCAGTGGTTCCGATGAAGTGAGACGGATAGACATTGGGTAGAGGCACTTCAGTTGTTTTGCGCAGATGCATCAATTAGTGTTTACCGTGTTTACTGTTCAGATTGGTTCATATTAAAAAGTCGCATTTGCGAAAAACGAACAAAATACTTCCAAATCTGCACCGTGATATTGGGACGTTTTTTTCATATCCATTTGGCTATATATGTATACTACATATATGCAAAAATAAACTAACCTAACCTTAACTAACCTCACCACCTAGTTTTTATATCATCTACCTAAAATTTGAAAAAAAAACTTATATCCTTAACCTAACTAACTTCTAATCTTACTACCTAGTTTTTAGCGAATTTCCAAAATGGAATTCAGCTATTACAGCCACTATCATGACGCGACTTGAACCCGGGACTATGGCAGAAATTTGTTTTAAGGTCCCTAGAAACCGATTCACTAAAATTTGCATATATATATATATATATATATATATATATATATATATATATATATATATATATATATATATACATATCGCGCGTTGTCCGTCCGAATCTCGTATATCAAAAATTACATACAAAAAACATATTATATACTGGATTTATATATATATATATATATATATATATATATATATATATATATATATATATATATATATATATATATATATATATATATATATACTTATCTGTATATATTTATATAATATATAGGTAGCCAACATCAGAGGGTGTAATTAGCATAAATCTTAAGTTCATTGTGATGAAAACACAGATTTAAATACGTTTTTTTGTGTGTCCAAAACTTGGGACTATTCAGATACGAGATTGGGACAGAAAAGGCGCGATATGTATATATGTGTCCGCGCGATAACTCTCGAACGAAGTATCTAATATTTACGAAATTTGGTGAAAACATTGGAAGTCCCAAACCCTTGGATGAGTTCTTCAGCCAGACACGTCGGATGCCAGGAACATGGTTTTTGATCTTGTAAAAAATTAGTTTTTTGCCAAAATTTTCACTTATTCAAAAATTTTTGCTAAATTTATTTACACCTTTTAAAAGAGGAGAAAAAATTACAAAAAAAAAGCTCTTTAAGCTATTGTTCTATGTCAATTATTTTCCGAGAAAAACTAATTTTTATAAACAGAAATTCGCTATGTTATGCAGGATGCTGCGACAGGGGTATTATATCATCTACTATTTGATTTTTCAAAATAATGTTTCCCAAGCTTAGCTTTTTAAATACAATAGTTTTCACCCATTAACGTTCGTTTTTAAATGCAATAGTTTAAATACCAACATCTAAGGTCTAATGCAATTTAGCCATCTTTTCTATATTGGGAGCAAAGAAAATCTTAGTCATATCACAGCCGCATGTACCCTAACTCAAAAGAATAATTAACGATGTTTATTTGGTTGTTCGGTTATTTTGTCGTTCGGTTATTTTGTCCACAGTTATTTTGTCTAAGTTTATCTTGTCATTCAGTTATTTTGTCCACGGTTATTTGGTTGCGGTTATTTGTCCACAATTATTTAGTTGCGGCACCGTTATTACTTATTAGTTATTAAATAAAAGATAGAATTACCGACTGAGTGTTATTTTGCTATTATATACTAGATGGCAGTATAATCTACATTAGAGTAGAGTCCCTATAATAAATAGAGTCGTGACATGTCGTCCATGTTCTATCCAAAACAGAGCGGGAAGCTTCAAAATTAATTATCAGATGTTTGAGTAAGTATTTTTGAGTGCATAATTATTGTTATACCTCATTTCAAATACAACTGATCATGAGTTATCGTTAAAAAATTAAATAATTCTTATATTCGAAGCAAATCAATCTTTTATTCTTTTCTAAAAACAAACTGCAAATCTAAAATTTACGTAAATGCAATAATGAAAGAGATAAAGCAAGAAAACGGAAATTATTTAAATTCAAAGTGATGAAGCATGGTTAAATTTAAGTGAAATGAACCATAATAAGTTATGAATTAATGAACAATTAAAAATTTTTAATTTAATTATTCTTTCTAAATTAAACTAAATGGTTTTTGTTAACATTTAATTTATTTCCAATGTATTTTACGCAAACTTTGCATAGAATATGCCGGAATCAATCAGCATTCAGCACACATGTCACCACTCTATTTATTGTAGGCACTCTACATTAGAGCATTAGAGTCGTGACATGTGTGCGGAATGCTGATTGGTTCCGGTATTTTCTGTCCCAAGTTTGCGTAAAATAAATTGGAAATAAATTAAATATTGACAAAAATCATTTAGTTTAACCTAAAAAGAATAATTAAATTAAAATTTTTTAATTGTTCATAAATTCATAACTTATTAACAATAATTATGTATTCAAAAACATTTACTCAAATATGTGATAATTAATTTTGAAGCTTTCCGCTTTGTTTCGGATAGAAAATGGCTGACATGTCACGACTCTATTTTTATTATAGGGACTCTACATTTATATAGAATCCCTATAATAAATTTTATATCTCTTATAAATAAAAGATAAGGAAAAAAAATTGGAACAAAAATATTCTTAAATAATTATTATGTATTATATAACCCGTATAGTTATAGTTACCTATATATTTTTAAAATTAAAAGAATTTTACAACAAACCTTTGAAATGGGCCATTTCATATCGGCGTAAGCCAAAGTCGCTTGCTTTTATTTTTAATCACATTACACTTGTTTTGAAGCGCACTTGGCTTGCTTTTGAGATATTTGTATATTCCTGTCTCACTTTCCAGGTTATAGAGAGAAGGGTCAAGTATTAACGTTCGGTATACATCGTATACAGTATACGATGTATACCGAACGTTAATACTTGAACCTTCTCTCTAGAAAGTCTAGAACAGGGGTCGCCAACCCGCGCCCCGCGGGCCGCATATGGCCCACCTTGAACTTTTTTTGGCCCGCAAGATTCATCACACTTATACAAAATATATTTATTTTATAATGACCAAGGTAGTGAAAACCAATGTATTAAAAAAATACATAATATATGGGAACACATCATTTTGTATGCGGCCCGTGGAATTATGATGTGCTTCCAAAGTGGCCCGCAAGATCATTTGGGTTGGCCACCCCTGGTCTAGAACATGGAAAGTGAGATAGGAGTATACAAATATCTCAAAAGCAAGCCAAGTGCGCTTCAAAACAAGTGTAATGTGATTAAAAATAAGAACAAGGGACTTTGGCTTACGCCGATACGAATTGGCCCTATATATATATATATATATATATATATATATATATATATATATATATATATATATATATATATATATATATATATTCATGTATATGTAATTTGAAATGTCAAATATGTATGCAGTTTATTCTCTGGTTTATGTATATTTATTTTTTGAAAAAAAGAAAATGTTATTTAACGTTTATTTTAGTAAACAATAAATTGCTTAAATATTATTTGAAAATTTTTTAAACCTAAGTTCCCAAATAATTTATTACTAATTTATCCAAGGAGATGAAGGATTAGAAATAATACTCCGACTTTCTTCCGTAGAATAAATTGTTTCTTTATTTTGTTCCAAAAATTTTTCGATATATTTTATACCTTCTCCAGTGGCTACAAATACAAATAATTATTTACAATGTAGTACTTCTAAATGACTAATATTGTTTTAACAATAATATTGAATTTGATAACAAAATTTTTTTAAATTTTTTAGTTTTGGTTTTGTTGGAATGTATAATAAAAAAATTTTTTAAAAAAATAGTGAAATAACATTTTCGTTAAAAATATGTTGGAGCGAATAAGAATGAAAAACTTATTTGAGACCTCGAGAAACCAAAAATGACCTTCATTAAAATTTGGATATATATGTCCGATTTTTGGAAGTCAAAATTTTGGCCATTTTTCGCCATTTTTAGTGCTTTTTGCAAAAATTGGCCAAATTTCAAAAATTTTTCAATTTTTTTTTACACCATCGAAAAGAAATTTTAATGAAGGTCATTTTTGGTTTCTCGAGGTCTCAAAACAAGTTTCTGTCATAATCTTAGGTTCAGATTTTTCATGACACCAGCTGTAATAGCTGAATTTCCTTTCTGGAGAAAAATAAGTAAAATAAACTTTGAGGGTCTGTAACTTTGTAACTACTTGTAATACGAAAAATTTGTAAGGAACTTTTTTGTAAAGTGTCAGTTGGATTACAAAACTGTCATTTAACTTTTTGTCCTATCTTTAATAGTTTAGCTTAAAAATGTAAAAAAAGTAAAATTTCAAGAAACTTAAATTTTAAGGCTCTGTAGAAAGTGAAATATTGGTGATAGAAATTTGACTCAATGAAATTTTTTGTCCACAATTTAATGCTTAATAAGGTGCTTTGATTCATTTTATGGAAAAATAATTTCTTCATAGTTTGCAGGAGTAAATAATATAAAAAATCGTTTTTCCTGTGTTATTTAAATGGGAAAACTTTAGGTTCGATGATGCACCTCTAAAAATTGGAATTTTGAGCTGCTCTTTGGTGAGGATGTTTGTTTAGACATATCCTACGATATTTTGAGCGGAGAGCGAGAAAAAAACTTTTTTTGGCACACCCTAATATAATATGCTCCGGGAATACAGTATGACTCGCTAGTGGTGCATTAATAGCGACGTGTGTACCATCAATTACAGCAATTACCCCGGGAAATCCGTATTTTTCATAAAATCTACAAAAATGCAAATATTTATCAATTCAAACAAATGAAAAGTTTATAACCGAGTGGTAAATTCTTTAAATTATACATACCTTGCCCTAGCATTTGCAATTTCCCTTGGCGCCAAAGAAAAGTTAATTTTCCGCGGACATATTACATCATTGATTGCCCTCGTAACCCTGTCTATACTTCGGCTTACTGACATCTGGGACATGGGGATGGAAATGTCTTGCACAACAGCTAACTGGTAGCTCCCTTGGGCGTAAAAGCGGGGCCAATAAATATCGTCTGTAAGCGTATGCACTATTTCCTAACAGATATTTATTATTAAATTCATTATTTTCGAATTGGGCTTTAATTAACGATGCATCAAAAATGTGGCTGTCGTGAGTGGAACCTGACCAGCGTGCAACCACGTTCATAATTTTTAATTGTGTACCGCACACAACCTAAACATTTATTGAAAAATAACATTTTGTATTTCTAAATGTTTCTGCATTTTAGTCACCTGATAACTGAATTTTTGTGAAGCGAACAGCTTTTGTCAAACGAAAACGCATTTTAAATTCAACTTCGTAGAATACATTGACGTGCCCGAGGAATGCAAATGTTTTTTACCTCGTCTTCTGATGTTGACCAATCAGATGAAATAGATTCTGCTCACAGAATTAACCCGGAGATATAGATGACATTTTTATTTCTAAAGTTATACCTAGTACAAAATAAATGAAAAAATAATAATATATGTAAAATATATCATTTTACTTACCACGTTTTTATAATCAGTAATTAATAACAATACCTAAGAATTCATGTTTTATTTTAAACAATTTCAAGCCTGTGATAAATTTTTTTAAAACAAACTGTTTACAAAAGTAAAATTCGAATATGTATATTTAAATCACACGTGGCTTTTTAACCAAAACTTGTAAACTAAAAATAAAATAGAGAAAATATGATCAAATTATATCTCTATGATACAAATCTGTCAGTTTAATCTCCGAATAAAATTATTTTTATTTTTAATTTATTTCTCTTTTCTCTAAACTTAATTTATTTCTCTTTTATAATACATACTTTTATAATACACACATGTATGAATAGTCAATTTACCCGTAATTAACTGTAAAATATAAATTTATTTGAAAAAATATAAAAAAATATGTTAATCTTTTGAAATCGCCTGTATTATAGTTTATAAATTCGAACAGAGATGACACTAGCTGTTCTGAAATCAAAATATCCTTTTGAATTAAGATAAATCTGATAAAAAGAGATGTATATATACACATGTTTATAAACAACAGAGAAAGAGAAAAGAATATTTAAGTATTCTGTAAATTATACATAAATATCCATTTCATATGACAACCATGGGTGCCAATATTTTTTTTTCATTTACTTTACATTCCGATAATTAAAAAAATGCTTTTAAAATAACAAAAAGACGAATGAATGTAAAAATTAATGAATATGAGTTAAATTATTAAATAACTAGCAATAAATTCGAATATATTACTGGTTTAAATATGTTTTTTTTATTATTATAAATAAACCCTAATTACTGCATGCAAGCGAGAGCTTATGTCATTAGAAAAATAAAATGTTCGTGAAGTGCGAGTTGACAGAGGACTATTCTGAGGAAAGTGCGAAGACATAAGAATTTCGTAGATAGATGTTCTACGAAATCCTAAAAATAAGGCAATTGAATATGTAGGACGAATACCACGAATTGAACCAAGTTTATTCAAAAATTTCAAACAAATTGACAAAAAAATGTTTTCTAAAGAAGTCGCTTTTGTGGGAAAGGGATCGTCGTTTGCACAGATAGGTGGTCTCTTCCTTTTGTAGTAATAGTCTGACTTATATAGACCCATAGAAGGGGTTCGTTGATATAACGAGTAAAAAGTGACAATTAACAATAGAGTTTTTGGTGTTTCATTTTAACACATGTTTCTTTGTAGAATTCTGAATTACTATTAAAATGAAGTTATTTTTGGAAAAAATCGGTTATCGATCTCTTACTTTTAATAATCGATTCATGAATCGATTCAAATGAGAAAAATCGAAAAAAAGAATCGATTTTTTATTTAAGCTTCGATTAATCGATTTAAAATCGACATCTCTAATACAAATATATAATTATAATAACCATCGATAGAAGGTTCGGTTGCACTAACAGGATCAGCTTAAGATTTTCAAGTATAAATTAATATATATCAAATAACATATTGAGGAACTGTAATCTATTTTTGTGCTTGGATTAATGCTCTCTTAATAAGAAATTTAGTGCCTCAATTAAGATTTCCCAGTAATGACAGGGTACTACGATGAACTCTAAAGTACCTATATGTTTAAATAATAATACAAAATATGATGTCAAAAATGTTATGGATAACTTGAATAATTTGAGCAATATAAAATATATTGCACTTAACAATGATCAACTAACCAGTGGCGTTTATTTCATTACAGCCAAAGCATCAACGTTTTCAATACACTCTCACGTAAAGTTACCCTCGTTGTAGATATTTTCACTTTAATAAATTTTGAGTTCGAGTGAGAGTATTCTTGTGTTGACCCGACCCTGATAATTAAAGTGATGTTTGTTATTTGTGTGTGAGTACATATTTTTTTTTTTTTTTTTTTTTTGAAATTTCTAATCGATTAACATTTTAAAATATCATCCTCTTTTATCTAATATCTTTATTAGCACGATTTCGTGAATGTTACAATCATTTTATACATTATTGTTATTATGATATTATTATATAAATTTTGATTTTTGTTTCTTGAAGCAGTGAAAATATTTTTTTAAATAAAAATATACATCTATATATTTTATTTAAAACGAAACAATTATATCTGTTACATGTTAAATATTATTTATTAATCAAAAATGAAATTTATTAATGGCTAATGAGTCATTAATTGTTGGGTAAATAATTTTTTTTTTTCGTTTTAATTTTATGAAATATACAGGCCCGGATCTAACGGGGGGCAAACCGGAACTCCGGCCCCAGGCGTCAGTTTCTGGGGGCACCAAAATCATACTAGGTCGGTCTATATCAAGTGGTCTAAAAAAATAGTTGGTTACTCGGCCATTTAAAAAAAAAAATTATTATTCTTCCAGTTGTTTCTATATTATATTTGAAGTATTGACAACAATTCTTAGAAAAAATTATCTTGATCCGTTTAAGCGTGGTAGCCATTTTTGTGTTCCCAATTTGCGCTGATTTTTGTGTTTGTAGCCATTTATGCCAATGCACATATTTCACAAAATGGTTCATCCTAAAAACCGCTTATATACCGAAATGAAAACCGTTTTAAAGGTAAGAAATATCTTTTTATTTTAAGTGATGTCCATATTTAACCGATTTTCGTCCCTTCCACAAGAAAACTTTACTTAAAGTTGGATATAAAAATTTACTTTTTGAACATTTTTTTTTTTATAAAAGGAATGTTTTAAACCTCGCTTAGTATTTGTTATGAGAATGGCTAGCTATACGGGTACAACTACCCATTATGAAACAAATACCAACTATTTCAATTGTGAAATTTGTATCCTTTAATTTTTACAAACTTCCGAAAACTGACTTTTTTCCAAATTTTGGAATTTTCCGCCCTTGTATCTCTGATAGGGCTGGTGATAAAAATTTGAAATTTGCACAACTTATAGTACTTTCGGAGTAGATTTATTAAAATAAAAAATTAACTTGTACCTATATTGATCCTTTACAAAACCCTCAATCTTTATCATTGCCGCAACGAGAAAAATAGGAGTTTTGTAAAGGACTTACATACTTATAAGTTTTTTTGACAATTTATGTCAAACGTTGTAGAGCGGGGGCACCATTTTCAAGTTTCTGCCCCGGTTCTAAAAAATCGTAGATCCGGGGCTGGAAATATAAACAAAATTGATTCTTTTATATACAGTAAAATTTGTTTAATTCGGAAAATATGTGTGATTGTAGTCAAAAACCGACATTACATATAACGCGATCTAATATTATATTCCAACTAATAGCGGAAATGATTCCAGTAGGCTATAAGAATTCTATTTAAAATTAAATAATGGCTTTTAAACATTTGTGTAATGCTTAAAAAAGTGTCGATATTTATCTGATTTACATAGTAGACAAAGTGGCGGGAAAACAACATTTCATATTACACGATCAAATCTTATTTCAGCTAATAGCGGAAATGATTTAAGATAAAAATTATTCTATTTAAAATAAAAGAATGGCGGAATGTTATTCCAACAATCGGTGGAAATGACTCCAAGTCCAATTATATGTCAAAACCTGGATTTGTGAAAACACAATGCAATAATTTTCCGAAAATCGACGTATATTTATTTTGATCGATTTTAGCCGATTATATTTTTTATATCATTTATCACACTATACTGTTTCAAGTACAACTGACGGGAACACTAGCGCCTCTAGTGACAATAACTAGAACCCGATATGCCATGTTACGTCAGACGACGCGGAACATTTAAACTAGAGCATATTACAACAATAAAATTTTTTATAGTAATTTTAACTTATCGATATTTTTTGCTGGATTTTTTCGTATAATAAAAAAAATTCGAAATAGAATCAGAGTTCTATTCCCCCCTTCCACGTAACTGTCTACAGAATTTGAACAGTGTTGGCTTATGAATGAACTTTTACTGTACTATCAATATAAATTTGTTATATTATATTACAGAATATGTAAAGAGATGAATCTATACATATTTATCATTTTATCAATTCAAAAACACAAAATTGTTTTGTAAATATTTACAGTATCTCCCTCGCTCTCGAATATTAAATCATTTTAAGGTTATTAAAAGGTTAAATAATTTTATGATAGAATAATATTTTATTGTATGGAACAAAACTATTAAGTATACACCATCTGTATAGGTATCTGTGGGTATACCTATCTGTATAGGTATACCCACATAAGCTATTTTATACTTACATAATTTGTAGGTATCGGACATTTTTCGAATCAAACAACATCGTGTTTGTTTACATATGTATGTTTTATCAAAATATTTATTCGTTTTTATTCACATTAATCACATCAAGTGCGATATACCTGCATACACAAAACACGAATGCTATTTGATCTGAAAAATGTCCGATACCTAATAATTTGTAAATTTTACATATATAATCCTACAACTCTAAGAAAAAAGTAAACGTAATAAAATTTTACAAGTTGGATTTACACTATAGCAAAAAATGAAATAAATTATTTTCAGTACGAAACTGCCCTGTTGCAGCATCATTCATAAAAATATTACTTTTCAATTCAAAATAGAATATGGCAATACAGAATACGATTTAGAAATATTAAATTATAATCTAAATCAATAGTTTTAAGAATTATATACATTCATTTAACTTTTTGAATTATGAAGTTTTTTTTAGCTATGTAAATCGGACTTAGTTTGTCACATTTTTGTGTGAGAGAGATAAATAAATTAAACTGTCACTGTACAAGCTACTTTTTTATCCTTGTCATCTTTTTTAACCAATTATATTTTTTTCAAAATTTTATTACCTTTACTTTTTTCTTAGAGTTGTAATATAATATCTACAACAGCAAAACCTTTTTTTATTGCGATTTTTAAAAACATGTCCCTTTAAGTGCATAATGTGAATAAAAAGCAAGAAAAAATTTAAAATTTAAACATTGTTTATAATAATTCACTTTAATAAAATCACTTGTTGATTGTTTTTAAGCATTTAGTCAGTACATTGCATAAGAATATTAGTTAGGCTAACTTCAAAAATTCATCACTGCTTGCATGAGGCAGATTCAAAAGTTCAAAAACGCATCAGACGCATCACAACGAAAAATCAAAAGTTCATTTTTTGCATTTGATGCGTCAAAACAATGCATCAAGAAATTTGGTGATGCGTGTCCAAGACGCATGTAATGTGTATAATGTAGAATTATAACTACTTGCCATATTATGTAGGTATTAACACCAACAGGAATAATTCCGAAAAACAAATTGTTAAAAAAGATTAATATATTTACCTTTGATTAAAATTATTTAAACTATTTAAATACATCTTTCACTCAAAATAGGTATGTAATATTTTTTATTCAAATAATTTCAATATTTTCAATTTCAAGTAAATTCAAATTGAAATTCAAAGATAATATACCTATACAAGGACTGTATTGCTATATTACCTATAGTCTATCATGCTACATTATCTGTCTTATCTATAGCCAAATCAGAGGCTAAATGATGCCAATATCCTGTTCAAAAACATCTAATGTGTATCAAATTTCAAGAGAGCATCTCGTGTGTAAATTAATTAATTAATTATTTAAAAAAGCAATTTCTGAAAAAATCGTAAGGTTTTAAAAACCGTTTTATGCGGTTTCCAATCTACCACATAAAAAAAAGTTCAGCTATACTTATACATTACATTCTATCCATTCTATCCAGATTTCAGTTGAATGTAAAGTCTTTGAGCGAAACTGTCGTTTGTTAGAAAATTAGAACTGTCAAGAAGAAACGTATAGTCGCATGTGATTTGATTTTTATTTTGTTTTCATAAATCTTTTGGTATAGAACCACCGTGACCTTACTTCTTTTGATATAGAATTGTTATGACCTTACTACTTTTAGTGTAGAATCACTGTAATCTTACTACTTTTGATATAGAACTGCTGCAATTCGCAACATTTATTATTTCAACTAATTTACGAACCTATAACGCCTTTGGAATATCAACAATCGACCTCGTGCAAGGTGGGAGCTTCACCAAGTCGGAAGCCGTCACTAACTCCGATAGTTTGATGGTCGAGGAGATGGAAATGGGGGCCTATAGCAAAAGAGTAGACGTACAGCGAAACAGGTTGGCTTGGCTGTTCTAAAATGTAAAATGTGAAGCTGGTGACCTTTTCTTTGGTTGCCAGCTAGAGACTGGCGACGTCGACCCAGTTACGTATACCTAAATTAGGTCGAGAATAGAAAAAAGATCATGGGATGAATTGTGGAGGAAAAAATTATATTTCCGAAGTTTTTACTTTTCTGAATCTCTCAGGGGGTCTATCTAATCGAAAATCATGACAAGGGGTTAACAAGACAAAGAAGTTTTGGAACCACTGCTCTAATCCATGAAGCTGATTTAAAAAAAAAAAAAATTAAACCCTATTCCATCATGTCCTAACGTATTCATCCCAGAATTTTTCTGAAAATACAAGATCTTAACAGTCTGTCAGACAAATGGTTTTAATAAAATTTTAAGGATGCAGTTATGAACTATATTGGCTAGTTCAAGTAAGAATGTTTTTCTTCATATAAACATTCAACTTCAAATTACGCCCTGTAACCCAGGGCCGCGCCAAGGGACATTTGCGCTGGGGTGCAAGACAAAAATTGCCGCCCCTAAAACGCCAAACTTATTTGTAATACATTTTTGATAATAAAATATTATGTCTCCCGGCTACCAGTTGACTTACTATATATACTTACTTTAATAAAAATGCATAAAATATTATAAAATATTTAGGATTATAAATGGAATAAAACACTTAAACTTTTTTTAACAATTTAGTTCGCATAAATTTCAAGAACAAATAAATAAAAATAAATAATTTTACACAAAACAAAAACGAATAGTAACAATTTTAAAATTTTATATAAAATTCACTTTCCTTGCCTTTTTTATTGCAAATTCATTTATTAAATCTGACATGTCAATATCTGCAGCAATTTTGTTTTCTATGCTAATTAAACTTAAATGCGATATTCTTTCCTGTGACATACTAGATCTTAAATAATTTTTTTTAACTTAAGTTTCGAAAAACTTCTCTCACCAGATGCCACTGTCACGGGTATTGTCAAAAATATTCTTAATGCAATTGTCATATTCGGAAACATTGTAGTAAGATCATTAGAAACTGTTAATGCATTCATGTCGGGATTAATATATGTTAAAAGAGTTTCTATTTCATCACATAAATCTAACGCATTTATATCAGATTCGTTCCGCAGAGCCCAAAAGGGGATGTTTTTTACTTAAATTTCTGAGAAACGAAATAATGTAACTTTTCCAAGAAAAAGTATGGAGTGCTCTAATTTAAAGAACATCCATAAATCTTATCTTATCCTAAGTGGAATAAGCAATATCGAAAGAACATGTATATTTTAAACGAAATTGCTTGCAGATGTGGATAAGCAAATATTGAAAACAAAATTTATAATAAAAAAAAAAAGAAATAATAAATTAGGTTTAACCCATTAGTGACCACAATATTACACGTAATACCGTGGGAAAGTCAACTTTACGGGTTGTTTTCTTAATTAAAGGTATTTAAATATATAAAATTACAATTGAATAACGCTCTTTGAACCTTTCTCTCTCCGCCTGTGTAAAAATTACCATTAAAAAGCTTCCAGTTGAACTATTACAAGTATTCAAAAAAGGGTCTGCAATGCGCAATGCAGGTTGCCATAAATTTTTGCATTGATTTTTAAATTTATTATTTTTTAATTTTAAAAACCTTGTCCGAATGTTAGTAAAATATATGTTTAAAGTATTAAAAATGAAATAATTGATAAAAATGAATATTAAAATAGAAAATTTCAGTAGAGAACTGACAGATATGTTTTAAAATACGCTGGGTTATAACGTAATCAGAGAGTAATATCTTGTAAAGATTATTCAACGTATTTTGTTCGTGGCTAACTTCGTGAATGAGAGATAAAGATAATTAGCTGTAAAATAGTTAAACAAAGAAGGAATGAAATGCGACTTACGATTTAGTAGTCTAATAATATGTGATTTTTTTTAGAAATTTTGACAAATTAAATGGAAATATTGGAAAATCATTGGAATATTCTGAAAAGATTTTGTGTGAAAATTTTCCTGAACATAATAAAAATTAAATATTCTCAATAAAAATAACATGATATCGGGGTAACAGATATTATTTACTTTTAAGTAACGTAACCACTTTTATTTTCGTAGTGTCAGTTTCAGAAAGTCCAGAATAATAAATTAGTTTAAAAAAAAGGATCATAACCTTTTTGTTTCGTTTTTTTAATGTTAACAATATTTACCTTACTTCTGATAAATTCATTTCATATTTCCCGCCAAAGTTTTTATATACACCACGACCCAGAATATTATATATAATACGGGCCTTTACTATTATCCTGGGAAGGATACAAGGATCATCTTTGGGGAATTACTTTATATTGTCATTCTAGATCTTTGCGTGGAAATTCATCAAAATCTGACCAGTAGAAACAGGAGTGGGATATAATGGGTTAAGATATCAACCAAATAGGAAAAAGAAGATAAAATAAAAATGTTGGTTTTAAAACCAAACAATTGAAATCTTAAACTCTTTTATTATATTTCGACTGTCCAATACAGTGTTTACCAAGTCTTATTTAAAAGAATAATATTTTACTGAGAGATCCTCAGTCATCAATTTTTAGTTTGTTTTGTTTACTAATCGTCACGTACTATATACAACGTAACGCAACGAAAACTAAACAATTTTAAAGATTGATAAATGTTTTATGTGTAGAATTCAACGACGGTTTTTATAAAATTAAAGCGTGCAAGAACATGTTCGATCCCGATCTCGTTTGATCTCGCCGATTACCGCGCAAATGATTGTTGTCGCTGGTCGACAATCGGAATAATCGGATTAGCGACGGGTCACAACAATCATAATAGACAAGTATTTAAGCAAAATGCGAGTAACATTTAGTGTCATCAAAATTACCACATAAAAATAGTAATAATTTTATATTTTATTTGCCGCCCCCAAAGCCTGCCGCCGGGGTACTAGGCACCCCTAACACCCCCGCTTGGCGCGGCCCTGCTGTAACCCCTAGTAACAAAGAAACCATATTTAATTAATTAAATATTCAACCATGTATTTTTTATAAATAAAAATATTGTAATTATTTCTTGCTAAAGGTTTTCTTGGAAATATTAATATTTTTATAAATACCTTTAAATTCTTTTCTTCAAATATAGATATCAACTTGTTTATTTACACACAATATTACGCAAATACTTTCATTTATACGTACATATTTCCAGGTATAGGCATAATGGACATTTTATAAGATTTTTTTTTGTATTTTTTATCTGAATAATCAGACTGACAAACATTCAGAATTTTTGATCATTGAATTCGTTTAAATCATTTTACACATTCAAATCACTTTTTTTTTTAAATACCCTTTAAATTTTAACGATTGCATTATCTTTGATTATTAAAATAACTGAATAAAAATATGTTCACAGATAATTTTCTTAAAATTTGTGGTTACTAAAAATCAATTTTTAGTTAAGGATGTTTGGGAGGTACAATCGGAGATAAAAGTACATGAAATTAGAAATTCGTGAATAATTGCGTTGTATAACAAACTATGAGGTAAATAAATAGTTATCTTTGTTAAATAATAGCTATCACTACAACTGATTGTACAATACATCAAACTATAGCTCTCAGCTGACTACGAGAGCTGAGTACATTCTGAGGATTTTTCGGAGGAATTACAAAATGCTACGAGACGATTGAAAATTTAGTAGAATGTTCCTCATTAAATACTAAGGCCCCTGTGAAAATTTCAAACCGATTCACTAAACCGTTAAAAAGTTATTTAATCTGTTCTGTTTTCGAATTTCCATAAGAGTACGTGTAAAATTAGTTTGTTTTTTTGTTTTTTTTTTGTTTTTTTTTTAATAACTTTTTAACGGCTTAGTGAATCGGTTTGAAATTTTCATAGGGACCTTAGTATTTAATGAGGAACATTCTACTAAATTTTCAATCGTCTCGTAGCATTTTAAATTCCTCCGAAAAATCCTCAGAATGTACTCAGCTCTTGTAGTCAGCTGAGAGCTATAGTTTGATGTATTGTACAATCAATTGTAGTGATAGCTATTATTTAACAAAGATAACTATTTATTTACCTCATAGTTTGTTATACAACGCAATTATTCACGAATTTCTAATTTCATGTACTTTTATCTCCGATTGTACCTCCCAAACATCCTTAAGTGTACACGTGAACTGTCGTTTCTTGAGACAGAATATAGTAAGTTATTTATGCAACAAGTTGAACCACTATGTTACGACTTGTCATTTCACCATTAAAATATTTTTATTGCTAGTAATAAAATTAACAGGGAAATTAGACAAATTAATTATAACTTTAAATATTATTTTAATATTTAAGATGAAATTTCGCAAACACGTTTCAATTTCTTTGTTTTTCGGGAAACAAAGACATTACGATACATTGGTTAGAAACTAAACAGTTCATTTACTTGAATCAGTAAATTATTTAATGCAAAATACCTATATTTATAGAATTAGGTACACATTGACGTAATTATAACAACTTTCGGATATATGTAGTAACCAAATTATCGAAATCCCTTCATCGCCATTATAACCTAAATCCACTGTATTTGTATGTATGTATACATTTGATCAAATGTGGTTCAATGTATGCACCACCAACAACCCTAACTTTACCATATCATACTTTGTGTTAAAAATTAAAATTTAAATGCTTATATTATCTGTAGCAGTTAAATTTCTTAAAAAATTAAAATTTAAATGCTTATATTATCTGTAGCAGTTAAATTTATTAAAAATATAATTTTAACAAAAATGAATAGTAAGCGTCCATGAAAATTATTTTCTATAACTGACTGTAAGCGATTACTCACGTGCCTAGGAACGTAAGGAAACTTTTATGACATGTTATTTTTCGTAGCTTAACCAAAAAACAAAATGGTAGGTGTTGCTTAGGCGTTAAATTACCTGCTTTGTAAACGCTTCTTCTTCATATTATAACTAAGTATGTTATGAATATCCGTATAATTATAATCGAAACTACCAGATATCCGAAATAATCAAATATCCGAAACCGAAACAATACCCGGAAATAAAAGCTTTGGATTTGTTTCGAATAGTAAGAGACAATTGTTGCTGGAAAACTAAGTTTAAAACGGCGAAAGTTTTTGCTGCATGTATTTCTTTTGATAGAGTTTTTGTTGATTTGATTTGGCGTTCACTTTTTTGGTACAATTTTCTTCTTTTTTCTAAAAAAATGGTCAATAAAAGCAATTACCCGTATCCGTAACCATATCCGAAACATTATCCGATATTAGTATATATCCGTATTCGAAATCGAAATCCAAAAAAATATTTTTAGATATCCGTATCCGTATCTGAAATTTCATATTCATAACATCCCTAATTATAACACAATTTTGGTCTGTTGATCGTGTATATGGTTTCAAATTAATTATGGCTGTTTACATATATGTACTTGTTTCTTTTTTATATGATTGTTTGTCTGCGCAATCTCGCCCAGCAAGTGAGTTAAAGAAAACATGTAAAATTAATGTACATACGGTAAAGTTGCCTATTATGAGATAGTCGCCTAATATGGGATAGCAGGTTATTTCGTTTATATGACCAGATATTTACAATTTATTGTGTCCCTCGCACAGATAAGCAGAATCGCAACATCAAACTTTTTGCTAGTTTCCCTAAATTTTTGCCGAATGGACATTCTGTGCCAACAAAAATTTGTTTTTTAATGCCAAAAAAAAAAATTACATATTGTGTTATTATGTTATGTATTTCCTTTGTTTATCGGATAATTATTTTTAACTTTTTTTTCACGAAAAGTGCACATATTGTATTAATGATTTATCATGTATTTCCTTAAATACTTTGCCTAAGAAAAAAAAACATGACCTAAAAACTTGTAATGTTAAATATTTCCTAATATGAAACACCCAACGACTCCGAATATGAGGTATCTCATTTTAGGAACTAGGTGTTTCATATTAGGAAATTATTAACTTTAGAATTTGAGAACATGTTATTTCAATTATACAGAGAAATAGTTACATGTAAATTTCCCTTACACCTTTATATGATCGAAAGATAATCGATAGATTTAATTTTTAAAATCAAAATTATTACTTATTTTTTATACAATAAAGTAATTGTAAGCATGACCTACAAATAAACCATTAAAACTGAAGTCTGTTATTATTTTCATTTAATATTAATTAATAAAAGTATTGTTTATAAATTGTTTTCTTAGAATTTCCTAATATAAGACAGTATCTCATATTAGGATCCTTTACTACCTCATATTAGGAAACCTTTGTTTCGATGACCAAAAATGACACTTTTGATAAAATCGTTTGCCAATAATAAAGTTGAACTACTATCAGATTTTTACTTCTGGCAGTAAAACTAGAATATATTTGGTGATTTTAGTAGCTAAAGTCGAATATTTTTAGAAAAACACGTCTTTAAAAAAAGGTATCTCATAATAGACAACCTTACCCTACACAAAGAGGACAAGTATATTTGACTGAAATGTTATGTGATTTACAGAAGTAAGATTAGTTAATTTTGCTACAGTTACGTACCTAGGTATAATTTTATGAGAATTTCAAAACAATTAAAATATTTTAAATGTTTTTTTGGACATTTTTGTTTTCAGTGTTATTTCCAAGGCTGGGAAAAATGGTTCATAGAAACCATTTAAAATAAAAAATGGAAAATGGTTTCCAAAAATACATTTGAAATACAAAATGGAAAATGGTTTTGCCAAACATATTTAAAATAGAAAGTGGAAAATAGCTATTTAAAATGGATTATAAAATGCAAAATGCTTTTTTTACTTTAAATTTATTCTATAAATTTTTATATTAATAAAAACAAAGTTAAGAAAATGTCAAACGTACTAAAATCAAATAAGGGCACTTTGAGAAAATTTTATAAAGTTTGCATGATATGAAAACGAAATTTAACTCTTGAAATATTGTTACTCAAAAATATTGTAAAATTTAAATCAGCTTTAATATATTTAAACCTTGAGTACGCTACAACTGCAACTTCTAAATTACATATAAAAATCATCTACTCGAAATACCAAAACATTTCTTATCGACATGTCTTAAAGATAATACGACAGAACTTGAGTCCGAAAAGTTTGACTTGAGAGAACTGCAGCTCTAGTAATAAATTTAACTTAAGTAACATTGCAACTCAAATTATAGAAGATTTAAGTCAATTAAATCAACTATATTTTATTCACAATTTGTTAGACTACGTTCAACTCGAGTTCTATGATTAATATGAGTCATAAGTGTCATAAACACACATAAATTTGTGTATGCATGCATTTTCATTTTAAATGTAAAATGGATTCAAATTTTCATTTTAAATACAAAATGGAAAATGGTTTGAACGAACTAATTTAAAATAGAAAATGCAAAATGCCATTTTATATTTTAAATACATATTTAAAATGAAA
This sequence comes from Brachynemurus nebulosus, assembly GCA_035578155.1. Lineage (NCBI taxonomy): Eukaryota > Metazoa > Arthropoda > Insecta > Neuroptera > Myrmeleontidae > Brachynemurus > Brachynemurus nebulosus. The sequence goes on from JAPWDM010000005.1 coordinate 13,074,856, forward strand.
TCATTTTAAATAGTTCCCAGCCCTGGTTATTTCATTACAACTGTCAAATTATGCAACTAAATTCGTTTCATATAAAGTTAGATGTTTTGACGGTACACACACCGATAGTCATACACACAGCGTTATATAGCGTTATAATGAATTTCATACAATCATATATGTAGGTACCGTATACATGTGTATGTTATATATATGTAAGCGATATCTAAAATTACAAATCAGTTATTATAAGAGAATTTGAAAGGAAATTGAAAATAGAATAATATTCACTATCTCATTCTACCACACGTCGCCAACATTACATACATATTATCATCTTCATATTCACATATAAGCACACATATTACTTACACGGGCACAATACATATATAGGAACTGAATTAAGGTATTCAATATATAATATCCGATTTTGGGGTAAGTAGCTACGTAGTCAGGTTATACCCAATAAACGATAATTTATTTAAAACGTTTACATTGCCAACAGTTTTTTTTTTTCATTTTTTGTAATAACATAATCAGTATATATGTATGTAGTAGTGATCGCGTATCCCAGAGGAAAACAAAATTATCAAAATTATACTGATGCAAACAGAAACGTAGCAAACAGAAATTCCCAACGGGGGATGCATGTAAAATATATATTTTCCATTACGTATTCATTCTCGTACCTTTTTTTGCATTTATTTTTTTAAATTTTGTAAATACGCAACTTTTTTTTGCTAGTGAATCAGGTATGTAATAAATTAAATTCAGCAAAATTAAAAAATCAAAATTTATTTTTAGCAACAAATATTTAAGAAATAAAAGAAAAATTTAACGTTGAACGGGACATTTCCCTACATTTTCCTTTTTATTTTGTACGCCTTAAACTTCTTTTTCTTTTCCATAAGCAAAAAAATTCTAAATCGATAATTTATCTTAAAAGGAAAAACGGAATCCTTCTAAGATCACTATTGGGTCTGTCTGTCCGTCTATCACAGAGATTTTTCCCGAAAGCTACACGGAGAGAAAATTCATATAAAAATTACTGTTTTCAGCACTACAATCGACGTGTAAAAGGCGAACATATTCAATTTTGTACGGTAAAAATATAAAAATTATAATTAATCATAGGAAATTTAAAGGATAGAATATTGTTTCCGTAATATTAGTTCCGTAAAATTTGTAAAACAGCACAGTAAAAAGTTCCATTGCCGACAAAAAAATATTTTTTAATTGTTTTTCTTACAAAAATTACCATGTTGTATTATAATATTTGAAATGCTATCTGCTAATAGTAGAAAGAAAAAAAGAGAAAGAAGTTTGTGTGTGTTGTGAACGCTGTTGAAATGTACCTCACTCATAGCAAGTCACATAGCCAACCATAGGTGTGGACGACCAACTTGGTCGGACGGGTCGGACCAAGCACTTTGATCCGTTAGACTGTGTTACAAGCAGCAAGCAGTATTCATTACACTGTCTTAGAGGACGGGGATGTCACCGTTTAATTCATCATTTTGTTACTTCACTATCTTTAGTATTAGAATATATTGTTGGCAATCATTTTTGTATGCATCATAAAGAATCGAAAGTCGGAAAAGATCGGGCATCTTCGAAGTTTTTACAGGTACAGCCCAAGCAACATAAGGTTGCGGGTCAGATGCGCAAATGAAAGAGTACGACAACAAGAATTAAACTATAACATGTATGCATAAGAGTGTGATAAAAGTTGTGTTAGCACATTAAATTTTACCATGCTAGCACATATTTTTTATTTTGGTCGTCGATCGCGCATGCATTATAAGGGAGCATGGTAATTTTTCTGAAATTTTATCTACAAAAGTTATATGATTTTTCTCTCCGTGTACATTTTTCTTTTTATTTTGTACGCCTTAAACTTATTTTTCTTTTCCATAAGCAAAAAAATTCTAAATCGATAATTTATCGTAAAAGGAAAAACGGAATCCTTCTAAGATCACTATTGGGTCTGTCTGTCCGTCTATCACAGAGATTTTTCCCGAAAGCTATGTAACGTAGGAATTTGAAATTTTATATAGTGTTAGGACGCGCACATATATCGCCCAGTCAATGATTAGATTAAAATGGTGTTCAGTTTGAGCCAAAAAAAGCCTTTAATTAAAGTGGTTACCTATAAGAATTCTAAAAATATTTTTTCATAATTTTTGATTCAGTGATCTTAAGGGGGACCACTAGTGTGACCGCCTGAAAGAAAGGTGATTTTGGGGAATTTTTTTAAAGAAAACTCATATATGAAATATTTTAATATATTCAGGATATATTCGTTGATATATGTGTCGCCTAGTATCAAAATCTACTAAATGCACTTTTTGAATTTTTTGATTTTTTAGGGTCATTCATTTTTAAATGCAGCAAGGCATATGCCCCTTAACATTTTTTGTTGTAATTTTAACTGCTTACTAAAGAAATCTGCAACTGAAATATAACGTAACTTTCAAATCCTGCTAAAATTACATTGAAAACTTTACAAATCCTGCTAAATACCCATACATAACCTATATTTTAGATTTTAACCGTTCAAATTTTAATTTTTTCACTGACATGCGGGACGTACGAAGTATAAAATTATGTTTCCACGTAAAATTTGTATTTTAGTATTTATCTAAAATTTTAAATAATGAAATCGTAGATGTAAATGAATTACTAAGTACGCACTTTGGTTTTAAGTGACAAGACGAAAATAGTTTACAATATTACAAAACAAATTGTATCGTCTAACCCTGATACATCCAATATTGCTGAATCAAGTTTTTAGGCCTTCGAAGAAGAGCCTTATAATTTTGGTCTATCATAAAAATTTGAAAAAGAGGGGGAATCGGTAATAATAATAATAAAATTTAAGAAAATAATTAATGAGTTGCACATGCATATACTAGAGGGGTCACTGTCCTTAAAAAAAAATAAATAAATAAAAACCAGCCAAAAATCATAAATTAACACTTTCACCGTTATATGTGACGAATACTTAAAGAAAAAATGACTACAGCAATTTTGCGTTTTCATAAAAGAAAGCTATTTTTTTTTTGGCATCAATTATATTGTGCTCTACGTTAGTTTTTTTGTTGTATATTAGCTCTATCGACGTTCTGTCGGTAATGTCACATCGTATTTAAAGTTAATACCTACCATACCTACGGTGTTATTATGTAAACAAATGTCAAGTTAACAAATAACAACATAACCTTAATAAAATTAGTTCTGTGAAAGGTGAAAATTTCAGTAATATTTTCTTTAAAATAGAGAAAAATAGTTTCAAAATGCCTAAAATAACTGAAACAAAAACCGTTGTAGAAATAATGGATCTTGACTCAAGTAAGTAGACTAAATAGATATGATTTTTTAAATTTATTTTAATGAATTTTTATTTTATTTTCAGTTGATGATGACAGAGAAGATGAAATTACAGAAGATTTTAACGTAAACTTAATGTAAATATAAATATAAATATAAAGGTTTAGATGACTATAATATTGAAATAATGGAAACATTAGGAGTGGAAGTCATCAGGAAAAAATAAAATGAAAGATTAATTTAATTTAAAAATTGCGCAACCGGTTTCGGAAGAGCTAGTGCTTCCGTCTTCAGGCGTATTCCTTTAATAAAAATAAAAACAATATATAAAAATACAGTGCATATTTATGAAATTAATAGTAAACAAATAGTTGTCAAAAAACATGCAATTACTTACATGGAAAAAAATTATAAAATAATATCACAAAAAGGTATTTTTTATGAAATTAAAATTTAAAATTAAAAACTTAAAAACATTGTTGTATAAAAGAAAAATTATTTGTTCGATAATTACATTGTGAATTAATTTTTTTAGAAAAAAATATAAAATTCAGTTACAGTGTTGGCAAACAAAATGACAACGTGCGAAAAAAGTTGGCGGTTTATATATGTTTCGGCAAGGTATTGGGCGCGAATTTGTTGAAGGTGTGACTGTATTGGCTGTCAAGTTCAGACGAGTCCGTGGCAAGGTTGGCGTTGGGATGTATGGAACATATCCAGCAATGTTCTAGAAAGAATCTTTTTCTAGAATGTGCTTCTGTTTGTATTACTGTGGGGTTTTCAAAATCAAAACGATGGTTGTTGTGCCATGAATGTTGTGCTAGGCCGGAGCTAGTGTCGCCACGTTGGACATTCCGACGATGCTGATCAAGTCTGTGCGATAGTTTTTGTTTGGTGTTACCCACATAGGCCGCATCACAATCCCGACAACGGATCATATAAACCACATTTTGACGGTTGCTTGTGGAGGTTGAGGGTTTTAAATTTGAATAAAAATTTTTTAGGTTTGTGGAATATTGGAAAGCTGGGTGGAGACTAAAAGGTTTCAAGATTTTTTTAATATTTTCTGTCCGGGTGCTGTCCGGTAAAAGGAAGAGAAAAATAATGTTTGTTGAGCGTGTTCTGCTTAATGGAGTTTTCGGAACAATTATTGAAAAGTCTATGAGTCAATTTTTTGGTAATATTCAGTATTAATTTTCTGGGGTAGTTATTAAGCGTTAAAATATGTTGAGCATTTTTCAGCGCACGAGGACGGTGAAGATGGTGACTCAATCTGAGGGATCTATTTATCAAATTTGAAGCTACGTTGTATTTTAATTGTGAAGTGTGAACTGAGTGATAATTTAGGATACGGGAGGAAACATAAGGCTTTCTATACCACATTGAAGAAAGAAGATTTTGTTTTTTGAAAATAAGTGTATCGAGAAATGTTAGTTGATTATTGTTTTCTAATTCTATTGTAAATTTTAGGTTATGGTGAAAATTGTGATGTGAAAATTTTAGGTTATGATTTTGTGGACCATGTACTTCATAATTTTAACAATTTTCACCATAACCTAAAATGTGGAGCTTTTTTTCAAAACGCTGTAAATGCTAAATCTTTTTTTTTTTTAGTAAAATAGATCTCCACATACTTGAATTAAATTTCTATAGTTTGGTAAAGTAATATTAAACAAAACGTTGTATTTCACATTTATTTTCTTTAAATATATTAGGTGTTTTTTTTTTCAAAATGCTGCATGTTAATGTTAATGTATACGCCCCTCCCTATCTTCTGATCTAATATTTACTTGTATTCATTAGTTTTCAAAACGCTGTAAGTATTATTATTTAACCATATATTTAACCATATTTTTTTTCAAAATGCTGTAATTTCACAGCTTTTTTTTCAAAATGCTTTCACAAAAAAACTACTTTTTTAAAAAATTTTCTTGCAATACTAACATTTTAAATGCTTTTAAATGCAATTAAAAGGTTAGTCTTGCATAAAATTGTAAAAAAGAAATGCATTGTGTTACACAGTGTCGTGTGTCCTAGGGATGTCGTTTTTTAATCGAGAAATCGATTAATCGGAAGTATGAAAACCGATTTTTAATCGATTATTGATTTTGAGATCGATTCACACATCGATTTTTATTTTATGGAAATCGCGAAACGATTTTTTTTTTAAAACATAAATTGCTTTTTTATTTATACGTTGCTATTTATTTATTAATTTAAATTTAAATCTATTATCGGTACAACGATTACTAAATTTTAAGCATCACACGCATCAAATGCATATAATCAAATCTCTATGCATCAAATCAAATTGTCAAAATTGACAACTGTACCATGTACAAAACAAAGTTTAAGCGGGAAATTTAAAAAAAGAAATTATAATTCTTTTTTTATCCCTTAATCTATAAAAAAAACTTTGTATGCAATTAAATAAAAAAAAACTTCTCAACATTTAGTACAATTTAGATAATATTTATACAATTAGCATTTTTATATATGAAAATAAAAATTGTCAACTTTGCTGTGATGTGATTCATCTCTATACCATAGAATAAAATTCTAAAAAAATGTTGGTAATTAAGTATGTACAGTTGTACACGCTTAACACTTTCAGTCCCATGGCTTCGGCATCCGAAACCAAACAAAACATCCTCAGAGGCCGACCGCGATCAATATTTAGAATAATAAACACAATACTTAAAAATATTTATAAAAAAGATTTTATGTTATTCTAATAAAAATAATTTATTACTATGTACCGGACACTTTTCATTTTTTTACATATAAATTACATAACATGTTTTATTATCAAAATATCTAGGCTGCATCTTTTCTTTATAAATAATATTTATATCCACATATGTATGTATGTGTGTATTGTATGTTTGTATGTACACATATATATGTATTTTATCAAAATAATAATAAATTAATAACTATGTACTCATATTTGGACCTGTCTAACACATACATGTTGAATCATTTAGTGTTCTGTGGAATCATTTTATGTACTTGTTTACATAAAATTTGTTGAAAAATATTGTCGGCTTCCGGGGAAGTTTACTGTGAAAGTGCTCGGGCCTCATAGTGTTAATATTTTTCTTCTTAAAAGACTTTGAAAGTTCATCTTTCTGAATTATAAATTTTTACTTAAAAATTACCGCAACTTTTGCAACAGCAAATTTGAATCGATCTCTTAGAATCGATTTTGAATACAATCGATAATTTAAGTATCGATTCTTTTGTTGGCAATTACAAATCGATTCAAAAATCGATTTTTTTTTAAAAAAACGACATCCCTAGTGTGTCCGTAATGGAACACGACCATTTTATAACTAGGCGAGGAAACACCGTATGTACGAATAACTCGGATTACAGTAAAATGGGACACATTGTACTGTATATTAAAATTAACGTTTTGAAGAAATTTAATTAAATTGAAATATTTTTATTAAAAATTAATGCGAGAATGTAACAATACTTATGTAAGTGTATAAATATTCTGTGTGATAATAATAAAAGTGTTCTGTGTTCAGAATTAAGAATTTTTTTAAGTATGTACCTACATGCATTATCATACAAAATCATAACCATAGCTTTGATACGTAAATTAAACGTACATACTTAATTATTTTTTTAAAAGAATTGTGTTGTTGTTGGTAGTGTGTGGTAGTGTGTACATACATACTTATTGATTTGATACATACAAACCATACATACTTATTGGTTTGAACCATAGAACATAAGAAGGAATACAACTATCTCTTTTCTGCAATCACTTATGGGCAGGTATGTGCATTTTACAGAACTATGTTGCCATTCACTTAGTAGCTATCAATGGGTTTGTTTCAATTGTTGTCATATTGTTATACACGGTGTACGTGGTATACGTACCTCACGTACATGATGCATGCCACATGCAATACACCCATACACACTCCGCGTGCACATATATGACATAGTGGTGCGGTACTTTCTGTCCTTTGGCGTTACACTGGTTTCAGTAGTATAGAGATACTACCATAGAGTAATAGAGACAACATATCTATCTCTACACTACTGGAACCAGTGTAACATGTAAAGCGGGTTCTACACGATGCTACGAACGTTCCTTCCAACATTCGATCGAACGTTTGAGGCAATTAAGTTCGATAGTTGGTGCGACGAATGTATCTGCTACACGGTGAGTCGAATGTTTGATCCAATACGAATGATAATGTGTTGGTACTCAGTGGACAACGCTGTTATCTGTCTGATGTTATCTCTAATGTTATACACTGATGTTGTCTCTCTTCACATGAACGAGTCGTGCGCAACCAACGAACGCAACCAACACTGACCTTCAAACGTTCGAAGCATCCCTTTGACTCGGTGCAAGAATACCGACATCGAACGGGACACGACCAAATGCGAACCTTTGACGCTCGACATTGGACACTCGTAGGTTCGAACAACGGCTACACGATGCTATGAACCATCCAACGTCGAATGTTGGAAGGTGTTCGTAGCATCGTGTAGCAGCGGCTTTAGAGATAGACTATATTTTGTATACGTGCACTTGGTTGGTACTTGTGTCTAACAAGGAGCGGACATGTACTCTTTGAGATTAAATTTTATTTAAATATTTTAATAAGTTTTAAGGCGTTTAATAATCTTGGAGTGGCTTTAAAAGTTGTTTAATGAGATTCTCTATAATAATATTACTAGTGTAGATCGTGAAAATTGTGGAAATGGAAATTAAAAGTGTTCAAGAAATATTGTCTAAGGCCCGGGATACACGAGACACCAAAATGTCGACACAAATGTCAGACATAAATTTCTTTACTGTTCACACTTCAACAAATTTTTTGTGTCTGGATAGTGTCTGTACATAAATGTACGCAACATGTGTCTGAGCTGTTCACACGAAAATCGAATTTTAATCGATAACCTTCCCAGTGAATAACCTTAAAATGACAATATGTCAAGTAACATATGTATATGATACACATGAAAAAAGTGTAATAAACTTGTAATAAAATTATTTTTTAAACACTTGCGAATGAAATAAAATCATAAATATTGTAGAATGTTATTTAGTTATTTTTCTGTATTGACAAATTCACAAGTGTACTATGTACAAAATGATAAATTTTAGGCGGGGAATTTAAAAAAAAAAATTATAATTCTTTCTTTATCCTCCAATCTATAAAAAACGTCGTATACAATTAAATAAAAACTTCTCAACACTTAGTATAATTTAGATAATATTTATCAATTAACATTTTTATATTGAATGGAAACAAAAGTTATCAACTTTGTTGTGATGTAATTCATTTCTATACCATAAAGTAAAATTCTAAAAAATATGTTGGTAATTATGTACATTTAATTATGTACCATGAATCTATCTCTCTTCTGCGAGTGTATGAAAAAATGTCAAACCGATTTAAAAATTTATCGCAGTTGTTACGAAACTTTTATTTTTTTGGCTAATTTCTATCGTTGACCTGAACCAACCCATTTATTTCCCGTAGTATCGCTGTTGGAACGAGCCTCACATGCGTTCCATTGAATACACGCATATCGACCCACATACCGTACTTAAGCGGGTTCTACACGATGCTACGAACGTTCCTTCCAACATTCGATCGAACGTTTGAGGCAATTAAGTTCGATAGTTGGTGCGACGAATGTATCTGCTACACGGTGAGTCGAATGTTTGATCCAATACGAATGATAATGTGTTGGTACTCAGTGGACAACGCTGTTATCTATCTGATGTTATCTCTAATGTTATACACTGATGTTGTCTCTCTTCACATGAACGAGTCGTGCGCAACCAACGAACACAACCAACATTGACCTTCAAACGTTCGAAGCATCCCTTTGACTCGGTGCAAGAATACCGACATCGAACGGGACACGACCAAATGCGAACGTTTGACGCTCGACATTGGACACTCGTAGGTTCGAACAACGACTACACGATGCTATGAACCATCCAACGTCGAATGTTGGAAGGTGTTCGTAGCATCGTGTAGCAGCGGCTTTATATTGTACCGTTGCACGCGTTGCACTAAATACATTTTGTACCTATATTATATGATGTCCAACAGGTCCAGCAGTGTTGTTGTCAGTGTTTGTCAAACCTATGGTCAAACCTAAATTGACGTTTTAAGTAAAGTTTGGTTAGTTAATTGCCGAATAAAATTATCGTTTTGTGTAGTAAATCAAGGTTTTATCGAGTTACTCTTCTTCTAAATACATTTTGAAGTGCTTTCCGTGTAGTTTGAGTGTTTTTCTCGACTTTCGAATAGTGTCAATTGCCGATAGTGTTTGTTTGAAAACCACTGTATTAAAGAAAATCATTTGCTATCTTCAAATCGAAACTTTTAAAAATGCATTTCGATACAGAATTATTTCTTGATTTTCTCGTTCATTTTTTAATATCATCACTGCCGAGTTACAGGCTGATTGTTTAAAGCCTGCATGATTAATTGCCGATCTCTATATGTTCTCCGCTGGTGAGTTTATTTTCTTATTGTTATATTTCGTAAACTAAAATACTCGTGTTTCTTTCAGAGGACATCATTTTTTTTCTTTATCTTTCTTCTTTTTCTTCATTCATTCTATTTTGGATTTTCGAGCATTTTTCGAGATTATTATTTTTATCTCTCCGAGATTTTCTACATTTTGATCTTTTGGAATCTTACCGCATTTTCTACAATTTTTCGATTCGATTTCGCCTTTCATGGATTGGATTTAACGCTGATTTGGAATCATTGATTTATATGCTGGATTACCGATTATTTACCGCCAATAAAGTTGTATTCTGCATCGTTTTGGTTAACGCTGCCGAATTATCAATTTGAAACACTGATCTATTCCCGAGGATTCCGCTTAACTTCCCGTGGATCCACGTGTAGCCGACAGGTTGTGGCCTGCAACGAACCGATTGATCGTTTTGGTGTGAAACTGGTACCGCATAACTGAATTACCGCATCTTTAGTACATCCGGACTCCAATGTTTCGAGATGAATTCCGTATAAAATACAAGTAAATCACCCATAACAAAGGGAGGTAACAAAATTTAAGTTTTCCGACACTTAAGCGTCTTTTTATTAAAAGAAACATTAATTGTATGAGTAACATTACATTTACCGTTATGCTTCAATTTATAAAGCATTTTTGAAGATTTATTTATTTTTTTTTTTGAGAATACTTAACTTGTATTATTATTAATATTACCGAACTTTATGATGTCAAAAACATTGTGAAAATTCAAGAACGTTCTTAAATTTATTTACCTGAAAATTTGTATTAAAAGATCTGAAATTACTTATTGGTGAAAATATTATAAGGTTCAAGTACACATTATTAACTTCCGTCTAACTCAACTTTCGGTCCTGTATGTATTTAGTTTATTAATAAACTTAATTTAACCGTAGTGACGAATTACTTAACGCCCTTTACTCTCGTTTCAGAAGTGGTTTTACCCGTCTTGCATTCTGGGGTAAAGCTGAAGTCAATAGAATGCATGGCGCCCTGATTTTCCCGCTATCGTTACCGTACCGTTTACGAAATTTAGACCCCCCCCGTATGTTACTGCCGACTGAGTCCGAAGCCGCGTTGCCGTACCGATGATGTAATAATTTTTACGTCATGCAGTGTTTACACCTATGCGATTTTACCAGAATATGCACTCAAATTACGGCGTTGGGGTAATCGTAGTTGTTAAAATTAAGCCAATTTTTCTAATTTTCGCGTTCGATATCTCGAAACGAAGTGAGATATCGATTTTTTTATTCTTTAAAAAGTGTTTATTTTGGTCTATTTTATCGAAATATGCACTCAAAAGTTCATACAAACGCAGACACACAAAATGATAAAAAAAAATGTGAAAAAATTGAATTTTGTCAAATTTTAAAAGTTTCCCAGCCTTTCCATTATCGATATCGAATTGTGTTTCGCTGGTATCTATGATTTAGGGTAACAAAATATTTTAAAATAATGAAAAAAATTCGTCAAGTCCTCTGAGAAGGCCTAACTTAGTGCGTGTCAAAAAACACGCACTTGACGAATTTTTTTTAATAAATTTCCCTTATAATTTCTGTTTTAAAACGCACTTTATATAAATGTTACTATCAAAACCTAATAAATTCAAATAATTTTGATTAAAAAAGGGGTAAAACGATAATTTTGTTTTTGGTAATAGGACTAATCATCTTTTTTACCTTGTTAGTTAACATAATTATGACTTTTTAATCGAAAAATTAATTTTGAACTGAGTTATGGTTTTTTGCGATTTCCCATGATCTTTATAAAGTGAAATTAGTAGATTTTGATACTAGGTAACTCATATATTAAATTCATGATAAAATATTTGGACCAAAAAATTGAAAATTCAGCGAGTTATTCAAGATCTCCCAAGGCTCCAAAAAAAAAGTTTCCCCACTGCTGCAGTGATAGCGGGCTTCACACTGCCTGAAATAAAAAAAAAAACCAAAAAGCTTATTAGACCAGAAGGTATGGTCTGTACCGTGAACCTCAATCGAAAAAGAAAGTTAAAGTTTAACAAAATGGCGGAGTTTTTAACAAAAAAGTTTAAAATTTTGCGCGATAATGTGATGGTTTTTGGCTTGCGAAAATTACATTTTTTATTCGATCGGAAAACTGGAGGATCATGGTACGAAGAAATATATATAAAAGAAGCTGCAATAAGAATCAAATCGATCGAATGATTTGTGTTCGAGTTATAACTGCAGCAAATTTGAAAAATGTAGTTTTTCGTAATTTTACCTTTTAGTTTTAATTACTGAGAATTTTTACTAAAATTATTTACGATGTACTCACTATAACGGTCATAGTAAAACTAGATGAGTCGTTTAAATGTGCCAGGGTCTAGCTTCTTCACAACATGTGACTGGCAGTCACGTCCAGAAACTCCCGAACTATCAACCTTCATACATTTCTCAATACCTCAAAGTTAACAATGAAAATCAGCATCCACTCTTCGGATGGCTGTAACTCAAAAACTATTTGAGATATGCACTTGAAATTTTAGTACGTTATTTTTAAAGGTATAGACTATCGAAACATGCAAAAAAAATAATAACTTAAAAATTGTTAAAAATGACCGTTTCTAAAGCTAAAATTTTGGATTTTAATAGGGTTAGTAGATACTGAGTCATAGTTTGTCGAGAAAACCCGTAATTTTTCGATAATCTATCAGGCAAACTCCTGGTGCAGAAAACGTAAAAGTGTATTTTTTTTTATTTTCCACAAACCTATTTATAACTTTTTTTTATGATGTAACGTTAGGTACATACTTTTCCATATTTTTAAAACTTGGAAACTCATGAAACTGACATACACATAAATTATGTGTAATATCTAAAATTGACTATATACACAGTTCAATTAATTCCCAATAGTAATAAATTATATCATTTTAAAATTGGAATGGACATAATGTAACAATAATATATTTTTAAAATTTTCTCCCTTCAAACATACAGTATGTACAGTATTGGGCAAAATTTATTGGCACATTTTAACATTTACTCTGTTATTAAATTGTAGAATTGAAGGTGAAGTTACTTGGCAGAATCTAAAAAAAAAAAAATTCTCAAAACAATTTCGATTGGAAATTTATAACAGAAACAACAGTTTTTTACGGTAATTTACCCTAAATATTATTATTATTTCATTTAAAAAATAATTAAAAAAAGTAATTTGTGTCACGACAGATTTTTTAAACTATCGCCACTAGGGTCGTTACTTTACAAAACCCGTTATCCTACTGTATTCAAGCATGGCGTTTCACCACTAAAGTCAAGAATGGAATTCAGCTATTACAGCCACTGTCATGCTACGACTTGAGCCCGGGACTATGACAGAAATTTGTTTTGAGGTCCCTAGAAACCAAAAATAATATTTACTAAAATTTATATATATATATATATATATATATATATATATATATATATATATATATATATATATATATATATCGCTCAGTTGCGAGAAGCGTGACATAACTCAGAAAAAATCGCCCTTATTGAGTAAAGGGTACAGGCGGTCACGGAAAATATCATCTTTTTTATTACGACATCACGCTAGATACATAAATGAGAGAACGAGAGAGGTTATGACTTATAGAGCGATATATGTATGTATAAATGTGTCCGCGCGATAATTCTCGAACGAAATGTCTTACTTTTATAAAATTTGGTGAAAATATTGGAAGTCCCAAACCGTTGGACAAGTTCGTTAACCAAACACGTCCGATGCCCGGAACATGATTTTGTTTGCTCTTATTCAAAAATTAGTTTCCAAGGAAAACTAATTTCTTTAAACGGAAATTCGCTATGTTATGCAGGATGCTGCGACAGGTGGTATTTTGATTTTTTCAACTACTTTAATTTTGCCCAACACTGTATATGTAGAATTATATTATTATGTATACACGAAGGGAAGTGAAGGTACAAGAGGGTATCAATTTTATATTATACATTTTCCAATCCCATTACGATCTGATCATAATAGTCCTTACTTATAAAATATTGATAATTTCGGGAATTGAGGGATAGTTAGCTGTCATAAGCTAACTGCAACACGCGTTTGAATGCAAGGGATAATATTACACACCCTTTTCATGTATATCAATTGTACGTACACCACCCATGAATTCATGCAATAGGCACTCACTCACACATACGCGTTGTGATAAGCTATTAAAACCTTACAAGAGGGTTCACGAACTCAACTGAACTGAACTACCCTAAATTGTAATATATTGAGAACTGACTGACGACTGACTGCATCATTGCCGTGGATTGCTCAGGGTGTATTCGGTCGGAGAATGACATCGATATTGTTGTCGCCGTCATACATATTATTCATTGATATGATTATTTATGGTTCAGCAGTGCTGGGTTTGTTTCTGGTTTGTTGTACGTCCTACATGCAGGAGTTCCCAAAGTTTTGCGTCGGCCAACCAAACTGTAAATGCCAAAATATTTGGCGGGCCAAGAAAAACATTTAAAACAAAGGACATAAAAAAGTAACTACGTCGTCGATTGCAGAGCGACTTTTGATCGACCTTTACAAATTGAAATTGGAGGTACCTATAGCTTAACAGAAAAATCACATTCAAAAAATAATTCACCTTTTCTATTTTTATAAAGAAATACCTATACAGAAAAAACTGTTAATTTAACTATTAGCTACTAATTTAAAAAGAAAAATTTGGGGGACAGGTCTACCCACACTGTCAACTTCCCATTGGGTGTCCTTAAAGACTAGAGACTACTGTACATAAATAATTCTTTTTCCATTTCGGACAACTTCTCCCATGGGCCTCCGATAGAGGCTTTGCCCCTTGCACCATACCGGGGGCTTCGCCTTCTGTACCTAAGGGTGGGGGCTCAAGATATTGTTCTCAAGATATGCGAGACAAAATATATTTCAAAAACAGTTTCTTATTTAGTTTTTTTTTAATTTTGTAATAATATACTGGCGTTTTTAACATAAAGGAAGGTTCTTAGGCCATTATAGAATAATGTTATGATAAAAAATCCATATAATCTATGTTATCTTAATAAAGTTAATTCTGTTTTTTTACCACAAAAAACAAACCGCTAATCCGAATTTGCTGAAAACTTTATCCGGTCTTCATTTTTTAATTACGCATCTAATGAAATTAGTCCGGAGTTGATATCATCATTTGTTCTCGAGATATGCGAGACGAAAAAAAATTCACGAACGAACGAACGAACTAACGAACGCACGCACAGACATCACGCTAAAAACGATGGATTCGGATTCTAGTAACCTTGAAACGTGGAGATATGTCCAAATTAGCGATTCGTAAAATCGGACCCATTACAATAAATTCCTATGAGAAACTTGGTAACGTCATCACGTACAGCAAATGTTTCAAGAGCTCCAAAAATCCTAATTTTGATATTAGAAACATAAAATTTGAAACTTCTGACAGGTCTTCGTTACTGATTTTTTATTTTTGATAAAATCACAATTGTAAAGGCAACACAAGAATCAGATGCGGAAATTAAATAATATTTCCTGAACGGATTTAAATACTTTTTAACCTAAAAACCTGATATATATAAAAGTAGATCACTAATTAAATTATAATAGGAAAGTAACTCGCATAGTAAAAAAGGTTGAACACCACTGATACATAAAATCTATGTAATAAGAATCATCAATCTATGTGACATCGCAGGCAACATTTTTAGAGCTTACAGATGACACTTTGATATGCGGGACGCGTTTTGGGGACCCCTGGTATTTAAGTGTAGAGCTGTTGTACAACTGGATGCATTTCTATCATGTCATCATACTGCACTATATCGTCTGTGGGGTACATCTATGTAAACAATGGAATGGAATGAGTACGCATATTTATAGAAGTTTCTTGTATATTTGTTTATAATTTGTATTTGACTAGTAGCAGTTCGATTGTGAAAATCTTCTTTATTTTCGAAGGGTTTCGAAGTTCAAACAACTATAGTTATAGAAAACTGCAATCCGTTAGTCTTATACTGAATGATTGATATTAAAAATAATCCAAAGTTTGACAAAATATGTCCTTTGGGGTTAATAAAATGAAATTTATTTATTTATTCAATATTCAGACACATTTTAAAAAGATTAGGTTAAAAAAATTTCCTTTCCCTTAACCTTTTACAATAAATTACATACACTTCAGCCATCTTCTTTTAAAGAAACTATGCCGATATTCTAAAGAGGAACTACCGAAAAACAATGATGGTTTTAACGAGCAGGCCCGTGTAGACTAGGGCAAAAGTCTAAAATTTTTTTGTATTAGAAAACGTTGTACGCTCTCAGTTTTGTCTGCGACATCTGTAAGTACAGTTTCTGCTAAACGAAACTTTTTTACTATGAAAGGGATAAAAAGGTGAATATAGGAATATTCATTGTTTTGGGAGTCATTGCTAACTATAAAAGAAAGACCGTTACAATGTAATATGGGATTGAGTTTTTTTGGTGGATCCACCTATACAAGCAAAAAATCACCTTTTTACAGACCGTAATAGAAGATCGTTGGTCTAGGGCAGTGTTTCTCAAAGTGTGGTACGCGTACCCCTAAGGGTACGCCAACTAGGTGTAGGGGATACGTGACCATATTTGTGTAATGATGGAAAAGTTAGTTTTTAAGGAATTATTTAGTTTTAATGTATCTTCTATTTAATTTCATATAGTTGCGTCTTTTTGTCGTAGACTTTTATACAATTTTGTGGTTGAATAGGGGTACGAACGCTGAAAAAGTTTGAGAAACACTGATCTAAAGGGTAAGACGTCTGGCTAGCTACCAAGAGATCTTGGGTTCGAGTCGCAGCCGATTCAGTTTGATAATTTTTTCAATTATTATGTGATTTTTAATTGACATTTGAACTTGGTCATGTACATATCGCGCGTACTCTTTCTATACCTCGTATCTGAAAAGTCCCAATTTTTGGAGACACAAAAAAAAACGTATTTAAATCTGTGTTTTTATCATTATGAACTTAAGATCTATGCTAATTACACCCTTTGATGTTGGCTACCTACATATATAAATATATATATAGATAAGTATACATACATATATATAAATACAATATTTAATGTTTTTTGTGCGTCCTAAAACATGCAGTTTTTGATATACGAGGTACAAAAAGAGTATGCGCGATATATCAAGAAGATCGAGTGCTCAGTTTCAGTTTAGCTGAACATTAAGTGTGCATATAAATACTAACGTTTGTTTAAATACGAACAGAAGTTCGCCATTCGTAGTAATGTTTCACAAGCATTCGATAATATTCGAAATTAGAATAAAATCGTAATTTATTTAGATAGAACTGACAAATTCTGTTAACAGAAATATTTAAATTTTTATAAATAATTTAAAAAAATATTTTGTATAAAAAAATGTTATAACATGTGTAATAAAACAGACTGCATACTGACAAACGGATCAACTGTATCGGTGGGTCCACCAAAAAGACTCACCCCATCGCCTCTACAGAAGAACCTTCACAAGTACAATCGACGAGGCCGGGATTGGAACCCTGACCCACCAGTCGATGCACTACATTTGAAATTTGGCTCATCTTGTACGGCTATTGTTCACACTGTCACAAACATAGATATACAAGATCCCAATTTCCTATTTCATAACTACCGTGCCTGCTGTCGCCGGCAAAGGACGTGGACACCGCTACCCCTACCAAACGATTATGATACATCATGCAACAAAACACATCATTTGTGTCTATACAAACGTGTGAATGTGTTTATGCAATATGCTATATGTATGACTACGCACCTTGCATACATTTATATAGCATATACTGTCATGGCCGACCTATGTGACTAACAACCAACAATTAAAAGTAAGTTTATTTATTGTAAGAAAGATATCCCTTTATTTTGAGAATTTTTTGTACAATAAAATTTTTACACTTAAATACGACACACTATATTTTTTTCTGTGTAAATTTCACGAGTTGATTAAAAAAAAAACAAATGACACTAAGGATGATGTAAATCATGGTGGCCACATTACCGGAAAACCTGGAAATGTCAGGGAATTCTAAACTATCTGGAGAAGTCAGGGAAAAGTCAGGGAATTTTACCAGAAGACTGGAAAAAATTAATTTTTATAATTTTGTTTAATTAGGGATAAAACTTCAATCAATTTTTCACTTGTTTTGAAATTAGATTTAAAAATTGAAAAATTGGCCCGGATTTTTTTTTTGCTCGTCATTTACTTTTTTTTAAAAAAAAGTGTTAAAGAGTTATTAAGAATTTTTTTTTAGCTTTTTGGGGTAAAGTACGGGCGGCATTTTTCACAAAATAGTCAGGGAATTTTTTAATAAATTTCTGGAAAACCTGGAAAAGTCAGTAAAGTACGGGCGGCATTTTTCACAAAATAGTCAGGGAATTTTTAAAAAAAAATTCTGGAAAACCTGGAAAAGTCAGGGAATTTGATCTTTAAAAATCCGTGGCCAGCATGTGAATGATGTGACGAACAGTAACAGACTAAATCAGAAGTGATGTAAATTGCACCTCATTGCACCTTACGAACGACAAAATTTTTATGTGTACACTTAATCTGTTTAATATGTATGTAGTCACAAATACAGAATACAAATTTGTTTTTGTTTAAGATTGAACAACTAAAATAATCAATCACCAATCACACACAATACCTATATATCACAATCACTACGTGTGTAGCTGTATACAATAAACAATATTTTGGACGGGTATGAAACGTTAGACGACAACGAAACATCTACAAAGGGGCGAGGGGGGAGGTGGTAAACTGCATAGTACTGAGTGAATGACATTCGTTTCGTTCCAATTTCTCTGCATATGACAGTAATAGTTCCTGTATAGATTCAATTATTATATAAATTATCATCATCGTTCAAAATCCGTCACATATGTCTGTCTGCACGTCTGTCATACATTCATCATTTTGACGAAAAACATTTTTCCGGAGATAAAATCAATTCGGGCGATGATAAATATGTATACGTACGATAATTCAAACGGCGAATAATGATAATTTATTAAGAAATACGCATCATATATTTTCAGATACCAATAATTTTTATTATTTCCGTTTTTCTTAGTGGATTGATCAGTATTCAGTTATTAATACATCAATATTTAAAAAGATTCAGCAGGTCAGAATTTCGTAGTTTAGTAGCTGTAATTTTTCACAATTCTCGAAATAAAGTAGGTATTTCTTACTTTCGCAAAACATTGTTATAAACTCAATGAGAAGTATGTAAATGTAATAATTATACAGAACTTGCAAAGAATAATAATTTTTGTGTAATGCATGCACATGCTCAAAATGTTTTTCTATTTTCCCGTGGAAATGAAGAATTTTCCCGGAGTAAAAAGTATCTTAAATGTTGACCCAAGTAATAGGTTATCACCACACCAAATTTCATCAAAATCCGTCTAATAGTTTCTACGTAATACGTGCACATGCACAAAATGGTTTTTCTATTTTCCCGTGAGAATGAGGCATTTTCCCGGAGTAAAAAATATCTTAAATGTTGCCCTAGGTAATGAGTTATCACCACACCAAATTTTATTAAAATCCGTCCAATAGTTTTTGCGTAATGTGTGCACATGCTCAAAATGGTTTTTCCATTTTCCCGTGGGAATAAGAAATTTTCCCGGAGTAAAAGGTATTTTAGATGTTGACCCAGGTAATAAGTTATCATCACACCAAATTTCATTAAAATCCGTCCAATAGTTTTTGCGTGATGCGTGAACAGACAGACTGACAGACAAAAATTCTAAAAATCGCTGTTTTGGTATCTACATCGATAACTATTTACAGTACCAGTAGAATTTTCAAAAAATATTCCATGTACAGAAATGGTTTCGTTACAATTTTATTATATGTATAGATTAATTAACCTTTAATTTGTAAATAATATTCTATTCTAAACTTTTTACTTTTTATATGAGTTAAAAAAATTCAATAAATATTTTTTAAATAAACGGCACTGTCTCTTAGATTACGTAAGATCCAACACAAAATTGGACGGTGTAGGTAAACCATCTAATGCGATGGCGGAAATGACCAATTCATAAGGATTTTGTTTTCTCAGATCTTCGAAATCCTAAAAATCTAACAACGCAGTTAGTTGTAGGACATTCCCATCCTGAGGAGTTGGCGTTAGTGACTTATAAGGGACTAACATACGAGTATATGTATATAAACATTTATAAATAATAATCAAAAAAATTCAATGAAAAAGACCATTCCGTTCAAAGATTACAATAAATCGAAGTTTATTTTTGCATTCTACGGGTAGGTGAAAACATTTTTAAGGGGAGCTGTCGGGAACAAAGTTTCAAATTGAAATTTCTAAAAATTATATTTTAGAAAATTTTTCAAACAAATCAGTTAATTCTTGTAAAAAATATAACTATCTGCAAACTAAATAAAGGAATTACAAAAAAAAAATAAATAAATAAATAAATATTTATGGGACTACAGTTCAAGAGAACGTCACAACACCTGAGTGTTTTAATTGATTTAACTCAAGAAGAGTGTTTTGTTGACTGCTAACTAACTTGTTGAGTAATCGTTCGACGATTCACAGTGATTGCAACAAAATGATGAGATCATTCAACAATTTTTTCCATAATTAAAAATATTCCGAAGGTTTCCTGTTGTTTGTATGATTTAACGTTGTAATTAACATTTTTTTTAATATTTAATAAAATGAAATCGATTAAAATCTTCAAATAATTAAAATTTTATACATAATTTTTCGTTTTTATGTCATCGAAGATGACATATTAATATCGTTTTGTGACTGAATAATTATTGAGTTGTACATCCACATTGAATAAACGCAAGAGGGCTGTACAGTTAACAACTATAGAGTTAACAAAAAATCATAAATTAACACTTTCACTGAGATGACATTACTCAGTGCGTTTGACGAATTTTTTATTTAAGTAGCATTTAAGTTACGGCTGTATTGCTGTGTATGATGCATTATACACATTTAAAAATCTTTTTGTTGGCATATTTTATAATACTTTATGTTTTTTGGAGTCAAACTGGACTTTTTTTGAAATCTTGTTTTTATTCTATATCATGGTGACCACATTACTGGAAAACCTGGAAAACCTGAAAATGTCAGGGAATTTTTACTTTCTGGAAAAGTCAGGAAATTTTACCAGAAGACTGGAAAAAATTGATTTTTATATTTAGGGAGAAAACTTCAATCAATTTTTCACTTGTTTTGAGATTAGATTTAAAAATTGGCGTGTATTTCTTTTTTTTTTTTTGGCTTTTCTTTTTTTTTACGTCAGAAATTCTTTTTTAGCTTTTTGGGGATAAAGTAGGAGTGGCATTTTTCACAAAATAGTCAGGGAATTTTTTAATAAAATTTCTGGAAAACCTGGAAAAGTCAGGGAATTTGATATCGAAACTCTGTGGCCACCATGTATAGTCTTGTCTCTACCGTCATATTACTTAAAATTCGATATTCATAGTAATAAAAAAACAAAATGGCGGACTTGTAATAAAAAATTGTCACAGGGCATACTGCCTTAAATTGCGTAAATATTTAACATTTTTTAGCTATAATGAGTAGCATACAGTATAATAATCATAATAAATTATGTAGACCAAAATATCCTACAATACTGACACCAGTACTACAAGCAGTATATAGAAATTATTTATAACAGCGTCTGTATAATTCTGTGGCCACAAGCCAAAGTATCTTAAGTCAATTTAAGTAAAAAAACAGATTTCTATTGATTATTACATACGGTTCATTAAAACATTACGTAATAATGTCAAGATGACCTACGTTTTACTCAACTTGGATAGGAAAACATTTACAGCAGAAAAACAGTAGTTTAAGTTATTTGTTATAGCCCCTATCAAACGTAAAAACTCGGCTTCTGAAAAATAAAAATTTTAAACTTAAGATACTTTGGTTTGTGGCCACAGAATTATATTTTTACCGAGCAGTATAAAGCAATAAAATAATATAACTACGTGGGGAGCGCCAAAAGTTCTCGGCCTAACATGATTAAACTTATTTATACTCACAGAAAATATTAAGTCTCTAGTAATCATAAACGCAGTGGACGAGTTTACATGTGTTTTATTTATTCTGTTGTAAAAGTGTAAACTCAATATGTCGACCGTTTCAAAAATTGAATATCGTGTAGTCATAAAATTTCTGACAAAAGAAGGACATACTCCAGAAGAAATTAAGGACAGATTGGATGGTGTATACGGTAAAGCCGTGCCAAAGGTTTCGTTTGCGGTACGAGTCCCTCAACGACGATGATCGTTCTGGACGTCCGGCAGATTCGATCACTTCCGAAAACATCGCTCTTGTAGAATCGCTACAAAGAATTTGCTTATTATTATAAAGGCATAGAGATGCTTATCCCACCTTATAATAAGTGTATTGAAATAGAGGGCGGTTATATGGAAAAATAAATTATTTTCACTGTTCTCTCTGTATTTTTTAATACTCAGGCCGAGAACTTTTGACGCATCCTACGTACTTCACAAAAACAATAATATGAGCAATGTTAAAATGTATGTACATATTTATTAATAAACAATACATATAAACATTTAATTAACTACAAAATACATTATAAATCGATTTTAATTAACAATCAAATGATTTACAATAATAAACAGTAATACATAATAGGCATAGTTATATCTTATATTCATATTATAATAGTTAGCATAGTTAAATTCGCGACGTGAAAAAATGCGTTAGAATTTTGCAAGGTCATATAATAATAACTATAAGCAATTAATGGATGTTTATTCTTTTTATATATGTACAGTCTTTAAATTCCATTGTCTAAATTCCATTGTTTTATTAGCTTCATTACTTTATAATTAATAACATATTAATACGGACTGTGGCCCGCGGTTTCATTACGATAGAATCATCTTAATTATGGATCAGATGACTTTTAAATCAGATATTTCGAAAATCTGTGCAAAATTAGTTCGTTATATATGTACATTCACATGACTAATTTCCACACTTAGAGATTTTTTTGTGAATACCCGGATCGTTAATGACATTAAACTTCAAAATAAAATATAGGTACATATATTAATAGTAAGAATATTATAACAGTTTTTTTTATTAAATCCTAAAATTTTTGGTCTCTAGACTAGAAGAGCCCCTTAAACTGTAAACTGATTTTAAAAAAATTATCAGATTCAAAACGTTTAAGGCATTATTGACATGGACTTAGTAATAATCATTAGTACTCGTTAGAAATACACATAGACCTTTAGCGATACAATTTTGTTTCGACGTGTTTAAACGTAATTCTATACGCGTTTGTAGCAACTTATTGTTAGTAAACTCTGTAGTGCCACTGTTTGTGATATTTATGTACCACACTAATTATGATATTTTTATTATTTGCTGTTAAAATTAACATTGTGTATAACTTGATTTAAACATGCTAACAAATTTAACCTTTCTTTAAAAATAAATCCCATCTAATTAGATTAACAAATAGAATTTGTCTTTTTTTCTCCAATTAAGTATGTTTCTTTGGATATATTAGTAATATTACAATAATTATGTGAACATAATATAGCTACAGAAGAATTTAAAAAAAGAAAAAAATAAAATGAACTGCCTTTATAATTATAGCTTATAATATTCAGTCAAATAGTATTGTAAAACTTGTTAAGTTAACAACTTTACTACCAAGTTTTTCTAAGAACTATTTGTTAAAAATATGTATTTTACGTTAAGTCTTATTTAAACTCAAATAAACTTAATTAAATTATTTTACGTAATGATCCAGTAATAAAAGTTATTATTAGCTGAAAAAATTTTTGTAAGTATGACACTTATTTAGGTACACTGATCAACAAGATTTCTGCTTTGTTGTTTCTATTTAAATTTTTGCTAGTTTATGTTGCTGTGCTATTCTTTTCTCATGTATGGTGGTATTTTAGTGATTTCAGAGCCGACACTAATGGGCTTCATACAATAAATGCCGTAAGACCTAAGAAAAGACGTAAGACGTGTGGCTATTTAGTGATATTGGATGAAACTTTGTGTAGTTTTCTAACTTAAGGGGAGGTTTACTTGAGAGTCGTTAAAAAAATCGATTTTTTTTGCAAAAATTAGTAGCTAATTATGTGTAGAATATGTTCCCGAAGTGATTTTACTGAAAATAATTTACAGAAAACGTAGTTCACGCAATAATGAATATTATAAAATTTTGAAAATACGTTTCTTTATATATATTTTATAATATCTCGGAACTACAGTTTTTGGAACTGGTGAACACGATAACTCAAAAACTATTCGATGGATCCATTTTTTTAATTTTTTATTTTAAAGATAATTCAATTTTTCGGCACCTCTACCTAAGTTCGATACACTTTCAATATTTTTTTTATTTTTAAATTTACTTTAAAGAGCGAAAAATAAGACAAAAATCGTAATCAAAAGTTCAAACATCCGCCATTTTTTTTTCTTTCAGCAATTTATTGATATTATAGGTAGAGGTACCGGTACTCTTCATATATTTTATAAATCTTTTTTCTTTTTGGATTTCGGTGATTTATTACTGGTGCTAGGATGTCCACCAACAAGGCATTGGATTTTCGGATCGTCACACTGCACTATCTATAAAATGGACACTTTTTTTTATATTTTTCCTTGAAAATTTTCTTTTGTGTAGTTTAATACTTAATAAATATGTGCACAAAATTTGAAAGTGATATTTACTTCCGTTCTTGAGAAAAAAATTCTAGAAAAATACATAATTTTTAAGGACTCTCGAGTAAACCTCCCCTTAACTACTCATAGTATGTAAATATTTTTAAATATTACTAAGGGTTGCTGAAACACAACATCCGTTTTGACTTTTTTGAATGTAGTGATAATAAAAAACAATCAAAAGGAATGTTGTATTTTCAACAGCTTTCGGTGATATTCAAAAATACGTACATATATATACTATGAAAGTTAGGAAAGTATGCAAAGTTTCATTCAGAATCACTAGATCGCAACACTCCTTACGTCTTACGGCATTTTATTGTATGAAATCCCACATTTTATGTCTATTCATTCAGTTTTACTACCACACTTCTTAAAATATGAACCGTGACCCTTAGTGGAGTCACGGAGGGAAATTGTTCAATAAAAAACAAATGTTTGGGATGCTGAAAATTCTCTTGATAAAAATCGGATCATAAATGAAAAGAGTTTAAGAAGCGCTGGTATATACTTTCTATACTACCATACATTCTTCTGTCAAGTAAAAATCTATTCATACTGAATTCTTTAAACTGAAATTTATGTATGTAATGAAATTATTTTACGTGTGTCATGTTCCATAAAAAACGAAAACTATTTAAATTATTTTTTGATTTATATCATTAATAAATGTCTTTCATTTTGTTTTTTGAATGCTTCACCATACTTTTCCATCCACAATGCTCCAGAGTCCAGAGTGTGGTTCTATAAATAAAAACGTAATAGTAAATATGTAACTATGTACGTAGGTACAATGGACTCCATAATTTATGAGCATGTGTAATACTAATAGCGAACCTCACCGTCGCGTCGCGTCTCGTCGAGTCGTTGTACAGATAAATACAGAATGTGTTATATTATGGTATGGTAGCAACGGTAACCACAATCCGATAAACAGTTATACATTATGTGTTTTATAACTTTTATAGCGTGCGGGGAATCCCATAAAATTATTATTACTTATATGTTTAACGTGTAAAAAATAGGAACCTCCATGCCCCCGCCCTCCTTGAAGGGAGATTTATTCAAATTTTATCGTGATATTTCACCAGATTTACTAGAATGATAGAATGATGTAATTGGAAGCTAATTATAGTTTTCCAAAACATTCTTTATCAGAATTTGACAGGTAAGATCACAAGAAAAAAAGTTCTGTCGTATTAGTCACATTTATAAAAGGAATTGGGTTATTTTGGTAGCAAAAATGAAAGGTTCACACCCAAATTACCATAACGCAACCAATCATCCTAATTTAGATCATTTCAATATGGTTTGCTTTGAGAAAAAGGGAATTTTTTAATTTAGTAATGTCATTAAATTTATTAAAATTTTTCAATTTCTTAAAAATCGTAAATAAAATGCTAAAGTGATGAAATTGAAAACAACTTATAAGTTTTCGAAGTTGTTCTTTTCATTTTTATCAAAATTAGGCACGTAGGACTATTAAAAAAAAATTGTCAGATCAATTACATTTATAAAAGGAACTGGATCACTTATGTAGCAGAAATGAAAATTTTTTTACCCTAATGATTCGTCACCCTAATTCAAATTACTTCAGTATGGTCTGTTTTGAGAAAAAGGGGTTTCTTTAATTTAATGACATCATGAAGTTTATTAACACTGTGAGATCCAAGCACTTTTACAGTAAACTTCCCCGGAAGCCGACAATGTTTTTAAACAAATTTTATCTAAATAAGTACATAAAATGATTCCACAGAACACTAAATGATTCAACATGTATGAGTTATGCAGGTCAAAAGATGAGTACATAGTTTATTATTATTTTGATAAAATACACATATACATACAAGCATACAACACACACATACATACATATGTGGATAAAAATATTATTGTAAATGAAAGATGAAGGCTAGATATTTTGATGATAAAACATATTATATTTATATGTACAAAAAATGAAGTGTCCGGTACGTAGTAATAAATTATTTTTATTAGAATAATATAAAATCTTTTTTATAAATATTTTTAAGTGTTTTAAAAATATTTATAAATTCTCTAATTTAAAAAAATATTAAATTATTTTAAATATTGATCGCGATCGGCCTCTGTGGATGTTTTGTTTGGTTTCGGATGCCGAAGCCATGGGACTGAAAGTGTTAAAAAAAAAAATTTAGTGCCAAGATACCGTTAATGAAACGACACAGTTATTGGTTTTTGAAGTTGTTCTTTTAATTACTAATTTACAATGTTAAAAAAACATGAAACTTATAAAAAATGTGACCCCCTTCTAATTTGAGAACTAGATAAGTACCGCCCTGGACATCGTAAAAAATGCCATTCTTGTCTTTCTCTAAAAAAAAATCCTTAATAACTTTTTAACTTCTTTTTCCTACAAAAAATAAGCGACGAGTAAAAAAAAAGCTAAATTCCAAATTTTGCCGCCTTGGGTGCTAGGCGCGAATATACCCCCCTAGTTTAAATTAAGCACTGGTAATTTGAATAAAAATTTGAACTCTACTGTACTACGACACTAATGAACGTCTTTCATTTTTTTTAAATATCTTGTTATTTTTTAATTTGCTATAAATAAAAACTAAATAGTAAGTTGTAACACTACAAGTTCATACAAATAAAAAGAAAAATGAAAAAATAAGTGTACAAAACTAACTTTTCAAATAATTCTAAAGCCATATGTTTTATTTTCAATGCCTATTAAGTATCACATATTTTAGACAAGTGTCAAGATATATCAGTTTATTTCGACTTTTTTTTAAGGAAAATTTTGTAGGCAGCACAAAATACACAATATTAATTAAATTAAATCAAAATAGATAATTTATTGAATGATACGCCCATTTTTGAACGTCTTGCATAACATTAATATTATAAATGTTTGTCTTTATTGTCATATTATTATGTAGTATCACATCAAAGCATAACTTAAACCGTAATATATATAATGGATGTTAGAATCAAATTCTATTCTATAATCCCTTCAACCACATTTTGTAAATTCCGTCTTTGTGCTTTATTATTTTATTATGTAACCAAATAGCGGGCTATGGTAACAGAATTCAGTTGATAGATCAAGGTCAAATTAAACAAATTTTAATAATAATAATAATACAGTATTTTGAAGAACTACAATTCTAGCGCAGGTAGACAAAACTACTTAAGTCCAAAATATCAACTTTACAGTAGAGAGTAAAAACTAAAATGAAATGTAGGCAACATCGGTTTATTTGAATTATCTTCAAGTTTACATGACATTTTGTAAATTTTTTTTAATCAATTATTTTCTTAACATGTAACACAGTAAATCATAAAAAAAATTAACTTTAAGCCTTAAACTAAAATTTTTTAAGACATTTTTATGGACTTAACATATAAAAAACAACAATAAATTTCATTATTAAAACGATTTGTGGACTTAACTAGTTTTAGCGGGTAGTTATTGCCATAAAAATACATTTCCAATTTAATTAAATTATGTACTTATTATTTTATTAAGAATTTTAAGACCTTAACTTCTTTTGTTAGTTTCTGAAAAGAATTTTTTTTATAACAAGTGCATAAAACTCTCTTGGTCCTTATTATAAAATAAAAAATGGACTTAAGTACTTTTGCCTACCTGCGTTATAATTAATATAGCTATTGGCAAGAGATGATATTATTTGCAGCTAGGGATGATCGATATTCATCAATGGTAGAAAAACATCGATGTTTAGGGGGAAACATCGATGTTTTTGCATCGATGTTATGTCCTCGATAACATCGACACATCGATGTTACGAGAATAATATCGAAACAATGATATTACTCTAAGCTATCCAGCATTTAAAAAGTCCTGTAGCTGATTTAAAACAAGATCCATTACTTACAACGTGGATATTGATTTAGGCTTTTGAAAAACATTAAAAGTGAGCAGAAAGTGAGTACCTAATAAAATGTTATCGATGGGAAATCCCATCGGGTATATGGCTAGTAATTAATAAATTAATAAAATAAAATAAGATAAAATAAATCATACCGAGATTCGAACTCAGAGTCGTACCGTTCATACCTATATGCATGCTATTCACTAGTCTATTCACAAGTTCAATAGCTATACTAAATAACTTACAAAACCCAAGAGTGATGCAATCTAGGCCCCGGATATCTGAAGGCCCCGCACCGCTGGCAGAATTAAATGTGGCCTTGGAAAGACGATTTATTTATTGAAATCAAAATTTGTCTTGAAATTTTGTGTTATAGAATCCACAATTTTACAAATATGTATTGCAATATTTATTTTAAAATATGTAATTTATTTGAAATGTATCCAAATTTTGTCACTATTCTGAAAACTATAATAATAAAATATTACTTCGAACCTACCATCAAACTTTTATATCAAAAATTTACCGCAATTCTATATCAAAAGTAGTAAGATTACAGTGATTCTGTACCAAAAGTAGTAAGATTACAGCCATTCTGCATCCAAAGTACTAAGGTTACAACGGTTCTGTACTAAAGGAGTAAAGTCACAGCGGTTCTGTATCAAAAGTTGTAAGATTACAGTGGTTCTGTACCAAAATTAGTAAGATCACAGCAGTTCTATATCAAGACTAGTAAGGTCATAGCGGTTACATTTTAAAATTTCAGTAAATTTTCTGTTTGCTATAACACAGAAAATTACTATTAAGACAAACAGATGGCTTAAAATTTAAAAACCACCGATTATTATTAGGGGAAGGTAGCCCAAAGCGGATAAGCTAAGATTTAACGCCCAAAAAAGGGGCTTTTGACCTCGATAAGCAGATCTTTTTTATATTATCAGATAGAATAGTTATCGAACTTGAAAATGAAACTTCGCTTAAGAAATTTTTATACGATATTTTTATTTTTAATAAAGAAAATACAAAACCTCTACAAAAACCCGCTTTGCCCGTATAGGTATCCTAAAGCGGCTAATCCTCTTTGGGCAGAGCGGGTAAGTACATTATGTATTTAAATACTGTTATTATCTTTTAATATGAACTTTCTTAATCGTATTATAGACCTTAACAATAATAATAATTAAGTAAAATAATTGAAAAAAGACAAAAATAATAAATTTATAACAATTAACTGTTACTTAACTGTTACTTTCTTTACAACCTCCACATTGGAGTATATTACTTCAGGTGGTTCCACATCAAAATCACCACAAACAAGGCAGAAATATTTTTTTTAAGCTTTTTCCCTCATTCCATCGTAAAAAGAAGATTTTTTATTTTTTCCCCCTTTCCAACAGTTTTTTCCATTGAGATGCTTTTATTTTGTCTACTCGCTTTGCCCAAAATTACATGTCTATCTTTTTGTACATTAAAAGTCAAATGATGACAGCATAATACGGTAATACCAAAAAGACTACAAATAAAAAGGTTTATGACTAGTCACAGAATACTTATCGTCAAAATTTTTAACAAAATCAACAAAAAAAAATTTGATGACGCTTAACTAGCACATTAAACGACACAAGCGTTCAAGTGCAACTGATTAATATTGGTTGATATTCGGTTAATCTCGGTATACACACGACCTGACAAAAACATTCGATACAACGATATACAAGCGCTTACCCGTTTTAAGAGGGGTACTCGCTTTGGGCGACCTTCCCCTACTAGACATTTGAACTTCAAAACTACAAACAGCCTCAACACCACATTTTGAATTACCTAACATAATTTTCTTTTAGTGATAATCGATAACATACGTTAAGTGCACACAGTTTGCTAATTAATTATTAACAACCACTAACGGGTTACAAATATCAATTATCAGCTACATACAGAGGTACATAAGACGTTAAGCTTACCGATTTCATGACTTGCAAGTTTACCACACAAAATGACCTGAATGGCTGAATGGCTAAATGACTGAATGTGATCATTAAAGATCGTAACAACACAACGTCAACTAATATTATTAATAAGACATATCGACAATATCATTTAGCTAATGATACCATCGTTACCATACATATATTTCGAAATATGTTAACGTTAAACGTTATTATTCGAATACATTATAATATCAGTGACACAGAATGTACTTACTGCTCGTATAACATGTGTTTGCTGGAAATATGGTTGTTATAATATGTTACTTATATACTTATATTCGGATGTATACATACGATTTACACGTTAATTGATAACATTGGATTTCCATAAGGAAAATTTTATGGCGCAAGAGTGTTTTGGATAAATATTATTATACTAGCCGGATACCCGATAGGATTTCCTATCGGCAACGTTTTGTTATTAGGTACTCATTGCTCAGTGTACACAAAATGACGAACTTCCCAACAAACTTTCATTTCCTGTTTTAATTCCATAGGGAATGAATTTCCAGAAACATTTACACAACTGACTTTTATTTATAAATTGAAGCCTAAACACCATATCTTCTGTGCTAAATTTCGTCCATCTAAACCCAGCAGTTTAGGCTGTGCGTTGTCTGTCAGTCAATGTATAAAATATTATTTATTTGAATAGTCATAGTAACATATTTTTATATACCTATCTAACTTCAAAAATAACGAAATTCCATAAAAATTTTCATTCCCTATTTAACCCACTTAGGAGGCGAATTTTTAAAAATCCTTTCTTAGTGCTCACCTACGTTACATAGGGAACTCCTGTGCAAAATTTCATTCTTCTAAACCCAACGGTTTAGGCTGTGCGTTGTCTGTCAGTCAGTCAGTGTTAGAAATTTATTAATTATATTTTTTTGGTAATTTTTTTTTCTATAAAATAATTTTTTCCCACCAAATTATTTGCACTATTTTTCCAACACAATATTGTTTCGGTATTTTTATTATTTTAATATTTATTTTCAAGAAAGTAGAAAAATGAATTTTGAATTTACAGAAAATAACATATATTTATTATGTGAAAATGTGAATTGGTTGAAAATTGCGACATTCATTTCTTTATTTTTCTGTATTATCGTTGTTAAAACGATAGTAACAGTAGTTAGAATAATAAATTAGTATTATTAGTTTATTCAAAGCACTCTTGTGAAATAACTTTTTCTTTACGGAAATTCACTGTTATCAATTAACATGTAAACCGTATGTATACATTCAAACGGGATGCCCGGTCCCGGTATACAGTGCATTCATTTCAAGATTACACATTGAATAATATACTATTGAGAACTGACACGAGGATAGAGCCAAAAGAACATGGCTGACTTATTATGTGCGAATAAAAATTTATTACTGTTTAAATTGAATTATGTAATATTTAAGTGAAGTATTTAATTGGGATGGTTCAAATTCTGGTTTAAAAAGGTTGGGACTGTGAATCTGGAATTCTGGTGTAAAAAGGTTGTGAATCTGGCAGGAGCTACAGTGAAAAAAAATTTAAAGTTTAAAAATAGCGGCTATTTGAGAAAAAAGTTATTTTTGACGTTTTTTTCAGTTTTTTATACTCCCTATGCAATGAAACATGTATGGAAGGTACGTGCCAAATTCGAAGTCGTCGATTGGATAAATTGAACTCGAGATAGCATGTCGACCAGCTTGGAAAATGTAGTTCCGAGAAAAATGTATTTAAAGTTTTAAAATACAATACCTGATACCTGAACCTACCGTATTAAAATGGTTAAAATTTTCAAAAATTTTTAGAACACATTTTTAAAGGTCTATACTTTCAGAAAATGAAACAAACTATTTCATTTGAATCGAATTTTAAAAAACTCTAGACTAAAAGACTGCCTTAATAGTTTTGGCAGCAATAACCCCAATTAACCATGTAAATATAACTTTTTCTCATGTTAAACATGTCCATCATATCTTGAAATTCATCCTATGTACGTTATATTCATAGATATACAAGATACCAATTTCTTGTTTCATAACTACCGTGACCGCTGTCGCCATCAAATTACGTGAACAACGCTACCCCTAACAAACGATTATGATACATCATGCAACAAAACACATCATTTGTATCTACACAAACATGTGAATGTCTTTGTGCAATATGGTGATGCATGACTGCGCACCTTGAATATATATAGTATTTATACTGTCATAGCCGACCTATGTGACTAACAACAAACAATTAAAAATATATTTATTTATTTTAAGAAAGATATTCCTTTATTTTAAGAATTTTTACACTTAAATACGACACACTTCATATTTTGTTCTCTTTAAATTTCACGAGTTGATTAAAACAAACAATGATACTAAGTACGACGTGAACCCTATGACGAACAGTAACAGACTAAATCAGAAGTGGTGCAAATTGTACAACATTGCACCTTACGAACGACAGATTTTTATATGTACACTGCTTCTACGTATAGTGTTCTGTCGTTATATTATATTGTGTTTGTTACATTCATTTCTACGATCGATAAATTAATATCGATACGATCGGTAAATACAGTATATGTAACGACATTATTACCTACTATTACCACTGTAACTAAGCTCAATTTTACACATTCACCTACGTTAAACAGACATAATGGATGTTGTTGATATTTGGTGTCATGTACTTACTTAAGTGTACACATTACATCTTCCATCGTACCTATAACATCCACATACAGTGATTATCCTAATAATCAACACACTTATATGAGATATTAAGGGTCTATGTCACAGAATAGATAACAACCAGAAGAGTAACAGAATGAGAGGTCCGATATTGCCTGCTATGACCTTGATTGCCTGTGTTTTGTAAAAAGCAAGGGGTGGTTTCGTATTTTAGCATACTTTATTTTTATGCAAAAGTATAAAGTATGTTTGTGAAAAATAAAGTAAGATATTTTATTATAAAGTATGGTTGGCAATAGGGATTGTAAATTTACCGATTTTTTCATTTACCGGTAATTCGGTAAACTTTTTAGCAAAACCGGTTTACCGGTAATTTACCGGTATTTTCTAAAACACGGAAAATATAAGAATAAATATTAGCAAAAAATTAAATAAAAACCTAAAGTTATTTTATTAAGGTAATTATATATAGTATATACACTATACAAAATAAGAAAAATTATGTAACAAATATTCTATCTGTTTGATTTTACGACTTTGTAGGTGTCTACAGCTTCCTTCACAGAAATATACCTCCCGTTGTTATTGTTTGTTGAAAAAATAATTTTAAATTTTGTTAAATAATCATAAAATATTAATCTATTATATATACCTACCTGTAATAAAAATTTACTTACCGGTTCTTATAATGTAATCATTTAACGTAATGTTTAATTATTGTGGAAAAAGTACAGCTGATTTAAATAATATGTAAGTAAATACAAAAAGGACGCTTTATTGCTATACATGCATTTTAAAACTGACCATTGCATTATGCGATTTTATTGTATCATAGAATAGTTTATTATGGATACAAAGTAAGGGGTAATTTGATTGTGTACATTTACGTTCAATAAACTTGATCATTCTTCTATGAAATATAATAAACTTATAAAAAATTTCAAATATATTATTTTTAATTTATCGAATTACCGGTAAAAAATCAGCGATTTACCGGTAAAAATTTTAAGGCATTTTTAGTAATTTACCGGTAAACCGGTAAATCAGTTTTCCGGTATTAAAAACCCTAGTTGGCAACCCTAGATATATCGTCTGCCGACGTCTTCACCAAAAAGCCGGGCGGACGTCCACCGTCCGCCGAATGTTTACGCTTATATATTATTACTATCATGATATATATTTCGATATTAGCGGTTTTGTAGGTCTTTGCAAAATTGTGTGCAGCAGTTTTTTTTTTGGACATTAATTGTAGCCTTCGAGTCAAAAGGGTTAAGAAAAAATCGCGGATTTTTAAAATAAGAGGCACTTTAGTCAAAATCGCTCCAGGACGCAAAAATTGTAGTTATGCCTCTGAAAGGAATTGCGTTATTTTGATAGAAAAAATGAAGAGACAACCAAATTACCTTAATTTACTTCACATTGATTTGAATCACATAAATCACAATCAAGACTTTTAGTAAACAATGTTTTTTTTTTCCGAATAACTGCGTCTTTCGCTACGCATAGCTTGCCGCAGTGAATTAATTAATTAACTAATAATGAGGTTTTTCTTCCATCATTTTGATTTTTCTTAGAGAATTTCATTACCCAAATCTACTACAACATAACATTTTCTAACGGATAAATTTTGAACGATGAGTTTCGAATAAATTATAAATTGTTGCCTTAATTAATTAACTTATTTATAAATTTATGATATTTTAATTGGATACATGGCAAATAAAATTAATTATTTCGTAAAATATTAATTAAATCATATTTTTTACACACATCTTTGGGTACATATTATTTATTAATATTTCTCTCTTTTATTTACAGATTTGGAAAATGTCTACGTCAACGATATCATCATTGTTCCTTTTCATGGTAGTGTCGGCCCTCTTCGAGTCCACATACGGTTTCGGTTCATTTTGCCCGACCGGTTGCACCTGTAACGACGAGACGCTTGTAGTGCAATGTGAAAAGAGTAAATTGGACGTGATACCGATCACGCTAAATCCACAAATTCAACGTTTAGTGTTACGTAACAATAAAATACGCACTGTGGACGCGGCATTCCAATTTTATGGTGATTTGCAGTATGTGGATCTGTCGTGTAATCATTTAATGAGCATGCCAACAAAAATTTTTGATAATCAGAAAAAATTAAAAGAGTTACATTTAAATAAAAATCATATTTCGGTTATAACAAACGTGACATTTCACGGGCTAAAATCATTGACTGTTTTAAATTTGCGTGAAAATTATTTAGAAGTATTAACGGAACGATTATTTGCCATACTTCCAAAATTGGAAGAGTTAAATCTCGGACAGAACCGTATAACGACAATTGATCCACTCACTTTCGACGGTTTAACCTCCTTACGAGTCCTGTACTTGGACGATAATCAATTGAGTGCTGTGCCAACACCGGCGTTTAAACCGCTAGGCAGTTTAGCCGAATTACATATCGGTTTAAACGCGTTCTCAGAATTAAACAATGGTGCATTTGCCGACCTGACAAAATTAAGTGTACTGAGTTTATGTTCCGCCGGTTTGGTCAATATTAGTGATGGCGCTTTTAGTGGTCTCTCCGGTTTACGGACGCTAGATTTAACTGACAATCGTTTAAGTCAAGTGCCAACAAAACAACTAGCCGAACTGCAACGCCTTGAGGAATTAACAATTGGCCAAACTGATTTTCAAACGTTACGCGCCGACTCTTTTAAGGGTTTATCAAATTTACGTCATCTGGACATCACTGGCGCCGGACAATTGGAGAAAATTGAAAATGGTGCATTTCAGTCAAATTTGAACTTAGAATCGATCGTATTAGCCAGTAATAAAAAATTACATGAAATTGAGGATGGGGTGTTCACTGGTCTGCCAAAATTACGAAAATTAGTGCTGCGTGATAATAATTTAGCGACGTTGAACGAAGCGGCAGCTTCATGGTTTGACTTACGTCAGCTTGAATTAACCGATGTACCGCTACAATGCACGTGCGATTTGCTGTGGTTACGTAATGTGGTTGCGATAAAAAATATCACAAGTGCTCAGTGTGCCGGGCCACAGTCAGTTCGCGATCGCCAGTTACGTACACTGTTACCGGAAGAGATGGGTTGTGCATTTCACGATCCACGACAGCAAGCGATTCTCGGTGCGTTGTGTATAAGCGGTGTTGCGCTGCTAGCCGGGCTTTCGTTACTCCTGTACAGATATCGACGTAACGTTCGCGACGCGTTAAAAGACTATAAATGGAATAAACGTGCCATTAATCGTAAAGAACACGAATATCAGAAAACATTTTCCGACGACGAGTACATGATCCGGGCCGCTGCGGCAGCCGCGGCCGCCGCCCACCAAAATCACCCCCACTTAGGCCCCGTCAAACAGATACCGGTAACGGAACTGTAGCTAGAACTTCGTGCGGGTCCTGCAATATATTGTTTGGGTACTGCACCCCGGTCGTCACATCATCATAATGGGGGCCCACCGCCGCCGCCGCCTCCGCCACGCGGCGCATCGTCACTGTCGTCAAACGGTGTGATTGGCAACAGCGGCTCCAGTACAACACCCCATAGAAATCATCACGATTTAATCAACGGGGGTCCAGGTGGTACATTACCGGCTAGAGGGTTTACATATTTACGACCCCATCAACCCCATTAAAATATATACATATGAATATTAGCTAGGACCAGCGCACGCTAATAAATTGTTCTATACGTAATTTTTGAAAAGTAATATAAATAAAATGGAATGTAAAATCAAAAATTTTTTATCAAATAAGCAATAAGAAGTTTTCAATCCGAACCTGTCTGTGTATGTTGTCGAGTGTGAAGGAGTTCGAAGTGAAACATTTGGAGCAATACTGTAAAGTTTTTATGAAAAGTAAATAAATATATTAAAAAGACATTTAAAAAAATAATCAATAATGAAGCTTTCTATTAACTCTTTCAAGCAAATAATTTCTAACTGCCAACAGTTTATCCAATTACAACAAAATGCAATAATTAATCATCCAAAAATAACAGAAAATTACGTGTGTATTAAAATAATTTTGTTTAAAGACTGGTTAATAAAAAGCTTTGTTAAATTATATATATAAAGTACTAAAAAATTTAGGTAATTTTGTAAAAGTTGTAAAGTTAGTTATAACAAATTATGTTTCATGAAAGAATGATAAAAATTAAGAAAAGATATCGAATTTTTCAAACGTTTTTCAAAAGTGTTTTGACATTACATAATATTATAAATACCTAATAATGGCGTCGTAAGCTATGGTCTACAGATATATTCATTAATAAAAAAAAAAAAATAAAAAAGAAAAAAACATAAATGGTGCATTATTTTCGTTTTGTTAATTGTAAATACTATTTTATAATTATTTAAAAAATTATATAATTATTTATTTTTCGTTTTATGGCGACAATGCGGAAAAAAGTAATAAATTATTTAAAATGTATTGTATTTCGTTCCAACCGTAATCAATTTTTTCTTTTTAATCCTTTATTTTGTCGTTTAAAACAGTATATTAAAAAAAGGTTATAATTTTTTTTATAGCCAAAACTCCTAATTTTACTAGATCGTGATTTTTGGAAATATCATAGCCGCAAACAATTAGTTTCTTCAAAAAATTAATTATAAACAAAAATTGTATTTGATCTAGACTGATTTTTTTAAGAATAATAATGTATTATTGTAAATTAAAATTTAATAGAAAGTAATTAGGAATTAAAAAATACATTGTATACATTTGATTAATCAAATTTTTACAAAAGTATTCATAGGATATTAAAAAAGGAACAGTAATAAATTTATTAAAAAAGGTAATCTAAAATTATTTTTAAATCAACTGGCGCAGTCAGTAGGGTATGCAGGATATGAATAGAATTAGAAGTTTTAGATTGAAAATATGTTACCACCATATAATGTTCAATTTTTCTAAATTCTATATCATTTCTTAACGTTTTGACAGGAATTTTATATGTATATATCAAATTTTAATGTAAAATAAATTTAATTATTTATTTCGTTTACTTTAAATTAAACAATTTGTTTAATTTAAAAGTTGACAAATATTAAATTCAAGTTACTGTTTCTTTATTAATGTCCAACTAATTAATCAAAAATTTTTCAAAAATGCTTTTTCTTATTACAATACTTATTTTGATGTAGTTGCTTAGATATTTCTTAATTTTTAAAATGTTAATCTTTGGCAGAATAGATAAATTAAATACAAACCAAAATTTGCAAACCGTCCTTCTCTTTATTAAATTACTCAAAATTTTCATTAATTATAATAATTTAAAATATACAAAGAAAAAGTTATTTTTGAAAAATTTTTTATCTAGAAAAAAAATATATTTTTATATTAAAAATTACAATATCCACACTTAACTTTTTTGATTAGTGACTATAAAATATATTTCAGTTATCCATCGAAAAATATTTACAATAATCAAAGCATTTTAAAATTTTGTTAAAAGGGAAAATAATTAAATGAAGGCCATACGAAAATTATCATTTGTACATATAAAATATATAAATATTAATAATATACATAATTTAATTTTTTTTTTTAAAAAAAAAAAAGTACACTCAAAAACAAGGAAAATTTTTGAGATGAAAACTATAAGTAAAAGAACACCAAATTTTTATTTTAAAAATATAACTATACATACATATAAGTATACATTTCTTTTATTCATTTTTAAAAATTTATCCAAATTTTGATATTTTTTTTAAAGGTTAGTTAATTTTTCAAAAAGTAAATGCTTAAGTATCAGATACTAATTTTAAAGAAAAAAGAAAAAATAGTAAATGAATTTTGTAAAAGATCCAACATTAACACCCTAAATATGTGTATAAGACGGTTGCATTTGAGTTTGTCATAAACTACTGTAAATTAATTTAATCTTCAAACTGGTAAACGATTATTAAAAAAATTAAACGTGATAGTTAACAATGAAAGAGTCCAAAACTTAGGTTAAGTTCTTTCGGAATTTAGTCAAATTGTGTTTAAAAGAATAGTAAATATCACACCTTAATTCTTTTATTTATTAAAAATATATAAAAATAATTACGTTAGTTTTTTTTATCAGCATTCGATATATGTTTTTTAAATTAACAATTTACGTCAAATTGATAATTAATCGATATATAACTGAAGAATTACGAGCCACAGTAGGATTTAATGAGGTGAATAGAACGTGCCAGGGCTGACTAAAGTTTTAGGAAATTTACTTTCTTTTTTTTTGTTTAAATTTCATTAATTAATTAAAATTAATTAATTAAAATTAATTAATTAATATTATTTTACTGGTTATCTTGACAAATAATTTATTAAGAAAGTATATGAAAATCGATTACAAAGATCAAAAGTTCACTCCGTTTTACAATATTTAGAATTTCCAACAAAAGTTCCAACGTCTACGAAATTCTTATGTTATCATGATCTGTGTCGCAGCTTTTAAACCCACACTAGCGTGGCATTTTTTTCCAATTGAGGCGCTATAAAGTTAGTATTTGATACTCACCAGTTTGTAACAATAATATTACATTTTTTTAAATTAATTTTAATTTCAGCGGACATCAATTTGTTTGATGTTGATACTAGTCAATTGCGAAAGTGTTTACTATATACATATTATTGTTTTTGTGTAAATTTATTATAAAAAAAAACTTGAAAAAAAAATATTTAAACAAAACACATAGAATAAAATAAGTAGTTTTCTACATATACAGATAAAACCTGAATTTAAAGAAGTGTACAGTTACGTTAGAATAAAAAAAAAAACTGTTTTCGTTTGTATTTCTATAATTCATATTTTTATAAAAAAAAAATTATTTTGTAAAAATAAATTTTACTACGATGTATTACGTACACAATGTTAGTAAAACCGTTTTACAGAAACATTCCAAAAAAATATGTCACAAATTTTTATAATTTATTGTTGTAGTCAAATCAAAAACAATTTGAAAATTATTCATTTGTTTTCGAAATTTAATAATCAAAAAAACGGAAAAACGTTTCAAATTATTTATAATAATTTATATTCACGGCAGCTATTACTTTAATTATTATTTATTTTCATGTTTTTGATTATTTTAATCTCGTAATCATAAATTCATGAATACAACTTATCAGGAAAACAAGAACAAAAAGTAAATGAAAAACCGATTTAGGTATATGGTAAAAAAATTTTTTAAAAACTTGTATATATATATAAAAAGTAAATTGATTTTTGTACATAATATATCTAATAATTGTCCTAAATATAATTATAATATTTCAAAACATAATTTTGTTTTAATTTTCCATCCTTATTCATTTTATCAAGGATTAAAATTCAAAGTTTTACTATAGGTTCACGACGGAAAAATTTGTACAGTGGAACTTCTGTTAACCGGATAGCATTTTCACGCGAAAATTACCATTTAAGTGGAGTACTATAAATAACTGACTGATTTAAGATAAATTATCACGTGAAGTAGCTTTTCGGTTAACAAGGGTTCCACTGTAAATGCAGAATGACGAGGAGAAGAGAAAAAATGATGGTAAATATTGGCATTTCAAAAGATAATTCGAATTTACTTTACTATTTTTGATTTTGTTTAAAATTTCCCAAATTAACGTCAAATTTTC
Organism: Brachynemurus nebulosus; assembly: GCA_035578155.1. Classification (NCBI taxonomy): domain Eukaryota; kingdom Metazoa; phylum Arthropoda; class Insecta; order Neuroptera; family Myrmeleontidae; genus Brachynemurus; species Brachynemurus nebulosus. The sequence goes on from JAPWDM010000005.1 coordinate 13,115,639, forward strand.
ACTTTGGAAAAATTCTAATTTAACAGTATCTTAGCATATACCGCATATCGCGCGTTTTCTGTCTCAACCTCGTATCTGAAAAATCCCAATTTTTGGACACACAAACAAAACGTATTTAAATCTGTATCTTCATCACTATGAACTTAAGATTTATGCTAATTACACCCATTGATGTCGGCTACCTATATATATATATATATATATATATATATATATATATATATATATATATATATATATATATATATATATATATATATATATATATATATATATATATATATATATATATATATATAAATATATATAGATAAGTATATGTATAAATACAGTATTTAATATGATTTTTGTGTGTCCTAAGACATGTAGTTTTTGGGGCTATTCGTACCGCACGAAGTCAAAGTGTCTTGCTCTTACTTTTAAGAACATTATACTTGTTTTGAAGAACTTTTGTCTTACTTTGGAGATATTTGTATGTTCCTGTCTCACTTTCCGTGTTCTTGAGAGAAGGGTGAAGGATATGTACGATGTATACCGAACGCTATTACAGACTATAAACTATGTATGCTACAATCATCGTATCATAGAGATGTAAACGATATGATTTTACTCACAGAGTACTAATTTAAATACAAGAGTAATATTGTACTAGATTTTAGATAAAATTTCTTGTTAATACAATAATACGTGAAAGTTTTTAAAAAATGTGTTGTTAATTATTTAGAATTTAGCTAATTCACTTGAATGAATTTTTTTAATGAAAATAAGTTGCGTTTTTAATGACAATAGGAATATTCTTATTGGAACGAGAAAAAATTAAAAAATAAAATAACAGAAAATTCTCATATAATTTTTATTTGTATAAATTGAATTATATAATTCATTTTATTTATTTATACTATTATTATTATTATTATTATTATTATTATTATTATTATTATTATTATTATTATTAATTTTTTTTATTATAATAAGAATTGTACAGAATTTTGATAAGAATTGAATGTAAAATGTTGAACTGGCAAAAATTTTAATAGGTATAAAGAAATTAGCATTATGAATAATACAATTTTGTTCGTCATTGGCCTGGCCTTTATATAAGGTTAAAACTATTCATTAAGAATTTTTTAGTACATCAAACATGTATACGAAGTATCCCATGATTTAAATACCTAATTAAAGCCGGTTACACACGGTCTGATCTCATCGGCCAATAAAATAGACATTATTGACGACGTAAAGATTCTCTCTCGTGTCTCTGGTGGTAAAATTAGGACTAGTATCAAGTTAAAATATACGCATAAATGTTTAATTGGGGATATAAAATCTAGTAATCCGCCCATAATTTGTATAATAGGTATTCTAATGACAATTACACGTATACAAAAATTTTTACTTGATACAGATTCTAACTTAAAAAAAAAAAAAAAAAAAAAAAACCTGAGATGCTTATCGTAATCTTTACGTCGCCAAGAATCAGCTACCCACGCGATGATAATATGATAATTTAGTATTTCAATAGTCATGGACGCTGTTCAGCGTTAACTTAAACCTAAGTAACTGTGACACAACCTTGAAACTCGTTAACAATTCCACATAATTCCATATAACGTATACTAGTTGTCAAAATAGTGTACCAGCTGGTCGTTTCGTCATTATAGGTTATGATCTTGATCGTGTTAATTTAAAATTGTACCAAAATAGTCGTTTATACAATCACCAATCTTAATTTTAAATTCTAAAACACGATCAAGATCATAACCTATAATGACGAAACGACCAGCTGGTACACTATTTTGACAACTAGTCCTAATTTTACCACCAGAGACACGAGAGAGAATCTTTACGTCGTCAATAATGTCTATTTTATTGGCCGATGAGATCAGACCGTGTGTAACCGGCTTTAATTAGGCATTTAAATCATGGGATACTTCGTATACATGTTTGATGTACTAAAAAATTCTTAATGAATAGTTTTAACCTTATATAAAGGCCAGGCCAATGACGAACAAAATTGTATTATTCATAATGCTAATTTCTTTATACCTATTAAAATTTTTGCCAGTTCAACATTTTACATTCAATTCTTATCAAAATTCTGTACAATTCTTATTATAATAAAAAAAATTAATAATAATAATAATAATAATAATAATAATAATAATAATAATAATAATAATAATAATAGTATAAATAAATAAAATGAATTATATAATTCAATTTATACAAATAAAAATTATATGAGAATTTTCTGTTATTTTATTTTTTAATTTTTTCTCGTTCCAATAAGAATATTCCTATTGTCATTAAAAACGCAACTTATTTTCATTAAAAAAATTCATTCAAGTGAATTAGCTAAATTGTAAATAATTAACAACACATTTTTTAAAAACTTTCACGTATTATTGTATTAACAAGAAATTTTATCTAAAATCTAGTACAATATTACTCTTGTATTTAAATTAGTACTCTGTGAGTAAAATCATATCGTGTACATCTCTATGATACGATGATTGTAGCATACATAGTTTATAGTCAGTAATAGCGTTCGGTATACATCGTACATATCCTTCACTCTTCTCTCAAGAACACGGAAAGTGAGACAGGAACATACAAATATCTCCAAAGTAAGACAAAAGTTCTTCAAAACAAGTATAATGTTCTTAAAAGTAAGAGCAAGACACTTTGACTTCGTGCGGTACGAATAGCCCCTTTGATATACGAGGTTGAGACAGAAAACGCGCGATATAACTTTACAGTAATTAAGAAATTGATATTTTACATTCATAGTAAATTCGCCGACAATTTCCCTCCAAAAATTGCTGCTATTCGAAATGCATAGCCCGTTTTGTACCGTTTATTACCAAATTTACACTGATGACATCAGCAAGCAACATTTAACACGTTCAGTGCTGATTGTTGAAAGTGAAGCGGACGTCAGTACCACACTTTGAGTGCTGTCGCAAGTATGGGCCCTACACGGGCCCGTGTATAGTCGCACTGAACAATAATAAGTGAGCCTATCAGCCTTTTAACCGAATTGATACTGAAACTAAGCTCGGCAACATTATTGCCATCTAGTGTCAGATAAAAACAATATATAGACACACACACATTTATTTTTTGTCACATCAAGGAGCCACTATCGACGTCAGTGCTGCCACCTATGGTACAAGTTCGCTCCATATATGTAGTATACATATATAGCCAAATAGATATGAAAAAAACGTCCCAACATCACGGTGCAGATTTGGAAGTATTTTGTTCGTTTTGCGCAAACGCGACTTTTTTGGTGGTAATATGAACCAATCTGAACAGTAAACACGGTAAACACTAATTGATGCATCTGCGCAAAACAAGTGAAGTGCCTCTAGCCGATGTCTATCCGTCTCACTTCGTCGGAACCACTGCCTCTTATAGGGATTGGCCATATAGTTATAATAAATATATGGTTCGCTCCCGATACTCTCATGCCTCTCATGTATTGTAACCTTTTACCGCTTCTATTGACACAACTTAGGAACTTCCAAAAATCAAAAATCCAATATAAAATTATATAAAATTCTTTATTAACAAAATTATTAATAATGATATTTTCAAAATTAATTTACATACATTATTCAAAAAACAATTAATAAAAAGAATAATTAAAACTGTAAACATATTGAGAAGTTTATTTTTACAATGAAATATTTTACTAAATTTTTTTTAAATAAAAAATAATAAGTCTAAATCCTCATTAATTTGATTTAAAAATGCATTAAGTATTTTATAAGAAAATATTAATCAGGTATGTATGTTTATTAACCACATTTTTAAATCAGATCAAATCAACAATCTTAAAAAAAAATAATCAACTTTAATGTCATTTAATTAAGTAATGCACTATTTGGACGGAATACAGTCATTTAAAAAATTCAAACATGAATGGAATGTTCTATTCCATATATATCCAAAATCTGGATTACGTACAGTCTGGTTGTAAACCGGTCAACTATAAGGCCGCTATTACACTGTCATAGATATATGTCAAAGTTTTATTTAATCAAAGAAATATTATAGTGTAATAAGTCAACTTTTATAATATAAATTTCTGTAACCATAGTTAAAGATACTTCTTAATATTTGATCATAGATTTGATCAAAGATCTTTGACATATATCTATGACAATGTAATAGCGGCCTAAGCTCCCTCACTGCTTTTTTTATTTTCAACTTCAAAAAAAATTTGAGATTCACTGTTTTTTTTTTATCAGTTTAACACAAACTAAAAATAAGGGCGGGGCTGGTGGTTTTGTTAATCAGCGCCGACTGGTGGCACCCAAAGGAACAAATGGTGACATTCATTCATGTTAAATTATAAATTTCATTGTAAAGTTTACATAAAAATTCATATTTGACATATGAAATATCACTTTCTGTTATCTTAAATGCTACCTGCATGGATTCGATTACCAACTTTTGCTTCAAAAAGTGAGGTTTTACTATATTTAAAAATAATTTTTTAAAAGAAATAATAAAATCAATTATGATATGTACAAAAATTGACAACCAGCTTTTGATAACGAAATTAAAACCTACAGAACTATTACTACAAAATAATGCCTATATAATAATTTATTCGAAAATGGCGACGATAATTATTTGTGAGTGGAGATGAGTCTACTTTTATTGTGCAACATAAATATATACTTGAGAGCTTCCCAATCGGTGTATCACAAAAAAGTTGGGAAGCACTCATATATTTTAACAAAAATGATTATTCTATGACACGATTCACTGAATAATTACTGTAACAAATTTTTACAAAAATACAATAAAAAGTAAATTGATTAAAATTATTGGGAATATTAATGAACCCATTGTACTAACTCCCCTTCCATAATACGCATCAAAATGGAACACTTTGACGTAACTTTCCGGTTTTATCCATGGATCGGAACCATCGTCAAAATGCATTGGACACTGATCACCTAAATCAAATTAATATTACAATTTTTTATTCTGAAAATTTTCCAAAATGTCAAAACTTACGTTCTCGTTCATATTCTTGCATTTCGATAGCAACAGATGCTCCTTCGGTATAATTCCACGAAGTGACATCTTGATTTAAATCACAAAACGGTCCAATTGCTGAAAATTAATGAGGAATAACTTATAAAACACTACAAAAAAAAGTGACATGCTTAAGAAAGTTCAGATGAAGTGAAAACTTCTACTTGAAGGTATTAAAAGAACAAAAATGGTTAGACAGCATTTTTATTTATTTATTTACTAATATTTATCCGGGGCTTCGCCCGCGTGGTGTTTGAAATTCTGGCATCAAATTAATACATATAAAGTATACTTGCATTGAGAGATGCACTTGGAAATTTTCTCACAGAAATAAAACGTTTTCCACCGATAAAGAATAGCCTATAACATTCTCTGTTCTCAACTAGTTAAGCGGTTGAGGCATGAATGAGACAAACAAACAAACGAACTCACTTTCGTATTTATTAGTTAGAATTTTTTTTTTTTAAATACGAAAAGCGCCTCTCAGTACAAAAGAATAGTTAAAAATAATATTTGGTGTATCCATCCCTTAAGACATGAGAAAGATGCCCCTGTATCTAAATTAATCAAGAAAAAAATAAGGTTTTGCACATTATTACTTGAAAAAAAAAAGTAATAATAAAACTACTAAAACCAATATTGATAAATGCAGTAAATAACTATTCAGTGACCAGTCATAAAGAAATTTTTCATATAAAATTTAAAACACTATTGGGATCCATCTAATGAGAGAAACTTAAAAAACATGGCGGAAATAAGGAAAAATATTTCATAGTTTCTATAGTTTTCGTGCAATTTCAAAATTTTTAAAATATTATGATAAATATTCGTAAGATATGTGATTGGGACGACACGAATCCTCGAAAAAGGAATTTTGTTGAAGGTGAACCTGTTTTTCAAAACGGTCACATCATAAAAATTATTTAGTAAATTGAACAGTTTATTTAAGGTTGTTAGTTTTTGTGTTACATTAGAAAATAATTTTCACTTTTATCTAGAATTAATTTTTTGAATTTTTAAGGCTTTCATCCAAGTTTTCAGCTGGTTTTCTCCCTCTAATTTTCCCAAGAAATTTTTAATTTACACAAAACGATTTGTTTTAATCGAAAAATAATGAAAATGTAATTCAAGATATTTATTATAGGCGCTGTTACAACTTTAACTGCATAAATTAACTCGATTTAGCACAAGGAGACAATTTTAATTTCATAATTAATAAACTTTTTATTCAGTTATTTCGTTTTCTGTAATTATTCTGTCATTTTAGTACTCGATTTTACCATCAGATGTTATATTATGTCCATTTGACACACTGAGGTAGAGAGAATGCTGTGTATTACAAATACATAAAAAAATTGAAGCAAAAAAAATTAACTATTGTAATTACTTTAATGGCGGTCAAACCATTAATTTAATGGTTTATCTAATATTTATAAACAAGTCTTCGTGGTTACAGTTGGATTTAGTAAAATGTAGTCATACTTCATAATTTAATGACTGTGGTATCTCTGGGAAACATATGTTAATATGTTCGATTCAATACTCAGTGATTTGACATAGAGTCCCTATAATAAATAGAGTCGTGACATGTGTGTTGAACGCCGATTGGCTCCAGCATTTTCTGTGCAAAGTTTGCTTAAAATACATTGAAAATAAATTAAATATTAACAAAAATCACTTAGTTTAACCTAGAAAGAATAATTAAATTAAAACCTTTTAATAGGGTACTTGACTGCAATTGAGAAATGATTCTAAAAGCTTTGTTCTTACGTATAAATTAGTTCATTTTTGTTAAATTTTTAAAAATCTTAAAAAAAAAACCATTGTTTAATTTTAAATGAACAAATTAGCGGGAAAAAACGACTTGGCGTAGTGACGTATGCAAAGACGTCACGATTTAACTCAAACAGATATCGCTTTCATTCATGCCAACACTTGTCAACATGGTTTCAAATTTGTACACTATATTCAGCAGTCATCATGCTCAGTTTTAGTGGTATTTACAACTTTCTACTTTGTTATCTTCTTCATTTATTATCACTGTAAGATTTTCATGAACCCCTACAAGTATTAAATGCAGTTAAAAACAGTTTGACGTAACTTTAAAATTGTAGCAAAAAATAAAAGCATTTTTAACATAATATTTAAAACAAGTTGATAAGGATATTTTACATATTAAGTGACGATGTATTCCTTCCATCAATCTTTTTTGAGTGCAAAATTAATTGCAAACCAAAAAGTTTAAAATAAATTACAAAGAAAAACAACTTCTCTTGGTCAATTAGAATTGTAAAAATGTTACAATGAAAATGCAATTTGTCATAGACAAACCGTAACTACACTAATAAGATCTGCTATTAAAAAATGACGTCATTTTCAAATATCACTGCGTTTTTAATCATTTAAATGAAGGCTAAAAATTTATAATTTTCAAAATCGAATTTTTAAATAACTAAAGAATATTTTTATTTGTCACTACTAAAATTGAATATATTTAAGGATAATACATAAAATTATTCAACATTTAAAACAAATTTTGAATACAGTCAAGTATCGTATTGTTATTATTAACAATAATTATGTACTCAAAAATATTTACTCAAACTTGTGATAATTAATTTTGAAGACATGTCACGACTCTATTTATTATAGGAAATCTAATTTAACAGATGCCAATATAAAACTAAACACTATTCTCATGATATTTCTAACTAAAAATGCTGCCAACAGCTTCGTGTTGCTGTTACGAAAAATGGTGCATCGTTCCCGAAATCACCCTAGAAGTTTTCACTCCAAAAAATTAATTTTTACTCCAAGTATACCTAAAGACATTAAGACCCGATTCAGATCAGCTCTTTGATAAACCCAACAACGATACTTGGAAAATGCATCCAATTCGTCGTACGTTATCAGATACGATTTCAAATTTTCTTTCCAATACCCAATACATTTCATTTTATAATCCGGATCGCTGTATATATCGACCGGTCGTCCTAAATGATCCACCGATAGACAATACGTTTCATCGATATGTATCTCCTTTTGATCGGCATCGCACACAGAAAAATCCGATATATTCTCCTTACAGTAAAGTGTCGGTCGAGGACTTAACGTAACACCGCCAAGAATACGTGTTTCAAACGGTACGTCGCCACGTTGCGTGAAATTAAATTTACCGGCCACTGGACAACGAACTGCTGACGGATTTTTCGCCAAGAACAAATCGTACTTCCATCTCTCCTTGTTTGGAAATTGTACCCACGAACATACCGTGTGAAAATCGTCCTTAATCACGGCTATTCCTTTACGATATCGAATAATATTATGATGCTGTGGTACAAAATCAAAACACACAAAATCTTTTTGACAACCGTCCACAGTTAATCTTGCCATCATGTATCTTGAATCTCGTTGTTCGCGACAAATGTAAATTGTGCGACGATATCGCCCCTCGTCGGGATACCACGTTTCAATTATATGCGTTTCATTGATCACCACGTCCGCATCGATATTAGCCGTGTTAATCCAACTTCCCGAGAAATTTCTCGGTAATCTACATCCCGGTTCAACAATCTCCGATTTCACCGGTGTGATACGCATTCTCTCCGGACTCTTTTCAACAGTTTTCAGTGTATTACACTCGGCCGTGATGGAAACACCAATGTATAGATCATCGTCACGATTTTTCAGGAAACATCGATATTTTTCGTCTTTCCGAGATTCTTTCGTATTTGCAACGGCGAAATAATGATTTTTGTCAACGAACCAATCGCCTAGACAACTGTATTCAACGGTTCCGTCGAATGTTCCGGTCATGCCGGGACATTTTTTATAGGTGATATTGAATTTTTGATTGGTTATTAAAAATTGCGTACCAGCCGTTTGACATGAACGAATTTGCGCATCTGGATGTCGACATTCGCCAGTGAAACGAAAACGATTCTAAAAACATAAAAATTGAATTATAAACTTAAAGGTAGTTTTTTCTGGGTGAAACTTTTTTTATCTATATAATATATTGCTGGAAAAATAAATTTTTGTTCGTCTAACGAAAATTTGTTGCCTAACAATTTAACGAGAAGAACTGTCAACTAACAAAAACACTCCAGCTTCACTGTTGTGTTCTTGGTTAACAGTTCTTCGAATTAAATTGCTTTTAAGCAACAAATTTGAGTTCAAATTGATCCAGAAAAAATATAAAACTCGAGTAAGACAATTTAACGAATAAAATTTAGTATAATTGAGTCGCTGAGTTTCAAAACTATCTAACTGACGATTTTTTCAAAATTGAGTTAGATACGGTTTATTATTCAGGAGGATAAACTGCACCAAAAAATACCAACTAGACGGTGCAAGGTCAGCTTTTTCCCCTTTAATGACAAAAATACGAAACTGTTTCAGAAGTAACTAATTGCAATGTTTTCCAACTGAAAAAATATGGCGTTGCAAGCAACACAAACCAGTTGCAAAACTATCTAATTACTTATGTATAAATGGCGTCATTGGAAAAACCAGGAACAAAAATAGCTAGTTAGGTAGTCAATATGTAGCACTGCAAGGTTTGCAGAAGATCAAATAATTGTATGTAATAATTTTATTACTCTCTCTAAGAAAATATTTACTATTGGAATAACTAGAAAAAAATACAAAGAAATTTGTAGAATTGTCAAATATAACAGGCTGCGAATGTGTGCAGAATAAAATTGTGTGAAACATCGTGGTTTTGATTTGAATTTTACTGTTAAATTATAGTAAAGAGACTTGTTTTATAGGAGAATATTCTACTAAATTATAAGAAAATATCTTAGTCTTCATAAGTTATAATAAAAACAACGTTGTACGATATAAATAGATAGATTTGTACGAATGTTGTTTTATTTAAAACTTATTGAAAGAATAATAAACTGTTGCAAAAGTGTCTAATTGTTAGTGTTACTGCTGCAAAAGTGTCTAATTGTTAGTGCTACTGCTGCAAAAGTAGCTAATTACAAAGTCAACCGTTTCAAAACTATCTAATTAAAGCAAACTGCTGCAAAAGTAGTTAATTGTAATTTTTAATCGTTATTTACTAATTATTGATGAGTGGTATCGTTGTTATTATTTCTTTATAAGAACTGTATGATTTTTCCTAAAAAATTAATGGTAAAAACCACATCAAAATTATGATTATAAGTGAGAAAACAGTTTTTTGTGTTTCCTGAACATTTTTAGTTGTGTCAATTAGATGGTTTTGAAACTCATCGACTCAATAAATTTATATCACTTAATACAGCCGACTCTCGTTAATTCAAAACTCGAGGGACTCTTAGAATATTACGAATTGTCGAGTGTTTGAAATATCAAATGGTTCGACAATACGAAAAACAAAGGCTGGTGTACTACGATGATATGTACAAGTTTGAACTTGTCTCAAAATGTACTTACAATTTTTCTGTCTCTTTCTCTCTGCAACTTTGAATTGTCGAGTGTTTGACGCCGATGAATTCGAATTAACGCGTCGTTTTGTTACGTAGCAATGATTTTTTTCGTTCGAATTACCAAGTGCATAAAAATGTACTGATTTAGTTCGAAATATAAAGAGATTTTGTAGGGAACTCATGATAACTTTGAATGATAGAGAGGTTCGAATTATCGCAGGTTTTAATTAACGAGAGTCGACTGTATTTTGTTACTATTGTTTTAAAATCAATTAAATTTATCAATAAAAACTTTTGCTTAATTTTTATCGTATTTACCTACCATGAAATTACCAATTAAATGTTTATATCATTTTTCTTCGCTGTAAAAATTGGCCCAAACTTTTTTCCACGGTAAAAGTTATACATATAATTATATTTGTATGGAACGTAATACACTTAGATTGTGTATTAAGAGCTACAAGCACAAGAGCTATCAAATTTCTAACTATTGGGATCTGTCGAATGGCGGTATGATATCTAGTATTGAAAAATCAGACTATTTTTAAAGTTCATTTGCTGAAATGTCATTTATGAGCTGAATTTTGAAGATCTGAAAATACATACAATGGGGAATTTGACTAATTTTGGGAAACTATTTTAAAATACGCATATTTATGTATTATACATGTATATAATTTTAATTTTTAAAAATAATGCCGAAAATCGTTAGAAAAAATTAATTTAATATGTATTTGTTCTCAAAATTTGCGCGAAAACGTTCATTAGCTTCAATTACATCACATTCTCTAGATAGCAAGAGGTGTCATGTAACTAAGAAAAAAAACTGTTAATTTTTCTTATAACTAGGAAAAAAAATTGTTGATTTTTAAAAAAATTAATTAAATTCAAATTAGTTTCCATAGTTATGTTTGCTAATCGGAATTTACGTAGCGACCCTAGTGGCGACAGTGTTGAAATATAAGAGAAAGTAACGTCAGAGCCCATTTCTGCTGACGTAATTTATAGCTGAAAAATATTAATTTTTTTAAAATTAAATAAAGATAGTTAGGATGAATTAACATAATAAATTGCTGTCTTTTATTATCAATTTTTATTAAAACTTGATTTTATTGTTTTTCTTTGATACTGTCAAATACCCCATTTCAGTTAAATTTAACCATGCTTCATCACTTTGAATTTAAATAATTTCCGTTTTCTTGGCTTTATCTCTTTCATTATTGCATTTACGTAAATTCTAAATTTGCAGTTTGTTTTTAGAAAAGAATAGAAGATTGATTTGTTTCGAATATAAAAAGTATTTAATTTTTTAACGATAACTCATGATCAATTGTATCTGAAATGAGGTATAATATTTAATTTATTTCTAATGTATTTTACGAAAACTGTGAACAGAAAATGCCGGAACCAATCAGCATTCAGGACACATGTCACAACTCTATTTATTATATAGGGACTCTATTTTTAAGTGTCAATATCTGCCATCTGATGGCGAATGAAGAAAACTACTGCCAGTAGGTTCAATATTAAACCGCATCTTCATTTGTTTTCCTAATACTCTAAATTGTAATATTCATTAACTCATTCACCCATTTTTTCACATTTTTTCAAATGTAAAATTTTCTCCCCTTCAACAAAATCCCTTTGCTTCGGACTTATGTCAACCCAAATACAAACAGTTCTAATATTTATCATTTTTTCTTAATATAACACTAATTACTATATGCAAAACGAATGTTAATGCACTTTTTCGTCGACCATTTTTCTTAACCTCCGCCTATTTAACAAATCCCAATAGCAATCGGTTACTCCCCATTAGTAGCCACAATTTACTAATTAGATCAATAATTTGATCATAGTAAAAAATGACAACTCAATATTCTAGCACAATATCTACCTTTTCATTAACATTCTAAAACTTTTTTTCAAAAATCTACTTATTTCTATTAACTATACCTGATAAGCAAAATTCCAAACTCCTTCCAAAGATGATCTACAATTTACTGGAACGTAATTTTCAGAGAATAATGTAACTAACTGCTCTGGTAAACTCTGACAAATTCGTTCGATAGTCGGTTCCATATCAAGAGGCAAATTAATACACTCAGCTGCAGGAAAAAAAAATCAAAAAAGTTAAGTCAACATGATATACCAATTTTAAATATTTTATCGAGGTAAAATGACCTACTTTCTAATTTTTCGATAACGTTCACCGTCCTCACTAAAAATTTCACACATGTGTAACACTGATCGACAGCATGTTTAAAAACCATTGTATAATTGACATGGTAATCCTCTTTGATAAGTACACAAGTTCCTCTGCCCGTCATGTGATCTGCATTTAATTCCGTCAAAGTATTTCGTCCATTTTCCCATGAAAACCATGATCCCCGAATAATTAAAGGGACACTGCAGTTCCCTTCAGCTGCCGAGGAGGAATGTACTAAAAAGATGAAAAATTCAGTGTAAAAAGTGAAATATATTATTATTATATTATTTCTATTACCGTAAAATACACTTAACACTAAAATAGATAAAAAATAGTTTAAAAATTTTATTGAACACATTTTTTATATTTAAAAATATTTATAAAAACATTGTGAAAATGCCAACACCCGATACCACCACTCCTTAAAATAAGTCAAAATATGAATGATATGAGTCACACAACGATCACATAATTAAATAAAATTTTTAATCATATCTTTAATGAATTAGTGTATTTTATTTCAATTATAATTAAATATATGTAATGTAAATTTTAAAGGCACAAAATTTTAATTTTATTGTTTACGTTTATAAAAAAAATTAGGGAATTTAAAATTCTATAAAAATAAATGCCTTTATTGCCCTGATGTATAGACCCGTCCACACTGGTCACACGGCTCAAGCTTTACCACCGACTTACTTGCGCAAACCAGGTTTGTACAAGTAAACATGTACGTATGGACGGGAAAATACGTACATGTTTACTTGCACAAACCTGGTTTGGGCAAGTAAGTCGGTCGCATAGAACACTAGAAGCCAACTAACATAAAAAAAGTGAAATTCGCTTGGAGTCATTTGTAAGCCAGTCACAGCTTAAGGCATTAGTCCGTCAGTAGTCGTCGTCGAGTCAACACACCATTATATTAACAATATACCCATTGTTAGTTGAGCACGTTGAACAGCTCTCTCTGGTAATACGTGTGATGTGATTGTATGCGTGTATACACATACTACTACAAAAAACCAAACTAATACACTGCAAACAGTGTGTATGTACACAAACAGACTACGTCACAAACTCATTACAAGTGGAACAGAGGCAAAGCCAATCTAGTTTGTCCCCTTGGTCGGTCGTAAAGCTTGAGCGTGTGGACGGACCCTAATATTTTGAAAAGTGAAGATAGCAACGATAACAGGTGGTAAAATAAGCGTCATGGACATAGTACATAGACCATATACAAGGAAAGCTAACTCAAACGGAAGAATTGACAAAATTGGTCAGGAAAATGGCAGTTATTAGGTTTTACGTTTTTTACCACTCGTGGCGTTAATATTCCTCATCAACTGATGTGAGGATAGCGAATATAGTAAGAAAAATAGTGGAAAAATAAAATAGAATGTAAATAGACTTGAAATATCGAGTTAGCGTAATATGGATATTCTTAACCCCAATTTTTGACAATTTAGAAATGATATCAAAAATCTTATAAAATTGTTTTTTAAATAAATACGAAGAATTTATTCAGCTTAATTTTGAATCAATAATATCAAAATGGGTAGGGTGTGTGGTGTTAAAAATTGTCCTAGTGGCAGTATAATTGATATAAAGTGACTCAAGGAATTAAATTTGAAAAATCCTGCATTTTTCAAGTACCCAGTTCAAGTTCCCTTGGTTTGCGCAAGTAAGTCGGTGGTAAAGCTTGAGCGTGTGGACGGACTCTAATATTCAAACTACCGCTTTGACACATAAGGAACACTAATGCCCTCTTATTTTTAAACACTTTTTTTGAATGCATTGAGTTTGACACCTTCTTTAGTTACCATGTACAGAAATGTCAGACCTCCAATATTTCTATTCCATGGTATGATTATTTTCTAATTTCATAAGTAATCATAGTGATATTGAAAATTTGAAAGTAACTGATCCTATGTAGTTTTCATATCGCTGCTGTCAATTTTTATTTTTAAGTTACCCATGTTTTATAAGAAAAAGCGGTAAACGTAAATATAAAACTAAAGTCTTTAAAAAAAATTGTATTTTAATAAAAATTTCCTTAATTTATATTTTTAATCTAATTTATAAAGAATAACAATTATTTGGAATTTTGATTTTCTTTTTTTAGAAGTGGGTTTTTTTACCTTTTAAGTATAAAAGATAACTTTAGATTTCGTTATCTTAAAAATAATGCTAACTATTAGATAAAACAGCCCGATTATTTTAAAAATATGCCAGCAATTGGATAAATAGCATTAAGTACATGCTGTTATTTTCTTGTTAGTCTAACTCTAGTCAACATTATTTTGTAAACTTTATATACCATTTTAATACATTAATCATGGTAAGTGGAAATAATCTTTTGATATTGAACATAAAATTTCTCAATCTAATTTTTTCATTTTAGAAATTAATATTTGTCGTACTTATTTTCTGTATATCAAACGTTTATTTACAACGATCCGGTTGGGTCAATTTGGACGACTCAACGCGACATGTCCGTGGCTCGTTATCGTCATTCAATCAGAAAGTAGCACAAGAAGAAAATGAAAGTAACGATAACACTTATAATAATAACAAAAAATATACTCGTTCACCGGAGGAATTGAAGCCCATACTCGAAAACAGGGGCTACAGCAAGGAAGATGTTAATCTAATTATATCGTACTATAGACGTTTAGTTAATATTATTACAAATTCAATTCAATTGAACAAGCAGGACGATGTATCGACGTTTGAAGAAAATTTGTTAAGATTGATAACAACAGTATCGCCAGAACAATTGGCAATTTTGGAAAATTTCGGTAAAATCATACTTTGATTTTTAAGTATAAGCAAACACGGTGAACTCCGGTTAATTTAAATATTTTTTGGATAATGTGAATAATTTTTGGCGCTTATATAAACATAGAAAACCGCTTGTGTAAAATAAGATTAATAAGTTTAGGTTTATTGAGTAACAAGATAAATTTAATTAGCAAAAAATTTGATTTTAGCAGGTTCAGTGTAGTGATGTCGGATAATTAATTAATCAATTAGTCGGTTTAGTCGATTCATTTTGTTTACATTTAGTCATATTTTAGTCGACTATTTTACCTTCGATTAAATGATTAATTTTTTTTAAATGACTGAAAAAACGACTAATTTAACAATTTTTCTATATGATTTTTCACTTTTATGTGATTTATATATTGTGATATTTCATATCTTTCTTTTCCTTAAAAGAAAAATATTAAAAATCCGTAATTAAATTCAAAAGAAAACCTCGTTTTTGAAAAAGTTACGTAGGTTACCTTACCATGAATTCGACTAAGAATTTAGTCGATTAGTCGACTACTCTGTGCTCGATATTTTCGACTAATGACTAATTTTATTTGAAAAACAATTTTAGTCGATTAATCGATTAACTGCTTTTCGGTCTGACATCACTAGTTCAGTGATACTTTTTTAATCTGCGACGTCGTTCGCGCGGGTTGTCAGTACAGAATCAACTTTTTTATTGAAGGATGCTTCATAGCATTCGTAATACTCCTGTATTACGAATTTAATTATTGACTTTTAAAATTTTTCTTTTAAGAAAAGAAAAATATGAAATATGACATTAGTTAGTCACATAAAAGTGAAAAATCATACAAATTGAGAAATATTTAGTTTTTATTTTTTTAGGTCCAATAAATAATATAGAAAAATTGTTCTTACAATTAGTCATTTAAAAAAATTTAATCATTTTAGTCATTTAATCGAGAATAAAATAGTCGACTAAAAAATGACTAAAATGTAAACAAAATTAGTCGACTAAACCGATTAATCGATTAACTATCCGACATCATTTCTGCAAACTAGTGATGTCGGATGATTAATCGATTAAACGGTTTAGTCGACTAATTTTGTTTACTTTTAGTCAATTATTTTATCTTCGACTAAATGATTAAAATTATTAACTTTTTTTAATGACTAAATAAAAATGACTAATTTAATAATTTTTCTGTACTATTTATAAGACTCCAAAAAATGAAGACTAAAAAATTATCTGTTTGTATAATTTTTCACTTTTATATAAAAGTCAATAATTCAATTCAAAAGAAAACATCGTTTTTTAAAGAGTTACATCGGTTACCCTATTCATGAATTCGACTAAAAATTTAGTCGATTAATTGACTGTTATATGCTCTATATTTTAGACTAACGACTAACTTTGTTTGAAAAAGAACTTTAGTCGATTAATTGACTAACTGTTCCTCGGCTCGACATCACTACTGCAAACTGTTTCCAAGCGTGTACTTTCATGAATGTACATTTATTATATTGTGTTGCTTTATTTGCAGGTAAAAACAACGAATATAATGCACAATCGTTACGGGAAGTCGACTCCGTGTTACAAGATATTCTTATGGCAGCACAAAAGCGATCGGTTAAGGAGATTGTGTTCGATTGGTCTTACTTTATTGTATCTATGGTTTCTTCGACGCAAAATTTAATCGCAATTTCGGTTTTAATACTTCTTTACATGACTTACTCATTGATTTATAACAATTTTTCTATCGTCCGAGCAATGAGTCTGTTTATGTTCTTTACGTTTATACTTGGTTTTGCATGGACCTGGTACAATTTAATTGAGGTATTGCATTTTGAACAATTTATTTTTTGGTGTTGAATACAACAAGATTTCAGGGGATGTTCAAAATTAGGACGATATTTATAATTTAAATTAATGATTTTAAGCAAATCTACATGTAAAGTATGAGAATAATTTTCTTTGTCACTTTTCACTAGAAAACCGATTCTTCGGTAACTAGCTAGCTTTCGAGTAGTTAATTCATCTTTAGGTCTAATAGAATTGAAATGATGATCATAATTTTCAGCTCTGAAGCTCAATTAGAATTTTGTAGTTACAAAGATTGACATTAACGTTTATTTTCAAATTGTGACGTCATTACAGTGAACCTTTTTCGCACCATTTGAACAGTTATTTTTTGACGATTTTTACATTTGTCAAAAACGTAAAATAAATAATATGAAAAAACAAAGCAATTAAAAAAGTTGCTCAATTTCAGGCAAATACCATATTGAACATCTCTAGAATGGAGTATTATAAGATGGAGATCTTACTTATATGGGAGGAATTGACAAAACTGGTCACGAAAATGGCACATATAAGGCTTTCTTTTTTTACCACTCGTGGCGTTAATAATCTCAAAATACTGATGTGAATATAGCGAATATAGTAACATAAAACGGATAAAACAGAATGTAAATACAGTACTTATTCTCAAATGGAAACACGTCGGGACTGGGGAAGTGAGTGTTTCCATTTGAGAATCACCAATGTCGGTTGATGATATTTAATAGTAAGGAAATACATAGAAATTACTTATGTATGAAATAAACTCTTATAGTTGAAATTACTTTATACGGCGGATATACAATGGTACTGACTAGAGATGATCGATATATCGATAACTGTTATTTTATAACTAGTATAGAAAGATAATAGTTATCGTCAATAACTGGAATACCCAGTAACTGATTACTTAAATAAGTCCTTTGGAAATATCGATAACAAGGTCAATATTAATATATTCGAAAGCAAGGATCACAGTAATTTATTTTACCTACCGAGAATTTCAAAATAATAACGTCCCAGGCAAGTTACACATTTCCTATTGTAGCACATTTAAAAAACCCTTAAAAATGAACTATTGTCTATTGTACAGGTATCTATTTGTATTTGTAATTTTGTATCCATAAAATTGTTAAAATTGTGTATATAAAGCCTGAATCCTTGTATAGACAAGTATTTGAACAGATATTGCAGTATAATAAAGCAAAAAATGTTATTTAGTATCCGTCAGTATTATAGATCTGTGCATATTTCACTAACAGAACCGTTTATACGCATATCGAATATCTTACAATATGTTAAAATATCCAAATACCATACTAGTTATTATAATAACTGTTATAAATAACAGTTATTTTTCGGTAACTGTTATTGCAATAACAGTTATTAGAAAATAACCGTTTAGCTCATCTCTAGTACTGACTCCGATTTTACATAGTGACGTCAGAGAATTATATAATATACAATATAAATGATGCGACACAAAATAAAAATTGTTAAGTTTATTTTAAAAACGATCGAAAAATCCACTTTATAACTGAGGTGAACATTGAAAAAGATTCTAGAAGATTCTATTCAAAAGCTAACAAAGATAATTTGTTGGTTTTTCCATTTGAGAATAAGCACTGTACCGCTTTCGTATCATACGAACACGAGTGCCACCTTTGATTTAGACACTTTTTTGAATACATTGAGTTTCGTCTCCTTGTCCAATCTCCATAAACTCTAGTATTAACTCTAAACTGCTTTAATAATTTTATTGTTTGCTAAAAAAAAAATAATTGCAGGAAGAAGAAATCAAGTTAATGGCTGAACGAATGCAATATCCAATTCCTCCCGAGTGCAATGCATTGGAAATGTCATTTTGGGAACGTTGGTTGTCAAGCTCTGACGTTGATTGTCACAAGTTTATGAAGGCGCATCATCGAAAAGCATTTTTGGCGGTAACTCCGCAAAGAGTACTGTCTGAAATGTTTGGCGATTCTTTAAGGCATATATTGAACCATTTATCTAGATCAGTATCATATTTTTTCGTTGAAATGCACGGTAATATTAAAATTATAAAATTACGGAAGATTTTTATCTGAAAAAATGTTTTAATTTCAGCTGCGTTACCATTCCCCCTCAACTACTTGGCTTTTCCATTCTTACTTCTTTTTATCTTACTTATCTTTATGCAGTTACTAGTCGTTACGACAAGAATGAATTTCAGAATGAATCTATTCTATAGTCTGTTCCACATCGAAATCGGA
Organism: Brachynemurus nebulosus; assembly: GCA_035578155.1. Lineage (NCBI taxonomy): Eukaryota > Metazoa > Arthropoda > Insecta > Neuroptera > Myrmeleontidae > Brachynemurus > Brachynemurus nebulosus. Next base: position 13,135,187 of record JAPWDM010000005.1, read on the forward strand.
CATAACAGAATCGAAGGTAGACGTCGAGAGTACGAAAGAATCGTTGACGTAAATAATATAATCAGAAACGACGAACCAGACCGAAATCAATTGCCGCAAAATAGAAATGGCGAATTAGAACAAAACCCATTGCCACAAATTAGAAATGTTGAGACAGAACAAGCGTCAGGAAATGAAAATAACAAACCACAACGAGATAATACTCCACCTAGACAATCGAATACAAACTCGCCTAGTCAAAATGAAGCTCAAAATACAAGTTCATCTAGTACAGAAGGTGGTAATTTTTTAGACAAAGGTGATATGGACGATACACAAAAGAGCGGTGAACAGAGTAGGGAGTTTTGTGAAGTACTGCGAAGTCCAGAAATGGAGTCAAATGAAGAGGAAATTTGTAAGGATAAATTAGATAAAGATCACAAAACTGATACAAATTTTGATAATGATAATTCGTCAAAAGATGACAAAAATAATTGAAATCTTGTGCCTGTTAATTATTTACTTATTTATTTTTTAATTATTTTATAAATGTACTAAAATAAATAATATATCTTTTTTTAATTAATACCAAATGGATTTTTATTACAACTTAAAAAACCGCTTTAATGCCTGAGTTCGAAACTAACCTGGAGAAATACATTATCACCAACCTGTATTCGCATTGGTCAGGGACGGATTGACCCTAAACATTTTCTTCTCTTTTCAAAACTAAATAATGTGAAAAACTGAAATTATAAATTTTAATTCAGAATAGACAGTCTGACCAGACACGGACTACCTGTTGATATTCATCTGAATTACATGATCAATCAAGTGGTCGGAAAACGACATTTCATATTACACGACCTAATGTTATTCCAGTTAATGGCGGAAGTGATTCCAGGCTATAAAAATCTATTCAGAGTTAAAGAATTGCTTTTAAACCAAGCCCTAAGCGTGTGTGTAAAAAATTGTGGATAGCAGTGTGCCTGAGTGTGCTAGATACCGCTTAAGCTGATTAGTCACCTAGCAACTGTAGCCGTGTTCAGATCGATTGTTATCAACCAGTTTCAACAATAAGCGAATACATATATAGTAATATGCATGTACCCTACACTGGTATACATATGGTAACATGTTGTGCGTTTGCTGTGGAGGGAAATTAGGTCATTTGTGACGTAAGCTGTTGTCCACATTGAGAAAGCTAGTATAGAGATACGTAGTTGAAATATGTAATATGTGTTTTAAACATTTCTCTAATGTTTAAAAAAAGTGTCGGTATTTGTTTGAATTTCAAACACGACCTAATATTATTTCAGATAATGGCGAAAATGATTCCAATCTACAAGAATTCTACTTCTTTCCAATCTACAAGAATTCTACTTAATTCTTCTACTTAGTACACTTTAGAACTCTAGACATTTTCTTCTTACCGGGCTCCTCCCTTCCCTTACAAGATACAGAGCACACAAAATTTATAAAACAATAAATAAAACTAAATTCTTTCAAAAACTTAATAAATCTTAAATGTTGACTCAAGTATTCTAAATAGATACTTTGAACGGGCCCTAAACATTTGTCTCACTTGTCTATGCAATAATTCGGCTCAGGCGTTTCCGTTATAAATTTCAAATTCAAGGAAGTTGATAAAAAAGTTAGCAAAAAGAAAAATATACAAAAATAAAAAAAGTTTACTGTTCCAACATTTTTTTACAAATCAATTGACAAGCATCTGTATTTTCTATTAATACTAAATCTAAACTTGTTATACCGTAGACGTCCGCATTTTTTTCTTTTAAATTCTGTAGAAGTGGCATCAATATTTTGATTAACTTCAAACAGCAATTTTCTTTGATTTCCTTCGGTAGAATTTTAATCAGCTGAAATACAGCCTCCCACAAAACTAACTGGGCATTATAACTGTCTATTTTTGGACAAACTATATCCTAAAAAAGTAATCAAAATTAAGTGGGCGTTATTATCCGCAAGTACCCTATTTATACATACGTTTAAAATAATGGTGAAATTTTTAATGCAATATTCTAAACAAGACAATGTTGACTGCGTATTACTCTGAGCTACCACGGAAATTAACAGATTTAGAAAATCGATTAACATTTGAAAATATTCTAATGCATCTGGTCGTTCTTCTAATATGTCTTTTGACAGTACTTTCCATTCGTCTAACGTTAGAAATGGTAATAACTGAAAAACAAAAATTCAAATTCCAACATATGCTATTTCAAAAATTTTCTTGAGTTTGTATACCTCCAATAATCGGGAAATATTCCAAGTTCTTGTATGATCGCTTAAACACCCAAAGAATAAATATTTTAAAAAACTTGAATTTTCATTATTCCATAACGGTTCAAAATAATATCGATTCTGAACTGGCTCTTTTTGTAACCATTGATTTTTTAAATAATCTACATCTTCTTCTAAAAAATTAAAAATTATAATAATTAACACTATGAAGCCCGAGCACTTTCATAGTAAACTTCCCCGAAAGCCGACAATATTTAAAAATAAAACTTTATATAAACAAATACATAAAATAAAATGATTCAAACACTGAATAGATTCAACACAGTTCAACATGTATGTGTAAAACTGTAAACATACGTACGTGATACGTACTTACTACATATACACTGATATTCAAATCAATTTTATTTAAAAATATAATGATGATGAATGATGATAAACATCGCACACATAATGCGTAACCAACTAACCAATTAATCATTGATCGCGGTCGGCCTCTGGGGCTTTGGTTTGGTTTCGATTTGAATGAATAGGGTACTTGATTATGTTAAAAATTAGACAACTCTATGAACCATCATTAAATATATTTGAATTTAACAGCAAAACGCAAAAATATTTGGTAATCATTAAGAAATTTTATTCTGAAAATCGTTAACTGGAAACGCACCATTACTTCAAAACGACGTCACAATTTGTAAACAAACATATCGATTCTAATAATTTTCATCTGTGAAGCGAAATTATGATTTATTTAAAATAATTTTATTAGATTTAATACACAGTAAAAATAATCGACCAGAATTTAAATAAATACTGGTTTTTATATTTTAACATGCCATTAATACAATCTTAAGTTTTGAGGTTACAAAAACTAACATTGACGTTCGTTTGTTTTTAAAATTGTGACGTCATTACAAAAAACGACTAAAATAATATGAAAGAGGGAAGCATTTAGAATAATTTTTGAATCTTAATCAAGTACCGTATTGTTGAACTCGTTGTATAATGTAAATCAGGGGGAACTGAATTAAAAATTGATACGTGATCCAACAGATGTTGTAGTAAAACCATAAATAAATTACTTTTTGACAGAGTGTAATGCCTCCAGGAGTACAGCTTCTTAAGACTATTAACCTAAGGAGGCTGTAGACGTTAAAATAACAGGTCCAATCGATCAATTAGCATAAAAAATGAGGAATCATTAATCACTTTCAAGTATTAGAATTTATAAATGTCTTTTAAATTAAAATTCTATCCCTGATTTTTTAAAATTTATTTTTTAGGTGCATCGGCTTTCAGAGGCATTAACACCATCCCTGATTTAAATTATATTCAGTGTCGACATTTGATTAACGTACAAACCTTTTAATAATTTATTGGTGATTATTTTTTGTACAATACTTTTTATCATTTGTATAGTTACTTCAAGAATTGATATTTTATCCACAGAAAAATTATTTATATCTGTACGGCAATGTTTTAATATTTGCGCCAAAAACAACAAGAATGTCATATACAGATTGAAAAAGTTTTCATGTAAACAAATTGCCTAAAAAGCAAAGAGAATAAAATTTAGCTGTAGATTGTAAAGTAGTGATTAATAATTAGTATTACTAATCGTTCAGTTATTGATTCATAATCGTCAACTTTTAGTAAAATCTTGCTTCTAACAGGAAACTATTGATTAGATTTATGGCAAAGAATTTAGTTTTTTGTTTTTTATTTCTGGGATACTGATGGGTAATTCGAATTAAGGTACATTCACAGTGTAGAATTTTGAAAAAATAAATTTTTTTGGTCTTATCTTAAAGTACATACAGTTATGCATGTTCTTTCACAATATCAAATTGAAATTCGAATTATTACGGTTGCGCTACGACTACGGATCAATGGATTCAGTCTAAATACAAAATTCTGTGGATCGATAGGCGCGTCTTTTGGCGGGATGTTATACCACTTTACATTCAGTCTTTCCACAACCAGTGAACGTATAATGTCCACATAAACAACTGATAAGAGTAGGACAACAATACCTTCTAAGGTAATGCTATCTTTTTTTACCCCTGACTCAAAGCTAATATTTCACTAAGAAATATACCTTGTCATTTGTTAGATGAAGAGAATACATAGTTTAAGAATTCAAATGATTGCTGCTATCTTTTTCTGTAATAACAATTCAACTTTTTTTAAATATTTTTCAGTTTCTCTATACGTCTCTATGTTTGAATGTTAGTCCAAACTACGTCTGTACGAACTATGAAAGTGGGAGAAACGTATTCTTTGGTATATATAGATATATGCAATCATATTATTAGGTACTAAACAATAATTCGAATTATAATTCGATTTTTAATATGTTAAACTATTTAGATAAAAAAGTTAGTGCCCAAAACACTACCAACTTTATATATACAAAAAAACTATCTGACCATCAACCTTACCATTTATTCCATTTACATTACCTTACATCCTTCTAGCCAAAACAAAACATTTCCATAATTCTTTTCATTCATAAATTTATGAATTTTTGGAAATAAAATACTTTCAGCAACATCAGACGGTGGAATAATATCACTATCGACAATATTTTTTAAAGCATACACAAATTTTTCTATTTCTTGAGTACTACATGAAAACTGATCACAACTCTGTTTCAATAAATTGATTCCAAAAGTTTCATTATGTTCGCTTGTCTCCCCGTTATTACTGACGGGAATATCATACAACTGTTTGAAAGATTTCATTAATGGCATCATTAAATCAGCTTTTGGTTTACTCTTAAAACAATCGTCCACAAGTAATTGTAATACAGCCTTTGGATTTTGTAACATTAATTCAGAAACACTGTTCAATATTTCCGCTGAAATGGTTTTATTAAATGTTTCCGTTAGACATGTATTAAAATTTGGCCGTTCAAACAGATTATTTAATCCGTATGTTTTAAAATACGACTCAATAACTTTAATTTGATCTTCAGTGCTCAAAGATATTAACGATCTGATTCCCAATTCTTTGATTTCTTCAAAATTTTTAATTGTATGATTTTGATTGGATATTAACTTTAATAACAGATCAACATCTTCCGCGTCAGAAAGATTTACATTCTCTTTCAGTAACGTAAAACATTTCGGATCAGTGAAAATTTGCTCAAAAGTTAAAAATCGTTTAAACCATAATTTTTGATCGTCATTTTTCATTTGAATATTTTTAATTACTGTATCCAAATCTGATTCGTTAATTTCTTCATTTAAATTTAACGGTTTTATGGCAATTGACGAAAACATGCCCGATAATTCCGTGAGGAAATCAGCATCCAAATTTAATTTGGGTAATTTTTCGTTAATTATGTACGCATAGTTAGCAACAGTTTGTTGAAGTGTTTTATTGTTGTCCAATTTAAATTCGACCCACGAACAATATATTTCAACGCTAATGGCTTTCAAATTTCCAATACAACATTGTAAAAGGCATGTATTTATTTTCGATAAAATTTTGAATATTTTCTCTTGTCTTTGTGCAAGTGATGGGTGAAATTCGGCGCCAATTTTGTATTCGATATTGTACAGTTTGTATTTATCATTGGAAATATTTGGTTTATTTATAAAAATATCAAAACAGTCATTTGATAGTTTAAATATACTTTCCATTGCGTAACCGGTATACCTTAAAAATACAATCAAGCAAATTTAAAGAGTGTTTCACCTTGTAGCCACAAATACGAGGGTCATAATTTTTTTGAAGAGAACTGTTTCATAATCATGAAAATGAGCCATTTTTTCAAAATATGTAACAATCTGACACGAGGGCGGCGACACGGGTCAGTTAGGACTAGAGTCCCTATAATAAATAGAGTCGTGACATGTGTGCTAAACGCTGATTGGTTCCGGCATTTTCTGTCCAAAGTAGGGTAAAATAAATTGAAGATAAATTAAATATTTAACAAGAATCATTTAGTTTCATCTAGAAAGAATAATTAAATTAAAATTTTTTAATAGAGAATATGCATGTATTTTTTTTATTATTTAAATCGTTAGAGGAACTAATATTATTTCTAAAAAAATATTTTAAAAAAATATCAGTACCCTTATGTAATTTTAAAAAATAATTTTTTTTATTGTTATAATCTAATGTAGTTTAAACAAGATTGCATTGCCCGCGCCGGAAATGACGTATCCTAGCATAACTAGTACTTAATCTTGACACTAGAGTTGCTAATAGATAAATATAATTAAATATACAAAGAAAATAAAATAAAAAAGAAATAAAGGAAACTTCCATGCCGAGTTACGTCAGCAAATTTAGTTTTATTTAAATTCTACTTAAAATTTTATATTTTAAAATATTTTTTTTATTAAAATTTACGAATTGAAAGGTTTTTTACTGTCACAATTAAGTTTCTATATACTACTTAGAATACAAAAAAAAATATTTAATATTTATTTGAGTTATATGCATATTCCCTGATAATTAATTTTGAAACATCCGGCTCCGTTTTGGACAGAAAATGGATGACATGTCACGACTCTATTTATTATAGGGACTCTAGTTGGGACCATGTCCTGCCACTTGTTTTCAAGGGCGAATGCTCATTCGCTCGAGTGAGCAATCGACAATCCCGCACGAGTTGCACATACTATTTTTATTACGAATTTCACATACTTTTTTCTATTATTATTATTATTAGGTATTACTATTTTTTATTTCTTTTTAAAAAAATACTTTTGAGTGTTTGTCTTTTTTCTGAATTAAATGTTATTTAAATTACTTTGTTGGTGGTTTCTATAGAAATAATTATGAAATATTTATTAAATGAAAATTCAAAAGGTGGCTTTGCGTGCGAAAAGTAAACTTTCCGCACGCAAAAAGGTATGTGGGAAGAGTACAGTGGGCAAACAGCTATTTTGCGTACAAAAATGTGTGCACCAAGTTGGTACTTCTCCCGCATGAGTAATAAAAAATATTTTTGTGTTTTGTTTATTCTAAAAATTGATCGCGATCAGCCTCTGCGGCTGTTGTGATTATTTTCGGATGCCGAAAACGTGAGCAGTAAAGTGTCAACATATTTTTTAGCAGAAAAATGTTTAATTTATGAATTCGAGATTGCAGGCGATCTGCCATCGTGGACCGCAATTTTAAGAATCCCTGCTCTAATCCCGGTTAAATTAAACACTTACCGATACATTTCATTTTCCGTCCAATCATCCAGTTTCAAAAAGTTTGGATTTATATATTGCTGTAACAATTCAACTGCTTTTTGTAATAATTCCGAGAGCATATGCTCTAATTTATAAAAATAAATTCGATCATGTTGTAGCTGATAAATTTTCGTGTAAATTGAATAAATAAGCATTTGCAAACGACCTAGCAATGGGTACGGTGACGAGAAACGAATACTGGTAATAACATATTTTAGCAATTCAAGTGTTAATGTTGCCGGACCATGTGCTAAAATTTCACCTAAATAACAATCGAGATTCAAACCCCAAATACAATCTAACACTAAACACGGTGTTAATTTTGGACAAAGTGATACGAGATGTCCAACATTTGATTCATCTTTCAAGTTTTCTTCATCTTGCAAATCACAATTTAAAATTAAGAAAAATGTAATTTTTCTAAGCATATCATCATTAAGATGTTCTTGTTTTTTACTCAAATAATTATTTTGTACAAGTAATTTGTTTAGCTGTGACGCAACTGTTAGTATTTTTTGTTCATTACCTACAAAAATTTTATTTGACAAAATTCAATTTAAAAAAAAAATTAATGGATTACATACCACAACGGGCTTTTAATTCTGATAAAGGCCCTACAGTTTTATCGGCACTATTTAAAAGCCCTTGGATTTTTACAAAAATATCTTCTAATTCCATTTCTACAAAATACTGAAACAGAATGACAAAACTGAATTGTGCCGTTGAAAAATAAAATCAGAATATACTCACTTTTGAAGAAAATTAAACTTAATTAAATAATTTCAGTTAATACTTATACTGCAGTAGTACAATGGCTAAATAAAGTCACTCAATAGTCAATTTCTTTTACCTATATTTTTGTTTGGATTTTAATTAAATATTTAAATCCCGCCTATTGTACACCGGCTACATAATCACATCAATTTTCAGTTGACATTCGACCTACGGCTATCTTCATAGGATTCGCCGGGGATTCGGGATCTCACAAACGGCACAAACATACAAAGGCATGTTCCGAGATTTACAAATACATTAAGAAATTAAAGCAAAAAAATTGATTGATGTGAGTAAAAAAATTGACTGATGGGATTACTTTAATAGCGGTCAAACCATTAATTTAATGGTTTATCTAATATTTATAAACAACTCTTCCTGGTTACAAGTTGGGCTTACTAAAATGGAGTCATGCTTCAAAATTTAAGGGTCCGTCCACACGCTCAAGCTTTACCACCGACTTAAGCCGCTGCTACACGATGCTACGAACACCTTCCAACATTCGACGTTGGATGGTTCATAGCATCGTGTAGCCGTTGTTCGAACCTACGAGTGTCCAATGTCGAGCGTCAAACGTTCGCATCTGGTCGTGTCCCGTTCGATGTCGGTATTTTTGCACCGAGTCAAAGGGATGCTTCGAACGTTTGAAGGTCAATGCTGGTTGCGTTGGTTGGTTCGACTCAGCAGTTGCACGACTCGTTCATGTGAAGAGAGACAACATCAGTGTATAACATTAGAGATAACATCAGACAGATGACATCGTCGTCCACTGAGTACCAACACATCATCATTCGTATTGGATCAAACATTCGACTCACCGTGTAGCAGATACATTCGTCGCACCAACTATCGAACTTAATTGCCTCAAACGTTCGATCGAACGTTGGGAGGAACGTTTGTAGCATCGTGTAGAACCCGCTTTACTTGCGCAAACCAGGTTTGTGCAAGTAAGTCGGTGGTAAAGCTTGAGCCGTGTGGACGGACCTTAGGGCCTGTGGCAAGGTTTATATATGTTATCGATTCACTACTCAGTGATGTATTAGTACTCTGGGTATTAAGGTGCCGATCGACCAAGCGCGCAAACTGTTTGCAAATGTTCGCAAATGTTTTCGAACACAAAAATTTTTTGGTGGAGACGATCGTCACAAATGTTTGCAACTGTTTGCTAATGTTTGTCAGTGTTCCGACCAAAGTCGGTACGTCAAAGGGAATTCGTTGTTTGGGGCGTCTTATACATAGAGCACTAGAGATAAAATACCTATCTCTATACTACTGGAACCAGTGTAACCAGTTGAGATAGAAAATATGTTGTATACATGCACGATGTTTACTTTGTATTTGTGCGGTAAACTCTGTTAGTATGAGTGATCGATGGTGGTGATAGCCGTCACGTGACCCTGGTTCGCATACATATGTGTGATACCACAACGCTACTTGTGCGGGTTCTACAATGCTAACAACAATCAAATCCATTGTTGTTTGACTGACCTACACTCAGCGACGGGTACTGAGCAAGTGACTACTAAGCAGCCTAAGATGCACATAAATGCCCATAAGTGATTGCAGAAAAGAGATAGTTGTATTCGTTCTATTTGTTCTATGGTTTTGTGTTTTTCTAGTGGAGACGGTATGTGACATATACATAATGTATCTAATGTATTTATATAGAAATATAAGAATACGTGGAACAGCTACAAACATTCGCAAACGGTTTATCGTTTGTAACTGTTCATTCAGTGGAGACAGTGTGTTGCACTGGAGACAGTCGCAAACAGTTAAAAACAGTTGCAAACATTTGCAAACAACTACAAACATTTGAAGCAAATGTTTTTTCGGTGGATCGGCACCTTTGGACCATCTAGGCATCTACTGGATCTACTGTACATATTTCGGAACACATCCTTAATCTACGGCTATCTTCATAGGATTCGCACAAATCATACAAAATTCTAGCTGTCAAATTTCTCAAATTTCATAATCATAACCTTAATAATGTTTTCAACTAGGTTCAATACTTTAAAGCAAATATTACAAAATTATCCAATAAAATACAAAGAATTTTCTAAAAAACGTAGTACAAAAGCGGCAGTTTATATTGAACCGGGCAAACCGCTGGAAATTAAAGAAATAAAAGCAGAAAAATTAAAAGAAAAACAAGTTCGTATACAAGTCCACTACAGTTGTTTAGACTGTGAAACACTTAATGCTGATAAAAAATTACCGTTCACTCCAGGATATGAACTATCTGGAGAGGTAATAGAAGTTGGCTCAGATGTAAATCCAGCGAATGCAATTGTCGGTGCAAAAGTAGCCGCGTTAAGTTTAGAAAAGTATTCAACGCTGGCAAAAGAGTGTATTGTTGACGATATCGATGTATTCCCACTTCCCGGTAATGTTGAACTATCCAAAGCAGCGGCATTGATTCATGCACATTCAACAGCACTCTACGCATTTTCACAACTTTGTAAACCAAGTCCAAAAGAAGGGGCTTTATTACTTGTGTCGTGTAACGCTGCCGGTTTCGGTATAGCCGCATTAGACATTTCGGCGACAATTTACAAGGCAAAGGTGAGATGTTCCTAGACAAATTTAATCGATTAATTCGCAGAATATCGCTATTATTTAGTTTTGTGACATGTTTCGATCAAATGATCATTACAAATAAAAATATTCTACTAATGGGGTGTGGCACACAGCTTCCTCGTTAGGGCTGGGAACTATTTAAAATGATTTCATTTTAAATATGTATTTAAAATACAAAATGGCATTTTGTATTTTCTATTTTAAATTAGTTCGGTCAAACCATTTTCCATTTTGTATTTAAAATGGAAATTTGAATCCATTTTACATTTAAAATGAAAATTCATGTATACTCTAATTTATGTGTATACAATATTAATTATAGAACTTGAATTGAACGACTTGAACTCTAACAAATTTTGATATTTTCTTAACTTTTTTTAAAATTAATATAACTAAATAATGATAAAAAATTTATAGAATAAATTTAAATTTTATAATTCATTTTAAATAACTATTTTCCATTTTCAATTTTAAATATGTTCAGCAAAACCATTTTCCATTTTGTATTTTAAATGCCTTTTTGGAAACCATTTTCTATTTTAAGTGGTTTCTGTGAACCATTTTTCCCAGCCCTGTTCTTCGTACTCGTAAAAGACTTTAAAACAGTATTCTACCAAATATATATACCGTGAAATTATATTTTCGCCTTAAAGTTCATAAAAAATTGTTGTAACTCAAAATACTTAAAGGCTAAATTATAAAATAATAGCAAAAATATTTTAGAAACCCCCAAAATACTTTAAAAATTTGAGCGAAGTGGGACTAGCAGTAAATAAGATAATGACATTTAATGGGATTTCAAATGGTAGCGCCGTGGATACTATTACTCCGAATGCAATGAAATTTCTAGGGGACCATCTAGGAACCAGACCGCATAATTTCTGAAAATTTCATTAAAAACAATCGAATAGTTCAGAAGTTGTGCTACTTGGTGCAAACTGGCGACACACAGACGGACGGACAGACACCAAACCAAAATTGTTCAGGAAGCTCTAAAACGTAAAATGTGCGTAAAAAATTTTATTTTGGAGAGAAAAAATTTATTTTTCAAAAGTGATCACAATGTTTCCGCTACTTTAGTAGTCTCGGAAGCAATATCAAATACATCATAAATAGTTATAAAAAGTTTAGTTCGGTTCAGATTGTAAAAAAAACTTTTATTATGCGTTCAGCCTTGGTTTCAACTTCGATGAAACCAAGTTTCATCGAAAATATACCTATAACTCAAAATGCTCAAAACCTCACGATTTCCTTAATAGTTGCTTTTTAGAACAAGTAAACGCATTCATTTACACGTGGAAACATTTTATTTCATTTTTATAATATTATGAAAATTGTGAAAAATACATCTGTAAAAAAAATAAATGATGCAATAACTTATATTCTTATGCAATGTACCGATTAAATGCTTAAAAACCATTAAAAAGGATTTTTATCAAAGAAAGTTACTATAGTTAATGTTTAAGTTTCCTACTTTCTCTTGATTTTGATTCACTTTATGCCTTTTAAAGACCACTTTTTTTTAAAAGCTGCATAAAATAATCGCACAAAAAAGGACCGCATAAAAAAAGTTTCAGCTGTACATATTAACTCAGTAAAGACCAAAGTATTACGTGTAACACTGTGGAAATGTTTAGTTTAATAGTAAATCTTGTTTTTGATCCTCAAATGTAATTATCAGGTATCGGATTTCTTTCGGATCAGACAGTTTCGTCTTTAGCATATGCAGGTATACATATTGCACTCACTGTGACTAAAAGTTCAAAATATTTTCATAAAAACAACGTACACAAGTTACATACACACACATACATATGTGTATCAAAATATTATTTATACCTATTTGATGTAAACATCCTTTTTTTTTCTTTTATTTATTACCTGCACAATTGAAAAGTGCCACTGTAATTTTAATTGACTATCAAAAGTATTTTTGTTTATATGATGTATGTGATTTATGTAACATGTCATTTAAATTAAATAAATTCATTTTTTTTTTATTGTTTTCAATTTTGAGAGATAGAAGTATAGTTGCTTGTTAAAAATTTGTTTTTCAATAATAAAAAATCTTAGTAAATACGTGCGTCTTAGCTATTATAGTGGACCGTCTAAATATTCAACAACTTTTCAATATATTTTACAAAAATTTTTTCCGATTTTTTGAATTTTCTTACTTTCGTCAAATAAAAAATGCTGTTAGTATTCTAAATGGTGAAAAATGTAATTTTTAACCAATTATATTCATTCAAATGTGCATAATTTAATGTAATTTAGTTGCAAAATTTTATTGAAATAAGTACGGTCCTGACCTGTCCGAAGAAACCCGCTACCTAGTAATTATTCACCTTATAGGATTTTAAAATAATTTGGTATTGATTAGGTGATAGGTGTAAGTGACACCGAAGAAAGAGCCGAACTGTTACGATCCAGAGGCGCATTTGCTGCAATTAGTTTAAACGAGAAAAAATTACGAGAACGAATTATGAAAAGAACTAAAAACAAAGAAGTGGATATTGCTTACGATGGAGGAAGTAATTTAAAAAATATGATGTCCTGGTACGTATTATTATTTCGTTTATTTTACTCCCGTGTCTCAACCTTTTTATTTATTTATTTATTTTTTTTGCAGCGTTAAATTGGGCGGTACAATAATTTCCACACGCGTACCAGATGAAATTAGTACACCACCTATAAATAAATTTTTATCAATTGTAGATCTTTATAATCTTCGTGTTAAAAATGCCGAATTATATCGTCAAGTTGTCTCAGACACATTAGAATTGGCCGATCAAGGTGTTTTGTCACCCCATATTAGTGCAAATTATAAATTAGAACAAATAAATGATGCTATTAAATTTATTAATGATAAAAAATCTACGGGAAAAGTGTTAATTAAAATGTTGGATTAATTTTTTTATTAGATATGTAGTCGAAAGCAGTGTCTCTTAATCTGTTTTTACGGTGGCCCAGTATCTATGTACACAAAGGGCCGAATTTACAATTCTTGCGTCCTTCCTTACACTTGTATAAAGCTAATATAAAACTTATAATAATTAAAAAGGTACAAAAATAGTGAATGTCCCACAATTTTCATTAAAATTGTTAAACTGAAATAAAATTCGAGTACAAAAAGTAAGCATTGGGCTACCAAAGTGTACCAAATTTCAAGTTTATCCTGCAAGTCCTTTTCCGAGATATTACTTGATAGAAACACTGTCAGACATCGTATACAGGGCTGCCAGATTACTTGTAACAGACTTGCCGGCAGAGGCTATAGAAATCGCCCAAAACCGCTTAAATTCAAACTGTACCGCAAAAAACCGCGCATTTTATGTATATTAACAACACTGTGAGGCCCGAGCACTTTCACAATAAACTTCCCCGAAAGATTACAATATTTTTAAAGAAACTTTATATAAACAAATACATAAAATTATTCAACATGTACATATATGTGATACGTACATACGTACATATATTTGACATTCAAACACGTTCAAATCAATTAGAGAATTACAGAAAGTTTAGATAACAAACTAGTAAAAATAAATTTAAAAAAAAAAAACAAATACTTTTATTAGTTTTTATATTGTTTATTTTAAGATGTTTTATAGAAACCAAAAGTTGAGTATAATATACACATTGGTGTGGTAACATCGCGCACATACATAATGCGTAATCAATTAATCATTAATCGCGATCGGCCTCTGCGTTTGTTTTGCTTATTTTCGGATGCCGAAACCGTGGGACTGAAAGTGTTAAGATTTGTTAATAGAAGAAAACAAGAAAATTTGTAATAATTGTTCTTCTGTTTCTTGTTTCCCAAAAAATACTGTTGACAAGCAAAAAAAAAAAAAACGGGACAATTTCTTAATTATGATGTTTTCACAGTATAACCGTATCAACGCTCAAATTTTATTTGATTTTCAATTGCCGCCCAAAAAGCGGAAAGCCACAAACCAGAAATTTTCACCGTTAATTTTATTTCTAAACCGTCCAATTTGCGGAAAACCGCCCAATCTGGCAGTCCTAATCGTATAAATAACGGAAATAAGGTTAATTTTCCGCCTAGTTAACCAAAATATAGACTAAAACTAATTAATGTTTGAAAAAAATTTTGAAATTCCGTTAATAAATAACAGAGAAATAGAAGATCGAAATTTAACGTGAAATGATTGGTTTCTAGCTCGCCTGTGACGTCAAGTCTCCGCATAGCCGCGAACCGAGTCTTCTTATATACAAACTTTTTTTAAGTTATTTATGTGAACTTGCCATGGATTTAAAATTTTGAAAACGTCAAAATTGTCAGTACTTAATAATACATATCTATTAATTCATGGTGGCCACAGACTTTTGAATTCTCTGACTTTTCCAGGTTTTCCAGAAATTTTATTAAAAAATTCCCTGACTATTTTGTGAAAAATGCCACCCTTACTTTATCTCAAAAAGGCTAAAAAAAATTTCTGACGTAAAAGAGTAAATAACGAGCGAAAAAAAAAAAAGAAAGCAAGAAATTTTTAATTCTAATCTCAAAACAAGTGAAAAATTGATTGAAATTTTATCCCTAAATATAAAAATCAATTTTTTCCAGTCTTCTGGTAAAATTCCCTGAATTTTCCAGAAAGTAAAAATTCCCTGACATTTCCAGGTTTTCCAGTAATGTGGCCACCATGTATTATAGTAATTGATGTATTTACTATTTACTAGTACTGTAAAAATTGAATAAAAAGAGCTCGTCGCTGTTTTGGAGAGATGACCTCACACGACTCTACTAAACGGAATAAAACTATTTGTGCAAATTGTAACCTTATTATTCATTGTGATATTTTAATTCTTTCACACTTTTATGAGGTTACAAGATTCGCATGCTGAGAACATTATCTAAAACGAATTTTTTTATGAACTAATTTCTAGACTAGAAAAATACTGATTTAACATATTTAAATTTTTTAAATGATGGATTTATTTGATTATGTACTCTTATGTTTTAATGTAGTGGCATGTTATCATGACTGATTTTATTATATTTTACAAACTAAAGTACATTTCGCATTTAAATTTGAAGATGTGTGTATAAAAAGTCAACTTGTAAATCAAAGTCTAAATAGTTTTGATTATATACTCTTATGTTTTAATGTAGTGGCGTGTTATCATAACTGATTTTATCATATTTTACAAACTAAAGTACATTTCGCATTTAAGTATAAAAAGTCAACTTGTAAATCAAAGTCTCATAGATTTTAATAAAACGGTATTTTTTAACAAGTATTTTTATTTATTTATTGATTAAACATTTTTTTCCTATAGCTAAGATTTCTGCCCTCTCTTATTCAGTCAATATTTATCTTTTTGAAAATGTTTTACATTGATTATGTTTAATATCCTTATACCGTATTAAGTAATCTTATTCTTGACACTAATTTATTATTATTACTTTTGTGTACTTTGAGCTAAACATTCGATTTCAAAATAATTTTTTTTTTTCAAAAAAAAGAAAAAAATTGATAAAATCTTTTTTTAATAGACAATTTAGTCGACATGATGTTGTCAGGTGATCAAACTTATTCGATATAATCAAAAATATATCAGGTCATTAATGTGTCTGTATGTCAGATGATTTTTGATAGCCAATTTATTAAATCACCTGATCGTCTGAGGCTGCGGTTACATTGAATACGAATTCGTACGAAAATTGATTCGTACGAAATTCATTCGTACGACTGTGTGGTTACATTGGATACGGAATCGTAATAATTCGTATTTAAATTTAAATTGAAAACCGTTAGTACATATTGCATGATATCAAACAATGGATCCAGTTACCGAATCTTATTTATTAGAATCACCGTTTCCAAAATTTCTAATTATAGAAAACAAACAATTCTGGGTAAACGATTATTTATTAATCATGTAGAGCAAAAAAAGCTGAGTTCTGGAATTACTTTGAGGAAATTTTTCAAGACGAGCAGAAATTTTTAGAATACTTGAACATGTCGCAAGTCACATTCAATTACATTTTAAAATCTACTGAATTTCAGCTTCAATATTTAGTTAATTAATTTTTTATTACACATACTTAAAATGTTTTTGTTAGCTTAGGTTAGCTTTATTATAGTGTAATATATTTAATTAAAAAATTATCTAAACATTTCCTCTGCCACCTCATTCCACAATTTTTTATTTAACTTTCTATTATGATAATATTAATGTTTTGATCCCTTAAAGACCGACCGCCTTTGTTCAACAAAAATAATTATTTTTTCTTATCCATTGCATTTTTTTCGTACGAATTCGCATCAAAAAACAAAATATTTTGGTCGTATCAAAAAGTCGTACGAGCTCGTACGAACGAGTCGTAAGCAGTGTAACCACGCATGTCTAAATGTATGCATTTGTTTAATTCGTATTAACTCGTACGAATGAATTTTCGGATGAATTCGTATCCAGTGTAACCGCTACCTAAGGCTCATTTTAGAGCAAGCCAATTGCGTCCAGTCAAATCTGACGCATGTTGATTCAACATACTTTTCTGTATTTTACGTGTTGGCAGGGTCACCTTAGCTAATAGGCCAACCTAGACCATGGCCTAGGGGCGGTAAATTTTTAAAACAGGGCGGAAAAGTTAGTAATTGACGTTTTTTTTTTGCTCGTCACTTCCTGATTCTCATTAGATTTCCTTCTTTTTAAACAAAAGTTAGGGGCGGCATTTTTCAAGGTGCCTAGGGGCGGCACTCAGGGTTAATCCGGCCCTGCGTGTTGGCTTAAAATTTTGGTAGTAATCGTATCTGGTAACGCGGGAAATAAATCAGGGCTCTTCTTAAGATAGTTTTAACGCGAAAATAATTTTTTGGCCATTCTGGGACTAAAATACATAATTTGGTTCCTCATAATAGGGAGTAAAGTAGCACTTGTCCTTATTATGAAGGACTAAAAAATACTTTTGCTCCCGCTTTTAAGCCAATCAGCAAGCAGAATTTTTAGAGCATCACTGATCAGCAAGTGAAACCTAAAGTACTATCACAGTGTGGTCGGCCGAAAAATAGTCAATTTTCGCGATTTTTTTTCGGATGGATAGGATGGGAGAATGGGGATCAATTTTTTTTTACGATTTATGCCACTATTTGACAATACAAAAATATTTTTTTATTCATTTTTATTTATTTTTTATAATTATTATAATATTTTGAAAAGTGTCTTTAAAAAAGGGCGGATATTGGTTTTTTTTTTTATCTGGAGAAAAAAAATCAAATAGATTATCAATCTGTAGATAAGCCACTATGTTCCTATGGGAGCTTTTTTTTGAAATTTTAAAAAATGGCGATGGTTTGAATAAAAAGTACAACATTTTTTATAGTTTTTCGTGTGGGAAAATAGGAAGATTTAAAAAAAAAAACCTCCCATAGGAACATAGTCGCTTACCTACAGATTGATAATCTATTTGATTTTTTTTCAAATGAAAACTGCGGCCGCAATCGTGAGCAACAATATTCGCCCTTTTTTAATTAAAGACTGTGATGGTACCTTAAATTACGTTACTAGATAATTTAATTACTTATTTGAAATAATACACAAATTCGAACTTGTAGATAAAGAGAAATATTAATTATAAACTGTATTATCCAATTTGATTGATTGTTTCAAAGTATAGTTGATGTAATATTATTTCATACAATTTGAATGATTAAAAATGATTTTTTTCTTAATTTTAAATTATCCGGAATTGAAAAAATAATATATACGCGACGGAAATGGTTTTTTTTTTTTAATTCCTCGTGTGAATTGTTGCTCTCATGCCTGTACAGGCCCTCTGGCAACAAACCTCACGCTCTGGATTAAAAATCACACTTTAATCTCTTAGTGTATAATTTGCGAAAATTTTCAAATTTTTTGTATTTGCTATTTAAAATGTTCTAACTCCAATTTGTTTTGGATAAAAAAATTATTCACTACACAGAAATAGAGAAAATCGGTGGAAAAGAGTGCGCTGAAATTCGCTTCTTTTTTCCAAATTACATTGTAAAAAGTAAATTTAGATTTAACTGGACGCGACTATTTTGATTTGAAATGACCCTTAGTGGGTCTTACCAAATCATATCGTCTGTACTCCACAACAGTATCGGGTGATTTTACTTGTTCGTTTATCTTTGGGTGACCTGATGTGGTGATCGTCTGGTTCATATTCCAAATTTTGATTTAATTTTTTATCTTACCAAAACATGATTTTGTCAGGTGATCAAACTTATTTGATAAAATTACACCGTAGCGAGATACAGAGTACAATTTATACAGAGGCGTATTTCTGAAATTCTCGAAACTTTGGTCAAAAGAAATAAACGGAGACAAATAGCTGAAAAAAAATTTATTTATTCAACAAATTTGTGTAAACATAAATAAAAATAATTAACAATAAGTGTTTTTACAAATAAGTTTTTTTTTACAATAAATTTTAAAGCTTGTCCATAAAAAATGTAAAATATTCGTTTCAATTTCTTTGTTAAAAAATATAGTTTAGAAATTTCGTTCGTTCAATGTGGAACAAGCCTTAAATTTATTTTGACGTTTACAAATTCGTAATAAACATAAAAGTATTATTTTGTTATTTCTGAAATATTTTTATAATTTTAAAATAAATTTTATTTTTTTGTTTCTACATTTTTATCTATACACATTTTGTGTATTTTATACTTAATAAATGCATGACAGTGTTGAGCTTATTTGTCAAAGTATTTTTTTTACAAAATTATAATTTTTTTTTAATATAAACTAAAAAATAATTCTTCGATTCAACTAGAAAAATTACTTTTATTATTGATAAATTTATATTACTTGCAGGTAATAACGCCCATTTTAAAAATTTGAACTAAGAATCGATAAAGCGACACAGCCCAGGGAACAGAAATATGCTTACATTAGTTTATTAGTGATTTTCCGAATGGAAAATTCAGCTATTATAGCCATTGTCATGGTAAGATTTGAGCCCTGAAATTTGATAGAAATTTGTTTTTAGGTTCCTAGAAGCCGGATAACTCTCGAACGAAACATCCTATTTTTACGAAATTTGGTGAAAACGTATTTTAGGGAGCGTTATTTCTTGCCAAATACTTTAGTACATAGGAAAAATTGCACAAAATTTTTACAAATGGTATAACCAAAATCATCACTATTTAATTGTAGCGAATCGGTAGTGAGTTAATTATAAACTCAATTACAAAATATCTGGCACATATTTTCAAGAATTCTTGATGGTAAACTGTCATAAAAGTGGAAATAAACATAATTTGAAACTACTGAAATAAAAATGCAGTTTTATTCTATGTGTAAACATCTATATGGGGCTAGAGTGAATCCAAATTTGATAACGTTACCCTCACTCGGGCTCACAATCACAGCTCTCATTGTACATACGAATTAGCTGCGCGATCATTTTACTTTTAATCATCTCATTACAATCACCGATTCAGGTGGATGTTTACACATCTTAACGTGAGTCCGAACACTCACAAATTTTTTCTCCTTTTGTACTTAATACAGTCGACCCTTCGCATTCGTGACTTTTTTTGAAGAGTTCGAAAATCTGTAATAATAATGAAAAGTATAATGCAACTCAAAATATTTTACAAGAAAATGATATAGTATAGACTAGACTAGTGTGATTAAGACTTTCTTCATTTAAATTTTGTTCATTAATAGAATTATAACCTAATATATTTTTTATTGAGCATATTCCTAAAAATACAGTATAATTATTTATATAGTCTATATTAAGTATACAGAGTGATTTTGTGGAGAGACAAAAAACACTATTGTAAGTTCTATCGTTTGTTTCACAAAACGTACTTGACTCGAGTATCTACCGCTATTCTAGATTTCGTAAAATCTAGGCAAAATATAACACCATTTTATAGAAAGTTCTAGAATATTTACGAATTTTGTTAAGTATTCGTTGAAGATACTCATTAATAACAAAGGGATGACTGTATATTTTATTATATGAATTAGAAATATTATAAAGCTTAATATATTGCAACGATTGCAATACGAAAATAACACATTTTTTTTTTTTTTTTGAAGGAATGTGTACTTTCTAAAATATACCTAAAAGATATGAGGTATCACAAAAATAAATTATATCGTCGGATTACTGAAAAAAATTACAAACACAATACGTTCAAGGTTGTATGAAGCATACAGCCTAGCGACTGACTCCTAAAAAGTGATCACGAGTCTAGTAGTGACCGACATCAGTACTAAAAACTGATTAACATAAGTAATTTGACACGTCTATGTATTCATTCTAAAGTATCATATTGTCAATAATTTTTCTCTCTCTAAAGAAATGTGGTAAATTAATTTTTTTCTATATCAATGGTGTTTATTGAATATTACTGATACAAAATTTATACATATAACTATCTTGAATCAATTTTTAAAAAAATCAGTCACTAGAACGTTCGTGGTCACTTTTTGTTAAAAACTAGTGTTCATAAGACTTTAAACACGCTGAGAAGGAAATTTTTGCAACAACTCGACGATATATTTCAATTAAATTAAAAAAAAGATATTTTTTATAAACAATTTTTGGTTTAATGGATAACATTCTTTATGACCATCACCATTTTAAGTTTAGAAGAAAATACTTATTTAACTAATTTTACTTTTGTTACATCTGAAAAATTAACCCTTTGCATACGTAGGTCTATTAAAATTTCTTCACGAGTGCACAGGGTTAAATTTGGGCTTAACAAATTAATACAAATACAAATAAAGGCCCATTAGAATAAAAAATATATTCTATTTTATTGAATGTTACTTAAGAAGCTCGTTGATAAAATTTTCAAACATAGACAAACTGCAGATTCTATTGTTTCATTGAATTTATCGATAAATTTAAATTTGTACAAAAAAATAAATAAATAAATAAATAAAAATAAAATGCAAAATAATAACAAAAAAAAAAAAAAATATTTTAAATTTTTTTTACTTTCTGAAATACCTAATTTATCAAATTGTTCTTCGAATTTTTAATTTTTTCTAGCTTATACGAAGGAATTTCATAATGAAATTCCGTAACATTAAGTTCTTTGAGCTTTTTTTCATTAAAATTAAAAATAGGCAAGCGGACAAACATTTTAAAAATGTTTCAGACCATTTATTTAAATGAATTCTTACTTTTAAAAATGGCGCTAAAACGGTTTGTGATGTAATACCTAATCGTTCATTAAACAAAGATTACCTCTCATGGATATTTCTTCTCTAACTAGAATCCAATTAAAAAAATTTTTTTTTAAATGATATTACGATTAAAGACTTTGATTGCTTACTAAACGATGACGTAATAATATTTTTTTAAAAATAATGTCAACTCACCTATTAGTGACAAATTTAATGTACTTTTATGAATTATTTTTTTTATATACATTTAAATAAAATTTTAAGATTAGGAGCAAAAAAGAAATGCAAAAATTGAAGTATGGAATGCTAAATTTTTATTAAATTGAATTCCATTTTAAAATTTCAATGAAATTAAATAAAAACGAATAGAAGAATTTAGAATTTTTTTTATAGCACCGCGATAAATATTAAAGAAAAAAAAAAAAACAAAACAAAAATATTACCAAATACTACAATAATGGAATATTTTTAAATATTCAAATATTGTATCGATTTCATTGTTTTTCCTTAATAAATTTTTAAATATATATTACAAATCACTGGCAGTTTGATTACAAATTTCTATACTGTGCTTGTCAACATAAAAATTTACATACAATTATTATATTCATTGTATTTTATGTATATCAATGTCACAAGGCAACTTTTTTTTTATATAACCAAGCGTCACGGTAATATTTTAATATAAATACATTAATTAATAATATAATTACAAATAATAATTATATTAATATAAACACAGGATTAATTAATTAATCTTGTTTAATTGGTTTTTTACTTTTATCACTGAAATATGATTTATAGAAAAATCTGGCAAATAACACAAAATAACTAAAGTACATTGCTAATGACAATTTTATATTCATTGGTGATATACGGCAATCGTATTTTGAGCTTACAAAATTATGCGCCCATATATTCACGTAACAGCCGATAACCATTTGAGCTAGTTGTAATGTTGTAATTAACATGGCAATTTGGCGTGGTGGTGAATATCTGAAAAAAAATAAAATAAAATAAAGTATTTTAAGTCTATTTTATCTGTTATTAACACTATCTGCGCATCTACGCAGTAAATTTCCCCAGGGGTCGGCAATATACACATTTTTATAAAAAACAATAACAGAAAATGCAATAACAATAATGTGTTAAAAAAAATTTAAAAAAAAACACAAGCAATTAATTACTTTTATTACAATCAATTTTACACATTTCAATACAATTACAAAAAAACTGATTATATAAAACTGTTTACAGAAATCATCCCACAGAGAGTGTATTTGTTACTGATCAATACCTGTCTGAAGTAGAACAATTTCTATGGTTGTTCTGTCTATTATACAGATGCTGCGTACTCAGACCGTAATGTGTTAAACAGGATTGTGCAAGTAGATAACTGCGCATTTTTCTATATCTGACCAGACAATGTAAACCAGCGTTTTTCAAAACTTTTTTCAGCCCCGCCCCGGTAAAACCCTTGATGATTTTATGCGGGCCCGTCACATATAGGTATATAGGATCATATATGACGTTTATCAGTTTTCTAGATTTATATTTAACATGGAATGTCGTTTTCCGACCACTTGGTCTACCATTTAATTCAAAAAAATATTGACATTTTTTTTTAAGCATTAAAGAAATATTTAAAAGCAAGTTTTTAAGTCTAAATAGAAATCTTGTAGAGTGGAATTATTTCCGCTATTAACTGGAATAACATTAGGATGTGTCATATGAAATGTCATTTTCCGACCAGCAGTTGAATTGTCTTCATTGTTTACATTCTCGACGCCATTGTTTATACGTAAAAAATGGGCAGAGTTTAAATATTAGTTTGTTTCACAAACAGTTACGAAACGAGATGACGTAAGAGTGTCATTTGGAATTCAAAAATTCCACAGGATTATCCATGTTATGTACCTAAATAACATTATGCATACTAATACAGTGAAAATATCATCACTAAAGTAAATTTAATTTAGAAAAATAAATTTGCAGGTCAAATTATTTTGTGAAAATTTACAGTTGATAATTATGTAAATTATTTAAGTGCCGTTTGATGCAAATTTGTAAATATTATTATAATTTGAATGCTTATGTAAAAATACGTTAAATAATAAATAATTATTAATATTTTATAATCAGTTCAGTTAATATTTTCGATTTCGACAGTGCTAATAGATTGTGACGATCTAAATCCTCGTGTTGAATACTGTCATCAATTTCGTGTTTGCTCAATTCATTTTGAAGAAAGTTGCTTTTAGTTGTTCATATAATTTAACATGACCATTATCAACCCTCAATCCCACATGTACAAACACATACAATCACATAAGTAAAAAAGGACATACATAATTGTTTGTACTTATATCAAGAAAGGATAGAAAGTGCGTTTCGCTACTGCCTATGGTAATAATCTTTTATTGATACTATGAAATGGGTATGTGAATATTTATAATGAATTTTTGCTACGACCCCTTAAATATTTTTCACGACCCCCACACCCTATATAATTAATTTACTTGAGGGCTAAGAGTTAACAATAAAATACCCTAGGAAAAGTAAATAATACATACCTCATTGCTTTTAATGCATAATAGGAGTACATAATACTATGTACAAAGTAATTCATAACAATAAACCATCTAGCAGACGCAGTGTATTCGGAATATGAGAACCATGTATACAAGAGGACGGTAATGTGGTGGTACCTGTAAAATTAATAAATAAAATCATATGTACAGCGTTTGCATTTCATTAACATCGACTATCAGGAGCACAATCTCTGTATCAAAAAGTGTCCTTAGAACGGCGTAAATAGTGGCAGCGCTACTGTAGCAAAAGGGTACATTTAGAGATGTAAACAAGGAAAGAAAAACGTCCGCGTTGTTATGTAATTATTGTTTTTTTTATTAAAATTGTTACATATGGTGATTTAACATATAATTGTTTTATTATTTCTCAATATAGTGATTTGACATATAATTGTTTTATTATTTTAAAAATTTTTATAAAACTCAACACAAAAAAGTCACTAAGGGGTCATACACAATCAATGAAATAAGGAATTAAGATTTAAGAAATAAGAAATAAGATTTAAGGAGTATGCCATCTAGTGATGTTGAATGGAACTTTAACGTAACTGGTCATAGATATAAATATGTAGGTATTTTTTTACGTCAAAATTCGTGATTTTTTTCACTTAGTGACAAAATAGTCATCACGAACGTTACTTTTTAATGAATTCTGATGTACAAAAATACCTAAATACATTTACTTATGAGCAGTTAACAGTTTCATTCAACGTCACTAGATGGCATACTCCTTAAATCTTATTTCTTATTTCTTAAATCTTAATTCCTTATTTCATTGATTGTGTATGACCCCTAACAGACATTAAAAGTTCATGTAATTATGAATCAGTTTCCACGTGTTTCACAGCGAGTTTTTTGTAGGTTATTAAACAACATACTTCACTCCGTCGACAACTATAAAGTTCATTTTATATTCTTTTGCTACTCTAGAGAAGTCTCCACATTCTCGCCGAGGTTGGACGAAACGAGAATGTAGAGGGTCATTTCGATGTGTCTCGCGGTTAGTGTTTTAATGCTATTCATATGGCTGAGCCAACCTCAGCGAGAAACTCGACGAGGAACCTCGTCCAACCTCGGCGAGAATGTGGAGACTCCTTTACACTATTCTGGCGAGTTTTTGAACTGTTACTTAGTACTTAAAACGGGACACTTTTTGAACTATTATTCTATTGTTTTCCAGCCAAGATAGTCCTCCTGATATCTACCCTCCATATTTTAGAGGTTACGTATTATATTAAAATTAAAAATTGGGCAACTACGTGTTAGATATGCATTAAGTCAGGTTTCATAGTTCAGTAGTTAGAATTATTCATAATTTTTGGAATAAAATATTTCATGTTTTATTTAACATTAAAATTAGCGTTTAATTTGTTAATGATTTGTCAATGAATCTTCTATTTCCTATATGAGGCTATATGAATTTAAAGAAATCAATGGTTTTTTTTTTTAAATGTCACTGTCTATTAAATTGCGTAAGGTCCGACAAAGATTATTTAAAAGTGATCAAATGCGGATAAAGCACCTTATGCGATAACAGACATGACGAATTTATAAAGATTTCGTTTTTGTACTACAAAATTTCAAAACAAAGGAAACAATATTAGAAAAAATTTGCTTACCAATGCAAAAATATAAGTGGTTGCTTGCGTAATACGATGAAAAGTGTGTCACCGAGCTCCGGCAACTTGGACCATACAAACATCCATGTCCAGAAACCGCTGACACGATCATGCTCAATGAAACTGCAACAAAAAAGAAAACAATTATGTATTAATTTAATTTCCTATTGTTGTCAATATTTGTTTGGATTTATTTATTATTTACATAGGCAACTACTGACATTACTCAATTTGTAGTAGTATAGTTGGCATCAAAATAAAGTTTAAGTTATCTCAAAGTATTGTCTCCTTTTCTTAAGAAAGTGACTAAACTGTTTCAAAAGGTTTCAGACATTAGACAGATACGAGTACAATCTACATACAAAATTGTGTCGTTCGTCTGGTGCCGTTTGTTGTCCTGTTACATAACTTGTTATTCAGTCACTTACAGTTCATGATAGGAATAACATCGTATGTAGTAAAAAAAGAAAAAATATGAAGTGTATAAAATAAAGGGATATCTTTCTTTAGGTAAGTACAACCGACTTTCGTTAATTCGAAACTCGAGGCACTCTTAAAATATTACGAAATATCGGGTGTTTGAAATATCAAATGGTTCAAAATCAATCAAAATGTACAATCTTTACATAATCTCAACTTACAATCTTTCTGTCTCTTTCTCTCTGCAACTGTGAATTGTCGAGTGTTTGACGCCGAATTTCGAATTAACGCGTCGTTTTGTTACGTAACAATGATTTTTTCGTTCTAATTACCA
Source organism: Brachynemurus nebulosus (assembly GCA_035578155.1). Classification (NCBI taxonomy): domain Eukaryota; kingdom Metazoa; phylum Arthropoda; class Insecta; order Neuroptera; family Myrmeleontidae; genus Brachynemurus; species Brachynemurus nebulosus. Next base: position 13,162,119 of record JAPWDM010000005.1, read on the forward strand.
AGTGCATAAAAATGTATTGATTTAGTTCGAAATATAAAGAGATTTTGTAGGGAACTCGTGATACCTTTGAATTATAGAGTTTCGAATTATCGCAGGTTTGTATTAACGAGAGTCTACTGTACTTTTTTACAGGTTGGTGTACTATTAATGATAGGTTTATGTAGTAATGTGTCACGTATACCAAAATCGTTTGGTGGGGGCACCCCTCTTGCGATTTATTTTGGCGACACAGGTTCGCCCAGATAAGTTAGCTAGTTAAGTTTATATACAATTATACATATATCTGTGTTAGGGATGTTATGGATATCCGTAACCGTAACCGTATCCGAAAATAAGTTTCGGATTTGTGTCAGATAATAACAGACACTGCCATTGGAAAACTGAGTCAAATCTAAGAAAATTTTTGCTACATGTGCTTCTTTTGATAGATTTTTTTTTGATTCGTGCTTGGCGTTCACTTTTTTCGGTATAATTTTCCCCGTTTTCCTAAAAAAAAAATGTTAACTAAAAGCAATTATCCCTAAGCGTAACCGTATCCGAAACATTATCCGATATTATTATATATCCGTAACCGAAACCTAAAAAAATGTTTTTAAATATCCGTATTCGAAATTTCATATCCATAACATCCCTAATCTGTGTATATTATGCAAAATCACTTCGTAAAAAATTTCAAACGATACAAATCGTTTTGTTTTATATTGAACTTAATTTCAATCGCAAATATACTTGTTAGATTAATACAAACATACATACATTAAAGCTGACTCATAATTTCTAAATTTTTAAAGACTTCCTGTCAAATGTATATTTTTAAATTTTTTAGATTAATTAAATAATTATTTATGTTTTTTTTTTTTCATGATCAAAACATTAGTTTTGCGAAATCGTTAAAATAAAATACGTTAACACGTTGACGGTCGTCACTCATCACCTGTTAAGACGAAACGCCCAATTTGTATACTAATTGTAAGTACATATTTTGACAGCCAATACACTTTATATAGTGTTGTGTATAGTCGTTAGTTAGGTTTTACTTGTCGCTCATGCCCGTCAACGTGTTAAATAGCAAAATGAGGTGGATAAATAATGATCATTTTTCACCCATTGGCCAACCGCTATGATAATACGTTTCTTTAATCCTTAAAGGATCAAATAAAGTTTCGCTCATTTGTGTCTTATGTGTCTATGGTACTTTTAAATGCCAACTTTTCTTAAAAACCTTTTATACAAACCAGGAGTCATTATCTATCTATACCCTATTTCAAATACAATTCATCATTCGAGTCAACGTTAAAAAATTAAATAATCCTTATATTCAAAACAAACCAATCTTCTATTCTTTTCTAAAAACAAACTGCAATTTTAAAATTTACGTAAGTGCAATAATGAAAGAGATAAAGCCAAGGAAACGGAAATTATTTAAATCCATTAGTGATGAAGCATGGTTAAATTTAAGTGAAATGGACCATATGAGTTGCCGAAAAGCAAAGTCAGTTATATCCAAAAAAATAAAAAACTGAGATTTTAGTTGCTATGGATACTTCAGTTCATCTGCTATGGTTCATTTCAGTTAAATTTAACCATACTTCGTCATTTTGAATTTAAATAATTTCCGTTTTCTTGACTTTATCTCTTTCATTATTGCATTTACGTAAATTTTAAATTTGCAGTTTGTTTTTAGAAAATAATAGAAGATTGATTTGTTTCGAATATAAGAATTATTTAATTTTTTAATGAAAACTCATGATCAATTGTATCTGAAATGAGGTATATATGTTCACGTTGAGAAACAGTTCTAAAATAAATTTTATCCCACTGAAAATAAGTGAAGAAAAATGACGAAGGATGCAAAACCAGTTATATCCCAAATGGCCACAGTTCCAAAATCAGTTCTATTCTTTAACAGTTTCAAAATAAGTTACATCCCACAGACAATAATGGCTGCCCTCTAAATGCGGCAGCAAAACCAGTTTAATCTCTCACTGACCTAGTACATGTACGTTAGTTTCAGTAGTAGAGTGACTATTTTTGCAGTATCCTACAAAGACTTAAATTATTGTCATTTTTACTACATATAATTGTTCTAAAAACTAAAAATATGTTCATTCTTTTACCTTCTACCAGGTTTTTGACTGCTTTTGCATGTTAGAAAGTTCAAAAATGGCTGACACTTCATTTCCAAAATCAGTTATATCCAACTGACGGTTCCAAAACAAGTTACGTGGGTTTTATTTATTTAAATATAATTGTTTGTGCTTTTCCTACATTATACAGATTATCACTAGGAATCAACGTGAATTTTTTATCATGATTTGATATCAAAATCATGATGCAATAATTTATTATTGTAATATAACTAACAGTTTTTGTTGAATAACTCGAAATCGTTTGAGGTGTACATAGCTGGTTTTAGAATTCGACGACTCATATATACCTATCTGGCCTCACAGACACTAAAATACGTTGAATGCAAGACGAAAGTGTATTAACACTACTATTCGAGAAAAAAAGGAATATCGTGGTTCATGAGGCGCCTTATTAGAATATAGTCAACCAACATTCAAAAATGTGTCAAAAAATTCAACAAATATACATAAATACTATGTACATGTTGTAGGCAGCAATAATTTTTAAATTTTACTCAAAAAATTTTATTATAAAATAATGCAAATAAAAACTTATATTTTACAATGTCAAATAAAAAAAAAGTAAATAATAAGATAAGAAAACATAGATGATTAAATTTACACCTCGGCTACTGATTATTTATCGTGATCATAATCATAAAAATGAAATAATCGTAAAAATTTTTATTGTACGCGTATATACATACCGTAAGCTGGGAAGAATAGGCACGAATTCAGACTTCACATCGTCTTTTTTGTATTTCTTTCAGAAGTACCTATTCTATGATATATTAAAAATTTACGCGAGGGTGATCACTCTATTATAATAATCAAAAATATTTAAAAAAATCCTTGGTTTTTGGAAAACTAAAAAAAATAATGTAATTTCTACTCTAAGGTAAATTGGGGTCAAAAGAGACGATAAAAGGGTGATGGGGGCAATTCGTAGGGCTGACCAAAATTGAAATATAATTGTTTTTTTTTTGTGTGTTTATATATTCAAAAAAGGAATAGTATTTCATGATTTTATGTAGTAATAACCGTAAAATCTAAAGGGAAATTTATAAAGTATAGACATGTCATGTTTAATCTGTCCCAATACATTCTTCACCCATGCCTAATCACCCTACATTCATTCTTTTATACTTGATATAGCGTCCCTATTAACCTATGTATTGTATCTATTCACCTCTTTTCCGGCCCTCTTAATCTCCAACTTAACTCGAATGTCAAGTCATCATTATTTTCTCTTAAAAAATTAAAAACAAATTAAAAGTTTTAAAAATTCGATTAAATAACAATCTATTCCTTAGAACACAAAAATGAATTTTTTATGAAACAAAAAATAGCACTGTTTGAAGACGTCAATCTAAACTGATTTTTTAATATTTTTTATCCAACTTCAAACAGTCACTATTGCTATCCGAAAGAATAATTATATTACTATAGTTTAAGGAAGATACATGTTCGCATTTAAGTCTAGTATTTTTATATGAAATTTATGAAAATCGCTTTTCATTTTGTCCCTATTCACCCTTCATTCTCGATTCATCCCAATTCACGGTATGTAATAATCTGCAATAAATAATAATAAAAACAATATAATTGTGTACACGTGTATCCTCCGCTGATGCACTTTTGGACACTCTGCTGGCCCATACTTTGCAGGATAGGCATATTCCACGCATGCACTATTCAAAAGTCAATTGCTATTAAAAAAGCCAAACTTTTCTTTTTCTACTACTTTAGTGCAGGAGGAATCGGCGCATGAGTACCGAAAACTATTCCACCTCAATTTTTTTTATGCGATCCTCTTCAAATTGCCCTACTGATGATATAAACGCATGTTGCCATGGGGCAACCCGGTGCCATATTGTTTAAAACCGAAATTGTTTAAACAATTGCAAGGAATTGTTATTTTTCAACCGGACAATTATTAGTCGAATTTTCTCCGAAAAATTAGACTGATACAGTCTATACGATAAGAGCTGCGAGAGGCGAGACCAGGGGCGCTATCCGTTTTCGGACCCGTAGAACACGATTATGTAAAAAAAAAAGATGTCTGATATATATATATATATATATATATATATATATATATATATATATATATATATATATAATATATATATATTTTCCCGCAACCTTTTAATATGTGTAGGGCCCCCCTATGGAAGTTAAGAGATGAAATTTGGTAAGTGGGGCTTATTCCGATGCACAACAATACTATCAAAGTGGGGTCAAATTTTGGGCAAATTTTTTTTCGGACCCGACCTTTAAGGGGGTGGTGGGGGCGGAAAAGCAATAAAACTTTTCCAAACCGGTTTTAAATAATGTTTCGGTCAATTATCTACAACATATCCAAAATTCAGCTTCCTAGGATGATATGGTGGGAGTAGAGGGGGGAAAAACGATTTTCGCTGGATCTAACAGGCCCCCAGCCCCCCAGAATTAACGTAGAGGGTTGAAATTTGGTGTGTTGATAAAGTTCGTACCTAGGTTGTGCTTTTTGGAGGTTTTAATATTTTACCCCCACCCCCCTCATTTTTAAGCTACAGTTTCATGCATTTTCGACGTTTTCGAAGTTTGTACCACTCGCACAGGTCACCCGAATAAACCTAGAGGGCTGAAATTTTGTATTCGGATTGAGTTAGTATCAAGGGGGTGCCTTTTGGGGGTCTCGACTTTTAACCCCTACCCCCACCATTTTTATACCCAAAAGAACATGATTTTTCTTGTTTTTTAACAGTTTCGTTCGGGTCAAAATCTTCCCAAATAAACCTAGAGGGCTGAAATTTGGTGTATAGGTTAAGCTAATAGCCAGACACTGTTTTTTGGAGGTTTCAACTTTTAACCCTTACCCCCACGATTTTTACGCCAATATTTCCTTAATTTTTTTGTTTGTTTTCTAACACGTCTAGAGACTCCATAAGGAAACCTAGAGGGCTGAAATTTTGTACGTGTATTCAGTTAGTATCCAGCTAGTACCTTGTAGGGAGTCCGCATCACTTTTCCCCCCACTTCTCCCATTTTTACATCGGAATTGAATGCTATTGTTAAATGTGTTTTAAAAGCATTATGTTTATTCTAAATACAAGTAGGCGAATAGTAATTTTAAAAAATTTAAAAAAAAGTGAACTTACTTTTATGACAAATGAAATACATACATATTAAGTAATTTAAAAATGTTATTAAAGTCACTGTTTATTTATAAATTAGGAATTTTGGATTTTTAGTATTTATAAAATAGAAATTTTGGATTTTTTTGGAAAGAAAAAATATCTTTATAAAGGCCTTCCAGTTTACTATTTAAGGTCCTTTTTTAATTTTTAAAACTAAAACATAAAGGCAATTAGCGGATAAACATGGGCAGGAATGTCCTCGTACGAATTGTGTTGGCTTTTTTTCTGCTACCTGTTTTCGGCACAAAATTGAAATTTACTGAGATACAGCCCTTAAATACTTAAAACCTTTTTTTAAAGCCTCGATCAGCCGAACACTCATCACCAGTTTTGAAACCAACAAAATGACAATTCGGTTGTAGACTTTCAATCACATTTCGCTTGTAGACATTCAATACCGAAGATGAAGGGGAAAATTCGACTACCGTGATGGGGCCCCGCTGCTCACGGCGTTTTTTTTTATATTCTTTATTGAAATACAAATAGAAAAGGTCCTATGACTTTTTACGATGAAGTTAATATTTTTAGAGATATGAATTTTTAAAAGTTCGAGATTTTTCAACATGCATTGCATAAAAAAATTAAGCTGGAATAGTTTTCGGTACTCATGCGCCGATTCCTCCTGGACTACTTGGAAAAAACGAAAATATTTATCATTCGATTTATCTGTATGAAGGTTATTCAAAATCAATTAATTATATTTATATTTTTATTACGTTATAAATAAATTTTATATTTTACGATTGACGTTACATTTATTTATACAGGTAGCATGTATCTAATTTCGATATAGATTAAATATATGAACAAATTATATTTTTTTTTTTTATATTTTTTTACAAAATTGAATTATTGACGCCAAATACAATTTAAATTTCAAATTTTCTAATATGTACGTGGTTATTTGAGATGTACAAAATTTAATTTATCAATTTATTATTATTATAATTTTTTATTTAAATTTTCTACTATAAAAAAAAGTGTTACTTGTAAAAAAAATAGAGAAAGTTATGAATGAAATCTTATTTGGTGTGTACACAGATTTCAATTTTGCATTCAACACTACAATAAGTGATTGATGTCTGTATCGACAAAATTTTTTTTATAATTAACAATGTATTAAAGAGGTTGAAATCAACAAAACTGGATAAGTCGAAAGTTTCATGTTGTTAGGAAAATTCTGAATTTAAAAAGTTAACTTTATAGAATTGCCTATGATAAGTGTCATCAAAATGGCTTACTTTTTTCACACGTGATAAAAAGTAGGTGTACAAATTCATTTCTATAGTACGATACAATATAGACCATAGTCATTCATGATATGAATAATTCAAAACATTTGAGATTATTTTTCCATTTTCACTCGTTGTAGTCCAACTCGGCAAGCCGGTTTGACAACGAAAAATAGAGCACTATTAGTTAGTTATATTCTAATGAAAATTGATGCTAAAAATCTAAAATATTGTACAGTTGACAGTAAACCTGTTTAAATACGTACAAGAAGTTTAAAAATGATTAAGATATGCGCTGTTGAAAAATAGAATATTACTCAGCAAGGACCGTGAATGTTCTTTTTATGCAGTTTGTGAATCCGAGGCTGAAAGCCGACGATTTTTAAGCATTCATGGCCATAAAAATAAAGTTTTTCCAACCAAAACAATACTGAATAAATTGAAAAAGATGAATAAAAAATACCTAATGAAGTTTTTCCAATGCTCATGGAAATATTTTCAGATTGTACAAAAAAAATTAGACTATATACAAACCTTAAGGGGAGGTTTACTTGAGAGTCGTTAAAAAAAATCGATTTTTTTTTTTTTGCAGAAATTGGTAGTTAATTATGTGTAGAATATGTTCCCAAAGTGATTTTGCTGAAAGTAATTTAAGGGAAGGTTTACTTGAGATTTGATAAAAAAAATCGATTTTTTTTTTTTTTTTTGCCGAAATTGATAGCAAATTATGTGTAGAATATGTTCCCAAAGTGATTTTACTGAAAATAATTTAAAAACAAGATTCTTGCACATTAACCGAATCCAGCTTTCTATAAAAAAATTCAAAAAACGTAGTTCACGCAATAATGAGTATTAAATATAAAATTTTGAAAATACGTTTCCTTATATTTTATAATATCTCGGAACCTACATTTTTGGAACTGGCGGACACGATAACTCAAAAACTATTCGATGGATCCTTTTTTTAAATTTTTTATTTTAAAGATAATTCAATTCTTCGGCACCTCCTCCACCTAAGTTCGATACACTTTCAATATTTTTTTTATTTTTAAGTTTACTTTAAAGAGCGAAAAATAAGATAAAAATCGTAATCAAAAGTTCAAACATCCGCCATTTTTTTTCTTTGAGCAATTTATTGATATTATAGGCAGAGGTGCCGGTACTCTTCATATATTTTATAAATCTTTTTTGTTTTTGGATTTCGGTGGTTTATTACCGGCGCTAGGATGTCCGCCAACAAGGCATTGGATTTTCGGATCATCACACCGCAGTATCTATAAAATGGAGAATTTTTTATATTTTTCCTTGAAAAATTTTTTTTGTGTAGTTTAATACTTAATAAATATGTGTACAAAATTTGAAATTAATAGTTACTTCCGTTCTTGAGAAAAAAATTCTAGAAAAATACATCATTTTTAAGGACTCTCGAGTAAACCTCCCCTTAACTTCTTTAAATAAAAATATAAAAGTATCTCTCTTGTCACGAATAATAAAAAATGGAATTTTTCCTCAAAAAATTGCTATTTTTTTATAGTGATTCACAAAATTAGTCCTTGAAAATACTATTATTTTTAGGTCAAAAAAATTCCTGGGATGCAAAGGTTAATATAATTATTACGGTAGTATTAAAAAAACAACTCTGGGTGACACAGGTTATAATTTAATTATAATTAATGAATAAATTAATATAGTAATCTAAAAAACCTTTGTCAATTACACAAAATAATAGTATGCGTAAATACCTCTTTGTACATATATAATACAGCTGAACTCTTTTTTATGCGGTCCTTTTTTGTGCGATTTTTTTTATGCGGTTTGTAAAAAATGACCATTAAAATGCATAATGTGAATCAAAATCACAAGACAGTAAGAAACTTAAACAATTACTATAATAACTTTCTTTGATAAAATTAATTTTTAACGGCTTTTAAGAATTGAATCAATACAATGCATAAGTACATAAGTTATTGCATCATTTAATTTTGTTACAGATGTATTTTCCAAAATTTTCATAATATTATAAAATTGAAATAAAAGGTTTCTACGTGTAAATTGCTTTATCTTGTATATAGAAGCAACTTCTAAGGAAATTTCTAAGTTTTAGCGTTTTGAGTGTTTTTTTCGATGAAACTTTTTTTATGCGGTCCCGACCAATCGCATAAAAAAAGTTCTTTGTACAATCTGGATCGAACTATACTTTTTATAGCTATTTATGATATTTTTTAATATATTTTTTAGTATAGTGCGATTTTTTTATGCGGTCCCTATCCACCGCACCAAAAAAAGATCAACTGTATATTCAAAATGATATCTTTAATTTAATAATAATTAATTAATAATAAGTAAATGTAATATGTACATTTATATACAATAAATTATAATGTAAATACAGAGTGTTTTTTGGATAATTAGTAAAATACACTTTTGACTCGTTACAATAATAAATTAAAGTAAAAAAAATGTTTTTTAAGAAAAAGCTTTTATTTAAAAATGGGCTAAAAAAATAAAATAACTTTTGAGTGAAGTTTGAAGCAATATACAACATAATTTATAAAAGCTTGAGGCGTTATCATTAATTATTTCTGTTTTGAATGTTTTGGATATAAGTGTAGCTATTTTACTTTTCAGTAGTTATCAAACTTAATTTAAACGCCTCAAGCTTTTATAAATTATGTTGAATATTGCTTCAAACTTCACTCAAAAGTTATTTTATTTTTTTAGCCCATTTTTAAATAAAAGCTTTTTCTTAAAAAACATTTTTTTTTACTTTAATTTATTTTTTACTTTTTAGTCTGAATTACTTCTTTAATTTTTAAAAAAATTAAAGAAGTAATTCTTTTACTCATATTTTAATCGGTTAATTTACCCTAATCAAGCATAACTATGGAAACAAAAAATTGCAATGTAAAATCAATGGACAATATTTGACAATTCGAAATGTCAAAAAGTTGCACAGGACTAAAAATCAAAAATTTTGGTTTGGTTAGGGCAAAACTAATTATACAATATTGCATTGTCATCAAGGTTAGACACGTATGTAAAATTTGAAACCTCTAGCTTAATTAGAACCTGTCTAAATTTTGATTCCAAGATTTGATCTAAACCAACATACTAACATAGCAAGTTAAATAAAAGCTTTTAAAAAAGATTGAAATAGAATCATATACCATACTCTTTTTAGATAATAAAATTCGCACATACGTAAAAAGAGTAAGGCATATGATTCTATTTCATTTTTTATGTTGCTTATAATGAGTCAAAAATGTATTTACTAACTGTCCAAAAAGCACTCTGTATTTACATTAATTTATTTATGTATAAAAAATGTATTACAAATTTACTTATTTCTGTGATTTCATATAACGCGGTACGATTCACTTAATTTGTATTGATTCTAAATTTCTTATAACGCGACGACAGTGGCTTTCATATAATGAAGTATCCATAGAACGCGGTACGAATTATCGTAATCTTAAGAGACTTAACTGTAATCAGTATTACTATCAAAATTTAATTAAGACTAGTACTAGTATCGGTAATCAGCAAAACCGGATTATTATTATTTTTTTTTTCTTTGTGAATTATAATCATTTTTAGAATATTTTTCTAACAATTCATAAAAAATAATTCCATACACAATAGGTACATTGGAATTTTTCTTTTTTGCATAAAATGTCACAAAATCTTATTTGAAAAAATTGTATCTTATATAATAATAACGGAAAATATTCCTATGTTTTTTATTTCCTATTATAGATTTGAAATTGAAAACATACGAGTAATACGTAATGAAAACTGATAATTCAGCACAACCCTAATCAGCAATTTAAATTTTTCCTATAACTATAATTATGCAAATAAAAAATATTTTTAACTGCAATTTCCTAAAATAAAAATCATTCGATACTGATTTGATATACGACACTTGACATGTGTTATTATTTAACTTTTATTCAAAAATCAAATTATGAAAAATATTATACACCAATACTTCGCTTTGCGTCGTTTCGTTTTGCGTTTTTTTGAATTTGCGTTGTTTTGGGTTCGAGTCTTTAATTTTTTTTTTCAAAATTTTTTGAAGTGTACTATAGAAAATCATAATTCACTTTGCGTCGTTTCAATTTGCGTCGTGTTTTTTTGGAACGTAACCACGACGCAAATTGAGGTATTGGTGTATATACCTACTAAGGTCATTCAAAGTTAAAACACTGAATTAAGGTTATAGAAAATACCAAATGTTATAATTTATTAATAAATAAAAATGATAATGAAATGAAAGAAATAGTATATTATGCAATAAGTGCGGGAAGTTGTCGATTGCCCACGAGAGCGAAGTTGAGTACACGATCGTAGTGAGTGCGCTCATTCGCTCGAGTAGGTAATCGACAATGCTGCACGAATTGTATATACTATTTTTTATTACAAGTTTCACATACTTTTTTTCATTATTATTACTATTTTTTATTCCTTTTTAAAATAATATTTTTGAGTGTTTGTCTTTTTTTTTAAATTAAATATTGTTTAAATTATTTTGTTGGTGGTTTCTATAGAAATAATTATGAAATATTTATTAAACGAAAAATCAAGAGGCGGCTTTGCATGTTTTGATTAAATTTTGCGTGTTTTATTGTCAATTTGCGTGCGGAAAGTATACTTTCCTCACGCAAAAAAGTATGTGAGAAGAGTACAGTGGGCAAACAGCTATTTTGCGTACAAAAATGTGTGCGTCAAGTTAGTACTTCTCTCGTATGAGTAATAAAAAAAAAATTTCGTGTAACATAAAAATCTGAATACCAAGAAGACAAGGGCTTCTTAAAGTTTCTTCATTCACGAATCACAACCCCAAATAAAGACACATATATAAATATTTTGTGATGATTTATTACATAATAATTATAGGTAACAATACATAAATATAGGTATACATATGAAAAAATATTTCGCTATGACCCCGAGAATTTGCTAAGCGACCCCAAATGGGGTTGCGATCCACAATTTAAGAAACCCTGATCTAGACTATACTATTTTTTTCACCTTTCAGTTTCGATCAATGCTTTTCTTAACTTTTTAAAGGACGTTGAGGTGACTAAATTTAAAACGGTCCCCGCTACCAAGTCAGATATCATCACTACGGTATAAAACACTTTCTCAGCCTTCTCAATTTCAGTATTTCTGTTTTTAGCGAATTTCCAAAACTGGAAATTCAGCTTTTACGCCAGGTGTCATGGTGCGACCTAAGCCCGAGACCATATCAGAAATATGTTTTGAGGTCCCTAGAATACGAAAATGATATTCACTAAAATTTATATATATATATATATATATATATATATATATATATATGTATCCGCGCGATAACTCTCGAACGAAGCGTTTAATGCTTATGAAATTTTGTGTGCGAATTCGATTTTCCAAATCGTTGGATGAGTTCGTTAGCCAGACACGTCGGATGCCCAGAAGTAGGTTTTCCGGGCGTTTTTTGTCAACAAAATGAGTTTTTTGCCAGAATTAAGCAATTTTTCAAATTTTTTTTTACACTAAGCCATTGTAAAAGGTAAAACGCATAAAAAATGTTTTTATACCGTTGCTCTAAATTACTTACTTTTCGAGAAAAACTAGGAAATATGTCGTTCTCCATTTCACTCGCACTCGCATTCTTTTTTTTTCTGTCTCATTTTTTGCGAGCTAAATTCGAAAAAAGCCGCTTTATAAGTAGCGTGTCATGATTTTTTTAATCCAATTTAACGATTCGGCTATATTCTATTTCTCTGTCAGTTAAATGTTTTTATAATGTATCTCTGTTCCATTTTTTTTTACAAAAAAAATCCCGACGATATCTGTTATGTGATATGATCAGAATTTAGATTATATTTACACCTTCCTAAAATTAATAAGAGTTTGCTTCAATCGTATAAAAATTACGTTAAATCATATTCAAACAATAATATTTTTACGTAATTTTTTATCCAATTGACAATACAGTTATGATTAGAATTGTATAATCAGAGCATTCTAATATTAAATAATTTTGCACATTCAATTTTTTTTTTTAACAAAGAAAAATTTTTTTAAATTTTGACACATTCTTTTATGAAATTTCGATTAAGAAATATTAAAAAATTTTAAAGTGAATCATTTAAAAAGAGTTAAAAATAAATTAAAAAGGAAACATTTCTCTATTTTAACATATTTGTAAAGAAAATTTTACAGTTTACTTACAGTTTTTTGAAAAAATGTAATAACATTTTTACATACAATAAAGATTATATTTGAACGGTAGGAAATCCACAAATTTTTTTTTATTTCTTTAATTAATTATTAAATTTGGTTTTAGAAGAAAATCTTCGTCTAATTCGCTCCAAGCCGAAAGTATAGCCACTAATAAGGACATTCCACTGTTAAAATAAATGGAAAATATATTGAAATTTATTTAATGAAAGCCATTCATACACATTTTTAAAATATCCTTTTGAATTATATAACAAATAAAATCTGTGTAAAAAAATCTAATTGACGTGTTTTTTCTCAATTTGCTAATATTAAGTAAGGCTCGTTAATTAGGGAGTGATTGTGTTAAAATTTTAATATAAAATATGGTAATTTTAACCCTCTTTAAAAGAACATTTCGATTTTAACAATAAAAAAATTTTAAAAAGTGTTTTCGTTTTTCCCGGATTACCAAAAACTGTTCATAGGCATATCTGTGACTAAAGTTGCCTCCCTTTCTTAAGAAAATAAAGTATTTTTAAAATTTTGTGCAAAAGAATAAAACACAATTAACGAAAAAAAAGTACGCGTTTCCATATTTTTAAGATTTTGTAGTACAAGAAAATCCTTATAAATTCATCATATCTGTTATTGCATTTACTAGCTTTTACGCAATTTAATAAACAAAAGTCTGAAAATGGACGTAGAATCTCACTGTTATTAATTATTATGTCTTAGTCTTTTGAAAAATTATTTTTTGAACTAAAATAAGAATAGGAGGAATATAAACTTAGGGGTAAACGACAGGAGTATATAAACTTTATTTTAGATTCTACGTTTATTTTTACAGAAAATCATCAAGTACCTATTATTTCTTTTTTGAATGTATAAATACAAAAAGTTCGAAATTATTTTATATTAGAATTTCAATTTTGGTCGACCCTACGGGTTGTCCCCATTTACTCTTTTCTCGTCTCTTTTGACCCCAATTTTTCATAGAGAAGAAATTATACGATTTTTGTTAATTTTTCAAAAACCACCGATATTTTTAAATTTTTTTGGATACTGCTGATAAAGTGACCATCTTCGCGTAAATTTTTAATATATTAAAGATTAGGTACTCATAAAATAAATACAAAAAAATACGGTGTGAAGTCGGAATGCGTACCTATTCATCCTTGTCTACGGTAGCACATTTTTTATTGACATAAATATTAGAAACGCAGGAAAAGAGACCAGGAATCAACATAGAAGTGGATTATGATACGATATATTTTCTGAAAAAAGTGCTTAGGACCAAAGTTATAGAGTTCAAAGTGATGCACTTGATGATCTTGAAGCACTTGACTCTCGTGATGCACTTGACTTTGAAGTTGACCTTGAGGTCAATTTCCAAAGTCATTTGAAAATCATTTAATATTTTTCAAAAGGAGTAGTTTACTTTTCATCCCTAAATGGTTCAAAGTATATTCGAACGAATTTCACATGCAAGATAGAAAATAAGTGATCAAGAAGTAATTTTGAAAAATACTTGCTCAATCGCAATCGGAAAAATAATAGTTAATCATATGTTGAATTTAATTCCTAATATGATAACTATAGAGTAGCAATAAAAATTTTAAAAAATTTTGAAAATTTCTAATATAACATAAAGTTAATGTTTAACTTACAATTGGAGTGATATTAAATCTTTTCTTAACTTCTAAAATTACTTACAAAAATGTTTTCTTCTAATTTTTTCTATAAATTTGCGCCTATTTTTTCATTTCGTCAGGTTTTTATTTTTTTTATTTTAGAAAAATAACGCAACAAATCAATTTTGAAGATAGATTGAGTCAATACATGAAATTACTGCTTATAGGTACAGGATATGGTCAAAGTTCGGCAATGGCTAATCATTTTCAACTGACCTTGAAAATCGATTTCAGGGTCATTATCAAGTGCATCGCTTTAAATTCTACAAATTTGGTACTCAGCCCTTTTTTCAAAAAATATGCCGTTTCAAAAATATTTAGCTATAACTGTTTTCATCTACAGAGGTTGAATGGTGTTTTCTACCCCTAAAAAGCGTATTTAGCCGAAATAAAAAAACACGTATTTAATATTTTTCGCTGTTTAATAAGTATGTTAAGTTTCATTCAAATTGGCAAGTATTAGTTGGGTAGTGTTATTTGTCAGAATGTTTTGCCGATCTAGTTTTTTCAATATTTCTTTGCTCGTTTTCAGAATTTGTATTTTAATTTCTACGGACAAATAACTCATTCTTTTCTTCGATTTTAGTAACTTTTATTTGCTGATGTTGACCATTAATTGATCGAAACATATCAAATATTTTTCAATGATTTTTTTAGCGAATGTCGAAAATTTTGAAAATTTTTTCACCGTTAGTAAGTTAAAGTATTTGAATTCATTAAGTAATTAAATGATGTCCACAAGAACCTTACGAACTACCATAAGTTATATGAGATCCCTAGGACCCGTTTTTTACTGTTAGGATAAACTTTTTACTAAAATTATTTTAGATGAATAAAGGTTATGTTGTATGATTTCCGCCAGGGTTTACTGTTCCCATTATTGTAAAAAATAAACTAACCGACCGATTTTGAAAATTTTTTCACTGTTAGAGAACTAAATTATTTTAGATGGATACAACTATGCTGCACAAAGTCCGTTCGGGTTCTTGGGTTCCAAAAATATCAAAACTAATTACCCAGCCGATTTTAAAAAATCTTTTACTCTTAGAAAGCTAAACTATTTTAAATAGGTACAGTTCTTAGATGAGATCCGCCAGTCCCCAAAATTTGGAAATTCGCTATGTTATGCAGATGCTGCGACAGGGGTATTTTAAATTTGTCTTAAGACTACTGAGTCTCGCTAAAATAACTTTTATGTTATAGTTTGATTTAAAAGTATTTTTATTCAGTTAATAAATAACATAGGAAAATATTTTATAAATATTTAAAAAAAAGAAAAAAAGAAATCATTGAAAAAATGGTAAAACTTATTGATTTTATACATTTTTCCTTTTTTTTTTTTAAACTGGTTCATAAATTTTCCAAGCAACTTTAAAATATAATATTATTTTAATTTGCGGATAAAAATTTACAAGGTTAAGAATATAATTATTGGAAGAAATAAAATTCTGTTAAAATATTTTGAAATTATATCCTGATTATAATGTTGTGTTCTAAAATTTATTTAAAAAGAAGACATTTAAGATATTTTACAAATTATATATTACGTAATTGAGATTGTAAGTTGCATATTATACATGAGTGAAAAAATTACGCAAAAGCCGCGCAATGGCGAATGCGTAATTGCACGAGTGTGTAATATGCCTTACAACCGAGTAAGTTATCTATGATTAGTATGAAATTCACAATAAATAATGTAAATTCGTATGTCGAACATGAAATGTATTAAAAACAAATGCCAACCATCAGTTAGATCAAAATTTTGTACAGATTTTAATAATAAAATATACAGTATAAAAATTGTGATCCCTTACACACAGTCGTGTATAAAGTACAAAATTTCATACAGCTATATGTAGAACATAACTTACTGTATATTGTACCGTAAATAGGCAATTTCATAATAATCGTAGATGAATACTCCTGTCGTAGCACCTTGTATAATATAGCGAATTTTAAATACTTATTTATTGGTGTTAAAGTTAGAAGCGGTGTCAAGTAAAACATGTACGAATACGTTTAATTAGCGATAGAAATATAGGTATAGGTGTACACGATACGAATAATACTTTTATACCCCCGAAGAACTTTTATACCCCCTGGAAAATCGGTTCAGTAATTTTTGAATTTATCCCTTACATTCAAACAAACAAGCTCGCAGTCTTGTTTAATATTACTACACTTGTTAATATCTATTTTCATTTGCATGTGACTATCGAGGGAAAATTTCATGTATAGGTATTATTCAAAAAAAAAAAAAAAAAAAATAATTTACACATGTATAATTGCAACCAAGGTTTCTGACTTGTAAACGACCTTGCTCTTGGGTTTATATTTACACTTGTACCATCTTTCCCATTATTTTATTTATATTAATTATATTATGTTTTTTTTTTTTATTAATTAAATTTTGATGCATGTGTTAAAAAAAATACCAGTGTAAATAAAATTTATGTAATTAATATTTATATTTTCTATTTGTTTATAAATTATTTTTTATTTTTTGTTGTCAAAGGCCATCTATACTTTTTTGTCTTATTCAGGCTTTTTTTATCATCTATTATACACCTATTTAATGTTATTTTTTAATAACAATTACATATTTTATATAACTGATTTACTTATAATTTTTCTTCCTATTTTAATAATTATGTTATATAATTTTCTTTGATTTTATTCTACAGTGATCATTCTCAATAGTGCCGCAGAATGAAACGAAGGAAACAGCTTCTCCAAGCAATGTTGTTCCCCCAGCAAAATTTAATCGCTCGCTAACAAACAAATGCATTTATTTACGTCTCGATCTAGAATTCGTACTTTAAAGTAAAGCTTGGATACCGGTATTCCGGTACTACCGAAAAACCGGAATATCGTAAATTTTTAAACGTTTTGTAAAACCGGTATTAAAATTTCAAATACCGGTATTTCGGTTTCGGTATTAACAAAACCAAATACTTTATATATTACATATTTTGAATATTTTTTACAACATAAGTTAGATTTACAAGATAAATTTTATTACAATGTCCTTTAGTTTTGCTTAATGTTTTCCATATGTGCAGATGACCAGATATTTTATACTTATTCATATTTTTTCATAATACTGGAATATTTTTAAGAATTTTTCTATAAGAAAAAATACAAAATTATGTATTTATATTTTTAAAATCCAAAGATGATGTAGTTTGTCATTATTACTGTTACTAATTAATTTTATTAAATGATTTTTAATGTTTTTTCCTTTTTTCTATACTATCTACATTCAATACCGAAAAAATACCGAAATACCGGAATTCCGGTATTTTAAATGCTCATACCGAATAAATACCGGCATTATAAACAAACACCGGTATTCCAAGCCCTACTTTAAGGGTACGTGTCCATCTGAGAGAAAAACTATCGAGAGCTGCTCTCGAAAGTCGTAATTAGAAGTAGACAGCTTTATTTATCAGCACGTGCCCCAATTGCAAGTTTCTAGGGGCGTCAAAACGGCGAATGGTATGGTTTTTGTTTTGTTTTTTGTTTTTTTTTCTCGTCACTTACTTTTTGTAGGGAAAAATTTTAAAAATATCGGTGCGCCAAAATGTTTAATTTAGCGATTTTCTCGGGGAGGGCACCAACAGCAAAGTTTGCCCCCCCCCCCCCCCCGTAATAACTGTAGGTCCGGTCATGATCCTTCCCGGTAGTTTGTTAGAAAAATCCGTGTCACTAACAAAAATGGTACAGACATTATAAGCCATGAAATTTTAAGTTTTTTTTTAAACACAGCGTGGTGATATGGTAAAGATGTGTTCAATAGGTAAAGTTTTGATGGTATGTATTACATGAGAAAACGGATGTAGGTATATAATATTTACATACAAATTTTCTGAAAATACGTAAAAGATTTTGAAAAAAAAAAACTTGTATCTCCACTTTTTTATTAACAAATTGATAAAAACTATTAACTGCGTATGCGAATTAAACGTATTTATTTTTAAATTAAATAATAAATTAATTTCAGGGTTTGTAATTTAACAAAGTATGTAATTTTCTGTAATTATTATTACATTTATCTAATTCTATTTGTTGCTGTTTATAAAAAAAAAATTAGGCAAATTTTTAATTTTTTTTTTTATTACTCATGCGGGAGAAGTACTAACTTGGCGCACACATTT
This sequence comes from Brachynemurus nebulosus, assembly GCA_035578155.1. Classification (NCBI taxonomy): domain Eukaryota; kingdom Metazoa; phylum Arthropoda; class Insecta; order Neuroptera; family Myrmeleontidae; genus Brachynemurus; species Brachynemurus nebulosus. The sequence continues at coordinate 13,180,720 of JAPWDM010000005.1, forward strand.
CTGTACACAAAATAGCTGTTTGCCTACTGTACTTCTTCCCACATACTTTTTTGCGTGCGGAAAGTAAATTTTCCACACGTAAAGCCGCCTCTTGATTTTTCATTTAATAAATATTTCATAATTATTTCTACAGAAACCACCAACAAAGTAATTTAAAACAATATTTAATTCAGAAAAAAAAGACGAACACTCAAAAATATTATTTTAAAAAGTATTAAAAATGTCAAAAATAGTAATAATAATAGAAAAAAGTATGTGAAATTCGTAATAAAAAATAGTATGTGCAACTCGTGCGGGATTGTCGACTGCCCACTCAAGCGAATGAGCGCACGAACGTAGTGAGTGCGCTCAACTTCGCTTTCGTGAGCAATCGACAATTTACCGCATTTATTGCACAATATACTATTAATTTATACTTAACGTAAAATTAATGTAATATTTCTCCTCGCTCCTGAAAGCATTACAATTGCGGCAATAAGAGAAAAAAAATTAATGGATTTTTGCGCAATTTACTATTTTTGTTGATTATATCATATAGCAAAAGTAATTTCCTTATAAATTTAATATTATCTATTATGTAAGTTAAAAAAAGTATTGATTAGAAATAAAAATGAAAATAATGAAAATTTATTGAATTTTATCTTCTACAGAACGTACAAATTTCAAAATCTGATTACCTACGAAAAATTTTCGAGTGTTACAATTTTGCTAAATTTTGATTAGGTTCCTTTACGAATCCGACTATACTTCTGGCTAACTTCGATTCGAGCTGCATTGTCAAGTATTACTTTAAGAATAGTTTTTAGTACTTATGCTCCAGCTCTGCTGTCGTATTTTTGTTAACTGGCAATTCTTCCCATTAAATTATTACACGTAACAAATTTTCGTTATATACAAGCGTAATCATTAGCGAATATTAAATTGTCATACTTATTAAAATAATAAAAAAAATTATTTTGTAATTTTAATTAATTTCATAATATATGAATACATTGTTTTAAAATATCCGGCAAATTCAAGCTTGAATTGGTTTGTTAATTCTTTCGTATAGTATAATATACAAAAAATTTTTAGTGATGAGCAAAATTAGTCTTGGTCTTGCATTTTTTTCAAGACCAAGACCAAGACTATGTATACCAAGAGCAAGACCAAGACCAAGACTATAATTATGGCTGCAAGACCAATACCAAGACTCAAGTGAGCAAGACCAATACAACAGAAGAAAAAAGCAAGACTCTTGCTAAATTATTTAAATAGTTTAAAAGTATAATTAATACCGTAAAGAGAGAAAATTCTGATTTTAGAAGGACAAAATTCGCTAATAAAAAATGCAAGGAAGTGCAAGATTCTTTAGCAATACCAAGACCAAGATTCTTAATGCAAGAACAAGACCAAGACTGCCAAGTCTTGGTCTTGGTCTTGCATTTGCTCATCACTATATTTATTGTTAATACAGCTGAACCTTTCTTTATGCGGTGAATAGGAATCGCATAAAAAAAATCGCACAAAAAAAATATATTCAAAATTATCATAAATAGCTATAAAAAGTTTAGTTCGGTCCAGATTGTAAAAAAAACTTTTTTTATACGGTGGGTCGGGACCGCATAAAAAACGTTTCATCGAATATAATACATAATTATTCAAAACGTTCAAAACCTCACAATTTCATTAGAAGTTGTTTTTCTAAACAAGATATAGTATATTATGCAATAAGTGCGGGAAATTGTCGATTGCTCGCGAGAGCGAAGTTGAGCGCAGGATCGCAGTGAGTGCGCTCATTCGGTCGAGTGGGCAATCGACACAATCCTGCACGAGTTGCATATACGAATTTCACATCTTTTTTTTTCCATTATTATTACTAGTTTTTATTCCTTTTTATTTTTGAGTATTTGTCCTCTTTTTTTAATTAAATACTGTTCAAATTATTTTGTTGGTGGTTTCTATAGAAATAATTATGAAATATTTATTAAATGAAAAATCAAGAGGCGGCTTTGCGTGTTTTGATTAAATTTTGCGTGTTTTATTGTCAATTTGCGTGTGGAAAGTATACTTTCCGTACGCAAAAAAGTATGTGGGAAGAGTACAGTGTGCAAATAGCTATTTTACGTACAAAAATGTGTGCGGCAAGTTAGTACTTCTCCCGCATGAGTAATAAAAAAGCATTAATTTACACGTGGGGACATTTTATTTCAATTTTATGATATTATGAAAATTGTGAAAAATACATCTGTAAAAAAAAAAAAAACAAAATAATGCAATAAATTATATTCTTATGCAATGTACTGATTAAAAAGTATTTTTGTCAAAGAAAGTTACTATAGTTAATGTTTAAGTTTCCTACTTTCTCTTGATTTTAATTCACATAATACCTTTTAATGGCCATTTTTTTAAAAACCGCATAAAAAAATCGCACAAAAAAGGACCGCATGAAAAAAGGTTCTCCTGTATTTACAAATATGTATAGAATGACAAGAGGATAAGTGGAATAACTTTTCAAATACGACAAATAATCAGATATATTGTTCTCGCCGGATATTTAGGCCCGTTCCACACTGTAGTGCCACTCTCGATACACTCTCAGTTCGATAAAATATTCTTACGATTGTAAAAACTTCCAGTGCGTGAAAGAAAAATATTTGCCAAAAATTTCATGTGCATAGGCTAAAAAATGTAGTAAAAGGGAATGTGATAGACAGACGGACAGATATGACGAAATTATAGGGGTAGTTTCGACACGTTTTTTTCTTCAGAATCCTAAAAAATGGAACAATTTTTTATATTTATATATATAGAAAATGTATGTATTTGTAATCGTAAAAAAATTTTACAATTAAAGTTATTAACTAGTATTACATACTGGGCAATTCCACATGTGACTGACTCTACATTTGACACAATTTACGTTTTATTTTGCCTTATATTACGAATATCACTATGTTTACAGTTTCAATTTTAGCATGGTTTTATAGTTGATACCCCAATTATCCCTCTGTAATAAAAAGTGTGCACAAATAAAGTTGTGAAATATGATTTATTTAATAAAATGTAAATGTGACTGACACTACATGCAAACGGAAGTCGCTTTCGAGAGTGTTTTTAAACTTCGAAAATCTTCCTCTGTACACACGTTATAATTTTAAATTGTATATTTAACCGAAGTATATGAAACAAATTATTGGAAAATGATAAAATGAAAGATTTTACTTTTTTAGAAAAGTAGTTATTCGAAAAATAATTCGTGACTGACACTACAGATCAAAACATGACTGACACTACCATCACTTTGAATTGCAAAAAAGTAGTATTTTTAAATGAAATCCTAGAAACTGACACTATAGGACATAAAATAGGAACTTTAAAATAATTTTAAAGGTACAAAAATGTACTTATTTTTATTATTTATTACCTAAAATACAAAATTTCTTAAGATTTTTCAAAATCTGTAAATTTATAATAAATTCTATTCCCGTTAAGGATTCAATTAGGATTACAATAATTCTAAATACTTGCCGTGAAAATTTAATTAAAACACCACTTTAAAATACACTATTAGCTTATACTTACGACAAAACATTGAAAATTACACTATTTCTAAAAAACTAAAAACAAACTTTTATTGAAATTTTGGGAACTTAAAGTACTATAGTGTTGCCATCATATTAACGTATTTTTACTACCAATAACAATTATTTATTTTTTTCAATTATGGAGCCTTTTCCATGGAATTTCCCTACTAGTTAGTTAATTAGCTATATATCTATTAATTAAAAAAATCAACACTAAATTTTTTTTTTTTGTATTTTGTTAAGTAAATAGTTTACAATGTTAACATGTTTTTGATTAATTCTGGTTTTTTCTTTGTCATTATACAAATTAATTAAAATTCAATTTTAGATAAGTAACAATTTTTATTCTGTATTAAGTAATTTCATAATTATTTTAGTTGACTATGAGAAGTCTAATTGGGGAACCGTTAGTCACATAAATTTTATATTAATTTTTTCCTTAGTCGTTTCATGTGCGACACTAGCGTCGCGTAGCGTTCACAATGCACTTAAACCTTACTATTAAAATTATTAAAACACTGACAAAATTGCAGAAATTATTTCTCACTAAAGCATTTCCATTTTATGTTACAAAATGGTTGTTATCAAAATGAGTAACTTTCAATACTGTATTTTATATGAAGATAGTGTAAAAATCGAAAATCGTTTCGTGTTTATATTAAAATATGTTTTATTGTTCTATTGAGACGTTTTCGTATTATTAGACACGAAGAGAAAATTCCTATAAAAATTACTGTGCTCAGCACTACAATCGACGTGTAAAAGGCGAACATATTAAATTCTGTAAGGTAAAAATATAAAGATTATAATTAATCATAAAAAATTTAAAGGATGGAATGTTCTTTTCGTAATATTATCTCCGTAAAATTTGTAAAACAGCACAGTAAAAGGTTCCATTACCGACAAAAAAATAATTTTTAATTGTGTTTATTAAAAAAATTACCATGCTAACATGCTAATAATAGAAAGAAAAAAAAACAGAAAGAAGGTTGGTTGTGTTGGGAACGCTGTAATGAAATGTACCTCACTCAGCGAGTTAGGCGAGTTACATGCGAACCATAGGTGTGGACTGTGGAAGAAACTTTGTCAGACAGTTCGCATCAAGCACCTTGATGCAGCTAGTAGTCAGTTGCTTTTACACTCTCTTAGGATGATGTCATCGTTTAATTCATCTTTTTGTTATTTACCTATCTTTAGTATATGTATTAGAATATATTGTTGGCAATCATTTTTGTATACATGTTTTTACAGGTACAGTGCAACCAATATAAGGTCGCGAGTCAGATGCGCAAATGAAAGAGTACGACAACAAGAATTAAACTATAATATACATGCATAAGAGTGTGATAAAAGTTGTGTTAGCACCACATTAAATTTTACCATGCTAGCACATATTTTTTATTTTGGTCGTCGATCACGCACGGATTATAGGGGAGCATGGTAATTTTTCTGAAATTTTCTCTACAAAAATTATAGGATTTTTCTCTCCGTGTAGATTATCACAAAGTAAACTTTTCGGATGTTAATTTTCACTAATTATCTCAATTACTGATTATTATAAAGAGTGTAAAGATTTAAATTAATCCTATAAAATAATAGTAAAGGTCACTGACATAATACGAGGAAATTTGAAATGCACTATCGTATGTTATGGAAACAAAGTTCAACATTATGATTATACTGGTCACTTTAGAATACGGAAATTTTCAAGAGGTTTTTCAAGAATGGACAATTTTAAAAATGCATAATTAATAAATGATCATATTTACACAGAAATCGTCAAGTGGATACTTATAATAAATATCTGCTGAATTGTAAGATCGCTTATCATCTGTAATAGGATATGCCAGTGATTCTCAACAGATGACGCGCACATTGTGGTCTGCAAATTTTTTAGTAAAATTAAACTTGGCTTATCCTCCTCTTCTTAGTATTAGTTATATGGTACAAGTAAAATTTTAGCATAGGTATTCGGCAATGAGCCAGGAGACTGGGCGTGCGACTGAAAATATTTAATAGTGAAAGTTGTGTACCACAAGGAAATTTTGGGCTTCGGAAACGGCTAAAAATGAAAAATGGTTACCGGAATCTCAACTTTAAGAATGTGCCACGTAAAAAAAAAATGATTCCTACCGCCTTTCAATTCGCGAAAGTACCTCAAAAAATTAAGAAAAATTTTTACCTTCCTACTAGATCATTGAGATATATATATACACATACATGCAAAATTCCATGTGATTTTTTTCTTCGGATCCCTAAAAGGCAGGACTGATTCCTCAAAAAAATTTTTACACACTGATATTAATTATAAAATAATGTTTGTTTTGAATACATTAGTTCAAGGTACATTATAAAATTCCGAAAAGAAAAAACAAATGATAGTGAATCATTATCATACAAATTAAAAGTAAATTAATCATTATTCATTAGTATGTACTGTTTCTGTTTGCATGTTAAGTCCCCATATAGACAACATGAATTTATCAGGTGATCAGATCACTTTGAAAAGGATCAAAAATAAAATGATATAATTGTATTTTTGTGTCGTTTAATTAATTATTCATGTCGAATGTTTTCTGGTAGCCAGCGCGTCTAATCGCCTGACAGTCCACACGCGTGCAATAAAAAATACCCTTGTCGCAGCATCCTGCATAACATAGCGAATTTCCGTGTATAAAAATTAGTTTTTCTCGGAAACTAGTTGACATAGAACTTTTTTATGTAATTTTTTCTCCTCTTTTAAATGGTGTAAAAAAATTTGGCAAAAATTTTTGAATAAGTGGAAATTTTGGCAAAAAACTAATTTTTTGCAAGAACAAAAACCATATTCCTGGCATCTGATGTGTCTGGCTGAAGAACTCATCCAAGGGTTTGGGACCGTAAATATTGGATACTTCGTTCGAGAGTTATCGCGCGGACGGACACACACACATATATATATATATATATATATATATATATATATATATATATATATATATATATATATATATATATATATAAATTTTTATGTGTATTTTCGGTTTCTAGGGACCTCAAAACAAATTTCTGCCATAATCCCAGGTTCAAGTCGCGTCATGACAGTGGCTGTAATAGCTGAATTCCATTCTGGAAATTCGCTAAAACACTACGGTCTGTACTCTGTAGCAATATCGGGTGATTTTACATAATCATACATATTTTGTGTTTAAATTCAGATAATGTGGTTATCTGGAATTACAACTTGAAAATTGAAAACACACACACATCATTCTTTTTCGATTCGTTCCAATCGAATGGGAAATGGGAAAATCCATTCTGGAAATTCAGCCAATACAGCAGCTCTTGTGGTAAGACCTAAGTCCGGGACTATATGATAGAAATGTGTTTTGGAGCCTCTAGAACTCGAAAATCTACTTCACCAAAATTTATATATATATATATATATATATATATATTTATGTACGCGATAACTCTCGAACGAAACGTTTAATGCTTATGAAATTTGTTATGCGAGCTGGAATCCGGACTAGCTCGGCTAAGTTCGTTAGCCAGACACGTCGGATGCCCAGAAGTAGGTTTTTTGGTCATTTTTCGCCATTTTTAGTGATTTTTTTGCAAAAATTGGCTAGAATTCAAAATTTTTTTAAATTTTTTTGATACCATCGAAAAGGGCGTAAGATAAACTTTTAAAAGATTGTACTAAGTGAACTAGCTTTTAAGAAAAATTAAGAAATTTGCTGAATTTTTTTACAATAAATGTTTTATCGTTTTAGCAATTCTTTTCTAGATAAAGCAAGTGCTAGTTAGTTATTCAATATGTATATATGTGTTATAATAACAATAGCTCTGTCTCATTTTTTTAAATTAAAATTAGTCAGATTCTTTAAGAGTACGTTATGGAAAGGAAATTTTTTTATGATGTCCTCCTTTAGAGAAAAAATATAATTTATATGTATATTTTCATACTTGGAAAAAAATCGAAAACTATAGTTATGTAATGTAATAATATGTTGTTAAATGGATACAACACTATATGGGATTCATTAGGGTCCTGAGGACCCAAAAGCGCCAAAAATTAACTACTGAACTGATTTTAAAAATTGTTTCACTGTTAGAAAGCTAAACTATTTTAAATGGATACAGGCCTTAGATGAGATCCGCCAGTGCCCAATATTCGGAAATTCGTTGTGTTATGCAGATTTTGCGACAGGGGTATTTTTTCAATCGGTCATTAAATAACAAATAAATCAGGAATCAAAAATTTAAATACATATAAGTAATATAAGTATCACTCATGAGTAAAATTCATATGTCATTTTTAATATTGCTTGTCCGAGAACTGAAGGCATTCGATGTAAAGATTGCTTGTCCGGGAACTGAAGGCATTCGATGTAAAGCCGCCTTAGTTAGAATTTTTTTTCCATGTCATTTTAGAAAACTAATTGTAAAAGAGGACCAAACTGAACTTTTTGTAGCTATTTATGATATTTTAAATATATTTTTTTTGTGCGATATTTTTTATGCGGTCCCTATCCACCGCATAAAAAAAGGTTCAGCTGTATATGTATATGTAGGCAGCATACTGTCTGTATAGAAATATTTTATTACCATGAAGTTTCAATAATTTCCTTTAATTTTCAACTTCATAAATGCAAATTTTAAAATATGTATAAAAAACAAGCCTTGAATTAAATTTTTAATATTTAAATAATATTGAAAAAAAAAAAATTTAAGTAATATTTTCGAATTAATTCGATTTTAAATTTGCTGTAGAGGTCACATATCTGTCCAAAATAAAACTTTCTTCCTTTATCAGAAATTAATTTTTTTTAACTAATAATAAGCAATTTTATAACTTTTATCTTTATCAACTATTTACAGTAGCTTCCTGATCAATAAACATTAATTAACACATTCGTAGTAACAATTCTATTATTTTAATAAGTTTAAATGCTTAATTAATTTTATTTTTTAACAGAAAAATCGATCTAGATTACCTTGGACCGCTACATCACCTAGATGTTTAAATTAAGGACAGTGTAAAAATACGCATTTTTTTATTATATTAGTATGTATCTATTATACAAGAGTAATCACACTAATTACAGAAAATAGTATCGGTTACGATTAATTACAATTTTATATTTATAAAAGTTTACAATTATATAATTTTACAGTTTTCATTTTACAAAAATTTAGTTTGAGATGGATAGTCGAGTTATACTAAGTGCTGTTATATTTTAAATTTTATAATGGTTACTTTTCGTAATCGTAAACTTTTGATCGTAAAGATCTCGTAAACGGGGCGTCGTAGCGAGAAGACTTTGAAGAGTTCACGAGAGTAATTTGAAGATTTGTCTTGGTCCACAACAAGGTTGTTACTGGTTATTTGATAATCAAAAAATTCCAAATGGGATCTCGATAATAATTGACGAAACATTATACAGAGTAAAATGAAGCCTTGTATAGGAAGTATATTAGTAACTTGGTCTACTTATTTTATGTAAAGAAACTGCAATTCTTATTAAAAAAACGTCTAAGTGGTCACTGAATAATAAATACACTTATGTCATGGTTAATTATGATATTAAATCAACAAAATTATATGGTACAATTTTGATTATAGCAATTAAATTTTAAATAAATCAATAATTTATTTTTTACCGTATAATAGGACAGGGCAAAAAAGGCATTTATTTATGTAAGATACATGATTAAATAAAATCACATATGTAATTAGTAATTACATTACATATTTAATTATTAGTGGACAGATTATTATACATATACATATACTTAATTATTACCAGACAGTTCAAGAACACTTCTCTTATCATCTTATCATATCCAACAAAAATCAAATTTGTACCTGTATGTAGTACAGGTTAAAAAATAGTAGTCTAATGATTTTAACACCTAATAAACTACAAATTAACATAAATTAATATCAAATTATAATACTCTACCTCCTATTTATTAATAAACAAATCGTCAAGTGCGAATTGTACCGCGCAAATAGTGCTCCGTACTAATTCTCTGGAACTGGGTCAAAAATTATAAAAAAAATAATTTTAGAATTCTTTCAAATGATACCTCACACGACATATTAATTAATACTTAATGGGCCAAGATATTGTAAAAACTATCTTCAGTAAAAAATAATTGTAAAGTTAGCTCCATAAATTCAATAAGGCATAACCTCTCATGCTCAACTATAATTTTGAAAAGAAGAAAGTGGGTCCCACACCAACAATTAGAATTCAAAACATATCCCTAATGACCTTTGATAAAATCGGACCGATTATTAAAACTGAAATTAGTTGTATAGTCCAGCTGTAACTCTGAACACATCCGCATCCTCATTAAAATGGTGCGGATGCGGATGCAGATGTGGATGTCAAAATTGATGCGGATGCGGATATCCGCAACAACCCTAATATACGTGGGGTGTGCCATAAGTTCTCGGCCTAACATGATTAAACTCATTTAAAGGTAACGTAAATTATACTCACAGAAAGTATTAAGTCTCTAGTAATCATAAACGCAGTGGACGAATTTACATGTGTTTTATTTATTCTGTTGTAAAAGTGCAAACTCCAGAAGAAATTAAGGACAGATTGGATGGTGTATACGGTAAAGCCGTGCCACAGGTTTCGTTTGCGGTACGAGCCCCTCAACGACGATGATCGATCTGGACGTCCGGCAAATTCGATCACTTCCGAAAACATCGCTCTTGTAGAATCGCTACAAAGAATTTGCTTATTATGATAAAGGCATAGAGATGCTTATCCCACCTTATAATAAGTGTATTGAAATACAGAGAGGTTATATAGAAAAATAAATTCTTTTCACTGTTCTCTCTGTATTTTTTAATACTCAGGCCGAGAACTTATGGCGCACCCTACGTATACATATAGTATATACGCCATATACGCATTATCTTGTCCAGAAGACTATTAAAATTAATACAAAAGAAAGGAAGGCCACCTATGTGACAAACGATCCCTTCCCCACAAAAGCGACTTATTTAGAAAACATTTTTTTGTCAGTTTGCTCTTGAAATTTTTGAATAAACTTGGTTCATTCCGTGGCATTCGTCCTACATATTCAATTGCGTTATTTGCTATAATTGTAATTGAAAAGTTAACTCATCGCCTTTACAAATATAATGTAAGGCGTTGTTACACGATATTACCCATGTACTATCAAGTAAGTCCCTTAACAAAAATATCAGCTAATTTTATTAAACTTTTCAAAATTTCGATTTTTTAGATCGATCTCACAGAATACATTTTTTTTAATCGATTTTTTTAATTTCGATTTAAATCGATCCAAAAATCGATCTTTTTTTTTGGAGAACCCCCATCTCTATTTTAAACTACGTATTTTCAATACCTACTATTTTTATTTAACAAATTACTTTATATTCGATTTTCAAAAGTGGATTCATGCCAATAGGAAAAATTTCAAGGTCTATGGAAATATACCAAAGATGCCATTAGCGATCTGACATTATATAAAACCATCAACCTACCAGAAATTTACACAGCATTTAAAATGGACAGATCGGTTAATATATAATATGTAAACCAATCATTATAAGAGAATTCTATTTGGTTATTAACCTTACTCAAAAAAAGAAAAAAAAAATTGAATAAAAACATTCCGTTTAGGTCGCGGAATTATTCAACAAGAGTTAACATCAAATATGTTGTTACAAATCAAATTCTTTAATGCAATAACAATATAACTGCAAATTGCAATTTTATGTGTTTTATGTGTGAATTTATCTGCTATTCCGTTCTGAAGTTGATAATTTGAATATAAATAAAAAAGTCGATAATATGCAAATCGTACTTGCGCAGAATAGTGTTCCGTACAATAAGTTATTTTTCAATCCGCGCTCGAATTTTTAAGCGTTGTTCCCGAAAAATGTTTAAAAAAATACATCATACTTAATATACTATTATTGAATTCGTGTTTAATTCAACACCCGACATGAAGCCTCTGGAAAAAATTGTTCCTCTTCACTTGCTAATTTTACCCCTCTGAATTTTCAAATGTTTTTTCTCAAGTAACGTAAACGCCCCTGTACCGAAACGCATTCAATACTCGGACAGTTTTCATATTTACCGGTTTTTTTTTTAGAAATAACTTCATTAATATAATTATAAAATATCAAAACTGTTCGAGTACTGAACGCGTTCGGGTATAGGGGCTTTTACCCTGCATAAAAATTAGTTTTTACCACGTCAAAAATACGGAATTAAATTAAAACCTGTTCTTTTTCTACTAGTGAGACACTATTTACAGCTGGCCATGTTATTCCCAACTATTTCTTTATTGAATTTAAAAGGAAATAAATGGTAAAATGATACAAGGAAAATTTTTTAATTATATGAAATATAAACAGAATCTTTTATTCAGAATATGTGCAGGTGATTTTATTAATACAACAAAATTATTATAATGCTGCTTTACTGGTTTGATAGAGAAAAAAATTCTGAAATGGAAAATTATTGAAATATTCAGAATGTCCTTCATTGGATATTATTAATGTGTTATTAACTGTGAATAAAATTGACACAAACAGGTATATTGCCGAAAAATCCATATATAAAACATAAATGTAGAAAAACAAGTTGAGAAAATGACAAATTTTACTCCTTTGTCTCAATCAGTTTCCTTTGGAAACAGCAGTGTATAGAAACTTTTTCAAGTGACTGTATTAAAATAATAGGGGAGAGTCTCCTATATTGGATCACTTTTTACATTTTTATTTACAACAACAAAACCAATCGAGATACAACCATCATTTTAGCGAATTTCCAAAACTGGAAATTCAGCTTTTACGCCAGGTGTCATGGTGCGACCTAAGCCCGAGACCATATCAGAAATATGTTTTGAGGTCCCTAGAATACGAAAATGATATTCACTAAAATTTATATATATATATGTATCCGCGCGATAACTCTCGAACGAAGCGTTTAATGCTTATGAAATTTTGTGTGCGAATTCGATTTTCCAAATCGTTGGATGAGTTCGTTAGCCAGACACGTCGGATGCCCAGAAGTAGGTTTTCCGGGCGTTTTTTGTCAACAAAATGAGTTTTTTGCCAGAATTAAGCAATTTTTCAAATTTTTTTTACACTAAGCCATTGTAAAAGGTAAAACGCATAAAAAATGTTTTTATACCGTTGCTCTAAATTACTTACTTTTCGAGAAAAACTAGGAAATATGTCGTTCTCCATTTCACTCGCACTCGCATTCTTTTTTTTTCTGTCTCATTTTTTGCGAGCTAAATTCGAAAAAAGCCGCTTTATAAGTAGCGTGTCATGATTTTTTTAATCCAATTTAACGATTCGGCTATATTCTATTTCTCTGTCAGTTAAATGTTTTTATAATGTATCTCTGTTCCATTTTTTTTTACAAAAAAAATCCCGACGATATCTGTTATGTGATATGATCAGAATTTAGATTATATTTACACCTTCCTAAAATTAATAAGAGTTTGCTTCAATCGTATAAAAATTACGTTAAATCATATTCAAACAATAATATTTTTACGTAATTTTTTATCCAATTGACAATACAGTTATGATTAGAATTGTATAATCAGAGCATTCTAATATTAAATAATTTTGCACATTCAATTTTTTTTTTTAACAAAGAAAAATTTTTTTAAATTTTGACACATTCTTTTATGAAATTTCGATTAAGAAATATTAAAAAATTTTAAAGTGAATCATTTAAAAAGAGTTAAAAATAAATTAAAAAGGAAACATTTCTCTATTTTAACATATTTGTAAAGAAAATTTTACAGTTTACTTACAGTTTTTTGAAAAAATGTAATAACATTTTTACATACAATAAAGATTATATTTGAACGGTAGGAAATCCACAAATTTTTTTTTATTTCTTTAATTAATTATTAAATTTGGTTTTAGAAGAAAATCTTCGTCTAATTCGCTCCAAGCCGAAAGTATAGCCACTAATAAGGACATTCCACTGTTAAAATAAATGGAAAATATATTGAAATTTATTTAATGAAAGCCATTCATACACATTTTTAAAATATCCTTTTGAATTATATAACAAATAAAATCTGTGTAAAAAAATCTAATTGACGTGTTTTTTCTCAATTTGCTAATATTAAGTAAGGCTCGTTAATTAGGGAGTGATTGTGTTAAAATTTTAATATAAAATATGGTAATTTTAACCCTCTTTAAAAGAACATTTCGATTTTAACAATAAAAAAATTTTAAAAAGTGTTTTCGTTTTTCCCGGATTACCAAAAACTGTTCATAGGCATATCTGTGACTAAAGTTGCCTCCCTTTCTTAAGAAAATAAAGTATTTTTAAAATTTTGTGCAAAAGAATAAAACACAATTAACGAAAAAAAAGTACGCGTTTCCATATTTTTAAGATTTTGTAGTACAAGAAAATCCTTATAAATTCGTCATATCTGTTATTGCATTTACTAGCTTTTACGCAATTTAATAAACAAAAGTCTGAAAATGGACGTAGAATCTCACTGTTATTAATTATTATGTCTTAGTCTTTTGAAAAATTATTTTTTGAACTAAAATAAGAATAGGAGGAATATAAACTTAGGGGTAAACGACAGGAGTATATAAACTTTATTTTAGATTCTACGTTTATTTTTACAGAAAATCATCAAGTACCTATTATTTCTTTTTTGAATGTATAAATACAAAAAGTTCGAAATTATTTTATATTAGAATTTCAATTTTGGTCGACCCTACGGGTTGTCCCCATTTACTCTTTTCTCGTCTCTTTTGACCCCAATTTTTCATAGAGAAGAAATTATACGATTTTTGTTAATTTTTCAAAAACCACCGATATTTTTAAATTTTTTTGGATACTGCTGATAAAGTGACCATCTTCGCGTAAATTTTTAATATATTAAAGATTAGGTACTCATAAAATAAATACAAAAAAATACGGTGTGAAGTCGGAATGCGTACCTATTCATCCTTGTCTACGGTAGCACATTTTTTATTGACATAAATATTAGAAACGCAGGAAAAGAGACCAGGAATCAACATAGAAGTGGATTATGGTACGATATATTTTCTGAAAAAAGTGCTTAGGACCAAAGTTATAGAGTTCAAAGTGATGCACTTGATGATCTTGAAGCACTTGACTCTCGTGATGCACTTGACTTTGAAGTTGACCTTGAGGTCAATTTCCAAAGTCATTTGAAAATCATTTAATATTTTTCAAAAGGAGTAGTTTACTTTTCATCCCTAAATGGTTCAAAGTATATTCGAACGAATTTCACATGCAAGATAGAAAATAAGTGATCAAGAAGTAATTTTGAAAAATACTTGCTCAATCGCAATCGGAAAAATAATAGTTAATCATATGTTGAATTTAATTCCTAATATGATAACTATAGAGTAGCAATAAAAATTTTAAAAAATTTTGAAAAATTCTAATATAACATAAAGTTAATGTTTAACTTACAATTGGAGTGATATTAAATCTTTTCTTAACTTCTAAAATTACTTACAAAAATGTTTTCTTCTAATTTTTTCTATAAATTTGCGCCTATTTTTTCATTTCGTCAGGTTTTTATTTTTTTTATTTTAGAAAAATAACGCAACAAATCAATTTTGAAGATAGATTGAGTCAATACATGAAATTACTGCTTATAGGTACAGGATATGGTCAAAGTTCGGCAATGGCTAATCATTTTCAACTGACCTTGAAAATCGATTTCAGGGTCACTATCAAGTGCATCGCTTTAAATTCTACAAATTTGGTACTCAGCCCTTTTTTCAAAAAATATGCCGTTTCAAAAATATTTAGCTATAACTGTTTTCATCTACAGAGGTTGAATGGTGTTTTCTACCCCTAAAAAGCGTATTTAGCCGAAATAAAAAAACACGTATTTAATATTTTTCGCTGTTTAATAAGTATGTTAAGTTTCATTCAAATTGGCAAGTATTAGTTGGGTAGTGTTATTTGTCAGAATGTTTTGCCGATCTAGTTTTTTCAATATTTCTTTGCTCGTTTTCAGAATTTGTATTTTAATTTCTACGGACAAATAACTCATTCTTTTCTTCGATTTTAGTAACTTTTATTTGCTGATGTTGACCATTAATTGATCGAAACATATCAAATATTTTTCAATGATTTTTTTAGCGAATGTCGAAAATTTTGAAAATTTTTTCACCGTTAGTAAGTTAAAGTATTTGAATTCATTAAGTAATTAAATGATGTCCACAAGAACCTTACGAACTACCATAAGTTATATGAGATCCCTAGGACCCGTTTTTTACTGTTAGGATAAACTTTTTACTAAAATTATTTTAGATGAATAAAGGTTATGTTGTATGATTTCCGCCAGGGTTTACTGTTCCCATTATTGTAAAAAATAAACTAACCGACCGATTTTGAAAATTTTTTCACTGTTAGAGAACTAAATTATTTTAGATGGATACAACTATGCTGCACAAAGTCCGTTCGGGTTCTTGGGTTCCAAAAATATCAAAACTAATTACCCAGCCGATTTTAAAAAATCTTTTACTCTTAGAAAGCTAAACTATTTTAAATAGGTACAGTTCTTAGATGAGATCCGCCAGTCCCCAAAATTTGGAAATTCGCTATGTTATGCAGATGCTGCGACAGGGGTATTTGATTGTCTGATTGATCAATCTTTATGTTATAAAACAAAAATATTAATTCCGCTCCAGTTGAATTTTAAAAGGAATTTCCCGGGGGTAAAAAAAAATAGTGTCATTTGGTCCAATTTAAAAAACTAGTATACTAATTTGGACCGATTGGATCTTAAATTGGACCACCGTTAATAATAGCATAATCAAACGAAAGTTGAGAAAAAAGTTCAAAAACTATGATATTACTATACTTTTATTATAAAGTACTATAACCAAAATCAATATTACATAGTAAAAAAAAAAAAATATAGTGGAAACAAAAATTAAGTACATATTAAAGGTTATTAAAATACATGTGTTAATCGCAAAATTTTTTACCCACAGTGTTTAGTGTTTTACATATTAATTAATGACCGAAAAAGTTATATTGGATCACTTTAGAAAAGTTTATAAACATAATTTTTATCACTAATATTTACAACTTACTAATGACTGTAATAATATTCACCAATATTCACTATAACAGCCATTCTTTTGTTACGTACGTGATATTTTCATGCCGTTTACACGCCTTCTTATAAAAAAAAAAAAATAGAAGTTATTTTTTTCTTATAAATTTTCAATACTAAGCAGATAGACAAATGTGTAAACAATATTTGGACTGAATATAAAATACATAACATTATTAGTTTTAATGCTAGAGCTAATAAAGTTTGTGTTACGGACATGACAAAACAGGCACTTTCTTGTCACGTACGTAACACAGCTAACATTAAAACTAATAATGTTATGTATTTTATATTCAGTACAAATATTGTTTACACATTTGTCTATCTGCTTAGTATTGAAAATTTATACGAAAAAAATAACTTCTATTTTTTTTTCTTAGAAGAAGGCGTGTAAACGGCATGAAAATGTCACATACGTAACAAAAGAATGGCTGTATATGTATGAGTTTGAATATTTTTAGGTAATTAATTTTACCTGTCAGTAGGTAAGGTAACACGTCGGGAGCGGACTAACCTACGACCCTTTTTCAGGATAAGATGAAAATCTGACCGTGGCAGTGAACTAGAATGCACCATTTTGACTGCAAGGAGTACGTTTAAAAAGAATGGCTGATAAATCACTACTCTATATAATTTATAAACACATAATTCTTATTCGTATCGAAATAAAACACGTGTTGTATATCTTACCATATATAACATAAATATTTTTATAAAAAGATTTTAAGTCACAATAACTGTATCATAGTATGAAATGGACTATGGTTAAGCAGACTGTCAACAGATGGCGCCTTCTACTTTATGTAAATACGGTTTAAAAAAGGTTTTTCAACAAAAACATTAAAGTATTTGTTTATTTTTCGTCACTAATGGGGAACGTAATCTTTGATGAAGTATTAATAAAGGAGATATCGCGCGTTTTCTGTCTCAACCTCGTATATCAAAAACTACATGTTTTAGGACACACAAAAATCATATTAAATACTGTATTTATGCATATACTTATCTATATATATTTATATATATATATATATAGCTAGCCAACATCAATGGGTGTAATTAGCATAAATCTTAAGTTCATAGTGATGAAGATACAGAATTAAATACGTTTTGTTTTTGTGTCCAAAAATTGGGATTTTTCAGATACGAGGTTGAGACAGAAAACGCGCGATATTGCGTACCGACAAAAAAAAACACTTCAGAAATTATATATACGAGTACATGAAAATGATAATTTAGGGAAAAATTGAAATTTGTCATCGTTAGTAATAAATAGGTCATACAAAAACATCAAGTAAAAATGCCAATGGCGCAATGGATTAAAAAGGGGTGGAGGCCATTTTTGTGGATCAATACTGTATTTTAATAGAATTTCAAGTGAAGCTGTAATTGCAGCCAAAGAAGTATTAATGTAAAAATAAAGACTTTTTGTTATTTGTTGTTTAACAAAAAAACAGTAAAACATCTCTTATTTATTTTTGTAGCTTAATTTATATGTAAATAAACAGGGCCGGCGAGAGCGATGTTGAGCCCCCGGGCAAGCGAAAATTTTCGTTCGATACTTCAACACATTTGTTCATTTTTAACTCAAAAAATAGTTTGGCGAAGAAAAAAAACTTTTGGGGGCGAGAAAATCTGCTCCCATTTTCACCCGGCCCCCTAATCATGCCTCCGGGCCCTCCTTTTAGGCCTAGACCCCCGGGCAATTGCCCCACCTTCCCTACCCTCTTGCCGGCTCTGAAAATAACTTATTAATTTTAAATGTATTTCTGGAGTTTAAAACTGTAAAAGTAACCAATATTTATTTGTTTTTTATCCGTTTCTTATTTTATGGCTGCCACTGTACTGTACATAATACATAATATGTACATAAAAAAAAAAATATTATCTGCATCGTTTAAATGGACCGACAATTTTATTCAAACTCTTTAAAATATCGAAAATAATACGATGTTCGGAAATGACAAGCACCATTGCATAACAAAATGTCAATTTTTTACCGTAATTTAAATATTGCATAAGACATAAATATAAAAGTATTATATAAATTATTTATTTATATTTAAAACGACCAAACAGAGTTCGTTGTATTATAACTGTATAACAATATACTTAAGACTTTTATCTTATTATGTCACCGAAGGATAACATATTAATCTCGTTGTGTGATTATAGTGGGCGAAAAATTAATAATAATAATAATAATAATAATAATAATAATAATAATATATAATAATTATAGGAGTTCTACATGCATATATTGAATAAACGCAAGAGGGCTGTATTCTCACTGTATTATAGAGTTGTACATGCATATATTGAATAAACGCAAGAGGGCTGTATTCTCACGGTACTTAAAAAACGAGCCAAAAAAATCATAAATTAACACTTTCACTGAGGTGACATTACTTAGTGCGTGTCAAAAACACGCACTTGACGAATTTTTTATATTTTTTATTAAAATTGTATATAATCCGTGAAAAACACAAAATATCGAAGGATGGGTGAAATCAGAAAACAACGGTCGGAAGATATATTCTTGCGAGTTTTAAAACTTTCAATATTGTAATTAAGTAATTTTATTAAATTAATAAAAAACAGTAAATTTTGAATGAAAAAGTAAATTCTTTGTATATCATTTACACAATAGGATCCAAATAATTACTAAAAGTTATGATTGTGTAAAAAAATCGCCAAGTGCGTGGTAAACATGTACTGGATTAGGGGTCCCTCAATGGCTAGTTTTTTATAACTTTCAGAATACCAGAACACTTAAGTGTTTTCTTTATGATTTATCACAAAAAATGATAAAGATATTCGACTGTGAGAGTGAGTTACGTGATAATTTAGTTTCATATATCTCTTAAAGAAACACGCAAACTTTGTAGTTCAATATTTTGCAAAAAAGGCGAACCATAAAATCAAAAATCAAGAGGGTTTGTGGAATTATTTTTTCTGGAGTTATTTACGAAAAATGAAAATTTTATCGATTTTCCAAAATCTCCCTTAGTAATGATTTGAACTTGAATTTTTTGGGGAATGTTTTCTATCACTCAAACATATCTCGATTACAACCAAAAATTCATTTAATGGGGACCATTTTCTCTGCTACATTGAAATAATCTTAATTTCGTGTTTTTAGCAAGTGCATATTTTTGAATCCACAACTGAAAAGTTACAGGGGAGGGGGAATAAAAAACTTCATTAAATCTCAATATTTCACATATTACTGAAATATGACGACGGACAGACAGGGCCGGATTTACCATAAATGCCGCTCTAGGCACCATGAAAAATGCCGCCCCTGGAAGAAAATCCTATCAACATTTCACTAAAAGAAAAAAAAAAAGAAAAAAAAATTTTCTTTTTTCTTTACTTTTTCTTACAATAAATAAGTGATAAGATGAGAAAAAAGCTAAATTCTACATTGTGTTCCAAATTTTGCCGCCCTGGGCACTAGCCCCGCCTGTCCCTAGTGTACATCCAGTAGTGAGAATATCAAAAAAACTATAGAAAGTATAGAGAGACTATTATTTTTGAAGTGGAAATGGAATGACAGATAAATTTTTGCCTGAAAAATCAGTTACAAAAATTAATTTGAAGAAACTTCGTATGAATAAACATGTTTTTATTCTGAATAACAATTGAATCAAATATTTTCAGTTTGAATAAATGCGCCCTTCCAAAAAGGCGATTCCTTAGGCAATTGCCTAATTTGCCTATAGGTAAGTTCGGAACTGCGGACAGACATGATGAAATTATTAGAATCTCAAAATTTTTCTTTGGAACCCTAAAAAACAAAAGTATTAAATATTGATATACAGTTATTTATGTGTACAGTTTAGAATTTAATAATTTTATTATCATTCTTTTGTAACACCAACAAATTTCGTTATGTATTTTCAATTATTATTGATTGCAAAATCTCATTTTACTGTCTAATGATCGTTCAAATACAATAATAAACTTTGAAAGCAAGTGATATTATTTTAATCACCATTTATGATGTTTTATGGAATCAAAAGTACAATACTTCTATTCATAGTTTTTGCATATCAATAATAACTATACCACACAAATTGTTTCATAATGATCATATGAATCAAAACATGTCACAGTTATTAAAACATTGCATGACGTAAATGGAAAATTGTAATTAAAAAAACTACTGCTTCCTGAGACTACACAAATTTCCTTACTTTACCCACAATTTTTTTTAACCTTACTTATCCGAAAATTAACATAGATATAAATATATTTTCTGACAAAACTAGGTAACATTTTTTTTTAAGTATCGTTTACTAATCAAGTAATTTGCATATTTCTGTCTAAGGTTAAAATCACTACATTTTTTCCGTATAAACTTATGCATTTATTTAAGTATATGTGAATTTTTATTTTTAATACGTAATAGAATAAATACAGTTGATAAAATGAATTCATTTTATTTAATGTACATTTGAAAGTAGGAAGTTACATAAAAATATTAATAAAAAGAAAAAAATGCTTTAGGCGTAAAACCAACTTCAGGTTGTATAGAATATGTGTATTCTTTATTATTATTTTACTGTTTATTCTTTACGTTTATAAAATCTGTTTCATTGTTACATATTACAAAATTGTTAAAAAAGTATTAGTATGTAATGTCTGGTTCACATCAGAGCGGTAAGTAGTAAGTACAACACATAAATACGACAGAAAGAAACAATACTTACACTACTTACCCAGGGCCGCATTAACCCACTTTGGTACCCTATACACACTTTTCCTGACCGGGCCCCAGACTAGTTCGTGTAACCTCCTCATTCCAAATAAAAAAATTTTTTTTCAAATTTTTGATTTTTTCTAAAATTTGTGCTCATTACTATAAAAAGAAATCAAAAAACCACTTTTAATTTTTTTTTTTTACTGAAAAAACTTGATGTCGACTATAGTAGACATTTGGAATAACGCTTACTCAATTGACATCTAAAAACAATGTTAATTTCTTAAGAATTTCTGAAAATAGTTGGCTAAGCAAACACAATAGATGAAAGGAAAACATGTGTAATAACTACAAAATAATTATTGTAATGATAATGAACACATGAGGGTTTACACATTTATAAGAGGGTTCACTTTCCAAAATTTGGAAGTAGCTTTTCCACTGGAGCCACTTCATTGTTATAAACAAGATTTAAATTTCTCATGATAGCAAAAAATTGATTTCTGGGCAAGATTGCAATGGAAGAAACCTTTGTTTTGGAATGATAGTACATTCTTGTGCTTGGAAGTCCCATTACGGACATTTTGATGGAGGCACCAAAAAACCTTTTTGTTTGCACATTATTTAAAATTAGGGGGCGCCCTTTTTTCAATATAGCTACGATTAGTTTTTTCTGTAACTAGATTGAAAATATTTTCAGGAATGTACTTACTTACATAAACATATTTTTTTAATTATTACGTAGCCGGTTTCCAAATGTCGACTACAGTAGACATGAAAGTTTCTGGCGTTACTATGACAACCAAACTCATGAAACATTCTAAACAAATATCTTATTTCCTTCTCTGGACATTCATAATAACATATTAACCCCCACATATTAAAAAATAATTTATTTAATGTACTAAAAAAATATTTACATTCACGAAGACGCTGGGAACTACCCTTTGTAGCGAAGCGCTATTTTCAAACTGCTGTGGAATATCAACAATGAACGTGGATCCAACTGAAAAAAAATCTGTAATGTGCTGCTATCTATGAGGAAGACAGTGGTACTCCTGTCAGTGCTGTCAACCCACTCTAAAGCGGTAATAAAAATTCCCTACGAAATGTTGTTTTATGTCGACTACGGTCGACGGTTGGAACGAGGAGGGTAATATGAAATATTGTATTCCAACCACTTGCGGTCCACAATGTATTTCAGATAAATATCTGCACTTTTTAAAGCATAGAGAAAGTTTTAAAAGCAACTATTTAATTTCAAATAGAACCCTTGTAGTCTGAAATCCCTTGAACACCATAAAATCATTTAGATCTCAAGATGCGAGGTAATTTTGACGAGGGATTCGTGTTGGAAGAATCCATATTATAATAAGAAAAAGTATTTTGCATAGTAAAAAAGGTTGAATGTCACTGATATGGCAAATACAAATATTAATAAGAACATATTCTTAATAAAATAGGTAAAGGTAAATATTTTTCTAATTCGTGTCGTTAAATATGTATTAATTCATTGTTTAATTAATAAGCCTGAAATGGTTTTGTTTCTAACCACAGTAAAAGTGATAAAACAATTAACCCAGTATTAACTCAATTGAATTAATGATGTCACAAAGCCACAAATATGCATATTTTATTTAAATTAAATTGAACAGACTAACATGGTCTTTAAAATATTACGTTAACACTTGAACTAAGAGTTAAATAACTATTAGCAAGGTTATGAATGTGACCCACTAATTAATTAATTCGTACCTGATATTTGGGTTATTGCTAACTAAGTAATGATTACTTATTATCTAACAATTCATTTCAGGATCAAACATTCATCAAAAATTTAATTATAACTTACGATTTGATTGATATCGGTCGTAACATTAATAATATTGCATCAAAGTCACTGAAAAACTTTATTTTCATTACATTATTGCGAAGGAGTATTATAGCCTGCGGTTTTATAAGATTTAAAGTTTAAATAGTAGCAAAATATGGGCGGGTCACGCTACGTTCAAATCTCATTTTTCATGGTTATTTCTAGTTGTTTATTTAAATAAATAAAATTTTCAAAGTCAAATACATTTTGAACTGAATAGTTTATACATTATTGACTTCACTAAAATTTTTATAAATCACGTCATTAGTACCGGATAGAACACTTCATTAAAATTCAAATTATGTAAATAAGTAATCCTAACTAATATTATAAATGCAAAAGGGAGTTTGTTTGTTTATATTACTTTCACGCCTCAACAACTTCATCAATCGACTTAAAACTTTGCACAGAGAAGGATACAGGCTACATTTTAGCCTAGGGAAACATTCTCTATTATCCAATATTTAAGAAAGTGTAAGTGAAAATTGAATGCCAAAGTTTTACGGTATTAGACCCGTTCAATTTTTATAAAGATTCATTTACAATAGCGAGTCTTGTAATACGATGGAAGTCTATAATTACTACTCGCTGCGTTTTAAAATAATTAATTTACAAAAGGGGAGTCCTCAATCAAATATTCAATTGTCAATGTTGTATTGTCAATGTTAAATTTTAAATTACATTTTAATCGATACACATTGGTAAACTATGATATTAGCTATTTTAGCAAAACGAACTGCTAATATTCATCCCTTTCATCGTGAAATCCTTCAATTGATAAAAATTTTATATACGTATACAGCTGATACTTTTTTTTGTACGGTAGATAGGGGCCGCATAAAAAAATCGCACTATAATAAAACATATATATTCCAAAATATCATAAATAGCTATAAAAAGTATAGTTCGATCCAGATTGTAAAAAAAAATACATAATTCAAAACGCTCAAAACCTCACAATTTTAATAGAAGTTGCTTTTCTAAACAAGATAAAGCCTTAATTTACACGTAGAACACATTTTATTTCATTTTTATAATATTATGAAAATTTTGAAAAATACATCCGTAAAAAAATTAAATGATGCAATGACATGTTCATATGCAATGTATTGATTGAATGCTTAAAAGCTGTTAAAAAGTATTTTTATAAAAGAATGTTATTATAGCAAATTTTTAGGTTTCTTACTGTCTCTTGATTTGGATTTATATTATGCATTTTAATGGCAATTTTTTACAAACCACATAAAAAAAATCACACAAAAAAAACACCACATAAAAAAAAAAGTTCAGCTCACAGACCAGTGAACATATTATATTATATTATATATAGACATATAACATAAATGTGGAATTGAAGCAGTCACATACGACCAAGACCCGACCTTAATAGCATTCTGTAATATAGTAATTGATTTGTAACCGTAGTTACCCTTTCAAATAATTATTGTCAAAATATAATATTGATAATAAAATTTTACTTTTTTGAGAAGAAACTGCAAAATTTTGAAAGAAAGAAAGTGGTATTCGCTTTATTTTCAAAATACGTACGTATACAAATTATGTCCTGCAATAATTATAGTCGCATTTGCTCAAAAATTGACATTATATTATTTCATTAAATTTTACCCGTCTCACCCCGTTACCTGCGTAAAAAAAAATGTCCAGAAACTGGCTTTATGCTGTGTCTAGTAGTATAATATAATAGTGTTCATTGGTCTGTGGCTCAGCTGTACATGGTAAATAAAATTTTTATCAATTGAAGGATTTATTAAGTAAATAGAAAAATGGTACTTAATTAATATTCAAATATAAATTATTTTCCAAATATAATTACCTATTTAATTGCACAAAATAATGCGAAATGACTGTTTTAAATAAATATTATTTTTAATACTAATGGAACATTGGACGGTTCAAATTTCCAAGATCACACTACCTACGTAAGTCCGTATAATTTTTCTCAAGATTCGCAAAATAAATTTTGTACTATATGATTTATACTATTAGGCTAGCAACTCACTCCTAAAAAAATGCTCGGAAATTGAAAAAGTGACCACGAGCGTTCTGGTAATAACCGGCACATTTCTAGTCAAGTATTAGCGAATTTCCAGAATGGAATTCAGCTATTACAGCCACTGTCATGCCGCGACTTGAACCCGGGAATATGGCAGAAATTTGTTTTGAGGTCCCTAGAAACCGAAAAAATATTCACTACAATTTATATATAATGCATAAAAAGGTCGTCGACTATCAGTCGATGCTCTCGCCGGGGCGAAAACTGAAAAAATCCCTGACTACGACTAAAATTCCCTGACTTTACCAGAAATTCGAAATTCCCTGACTTTTCCAAGTTTTCCAGGTCGATCGCCACCCTATTGTAGTACTTTTAGGTGATACAAAAATTAATGTCAGGGGTACATTTTAGATAAGGTTACCAAATAAATAAAAATAAAATATTAACTAATAGTCAAGTTAATACCATCTTCGCATAAAAATGAGGTTAATGTTTTATAATTACAAGTTAAAAAAATGTTATCGATTTTAATTACAGTGATTAGTGTGATTATTAATTATTAAACTTGTAATTTTATTAACACATACTAACGTTATTGAATTCTACAAATAAATACTCAACTACTATACTGAAATAATTGACCAAAATTTCTTCATTCTTCATTTTGTGTTCAACAAAATAATTTATTCAGAAAAAATATAAAATTGTAGTGTAATATGGTAAGACAATTTAACGAATTTATTTTATATAAATTTTCTTTTTCCCAATAAAAACTTTTGTTTCGTGTACTTCTTACAATGCGCAAAGACCAACCAAAAGTTTCCCACCTTTTTTCGCCCTTAAAAATTTGTCCTAACTTTTTTTTTTTCACGACAAAGGTAAAATAACTACAATTTGGGTCGCATCTCGTCTTCTAATATTTTATCATGATTTTGACTTTCCCTACTTCGTATGGGGTCCGTTAATTTTTTGATTCTTTGATTTTTAATTCTTTTAATTTCGTCTGTCATTTTGACATCCATTTGACATTTAGAGGTTATGTCCTTTTGATATTATTTCTCTCAGTTGTTTTCACAACTGAATTATTGATTTTTCCTGAAGATGGTCATTTAAATGACTGAAACATGTAGAACAATTTTCTTTCTTTTAGTTCGTTCTTAATAATTTATATGCAGGCTTTCGCTAAAAAATTTTTTCATTATTCATTTTACCTGCAGTTGGATTCTAATAATTTATTTTTATGGTACTTAAATATCACAATTTTTACAGTGGACACTCAAATTTGTAAGCTATTGTTCAGCTCCCACCCAATAAAACTTTATTTTGGACTAAAAGTTTAATCTAGCTTTACACACTTTCTGTTTAATTAAATATATCAATATAACCACGATAAGAATATAATAAAAATTTTACAATAATATAAATGGAATGTAAATAATTTCGTTTGAAATATTTGTGTTGTGTAAATAGAAAAAAAAAAATAATTAAATAAAAATTAAATTTATTTTTAAGAAAATTTTAGGCATATTTAGTTACTGACGATATTAAATTGCTGATTTTAATTTTCTTTTTAAATAAAAATATTCCAATAATTTACCTTTAGTACATTACTTCTAAAAATTGTTAGAAGTGTTATTTTTGTGGCTCGGAGACCGTTTGAAAATCCGAGGCTAAAAATCCAATATTCTTAAGCATTCATTGCCAAAAAACCCAAACAATTTTGATGAAATTGAAAAAGTAATACATACAAGAAAAATAATCAAGTTTATTAAAAATGTAATTTTAATAAAAATTAATAGTAGACGCCTATGAGTAACTATTTTTCATAGAGAAATCTACTTACGTACTAATTGACGGTAAGCGATTACCCGCCTAGAAAGGTAAGTAAACTTTTATGACCTGCTATTTTTTGTAAGTATAGTAATCAGAAAACGGATTCAACTAGTTGAAAAAATATTTTTTACGCGACTGCATCAAAAGGAGGGTAATGTGTTTCGAAAGTATGTATGTGCTAGGGGGTGCTATAGGCTACATTAAATTTCAAAATTCATTCCCTAAATACGGGATGAAAAACTTATATAGCAAACCATTGGGTCTAGAATCGTGAAATTTTGCAAACGAGTGTTTTATGTAACGTAAGGGAGCACCAAGAAAAGATTTTTGGAAATTCATCCCCTAAAGATATAAAGTAGGGGATGAAAATTTATGAAAGGTAAAATTTTGCACAGGGCCATCGGGGTCCTTTAGTAATGTAGATGAGTATTAAGAGGGAGAATTTTTGTAAAAATTTATCCATTAAGGGTGTAAATTAGGGGATGAAAATTTATCTAGGAAACCACTGGGTTTAGAAACGTAAAATTTTGCACGAAGGTTCTTCTAGTAACGCAAGCAAGCACCAAGAGTGGATTTCTAGACTTTGGCTTCCTAAGGGGTTAAAATAGGGGATAAAAATGTATAGAGAAAACCGTTGAGTTTAGAAACGTGAAATTCTATAAAGGGGTTCTTTATATAATGTAGGCGAGCATCAAGAAGGCGTTTCGGAAATCCATCCCCTTAGGGGGTAAAATAGGCGGTCAAAATTTATTTAAAAAACCTACTGGGCTCAGAAACGTGAAATTTTACACAGGATTGCCGCGATTGTAGCATAGGTGAGCTATAAGAAGGAATTTTTGGAATTTTACTTCGTAAGGATATGAAATAGGGGATGAAAATTTATATAGAAAACCATTGAGTCTAGAAACGTGAAATTCTGCACAGGGTTTTTTTAGTAACGTAAACGACTACCAAGTGCAGAATTTTAAAATTTCATACCCTAAGGCAGTATGATAAAGGCTGAAAATTTATATGGAAACTAGTTTTTGTCGATGAATTCACCCACGTCGAGTCGATGACGACATAGTAAGTGTACGAAATCATTTAATCAACCTTCAGTGACTTTAAGCGGACGAAGCCGTAGACAAAAGCTATTATATTAGCGCTAGTATAAAACAAATTTTTAATATCAAATTCGTGATAATTTAGGCTGCCAGCCGCAGTAATCTCATATTCGGACCTATATATATATTTTCTTCTAAATAATCTAAATAATTAAACAACGTTAAAAAGATCTGAATAAAAAAATTAATTAAAAAAATCAAAAAACCAGACTGCATTTAGAGTAAACTAAAACGATGGAAACAAGATGAAATAGGGAAAAAGAAGAATGAATAAAAAGTAAAGCAGTCGGTGGCATACCTGTTGTATGCCTCCAACTGCTTTATTTTTTATTCATTCTTCTTTTTCTCTATTTCATCTTGTTTCCACCGTTTTAGTTTACTTTAAATGCAGGCGGGTTTTTTTATTTTTTTAATTAATTTTTTTTATTTCAAAGATATATTCTAAAAGATAATAAACTGGATGTATTTAGTCAATCTAGTAGTTAGTTAAGACTGACGAAGCTTAAAGAATCGATCCGGCCAGTGTCGGCATCCGGACCACTGTCCATACTACTAAACCCGAATGGACAATAATTTCTGAACAACAAAAATTAAGTAGGTATTGGTTTTGAACAAAAAAAAAAAAGAATTAATACGTTCTTTGGTTTATTTGTCACGTTTTTTTATGTCATCGAAGGATGACATATTAATATCGTTGTGTGATCATAGTGGGGGAAACATTATTAAAGAGTTGTACATCCTTATTGAATAATTATAGAGTTGTACATCCATATTGAATAAACGCAAGAGGGCTGTAGAATTAACAACTATAGAGTTAACAAAAAATCATAAATTAACAATTTCACTGAGGTGACATTACTTAGTGCGTGTCAAAAACACGCACTTAACAAATTTTTCTTTTATATTGTATCAAAATATAATTATTTTATAGTTTTATAACTACTGTCTACAATTATTACCTACAACAAATATACTACGAAGTACTAATTAATAGAAATTCTAACATATTCTAAAATATTCATACAAAAAAGTGTCGAGGACGGTTAATTAAAATGAGAACATAGCGGAAACATTTTTCGTAATCAAATACAAAAAAAACTCAAGTCAAAATTTCAAAATTTTTTCTAATCATTAATATAAAAGACGTAAATAAAATAATGAAATCACCAAAAAATTAATTTGCAACTTAACGAAATAAGAGATGTGTTAAAAAAAAAGCTGTTTGATAACTTTTTTTGTGTAAATAATTAACTAAATTTACGTAAAAAAGTTAATACAACATACCTATTAAAGTCTATTAAAATTTAGTTATTAATTTTTTTAAAAATTCATTATGTAGGTAGACAATTTTAAAAAAAAAATTTAATACTAGGAATATTTATTTACTCTTTAGTCTTACGAAATTAGTGATATTGAACTTAATTTAAAATAGTCGAAAACAAGGTTATATATGTATTTAATAAATTTGTATGCTGTCAGATCAATTATGTAATTGCATGTAAAATGATTATTCTTATCTGACATACTGATAAAAGTTTTCTATTCTGAAATATCATTAAATTTATCTGCGCCACCACACATCAAGTCTTTGTTGCGCGGAGCGCAGTGGCTAGAGCAGGGCGTAATTTCGGCCGCAACTAGACGGAACGACGCGACGTTCCGACACCTCCCTTAAAGTGACAATCACCAAAAAGATATATTATGTTGGTACTTATGACTAAAGTGCCATAATGCCCATTAAAAAAATGGGTGCGATAGTTTAAAAAAAATATATTTTTTATTAAAACATGAACATAATTTAAAATATGTTTAAAATACGCAAAGTATGCAAATTTAATTTTCCTCATAACACAACTTCTAATAAATAATAAAAATGTATTTATTTCGCATTTCTAAGATCATTAATAGATTTTTTATGGAATTCACTTAATTAGCTAATTTTAAAATAGTTTTCGCCCACAGCTTTATTTGCGCGCTACACAAAATTTGAATTTTTTAATTTTTTTTAATAATCAAAATTGCCCGAAAGTTATGCTAAATACGATCCGTAGAATTTCCAAACAATTAAAAATTAATATACATGTCCAGAATAAATTTAATATAATTATATTTAATATCCTTCGCAAAAAAGAAACAGACTTAACACATGTACTGGAATAAGATCGGCCAAAAGCGAGTCGGGCTCGCACAATTAGGGTTCCGTACAGTGAGCAATTAGTAGGCTAAATTAATGTTTAAATTTCTTGCTTGTTCTCTTACTTATTACTCACATTATGTACTTCAATGCGCATTTTTTAAAAATCGTATAAAAAAGTCCCACAAAAAAGACCACATAAAAAAGTTTATGCTATAGGGTAGGTTCGCTAGTTTGTCGTCCAGGTCCAGTATTCGTCCATTTTACTGTACAATAGCATATAATAGTAATACAAAAACAGATAACCGGACATGTTTGAGTTTGTTACAAAGATGATACTTAAACACTGCTAATACCTATACAAAATACTCTCTTGATAGAGTTGCGTATTTAAAAAAATTTATCAATCAGTCAACTGTGTCGTGTTGCGCAAACAGTGTGTAAATATTGGAAAAAATAATTTTACGACGAGGTTTCAGGTAAGTTTTAATACTGTTATTGCATGATTAAGTTTTATTTTTTGTTTTTACATTAATATTTAAGAGACATTGTAGGTACATAATTAGAAGTGAAAATTTTTTATAAATTTAAATTCACTAGTAAGAATTTGGTGGACGGATACTAAATCACCAATTCCTTAAAAAATTCAGTTTTCGACCACTTGGACGAAAACCGAAACAATCAAATGAAATTTATTTTATTTCTCAATCTAGCTAAATATTATGAAATAGTAAAAAGCTTTGTTTTAGACAATTACTATTGGCTGCTTGATTAGAGATTTAATTTTCGTCCATATATTTTTTTGTATGTGAATTATATTTTCAAACTTTTAGATAACGTCCTTAAAATCAAAAAAATTATAAAATAAAGTAAAATAAAAAGATTTAAGAAGGAAGATACGAGGTTCTGAATACATAAGTATTTGCTTTTTATTAACATTAATTTTTTTATAAGAATTATTAACAGAAAATCCTGTGCAACTTTTTTGAACGAAAACTAGCCAAATCCGTATATTTATCATTATTATTTTTTTTATATAAAAAAAAAAACAATAAACGTAATTAGTTATTATTTTATGTCAACTTAAAATAGACTGTATAAGCAATAAATAGAAATATAATTCATTAACATTAGATTAATAGAACATATTCTTTTTATGTCACCAAGCTATCAACTCCACTAATTGGACGAAAACTAGCGAACCTACCCTACCTATTTATATAATTTTACGAGTGCAAAAAACAGACAATGAATAAAAAGATAACAGAATAATTACAGGACAATTACAATTAATTTTATTAAAGTCTAAAACTCTATAATCAATTAATAACTTATTAAATATTTTTCCATTTGCATTTTGTAAATAAAATGAACGTTGTTAGATCATTACCGGTTTTAATTGGAAACTCACTGTGACGTCAATTAAACTGCCTTTGTAAATTATTGTCCATAAAAATCAATATTCAACATTCTGATATCATATTTAACATTTCATTTTCAAATTAAAGTCATAAAACAATTTTGTCTTTATTTGGTTATGATAAAACACGATTAATGGACTAAAGTGGTTTTTCAGGTTAATTTAGTCACTAGTCGAAAATATCGAGCTAAGAATAGTCGACTCATCGACTAAATTTTTAGTCGAATTAATGTATCCGGTCCTTTGAATTTTATTTTTTTAAGAAAAAGAAAGATATGACCACAAATATGGCAATTTACAATATGTTTAAGTCACATTAAAGTGAAAAACTCTTCAAATAGATAATTTTTTAGTTGTAATTTTCTGGAGTCTAATGAATATTGAAGAGAAATTATTAAATTAGCCGTTTTTAGTTACTTAAAAAAAAAATTAATCATTTTAGTCGTTTAATCGAGGGTAAAACAGTCAATTAAAAGATGACTAAATGTAAACAAAATTAATCGACTAAACTGATTAATCGATTAATCACCCGACATCACTAATACTGACATAAAAGATAACCCCACACGGATGCTCCACAAAATTTGATGTTCAGTGTCCTCATTCTGTGTTAAAGCACTCAAAAGCATCTCGCCGTCCTCTGAAAAACTGACAACAATGTGCTTACAACAAAATTTTAATTAATTAGCTTTCGCCAAAAAATTTTAATTAACAGACGTTCCTAAGTAAAATTTTCTACATTAAATTTAAAAATTTATTAAAATACTTTGAGCTTCTTTAAATGCATTGACCACAAAAAATAAATAATAATTAACTTTATTTTACATAATAAATTTTCCAGTTAATGGTTTATTGGTGTTTCGTTATCAAAAAACCACATAACTTTATTTACAATTTAACAAGTTATTCAATTACAGTCGACTCTCGTTAATTCGAAACTCGAGGGAATCTTAAAATATTACGAATTATAGAGAGGTTCGAATTGTCACAGGTAACAATTTCAATTTTTTAAGCATTTGCGATGAATGAACTTGAACTTGTCTCAAAATGTACTTACAATTTTTCTGTCTCTTTCTCTCTGCAACTTTGAATTGTCGAGTG
Source organism: Brachynemurus nebulosus (assembly GCA_035578155.1). Taxonomy (NCBI): domain Eukaryota; kingdom Metazoa; phylum Arthropoda; class Insecta; order Neuroptera; family Myrmeleontidae; genus Brachynemurus; species Brachynemurus nebulosus. The sequence continues at coordinate 13,213,603 of JAPWDM010000005.1, forward strand.
TTTGACGCCGATGAGTTCGAATTAACGCGTCGTTTTGTTACGTAGCAACGATTTTTTCGTACGAATTACCAACTGTATAAAAATGTATTGTTTTAGTTCGAAATACAAAGAGATTTTGTAGGGAACTCGTGATACCTTTGAATTATAGAGAGTTTCGAATTATCGCAGGTTTGTATTAACGAGAGTCTACTGTACTTTTTTTTATAATAGAAAATAAGTTATTAACCTGCAGATGTACACGAGATTACGGCCTTGAAAAATTCCACAAATTAATGAAGATCGTTATATTAAATCTAGAATAATCTTAAGATATTATGATCAAGACCGGATTTACTTGTGTGGAGGCCCCGGGGCACTTTTAATGTGGTGGCTCCTGAATACTTCACATGAAGTCCCAGTGTACTTTTGTGTGGTGGGCGCCTTGGAAAATTTTCGAAATTTTCGCAAAAAAATAGGATAGACAAGCAAAAAAAAAAAAAAAAAAATACAAAAAGCTCGTAAATTTTGAAATTTTAATCGACTTTGTGGATGCGCCTATTGTGTGGGGGCCTCGGGGCACGTATCCCAAGTACCCTTACGTAAATTCGGCTCTGATTATACATGATTTTTATATCGAGATAAAATTTGAGAAATAAATGTGATTTTTAATTAAATTCTATAGTTAAAGTATGTTCAGCTTTTTTTAATGGACCATTTTCTCAAATATGTAGCAATCTGTCACCAGGGCGGCGACACAGGTATTTGGGATTACATGTCTATAATCGAGATATTAATTTAACCAACCAAAAATCACCTTCCGTTAATTCCACTTTAGCAGCGAAATTTTCCAATTCGGTTACCTAGGAATTTGTTTGTTTTTTAGAAATTAATATTCCAACTATAGAGATGTAGTTCCTAATAACCCGTGTCGCCGCCCTGGTGTTAAAAATTTTCTCATGCGGTTACATAGCAATTTTTAATTTAAAATTTCCATCATAAAGATGTAGATATTTTGAGAAAATGGCTCATTCAGTCACACGATACAAACATAAAAATTTAATATCTTTCTACACCTCACAGCTGAATTGTTTGTTATTAACTTTTTTTTTACTAAAATTTTATGGTCAATATTTTAAACCACTAAATGTTCCATTAATGCAAAAATTTCCATGCAGTCTTTCAACGTATTAATTATTAAATAATTATAAAACACTTTAAGCGCTTTATGGCGAGTAAAGTATTTACTATTATTTATTAATTAATAATTTTAATGTATATTTATGTAAAATTTTCCGTACAAAATATCAAAAATATGCGTTATTAAAGTTTCATTAATAAAATACGTGATTTTGAAATCAAAAGATCAAAAACAAATATGCAAATTGTTTAATTAATTAAGGACATGTGACAAGTATGCACTGTTCTTTTTCATTTCCTCTTTTACTACCTACTATTCGTCTTTTGTGCACTGCCCAAATACGTGATCGTGTATATCCACTTGGTCCAGCTATCACATATTAATATACTAAAAAAGTTTGTGACTTTGTTAATCTCGAAAACTATCCAACCGATTTCAAAAATTCTTTCACTAGCTGATAGATGATACTTTATATTCTGATAACGGTTACATTTCAAAGGTTAAAATTGTCTTGCAAGAACTTTAAGGCCCCAAAAAAGGCCCAAAATAAACAGCTGGACGGATTTATCGACAAAATTTTTCTCAAACAGTATAAAGATCAAATTGATTTAACCCTAGAATCATACGTACACGTCAAAACGACGTACGAACTTCTCTACCTGCTCCAATATTACGACTTGTTGTTACTTGTTTGCTGTGAGATTTCTGTTATCTAATTTATTTGTTGTTATAACACACCACATATATTTATTTTGTTTATAGTCATTGTCGTTTTGTTTGTATTGAAATAGTGTCCGTTAAAAGGACGTCGATGCATGATTAACGTATGTTTTTTTTTGAAGATTTTGTACACTACATATAAGTTTTCCTAATTTTTTTTTTAAAATTTATTAAAGATATGGATGTTATAATTAATTTATTCAATGATTATGATAATGTGAAAGATGATTACAGCTGTTTGACTATAGAGATGACATAATACTGAAGTTTTAATATATTGAATCGAAAACTAAAGAATGCATTTCGAATGACTTAATAAAAGATTAACAATTTATTTTGTGGAAAATATTTTAATTTTTATTATTTTTTGAGATCTTATTCGAAAAATTACTAACAAATTTTAGAAAATTTACAAATGTGCCTAATGGGGGAATAACTACATATCTATAGGAATATTTATGACTGAGAAATTTCACATTCTGTAAAGTCACACATGTCCACTGACTAATAATAGTTCATAAATTAATTATTATACAATTGATGTATTTATCTATTTTTTAATTTTTATAATGAAAATATGCTTTGATAAAAAAATTAATAAATATTTACATTAAGAAATTTTTCCAAATCCAATTTTTTTAAATATTTTGTTCGCTTTTGTAGTATTGTTATGTAAAAAAAATGTTTTCTGCAAATAAACTCTAAAACTGTCCGTAAAAAGTCCATCCGTCAAAACGACGTCGATGTATGATTAACGTTTCTCGTAGACCAACGTATGATTCTAGGGTTAAAAACATTTGAGTTGACTTTTTAGACAATTTTCTAGGTATTTTCGTAGTCGTTTATTATACGTTTACATTACAAATATACTCTCTAACACAAATTTTAACACCACAGATTCCATAGCTAACAGAAATAATTTTTATTATGTATTCTTCTCGCGTTTCAATTAGCCGTTCAAAACGTTCAAGTTTGTAATAAGAGAAATGTGTCAGTTTTGTATTTCCCTCCATTTTTTTTTCTTTTTCCAAATTCATTTAAATAAGAATACCAAATTATTTAAAGCGAGATAGTAGATTTTAATTTATTCTAGACACATGTACAGTGCAATCTTTTGTACAAAATAATAATGTAATTTATGAATATAGCGCTTAAATATTACTAGAAAACTTAATATTAAGCAATGCTGCAAACTAAATGCAAATGTTTTATTTATATAGACAGAAAAAAGATTAAGATTTGGGGAAATACATAATTTGATGTGTTTTATTATGCGTAAATTATACATTATTAGTGGTTACCGTATTTCAAAATTTTTCCAATGTTAAATAAATCAATAAAAAAAATACGCTGCCAATGGGGTGTGGCCCACAGCTTCCTCGTATTCGTAAAAACACCTTGGTAATTTAATGCCCAATATATCTTTGTATAATTTAATATAGGTATATAAATTAATAAAAATAAATAAACAAAACGATTTAATAAGATATAAACGTAAATGAGATATTATTACTTCGAATGCAATGAAATTTGTAGGGGACCATCTACGAACCAGACCGCATAATTTCTGACAATTTCATCAAAAAGAATTGAATAGTTCAGAAGTTATGCCACTAAGTGCAATTTAGTATATTAATGGAATGACATGGTTGTGGCGTAGCTACCGTTACTTCGATTTTGATTAAATTCATAGGGCACCATCTAGGAACCAAACTACATAATTTCTAAAAATTTCATTAGAAAAAATCGAATAGTTCAGAAGTTATGACACTTGGTGCAAACTGGTAACACACAGATGGACAGACAGACGAACGGACAGACACCAAACCAAAATTGTTCAAGAAGCCCTGAAACGTAAAATGTGCGTAAAAAATTTTATTTTGGAGGGAAAAAATTTTTTATTTTTCAAAAGTGATCACAATGCTTCCGCTACTTTTGTAGTCTCGGAAGCAAAAATTAATTTTAAAAACATAGATTACAGAGTCATGTGTTACATTTTATACAGGATGATCCAAAATTTTATACCGTAATTGCTAAAACTGATAATAGTACCTTTTTATATACACTCTTTTCCAAAACTAAATTATAAGAAAGGTCAAGTAAAAAAGTGAGAGGAAAGAAATTTTTTAAAAAATATTTTTCAGACGCTTTTGAGTAACAGATTAATATTTTAGGGACGCGAATAGACTATGAGTGCATTCGTTGCCCTCATCACTTACTTCTAAATGATGTAGACACATTCGCACACTAATTAAAAACTGCTAACAAATAAAATATCATTAGGATAATTAAATTTATGTTACCACTCATTACATCACTTATGAATGATTAAGGGATAATTTTGGATAAATGTTTGTACTTTAAATTACTCAAAAACGGTAGGTATATTATTCATATTTATCAAAATGTAATAAGTACCTATAGCTTTTCTGCGTGGAACAGTCTGGAGAATCATGTTGTTAAGAATTTTATTTAAATAATTGCAAATTAATTCACACATACCACTCAAAAACTATTTGGACAACATTAATTTGGACAAACTTACTTATTGACTGTTTCAAGTATTTAATCAATATATGTATAATTGTATAATATATATTATATAAGAATATAAGTGTTATTGTATCATTAAGTTTTTTATAGATGAATTTATCGCAATTTTTATAATATTAAAGAAATGAAATAAAAGTTCTCATGTGTAAATTAATGTTTTTTCGTGTTTAGAAAAGCAACTTCTATGGAAATCGTGTGGTTTCGAGCGTTTTGAGTTATGTATTTTCTATTAAACTCTTTTTATGCGATCCTGATCCACCCCAATTTTTTTTTTTTACAATATGGAGCGCTTTTTTGTAGCTATTTATGAATTTTTTGAATATTTTCTTTGTGCGATTTTTTTATACGGTTCTTATCCACTGTATAAAAACGAATCTATACATATAATAAAATTGTAACGAGACCATTTCTGTACAAAGAATATTTTTTGAAAATTGTACTGGTACTGTAAATAGTAATTATCGATGTAGATACCAAAACAGCGATTTTTAGAATTTTTGTCTGTCTGTCTGTTCACGCATCACACAAAAACTATTGGACGGATTTTAATGAAATTTGGTGTGATGATAACTTATTACTTAGGTCAACATCTAAAATACTTTTTACTCCGGGAAAATTTCTCATTCCCACGGGAAAATGGAAAAACCATTATGAGCATGTGTAAACATTAGACAAAAACTATTGGACGTATTTTAATAAAATTTGGTGTGGTGATAACTTATTACCTAGGGCAACATTTAAGATACTTTTTACTCCAGGAAAATGCCTCATTCCCACGGGAAAATAGAAAAACCATTTTGTGCATGTGCACGTATTACGCAAAAACTATTGGACGGATTTTTATGAAATTTGGTGTGGTGATAACCTATTACTTGGGTCAACATTTAAGATACTTTTTACTCCGGGAAAATTCCTTGTTCACACGGGAAAATAGAAAAACCATTTTGAGCATGTGCATGCATTACACAAAAATTATTATTCTTTGCAAGTTCTGTATAATTATTACACTTACATACTTCTCATTGAGTTTATAACAATGCTTTGCGCGAACGACGTCACGGGTACGGGTAGTATGCTATATATCATAAAGTAACTTCGGAAAAGTAAAGTAACATTTATTTTGCTGGTACTAAAGAATATGACAAAAAAATGCAAAAATATCGCTCTTTCTCATTTATTTCTAACATCTCTGGCTTAAAAACGTTTGGACAGGCTGCAAATGGCAATATGATCTTTTATAATTCGTATAAAATAAAATTATGTAAAAAAACTTCCATATACATATACATATAGGAATAATTTGGTCGCTCATACGCCCGTACAAGCTAGTCTAAAATCATGTTACTCATAATATAAACGTGAAGTGAAATGACACATGCTAGCCACTGAACTTATAGTTCGCTGTATTTGCAGTATATTATCGTTCGATCGTGATCCAACAACTGATCATTGTTAAAAGTGGGATGGTGGGATGCAGTAATCAGCTGATATGACGTCATACATCAACTCTGAGTCAATGTGGCGAATGTACGTATATATGTATATTAACTACACATTAACTAAATTATGTACTATATGTAAGTGTGTACATATACATAGTCTAGTATGCATTATACAGGTGTACAATTAAAATATTGTTATCCACGAGTTTTCTAGCACGAATCCATTCGGTGATTGGACCTACTCGTATAATACAGTCGACTCTCGTTAATTCGAAACTCGAGGGACTCTTAAAATATTACGAATTATAGAGACAGGTTCGAATTATCGCAGGTAACAATTTTAATTTTTTAAGCATTTGCGATGAATGAACTTGAACTTGCCTCAAAATGTACTTGCAATCTTTCTGTCTCTTTCTCTCTGTAACTTTGAATTGTCGACTGTTTGACGCTGATGAGTTCGAATTAATGCGTCGTTTTGTCACGTAGCAATGATTTTTTCGTTCGAATTACCAAATGTATAAAAATGTATTGTTTTAGTTCGAAATATAAAGAGATTTTGTAGGGAACTCGTGATACTTTTGAATTATAGAGAGTTTCGAATTATCGCAGGTTTGAATTAACGAGAGTCTACTGTATAGGTATAACATGAAGAGGTGGATTCCAAAACGCGCTAAGTCACTTTTTGCAATTTTTCAGGAAATGTAAAAAACTATCTAGGTAGGCAAATGTAGTAATCTGTTTAAATTATTTTCAAGTTCTTAGATAATAATTATTATTGATGTTATTTATTTGTTCTTATTTATACATATAATTTTCAATAGATTATATTGAAAAAAAAAAACCTTTAAAAAGTTGGGTTGAGTTGGTTAAAATAAACCTAGTTTGTTTAAATACAGATATATTTTATTCAAGAAACATTTTAAACAGTGCATTATTAGCTATTTCATGTGTTTGACGTAACAGAAAATCTGTCTACAAGCAAATTTGGAAAAAAATACCAGCTATTATTGGAAAAAAAAATTCAATGGTTTACGAGTAAATTTGACTTAGAGCGTTTTGAAATAAAACTGTCACTGACTTAGCGCTCTTTTGGAAAACATTCAATTTTTCATCATTCATTTTACCGTAGACTAAGCTCATTTTGAAAGGTGGACTACGAAAATCGTGTAGAGCTGAACTTGAACATTCTGCATTAACTAAAATCTCACATTAGACAAAAAATGACTTAGCGCCTTTTAGAATCCACCTCTTCATATGTTAGCTAACAGAAATATGCATACGATGAGTCAAGAAAAGTTTACGAATTTTCATATTACAAAAGTAATCACAATACTTCCGCTACTTTAGTAGTCTCGGAAGCAATAATGTTAATCTGAATTTTTACAATTTACACAAGGAAATTTTTAACGAGTGTATTATTTATAAACTTTTGTTTTATTTATGTACTTAATTTCTTTTGTTATTATTTTTTATTTACATTCATAATTAAAACAATAAATTTGGTGCTAGGAAGCACCGGACATTTTAGCGGATGTTTATAAAAAAAATGTTTTCCTTTTCCTCGCCACAAAGACAGTTTGCCACAAAGACAATTAAATTTCAAATCAAAAATATAAAAAATAATTTAACTTAAAATTATTAAGGTACCATGTGCAGTGTGATTGACCGAAAAATAGTCAATTTTCGCGATTTTTTTTCGGATGGATAGCATGAGGGAATGGGGAAGAATTTTTTTTACGATTAATACCACTATTTAACAATAAAAACATTTTTTTAATATTAATAGATTTGAGCGGTACTTTATGGTATTCCATATTTGTAAATAATAAACAAATACTTTACTTTGCAAAATACCACTCTTATTTTTGAAACTATGATAATATTGTTTCGAACTATGACAATTCTGTTTGAAAATGAACTAACGGTTCGAAACAATATTGTCATATAGTTTCAAAAATAAAAGTGGTATTTTGCAAAGTAAAGTATTTGTTTATTATTTACAAATATTTTTTTTAATTTATTTTTTATAATTATTACAATTTTTTGAAAAAAGTGTTCCGAAAAAAAAATCAAATAGATTATCAATCTGTAGGTAAGTCACTATGTACCTATGGGAGCTTTTTTTTTCTTGAAATTTAAAAAAATGGCGGCGGTTTGAATAAAAAGTACAAAATTTTGTATAGTTTTTCGTGTGGAAAAATAGGAAGATTTAAAAAAAAAAGCTCCTGTAGGTACATAGCGGCTTACCTACAGATTGACCATCTATTTGATTCTTTTTTTCGGATGAAAACTGCGGCCGCAATCGTGTGTACCGATTTCCGCCCTTTTTCAAAGACACTTTTTTCAAAAAATTATAATAATTATAAAAAATAAATAAAAATGAATAAAAAAAATATTTTTGTATTGTTAAATAGTGGTATTAATCGTAAAAAAAAAATTCATTCCCATTCCCGCATCCTATCCATCCGAAAAAAAATCGCGAAAATTGACTATTTTTCGGTCAATCACACTGTGATGGTACCTTAAATAAGAATTTCAAACGATCAAATTAAAAAATTCGAATTAGCCAGAATCCACTATACTTATTAAAGTTTCGCTTCGTAAAAATTCTAGCCTGGCGGTATTTTTACTGATGTTACTAGATTACGAAAACATGATAAAACATTTCAAAGTTTATGAAAATATAAGTGTTCAATAATTTTCTTGCAATAGTGTACCTACATATTTAATATTAGTTTAATATGAAATGGTTATGTAAGATTTTAATCGAATATTAAAATAGTGAAAAATTACTTGTAAAACATGATATAAAAATCACGTGATGTTAACAATTTCTTCTCTCCACAAAACAATCAAGTTATAGGTATGTTGTGTACTTATCCGGATATACATATTATATTATGTATTAAGTGTTACATTGTTTAATTTCATCTTCTAATTCCTCTTTCAACATACAGTAATTGTCAGCAAAATATATTTATATATTATGTTTCTAATAAAAAACAAATTGGCCAAGTGTTAGATCAATTTAAGGGCAGATTCAAGTAAATTTTTTACGATTTATCCATTAAAATAGATGTGTTACTATGAGAATCAATTACGCAACACTTTGATTAGTGATGAGCAAATGCAAGACCAAGGCCAAGACTTGGCAGTCTTGGTCTTGTTCTTGCATTAAGAATCTTGGTCTTGGTTTTGCTAGAGCAGTTTGAGTCTTGGTCTTGGTCTTGCAAAGTGCAGTCTTGGTATAGGTCTTGGTCTTGGTATTGCTAAAGAATCTTGCATTTTCTTGCATTTTTTTATTATCGAATTTTTTCCTTCTAAAATCAGAATTTTCTCTCTTTACGGTATTAATTATACTTTTAAACTATTTAAATAATTTAGCAAGAGTCTTGCTTTTTTCTTGCTATTGTCTTGGTCTTGCTCACTTGAGTCTTAGTATTGGTCTTGCAGCCATACTTATAGTCTTGGTCTTGCTCTTGGTATACATAGTCTTGGTCTTGGTCTTGCAAAAAATGCAAGACCAAGACAAGACTAATTTTGCTCATCACTAACTTTGATTCTCTATATCTCTTAAAGAAACACAGCATACTTAGAAATTCGATATTCCACAAACAAGATTTTACTTCTAGCAAAGATATTTACCAAAAACAAAAATTCTATTAATTTTTCAGCAACTGTCTTAATGATTTAGACAGCATTATTGAGGGAATGTTTTCTAATACCGAAACATGGCTGGATGTAAAATTTTTCTACTTTAAATTACTTTTTAAATTTTCTGATCTCCGACACAACTTGGCCGAAATTTTAACTGACAGTTCAAATTTCTTGGAACCACAATTGACGAAGTTACCGAATGAGGGGAGTGACTATGCGCCTTGACAGTAAAACTATTTATTCTCTGCCTTGTTAAATAAAATACTATTATAATATTAATCATAACAAGAATTGAAACAGTTTACTAATTCTAATAAAAACCTCGTTAGCCGTTTCTGTTAAATAATATGATATCATTCATAGTGCATTAATAGAAAAAATTTGTGTGGGTATACATATAGTTAAGTACTGCAATCTACAAATGTTACAATTATTTTTATTATAAGGAATATTTTGGAATAAATGATCACCAAGTTACATCAAAAAGTTTTCTTTGTTTTTTATTGGCTACGTACGTTTCGAGAATATAAATCTCTTCTTCAGGCCATAATAACTTCTTTTAAAAAACAAATCAAAATGAAAAAATTATTATAGTTATTAAGATAAAAATACACAATCTTTACAGTCAAAAAATAAAAATTTAAATTAAGACAAACAAATTTTTTAAAAAATAAAAATTATATTGTTGAAAAACTAATAAAATACGTTTTTTTAAAATAGTATTACGTCAAACATTGAAATGAATTAAAAATCAAAAATCAAAAAATCAAAAAACAAAATTGCAAAAAATCAAACAACAAATTGAAATAGACTGAAGAAGAGATTTATATTCTCGAAACGTACGTAGCCAATAAAAAACAAAGAAAACTTTTTAATGTAACTTGGTGATCATTTATTCCAAAATATTCCTTATAATTATTATCTAAAAATCACCTAAACCTTCCTTAAATTATTTTTATTACTATTTTTTAGGATTTAAAAAAAAAAAAACTCATATAGGGTAAATTAAGCCCTAACAGTTTTGATATTTTATATATTAATGAAGTTATTTCTGAAAAAAACCGATAATTATTAAAACTGTTCGAGTATTGAACGCGTTTGGGGTATAGGAGCTTTTACGTTACCTATTATTCTTTAAAATTTAAGGCAGATTCTGGTCTAGAATATTTTTTTAAAATTCAATTGTTTAAAAACAATTTTTAAAGGTCTATATACTTTTCGAAAATGAAACAAAATTGTTTCATTTTCGAAAAGTATATAGACCTTTAAAAATGTGTCCTCAAAAGGAAATTTAAAAATTTATAAAGTTATATAGTCATTTTAATACAGAAGATTCCGGTATCAAGTATTATACTTTAAAACTTTAAATACGTTTTTCTTGAAACTACATTTTTCAAGCTGTTTGATATGATAACTCGAGTTCTACCTATTTATCCAATCGACTTCAAATTTGGCACATACCTTCAATACATGTTGCTTTATACAAAATTTTAATTTTTACTATTTAAAAAAAAAAAAATAAAAATCTTGGAAAAAAACGTCAACATTAAATAAACCTTAACTTTAAGTAACTTCAAAAATGTAAACTTTACCGCATCGATGCAGCATCGTGACTTTTCTGATACGTCTAATACTACATGATGCGCTACTGATGCTCTCTTGAAATTTGATGCACATTAGATGTTTTTGAACGGGATATTGGCATCATTTAGCCTCTGATTTGGCTATAGATACGACAGATAATGTAGCATGATAGACTATAGATAATATAGCAATACAGTCCTTGTATAGATATATTATCTTTGAATTTCAACTTGAACTTACTTCAAATAGAAAATATTGAAATTATTTGAATAAAACATATTACCTATTTTGAGTGCAAGATGTATTCAAATAGTTTAAACAATTTTAATCAAAGGTAAATACATTCATCTTTTTCAACAATTTGTTTTTCGGAATTATTCCTGTTGGTGTTAATACCTACATAATATGGCAAGTAGTTAAAATTCTACATTATACACATTACATGCATCTTGGACACGCATCACCAAATTTCTTGATGCATTGTTTTGACGCATCAAATGCAAAAATGAACTTTTGATTTTTCGTTGTGATGCGTCTGATGCGTTTTTGAACTTTTGACTCTGCCTCATGCAAGCAGTGATACATTTTTGAAGTTAGCCTTTATTATTTTAAAAGATCTTTTAAAAAACATCATGCACGACAGGGTACTAGAAATTATTTCTGGAATTATACCTATACATAGTATATTAGTAATAGTAACTCCAGAAATAATTCACGTATTCTATCGTGTAAGGTATCATTAGAAAGATTTTTCAAAATTAAGTTTCTAGGTTCTTTGAGTCACTTTTCATTTTTAAGCTGCCTTTGCGGAATACTGAATTTCAAAATTTACGTACTTCTATAAGAGGTACGGGAAACCAAATTGTCACGTAATTGACCCCATAAGGAACACATGTGCAAGTAACATTATCGAATGTAGGTATTCTATTCAGCTATTTTTATAATAAACCGTAAGAATGTTTTCCCATGAGGCCATGATCTATACTGGTGAAAAAATACTGAGGAACCCTAATTTAATAGGTGTCCAAAGCGCACTTGGCAAATTTGTTTAAAAATATTATCATATTACTTTCTTGCAATTCCCAATTTAGATTTTTAATCTTTATCAGTTAAATTTTTTTTTATTTTACATATAAGTTTGAAAAAAACTATATGCACTTTCAAAATGATAAGGTTTTAATTTAGATAACGATAAAATTTTAAAAATATAAAAATAATTATATAAATATCTAATAACAAAGACAATTTAACTGATGTGTATCAAGTTCCATAAGAATATTGTAGTTTTTTCATTTTTACCCTGGAAAAAGAAGTTAGGACGGATTTTGACAACGAAAAAAATGGTACAAAATATTTCATTGGTCATTTCATTGTAGGTAAACACGATAAAAACGAACCAAAAATTCGTATTGGTCAATTTAACTGATTTCAGAACCACAGTAACAATTTATTAAATAATATAATAATATGAATTATACTAATTTATTTTATTCGTTAAATTGTCTTACCGTATTACATTTGAGTTTTATATTTTTTCTGAATAAATGTGTGTTTCCTACCACTCTTTGCTGTCGCCTTTTTGTTAGTTGACAATTCTCGTTAAATTGCTAGGCACCAAATTTTCATTATATATAAAGACAAATTTATTCGAAAAAATACAAACCTCTCATGTAATAAATAAGTGAAAAAAATATGCAAATTGGTGCAAGGATTACATATTTTAAATTATAACTTTCCATAAATCCACATTTCCCATACGAAATATGGCTTGAACTGTTTAAACTAAAGATTCCCGAAGTAGACGTTACCAATGTTAGCATCCAACTGTGGGATTATGGAATATTTTAGGGACGTGAACGTGACAATAAGTTCTGGGGAAATAATTAGGAACCGTCGTAACTAAAATTAAAATTTAGGGGGAACTATAATTCTAGCGGTGTCTTTTAAAAGTGATTTAAAAAAAAAAACTCATTTTTTTTTATATTAACTAGAAGCCAAATAGAAGGAAGTTAGATAAATTTTATATAAAATATCTCTAAGCTTTCAATTACAACTATTTGAATCATTGCACATAAGTTTGGGTACAAAATAATTATGGCAAAAATTACACTAAAAAATTTTTGAAGTAATGGCGGGAAATTTAACTCTGCTTTTGTAGTAATAAATAAATTACCTCATTCTAGAGACCTCTTAAAATAATTATCAAGTTCAAATTTACGAACATTTCTAGGCTTTTAAAAGAAACAATTTGTGACAGTTCATATAAAAGAAACCGACTGTATTTTATCATTGTTTACCAATTACAATGGTTAAAAATTATGTGGAATATGTAACTTTATGAAATAAACTTTCCCATTATACTATGCAAAAACAAAAAATTGATTTTATTACCTAAAATATACAACTGATAATTTTTAAATTAAAATAATGTGTTGAAAACTTAAATTATTTCAATTTTAACCGGCAAATAAAACAATATTGACCTACCTTGGTACACATACTGAATGATAGAGACCATAGTGTGTCAGCACATGAAAAAATTCAGGAGCAGTCCGGCAAAATCCAATTATTGAAAAACATGCTAAACATGTGTTCCACAATGATAGCAGGCCCCGTAATTCGTATTTCGGTCTATTTTGCATATACAATTGTCCTCCAAATATCACAATCATATAAATTCCCGAATAATAAAAACCCATTGTCCAATTTTCTGCCAACCATTTTCGAGCTTCTTGATGCATAAAATTATTCTCGAAACGAAAAACGTATGAATAATTTGGCATTGTAACTTCCATATTATTTACACTAGCCATTATTATTGATAAAATGTTTAATTAGATGTAAAATTGTAATTTACAAAACTATCACAAAAACTAATTAAAATAAAAATCACAGAAAATAAAAAAATCTACACAATTAAAACGTATAATTGTTAATATTTTTATAAATATTATATTTTTAATTGAAAAAAAAAAAATATTTTTTAATAAGAAGGTAAGTAACGGTGTCTAAATTCATACACCAAACTGCACGACGAAGCAAAGCCGCTTCATGTGAATTTGCTGCTCGCTTTAAAGGGAGAACCTCTATAAAATAAAATATTACGCATGCGCCCAAATTTAAGATACAATTTTTTTTTTTTAATTTTACAAAAATTATTCACAGAAATAAAAGATAATTAAAAACCATGTTTGTATTTTGATATTTGATATACATTTTTTTTTTTTTCAAAAGAAGGTTTAATTAATTCACAATTTATAAAAAAAAAAAAATATAAATGATTAATTATTTCACAGCAAATGTGACAATGGCAAAATGCATTTCAAAATACATTAGGTGTTCTTAAAAATCATGCATTATTTAAATATTTAAATTGGTGTTTAAATATTCAAATTGGGAACTGACACAAAACTGGTGTCTTTTGAAATTCAATAAAATAACTTAAAATGATGACCGAAAATTTGTTGCGTATTTTATTATATTCTATAGAATATTCATGTACAATTTATTAATAATGTTAAAAAAATATTTGTATTTTTATTTAACCTGTGAATAAAAATTTAACATTTATAACAAAAAATACGGAATTCAAACGTGATTCAAACAAAAAATTATGTTTTATAATGATATAATCAACTGATATAAATGCACATATGTTTTGAAACACGCGCCTTCATTATTACCTTTTTACGTAATAAGACGACTCTATGCTAAACATGCTAAATAGCACAGACATAAAATAGGTTGTCATTATCAAGTACGAGTATAATTTATTAATAAATGTTAAAAAAAATATTTGTATTTTTATTTAATCTGTGAATAAATAAATCTAGTATAATTAAAATCACGAACTATTATAAAATTATTTTTTTACTCAAAGTTATCTATAATCGTAATTTGACATTTATAACAAAAATACAGAATTCAAACGTGATTCAAACAAAAAATTATGTATTATAATGATATTATAATCAATTAATATCAATTCACATATGTTTTGAATTACGCGCCTTCATTATTACCTTTTTTAGTGTGTGGACAGGACAGACCGCGACGGGCGCCCGTCCCATTGCCCGTGCGGCATCACGCACGAACAATTCAATACAATATATTTATTTATACAGGATGTCAGAGAAATAAGTGACCACCTTTTGACGGGTTACTCATAGCACCCTGTAGACACTAAAACCGCAGGAATTTTTTCGGAATTAACAGTCGCGTCACCCCTCAAAAGGATAAGAGTTATTTCCCTTACATCCTGTATATAATATATATACAAGGGAAATAACTCTTATCCTTTTGAGGGGTGACGCAACTGTTAATTCCGAAAAAATTCCTGCGGTTTTAGTGTCTACAGGGTGCTATGAGTAACCCGTCAAAAGGTGGTCACTTATTTCTCTGACACCTGTATATATTTATGATGAGTAGTTCTGATGAAGAACCATCTTGCAAAACATCGAAAGTTTCAATAAAACATGACCAGAAATATAACAAACTCTGGGTATCTAACCCATTTTATAAAAGTTGGTTATGTATATGCAAAAAAGGGCCTTTTTATGCATATTGTAGAGCATGTGACAATGACATAATAATAAAGTTTGGAAAACAGCAATTAGATACATACATACATATATGTATCTGCTCATACTTTGAAATAGCGATAGTTTAGATCTCCCGCTTTTTTCTACGCCTACTTGTGGCGGATCCATAAACACGAATCTAGCGCCACGTTACAGATGCCTACTAAACCAACTCAACCATAGAATATCACCCGGAATAATTCCATATATCTCTACAAACACACTCGTTATTAATCATGAACGAGATACTTCCTATTGATGCACGAGTAACTTCATATATCACAATTTTAAAAGAGATATAAAATAAAAAAATGTACAAACAAGTTGATCAAGTTGATAGACGGACGTACATTATTTTCTGTTAAAACATATCTTTGTTAATTTGTTATAATAAATATATAAAAGGGAATTATCGTTGTATTTAATATTAGCAATAATTGTGAGTGTTGGATATATAAGGTCTGTTCCCGTACTAGTAGGAAAGTGAATGTATTAGCAGGAAAATTTAGGAAGTCGTTCTGTACACCAAAAAGTGAGGTAGGTTCACTTCCCCTCCAGTAGGAAAATGTAGAAATTAGCAGTAACTTCAGAGTTCCTGCTTTTTCCTTCCACCTCTCAAATTTAAATTTTTAAATTTATTAATCATGTTTGAAAATTACCATAATATTTATTACCTACCATTAACCGATGTAACCGTTTAGACAAATATCAAAAAGCTGTCAAATTTGTTTTAATGCCGTAAGGGCAGTAAATTGAAGGAAGTCGTTTCTTTACTTTCATATTTTATCCCCACCACATAAACTAGGAACTTAAAGAAATTAGCAGGTAAAAAAAAGTACGGGAACAGACCTTTAATATATTTACAACATTATAACTATTATACCCCTGTCGCAGCACCTGCATAACATAGCGAATTTCCAAATTTTGGGGACTGGCGGATCTCATCTAAGAACTGTACCTATTTAAAATAGTTTAGCTTTCTAAGAGTAAAAGATTTTTTAAAATCGGCTGGGTAATTAGTTTTGATATTTTTGGGACCCAAGAACCCGAACGGACTTTGTGCAGCATAGTTGTATCCATCTAAAATAATTTAGTTCTCTAACAGTGAAAAAATTTTCAAAATCGGTCGGTTAGTTTATTTTTTACAATAATGGAAACAGTAAACCCTAGCGGAAATCATACAACATAACCTTTATTCATCTAAAATAATTTTAGTAAAAAGTTTATCCTAACAGTAAAAAACGGGTCCTAGGGATCTCATATAACTTATGGTAGTCCGTAAGGTTCTTGTGGACATCATTTAATTACTTAATGAATTCAAATACTTTAACTTACTAACGGTGAAAAAATTTTCAAAATTTTCGACATTCGCTAAAAAAATCATTGAAAAATATTTGATATGTTTCGATCAATTAATGGTCAACATCAGCAAATAAAAGTTACTCAAATCGAAGAAAAGAATGAGTTATTTGTCCGTAGAAATTAAAATACAAATTCTGAAAACGAGCAAAGAAATATTGAAAAAACTAGATCGGCAAAACATTCTGACAAATAACACTACCCAACTAATACTCGCCAATTTGAATGAAACTTAACATACTTATTAAACAGCGAAAAATATTAAATACGTGTTTTTTTTTATTTCGGCTAAATACGCTTTTTAGGGGTAGAAAACACCATTCAACCTCTGTAGATGAAAACAGTTATAGCTAAATATTTTTGAAACGACATATTTTCTGAAAAAAGGGCTGAGTACCAAATTTGTAGAATTTAAAGCGATGCACTTGATAGTGACCCTGAAATCGATTTTCAAGGTCAGTTGAAAATGATTAGCCATTGCCGAATTTTGACCATATCCTGTACCTATTTCATGTATTGATTCAATCTATCTTCAAAATTGATTTGTTGCGTTATTTTTCTAAAATAAAAAAAATAAAAACCTGGCGAAATGGAAAAATAGACGCAAATTTATAGAAAAAATTAGAAGAAAACATTTTTGTAAGTAATTTTAGAAGTAAAGTTAAGGAAAGATTTAATATCACTCCAATTGTAAGTTAAACATTAACTTTATCTTATATTAGAAATTTTCAAAATTTTTTAAAATTTTTATTGCTTGCTACTCTATAGTTATCATATTAGGAATTCAATTGAACATATGATTAACTATTATTTTTCCGATTGCGATTGAGCAAGTATTTTTCAAAATTACTTCTTGATCACTTATTTTCTATCTTGCATGTGAAATTCGTTCGAATATACTTTGAACCATTTAGGGATGAAAAGTAAACTACTCCTTTTGAAAAATATTAAATGATTTTCAAATGACTTTGGAAATTGACCTCAAGGTCAACTTCAAAGTCATCATCAAGTGCATCACTTTGAACTCTATAACTTTGGTCCTAAGCACTTTTTTCAGAAAATATATCGTAACATAATCCACTTCTATGTTGATTCCTGGTCTCTTTTCCTGCGTTTCTAATATTTATGTCAATAAAAAATGTGCTAGCACCGTAGACAAGGATGAATAGGTACGCATTCAGACTTCACACCGTATTTTTTTGTATTTATTTTATGAGTACCTAATCTTTAATATATTAAAAATTTACGCGAAGATGGTCACTTTATCAGCAGTATCCAAAAAAATTTAAAAATATCGGTGGTTTTTGAAAAATTAACAAAAATCGTATAATTTCTTCTCTATGAAAAATTGGGGTCAAAAGAGACGAGAAAAGAGTAAATGGGGACAACCCGTAGGGTCGACCAAAATTGAAATTCTAATATAAAATAATTTCGAACTTTTTGTATTTATACATTCAAAAAAGAAATAATAGGTACTTGATGATTTTCTTTAAAAATAAACGTAGAATCTAAAATAAAGTTTATATACCCCTGTCGTTTACCCCTAAGTTTAAATTCCTCCTATTCTTATTTTAGTTCAAAAAATAATTTTTCAAAAGACTAAGACATAATAATTAATAACAGTGAGATTCTACGTCCATTTTCAGACTTTTGTCTAATACAGACGTTACCTAGAATTTTTTTTATCTACAAAAACATCAGTCTACAGAATTTAATTTATTAGTTAGCAAAATAATTCAAATATGTCTCACTAACAATAAATGTCTTAAATGAGTTTAAAAGATCAAAACGATACTGTTTATTAAATTGCGTAAAAGCTAGTAAATGCAATAACAGATATGATGAATTTATAAGGATTTTCTTGTACTACAAAATCTTAAAAATATGGGAACGCGTACTTTTTTTCGTTAATTGTGTTTTATTTTTTTGCACAAAATTTTAAAAATACTTTATTTTCTTAAGAAAGGGAGGCAACTTTAGTGACAGATATGCCTATGAAAAGTTTTTGGTAATCCGGGAAAAACGAATAACTAACGAGCCTTACTTAATATTAGGAAATTGAGAAAAAACACGTCAATTAGATTTTTTTACACAGATTTTATTTGTTATATAATTCAAAAGGATATTTTAAAAATGTGTATGAATGGCTTTCATTAAATAAATTTCAATATATTTTCCATTTATTTTAACAGTGGAATGTCCTTATTAGTGGCTATACTTTCGGCTTGCAGCGAATTAGACGAAGATTTTCTTCTAAAACCAAATTTAATAATTAATTAAAGTAATAAAAAAAAATTTGTGGATTTCCTACCGTTCAAATATAATCTTTATTGTATGTAAAAATGTTATTACATTTTTTCAAAAAACTGTAAGTAAACTGTAAAATTTTCTTTACAAATATGTTAAAATAGAGAAATGTTTCCTTTTTAATTTATTTTTAACTCTTTTTAAATGATTCACTTTAAAATTTTGTAATATTTCTTAATCGAAATTTCATAAAAGAATGTGTCAAAATTTAAAAAAATTTTTCTTTGTTAAAAAAAAAAATTGAATGTGCAAAATTATTTAATATTAGAATACTCTGATTATACAATTCTAATCATAACTGTATTGTCAATTGGATAGAAAATTACGTAAAAATATTATTGTTTGAATATGATTTAACGTAATTTTTATACGATTGAAGCAAACTCTTATTAATTTTAGGAAGGTGTAAATATAATCTAAATTCTGATCATATCACATAACAGATATCGTCGGGATTTTTTTTGTAAAAAAAAATGGAACAGAGATACATTATAAAAACATTTAACTGACAGAGAAATAGAATATAGCCGAATCGTTAAATTGGATTAAAAAAATCATGACACGCTACTTATAAAGCGGTTTTTTTCGAATTTAGCTCGCAAAAAATGAGACAGAAAAAAAAAGAATGCGAGTGCGAGTGAAATGGAGAACGACATATTTCCTAGTTTTTCTCGAAAAGTAAATAATTTAGAGCAACGCTATAAAAACATTTTTTATGCATTTTACCTTTTACTAGGGCTTGGTGTAAAAAAAAATTTGGAAAATTGCTTAATTCTGGCAAAAAACTCATTTTGTTGACAAAAAACGCCCGGAAAACCTACTTCTGGGCATCCGACGTGTCTCGCTAACGAACTCATCCAACGATTTGGAAAATCGAATTCGCACACAAAATTTCATAAGCATTAAACGTTTCGTTCGAGAGTTATCGCGCGGATACATATATATATATATATATATATATATATATATATATATATATATATATATATATATATAAATTTTAGTGAATATCATTTTCGTATTCTAGGGACCTCAAAACATATTTCTGATATGGTCTCGGGCTTAGGTCGCACCATGACACCTGGCGTAAAAGCTGAATTTCCAGTTTTGGAAATTCGCTAATAACCACCACATAACCACATACTGCTAGAGTGCCTATAAGGGTCCGTCCACACGCTCAAGCAGAGAACAAAGAGAACGAACATTACTATGTCTATACTAGGGAAACGAGCGTAACCACAAAGGATAGAAAATAAACCCCCACTATGTTATATATTATGTGCACGCGGAGTTGTGTGTGTTAGTCCGTTGGATGTTGTGTGTATTAGTGTCTTGCATACATACATACATAATATGTACGTGGTGGTGGAATGTATGATGTACGTATACCACGTACATATACCGTGTTAATACGAGAGGTAACAATATAACAACAATTGAAACATACCCATTGAGTGCTGGCGAATGAATGAGGACTAAGCAGCCTAAGATGCACATAAAAGCACATAAGTGATTGCAGAAAAGAGATAGATGTATTCGTTCTATTTGTTCTGTGCGCTCAAACTTTACCACCGACTTACTTGCGCAAACCAGGTTTGTGCAAGTAAACATGTACGTATTTTCCCGTCCATACGTACATGTTTACTTGCACAAAACTGGTTTGCGCAAGTAAGTCGGTGGTAAAGCTTGAGCCGTGTGGACGGGTCTTAATACGCTGATTGGTTCCGGCATTTTCTATCCAAAGTTTGCATATAATACATTGGAAATAAATTAAATGTTATAAAAACCATTTAACTTACAATTAGAAAGAATAATTAAATTAAAAATTTTTAATTGTTCATTAATTCATAACTTATTAACAATAATTATCTACTCAAAAATATTTACTCAAACATGTGATAATAAATTTTGAAACTTCCCGCTCTGTTTTGAATAATGACACTGGATGACACTGCTGTGAAATGGATGACACTGCTTTTTAGAGCTGCCGCCTACAGTTTTTTGGAAAAGCTGTCTGACAACACTGCTCTCATGTGTCTATCATGTGTCACTATTTTTAGACAATAACCTAAATTGTTGTTTTGAAATAAGTAGAAAATTTATACATTTTGTCACTTCAAAAGTTTATCTTTTATTCATGTATTTGAAATATTAAGATGATGAGTAAAATAACATATGATGATTTAAAAGAAAAAGTATTATCATTTTGCATTTTAAATATGGATTCAGACAAATTAGATTTTTTGAAAAATATCTTTAAAAATGATATTAATTCTGTAAGAAGATTGTCGTATATTAAAACTCTGGTACAGTTAGTTAAACATTTAGAAAAAGTTGATGTACTTAACTGTGATAACGTACAACCTCTAAAAACAATTTCTGAGATAACTGGTGCAGGGGACGCCCTAATTCTTTTAAAACTGTACGAAAATCCTCCAGTAGTTGGAAATAATCATAATCATGAAGAAATCAGAAATGTATATCAACAAAATATACTACGTAAGTATATTTTATTTTTAAGTTTTCAATTTAGACAAGGTTTTGGTTTAAATGTTTATGCGATCCTAGAGCTTGCAACGAACAGTAGATATACGATCAAGATGATAGGTAAAGAACTGCATTTTTCATCCATTTCTGTAAAGCAACCAAATTTGAGAATTAACGTGTGCAATCCTATTTGCATATAAATATACAATTTTGTTTTAATGATAGTAGCAATTTTTTAATATCTAAAAATGGTTATTAATATGTAATTTCCTTGGGAATAAACATGTAATGTGCCAAAATTTTTTATTGTCAATTTTCATTTTATTTCCTTCGAAGTCAGGAAAGTAAAAGTGCCTGTATTTTAATAAAAAATAATTTTTTATAATATATACAAATTCGGTATACCTATTAAATATTGTTTGTGAAGTAAAGAATTGTGGATGCGCAGGAAGTATAGAGTTAAAACAAAAATTACTGAAGATGAATTCCTTACGTAAGTACAAATACTAATTATAAACAAAGAATAAGGCATAGAGGAGAAGCGGGCCATAAGAGCTAATGTAAAATCGTAGTATACGAATTTCAGCGCCCCTACCGAGTAATGCTTTCATAAAAATCGGAAATCAGCGCATAATTCAATTTAAAAAATATTCAAATGAAACGGAAAGTGGTTAAAAAATAGAAGGCATCATTAATATTTAGATAATGTTTATTTATTGTATCTCTGAAACCAAACAAATGTGGAAAAATAATGTATACTAAAGGGCAAAAAACTTAATAGTTGGTTACCACAGACTCCAGTTGATGTCACTTACAAGTTACAATTATATTTCAGCACAGAGAACAGAGAAAACATTGCTATCTCTGTACTACCGATACCTGCGTAGACAAAAAAATCCCTTCCACTTCTCCCCACTCTGTTGTGTAGATAATACTGACACTGTTTGTAGTAGACAGTAGTGTAGGTTTGATGTTTGCACGTGTGTGAATGGTCACACACACAACTACATAACACGTATTAGCGGACAGAGAAACGTGCAGTTTAAGTAACAATGGTCTTAATAATACATAACAATTGTCGTCCATTCGGTGACCGACACCGGACGACTAAATGCCTTAAGCTGTGACAGCCAACAAATGACTCCAAGCGATGTACACTATTTTTTATTTTAGTTTGCTTTTAGTATTCTATGTATTTCTGCTTCTCCTCTATTCCATACTCTTTGATTATAAATTCATTTAAAATCTTGCCTTTTCTTGGAGACATTCCACTCAATATAACATTTACACATGATACCTCTTATATAAATCATACAAAATAAATAATTTGAGAGTTGGCATTTGTTTTATTTGTAAATTTCTATCTAAACGAAAAATGGTTAAGATAAAAATTTTTATCGCGTATATTTGAGACTGCGATTAATTGGAAATTTCTGTGAGGATCTCAGTTATATTTAATTCACTAAATGGTGTTCATCATTTGGGTAAAATTCCTGAAAAATGTTTTTAATTGAATGTAACTCAAAGAGAGATTTAAAAGAATTAAAATTAGAATTAAATAAAAATTTTTGTCATTTTTGTTAGGAGTTCGTAGTTCTGACAACGAAATTCTTATGAATTCATGATTTTTGTCATCGCATGAGGTGGTCTGCCCGTACTTGATCACTTTATAATAGTCAGTGTCGAATCTTACGCAATTTAAGAGACAGTCATTTTTTTAAAACTATTATTGAATTTTTTTTAAAAGCTTTTATTTAACTTGCTATGTTAGTATGTTGGTTTAGATCAAATCTTGAAATCAAAATTTAGACAGGTTCTAATTGAGCTAGAGGTTTCAAATTTTGCACACGTGTATAATCTTGGTGACAATCCAATATTGTATAATTAGTTTTGTCCTAAATCGCCCCAAACCAAAATTGTTGATTTTTTGTCCTACAACTATTTGACATTTCGAATTGTCAAATATTGTCCATTGATTTTACATTGCAATTTTTTTTCCATAGTTACGTTTGATTAGGGTAAATTAACCGATTAATACATAGGTAAAAAATTTACTTCTTCATTTTTTTTAAAATTAATTTTGTAATCTGACTAAAAGTAGAAAATAAATTAAAGTAAAAAAATGTTTTTTAAGAAAAAGCTTTTATTTAAAAATGGGCTAAAAAAATAAAATAACTTGAGTGAAGTTTGAAGCAATATGCAACATAATTTATAAAAAGTAAAATAGTTACACTTTATTACATCCAAAACAGAAATAATAATTAATGATAACGCGTCAAGCTTTTATAAATTATGTTGCATATTGCTTCAAACTTCACTCAAGTTATTATATTTTTTTTAGCCCATTTTTTAATAAAAGCTTTTTCTTAAAAAACATTTTTTTACTTTAATTTATTAAACTTTTATAAAAAGTTTAAATAATCATTTTAATAAATTAAAGGCTAATTTTAATACAAAAACAAGAAATATCCCGAGAATTGTGAAAAACTCTAAAAACTATAAAACCACAGATCAATGAACACTATTATTTATTATATTATACTACTAGACAAAGCGTAAAGGCAGTTTGTAGGTATTTTTCTAAGAGCAGGTAAGAGGGTGAGACGGATGAGATTTAAGGAATATAATATAATGTCAATTTTTGAGCAAATGCGACTATAATTATTGCAGGACATAATTTGTATACGTACGTATTTTGAAAATAAAGCGAATACCACTTTCTTTCTTTCAAAATTTTGCAGTTTCTTCTCAAAAAAGTAAAATTTTATTATCAATATTATTATATTTTGACAATAATTATTTGAAAACATTACTACGGATATCATTGGTTATTGCATTGATTACTATATTCCAGAATACTATCCGGTCGTATCCTGGTCGTATCTGGCTGCCTCAATTATACATTTATATAATTAGTCTATATAATATATAATATGACACATAATTTGTTCATTGATCTGTGTATAAACCTCCTAATAGGGTTCTTGACTGAAGTTACGAAAATATTCTAAAAGCATTGTTTTTCCATGTCAGTTAAGTGATTTTTTTATTTTCGACAGATTCTGTAAAAAATCATCAAAAAGAGTAACCCTACAATTTTAAATGAAAAAAAGGCGGGAAAAACACCTCGCTATAGTGACGTCACAGTTTGAAGAAACTAAACGTCAATGTCAATATTTATAACCTCCAAACTTTGATTATATTCATAAAAAGTCAAAGTAAAAGCAAGTATTTATTTGAATTCTGGTCGATTATTAGTACTATATATTATATAAGCTAATAGAAATATTCAAAAGAAAACACAATTTTATCTCATCGATGAAAATTATCAAAATCGACATATCTAGCTACAAAATGTTACGTCATTTTCAAAAAATGGCGCGTTTTCACTAATTTGAATATTTGTTGAAAAATAGCGATTTTCAAAATAAAATTTCTAGATAGTTATCAAATCTTTTTATGTTTCATCATTAAAATTGAACATATGTAATGATAATGTATAGAATTATTTAACATTTGACACAAATTTTAAATAGTCAAGTACCGTATTGTAGCGATTGGTTGCTTCCAGTTGTAGCTAGAACTCTTAAATGAACAGTTTTTTGATTAAGTCAGTAGTTCTGTTGTAATAAAAATGGTAATTATCAAATTATTCATCTGTAAGTTATATTGAGTGATTAATATAAAAGAAATATGTAACAAGTTATGCATATAATAATAATAATCATATTTTGAAACATTTTTTTAGTAAGATTTCCCCTTCATATACGTTGGCTTCTGTTCGAGTCGTTGTATAACAAATGTTGTAAGGAAGACTTGCAATCCCAAAAATCATCTGCCAAAGTAACTTCAAATGAATCATCTTCAACAAGTTTAGATGACCAAGAACAGCAACAACAGCAGCAACAACAACAGCAACAAGTATCCGTACCTGTTGTTGGGACACCGGTAAAGTGTAAATGTCCTGGAAAGTACGGATCAAATCAAAAATCGCCGAGTAAACAGTCTAATAAACAATACTATGGACCGTCGCAAACACAATCTAAACAGTCTGATATTGGCAGAATAAAAAGTGATTTACCAAAAAGCAAAGTATACTTATGCAAATGTAAAGCAAGCAAGTGTTTAGACAAATGAGGAATCTCGATTGGGAAAAAATAAAATGTATTTGATCTGAATGTTGTTGATATATCTACTTATACAGATATAATAATTGTTCATTTAAATCTTTGTAATTTTCATATTTTATTGTATTGTAAATTTGTAATTGTAGAATAAATAAATAATTACAATTTAATTTTTATTAGTTTCAAGCGATGCCCCCTTTAAATATAGTTTTCGAGAAAAACTTCTGTGACATTAGAACCCGAAAATGATCTTATGACAGTTCCGTTTCGCTTTTTACATATGGTACGAAACTCTAAAAATAGTAAATTTCTCCTATTTGATTTCCACAGTCCTTGACTGAATTTAAAAAAAAATATGTATTCTAAAAGTCTTGTTTTTGCATATCAGTTAAATGATTTTTTTGTATTTTCGATAAATTGCAAAATTATCAAAATTACTGTAAAAATTATCAAAAAATAAATCTACAATTTTAAATAAAAAAAAAAAAATTGGCGCAAAAATCACCTCACAGTATAATAATGTCACGATTTGAAGCAACCAAACGTCAGTGTCAATATTTATAACCTCAAAATTTCGATTTTATTCATAAAATGTCAAAGTAAAAAGCAAAGTAGATTAATGCCTTCTACACAATCAATGAAATAAGGAATAAGAAGCATGCCATCTAGTGACGTTGAATGGAACTTTAATGAAATAAGAAATAAGAAGTATGCCATCTAGTGACGTTGAATGAAACTTTAACTTAACTGTTCATAGGTAAATGTATTTAGGTATTTTTGTACATCAGAATTCATAAAAAAGTAACGTTCGTGATGATTTTTTGTCACTAAGTGAAAAAAGGCACGAATTTTGACGTAAAAAAATATCTACATATTTATATCTATGACCAGTTACGTTAAAGTTCCATTCAACGTCACTAGATGGCATACTTCTTATTCCTTATTTCATTGATTGTGTAGAAGGCATAAAATAGGTACTCTACATTCAGGACCAAAATAAGCTTTTTTTGCGCATTTCGCCATCTATGTCATAATACGTTGCATATTTGAATTTTTAGAAAAAGAACATTACAATTACTTATTATTATATTTATACAGTGTGAGTTTTTTGAGAGTTACCATTTTTATTACAGCCAAACCGTTGATAAGAGCTAAGAGCTATAAAGATCCTGACTATAGCAATCGGTTGCCCCCGTCGATATCTTCAACCCTTATTTGAACAATTTCTCAATTAAATCAACGGTTTGACTGTAGTAAAAATGGCAATTCTCAAAAAACTCAGTCTGTATATATATAATTCGCCATCTACGTCATCAAGATCTGCGCGTCGGCATACCTATCTTAATCTACTTTGGTAAAAAAGCAAGTATTTACATTCAAAATAAAAAACAATTTCATTTTGTGGATGGAAAAAAAATCAAGATCGACATATCTGCTTAGAAAAGGCTTGTTTAAGCAGCAATTTTGGATAGTATCAAACTGTCAGGATTATGTGCAAAGCAATTTTAGTAGCGGTCTTAATAATTACTAAAAACGTTTTGCGCACAATCCTAATAGTTTGATACTATCCAAAACACAGAATATTACAGAACGAACGGTAGTATCTCTATACTACTGAAAGCAGTGTAACGACAAAGGATAGAAAACAAACCCCCCCCACTATGTTATATATGTGCACGCGGAGTTGTGTGTGGTAGTGCGATAGATGGTTGTGTGTATTGGTGTCTTGCATACGCATATAGATAATTTGTATGTGGTACTATCATGTACGTATACCACGTATACCGTGTCAACACAACGGCAACAATATGACAACAGTTGAAACACACACATTGGTAGCTACTAAGTAAATGACAACATAGTTCTGTAGAATGCACATACTTGCCCATAAGTGATTGCAGAAAAGAGATAGTTGTATTCCTTCCAGTGTTCCATGATCCAAAACTGCTGCTTTAAACAAGAAATGGCGCGTTTATTTGAATCGTTGAAAAATAACGAATTCCAAAATAAAATTTCTAAAGATCTAAATAAGATTACACTTTAACATACAGACAGCCGTATTCGTCCAATAAAAAAATAAAAATAAAACTACTGTTGCAACTCTTTAAAAATAATTTTAATTTTACTTTTTCTTTATCTCTGTGGGTAACTTTATTTATTACCACATGAAATAAATAATTACACAAATATTGTTTTCTTTTCTTTCAGATCACAATCCTCAACATTGTGGTCAATATAATTGGCCAGTGTTATGTCCACATCAAGCTGCTTTCGCTAAAAAGAAACAAGATTGTTTTAAATTACTATCTGAGCAACTGGGGGAAATGTGGCCACGATTGGCGCGTAAGTTAAATGATTTAGTTAAGGAAGGGGATATTGACACATTGAAGCGCAAAAATACGACTACACCAACAAAAATTTTAGAGGTATGTTCGTGATGCATGCACATACAGAGTGAATTATATAGGAATTTCTATTTGATCACCGCACTTTCAAAAACTGAAACGCGCTTAAGGCGTTTTACAGAATATACGGACGATTAATTTCTATTATGACGTAAAAAAGTTTAAAAACACAATTTTTATCACTAATATTCACAATTAACAGTTTATAAGCACATATGTATATAATTTTTATTCGTATCGAAATAAAACACGTGTTGTGTATCTAGACAGCTGAATGAATAGCATGAATACAGCGATTTGACAGAATTATATTACAGTGTTATTTTTTCACAATGCGTCAGAAGAAGTATAATTTCAAAAAGTATTTGTCGGATTTTACAAGCGCAGTGACGATTTGTTTTATTAAAACGGTTTAGCCGTAACAAAAATGACAGCTTTTAATTTATTCATTCTGTATACAATATTACAATATACAGTGTGTATACATTGTAATAATTTTCTTTTCTGTACAGATGTTTGAAATCATGGAAAGTAGTCCACTGTATAAAGAAGAAGAATTAAGGACCCTTTTAACAGACGCTCTAAATAGTATCGGACGAAGAGACTTGAAAAAAAATATTTGTATAATATTTGATCGCACGACATAAATTTTTATGTTATAAACAATAGATAATAGTATATTACGTAACTGAGGTTGCAAGTTGCATATTACACGCGAGCAAAAAGATTACGCAAGAGTCGCACAGTGACGAGTGTGTAATAGTGGTGGAGAACTATCGATAGCACTATCGATAACAATCGATAGTTTTGACTATCGAAAATAATCGGTATTTTTCTTTCACTATCGATAGTTTTCGATAGTTTTTTTGTAGCAATTTCATTTACTTGTAAATACTAGAGATAATGAAAATTTCGTAAATATTATAACCAGAGACATAAAAACAATCATTTTAAAGGAATTTCGGTTTGTTTTCTAAATTTTATGTTTCATATTTATTCAATACTAGCTGTTACCCGCGGCTTCGCTCGCGTGGCTTTTGAAATTATGGCATCTAGTTAAAACATATAAAGTGTACTTTCATCACGTCGCTATTACGCGTCGAGTAGGTATTATTACTTTTTTCTTTGGAATTTTCCCACAGAAATACAATATTTTCCTCGGGCAAAAAATTGACTATAACATTCCTTTAACAACATTAACAACATGCCAAGTTCCAATGAAATCAATGATTCTTTTTTATACTGTTTTAAATATATATTTTCCCACGGGAATGGGAATAAGACTTTCCACGGGAGTTAGATACTTTCCCGGGATAGAAAGTAGTCTGTGCCCTTTATCATCGTCTCTGTAAACAATATGCAAAGTTTGAAATCAATCATGCTTTTTTTTTAATAGTCAGTTGTTATTTCATTGTTCCGTTTTAAATACATTTTCCCTCGGGAATGAGATATTTTATCGGAATAAAAGATAACCTATGTTTATCGCTGTATATCGCCATATTTGTCTATCATCATTTTTTGTTTCATTTAAAATATATTTTTCCACAGGAATGAAATTTCCCATGGGAAATTTCCCGGGGTATAAAGTAGTTTGTGTCCTTTCTCATCCCTTCTGTTAGTAATATACAAAGTTTGAAATCATTTATCCGTTTTTTAATAGTCAGCTGTTGTAATTTAATGCATTTTCCCTCGGGAATGAAATATTTTCCCGAAATAAAAAGTAGCCTATAACCGTCTCTGGCCCACAAGCAACGTCTGTGCAAAGTTTCAAGTTGATTGGTTAAGCTGTTGAGGCGTGAAAGCCAGTCAAACAAACAAACAAACAAACTCACTTTCGCATTTATAATATTAGTAAGGATTATTTATTTCCCTTGTTGCTTCCTGGTAGTATTTCTTTTTCATCCAATTATTTAATTTACCAATTGATTCTATTGTTATTAGACAATATTCAGCATTACATTTACCTAAACTTGGAAATTCCATTAAAATTCCTTTACTTATAAATACTTTCGAAATATACTTTTAAATTTCATATTTAAAATTGTCGTCACATTTTTGTATTATCAATAGTGATAGCGGTTATTCATGCGTTCATGCATCGATACAAACACTAAAATTATGGACAAGTTTCTAAGTAATAACAAGAAAACTAGAAGTGGTTATATAGTAGAAATGGAAAAAGACATATCTCTCAAGCATACAATTTTTCTGGGGAGGTATAATAAGTTCGAAAAAGTGGTATTTTAGTTAAGTACGATCTGGATAGCCAATTGGTCCATTGTATTAGTCTAAAAGTTCTATGAAATATGATTTTAGCAACAGAAACTTGACTATCAAAAACTATCGATATTTTTACGGCTGACTATAGATAACTATCGATAGTTCTCCATCACTAATATTAACAATACTAAATCCGAAGGCTTGTCAGTTCCCGGACAAACAATATTAAAATTGACATAAAAATTTTACTCAGGGGAGATACTCATATTGCTTATATTTAAATTTTTGATTTCTAAATTATTCGTTATTTAATCAAAAAACACCGTGACCAGCGGGGCCCCATAACGGAAGTGGAATTTTTCCTTTCATCTTCGGTATTGAATGTCTGCAAGCGAAATGTAATTGAAAGTCTACAAGCGATTTGTCATTTTGATGGTTTCAAAACTGATGATGAGTGTCCGGTTAAACGGGGCTTTAAAAAAAGGTTTTAAGTTTTTAAGGGCTGAATCTCAGTAAATTTCACTTTTGTGCCGATAGCAGTAAGCAGGAAAAAAGCCAACACAATTCGTACGAGGGCATTCCTACCCATGCTTATCCGCCAATTGCCTTTGTGTTTTATTTTTAAATATTAAAAAAGGAACTTAAATAGTAATCTAGAAAGCCTTTATGAAGATATTTTTTCTTTCCAAAAAAATCCAAAATTTCTATTTTATTATAAAAATTCAAAATTCCTACTTTATAAATAAACAGTGACTTTAATAACATTTTTAAATTACTTAATATTTGTGTATTGCATTTGTTATAAAAATAAGTTCATTTTTTTTAAAATTTTTTAAAATTACTATTCGTCTACTTTGTATTAGAATAAAAATAATGCATTTAAAATGGTACTAGCTGGATACTAACGTAATATATAACGAAATATTGGTGTAAAAATCGTGGGGGTAAGGATTAAAAGCTGAAACGTCCAAAAAGCAGTGGCTGGCTATTAGCTTAACCTGTACATAAAATTTCATGCCTCTAGGTTTATTTGGGTGATCTGTGCGATTGGTACAAACTTCGAAAACGTCAAAAAAGCATGAAATTGTAGCTTAAAAATGAGGGGGGTTGGGGTAAAATATTAAAACCTCCAAAAAGCACAACCTAGGTATGAACTTTATCAACACACCAAATTTCAACCCTCTGCGTTAATTCTGAGGAGCTGTGGGCGTGTTAGATTCAGTCAAAATACTTTTTTCCCCCTCTACTCCCTCCAAATCATTCTAGGAAGCTGAATTTTGGATATGTTGTAGATAATTGATCGAAACATTATTTCCAGCCAGTTTGGAAAAGTTTAATTTTTTACCGGCCCCCACCACCACTTTAAAAGTTGGGGCGGATCCAAAATTTGACCCCACTTTGATAGTATTGTTATGCATCGGAATGAGCCCCACTTACCAAATTTTAGTTCTTAACTTCCATAAGGGGGGCCCTACACATATTAAAAGGTAGCGGGAATATATATATATATATATATATATATATATATATATATATATATATATATATATATATATATCAGACATCTTTTCTACAGAATCGTTTTCTACGGGTCCGAAAACGGATAGCGCCCCTACTCTCGCCTCTCGCTGTTCTTAGCGTATAGGCTGTATAAGTCCAATTTTTTCAAGGAAAAATTCGATTAAAAATAAAATTCACCTTCGATCCGAATGAGTCTAAAAGTAATGATTTTTTGAAGCGTATGTGTTTTAAACTTTAAAAACATTATTCAATAGTTCTCAAGTTGTAACTTCAGATAACCATCTTATCTGAATTTAAATTCAAAATGATAATATGTATTACTAATATGTATTTTACTCTATGATGTAAAATCACCCGATATTGCTACAGAGTACAGACCGTAGTGTTTTTTTTGTGGTTTTTGATCGCACGTGTTTGGACTGTCAGGCGATTAGACGCGCTGGCTACCAGAAAACATTCGACATGAATAATTAAACGACACAAATACAATTATTATTATTTTTGATCCTTATCAAAGTGGTCTGATCACCTGATAAATTCATGTCGTCTGTTCTATGGGGATTTAACTCTTTAAATGATTAAGACGAGTTAATGCGTCCTGCAATATGGCGGCTCAAAATGCTGTGATATGTATATATTCACTGATACAAGTGCCGCCATCTGTGACAGATTTTCCGAAATACGGTATAATCTACTTAATAAATTTCTAACACTGACTGACTGACTAACTGACAGACAGACAACGTACAGCCCAAACCTTTGAGTTTAGAAGAATGAAATTTTGCACAGGAGTTCCCTATGTAACGTAGGTGAGCACTGGGAAGGGATTTTTGAAAATTCGTCCTCTAAGTGGGTTAAATAGGGAATGAAAAATCGTATGGCAATTCGTCATTTTTGAAGTTACAGATAAATATAAAAATATGTTACTATGGCTATTAAAGTAAATAATATTTAATAAATCTTTAACACTGATTGACAGACAACGCACTGTCTAATAGAGTAGCAAATTAACCCTAATTTTTAACAAAAAGCGACCACGAGCGTTCTAATGGCTGATTTTTCTTTTAATCGATTCAAAATTTCAAAAGATATAAAAAATTCCAATACTATTTTTTTACCAAATGCCGGCGTCACTGTGAAAAGTTGAAATTAATGTAAGAGTAATAGGTAAAATACATGTATAAATTTTGTATTTGTAGTATGGACCATTTTCTCAAATATGTAGCAATTTGTCACCAGGGCGGCGACACAGGTATTTGGAATTACATGTCTATAATCGAGATATTAATTTAACCAACCAAAAATCACCTTCTGTTAATTCCACTTTAGCAACGAAATTTTCCAATTCGGTTACCTAGAAATATTGTTTGTTTTTTAGAAATTAATATTCCAACTATAGAGATGTAGTTCCGAATAACCCGTGTCGCCGCCTTGATGTTAAACAATTTTCTCATGTGGTTACATAGCAATTTTTAAATTAAAATTCCAATCATAGAGATGTAGATATTGAGAAAATGGCTCATTCTGTAAGCACAATTGATATATATAAAAAAAAAAATTATAACATTTTTTTAGAGAGAGAAAAAACTATTGACAAATATCATATTTTAGAATGAATACGTAGACTAAAATCAAACATTTATAAGAATACTTGTCAAATTATTTATTTTTATCAATTTTTAGCATTGAAGCCGTGGTTTAATCAAAAAATAGTATTTGAATTTTATATTTTATTTTAAATTCTGCATCGATTAAAAAAAAAACCAGCCACTAGAACGCTCGTGATCACTTTTTCAATTTCTAAGCATAATTTTGAGGATAAGTTCCTAGCCTATAAACTGTTGGGTTTACAAGGTCATTTTTGAAATTAGAAACGTGGAAGTTGGTATTTAGGCTTTTGAAAAAAATTGAAAAATGAGCAAAAAGTGAGCACCTAATAAAAAGATATTGCCGATGGGAAATCCCATCGGGTATACGGCTAGTTCTAAATAATGTTCAATTTTAGCAACATAGTTTGGTATAATTTATATTTTGTAAATTCCTAGGGTTTACTTTTTTGATGTTGGGATCTTTGATCTTTTTTCTTTCCCTTTCTTTGTAATCTTATCTATTGTACTTGTCACTACTAATTCACTTTTAATTTGTATGATAATGATTCACTATAATTTTTCTTTTCGGAATAGTGTAGGTACTTTGAACTAATGTATTCAAAACAAACATTATTTTATAATTAATATCAGTGTGTAAAAAAATTTTTTAGGAATCAGTCGTGACTTTTAGGGTTCCGAGGTTTCGAACTTTTAGGGTACATCAAATTTTACATGTATTTGTTATATGTGTATATGTATCTCAAATCTCAATTACCTAGTAGAAAGGAAAAAAAAATTTCTCAATTTTTTGAGGTATTTACTGAACAATTCGCAGACCTTTGGTGGTCTGCGAACCATCTGTTGAGAACCACTGGCATATCCTATTACAGACGATAAGCGATCTACAATACAGCTGACATTATAAGTATCCACGTGATGATTTCTGTGATGGTATGATCTGATCCCTTATTAATTATGGATTTTTAAAATTGTCCATTCTTGAAAAACCTCTTGAAAATTTCCTTATTCTAAAGTGACCAGTATAATCTTTATGTTGAACTTTGTTTTCATAACATATGATATTGTATTTCAAATTTCCTCGTATTATGTTAGTTGATCTTTACTATTATTTTATAAGATTAACTAGAATAATTGAAATCTTTAGTCTCTTGATAATCAATAATTGAAATAATTAGTAAAAATTAACGTTCGATAGGTTTACTTTGTGATAATCCATATTAACTAGTGGTGGAGAACTCTCGATAGCACTGTCGATAACAATCGATAGTTTTGACTTATAAAACAATCGATATTTTTTCTTTCACTATCGATAGTTTTTTTGTAGCAATTTCATTTACTTATAAATACTAGAGATAATAAAAATTTCGTAAATATTATAACCAGAGACATAAAAACAATCATTTTAAAGGAATTTCCGTTTGTTTTCTAAATTTTATGTTTCATATTTATTCAATATTATTTATCTCCCTTGTTGCTTTCTGGTAGTATCTCTTTTTCATCCAATTATTTAATTTACCAATTCATCCTATTGTTATTAGACAATATTCACAACTACATTTAACTAAATTTGGAAATTCCATTAAAATTCCTTTACTTATAAATACTTTCGAAATGTACTTTTAAATTTCATATTTAAAATTGTCGTCACATTTTTGTATTACCAATAGTGATAGCGGTTATTCATCCGTTCATGCATCGATACAAACACTAAAATTATGGACAAGCTTCTAAGTAATAACAAGAAAAATAGAAGGGGTTGTATAGTAGAAATGGAAAATAGCATATATCTCTCAAAAATATAATTTTTCTTAGGAGGTATAATAAGTTCGAAAAAGTGGTATTTTAGTTAAGTACGATCTGGATAGCCAGTTGGTCCTTTGTATTAGTCTAGAAGTTCTATGAAATATGATTTTAGCAACAGAAACTTGACTATCAAAAACTATCAATAACTATCGATAGTTTTACGACTGACTATAGATAACTATCGATAGTTCTCCATCACTAGTGTGTAATATGCCTTGCAACCAAGTTATATATTAATTCTTTTTAAATGATTAAGACGAGTTAACTTGTCATGCAATTATGGAGGGTAGAGTTAAAGGAGAAGTATCTCATATGGGACTTGAATCGAAAAAGTGGTTCCTGAATTTGATGAAATAATAGTTCAATAATTATCCAGAACGGCGCTGATAAGCAATCAGGGTTCGATCTGAACTTAGCGATTATAAGTGAAGTGAAGTATGCCAAAGGGAAATACTAACTGTTAAAAACAATAAAAATTGAATTAAATAAAAAACAATAAAAATTGAATTAAATATAACAATTAAAGCTGTTAAAAACAATAAAAACTGTTTCAGTTTTAAAATTTTCCGCGCTTAATTTTAAATTTAAAAATTTTAGTACACTAGTGTCATCTTAATTTCATCCACTTTTGGGGCCACTTTTTATATATGGAGATACTTCTCCTGATACTCTACCCTCCATACATGCAATATAGCGACTTAAAATGCTTTGATTTATATATATTCATTGATACAAGTGCCGCCATCTGTGAAAGATTTTTCGAAATACGGTAGGTTCAAACATTGTATATATGTTTGTATTTATAATATTGTATATAATAATGTGTACTATTTTTATATAATTTGGATCGGTTATAGGCAGAAAGGACTTTACGCTTTGACATCGATCAAAAAGAAAAATACTCGTCAATTCAAGTAAGAGTTCTTTCTCTTCTAACCGCCCAATTTGTTTTTTGTACTGTAAGAAACGTAATTTTTTATTACAAATAAAACGATTTTATTTACCAAAATTTGATTGTTTGATAAGAATGTTATTCCAAAACAAAATTTTGTTTTGTTGTATTTTGATAAAAATATACAAGACAGGTAGATTTATCGAAATTGGAACATAAAACAGTAATATAAAAAAGGCCAAAAAATCCGATACAAAACAGGCTATGATACTTTCAAGTTAAGATAAAAAAAATTTAACCCTTTGCACTCGAAAGGCGCCTGTCAGGCGCCATCTTATTCTTTACTTCAAATATCAGAATAAGGAAAATTATAAAATTTAGTATTAAAATATAATGTTTGTAATATGCAAATAAAAATAAAATATGTAAGTAAACTACTTTTGTTTAAAATACTTATCTTTGATGTATTACAATTTTTTATTAAAACTACTGTCGAGTAGCTGAGTACCCATACTAAAAAATGGTTCGAGTGCAAAGGGTTAACTTTATCTTTAAAAACAGTTTTTACTGTTTGGAAAAAGCTTTAGACAGATGTATAAAAGTTTTTCACACTAACCTTCAAATATACATATACATATTTTAAAATGGCAGAAAGAATTTGTATCTCATGGAACTGATTAGTTCATTACCAAAAGTATTTTGAATACAAGTAAATATTTTAGAAGTTCTGACAACTGACACGAATATGTATCAAATTACCTTTTCAAGCATGCGCGTTGGATTTCCTCTTATACCGTGATGAATAAACAATTAAAGGGAAATCCCCTATTTTCATAATTTTCCTATAATTAGAACAAAATAATAATTAAGGAATACTTTAAACTTTAATTTAGGCATTTTATTGTTAATAGGTCAGAATATGTGGGCAAATTAGTATAATTTTTCATACATTTTTTAAATATAACGACTTAAAATCAAGCAAAATCGTAATTTCTCAATCTAAAAATGATTCCAAACTTTGAAAGTATCAATTTTATGGCAAAAAGTAAACACATTTATAGCTGGTATTATATCAGATACAGCTCCGGATCTATGATTTTTTGGAACCGGGGCAGAAACTTAATAGTAGCGCCCCCTCTCTTCAGTGTTTGAGATAAATTCTTTAAAAAACTCATAAGTATACATATAAGACCTAGTTACAAAATTCCTATTTTTCCCATTGCGGCAATGGTAAAAATTGAGGGTTTTGTAAAGGCTTAATATACAAGTTGATTTTTTATTTTAATAAGCCTACTTCGAAAACACTATAAGTTTTGCCAGATTTTGCAAAATTTGAGAAAAGTCAATTTTTGAAAGTTTGTAAAAAGATACAAGTTTCACAATTGAAATTTTTTGGGTAGTTGTACCCATATACAACTATTCCCATAAAAAAATACCAAGCTGTTTAAAACACTCCTAAAAAAGTTCATCAAAGTGAATTTTGCTAAATTTTGATATTCGACTTTAGATTTCTTGTGTAATGAACGAAAAGTTTTCTTGTGTAATGAACGAAAATAGGCCAAATATGGCACAACTCAAAATAAAGAGAAATTTATTACTATTAAGATTGTTTTTATTTCAACCTTTTAGTATGAACGGTTTGTGAAATATGTATATTGGCATAAAGGGCTGCTAAGACAAAAATCAGCGCAAAATGGAAAACCAAAAATGATCACTACGCTTAAACGATTTAAGATATTTTTCTTTTACATATATAAACAACTGGAAGAATATTAATTTTTTTTTTTAAAATGGTCGAGCAACGAACTTTTTTTTTTTGAACTATTTGATATAAACCAATTCATTATAATTTTGGCGCCCTCTCAAACTGCCGCCCGGGACAGGAGTCCCGGTTTGCTCCCCTTAGATCCGGGGCTGATTAGAGAATGGCGAAAATTTAAAAATGTATAATTGTTACCCTCTCGGTTTAAAAAAAAAAAAAAAATTGACCAAGTTGCCCGGTAGCGACATGAACTTTAGAATACCGAATACTACATATAAAACAGTATGCAAAAATAATTTGATGCAAATAATTTTGATCACTCATACGTCAATTCAAGCTTGTCTAAACTGAAGAGTACGATTTATTTTTTATATTTGTATTTACGCATAAATCAATGAAATTTTGTATAATACTTACAATAATTAAAGTTTCAGTAATTCCACAAAAATATTTTGATCAAATTAATAAAAACAAATCATATTGTTTGCACTACACACTGACTACACACAATCAGTTGAGTGAAATTATTATAAATATTCCCGTTATGACATTTTGTTAGGTTTTTAGAAGCAGGGAAATTACTATTCGATACAGGAACTGTTAGGGGAATCCCCTTATGTATCTATACAACTATTAAAATCAACTCATACTTACCGTATAATTCATCCAAGAACGCCAAAAACTCAAATCGATAGAATAATTTAACTATTTTGTGTATTAAAATAATTTTAATATAAAAAATTCACCTTTTATAAATTCTTTAATCTGTACATAAGTAACACATAAAATCTGTAACGTAATAAAAAAAAATTCAGCATAAATAAAGCCTATGCTATGAGAGACTGATTTAACAAAAAAAATTAAATTTCTTAGTCATTTTTAATATAAACATGTAAAGCTTCTTATAGTAAGGTTACTCAATACGGTACTTGACTGTATTTAAAATTTGTGTCAAATGTTAAATAATTCTATGCATTATCATTTCATATGTCCAATTTTAATAATGAAACATAAAAAAATTTGATAACTAGTTAGAAATTTTATTTTGAAAATCGCCATTTTTCAACAAATATTCAAATTAGTGAAAACGCGCCATTTCTTGAATATGACGTAACATTTTGTAGCTAGATATGTCGATGTTAATAATTTTCATCGGTGAGGTGAAATTGTGTTTTCTTTTGAAAATTTCTATTAGTTTATATATATAGTAATAATAATCGGCCAGAATTCTAATAAATACTTGTTTATACTTTGACATTTTATGAATATAATCAAAGTTTTGAGGTTATAAATATTGACATTGCCGTTTAGTTGCTTCAAACTGTGACGTCACTATAGTGAGGTGTTTTTCCCGCCTTTTTCTCATTTAAAAGTGTAGGGTTATTTTTTTTTTTTTTTTTTGATAATTTTTTACAGAATCTGTCGAAAATAAAAAAATCACTTAACTAATATGGAAAAACAATGCTTTTAGAATATTTTTGCAACTTCAGTCAAGTACCCTATTAGAGACAATTAGAAATTACATAATTGCATTTCTAAAAACTTATAATTAATTAAATTTTCAGTTATTCTGATCTATACTTTTTGATTGTGGTAAAGCCAAAAGAATGGATTATGTGTTTCTGCAATGCTTGTTCCTTTATAAAGTCTAAGTGGTTTGATTGATTTTAATAAAGGAGAAATTAATATGGCGCCCTCCAGGCCAAACAAGAGGGTGGGATAGTCGGGATTGCAGCACTTGGGCCCGGAAAAAAAGGTGATTTTTTTTTGCTCATCACTTATTTTTTTGGGAGGAAATTTAGAAAAAATCCGGTTTATTCCTCGGGCCCGCCATTTCTCTCTATGGCCCTGGCGGCCACAGATTGATTCGTAGTCCGATTCTTAATTTTCCTATTGGCTTCGTACACTAATTGTAAGTTATTTATCGATTTTGGTATAAATTGCAAAAAAGCGATTATTATAAAATTAGCTCCGTTCCCAATGATTAATCAGTCAAGATAATATGACCAACCTGTTGCTTAGCTTGTGTTATCAGGTCCCAAGTTAATTAAAAAAAAAAGATTTGAGCGTTACTTTATATAGTATTCCATTTTGTAGATATCACTTTTAAAACTTGTGTGACATGTTTCGGTTTATATAGGTATCATCAAATTATCAAAACTCAACCGTAAAATGGAATATATAGGAAATGTGCTGTGAATCAGAAATAATTTATAATTTGCTGTGGTTACTGTTAAGAGTTTGTAGCGTGAAGACGGTTGTATTTGAGTTTATCATAAGCTACTCTTAATATAGAATTTTTTTTAATTTTTTGTTCTTTTTTATGTCACCGAAGGATGACATATTATTCTCGTTTTGTGATTATAGTGGGAGGAAAATTAATAATATATAATATAATAATTATAGAGTTGTACATGCATATATTGAATAAACGCAAGAGGGCTGTATTCTCACTGTACTTAAATAAACGAGCCAAAAAATCATAAATTAACACTTTCACTGAGATGACATTACTTAGTGCGTGTCAAAAACACGCACTTGACGAATTTTTCTAAATATTTATTAAACACTTCATTTTTTAAGTTAAAACATACATTGGTATTCAATTTTTTTTTTTATTTAAAAATAATATTAAAATACTAAAATGTATTTTAATGTTACAATAAATGATAAACTATCAAAATTAAAACACTAAAATTTAGTGTTAGTCTATCTAACCATATTGAGTAACCTTTCAATAAAAAGTATTTTAAAATAATATAACAAAATTTGTTACAAAAATCGTATAATTACACAAAAATAATAAATTGTTTGCAATAATATGAATTAAATTATAACAGTAATTAAATAATATAATTCTTTACTTATTTTTACCTTTTTTTTACTCATTTTGTCTAGAAAATATATTAATATCTAACACAAATTATTATTAAGAAAAAAAAAAACATAAATCATTTTTTTCGACCAAGAACAAATTCTAGAAAAATAAAAAATATTTTGTATCGGTTAACACAATAAAAAAAAAATTACCACTTTCATAAAAAGTCCTAAACGAAACAAAAATTCCTTCAAATAGTTGCATATAATACAAATGTATCGATTTCCGTACGACTGTACTTACTTAAAACGGGTCGAAAATAATTTCGAAATCAATACAAAATAAGATACTTGCGGGTAATAATGCCCACATAATATCTACGGTGAACATAGTTACTAACATTTTAAACAAATCACGAGTAATAATAAATTTAATTGGACATTATTACCCGCAAGTACTCAATATATAATATTAAATTAATACGAACTGAAAATTTTCAAGTCAAATTAAATTAGAAATTTTATTAGAACTACAAAATTTTAAATAGTGTATGTATTTCGGGTGATTGATCCTTTTTTAT
This sequence comes from Brachynemurus nebulosus, assembly GCA_035578155.1. Taxonomy (NCBI): domain Eukaryota; kingdom Metazoa; phylum Arthropoda; class Insecta; order Neuroptera; family Myrmeleontidae; genus Brachynemurus; species Brachynemurus nebulosus. Next base: position 13,255,147 of record JAPWDM010000005.1, read on the forward strand.
CCATTGTGTCTTTATGAATTTGGTAAGCAATTGTAACTTTCGGTGAGATTTTCAATCGTTCTTTCAATTTTTTGCCAATCTCCATAACAGCTTTATAGTTATCAGCATTTGCTGTCCAAAGTGCTAAAAAATAAATACAGTTTTACTTAAATGAAAACATTTATACAACAAGCCACACCTATTTGGCACGTGTTGTATACAATATTTTTTGCAATTCTGAATCGAAATGAAAAAAATTAATGGAAAATTGAAATACGATTTCAGTTTATTAATTAAGTCTGAAAAATCGTTAGAATTTAATATTTGTTCTCAAAAGTTGCACGGAAACGTTCATTAGCTGTCAGTTACGTCGTATTCTCTAAATAGAAACAGATATTTTGTAACTAAGAAAAAAACAATTTTATTTTTAACTTCCCATTGGAAGTTATTGTAATGGGTCCGATTTTACGAATCGCTAATTTGGACATATCTCCACGTTTCAAGGTCACTAGAATCCGAATTCATCATTTTTAACGTGATGTCTGTGTGTGCGTTCGTTAGTTCTTTCGTTCGTTCGTGAATTTTTTTTCGTCTCGCATATCTCGAGAACAAATGATGATATCCACTCCGGACTAATTTCATTAGATGCGTAATTAAAAAATGAAGACCGGATAAAGTTTTCAGCAAATTCGGATTAGCGGTTTGCTTTTTGTGATAGAAAAACGGAATTAACTTGATTAACATAACATAGATTATGAAATTTTTTATGAAATATTTTTTGTCTCGCATATCTTGAAAACAAATGATGATATCATTTGTCTGATAAGGGCCTTCACCCTTAGGTACGGAGGGTAAAGCACCCGGTATGGTACAAGGGGTAAAGCCTGTATCAGGGACCCAGGGGAAGAGCTCCCTGAAATGATAAAAGAATTATTTATTTACAATAGTCTCTAGTCTTTAAGGACCCAAAATGGGAAGTTGACAGTGTGGGTAGACCTGTCCCCTCAAATTTTTCTTATAATTAGGAAAATGAATTGTTGACTTTTTGGGATTAATTAAACCGTAGTTATATTTAATTAGAGTAAGATAATCGACCGAAGTATAAAAGAATGTGACGTCAGAGTCTGTTTCTGGTCATGTGGTTAATAGTTAAAAAATTTTCAAACTGTACGTCTATAATTGGATTACTATTATCTCAACTTCGGAGCACGAAATTTAGTCGAACAGAAAGCGACTTTTGTTAAAAAAAAGACAGAAGTGTTGCTAAAATGGCTTTTAATTATTATTCTAATTTATATAATCTAATATTTTCGTTTTTACTGCCATATTTATAAGAGCAAAAGAAATTTTAAAACACAAAACAAGTTTCCACAACAACAAAAAACAAGTTTTTGTGGTCCTTTTTTTTTAAAAGCAATAAGCCTAATAGCTATTAGAAAAACCAGTTAAGACAGGTCAATTTTCTATGTAAAATAAGACCCCTTTTTATGAGTAATGTACAGTTATAGTAAGAATATTTGTTTCAAAAATAATTTTACACAAAATATTAAAAAAAAATTCTTACCTATTTTATCTCCTTTTCCTCGCACATTAACGACAGCTCCACACACTTCATCAGCATCTTCAAATGCTTCCCCAATTAAGCAAAGAAGCTACAAAAAAAAAATGTAAATACAATAATCAATTATAAAAAAGGTACTTGCGGATAACAGCGCCCACTTAATAATTCTGCTGATCCGTTCTAATGACGAATTTACACGTGTTTAGTAGCTAAAGCAGGTTATTTAATCAAGTTACTAAATTTAGTTACTTTTGTCATGTAGATAGTTGTATTTAGTGCAAATGCAAGTAAGAAATTTAGTAATCTGTTTAGTCAAGTAAATAGAAGCCTGTTCTATTTACTTGTGCAAGTAGCTTACCCCCACTTTATTTTTTTGAACTTGCTATTATTTGTACCAGTGTAAACACATTAGTTTAGTAAAGTGTTTAGTAGATTTCAAATATACAAATATAGGCGCGTAAATATTTGTTTATTGCAAATATTTTTTTGGGAATTTTTGTACTTATTGTATTATATAAATTATAAATATCAAAAAAAGTCACTGAAGGTAACTTGATAAAAAATTGAAACTCGTCTGACAACCACTCTTCATCTAATAATAATAAAAAAAAATATATATAACATTTTTTTTTTCATTTTTATGGGAAATATTTGGGACAAATCATATATAAATATAATAAAAGGTCGAACCAGCAAGTCAGTTCAAACATAAATGTCACATTTTTTTCTGATTAAATCGCTTATTAATATATCTGATATATTTTTGTAGTGCACAACGAATTTATTGACAACTATGTACCATTTTTAATTTAGTTTTACTAGGTTATGTATTACTACTTCAACTAATACTAAATCAATTTACTAAATTATGTGTAGACAGCCACTAAACAAAAAAAAATATTCAATTTAGCTACTTGCTTTAGTTACTAAACCCGTGTAAATTTGGCCTAACTGTGAATTTTGTATTTCTCGATTTTGGATATAAAATAGGCATTATTACTCGCAAATATACCAAACAATTAAGGAATTTTTTTTTTATTACTTACAACTTCTAACCAATATTTGTCTAATTCATTCATTCGTTGCTTCTTTTCTAACGATATTAACCAACGCCCACCTTTCTTATTGTGTTTATCTTCCCACATTGGGCGTATCCCTTTCTTAAAAAGAGCGTAATCACAGCCTTGCCGTAGTTCACTAGCCGGTTTAATATGCATGTAGATACTAATAAAATAAAATTTTAAAAAAATTAGACCATAGTAACATTTCCAAATCCTAACGGATTATAAAAAATCAAATGGACTCTAATTTTCATTATATAAGCTTCATTTAAAGCAAAAGTAAAGTAAAATATGAGAATATTTTACTTTGTCAATTTTATAAATTTAATAGATTTGAGCGTTACTTTATGGTATTCCATATTTAATATTAGTAAATAAAAACACTTTGCAAATACCACTTTTATTGAATATAGAAATTCTTATGGCATGTTTCGGTCAATATGACCATTCTCAAACGTGACAAATGTGACCATTCTCACGTTTCAGAATGATAATATTGACCGAAATATGTCATAAGAATTTCTATATTCAATAAAAGTGGTATTTTGCAAAGTAAAGTGTTTTTATTTGTCAATTTTCACTATGAATAAGATTTATCTTTTACTAGCTAGCTTTCGAGTAGTTAACTCAGCTGAAGGTTTACTTTGTGAAAATCCATATTTTATAAAATATGAGAATATTTTACTTTGTTAATTTTCATATGGATAAGAATCACCATGAATAAAATAAATTGGTAATTGTGCAGAAGCACGGTTCCACCTATTTTTGGCTCTAAAAGTAAAACTAATGATCGGATTTTAATGATTTTTTTCTTTTAAAATGTTCGCCGCCACGCGGATTAGTTAAAAAAAAATACTACAACTCGATATCAGTACTGAAAATGATGGGAAATTGTCGTTAAATTTGAAAAAATTCAATACTTTCAGGTTTTCTTGTTTTATTTTGTATGCATGTGTGTCAAAGTCGAAGTATATTGTCAAAACTAACTAAATTAACCTAACCTGCATAACCTCACCATTTTCTAATTATTTTTTTTAACATCCTAAACATACTGCAATTGTTAATTTTTTTTTTTAAAAATTGGGCTGGAACTCCACTAATGCACAATTATCGTAAAATTTAAAATTCGAAATAATACAGATAATTTTAAATAAACATGAATAACCTCCAAAAATCTTCTACAGTTGAAAATGATGTCACTTCACGTTGATTTTCTTCCCAGTCTTTATTTCTGTCATTTTCAAAATACCACAGCGTCCAGGTGTGTTCTAACGGATGTTTTGGACCTTCGGTAAGAAGATCAGAACCAACAGGCATAGTGTTTGCGTCCCCCGCGTTGTTGTTATTTGTTGTTGGGGTGATTGTCTCGGTAACACCTTCTTTCACGGTGTTATCCTCTGTTGGTTTCTATTAAATTAAAAAATTCAATTATTTTATTAATTAAACGACAATTTTAATATGATTTCGTTACCAATATGTCTTAAAAGTAGAAAATACAAAAATGAATTAATGTCAAAAAATTGGTGCAAAAATTATAAATTATTTGGGTTTTTATAATATTAAAATCTCTTGATGCAAATGTAAAAAAATAAAATTATACGAAATAACTGAAAAAATCTGTTAAATAAGCTTTATTAATTCAAATCTAGGACAAATGTAAATACCGCAGTTAATTCAAAAAGTTGGGTTAGTAAACACTGAAATTTTGATTATCAAAACTCTAAACACAAAAATAGAATTCTCGTTCTAAAAAGACTTATTTTTTAAAAAATGATGAATTATATTAAATTATTTTAAATAGAATAAATTTAAATAAGTTAGGCGAGACTGAAATGTTTGGTTAACATCGGGTAATTTCAACACAGCGTAAATGAAATTATTTTTGGACTGAAAATTTAACTAACAACAAATAAATGTGATATAATTTAAGTTTTAATAACGAAAATTGCTTTCAAGACAATATATTGACGAATAAATACCTCAATATCACTATAATTTTCAGACATGGTGAAAGTGCACACGGCATACGGCTTACACGTAAAAGACATGCGCGTCATAAGAACATTGCCAACTGTGTAGTTTAAAATTTTATATATGATAATAAAATCATTTTATTTTATTTTTAATTAAATCAATTAAATCAATTCAGGTAAATTTAAATAATTGAAAAACAGAAATTTTTACTGATAAAAATGTAAATATTTAATATATATGCATTAAATAACATTTTGTGCAAATGATGCAAAAATGTTTGCTTCGAAAATTAACATCTTTTTTTATAAATTAATGTTAATTTGTAAACATCATGTATCTCATTTTATTTAGAAATAATATTGGAAATTTAAAATTTTAAATAAGTAGATAATATAAGTAAAATTATTTACAAAAAGCCTCTAATATAATTTTCAATTTTAAACTTTACCTCCAAATCGTAGATACCAACCTTGTTGGAATTAATTTACTAAAATCTTTACAAAAAGGAAGCTGTTCAATTTGTTCGTTTGACGTTTGTGATTTTGTTATTTAAATTTATTTAATAAATACAGTCAATATGAAATTACAAATTAAACAGTTAAAAGGTGAAACATTAGAAGTAGAAATTACTAAAAATAATAAAATTCTCGATTTAAAACAACAAATATCAAAATATACGAAAGTCCCAGCATCACAACTAACTTTATTACATGTGGGGAAAATATTACTAGACGATAAGCAATTGGAAAATTATCCAACTATAAAAGACGGAACAAAATTAAATTTAGTAATTAAGAAACCTGAACCATTGAACGAAGCTCTATTGAAATTTCTTAGCAAATGGTACACCAAAGAACAGAGTGCAAAAATTACAGATGCTTTTATGAAGGTAATATTGCAGTTTTTTTCAAATTTTCATTTCAACAAACTCTGATAGGGTTGCAACGAATATTCGCTATCGCATTCGTAGCTTTAAAATATTATACTTTGTATTTAATTTTGTAGTTGTAATTGTGAATGTTTTTGTTTTTAGAAGGCAAAAGGCGGGAGTGTGAAGTCAAAAAATTATTTCGAATTTGCATATTCGCAGTTTAAATTTTTTTACGTTCGTTACAGCCCTACTCTGTTGCATTAATTAAAATGTTAATTGATACAAAATATTTTGTATTCAGAATTTACGTTCAGTGTTGCCAGTTGGGGCTATTTAGCGCCAATGGGGCTATTTTTCTTAACCAGCGGCGCTGATATTTCACTCCTTGGCTACTGGTAGCCAACTAGACTATTTTTTTTGTCTATTGAAGTATTAATTTTATGCTTATATATTATATACTATTTACTAATAAAATTGAATCACTTATTTATTGAATCACTTAACCTAATAGAAGCTAGTGAAGATGATAAATTGATAACTAGCTTTTTTTTTAAAAATATTTGAATAGTATTAAAATATTTTATACAAATTTTAACTCTATTGTAACAAAGATTAATATAAGAAATATTTATTATTTAAAAATTACTTAGTCAATGTCATTTTATGTGTATATTCTTTAAGAAAAAAGTGCAATTAATAAAAAAAAGCATAATGAATGTACTTCAGTATTTAAATATTATTTCCTATATCCTAATTAAATATGTAAATTATTTTTAATTTTTAGTATAAAATTTTGATAAGTACGAAAAACAAATAACTTCTAAATTAATTTAAAACGTCCCGCCTTAACTATCTAGGCGCCATGATTGGGGCTACATCGGGGCTACATGCGCGCCACGGCCAGGCGGTGTCGAACAAACAAAAACTGGCAACATTGTTATATATTTTTCAGTATAATACTATTTATTTTGGAAACTGATTTAACATTCTGTTTTAGGATTTTAAAGTAAAAGCTGATAGTTTAAGTTGGGACGATTTAGAACGAATTGCTACAGCTTGGTATTCTGAGGGCCAATCTTGATTATCATAACTGTATATACGAATGAATTATTAGTTAATAAAATGTATTTCAGCAGCGTCATTGAAATAATGAAATAATTTTAACAATGTAACATGCATAAATTTTCTTTTGAATAATTAAATAATCTATTATTAGTACGGTGCAATTAGACCCAAACCTCAACATCCAAAGTAACAGTTTCACTCCAACTTCAAATTGTTCTATACGGTCCACATATTGTTTGGCAAAAAGTCACACCATTTTGAGCGTCGGGTTTTGGGGAGAGGGGGGTAGAAGTAGGCAAACTAACGGTTTTTTTTTTTAAACATTTCGGAAACTATGGGGTTTAGCGTAAAAAGTGTTATGTACAAAAATAATCTACATTAAATTTCGAACAAAAATAGTCCTATGCATAATTTTGCTGAAGTGAAGAGTTTCAGAGTTATGGAGCGTGTAAAAGTAGCAATTTTTAGTATTTTTAAATTTTTTGTAATAACACATTATCGCTAAAGAAACTAATTTTTTTTTTATACAGGATTGTGTTTTGTAAAAAGAAATTGCGATTAGTCCTCTTCAAACATAGCGCTTTCCTGTTCTAAATCTTCGTCTATGATGTTCGTATCCCTGTTATCACATCCTAGCCCTGAGCAATTACCACATATGCTTGAGCAGTTTAGACCACTCTGCATTCGCAGTTACCGACACATTCGTTTTTGCAAGCGCACACTATGAGGGAAAGTAATTCCTCGGGAGCTGCAGGATGTGCTGTTGTAGGTAATTGGTCTCAGGTGTTCGTCAATCTTCTTTCACCTCCCACTCGAGCGAATTCTTCTTCTTATTCAGCCATTGCTACACCTGGTGATAGGTGCAGCAGTGGTTAAAAATACTAAAAATTGCTACTGTTACACCCTCCGTAACTCTGGAACTGTTCACTTTAGCAAGATTATGCACAGGACCATTTTTGTTCGCAATTAAATGTAGATTATTTCTGTGCATGACACTTTTTACGCTAAACCCCATAGTTTCCGAAATATTTAAAAAAAAAACCGTTAATTTGCCTACTTCTACCGCCTCCCCCCAAAATCCGACGCTCAAAATGCTGTGACTTTTTGCCAAACAATATGTGGACCGTATAGAACAATTTGAAGTTGGAGTGAAACTGTTACTTTGGATGTTGAGGTTAGGCCGTTTTTTGAATAACTGCACCGTACTATATGTAATATTAATTTGTTTTTGTATACTATTTATAATGTTCAAAATTTGTAAAACTAAATAAAAATAAATCGTAATTTTAAGATATACTAGCTTTATTTTAATGCTATTGCAGAGGTGGACACAAATCGCGCTGCCAAGTTGAGGGATTCACAATTTGATCGTATATTTTCAATTTTGGTAAAAATGAAGAGCTTAAATCAAGCTTTATGGAATACGGTACTTGACTGTATTGAAAATTTGTTTTAAATGTTGAATAATTTTATGTATTATCCTTAAATATATTCAATTTTAGCAGTGAAAAATAAAAATATTCTTTAGTTATTTAAAAATTCTATTTTGAAAATTGTAAATTTTTAACCTTCATTTAAATAACTAAAAACGCGGTGATATTTGAAAATGACGTCATTTTTTATTATCGTAGTTACGTTTTGTCTATGACAATTTGCATTTTCATTCTGACATTTTTACAATTTTAATTGACCAAGAAAAGTTGTTTTTCTTTGTAATTTATTTTGAACTTTTTGGTTTGCAATTAATTTTGCACTCCAAATCAGATTGATGGAAGGAATACATCATCGTCACTTAATACGTAAAATATCCTTATCAACTTGTTTTAAATATTATGTTAAAAATGCTTTTAATTTTTGCTACAATTTTGAAGTTACGTCAAACTGTTTTCTTAAAGTGCATTTAATACTTGTAGGGCTTCATGAAAATCTTACGATGATGATGCTATTGGTTACATCCAATTGAAACTAGAGGGGTCATCTGTACTGTTAAGTGTAAAATTTTGCTTGAAGATAAAATCCAGAACATATTCTGTTACATTAGCTGTAAATGAAGAAGATAACAAAGTAGAAAGTTGTAAATACCACTAAAACTGAGTGTGATGACTGCTGAATATTGTGTACAAATTTAAAATCGTGTTGACATGAATGAAAGCGACATCTGTTTGAGTTAAATCGTGACGTCATTTCATTCCTCACTACGCCAAGTCGTTTTTCGCGTCAATTTGTTCATTTAAAATTAAACAGTGGTTTTTTCAAGATTTTTAAAAATTTAACAAAAAATAACTAATTTATACGTAAGAACAAAGCATTTAGAATCATTTTTCAATTGCAGTCAAGTACCCTATTGATCGAATTTGAGGTGACTGGTTGAATCAAGATAGTTTGGGTGTGAACGGTTCATTTTTGCGATCAAAATGACGGAATCCATTTTAGAAACATGGCTGATTCGACAAATATTTTTTCTAGTAATCCTACAGGCGTAATTTTAGCAAAAATGAAAAGAACGACTTCGAAAACCTATGGTTCGCTTCTAGTTTTATCATTCTGTTATTTTATTTACTGTTGTTTTCTGTTATTAAGGCGTTAAAAATTTTTAGTAAACTTGATGACGTCATCAAATTAAAATTTTATTTGTAACCTTGGATGTAATTCAAGAGGCAAATTATAAAACCATTTCGAGATCGTTTCGCCAAATGAAATTACACAATTTAAAATTTAAGTTTTCTTGCCATCTATTGACAAATAGCTAATACATATTCTCTAATTCTTTATAAATTTTTTACAAATTTCTTTTTTATCTAGTACATACATATTTAGTCTTACTTGTTTCGTTTACCATTGGCCTACAGATAGCAGGCAAACATTTAAGAAAAGTGAGTTCTATTTGTTTGTTCAAACAGCTGTAGATGTCATTAGTATGATCATTTAATTCATTTTATCGCTTCGCTGGCCTTATTATTTCTTTGGTCTGTTATTCTTTTGACTCTTTTTAAAACTGCCGTAAATTGATGTGCAAACAATATGTATTATGTATTAAAGTGATTCATTTTTAAGGTTTCGAACAAACAATTTCAGAACCTTGTAATTTCGTTATCACACATCTTTCAGTCTATAAACATGAAATTCAGGTATAGATAATTTATGTTTCTTTTTGTTTAGGTATTTTCCTGTATTTGAAAATGGGACTGAAATTTTTTTTTCGCGTATCACAGCGTGTGGGATATTGTCAAAAAGAGCTCTCAAATTGAAGTTGAGATTTTTTCTACCATTTTTAATTCTTTTAAACAAACCATATGGAAAAAATTTTTTGTCTCAAAATGCCGGACTTTTTACTGCCAGTGATAAGTACAATAGATAAGGTTACAAAAAAACAAAAAGAAAAAAATCAAAGATCCCAACATCAAAAAAGTGAACCCTAGGAATTTACAAAATATAAAGTATATTAAACTATAATATTAATAGATTTGAGCGTTACTTTATGGTATTCCATATTTGTAAATAATAAACAAATACTTTACTTCGTTCGAAACAATATTGTCACAGTTTCAAAATAAACGTGGTATTTTGCAAAGTAAAGTATTTGTATATTAAACTATGTTGATAAAATTGAACATTATTTAGAATTATACCGTATTTCGGAAAATCTGTCACAGATGGCGGCACCCGTATCAGTGAATATATACACATCATATGCACATCATAGCATTTTGAGCCACCATATTGCAGGACGAGTTAACTTGTCTTAATCATTTAAAGGTTAAGCCCCTTTTGCGAAATATTGTGCTTCAAATTAGTAAAAAGTTTGTGGGTTAACTTACGTGGGTCATAATCTCTAAACAATAAAAATTGGGTTTGGACAAAAAAATACGTATTTTGGCAGTTTGTTACGTTTCTTTTTTTTTTTAATTAGGGTAAGAGACCCGATGACCGATCACTATTTTTAGCTGTATCTTTAAATTAGCTTAAAAAAATTAAAAAATAAACAAAACACCCATTTTTTTTTCTTAATAAGTATGAAACCAAGTTTTTTTAATCCAATGGATATGTTTTTAAGAAAATATAACCCAAAAATTTTGATTTATTAATGTTTTTGTTTTATAATTTGTTGACGTCTATGATAAAGCGGACAGAAAATATTAACCTCCTTTGAAAGATCAATACACTGACCCCTATGAAAAATCGCGCATTAATGTACATGACGTACCTTCTACTATCGAATATTTGAACCATTCTCTTCCAGTCACTTTGACACTCTATCCACTACTAGGTGAGGCTATATGTCATAGAGTATTATCATAGAGTGACATCTAGTGAAACATAGAACGTCAAAGCAAAAGCCAAGAACGGTTTAAATATTCGATAAAATAAACCATTAAAATCACAATTTCGTTTCGCTCTCTGCTGATCTTTTAAAAAAACATTGTATAAGATCTGACTTAGCCGTTAACCATTGTGAATTTTTAAACAGTTAAATTTAGTTTATATTGTATCTGTATGTGTCGTTTCAGATGTAATACATACATATCATACATATTATGTTTGACGTTTTTATTTGAAAATACCTATATAAATAACAATTTGGAAGTTTTAATTCAATATTAATTATTTTTCAATTGATTTTACGTTCTGAAATAAATAAAATATTAAAGTAAAATTATAAAAACGGTTAGTTAAGTGTTTTAAAGCCAAAAATTATTTAAAAATGTTTACAAAATAGGTATGCAATATATAATTCTCAAAATGCGGTACCTAACTGTAAAACTCAGATCCCAAGAAAAATCAGTCATACAAATAATATTTAACGCATATAAAATTTAATTTAGCTATCCTAATCTCTTAAGTGGACTAATAACAATTATTTGTATACTTTTATTATGCTAATAACTTTAAAAATTCGGTGAAAAATGTTACAATTTATAACTCATGTGTTTTGAATAATGATCATCCATCATACTAAAAATTCACGAATTCAACAAAAATTTTTCGATATATATATATATATGTATTTCTTAAATTAAGTGAGGAGGCATTAAATGTGAGGTGAATTTAAATTGAAAAATAATCATTCTATTAATAATAATTTTTTTTATCAAAGGTTTCTTTCAGAAATAACTTCATTAAGATATAAATGTCAAAACTGATCGGACTTATAACCCCGATCGACAATGGGGTCTTTTACCCTATGTGTAATATTATTTATAATTTAGTAACTCTTAAAAAATATAAGCAGTTAAGGCCCCATACACGGTGAGATCTGTATCGATACCTTGTATCGATACAAATAGCGATACATATATCTGAGATTTGTATCATGTTTATTTAGCACACACACGCTGAGACTGAATCGTAAAACCTCAGTACAAATAAAAAATTTTATTAATAAAGAAATGTGCGATCTACGACGACCTGTGGCACCTGTGCTATTAGCAATTGCAATACAAACATCTTTACATTTTGAATCCCGTATAGACATGGGTATAATTTATACATATTAATAAAATCTTCCCAAAAATCTCTATCTGCAAACATGATTATTCAAATAAATAACAATTATTTACTTTATTAATTGTCAAAATAAAAATGAAACCATAGTTACCATGATACTTGAGACAAGCACGATACCTGCTGATACTGATGCAGTGATACCGAGACAGTCACATACACGACAAGATCTGTATCATGATACTGATACCTGTAACATGTAGCGATACAGATCTCATCGTGTATGGGGCCCTTTAGACATACATTGTGATGATGTTTGCATATATTTGGGGGTAACTAATTTTGTTCATTACTCCATTGGATGATTATGTTACCAATAAATAATTTAAGAAAAATTAATATTTAGCTTCAAAGTTAGATGAAAATTTAAAACAATTTATTTTTCGTGTTTTTAGTTTTTATAATGATGGGCAGAGTTTTGTTACATCTCACTTTCAAATTTCAATAAAATTACGAAATCTAAAAAACACCAGTACTTACAAGTAAAGGTCCCGAGGCCGGACCTATCGATTTTGATGAAACTTAAATATGTTGTAGAACACTAAAAACTAAGGGACACGTATTTTTTTTTATCTGCGGAAAAACGGTTTGAAGGGGTGAAATCGCCCTCCAAAAATTGGGGTAAAAATTTAATTTTTCAAATATCTCGAAAACAGTAAGAGATAGAGCAAAAGTTTAAATTGGCGATATTACTCTTTTTTAAAGAGCTATCTATTGATATGCCCTTTGTTCAAATTACATCAGCAGGGGTGGTTGGGGGTTAAAATTTGGGAGGTTAATTTTACAAAAAGGGGGTGAAAAATAAACAATATAAAAATTTTGTTTACAGATTTGAAATCTACGTCAAAAAATCTAATTGACCTGTTTTTGCTCAATATCCTAATATTAAGTCTAGGGGTAGTTAACTAGAGGGTGACTATGTCGAATAATCGTACTATTTGGGTATTTCAAGAAGTTCTTCTTCATGGAAAATAGCTTAGGACAATTAAAATAACGTAGAAATGAAATTCTCGAATTCAAAATTGAGTTTGAGTAACATTGGAGAGGGGGTGAGTCACCCTCTTAAATTACATACTAGTTTATATACACTAATTTTTTTAATTTAACACACTGATAGTGGGTAAAATAATGTCACAATAAGTGGTTCTGAAGTTGGACTATCATATGTAAGGTCTTTATTAGGTTTGTTTTTTAATGGATATTATAGTTTTCCTTATCGAAAATTATCGATACCGAAAATTACATAACCTAACCTAAAATAACGAAACCTAATAAAAACCTTACATACGATAGTCTAACTTCAGAACCATCTATTGTGACATTATTACCCCCTGTCAGTGTGTTAATTGCAAAAATTACTGTATGTAAACTAGTATGTAATTCAAGAGGGTGACTCACCCCCTCTCCAATGTTGCTTAAAATCAATTTTGAATTCGAGAATTTCATTTTAGTCCAACTTCAGAACCACTTATTGTGACATTATTTTACCCACTATCAGTGTGTTAACAGCAAAAATTAGTTTATATAAACTAGTATGTAATTTAAGAGGGTGACTCACCCCCTCTCCAATGTTGCTCAAACTCAATTTTGAATTCGAGAATTTCATTTCTACGTTATTCTAATTGTTTTAAGCTATTTTCCACGAAGAAGAACTTCTTGAAATACCCAAATTGTACGACTATTCGACATAGTCACCCTCTAGTTAACTACCCCTAGACTTAATATTAGGACATTGAGCAAAAATAGGTCAATTAGATTTTTTGACGTAGATTTCAAATCTGTAAACAAAATTTTTATATTGTTTATTTTTCACCCCCTTTTTGCAAAATTAACCCCCAAATTTTAACCCCCAACCACCCCTGTTGATGTAATATGAACAAATTGCATATCAATAGATAGCTCTTTAAAAAAGAGCAATATCGCCAATTTAAACTTTTGCTCTATCTCTTACTGTTTTCGAGATATTTGAAAAATTAAATTTTTACCCCAATTTTTGAAGGGCGATTTCACCCCTTCAAACCGTTTTTCCGCAGATAAAAAAAAATACGTGTCCCTTAGTTTTTAGTATTCTACAATATATTTAAGTTTCATCGAAATCGATAGGTCCGGCCTCGGGACCTTTACTTGTTAGTGAAAACCGTTATGAGGATACACATTAACGGAAAGTCAATCAGTTGTTACGGGGTGTAAGTTGCTGTATGTACGAATATGTTTGTCTTTTATACTTACGTAATTTATTTTAATATGTAACATAATAAAACATATTTTTTTTTTTGTAATTGTGAATAGGGCCGTACACATAGAAAAATAAATAAGGTAAGAGAACAACAAAACTGGACGTAATATATTCCAAACGAAGGTGATGTAATTGACGTTTAGTTTTAGACGCACGTGACATATAACATGGCGTTTGTTTGTTGTTTATATCATGTAAACTGATACCTCTGATTGAAAATGTATTGAACTGTGTAAGAAGTTGTTGTCTGTCAGCTCATGTCTTTTCATAATCATCTAGTTTTTCTACACCATTTGATTAAAAAACAACAAAAAAAAGCAAAATCCATACGCTATGTTCTGGTTCTATTTATAGACATAAAATAATTTATTATAAAGATTTACACAATTAATAATGAAATATATGAGTTGATTTAACTTCGAGTTCAATTACAAAATTGTTTGTGACAAAAGGGACGGAGGCCAGAATGATTCTATAGGTGTTCCACTTTGCCAATTTTGGTACGGAACACTAAAAAGTATGGTTTCAAGCAAGATTTAAGTATTTAATGTAACAAGTTGGCTCAATCAATCGGAAAGTTTGATTCCAGTTTTAAAATTGCCAATATATGTATACTTCATAGACAGTGGCGTCTGCCATGAAAGATTTTGTAACTGATTAATTCAAGTAATGTTAATTTAAAAATATTATTTTTAGTCGGTTTTCGTATACTAATGTTATTCAAAATTACTTTAAGTAAAAACAGTATTTGAAATATTGAAAAAAAAAGTTGATTGAAACATCAGTCAATTTTTTAGCTTCAATTTCTTAATGTATTTGTAATACACAGCATTCTCTCTAGTCGATTCTCTCCTCAATGAATAATACAGTACAATAAAGAAATGAATGTCCCAATTTTTAAGCAATTCATATTTTCACATAAATATTTGTGTCATTTTTTGTAAATTCAAAACATCTTTTTGTTTTTTTGTTTTTTTTGAAAATAAATTTAATATTAAAATAATAAAAATACCGAAAGAATACTCTGCTGAAGAAATAGTGCAGATAATTTGGTGGAAAAAAATTATTTTATAAAACTTCCAAAAATATCAATACATTTATCGAAAGCACTCTTGTGGCACAACTTTTTCCTTATGGAATTCCAGTGTTATCAATTAACATGTAAATCGTATGTATACATCCGAACGGGATACCGGTATATATATATATATATATATATATATATATATATATATATATATATATATATATATATATATATATATATACACCATGTGAGTTTTTTGAGAGTTGCCATTTCTATTACAACCAAATTTTTATGATAGAAATGGTACTGGAAAAGGTTCTTTTCTTGGATGTAATGGAAATGTAACCAAGAAAAACACTATCGGTTAAAGTAACCTCAAGTACATATGCATATTTTTACCTCCTAACTGATAAATTAAAGAAAAATTAAAAAATTATACTTGGGTAAAAAACTTGCTCATTTATGTTGTTAATTAATGCATTAGATCAGTTTTATCGAAAAATTAATATATAGTCCCATTTAAAAATCTATAAGTTTGTATCATAGCTCGAAAACCATAAGAGCTATAAAGCTCCTGACTATAGCAATCGGTTGCCCCCGTTGATATCTACAACTCTTATTTGAACAATTTTTCGACTAAACGGTTTGGCTGTAATAAAAATGGCAACTCTCGAAAAACTCACATAGTATATATATATATATATATATATATATATACGTAGTGTGGTCCATAAGTTCTTAGCCTCACATAGTTAATAGAGGGTAATCTAAATTATTTAACTTATTCCGATAGCAACTTTATTGTTGAGAGTATTTTAAACATTTTGTAGTCGAGTGATTTTTGCAAACGTCCAAAACTGAGTATCGTGCAGTTATTAAGTTTTTATCTAAAGAAGGTCTAATGCTAATCAGGGCCGATTTTAGCTTCGTGCCGCCCCTAGGCTGCATGAAGCCTGCGTGAACATAATATGGTAAAATTGACATCTTCAGAGTGTTCGGACTGAGAATATGCCGCAAAGAATTTGTCGGACAATCCTATCATCTGATTCTAAAGATATTTATTTAACAACTGCCGACAAATCAGCTGGTTGGTAGTAAAATTATTATACGCCGTTATTTTGACAAGATACAGACGGCGGACTCGGCGAACGGCGCACCATTTTTGTCGGACAAATATACTGTGTGAGTTTTTTGAGAGTTGCCATTTTTATTACAGCCAAACCGTTGATTTAATCGAAAAATTTTTCAAATAAGAGTTGTAGATATCGATGGCGGCCATCGATTGCTATAGCCGGGAGCTTTATAGCTCTTATGGTTTTCGAGCTATGATACAAACTTATAGATTTTTAAATGAGACTATATATTAATTTTTCAATAAAACTGATCTAATGCATTAATTAACAACATAAATAAGCAAAAAAAATTTTTTTACCCAAGTTTAATTTTTTAATTTTTCTTTATCAGTTAGGCCGTAAAAATATGCATATGTACTTGAGGCTACTTCAACCGATAGTGTTCTGGTTGATTACATCTCCATTACATCCAAGAAAAGAACCTTTTCCAGTATCATTTCTATCATAAAAATTTGGTTGTAATAAAAATGGCAACTCTCAGAAAACTCACATGATATTTTCGCCTATGTTATTTCATTATCTTTTAAGAAAATTTAAAAGTAAAACATTGGTGCGTACTAGTAAACGCCGCATTTATAAGAATTTTCGTAGATAAAAAACTTGGGAGACTCGTCAAAATGAAGCCGCACACGAAGTTACAAAGGAGTGGTAATAAATTATGAAAACACCCCCTGGCCCCCGGACTAATATTTTACTTTGTTAATTTTCACTATCAAAGATAGATAGTAAAAGCTAGTAAAAGATCAATCTTATTTATAGTGAAAATTGACAAAGGTTATTATAATTTATTTATATTTACTATTAATGAAAATAAAAGCATAAATAAATAGTTCGCGTGCCTGTGAATTGTAAATTTTTTTCTATAAATCAGGAACTAATTTTATGGTTTATAAATAAAAAAAAGTATGTAAAGAAAAAAATGGTATCTCGACTGAAATTAAATTGATCAATATAATATGATAATATATGGTACAAAATATTTTGTTTGAAAAGGCGGGATATCAATTACTAACAGGCGGAATATATTACAAGTGTCTGATATAATTCAGAACATGTTCAAATAAACCTATATAAATTTTGTGTTTTAAAATGTTTGTGTATACAGTGTGTTTTAATCTATAAAAGTCCACCTGTAATTAAATAAAGTTTTAAAAATCATAAAAACAATCACTTCAAAAAATAAAAATTTTGCTTAAAAGCTGTTAAATTCTCAATCTGTTTTAATTCGTTTATCAACCGCAGTCGCAACTTTAGCTCGCGTTGATAGTTTTGAATATTAGACCCCAAGAAAATGATTACATAATGTCAGTTTCAAAGCCCACGGAGAGAAAATTCATATAAAAATTACTGTGCTCAGCATTACAATCGACGTGTAAAAGGCGAACATATTCAATTTTGTACGGTAAAAATATAAAAATTATAATTAATCGTAGAAAATTTAAAGGATAGAATATTGTTTCCGTAATATTAGCTCCGTAAAATTTGTAAAACAGCACAGTAAAAGGTTCCATTGCCGACAAAAAAATATTTTTTAATTGTTTTTCTTACAAAAATTACCATGCTGTATTATAATATTTGAAATGCTATCTGCTAATAGTAGAAAGAAAAAAAGAGAAAGAAGGTTGTGTGTGTTGTGAACGCTGTTGAAATGTACCTCACTCATAGCAAGTCACATAGCCAACCATAGGTGTAGACGACCAACTTGGTCGGACGGGTCGGACCAAGCACCTTGATTCATTAGACTATCTTACAAGCAGCAAGCAGTATTCATTACACTGTCTTAGAGGACGGGGATGTCACCGTTTAATTCATCATTTTGTTACTTCACTATCTTTAGTATTAGAATATATTGTTGGCAATCATTTTTGTATACATCATAAAGAATCGAAAGTCGGAAAAGATCGGGCATCTTCGAAGTTTTTACAGGTACAGCCCAAGCAACATAAGTTTGCGGGTCAGATGCGCAAATGAAAGAGTACGACAACAAGAATTAAACTATAACATATATGCATAAGAGTGTGATAAAAGTTGTGTTACCACATTAAATTTTACCATGCTAGCACATATTTTTTATTTTGGTCGTCGATCGCGCACGAATTATAAGAGAGCATGGTAATTTTTCTGAAATTTTATCTACAAAAATTATATGATTTTTCTCTCCGTATTGTATTATTTGTAAATTGTATTATTTCCATTACACACGGAGAGAAAAATTATATAATTTTTGTAGATAAAATTTCAGAAAAATTTACCATGCTTTCTTATAATGCGTGCGCGATCGACGACCAAAATAAAAAATATGTGCTAGCATGGTAAAATTTAATGTGCTAACACAACTTTTATCACACTCTTATACATATATGTTATAGTTTAATTCTTGTTGTCGTACTCTTTCATTTGCACATCTGACCCGCAACCTTATGTTGCTTGGGCTGTACCTGTAAAAACTTCGAAGATGCCCGATCTTTTCCGATTTTCGATTCTTTATGATGCATACAAAAATGATTGCCAATAATATATTCTAATACTAAAGATAGTGAAGTAACAAAATGATGAATTAAACGGTGACATCCCCGTCCTCTAAGACAGTGTAACGAATACTGCTTGCTGCTTGTAAGACAGTCTAATGAATCAAGGTGCTTGGTCCGACCCGTCCGACCAAGTTGGTCGTCCACACCTATGGTTGGCTATGTAACTTGCTATGAGTGAGGTACATTTCAACAGCGTTCACAACACACACAACCTTCTTTTTCTTTTTTTCTTTCTACTATTAGCAGATAGCATTTCAAATATTATCATACAGCATGGTAATTTTTGTAAGAAAAACAATTAAAAAATATTTTTTTGTCGGCAATGGAACTTTTTACTGTGCTGTTTTACAAATTTTACGGAACTAATATTACGGAAACAATATTCTATCCTTTAAATTTTCTATGATTAATTATAATTTTTATATTTTTACCGTACAAAATTGGATATGTTCGCCTTTTACACGTCGATTGTAGTGCTGAGCACAGTAATTTTTATATGAATTTTCTCTCCGTGCAGTTTTAGAAAAGTGACTTCGAAAACTTATTATTCACTTTCAGTTTTATGATTCTATTATTTTACTTGCGGCTTTTTAAGACTGAAAAATTTTTGTAAACTTTACGACGTCACTAAATTAAAAAATTTCATTTTCCTCAAATTAATTGGTTGAATTGGGGTTACATATTTAGGTGTGAACTTTTCATTCACAAACATTTTAAGATAAAGTTGAGGTTCTATTTACCACTTTTTAATTTTAGGCCTCGTTTGCGAAATACTGATGTTCAAGGTGGCAAATAATCGAAACATTTTATTTTTGTTACTATTATCACATTTTATCGTATTCATCCTGTACCGCTACGAAAGGTAACAAAATAACAAATCCTTAGCGAAATATATCGTTTTTTATGTTTCTTATATAAACCTGAAAATAGGTTTCTGTCTTCGGTACCATATATGACAAAAGAGATGTGGATGATAGCATGTATAAGACTATATGATAAATTATTATCTCTAAAACATCAAGCTGATACATATATTTTTTTTTTTCAGTAAAGAAACAGAACCGTTCAAAATAAATAATTATTAGAGTTAAAAAAATATATATTTAATAAAATTTATCAGATTACGCCATCTTCATGTTCAACTCAAAGTGAAAATATTATTTTTTAATTAATTTTTTCTATGGATGTGATGTTTGTATCGATTTTATTTTTCAATAAATCATTGTTTTGGCAATAATTTTGTTTGTTTGATACTATTACAGTAAGACCTTGATAATCCGACTTAAACGGGCGGCCGGTAGGCCGGATTTGCGAAAAAGCCGAACCATCGAGAGACTGTTTAAAATGTAATGAATTTGAGACCCCTTATAGCTCCTCTAAGAAAGTTAACAGCAAGCACTGCTGTTCTATGTATTGGGTTTGTAAGCATTTCTCAAAACTAGCTCCTTCAATTACTAAAACCTAAATACAGTAATTTCACGTGTAGAGTAAAAAGGTCCTTGTACATTAATTTACAATAAAATCTTAGAGTTGGAGGTTTTTAATTAGTACGCATTTTGTTTAATACAGTAACTATTTGAAAAGTAAATTAAATCCAACACAACAAATTACAAATCGCTACTGAAATTAGGTTAGTTAGGCTACTTAGTAGTCACTCTCTCCGTAGCAGTGGATGAGTGTAGGTCAATCACAAGTCAATTGTGTTGATTGTTGTTGGCATTGTTATAACCCCCACACGGAGCCGTATACAAGGGTTGTAGTATCATACATATGTATGCGACAGCACGGCCACATCCTATCACTCACACAAAGACAGATCACCGCACAAATACAAAGTAAACCCAGTGCACGTATATATAACATAATACAATTCTATTTTGTACTGTACTAATTGACTGTAAATATAGAATGTAAATGTGTGTAAAATTGTGTATCTATAGATAACAAATAGGTAGTATACTATTTGTTATCAGTTATTCTCTTAAAACTACAACTTTTAGAATCGGACTGGATTACTGGAGGGTCCGAATTATCGAGGGCCGAATTATCGAGGTTCTACTGTATTCTAGTGTAGGGTAGTGATGGCGGACCTTCTTAGTGTGAGTGTCAAACCTATATTATCTGTTCATTTTCTGGACATTAGTGGGAAAATAATCAGAATACGAAGTATGACAGAATTGAAGATATAAGAAGCAAGCATACAGAAACCCGGGTAGTTACACTAAGACATTGTTCAGGGTGGTGGGGGACAAACTTTCCCTCTTTTACTTGCGCTCCTAACGAATGGCCTCGGGCCTCGAGGTTACAGCCCCTCACACCGGGTTTGAAAAGGTCTTAGCCCGCTTTTTCCGCTTGTAATTTTCTGTTAACTTTAGAATTCTAATTTTGTTAAAAATAAAAAAATAGTACAGAAAACTCATTTTAAAAAAAATATTGTATTCGTAATGACGTCATCAAGTTAAATTTTTTTAAAAATTAGTAGCTATTGAGTGCAAAATTTTCATTTTTCCTGTAAAAATGGCCATGTTCGTTCAGAAAATGTGACTTATTTCTCGGGTATGATTTTTCTTTTAAGCTCTATTCCGTTTCTGGACAATCGATGGGTTGAACACCACTGCTTTATTTATAGTATGTTCACTGAAACGAAGAAGATTGCTTGAGTAAATAAATTCATTTTTCCTCTGTGTCCTTCGTTACTTTAAATTTTTTTCTTAGCCCGCCAAATATTTGGGTATTTACAGTTTGGTCTGCCGCGCCAACGAAAAAACGTTGCGAACCTCTGGTCTGAACGGTTGCCTTCAGTTTTCAAAATTGGAGCTACATTTTTTTTTAATTTAAATTTTTGATGAGGGTAGAATTCGATCAATTTTTCAGTGTTTTCTTTGGTTAAAAAATTTCGATCCTTATTATGTACTCGTATGTTAATTTGATGTAAATATGTGATTTAAAATTTCCAACTGAATACATAGTATCATTAATTCAATTAAATGATATGCTAATAATAATTATTCAATGAAAAAAGTTTGGTAATTGTATTGTCCCAGTATCAAATACCTACCTCATTGAAATAGTTTTGTTTCATTTCTATTATGTTTGTCATCTGTAAATTTAATAAATAGAATTTCGATTAGCTACGGTCGGTAATATTTATTAATATTAATAATTTCAAATTATATACATTTTTTTTCAAATGATTTTTTGTGTACATTTCGATTTATTAATATATTTAAATATACATATATACGGACCTTATATAGTTTAATCTTTTTTTTTTTTTATGTTTAAATTTATAAATAAAACATTCGATTTCAGACAATTGTGTTCTCACCTACATGAAAAATGGGCGCCATGTATAAATCATAATTCATAATTTACTTCTGGTTGCTTAAGTACATTATAATTTTAACTATGCAAGTATTAGTGAATGTGCATACTTAGTATTTATATAAATATAATGCCGTTTCAAAATTGAGAATATACGCAGCCTATTATAGTTTAACTGGAAATTTATTATCCAGTTAATGATTGAGATTTTTATGCATTAAAGGACCCCTCCGGATAAGTAAGGTGAATCTGCCTAAGGTCCAATCTGGGTCGGGGGTGCCATAGTAGGGTTCGCCCTCACACATGTATTCCATAGCTGCAATATTAGGTCAAGGTTGTTTTGCGTTTTCGAGAATGTTCAATTTTGAACTTTTCCCGATTTTCCACTCCCCCCCCCCTAAGTGCATAAGTATTATATACATGCATGTAGGGTATGCATGTAGGGCTCTTCAAAACACGTAGAAGAAGATATTTGCAAAAATTTCTAAATGACCTATAAAAACACACAAAGTGCGATCTTGGACCAAAATGAGACATAGATTTTTGAAATCTACGCCTTTGAATTAGTAAATATATGTATGTCTAAAAATATTTCGCAAAATTGGGCCAAGTAAGGCTAATTTAAGGATTTAAATATATGGGGTTCTAGTGACACTCGGTGTTGTAGTCGTTTTAGTGGGCTTGTTTAGCCATAAAATATGGCTATGGAATACATATGTAAGGGCGAACCCTACCATGTCAATCTCATATCTATCTACACGGAATGTACGCTTGTGTGTGTGTGTCATACGTCACTGCACGGCCGAATAAATTGTTAATTTAGCTTTAATTTGCTTTTTTTAAGGCCTTAATATGACCACTGCTCGCTGAGATATAGGACTTTGAATGGAAAAGGATCATTTCGTTTTTGACTTACGACTCCGATACGACCATTTTTAACAAAGATACAGCCATTCGAAAAATAGCTAAAAATTTGGAATTTTTTTTTTGATCCTTTAATTGTTTCCGCTAGTGTATTAAGGTTAAGACAAAAAGTTAAATGACAATTTTGTAGTCCAACTGACGCTTTACAGAAAAGTTCCTGACAAATTTCTCGTATTACAAATAGTTACGAAGTTACAGACCCCCAAAAGTTTTTTTACTTATTCTATTTTACTTTACTTACGTAGGTATATTTTACTTAGTCAGCTTAAGCGGTATCTGACACACTCAGACACACTGCTATCCACAGTTTTTTAAATATACGCTTGAGGCTTGTGTAAAACTTTTGTCTATAGTATTATGTTATCTAATATGAAATATCGAATTTTTTATTAGTCATTGCTATGGGAAGAAATCAAGGGCCCCGGGCGACAAACACAGTTTTTCCCCAAAAATAAAGTAGACGAGCAAATGAAGAAAAAATTTCGACAAGTGTGCGTTTTCGGGAAAAATTTCTTGCTTTTATTTAATCTTAAAAACATTGCTATGGAAATATTTACTATAAATTTTAAAAACTATCTATATACTTAATATAAATAATTATATTATAATTTAATTAAAATAATTAATTAAATTTAATAACTCTCATAATTGACATGTTTAATGTGTGTAACTATATAAGTGTCGTGAATGTAGTGGTAATTGCCTAACTGATCTTCACTGGTGTGGGGTGCAGGCTTCAAACCTGTAGTCGGCTTACGCCGAAGTGGTTCGATTCCACCTGTTGGGCGTCTATTTAAGCAGAAAATTTTTGTGCTTAAGGTGACATTTTATTTTTTTTTTTATTTAGGATAAGTGAAAATTAATTTTTTTTTACTTTTTCTATATTGTTAAAGAAGTTCGTGCGCGTCCACAAAACACTACAGAATAATGTTATGTAGCTACCACAAAACACTATATCTGTATCTTATGCATATAGAGCTTGTGCTTGTTCATGTGTCATTTCGTGTCGTTTATATGGGTGATTTCTATACGTACCACCTATGTACTGATTTATGACATCAATGCATACACAGTTGTTGATTGAAATTTAGTAGTCTGATTCGACTTTGTATATATGTAGGTATATTATGTACGTTTACACATCAAAATCTACCCGAATATTAATTTCAGTAATTAATATTTCATTTTAACGTTCGTCAACACGATTTTTTTTGTGCAATTATATAAATTGCATATTTCAAAGAATATTTTTAAACATTTTTTATTATGCTATCTACTCTTATAATATACTTACTATAATTTTTAAAATAAAAAAATGCTGTTTAGAATATTTTTTCCAAATAGCTCTGTGTTTAAAATTTGATTTTTAATCGTCAATTACTTTAAGAAATGATCTATGAAGGCTTTAAAATCTTTGAGGGAAGATAACTTATATGTGATTGAACTTGCCAATTCTCTAAAATTAAAATTTTTATCTACTATTAGGTTTGACGCACGAACGTCCTTAAATCAGTGTTAAAATAAATTATGTTTTCAGGCAGGGGCGAATCCAGCTCTCATATTAGGGAGGAGGTCACACTTTTTATTTTAGAGGCTACAAAAATGTTTTGTTAAAACTAAAAATTAAAAAAATTACCTAATTGTAAGTTAGCAAAAGAAACGACTTCAAAAACCATGATTTTCTTCCAGTTTCATCATTTTGTCGTTTCATTAACGATTTTAAGGCATTGAAAAATTTAAGTAAAAGTCAACAGTGATGACGTCATCTAATTAGAAAATTTTGTTTCCTCAAATCAAGCTTTGTGGGAGTGATTTGATTAGGGTAGCTGGTTAAATTTGGATAATCTGGATGTGAAATTTCCATTTTTACTATCAAAATGACGAAGTTCCGTTCAGAAATATGACTGACTTCACAGAACTATTTTACCTAGTATTCCTAGGTGTCTAATTTTGGTAAAAATGAAAACAACGACCTTGAGAAGCTATAAGAAGCATCCAATATCATTGTTCTATCATTTTATTTACGGTTATTAAGACATAACTTTCTTACGTTTTTTTCATAACGTTTACTAAAAATTTTAGTAAACTTGATGACGTCACTAAACTAAGAAATTTTCTTTTTCAAAACTAGCCTTATTTAAGTTATTTAAATTAGAGTGAATTAGAGTAATCTGAGTGTAAACTTTTCATTTTAGCTATCGATATGATCCAATTATTTTTATAAAAACTGACTTCTCCGATAGGAATACGTTTTTCGTGGTCTTATACGTGGCTAATTTTGATAAAAATGAAACGAACGACTTCGAAAACCTATAATTTGTTTCCAGTTTCAACATTCTATCATTTTAGTTACGGTTTTTAAATCATTGAAAACTTTAGTAAACAAACCTCAAAACCATGTCAACCAGCACATCACCTTTTTGTCATAGCTATATTTAAATCGTTATGTCTTTGAATTTTTTTTTTTGTATGAAATTTTTTTGTACGTTTTTAAATTTTTAATCAATAGATTGTAAAAAATGGACAGTAAAAATATTATTCATTTTTTAGCGAATTTCCAGAATGGAATTCAGCTATCAGGGCCCGCTCTAGCGTTTACGCCGCCCCGGGCAAAAGGGAATAATCCCGCCCCAGTGAAAATCTGCAAATCTGTTCGTCACTCACAAGAAGCCACCGTCTTTTTACCAAAATTTACAAAAATCCCGCCCCTAAATTTTGCCGCCCCGGGCAGATGCCCGGGTTGCCCGCCCCTAGAGCGGGCCCTGCAGCTATTACAGGTACTGTCATGACGCGACTAGAGCCCGGGACTATGGCAGAAATTTGTTTTGAGGTCCCTAGAAAACGAGAATAATATTTACTAAAATTTATATATATATATATATATATATATATGTGTGTGTGTGTGTGTGTGTGTGTGTGTGTGTGTGTCCAGGGCTGGACCTAGGGGGGGGGCAGGCGAGGCACGTGCCCTGGGTGCCAGGTCTTGGGGGCGCCAAAAAGTGATTTAAGAAGGTGCTCAAAGTAGGTATGTCACTTTGCTCGTCACTTGGTTTTTGGGAGGAAAAAAGTTTGAAGGACATATTTTTTTTTCTATAGGGGCGCCAATTTTTAACGCTGTCCCGTGCACCACTTCGGCTAGGTTCGGCCCTGTGTGTGTCCGCGCGGTAACTCTCAAACGAAGTATCCAATATTTACGAAATTTGATGAAAACATTGGAAGTCCCAAACTCTTGAATGAGTTCTTTAGCCAGACACGTCGGATGCTAGGAACATGGTTTTTGTTCTTGAAAAAAATTAGTTTTTTGCCAAAATTTCCACTAATTCAAAAATTTTTGCGAAATTTTTTTACACCACTAGAAAAAATTACATAAAAAAGTTCTTTAAACTATTATTCTATGTCAACTAGTTTCCGAGAAAAACTAATTTTTACAAGCGGAATTTCGCTATGTTATGCAGGATGCTGCCACAGGAGTATTTTGTTATTAATTCCTAAAAGGAAGGGCGAAGTTTTTATTGTTTAGATTAGAATACCCCCAAAATTTGGTGGACACCTATAAATTTTTGTAATTGATTGTACACTTTATGATAATAAAATAAAATTATATATATTATATTGTACTTGTTCACCAGTGTGCACGTGGATAATATGCAACCAATAATTGCACATAAATAAAACAAACACATAAAATGTATAAACGCGAGATATTGAATTCTAAATAGGTCTACATTTAAATGAATAAATATGTATCTATACAGATAGACCAGGTGGAAGATACATTAGATAGATCTAGATTTATTAGAATCTGATTAGAAGAAAATAATTGCAATTCTAATATATTGACAACATATATTTTTCATACAATAATAATCAATACGTACCTCTATGGCTGATTATTGATGTTAGCTGCAACCTCACCTCATGGTTGCAACTTGCAGCGTTGCTTAGTGCATATATATATTCATAATAATCATAATATATTTATAGCAAGTTTATAGTTACGTGACGGTTTAGGATGGATATTTTGTGGTGACGTTATAGTTTTGAAAATACATAATTTGTAAAATTTTCATTAATTTTCTTTTAAAGCAGCAGTTAGTTTATTAATAAAATAAAATTGTTTTTTTAGACAAAATTAGTCATTAGTCGAAAATATCAAGCCTACAGTAGTCGATTAATCGATTAAATTTTTAATCGAATCTATGAATAGAATCATCTATGTAACTCTTACGAAAACAATGTTTGCATTAAAAATTAAATTGTTGTTGTCAGTATTTAAAAAAATATATAACACATTACATTGTGTTATAGATAGAAAATGGGAAATGGTTTTCAAAAATGCAAATAAAATACAAAATGGTAAATGGTTTTGCTAAACATATTTAAAATAGAAAATGTGAAATAGTTATTTAAAATGGATTATAAAATGCAAAATGCTTTTTTTACTTTAAATTTATTCTATAAGTTTTTTATCTTGATCTATATTAATAAAAAAAAAGTTAAGAAAATGTCAAACATACTGAAATCAAATAAAGGTAGTCCTTTGAGAAAATTTTATAAAGTTTACATGATATGAAAACAAAATTTAACTCTTGAAATATTGTTACTCAAATATATTGTAAAATTTAATTCAGTTTTAGCATATTCAAACCTTGAGTACGTTACATCTACGACTTCTAAATTACATATAAAAATCATCTACTCGAAATACCAAAACCGGTGGGTCCCTTTTGCGCCCCTGGTCAGTTTATGTCTTGCTGTGTTAACCGTAATAAAAGTTTTATGATGTGACAAATATTGAAAAAATCCAGTTTTAAATTGAGAAAAAATAAATCATCTATCCTTTTTTACGTTTGTCTACATTATATTACAATATTATTATAGTAATATATATTATATGTACTATTGACCAAATTTTGAAAAATATCTGTACAACTTATATACATCCCCTCATTCTGAAAGTGTAACATTGAAACAAACAAAATTTTTGAACTTTAAATTGAAATTTCTGTAGATTCAAGGAAACAAATTTGACATTAGAATGTACAAAAAAAAAAAAAACAGTATGTAATTTTATGGAAAATTTAAATAACATGAAAAGAAAATTATAATTAACTGGTATGAACGTTAAATACTGGGGGAAAAGTTGTATTATTCAAATTTTTAATGCTGAAATTATTGTGGTATATAGAATTTCAAAAGTTGAATAAAATAAACTTTAAATTCTTTCCAAATATGGAAGATAAATTTCCGGAGATTTGTTTAAGATATTTGCAACAAATATGTACGTTTAATAATAAGCTACACGAAGTTAGCGCCGTGAAATTTTTTTTCTTTTTTGATGTTTTTAATTTTTTTCTCTCTAATTATATAATTAAATCAAAAAAGAATTTCGCGCTTCGATGGGGCAAATTTAAAAGGGCATTTAAAGGGCAATTTTTTAAGCTATTATACTTTAATTTAAAAATTGATTTAAAAGAGAAAAAAATTTTCGCGGCGCTGACGTCGCGTAGCTTAAATAATATCTTTCAAATATTATCGAATGGTTGTGAAAAATTATTTGACTACTTCTGGCTAATAGATGGCATAATATGTTGCTTAACCTTAGAGTCCCTATAATAAATAGAGTCATGACATGTCATCCATTTTGTATTCAAAACAGAGCGGGAAGCTTCAAAATTAATTACTACATGTTTGAGTAAATAATTTTGAGTACATAATTATTGTTAATAAGTTATAAATTACTGAACAATTAAGGGCTACGCGACGTTGGTGATGCGGAAATATTTTTTTCTTTTTTAAATCAACTTCATATTAAATCAAATGAAAATGTATGTAATCAAGTAAACGAAACTAATAGTTGCCTAGTTTTCATATTTTTAACTTTTTAGGATTTCGTAGAAAAACTATCTACGAAATTCTTATGTTGTAGCATTTTACACGTTCTAATGTGTGACCAATTTTAACTTCACGAACAATCCTGCTAATGACAATTCCGCATTACTCTGCGGTAAAGGGGGTATTCTTCTTTATTTTTTCATTAATATATTAAAGAGTTTTTTTTTATAAATACTTTAAGAAGAATAATTATTATTGATTATGAATTTTGACAAAGTCGCAAATTTATTTTAGAATTACATGCTATTTAATTTTGTACTTTTAATTCCCAATGATAACTTGTACTTTCAAAACCTTTAATCTTTCAAAATGAAATAAAAAAATTCGATACCAACAAAAGCTTGCTTAGCATGTACCTATATGCTATTTTTTTTTCTTTTTAAATACATTCTAATGTCCAATTTTATTAATGTCGTATTAATAACTTAATGTAATATAACTAATATAGTAATATGTAATATCACGTAACATGTATCTCTGCATTATATATATATGTATTTATATGTATATTTCTATTCTATTATTGAAATACTATAACATATTTATACACAGAACATACATTTATATAATAGTTCCATCCTTGTCCTGTCTTTTAATTGTCTGTGTGTACTTCTAGTATACTGCAATAAAAAATGGTGTGTTTACGACACTCAACCTTTAGACCACCAACTGACATTTTCAACCGTGGGGCGCAAATGGGATATGCCCACCAAAACATTTAACTTAAGTGACATTGCAATTCGAGTTATAAAAAATTTGAGTCAATTGAATCAACTTACATTTAACTTACAATTTGTCAGACTGCGTTCAACTCTAGTTCTATGATTAATATGAGTCATAAGTGTCTAATCTATAAACATAAATTTAAGTATACAAGCATTTTTATTTTAAATGTAAAATGGATTCAAATTTTCATTTTAAATACAAAATGGAAAATAGTTTGACCGAACTTATTTAAAATAGAAAATGCAAAATGTCATTTTGTATTTTAAATACATATTTAAAATAAAATCACTTTAAATAGTTCCCAGCCCTGGTGTTAATGACATAAAAGTGAAAAATTGTACAATTAGATAATTTATAGTTTTTAATTTTTCCAGTCTGATAAATAATAGAGAAAAATATTAAATTAGTCCTTTTTAGTCATTTTAAAAAAGTTCATCATTTTAGTTATTTAGTCGATGATAAAATAGTCAACTTAAAAATGACTAAATTTAAACAAAATTAGTCGAGTAAACTGATTAATCATTTGACATCACTAGTAAATTGTATGGTATAGTATATTATCTTTTCGTGGGGTGGAGAGGGATCGCATATAAAAAATTCACAAAGAAAAAATTAAAAAAATTCATAAATAGCTATAAAGAGTATAGTTAGTTATAGATTATAAGAACAAAAACTTTCACAAAAAATACAAAACTCAATTCGCCCAAAACCTCACGGATTTCATAGAATTTGCTTTCCTGAATAAGGTTAAGGAATCGTTTACACATGGGAACACTTTAAAATATATTATTTCAATTTTATAATATTACAAAAATTGCAATACATACATATATATGTAAGGGAACTGAATGATGTAATAATTTATTTTTTATGTCATGTCAATAACTATTAATCTATTTGTAAATTATTTTCCAGCTCTTCCACCGTATTTAGGAATAATGTTTAAACTAAACGTTACTTCTTTAAGCATCTTGTATGTCAATAAACTTTCTGCAAATTCTGACTAATAAGGATGAATATTATGAAGTATACTTCGTTTAATAAGGGGAGTATCAAACATGGGAATCTCGGATTTGGGAGAAATTAATATATGTTGTAGAATATATTTCTCTGAGTATTGTAGTAATAAGAATTTAGGCCAATGCGGCTTCATTTAGAAATTAATTGTATGAAAAGTTTTGAATAACATATCGTGTTTGATATGTATCAGTTAGTTGGTATTGTCTACAACAAGGGCGGCTGGTGATGTGGTTAGCATCTGCTCTCACGTATGTAACTCTTTTTAATATACAGACGGAAAGGTCCTATGTTCAAGTCTATGCCTTTCCAACATAAATAATTTCTCTTTTCAATTTTTATTTAACTTTTTTTATTATTGTACAATGGTCAATTACATTGACGATGCTATAATTCTTTTTTTAAAAGGAGATATGGTATTCTTTTTTATGTCATTATTATAAAAAAATTTACAATTGCCATTACTTTAAATAAGGATAAAAGAAAAATGTCTAAAAATAGTATAAATAATTTATAATAAAAATCGCTTTAATTTTATGTAAAAAAATTCAGTATTTTAAAATTTATGATAAAATTACTGTTACATATAATGTACAACATGTAAAAAAAATATTATATCTCCTTTTTCAGAAAATAATTAGAGCATTGTACAATACTGAAAAAGTTAAAAAAAAATTGAAAAGTGAATTATGTTGGAAAGACATAGAATCGAACATAGAACCTTTCCGTCTGTATATAAAAAAAGTTACACACATGAGAGCAGACACTAACCACACCACCAGCCGCCCTTGTTGTAGACAATACCAACTAACTGATACATATCAAACACGATATGTTATTCGAAACTTTTCGTGCGTTTAATTTCTAAATGAAGTCGCATTGGCCTAAATTATTATTACTACAATACTCAGAGAAATATATTCTTCAACATATATTAATTTCTTCCAAATCTGTGATTCCCATGTTTGATACTCCCCTTGTAAGTAAAAATTATCTAGAATGCAATGAAGTTTCATGATGTTACTTCGAAATGTCCTTTTTCTAGTTACATGTAAAAAGATATTTGAAAATTAGTTTCACAATGAAAAAGTAAGAATTTATTGTATTCGAAAATTTATATGTCGACATATCTATTAAATAATAGATAATACAATTAAAATACATTTAACACGTTTAGCCTTATGTACATACCTGATCTCTTCTATTTGCTTCTAATTTACGATTACCTAGTTCAATTTATTTCTAATAATAATTGAACAGTTTTTTTGTTACGCTATTGCACGTCTATTCAGTAGGAAATTTACGCCTGCGGGCGTACTTAAAAATATATTTGCAATAAGATTATGAAGTCGTGATGTAAAATGAATTTAACAACAATTTGTACTGTATAATTTTTGCCAGAATTGAAGTTAGGGTAAAATTATGACTTCCGGGGTCCCACTTTTATATATTATTCGTCAACTTATTGCAGATAAATAAGTGAATTCTACATCAGTTATATTATAGTACAGGAGGTATCGGCGCAGGACTACCGAAAACTATTCCATCTCAATTTTTTTATGCGATCCTGTTCAAATTGCCCTACTGATGATATAAATGCATTTTGCCAGGGGGCAGCCCGGGGCCATATTGTTTAAACTGAAATTGTTTAAACAATTGCACGGAATTATCATTTTTCAAACGGACAAATTTTTTTTATATTCTTTATTAAAATACAAAAAATAAAAAAGGTTCTATGGTTTTTCACGATAAAGTTAATATTTTTGTTAACTTTTTTCAGGCGGTCACACTAATGGTCCCCCTTAGTATGATCAACACTTGCTTCAATTTACTTTTTGAAACTTCTAGGTACGGTAACTGGGAGCCGGCTTAATTAAATTACTTAACGAGGCTCGTAAACGAGCAATAAAATTGCTACATATTGTCGGAAATATTGCTGAACATTGTGGCCCGGCCACATTTCGGCAATATTTTGCCAGCAACTATGGCTGGGCAACATGTGGCCAAATATATCCTGGCATCTATCAGCCACAGTATTGCTGATAATTTTGCATGTACACGTGGCAATAATAGCCGACTCTGAAGAAATTTTAATTAGCGCTGCATAAATAGTGTATTATTTATTCAAAAACTTCACTAGAATGTCAAAAAGCGACTTTAAATACTTACTTCAAAAAATTGGACCTAAAATTCAAAAACAGTCGACAGTAATGCGAGAACCAATACCAATAACGACAAGATTGGCAATCACGTTACGATTCTTGGCGACTGGAGACTCCTGTAAGTCTTTAATGTACTTATTCAGAGTGTCTAAACAATCAGACACTCTGAATAAGTACAGACTAGGCTAATATGGTCGGGCAATGTTTACATATTTTCGTTCAGAGACCGACAACACCGGCAACACGCAAGCCGGTAGTTGCAATATGAAATATATTGCCCGGCCATACAGACACATTGCCGGGCCATACGAATATATTGCCGGAAATATTTCTGAATCTCGAGCAATATTGCACTGCCATTGTTGCCGGCCACACATTGCCGTAACATGTTTTACTAAAGAGCCTTGTAAACGAGTAATAAAATTGCTACATATTGCTGGAAATATTGCTGAACATTATGGCCCGGCCACATTTCGGCAATATGTTGCCGGCAACTATGGCTGGGCAACATGTGGCCAAATATATCCCGGCATCTATCAGCCACAGTATTGCTGATAATTTTGCATGTACACGTGGCAGTAATGGTCGATTCTGAAGAAATATTAATCAGCGCTGCATATGTAGTGGTATTATTTATTCATAAACTTCATTAGAATATTAAAAAGCGACTTGAAATACTTACTTCAAAAAGTGGACTTAAAATTCAAAAACAATCGACAACAATGCGAGAACCAGTACCAATAACCGCAAAATTGGCAATCACGTTACGATTCTTGGCGACTGGAGACTCCTATAAGTCTTTAATGTACTTATCCAGAGTGTCTGATTGTTCAGACCCTCTGAATAAGTATAGACTAGGCTAATAACCTCTAGGTAAAAGTAATATGGTCGGGCAATATTTATATATTTTCGCTCAAGAGGCTTGTAAACGAGCAATAAAATTGCTACATATTGCCGGAAATATTGCTGAACATTGTGGCCCGGCCACATTTCGGCAATATGTTGCCAGTAAATATGGCTAGGCAACATGTGGCCAAACATATCCCGGCATCTATCAGCTACAGTATTGCAGATAATTTTGCATGTACACATGGCAATAATGGCCGACTCTGAAGAAATGTTAATTAGCGCTGCATATATAGTGTATTATTTATTCAAAAACTTCACTAGAATCTCAAAAAGCGGCTTTGAATACTTACTTCAAAAATTGGATCTAAAATTCAAAAACAGTCGACAGTAATTTGAGAACCAATACCAATAACGACGAGATTGACAATCACGTTACGATTCTTGGCGACTGGAGACTCCTATAAGTCTTTAATGTACTTATTCAAAGTGTCTGATTGTTCAGACACTCTGAATAAGTACAGAGTAGGCTAATAGCCTCTAGGTAAAAGTAATATGGCCGGGCAATGTTTATATATTTTCGCTCAAACACCGACAACACCGGCAACACGCAGGCCAGTAATTGCAATATGAAATATATTGCCCGGCCATACAGACACATTGCCGGGCCATACGAATATATTGCCGGAAATATTTCTGAATCTTGAGCAATATTGGCCGGCCATTGTTGCCGGCCACACATTGCCGTAAAATGTTGCTCGTTTAGAAGCACCTTCAGACACCGACAACACCGGCAACACGCAAGCCAGCAGTTGCAATATGAAATATATTGTCCGGTCATACAGACACATTGCTGGGCCATACGAATATATTTCCGGAAATATTTCTGAATCTCGAGCAATATTGCCCGGCCATTGTTGCCGGCCACACATTGCCGTAAAATGTTGCTCGTTTACAAGCACCTTAAAATTGCATAAAATTGCTACATATTACCGGAAATATTGCTGAACATTGTGGCCCGGACACATTTCGGCAATATGTTGCCAGCAACTATGGCTGGGTAACATGTGGCTCAATATATTCCGGCATCTATCAGCCACAGTACTGCTGATAAATTTGCATGTATACCGTACACGTGGCAATAATGGCCGACTCTGATGAAATGTTAATTAGCGCTGCATATATAGTGTATTCTTTATTTTAATACTTCACTAGAATGTTAAAAAACGAGTTTGATTACTTACTTCAAAAAATTGGACCTAAAATTCAAAAACTGTCGACAGTAATGCGAGAACCAATACCAATAACGACAAGATTGTCAATCACGTTACGATTTTTGGCGACTGGAGACTTCTATAAGTCTTTAATGTACTTATTCAGAGTGTCTGATTGTTCAGACACTCTGAATAAGAACAGACTATTCTAATAATCTCTAGGTAAAAGTAATATGGCCGGGCAATGTTTATATATTTTCGCTCAGACACCGACAACACCGGCAACATGCAAGCACAGTAGTTGCAATATGGAATGTATTGCCCGGCCATACATACATATTGCCGGGACATACGAATATATTGCCGGAAATATTTCTGAATCTCGGGAAATATTTCCCGGCTATTGTTGCCGATCACATATTGCCGTAAAATGTTGCTCGTTTACAAGCACCTTTACGAAAAATTAAACTACTAAAAATTACAATAACATGAATATGAATGGAGAAAATTTCAACGACGAAATAGCAATAAAAAAAAAAAACAATTAACAACACGGGTTTACAGAAAATTCTGACAATTTCTCCCTTCACGACTATACTAAAATACAGTTGTGGTAAGTAGAGAACACTTAATAATTTTTTTTTTTTTTTAATATATACCACATTCTACAGTTAATGAATGTTTCTTTCTTTTTTAGCGTCATTCACACACTTACAGAGCCTGGACAATAACTCTCCACAAAATTCCAAAATTTCATAAAACGGAAACATCACTTATCTGGACGGCAGCCGTAATACAACGCTTCCACGCAGTGTTTCAGCACCAGCTATACCTATATTTCGCTCCAGGTGGTAATTCGGAACTTGATCTTGCTTCACCTTGAAGATAATGGTTTCCTTGCGACGGCGGGAGAGGTTTCCAAAGGAACAAATCAGTAGAAGGAATCATAACCAGTTGAGATAAGTGCTTTACTTGTAATACTTAGTTTGATAACTTTTGGACGCGTACTTTTACTAGCACCAAAATTTATGATTGTGCCCCCAAAATCTTCAACAATGAACTTTATTTTACGTATTAGCTACTGCCATCCTCTCCGTTCTGTGTCTAAACCCCAAGAGAGTGCTTTTTATATCGTCGAACCTCGAGTCATCTCGGGTCTCTTCGACGATATATTGCAACGGGCTTGTGACCGATCTGAAATATCATTTCGGTCGAATATTTTTTCTTTTTACCTGTCTAGTACTCTTACTAGAAGACAACGAGAACCCTACCACTGTTTCCATTTCCACACATGCGCACCTGTCACACTGCTGGCTGTTGCAACGGTCTTAGTTCTCTTTATTATTTTTTTTTGTTTACAATTCAACTGTCATATCTACATAACCACTTTGACACATGTCAATGGAACTTTTATTTAACCTTAAAGGTGGTGTTAACATAGAATTTTGTTTTATTTAATTATACAAGTGTTTAATACAATTTGTTTCTTTTTCAGGTACTCTTCAGTGACAACTGCAACGAATCAATTTCATTACTCAAAATAATTTGGTGTTACAAAAAGTTTGCAATTGTAATATGGATTTATGAGTAAAGTTTAATGAAATATTTGTCCTCTTGTTATTAAACCTTGTTTCCTTGGGTAAAAGAAGTTAGTGCTTTGTAATCATAATCATCGAAGACGTCTTATGGTATCTGTCATCGTCATGTCTGTCAGCATTTTGTTTGGTTTCAGACGCACTTGATTAGCTTTTAATAGACAGTGTCGTATTTCATTAATACAATATTTATTAGGGTTTACCATTTTCATAATTTCCTTTGAAATGACTACGGAAACCTAATTTTGGGTGGCCCAGCACGCGCTTAGCAAATTTTTACGGAATAAAATGAAGCTCTCAAAGGGCAATTTAATCGATGATCACAAAATTTTCATCGATACGGTACGAGATTAAGATATTATACACCTTAAAGAAATTTTTCATTATGCTAATAGTTTTTGCCTGTAATCATAAAGTTATAAAGTGTCTTTGAGTAGTAGGCGCAAAGAAAAAAAAATAGGAGAGTAGGGAAAATAATAGACAATCTTACGTTATGAATCCTTCTATTGTCGTTTTAAGAAAGCAGAAAGGAATGCGTATTTTAAGATGATAGAAGACAAATTGACAATGTATTAAGAAGTGTGAATATTATTTAAATTTTTCGATATCTTTCAAGATATATTTTTCTTATATTGATTTATATTCACAGATTTATTATTTATTAGTTCATTTTACTCCTTTAAAACTGCCATTAAAGTAAATTTTATTTTTAGACCACATTTTATTTACTTAAAGTTAATTCAATTAAATTTTTGATTTATTGTATGAGGATTTATTGCAAAATATTATGTTGGTGCCAAAAAAAAAAAAAAAAATATTGGAAATTATAACATTTAAAAGCATCATAACGCCTTCTCTACACTCACGATCGAAGTTCCTCGTCAAGGAGTCTCCACATTCTCGCCGAGGTTGGACGAGGTTCCTCGTCGAGTTCCTCGCAGAGGTTGGCTCAGCCATATGAATAGCATTAAAACACCAACCGCGAGACACAACGAAATGACCCTCTACATTCTCGTTTCGTCCAACCTCGGCGAGAATGTGGAGACTCCTTCAAGGTATTCGCTGAAGCTGATCGAAACCCGAGTAGCGTCACCAAGCCCTAAGTGTGTTTGTAGAAAACTGCAGATAGCAGTGTGCCAACGAGTGGTTGATACCGCTTAAGGCATTTAGTTAGTCGCTGTCGGTCACTCAATGCACAACGCATTATGTTGTATTGTTGGACCATTGTTAGCTTGGACCCCACCTTGCTCCGTCCGACAATACGTGTTTTGTAATTGTGTCTGTGACAACTAACACAGTTGCAAAGATCAAACCAACACCACTACACACAGTGTGTACCTACACAACATAGTGGTGGGAAATAGAGGGGATTTTTTGTCTACATTGGTATCACTAGTGCAGAGATAGCAACTTAGCTTCTGATTATTCTGTGAGCGTCACCATTCAGTCGTAGAACTTTGCCGAAAGTTGGTCGAGGCGAAGCGAGGAAACACGAAATGACCTTCTACACTCTCGTGTTTGACCAACTTCAGGCAACTTTGCGAGTAGTACAGTGCATGCTCAACAATTTAAATCATTCAGTGGTGTTTGTATGTTGCTTGGATGTGTATGTAGATGCCACCAACATTGTTTATTTCACACATGCTTACACGGTAATAATTCTTCCAATAAAATTAAAAAAAATTTTTTAATGAATATACAATATGTATAATAAATACGAGATGAAGGAAATACAAACAAGTTGAAAAATAACAAAGTTAAATTAAATTATCTTTAAAATAATATAAATTATAAAATAACTTATAAAATGTCACTTACACTGTCGATTAACCCAAGTTATGAGTCATTCCACTTTATATTCATTAAATTCCACCTTATTTATTAGCAATATTTATGAAAAACAAAAAATAAAAAATTTACTGTATGTAGTCGATGTTGGTTAAGGTGATTGGACCAACTTATTTTTTATGCAACAAGTAACAAAATGAAAGTCATAGAACACTAGCAGCAAATTAAAATAAAAAAAGTGGAGCTCGCTTGGAGTCATTTGTTGGTCTGTCACAGCTTAAAGCATTTAGTCAGTCGGTGTTGGTCACCGAATGCACTACAATTGTTATGTATTGTAAGACCATTATTGCTTGAGCTGCACGTTGCTCTGTCCGATAATACGTGTTTTGTAGTTGTGTATGTGAATACTCACACATAAGCAAACATCAAACCAACACCACTACAAACAGTGTGTACCTACATAATATAGTGGTGCGAAGTGGAGGGGATTTTATGTCACCTTTCTGCTACAGTCGGAATACTAACTATCATATAGTAGTTTGGCCCCTTGATGAAAGTGTTTTTTTCACGAGTTATAACAGTTGTTCAGCAGCACTTGCCTGGTAAGTAGGACAATTTGAGTGAAAAAAACATTTTTTTCACATGTAGCATACAATATTTTTTGCAATTTTAAATTAAAATAGATATGAAACGGATTAGCTTTTGCATCTCTAAAAAAAATTGTTAATTTTTTCAGTTCTAACAATGACATATTCAGTTGCAGATTAGCTGCAGGCCCGACAAGAGGGGGGATAGCCGCTGTTGTAGCCTCGGGCCTACAAAAATAAAAAAAAAGTGGCTAGCAAAATATATTTTTAATTTTGTTCCTATTTCTTATTTATTTTTGGATAAAGACTTTTAAAGAATTAGGTTTATCACGACCCTAATTAGGTTAGTTATCGCACAGGTACCGGATCGAACCTGTGCCAGACTGATTTTTATTGTTGTAATTCTAAAAAGTGTCCTAAAATTAAAAAAAAAATATTATTAAACAAATTTTTCACAAAAATCATACCGTTGAGAAGTACTGACGAATTTTTTGCTAATTCGGACCAATGATAATCGAGCGTTTTCTGTTAGAAGCAATGAACGTTAGGCCTATAACCTGGTTTACACAGACTGAACATTTCCGGGCTGTTTTCACCGCAATATTCATTTATTTAAAATTTATCGTAATGAATTAGACAATTAATTACTATAAAGTAGTTCTTTATTACAGTAATTAATAATGATTTCAAACTACCTTAATAAAACACTATTTTGTAATACCTACTCGTATTATGTAGACAAGAAGCTCTATTTGTTGAATGAGATATTTCATACGTTATAAAATTCAAGGATACGTGTAGTACATATATGTCTGTTTTATATACGCCATTTATGTAAAATTATACTACAGGTTGAGTTTTTTTGAAAATTTTCATTTTGATTACGGTTAAACTGTTGACTTAAGGGGATGGTAACGTATTAAAATTTTTTTTCTCATTATTTTTTTTATTGCTTCATATGATTGTACAACATCTTAAGATTGTTGTGTCAAAATTTGAAACAAATCGGAGTGAAACTAAGATATAGAACTTTGAGCGTTCGTTGCTCCGATACGTTTTCGTATCCTTGCCCAGCAGGTCCGTGGCTTTGTGCTCTCGGAATCCCTGAATTCTTTTATTCATGGATGGGTCTTTGTAAGTATACTAATGTATGTTATAACCAATGACGTAGATATGAAAAAATTTGTCATATTTAATTTTGGATTTTCAGGTATACAAAACTTTAAAGCGATTTTCTGACACTTGTCATTTTTGAAACCGGTGAACAGTTTAAATCAAAATTTACTCGACCGATTGTTTTGAAATTTTGTATACAGATTCCTTACATAAATGACCAGGTATCCCTGGAAGCTTTTTTTATTTTTCATAATTATTAATTTTACAATAACAAATAGGTCAATTTTTTAGACGAAAATCGGTGTTTTCAATTCTAAGTGTCACTAAAAATTAAAAAATCGAAAAAAAGAAAATTTCTCCCAGGGATACTTTAGGAAAGAGGTTGTCTAATGATATCATTCATTTTTTTTTTTTATTTCGGATGATCCACTCATGAGTTATATTGTTCACCGACAAACAACTTTTTTTCGCGGCGCCTCCGAAGATTTGCTGCCGTTGGCTTAATTATTTATATTTTGTTTTAAAAAATTAAAGAAATGTTGTTCGTATGTTGTACTATAATGTTACGATCGATTAATTAAATTTGTATTACAGGTAGCGTCTGAAAAAATTCTTAAAAGTGGGTCTTTTTTATGCCGAATTAACGTTACCATCCCCTTAATCAACAAATTTTACAGAAAAGAATTATTATAGTTACCGGTTAGGATAGCCGATTGCTGCGATCAGGAGCTTTGTAACTTTTGTGATATAATGCAAATTGCAAATTTGCTGACAACGTAAATAAAAGAAACAATTTTTTTTCTTGATCTTTTTTTTGATGTCACGACTTGCTAGGTAGCTAGTTAAGATAACTAAACTCCATTTGACATCTAACAGTTTTAGAGATGCGAAATTATTTGCGTAGGGTAAACGGTATAGTTATTGGACAGTTAAGCAAAGTTTTCAAAACAAAGTACAGAAAAAGTACGTGTTGTAAGTTTATTTTTAACGAAAAAAATCATAAATAAAGTAAGACCTGTCTACTTTAATGTACCACATAAAACTTTCATATTACGTATTGGAAAGACTCTGAAAAAAAATATTAAAGTTGTGGGTATAGAAAAATATATAGTTATTGGACAAATATTGCATTTATTAATTTCTGGCGTATTTCCACAATCCACAAGTTCTGTATCATGTGTACAGCCTCTGTCCACTTCTTGATCAACCCCTTACGATGATTCACAATTTAGTAGGATATTATTAAATGATTCTAGCCTTGTCATTCACTACACCCAGCAAACTTTTTTAACAAACTACCTAAAACCACGCTAAGAATGACGTAGTTACAGGTTTCTGTAAATTATGGTTAACTCAAAATGCATTTTCTGAAAATAGATACTAGAGGGTTCTATTTAACTAAAAGATCAGGAAGTTTGCTTTACTATAAGCCTTATAATCGCCAAAAAAAAGTGTCTTGTCCAATAACTGTCAATGTCCAATAACTATATCGTTTACCCTATAATAAAATCGAATGGGAATGAAAAATTATCAGTTAACTGTTTATTGAATAGTTTGGCGAATATTCAAAGCTACAATGTAAATTATTGGTATTACGTAAGACCTTAGAAGTTTGGTAATATTTTGGTTACAATTAAAATTCCACCTGTAGTACGTATATTTATATTTTTTCCTTTAGATGAATATTTTAGGAATAAATCGAATGGAAACTGTCAAAAAACTCAACCTGTATACATATGTAAATAAAATTTATAATAATTATGTATGGTTCAATAGTGTACGTATTTATAGTAGATATCACTTTTTATTAAAACGTCTACTGGCGCACACGAGATCTATGACGACTATGACTACATAACTGGCGTAGACTTCCACTCCTAGAAAACAATTAATTAACATATTTATTACAGTTACATTATTATCATTTTTTTGATTTTTTTTCTTTATTCAAGTTTAACATATGCGTTAAATGTAGTT
The DNA here is from genome assembly GCA_035578155.1 of Brachynemurus nebulosus. Taxonomy (NCBI): domain Eukaryota; kingdom Metazoa; phylum Arthropoda; class Insecta; order Neuroptera; family Myrmeleontidae; genus Brachynemurus; species Brachynemurus nebulosus. Next base: position 13,297,258 of record JAPWDM010000005.1, read on the forward strand.
GGGTGTTCGTTACTGTTTTGTTTAATTAATTTTTAATACATAAATATCATTTTTAATTATTTATTATTCCAAACAACTACAAAATTTTTATCTTTTTGTTGTGATATAAATTTCTTAATTAGCCTGTAATCGAATATAAATTTAGGTGTAAAATGTTTTTTGCACGATGGTATATTTTCATGCATTTACCGACGCTGTTGACAATGCTGGTAAGTTACATTTCCCGAACGTTTGTTTATATCCATGGAAACCAAAGAATAACAGTGCGGTAAGTGAAATAGATGCGTGGTAAGTGAATAGGAGTGTGGTAAGTGAAATTAGCTCAAAAATGATTGTAATTACATATTTATTTATATTGAAATTTAAAGTACTGTTTGAACAATTAGGAAAATAAATCGATTAATATGAACATTTTCACTAGTTTACACATTATTATTATTATTATTATTATTGTTGGCATTAGTCTTCATATTTTATTGACATTTCAAAAGGTCGTTCAATCATTAAAATTTTCTGTGGTTTTCATAATCTTCCTTTCATTTTACAAGAATAAATTTGCAGCCAAAAATAAAATGCTTCATCAACTTCATTATTCTCACTAATATTATAGTTTAACAAACAATTTTCCTCAATTTTTTAATAGAAAATTAAAAAAAAAACATTCACGCCAGTGAAATATTAACACTTAATGTTTATTTACAAATATAATTGTCAATTGTCACTACAAAGATTCGTATTCGTTGCTATAAATATTTATAATATTTATTCATGGCATTCTATGTCATAACATACGAATATAAATCTCACCTATATTATCCGAATTTTATTTTTTATTTAATATATTTTTATTCTTTAATTATTTTAAATCGATCGTGCAAAAAATATTATACAATACACGATGCGTTAAGTGCATTTACTGATCTCGAAAATTGCAAAAACTCGACCCTGCGGGTCTCGTTTTCGCAACATTTTCTCGATCAGTAAAAGCAACTTACCGAACTTATATTGTAAAATACTATTATACATTATCATATCAAGGGGCGTCTTACTAGTACAAAAAAATTTAAATGTTGAATATATCTACAATCTTACAATACAAATACAGTCGGCACCATGAAAGTGTTACAGCACGGGACTAAAATAATAGTTTCATAGTGAGATAGGTGCCAAAGTAAAATTTTGATTATACATTTAAGAAATTTATTGATACATTGGAGATCCAATGGTACGTATTCCGATTTTACGTAGAGTGACGTCAGCGATTTAATGGGGTTTTCCTCTCACAGATACGTCGTCGTTTGTCTGTGTTGATGAAAATTTATGTACCAGACCACAGTCAGGACCGTAGGTAATACTGTCTAATGGTCTAGTAGCCTCTAATAATTTCAAGATTTCACAGCAAATATTATGCACATATTTTGTCTGCATAGGTATATGCAAAATGAGTAACGTAAAATTCTAGAATATTCTAACCGTCAACTACCGGAGATATCAAAAAACAGACTTCACTATTGAATTGGTCACTAAAAATGAGATTACGTAGCACAGTTTGACAAAAATTCTAGAATGTTCTATTTGTGACGTAGCAAAGATATCGAAAAATCAATTACAGCATTTAATTGGTCATTGAAATAGAGAACAAATAGCATACCTTAACAAATTCTATTCGTCAATTGTCAAAGATATATATGCCAAAATCCAACGTCGCCATTGAATTGGTCACGTAAAAAGAGATCAATTAGCATGTTTTGGCAAATGTTCTAGAATATTTTATTTGTCAATTAGCAAAGATATTAAAAAATCGATTGCACCATTTAATTGTCCATCCAAAATTAAACTAATATAAACTAAATGTCCCATTTTGGCAAACATTTTAGAATGATCTATTCGTCAGCCAGAATAGAATACTCTAGAACATGTATCAAAATGTGATATTTCATCTTTTTTCCGATGACCAATTAAATGGTGCAACCGGTTTTTCAATATCTTTGTTAGTTTACGAATAGAATATTCTAGAATTTTTGGTTAAATTGCGGTGCTTAATCTAATTCTTAGAAACCAATTCAATAGTGAAGTCTGTTTTTTAATAATTATCTCTGCTAGATGACGAGTAGAATATTCTAGAATTTTTGTCAGCTTTCACTATTTGGCGTCTTTTACGCTGATAAGTTCGATCATGAAATTGGCATTAATATAATATTCAGTTTCATTTATCTATACAACCGAATTTTAGGTGTAAATTGTTTCTTGGAATAGTTTTGTTTTAAATAAATTCAGATAAATAATATTTCCCCCCCCCCCCCCCATATAAAAGTTTGCCGTCGCGACGCCCTTGATCTCCCGATTTTATGTATTTCCCCTCAAATTTGCACCGATCTTCAATAGTAAAAATGTTAAATTTTTGTTTTTTGTTAATTCAGTTTTATTAATTTTAATAAGCACAAAAAATATGTTGGCGTCAGTGGCTGGTTTACAAACAAACATTCTGTATGTACTGACTAGAGAACAAAGAGAACGAACATTGCTATGTCTATACTAGGGAAACGAGCGTAACCACAAAGGATAGAAAATAACCCACCACTATGTTATGTATGTGCACGCGGAGTTGTGTGCGTTAGTCCGTTGGATGATGTGTGTATTGGTGTCTTGCATACATACATATATAATATGTACGTGGTGGTGGAACGTATGATGTACGTATACCACGTACATATACCATGTTAATACGAGAGGTAACAAAATAACAACAACTGAAACATACCCATTGAGTGGTGGCGAATGAATGAGGACTAAGCAGCCTAATATGCACATAAAAGCACATAAGTGATTGCAGAAAAGAGATAGATGTATTCGTTCTATTTGTTCTGTGGTACTGACATACAGCGTTTGATTGTGTTTGTCGTACACGAGTGGTGGTTGTGTAACACTTTGATAGTGCACAGTTTCATAGTGACTACTGTAGAACGTAGCTTAAATCGAACGAGAACAGTTAATAAATAATGGAATATTTGATGGCTTCTAGTACCCTCGAGGAGGGTGTTACGTATTGGAACATGAAGTTAGCATGATGTATTCTGATCTTCGATTTTCTGGTATAAAAATTATTACTGGAACAACTATTGTTTTTCAAAGATTAACAGAATGTTGTTTGAACTTTACACATTAGCAGCAATGCACACACACTGTAGAGTGTAGGATTACTCGAAATAAGACTTTTGTCGAATTAGCCATATTTATAGAAGGAAATTCGCAATTTTAATAGCAAAAATGGTAAATTCACATCCAAATTACCCGAATTTATTCAATAAAGCTTAGTTTGAGAAAAAATAATTTTTTAATTTGGTGACGTCGTTAAGTTTACTGAAATTTTTCAAAGGCTTTATAACCGCATTTGAAACGACAGAATGATATATTTCCGAAGTTGTTCTTTTAATACTACACGGAGAGTAGTATTAAAAGAACAAATCATATAATTTTTGTAGATAAAATTTCAGAAAAATTACCATGCTTTCTTATAATGCGAGCGCAATCGACGACCAAAATAAAAAATATGTGCTAGCATGGTAAAATTTAATGTGCTAACACAACTTTTATCTTATGCATTCTTACAACAACACTCTTATGCATATATGTTATAGTTTAATTCTTGTTGTCGTACTCTTTCATTTGCGCATCTGACCCGCAACCTTATGTTGCTTGGGCTGTACCTGTAAAAACTTCGAAGATGCCCGATCTTTTCCAACTTTCGATTCTTTATGATGCATACAAAAATGATTGCCAACAATATATTCTAATACTAAAGATAGTGAAGTAACAAAATGATGAATTAAACTGTGACATCCCCGTCCTCTAAGACAGTGTAATGAATACTGCTTGCTGCTTGTAAGACTAGTCTAAGAATCAAGGTGCTTGGTCCGACCCGTCCGACCAGGTTGGTCGTCCACACCTATGGTTGGCTATGTGACTTGCTATGAGTGAGGTACATTTCAACAGCGTTCACAACACACACAACCTTAGCAGATAGCATTTCAAATATTATAATACAGCATGGTAATTTTTGTAAGAAAAACAATTAAAAAATATTTTTTTGTCGGCATTGGAACTTTTTACTGTGCTGTTTTACAAATTTTACGGAGCTAATATTACGGAAACAATATTCTATCTTTTAAATTCTCTATGATTAATTATAATTTTTATATTTTTACCGTACAAAAATTGAATATGTTCGCCTTTTACACGTCGATTGTAGTGCTGAGCACACTAATTTTTATATGAATTTAAATATGACTTGCTCTTAATTTGAGTGCTGAGTCCGCTCCTGGAAGAAGGTGAGAAAAACAATAAAAAGAAGTGAGATACATTCGTGGAATTTAAAAGTTCAAGTTAGTTGTATCTTCAGGCTTGTATTTACGTCATCATCAGTATATCGGTATCGATCGTAATGTCAACTATACTTAGGTTGGAGAAAAAACTGTTATTGATAGATAATTGGAAAGATAGGAACTAAATTTGACAATAGTCATAATTATTATTACAAATGAATATTTATTCTAAATAATAAAATACTAAATCTTTAACTACCTAATACCTATATAAATGTCAAAAAATTTGAAAAAATCAAATTAGTGATTACTTACGATATGAGTAATAGTAAATAATAATAGGTCGATTACAAGTTGAAAATATATATGTAAATAAAATATGATTATGCAAGTAAAACATAAATTAATATTCAATATTGTCCATATATCATTAATTCACTCTGAAACGTTCATTTATCTAAAATTACCAAATCCCTCAGTCACAGCATCGTGTCTAACATAGCGAAATTCCCACGATTAAGCTGTACTTGAATTCAAAAATATCACAAGGGTAAAACTTTTTTTTTCACTTATTAACTAAAATATTTAACGGTTGTATCTGTGGAAAATATGATACTGTGATATTAATTATGGAACTCAGAATATTATAAATCTTATTTTTAATAATAATGAGGTGTTACATTCATTTCTTCAGATTTTTTGATCAGACACTATCCACATCGGTATGTTTTTGGATCATTTTCAAGGCATCAGAAATCAAGATTTACTACCACAAAAATAATTCAAGTACTACTATGGTATCTAACTTCAAAAACAAAAAAAAAAACAAAAAATTCACTAATTTTTTAATTTTTCTCGAAAACTTAAGACAGTGGTTCAAGAAATAATTTTATGTGATTTTTATTGTTCTTTTTGATGGTGGAAGAAAAGTGAAGGAATACTTTTGAATCCTGGCAAAAAACTCATTTTTTTTTGACGAAAAAAGCTCAAGAAATCTTGTTCTGGGCGTGGAAAGTGTGCCCAATTGAAGTATTTATTCAAGGATTTTCGATGAATTGGATGTTTTGCTTGAAAGTTATTGCACAGAGATCAGGACCGTGGAGAAAAATCGCGAGCCCCAAGAATAAACCGCATTTTTAAAAAATTTCTTTCCAAAAAAACAGGTGGTGAGCAAAATAAACTCTTTTTCCAGGCCCTCTACTAGCAGCTACGGACCCCCTCAAGTTCGGGCTCCGGGGCTGCAACCCCGGCTACCCCACCCTCTCGTCGGGCCTGACGGAGATCAAATTTCGATCACAGTTTCGTACTGTGATACAGAAAGTTTCACCATGACACCAACTGTAATAGCTGAAATTTCGTAATGGAAATTTGCTATGTATTTTATTTTATTACTATTGCATTTACTGGTGTTTATGGTAGTTTTTATCTACTTCATATATCTTTGTACTTTTTATTAATATACCTAAAGTTATATTGGGTTAAAAAAAAGAAAACAAAAGAAATTTTACAGTACACTCCGTATACTCGTTATAAGAACATTTGTTTCACCATTATTATTACGAATATATTTTTTAATTTATCTCTTAATCGTCTAATTTTGTAATAATATCTTTTATAAGTTTATAATATACAACTATTGTTATGTTTATTAAATTAATGCAATAATTACAATGTTATTAGATTAAGTTAACGTATTGTTATTTGACGTTTTTATTGAGAGTAGATTAATTAATGATTTTTGTATTACACATTTAGACCAACATTGACACAATTGCAATTTCATGAATTGTTGAACAGTTGAACACATTTTCGGCGAAACATTCGCGCAAGTGTAAATAAGTTGCACAATTAATAAGAATATCTAGGTAGGTACATACACGGAGAGAAAAATCATATAATTTTTGTAGATAAAATTTCAGAAAAATTACCATGCTCTCTTATAATGCGTGCGCGATTAGCGACCAAAATAAAAAATATGTGCTAGCATGGTAAAATTTAATGTGCTAACACAACTTTTATCACACTCTTATGCATATATGTTATAGTTTAATTCTTGTTGTCGTACTCTTTCATTTGCGCATCTGACCCGCAACCTTATGTTGCTTGGGCTGTACCTGTAAAAACTTCGAAGATGCCCGATCTTTTCCAACTTTCGATTCTTTATGATGCATACAAAAATGATTGCCAGCAATATATTCTAATATTAAAGAGAGTGAAGTAACAAAATGGTGAATTAAACGGTGACATCCCCGTCCTCTAACACAGTGGAATGAATACTGCTTGCTGCTTGTAAGACAGTCTAATGGATCAAGGTGCTTCGTCCGACCGGTCCGACCAAGTTGGTCGTCCAAACCTATGGGTGGCTATATTACTTGCTATGAGTGAGGTACATTTCAATAGCATTCACAACACACACAACCTTCTTTCTCTTTTTTTCTTTCTACTATTAGCAGATAGCATTTCAAATATTATAATACAGCATGGTAATTTTTGTAAGAAAAACAATTAAAAAATATTTTTTTGTCGGCAATGGAACTTTTTACTGTGCTGTTTTACAAATTTTACGGAGCTAATATTACGGAAACAATGTTCTATCCTTTAAGTTTTCTATGATTAATTATAATTTTTATATTTTTACCGTACAAAATTGAATATGTTCCCTTTTACACGTCGATTGTAGTGCTGAGGCACAGTAATTTTTATATGAATTTTCTCTCCGTGTATATTCTGAGTATTGAGATGCTTTAGATTCGTTTTGCAAAATCACTTTCTTTTAAAGCAGGGATTGTCAAAGTGCGAATCTCGATCCAAATGCGGCTCTCAAATTCAAAAAATACAATCTCATATTCGTAATCTATACAATCTCATATTCGTAAATTAAACATTTTTCCGTTAAAATACATCAAATCTTATATGCGATAATATATCCTTTATATGTAATATCAGTGGTGTTCAACCATTTTTACTATGCAAGTTACTTTTCTCAAATTCCTTCTGGAAATGTGATTTAATTTCAGCGTGTAATATTTCTGTTGTTTTTAGAATTCCGATCTTGTGAATAATGAGAAAAGCAGTATCGGAAACCTATATGAACTGCTTCAGTTTCAAATTTCTAATATCAAAATTATGGTTTTTGAAACTTTAAAAAAAAATCAGGTATATATTATGACGTTAACAAGTTCAAATTTTTCAAGATCAATCAATCGTTATAAAAACGAAATTAATTAGATCCGTTGGTGAACTTTCTTGCTCCTGTAAAAAAGATCATGTTCGTACAGAAAATGTAACTTACTTTTCGGATGGGATTTTTTTTATGCTGTACTCCAATTTAAATTTATACATTAGAAAAGGGGAACGACTAAAAGTCGCACTGCGATTGATCGGTTGATCACCATCAAGGAGTTGAATACTACTGTTATATATATAGTTTGTTTATTCAAACCACCCAATTTTAGGAAATAAACGCATTTTAGGAACGCCTTAAGTTGTAACTGGGTCATTATTTCCCCACATAAGTTTAATCATTTTTTACAGAAAAAATTACAATGCGTTAGGGTTGTTCCAAACGTGTGTAATGTATTTGAAAATGAAATTTATAATTGACCTTCGAGTGACAATATGTGCAAATAACATTATCGAATAATAAACTGTAAAAAACGTACATAACTCTAATTGCTGAAGAATCTTAGGAGTCAATGCGTGTGCCGTGTGGATTTTGCAAATTATCCCATTTTTTTTTACACACTTAGAGTGAACTAATAGTTTAAATATGCGTTATGTATTACCTGCAGGTATCTTCTAAACTAATTTCTTCAACTAGTCTAATATCCAGTATAATTTTTTGATCGTTAGCTTAAACTATAAGGTTACAGAAGTTTTACAGTGGCCATCCAATGGTACGTACTCCGATTTTACGTAGTGACGTCAGCGATTTAGTGGGGTTCTCCTCTCACAGATATGTTGTTGTTTGTCTGTGTTGGTGAAAATTTATGTACCAAGCCAGAGTCAGGTCCGTAGGTAATATTGTCTGAGGGTCTTTTAGTCTCTAAAAATTTTGAAATTTTATTGCATACATATATGCACATATTCTGTATACGTAATATGCAAAATGCAAATGCAAAATGAGTAACGTAAAATTCTAGAATATTCTAATCATCAACTAGCAGAGATATCAAAAAACAAACTTCACCGTTGAATTGGTCATTAAAAATGAGATTAAACAGTGTAGTTTGACAAAAAATCTAGAATGTTCTATTTGTCAACTAGCAAAGATATTGAAAAATCAATTGTACCATTTAATTGCCCATTGAAAAAGAGGTCAAGCTACACATTTTGACAAATGTTCTGGAATATTCTATTGGTCAACTAGCAAAGATATTCAAAAACAAACGTCGCCATTGAATTGGATACCAAAAAAGAGACCAAATAACATATTTTGAGAAATGTTCTAGAATATTCTATTTGTCAACTAACAAAGATATTGGAAAATCTACTGCACCACTTAATTTTCCAACCGAAATTAAATTAATGTAAACCAAATGTCCGATTTTGACAAACAATTTTTGCTATCTGACGAATAGAATATTCTAGAACATTTATGAAAATGTGCTATTCCGTCTTTTATTCGATGATCAATTAAATGGTGCAATCTATTTTTCGATATCTTTGTTAGTTGACGAATAGAACATTCTAGAATTTTTGTCAAAATGCGCTGTTTAATCTAATTTTTGGTGCGCAATTCAATAGTGAAGTTTGTTTTTTGGTATCTTTGCCAGTTCACGAGTAGAATATTCTAGAATTTTTGTCAGCTTCCGCTATTTGGTGTCTTTTACGCTGATGAATGCGATAGTGAAGTTGATTTTTCGACAGTTTTCTAAAAGTCGTCACTCATATTCATTAGTATAACATTCGATTTCCTTTGTCTACACAACCGAATTTTAGCTGTAAATTATCTCTTAAGATAATATTATTTTAAATAAATTCAGATAAATAATATTTACCAACCCCCCAAAACAAAAGTTTACCGACGCCCCTGATCTTCCGATTTTACGTACTTCCCCTTAAATTTGCACCAACCACTACGTAAAATTGGATTTGTGGTGTAATCAGTTTTATAACTTTAAAATATCTCTTCAATCTTTATAGCTAATAAACTGATAAAATTCTTTCTTTTTCATTATATTTTCTGTAATCTATAATTATTTGTGTTATTAAGTAACCTTATTTTTTTGGGCAGGTGCTACTTATTTAAAAAATGATATATGGTCCTAGTATTAATTTGCTAAAAAAGTGTGAAAACAATTAATTGCAATTTTATAATATGGATCACCTTTTTTTTGTAAATTTAATTTAGTAGATTTAGCGAAAGATATAAAGATAGGAAATATTCTTTTTATACCTGTGGTAATTACTTTCTAAAGAGTTAAGATTATAAATAACGATAGTGTTTTTCTGTTGAAAAATAATTTCATATTCTATAAAAAGCTTCCTAATAAATGATATCGAAAATTTAATAGATTTAATAAAAAATGTTTATGTAATGGGGATTTTGACTAATTTTGGGAAACTATTTTAAAATACGCATATTTATGTATTATGCATATATATAATTTTAATTTTTAAAAATAATGCCGAAAATCGTTAAAAAAAATTAATTTAATATTTGTTCTCAAAATTTGCGCGAAAACGTTCATTAGCTTCAATTACGTCAGTTTCTCTAGATAGCAACAGGTGTCCTGTAACTAAGAAAAAAATCTGTTTATTTTTCTTATAACTAGGAAAAGAAATTGTTGATTTTTAAAAAAATTAATCAAATTCAAATTAATTTCCATAGTTATGTTGGCTAACCGGAATTTAAGTAGCGACCCTAGTGGCGACAGTGTTGAAATATAAGAGAAAGCAACGTCACAGCCCATTTCTGCTGACGTAATTTATAGCTGAAAAATTACTTTTTTTATTAATTTTTTTAAAATTAAATAATCATAGTTAGGATGAATTAACATAACAAATTGCTGTCTTTTATTATCAATTTTCATTAAAATTTGTTTTTATTGTTTTTCTTTGATACTGTCAAATACCCCATTTAGCACGTGTTTGTTTGAAATAGGGTTGTTATGGATATGAAATTCCAGATACGGATACTGATATTCAAAAACATTTTTTTCGGTTTCGGTTACGAATATGTAATAATATCGGATAATGTTTCGGATACTGTTACGGTTACAGATAATTGTTTTCAGGGGAAAATTTTTTTTAGAAGAAAGAGGAAAATTTTACCCCCAAAAAATGAACGCCAAACACAAATCAATGAAAATCTATCAAGAGAAATACATGGAGCAAAAACTTGTTTCGATTTAACCTCAGTTTTCCAACGACAGTTGTCTGTTATTATTCGAAACAAATCCGAAACTTTTATTTTCGGATACGGTTTCGGTTTCGGATATGTAATTATTTCGGATATCCGGTAGTTTCGGTTACGGTTACGGATATCCATAACATCCCTAATTTGAAATACATATTATGAAGTTTGTTATTAATTTTGTTGTTTTATTATAACGCATATTAATTAGTGTCGAAATAAGTGAGCAAAATTTTTATAGACGTTGATTTGTTTTTCCTTATACATTTAATTTCATTTACTATAATTTTCATTTAGGTCTGTAGTAGATCTCTACCATCATCTAAAGACGCTTCATCTGACTAAAAATTTTAAATTTTCTATTAAAGCGTGAACCTTTTTAAAGAAATTATTAGAGTTTATGCTGTTTTTAATGATGGTCGCGATCTTATGCGTAGAACCAAAATGTGTCATATAATTTGCTCTTTGACAAAGAATATGTCAAATAGGGATTAAGTTGCCGTTCCTACGATTCCTCCTGTAAGATTCAATTATCTTCGGATTGACAAATATTGCTGACTTGTCACATATTCTTTGTCAAACTGATTGTTTTGCAAATAACTCTTAATATTACGGTGAAGACAGTGACAGATACTTCAGTAATGTCAAATAGTTCAAAATTTTAAAATTTCAGTTGCGTTATCTAGATGTCTAAACTTAGAAGTATAAAAAGAAATCATAGACTTTTTAAAATTTATTTTGTACATATATAGATTAAAATAAGTGGAAAATTCCCGTAAAAAAGCTTTTGTATTTGTTTTTACACACCTGTCAAGTTTCGTCAAAATTGAAAATTTCTCTTTCAGGTATCTTAATACAATAATAAGTGTTAGTAAAACGATTGCCGTAAGCTAGATTGAAAACATTACATAATTTTTTAACCGTGTCTACTTAGTATAAGACAGGCTATTTTATTTAGATAGTTTGATTTTCACTATAATAATATTGCACAAGTGTCTGTATTCACTTATAAGAGCAGGTTAATTTCAAAAATTAGTTACAATTTTTGCAATTTAACTTAAAGTAATTTGCAAAAGACTATTTTCTGAGTACATTTCGGTGACTGAAACATTTAATTTTGATATGGTAGAAAAAAGTTTGCTTTCTAAATTGTTTTGCTTTCTAAATTGGTTTAATAGGAAAACTTTTCCTGGAGAATTAATCTCTTTTTTGATACACTTTTCCTCGCACCTATCTTTCATGGTTTACTACATATGATACTTTTTGGGATTCCACAAAATGGTTAGTCTGATCTGTATATGGGTGGGATGTTCATACGTTCCGGTTTTAGTTTCGGTGTTTCGACAAATTCTCTTGAGACAATTATTTGTCCCAGCTTCTTAAATTTTACTAATTATTATCACCTTACAGGTACACAATTTTTCATTTTAGTAGTGATTAGCACTATATTTTGAGTAGGCAACTTTTGTCTGGGACGTGTAAAACTGAATTTTTTAGACTGATTAGTCTTATAAGTCTAGTGATGAGCAAAATTAGTCTTGGTATTGCATTCTTGGCTGGATCTTGCATTTTTTGCAAGACCACGACCAAGACCAAGACTATGTATACCAAGAGCAAGACCAAGACCAAGACTATAAGTATGGCTGCAAGACCAATACCAAGACTCAAGTGAGCAAGACCAAGACAAGAGCAAGAAAAAAGCAAGACTCTTTCTAAACTATTTAAATAGTTTGAAAGTATAATTAATACCGTAAACAGAGAAAATTCTGATTTTAGAAGGAAAAGATTTGCTAATAAAAAAAATGCAAGAAAGTGCGAGATTATTTAGCAATATCAAGACCAAGACTGCATTTTGCAAGAGCAAGACCAAGACCAAGACTCAAACTGCTCTAGCAAGACCAAGACCAAGATTCTTAATGCAAGAACAAGACCAAGACTGCCAAGTCTTCGTATATCGAATGACGAAAGTATTATGTGCAACTTTTAATTTTGACGAAAAATTAATTTTAAATAAGTTTTCATTCCAAAGAAAATGGAAAACCAAACACAATTAACTCTGAATTTGTGGTCACGTACGAATAGATGCAAGTTAAAATTTTGGGCACATATACTAGTTCTTGGAATTAATCTCTATTTACTACTATGAAGCCCACTATGTACATACTGTGAGTTACTACTTGTTTGAAAATGATAAAAAGACGTATTATATGGTTGTATGGATGCAATTATTCAAAATAATAGGCTTGTTGTAATATTCAGTGTTGATGAATGCGCGATAACATCTTAAACGCTTCTCTATTTACGTAAATACGTATCATAAAATATGTTTGAAGAGGTTTTTATAGATTTTTATAGAAATTTATCATTTTGAGTTGATGTTTTTGATGTACATATGTTCATTGTGTATTTTGTGTAAGATGGACAGGTAAGTTAGTAGCAAGCACATCGAAGTGGTTAGACTTGACGAGAATTATACATAACATTTTATGAAACGTTATTAGCCTAGGAAAAAAAATGAATTTATTTTTAGTTGGAATAAATGTATGCACACACCTTGATCGATTTGTATCTGCGCTGTGTGTATTTTCAAATCCTGTTTGTATAAATGATTATTAATTAAATTTTACTATTTATGAATGATTTTGATTTAATGTTTTCATTTTACGTTTTTCGATGTACATATTTACATACATGTACAGTCAGGGCCGGATTAATCCACTTTGAGACCCTAGACCCAACTAACACAACTAGTTTTACCTACAGAAAAAGAAGGCTTTTTTACGGCACATGATTGCACACGGCTAGTAAAATATAGCACAGCCCTTTTTGTTTCAAGCAAAAAAAAAAGAGAACGGTGGAGCTAACAACATGGGCAGATGCTCGACAAATGATCGAAATTCCATATTACACGACCTAATGATTTCAGGCTACAAAAATTCTATTTAAATTTAAAGAATTGCTTTCAAACACTCTTTTAATGCTTAAAAAAGTGTTGATACTTATTTGAATGACATGGTAGACCAAGTGGTCGGAAAACGGCATATTATTACACAACCTAGTGTTATTTTAGTTAATGGCGAATATGATTCCAGATTAAAAAGAATTCTATTTAAAATTAAAAAATTGCTTTACAACATTTCTCTAAAGCTCAAGAAAGTATTAATATTTATCTAAATTACATGGTCGACCAAGTGATTGGAAAACGACATTTGTCTCAATGTTGACTCAATGTTATTCCAGCTAACTGTGGAACTGATTTCAAGCTGCAACAATTCTATTTTAAGTTTATCGAACTGCTTTCAAATATTTCTCTAATACCAGCGTCCGCGCTAGCATTAACGCCGCCCCGGGCAAAAAGGAATAATTCCGTCCCGGTGTAAAACCGGTGACCTTTTTTTTTTGTTCGAATGCCCCCTTTTTTCTTTTTTTACACTATATCAGCGACCCTTTTTTTTGCTCGTCATGTAAGGACCGATTTACATTAACGCTCTGCTCTCACTCCGATGTCACTCCGCTCCAGGTTCGATAAAATATTCTTACACAATAAACAATGAGTGTATTCACATCATCGCTCTGATATCGGTCCGATATCAGTCACGGTTCTCTCTCGCTCCAATGTCATTCCAATATCAATACCACTCAGGTAATATTTTATCGGAGCGCTATCAGACTTGTTATGGCTTGTACCTATAGTGTAAACACTCTTTTGATTCCACTCCACTCCGCTTGCATTAAGTTGTTATGAAAAGATATTTGTATCGAACTGAGACCGAACTGGGAGTGTACCCAGAGTGGCGTTATAATGTGAATAGAGAACGAATAGGTACCAGCATGATATCAGCATGTGATGAATCGGGAGCGTGGTGATATCGGAGTGAGAGCAGAGCGTTAATGTAAATCGGGCCTAAAAATGCCACCATCTTTTTACAAAAATTCCGCCCTTAAAATTTGCCGCCCCGGGCAAATGCCCGGGTTACCGCCTCTGCCGTGGGCCCTGCTAATATTTTTGATTTAACCCCACGATAACTTCACGCGTGATAAAAAGTAGATACACTTTCTCATGCATAATAAAAGGCAGATACTTTTTCCCACGCGTGACAAAAAATTGATACTTTTTTTCAGAGTTAAAAATAAAAGTTAACTATGTATAAAGTTAACTTTTTAATTCAACATTGCAAATAAAAAAGCAGTTATACGCATGCCTTATCTATTCCCTGAAGATAGATGAGGCACGATGAGATTTACTCAATCTTGAAATATGTACTGTAACTTGGATATCTCGATAAAATTACTGAGGAAGTGTGCCTTTGTTGTTATAATAGTTAAGTGTTTTACCACTTATTATTGTTTTTACATTTGATAATTTAAAATAAGAAACGATTTGAATTGTTAAGATATTTCTTACAAATAAAACAATTGCATTTTGATAAAATAAGTATAATAATATGTAACCACAGATAAGTAATGTTGTTATAGACGAGAAATTTTCACTTTTTGGTATAATAAAATACGTCATACACTCGTATATCATAAAACAACAATGATAATAATAATAATAATGTAGATGATTGTGCAGGCGTCTATCATACACGAGTCCGTCCGCAACTAATAAGTTGTTGCTTACCGCAACCGACAAAATATTATTTAATATCTTTTTTTTCCAATTTTGAATTTAACATAATCTTATTATAGTCATTGACTGCTGAATTAAATTCAATAAATATAAGGCGTATATGTGCAATTGTTATAAGACTGAATTTACATTATAATATATTATAAGCGAATAATTTTTAATCACTGAGCAGTGAATCGAACGTATTAACATACGTTCCTAGAGATACCGCAGGCATTAAATTTTGAAGCATGGCTCCATTTTAGTAAGCCCAACTTGTAACCACGGAGACTTGTTTATAAATATTAGATAAACCATTAAATTAATGGTTTGACCGCCAGTCAATTTTTTTGCTTCAATTTCTTAATGTATTTGTAATACACAGCATTCTCTCTAGTCGATTCTCTCCTCAATGTTTTTAATCTATTTTAGGATTTCGTAGTTCTAGATATGAAATCATTTTACACTCGTCAAGTTTGTCATCGCGTTTGGTCTACTTACACTTGACCACTTTGTAATAATTAGGGTCGAACCTTACACAATTCAAGAGAGAGTGTTGTTTTTTAACATTTCTGTACCGAGAATTCTAGCTATTGAATTACGAAATCCTGGCTTAATGCGTGTCCTGCATTGACTTATTGAATTTTTTTTCAAAATAAGAAAAACTGAAAATCATCGATTTTGAAAATTTTTTTTTCAAACTAGTACCATTTAACAACAAATTAATATTTTTTAATAATCTTGTGTACCGTCTTAGAAAATCTTCGTGAGTAATATAGCTATCATTACCAGCTTGTTGAATAATATACTTTGGAATTTCAAAGTGATGTAATGCCTGAAAAAATGTTCTTTAATTCAACGAATTTTTACCATGTATGGAAAACAAATTTACCCATGGTACCTAAAAAGTTACTCAGGGCAGAAGTACCTCTTTTTCATGATAACTGCCTAGGTATTTTTTACAGCTAATAAACAATTATATCCAGTTAATCTCCATAATAAAACAATGAAACTGACGACTATATATCGACCATTAGGTATTGAGCAAGTTCCTGTACCAAACGCAAAATAATAAACTTGATCTATTTGAAATCGGTTCTCGTTTAATGAACCGCGACTACAAAAATATATTATGGAAACAAATACACACGCGCGCGTGTGAATACAACGTGTGTTACGATTGTATTTGTAATGTTACTATTACTACTATAAGACGCACCCAACAAGTAAGAAATCAAACGACGTGGGCTTAGTAGCGGCGCCAATATCATCTACAACACCACACACTTTTCTTCTTGCTCGTCGCCTCTTCCCTCCTTCATCGTACCTGTTCTTGTTGTTGTTTAGCATGACGGTGTGTGTTTGCAAAAGACCATCCATATTGCTGGTTGCTTGCTAGATGTACCTATGCTTACATCTATGTATTGTTCTGATTTTTTTTTTTCTAATATCACTAGTTGCATATTTTACTACTTTGTATTGTTAGAGCGGTTTGGTGGCAGTTATCTGTTCACATATGCAGGAGAATCGGAATGAGACATTGATCTGATTAAAATAGCATCAGTTCTAATAGAATTAAGGGAGAATTCTTATCTTTTTGTCTACAAATAAATTCGCCACGTGTCACAGTTACGTGGTCAATAGCTAATTTTTCACAATTTTTAGGATCAAATGTAGGAAATTTAATAGTACGTATCGACGGATTACTACTAGAACCACGTATGTCGATTTTTCACTGTTTTGAGATAATTAGATATAAATGTTCAGAATCATCTTACGCTAAAAAAAATTTCATTTTATTTATCAGAATGAAAGTTATTTAACAATAACAAAACCTCGTATCTCGAAATTTCAAATTATGTCATAATTTACATGAGACATTTTTTTGCCTTTTTTTGTCTTTCTTCCTATAAAAAAATTTTTCAAAATGGATTTATCAACATGTTTTCTGCCAATGGATTTAGACGAAAGTCAATGGAACTAATTTGAATAGGTGATTCATAAGGCGATTTGTGGCTTTTACAGATGCTTTTTTCTAAAAATGATTTTTCGTTTCTTCTTTTATTTTTTCTGTTCTCTATTGCAAGTTTGGTCTTCAGATGTTTTGTTGTTTCACATTTCCGTTTTCGTATATCATTTTTAGTGATGTACGTATTTCCTTTTTTGCAACCATCGAGTTGCTATATTTGACATTGTTTGATTTGATTGGTTTTGATCCAAACTAAAAGGTTTTTAGTTTCTTTTGTTTATGAAAAAATTTTTTTAATTTTTTCAATTTTTATTTTTATTTTTATTGATTTTTATATTCTTGTCTTGATAATGGTGTTTTGAGACACCGAAACCGGCCGACATGTTGAAGATTGTTTAAAAAATACTGTTTGGTTTTTTGCTGGTCTTAATATTGAGGTTTATCGCCAAATAAAGTTTAAAATTTTTTGGCGAAAATAGAGGTAACAATTTATTTAATGGTATGTTACCATACGAGAGTCGGTACAGAAGTGCTCAGTCGTTTAGTCGAATTTTTCACAGAAAAAATTAGAATGTATACAGTCTAATCGAAGTTACGTGATTTTTCTGGACCACGTAACTAAAAATCGATTTTTTTTATATTTTAAGTAGAAAAGGTAAAAATAAAATTCGATAAAAATTTCTTACGATTTCGGAGATATTGAGTGAGAAAAAGGGGCGTTTATTTCGCGTGCGCGGGACTTTCGTGGAATGACTTGGTTTGATACGGTTATACTGATATCTTAAAAAGTATTAGGTGTACAACTAAGTTCTACCCGTTTTTAAAAAATGGCGTTATCTCACAGCCGGTTATAGGTTAATTAATTATTAATACGCATATGTACATACACAGCTGTTTTTACTCTGTAAATTCATCACACCGTTAATATATTAATCTTCAATATATATATATTTTTTTTGAGTTGAAAATGAAAGTAAATAGTATGCATATCCGCCATTGTCTTCTATACGAATTTCATCAAGGAAAAAGTGCTGCTGAAGCTCAAAGAATAATCTGTGCAACTTATGGTGACAGTGCTATTGATGACAGTACGTGTCAAAGATGGTTTTGGAAATTTAAAAATGGAGATTTCAATTTAAATGATAAAACACGCTCTGGAGCCTCTAACAATCAGTGACGAGGAATTGCAAGAATTATTGGACCAAGATTCTACGCAAACACAACAACAACTTGCAGAAAAGTTAAACGTCACTCAACAAGATTACATGCTTTTTTTTGCAAAAAACCGGTAGTACTTAGTTGTACATCTAATAATTAACTTATCGAGATAATAGTCTTGGCTTACTGTATTCATTAATGTATTGCCCAGTGTGCAAACAATTTTTTAAATCCACAGCAAGAAAATTCTAAATATTTGAAATAAGAAGTTTCAAATAAGAAAGTTTTAAAAATCCATGACGAAAAAGCTTTAAAGTTTTAAATAAAAATTCTTGGAATTTCATATTCCAAATTACATTATAATTTAGATTAAGCTAATTTTCATTCGTCATGTACGACATGTTTCGCTACGGGCATATGTAAACTCCACACTGATGGCCCTTTTATACCTCTCTTTGATGCAAGTAAAAATAATCTAATATGTAAACTTCACACTGACCTATTTTTATTACCTATGGTTTATGACGGGTGTAATTAAGGAATTTCCAAATTATATTTAAAGGGATAATTGTAAATGTACAAATATGCAAGTGGTTTTGGTTCGTCATTAGTATCTCTATCAGTACCTAACAGTGATAGTAACAATTGTGGAAATATTGCCTTTTGTTTCAAGTAAAAAATGGAAACTAAGTTAATTAAAAGTGAATGGTTTCACTTACTATAATCAAAAACGTTTAAATAGTGGAGAACACTTTTGGCGATGCACAAAAAAGAGATGTCATTCGAAAGTATTTACCGTCCATCTGACCACCTTATAACTCGTAACGAACTTTCACACAACCATGTACGCGACGACATGAAAGACAAATCGAAAAATTATTGTAAGCGCGTGTAAGAGAAAAGCACAGGAAGATATATCGGAAAAACTGTTGAAAATAATTCGACGTGAATTAGCAAAAGAGTTGCCTGAAACAATAACTAACCAAAATGTAGATTACATAAGAAGAAATATGTGTAACTATTGACGAAAATTATTACCAATGCCGCTACCTAAAAGTGTATATACCATAATATTATGTAATTGTCTTTTCAGATTAAAATATAGAGTACATCATTATTTTATTGTCCTTTTCTTTAAAATAATCCTTTTTAATTTTATTGTTGGTGTGGAGTTTACACATAGGATTACGACATCCGAGCGGGGTTGATGTGGAGTATACCTGTAAACTTAACTCAGCGGGTGGGTTCAGTGTGGAATTTACTATTTCCCTTCGCTACAAGCCCGTGGCGAAATTAGAAGTAATTTTTATCTGAAGCTTTAGTTTTTTGTGGTGGGTTTTTAAAACTTTTTTTTTTAAAAGTATCTATCTGGAGAGATGGTTTCACCTTCAATGGATATTCACCTTCTACTCTGAGCGGTTATGTCCATAAAACAAAACTGTTTGAAGGTAATAATCTGGCAGAATCATTTCAAAACAAAACGGTTAGATCACCGTAGATATTTAGTTCGTATTTATCTCTTACATTGTAGCTATAATAGTTATCATATGCATACTTGTTTTATGTTACTTGGTTATGTTTTTTTGAAAACCCGCTGTTTTTATTATAATAATAGTTTCATAAGCTGCTATAGCAAGTGTCTTTCTACAGGTTATCAGTTGTTGTTTTTGTTTTATATTACTGTTCTATTTTTGTATTGTACTCACCGTCTTGCAATAATAAGATTTTTTTTTTAAAAACATATTAAGTACTAACATTTACCCGCCGCTACGCCCGCGCGGTGTTTGAAACTATGACATCAAGTTAATACGTATAAAATATATCGTGCCACTATTGAGGACTGTTATTTTGTTTTTTGGTAATTTTTCCACCGAAGTGAAATATTTTCCCGAGGTAAAAGGTAGCCTGTGTTTTTTTCGTTCCCTCTGTTAACAATATACAAAGTGTGAACTTTTAAGAGTCAACTGTCATAATTGAATACATATTTTTTCCTCGCGGGAATAAAATTTCCGGATTAAAAGGTGGCCTATAACCTCTATAACCGTCTCTGTTTCCCAAGCTATGTCTGTGCAAAGTTTCCAGTTGATTAGTTAAGCCACCGCTGCGTGAAAGCAAGTCTAACCAACAAACAAATAAACTCACTTTCGCATTTATAATATTAGTTAGGATGCCCAAACTCAGAATTATTTTATTTTTCACAACAAAAATTGTCATATCGAAGGTTTGGTTCTAAATTTCAGTTGACATGAATACTGCCTTTTTATAATTTTTAAAGTATTATAAACATCTGACAAAGGAATGGACAGAACTTTGAATGATTGGAATCGAATCTGTTCCTATAATTTACACTAAGCTATAGTTACAATAGTTTTGGGAAATCGAGTCCACAGCAAATAGTTAAACAAATTTTCACCAGATGGCGTCTTTTACATTCTTTATGCAAATGGGATTTTTAAAATAAATTTTTTTTTTTTTAACGAAAATATTAATTTTAAACATAGTCAATAGCGGTGAACGTAATATTCAAAATGATGTCTCAATCATTAATTTTGATGAAGAATTAAGGCACTTTTGCGAAATTATGTATACGATATATCTAGCGCAGGTAGACAAAAGTAGTTAAGTCCATTTTTGACTTTTTTTATTTTATAATAAGGGCCAAGAGAGTCTATCTCATATATTTCCAAAAGGGCAAAAGTCAATTTCACCCCCAACATCATTTTTTATGCACTTGTTATAAAAAAATTCTTTCCAGAAACTGACAAAAGAAGTTAAGTTCTTAAACTTCTTAATAAAATAATAAATAAGTACATAGTTTAATTAAATTGGTAATGTATTTTTGTGGCAACAACTACCCGCTAAAACAGGTTAAGTCCACAGATGGTTTTAATAATGAAATTTATTGTTCCTTTTTATATGTTAAGTCCATAAAAATGTCTTAAAAAATTTTAGTTTAAGGTTTAAGGTTTAAAGTTTATTTTTTTTATGATTTACTGTGTTACACGTTAACAAAGTAATTGAATTAAAAAAATTTGCAAAATGACATGTAAACTTGAAGACAATTCAAATAAACTGATGTTGCCTGCATTTCATTTTAGTTTTTATTCTCTACTGTAAAGTTGACATTTTGGACTTAACTAGTTTTGTCTACCCGCGCTAGATATATACTAGAGATTGAGTATAGAATTCTTTAAAGGTTATTACTCGTAATTGCTGGATTTCAAGATACTTGGAATCCATGCGACACGGCAAAGTATGTATGTGGCAATATGAAGTAAATAAATCTAATACACATTGGTATTGTTGGTGAGTGTGTACCGTGTACCCATTACAAATGACTTCATTCATGAGAGGTGATTATACGGTTGAATACCGACATTTGTTATTTTAACAAACATAAAAATAATAACAAACATAATGGTAAGTGATGAGATAGATGAGTCCATGCTACAAGACTGCACAGTTATATCCGATAATATTGTGTATAGCTAACTGACTGACCATTAGCAGTAACAATGCTAGGCTAGCGTTAGAGTAAATGTTTCATATTAATACATATTGTTGCTACAGCGAAGCAAAATTTTCGGAATATTGTCACTAGTAAGAAGCTACGCATCGCCACGCACGAAACTTTGAAATTTTTGTATTTTCCCCCGACGACGGGCAAAATTGACGGTTAAAAAAAATAGAAAAAAAAAACAAGAAAGAGAAAAAACACCTTTTCTTTCTATAGTACGAGGCCTCTGTTGTGCGAGGGCTCTCGTACAACAGAGGCCTCGTACTCCAAGTGTCCTTATGTAAACCCGGTTCTGTATGTACATATGATAGAGTCTAATTTAATAAATATCTCCAAATCTGTAAATTAAAAATCACAAAGTGATTGAAAAAATTATCCGGATCGGCCGGGAATCGAACCCAGGATCTCCTGGTAACTAGCCAGGTGTGCTGTCCATTACACCATCGATCCTTTGCTCGACAGGCGCCCGACACAGACAACATTCAATCACTTATGTGTATGTACTCTCTGAAATGCAGACAAAAGTCTGTCATACGTAGTAGTGTTTCACAAGCACTCGATAATATTTGAAATAGAAAAACCTCCAAATCTATTGGGGCTAGAGAAACGAAACTAGGCTCAAAATAATTTTGTATACGGGACATTAGAAGCATCAAAACTCTTAAATTTAGATTCGTGGTTTAGAAAAAATTTAGATTCGTGGTTCTGGAGTTATCGATGTTTTTAACTTTTGGGAATCTCGAAAATTTTATTTTCGTTTATCAAGTCAAGTTACAACTTTGGTTGCGCTCCATAACTACATAATGTCAGTTTCAAAATGATATCTTTAAAGGTTTAGTAGAAATTCGACATTTTCTGTTTCATTCCGTCATAGTAGAAGGTCCAGGAAAAAATGTTACATGACAACATTTAATAACATTGATAAGGATGAAAATAGAGTCAAATTCACTGTGCGATCCTACGCCTTGATTTGCAGATGCTTCCGTTGAATTCACTGACCCATTCGAATTTACTTCCTGTGTATGTTTTTCATAATAGAATTGTGCAAATATTTAGATATTTTTTATTTTTTCTAAAAGTTTCATGTTTTGATATGAATATCTAAAGAGACCTCAAACACCGTGATCACATAACGAAAGCCGGTGTTAAGTATATTAATTTAACGTGCAATCGCGCACATTTTCGTAACTCTACACGAAATTCTGTTCATATAGAAAATAAACTGTACTAATTCTATTATAATATTCAAGCCGTAATATTGCAACGCAAAACCACTACTTCTAGAGTAAGTATCTACATAGCAAAATATTTTTACCGGGGAATTTCATTTATTTATGATAAGTTATGTAGGTTTTTAAATAAATAGTTTTTATTATCTCATTTTCATGTAGAGATGTGTATTATCAGAATTTACACTTCTGAACAGCTATTTATATTTAACTAATAAATTTTCAATATTTATATGGAGCGCATATTGTACAATTTAAAACAGTTGTTTTCAAAGTATCTGGCTTGTTCTGCTTTATGACCATCAGTTTATAAAATTTCTGAAAAGAAAATCCTAAAGATGTGTACTAAAAACTTACACAGTCTGTTTGAACTCCAAGAGTCACTAGATTGTTTCAACAGAGAATTTTGGAAGAACATAGAACTGAGGGTAACATTATCTTGATAGTTTAAAGTTCGCTAAATTATTAATATTAAATCAAATTGTAAGTAGGTATACTGTATTTTTTGGTTTGGTTATGGTTCTTATAATTTTTAAAATTTTGGTGTTCATGATGACGTCATCAAGATTAACATATTTTTTAAAAATTATTAGTTACAAAAAAATGAATTTGAGCGCCTTAATAAGACTTGGGTAAAAGTGCAACTTTTATTTTTTCCAGTAAAAATAGCTAAGTTTATTCGGAAAATATGACTTAGTTTTCGGGTGTGATTTTTCTGTAAGGCTAAACCCCTATTTTCAATATGTAAATTAGAATTCGTTCTACTATCGACCGGTCAATGGCGATCCACCGGTTGAACACCGCTGTTATATATAGTTGTTCACTGAAACCAAGTTTCTTTGTGTCCTTCCTTATTTTAAAACTAGATGAATCCGTGACGTCGTTCGTGCGACGCATTGTTATAAACTCAATGAGAAGTATATAAGTGTAATAAGTATACAGAACTTGCGTAGAACAATTATTTTTGCGTAATGCATGCACATACTCAAAATGGTTTGGGAATGAAACATTTTCCCGTAATAAAAAGTAGCCTAAGTGTTGACGTAGGTAATAAGTTATCACTACACCAAATTTCATAAAAATCTATTCAATAGTTTTGCATAATTGTGCACATGCTGAAAATAGTTTTCCTCTTTTCCCGTGGAAACGAGACATTTTCCTGGAGTAAAGAGTATCTTGGATGTTGGCCCAGGCAACAACTTATCATCATATCAAATTTGATCAAAATCCGTCCAATAGTTTTTGCATAATGTGTGCACATGCTCAGAATGGTTTTTCTATTTTCCCGTGGGAATGAGACATTTTCACGGAATAAAAAGTATCTTAGATGTTGGCGCAGGTAATAAGTTATCACAGATCATAAGTTAGGACAGATAGACAGACAGACAGACAAAAATTTTAAAAATTGCTCTTTTGATATCTACATCGATAACTATTTACGGTACCAGTACAATTTTCAAAAAATATTCCATGTACAGAAATGGTCTTTTTTTTTTTTTTTTTTTAGTTAAAATTGGGACAATGCTGCCGGTGGATGGCGCGGTCAGCAGTGTCCGGCGGCATCGCCATCGACGGGCATGCGCCGCCAAAACGGGAAAAGTGATAAAAACGACACATAAAGACAGGAACACATAAATGCGATAGACAACGGACAAACATACACATGATAAAATTCACCGATTAGCCCTGCCATCCCAGGGCTTCAAAAACGAGCGGACAGTCCTTAGTGGCGGCACGCTAAGCACCAGCCAGAACGTCCGGCCACCAAGGACCGAAAACCAACGATGAAACTCCGAGGTGTAAAGGACCTCGAAGTGGAGAATACTGAGTAAAAATATCACAGATAACAACATCACAATAATATCACAAGGAAAAAAAAATATAAGAGGAAAATCTTATTACGTCACTGGGGAGCCACAGGCCGACCAGTGCCGCAATAAGTAGTTAAAAACAAAACCGCTGAAGGGCTACAACAGCAAGCCCACAGCGGCACAAAAAAATATCACAGATAAGAATAAAAAAAAATGATGTACCACCTCGGGTGGAAAAGGCCCTCAGTGGTACATCGTTAAAACAAAACGGATTAAACACAATCTTATTAAAAAATAAAAACAACAATATCACAGATTTCAAAAATTTCTTGCTCTGTGACACGATTCCGCTCCCCATAGTCTCGACAGTTCCGAAATGGCTTCGTCAACACCTAGGAACTCACATGTGTAGGGACAGTGACATCTGATTACTGAGCAACATGTACTGTTCTGTCAGATAACTGATTACTGGGTACATGTGCCGTTCTGTCAGATGTCGGGGTCAACCTAAACTGGAGACCGGTACGATGACTAGGCCACGTTCGTCCGAGTCGAGGCTACAGAGAACGGGACAATGCCACAGAGTATCACAGAGCCAACATCTGACCTGTGTTCGTATCACTTCGACGGGGCGGAAGCCGCCATATCAACGCCCACGAACGCATCCGTACGAGGGACAACGACGTCTCCTTACTGGGCGAGCTCGCTCAAGCTGTTCGGGCAGACGTCGACTCGCACGCGTGGCCGATGAGAACGAGTGCGTCGAGAGCCGCATTCCTACCCATCGAAATGACAAGAACAAGGCCAGGGAAATATCACAGCAACAAAAAATTAAAATAATACCAACGAAGGCGTGAAAACCCTAGTTGGCATAACAAATATCACAGATATAACATAATCACAGATCAGCAAAACCAGAAATCACAGATAAAATATCACGCTTTTCGACTCGTCTGACGCGATTCACGAACAAACGCAAACATGCCCATACCAGCTACTACATTCCCATCCGTCAGTCATTGAGTATATGTCAGCCCCAATTTGCAACAAAACACAATCTGTACGTTCGGTGAAGTTTCGCTCAATACGGGAATGCTACACTGTCGATCCTACGACATTCATCCTTGTCGAAAATTTTGATCCGGCATCTTTTGTGAAAACAGTGGTACCTCGAGAAGGAAAGGTGCCGATCTTGGGTAGTCAGAGGCTAATGGAATCCGAAGATTACTGTATTGCGCATAAACTACCCCTGGAACCCTTAGCCTCCTTGACACCAATGGGGGATAAATATCCCTCACGGGTTCCAAGGGCAGCTGCTATAGGTGTCCTCACCACCGAAATGGTCTTGTTACCGTTT
Source organism: Brachynemurus nebulosus (assembly GCA_035578155.1). NCBI lineage: Eukaryota > Metazoa > Arthropoda > Insecta > Neuroptera > Myrmeleontidae > Brachynemurus > Brachynemurus nebulosus. The sequence goes on from JAPWDM010000005.1 coordinate 13,323,591, forward strand.
TATAGATTTTTGCTTGGCCCGTTAAATACTTGGTATCTAATATTTGATTCGCCGACATAAAACTTTTGAATTCCTGTTATAGTAAGTAAAATAGTATACCACTTTGTTCTCCCCGGTACCTCCACCATCACTGTAATAAAACAGTAAATTTATAATTTATTTTTTGATATATTTCTTATCCATAATGGGTATGAATTGTAATAATAATGATGTTCGTATTGCAGACATCTTGTTTATAATAGACGTAAACCACATCATTATTTTATGCTTTAGTTTACAAATGAGAGGGACAAGAATTTGGATGTTTTACGACAACAAGAAGAATGGTTACGACACGAGAGGGACAAGAATTTGGAAGGAATGCATCTGCAACCACCTTGTTAAACTATGCCGATACGAATTAAAATTCTGCCAATTTGAAATTATGCCGATACTTAAATCTGAAAACACTCTAAAGTTTAATTGGGATAACATCAAAAATTTTCTTTTCTTCAGTTTCTTTCAAGCGTTGTTATGGAAACCAAATCATATAATTTTGGAATTTTAAAATATTAAATATTTCTCAATGAAATTCGCTAAAAACCGACACTTTTTAAATCTCTTCATGAAATACATATTATATACATATGTATAAATAATAAAATTCTCAAGTAGTGGCCCCGATTTGCTCTATTTGATGATAAAAGTTAGGTGATAAAAAAAATACTTTCAATTTTCTCACTTCAGTATATATTTTTATTACCCCTTTCGCAACTGTGCCTCCCACTGATATGAATAACTGATATTGAAATAAATTATCATTAAAGGTATATTTTTATGTAGTAATGATTTTATTGCATAACCTGTTTTCTATAATCAATTTATTATATTTTGATACAATACTATGCTTAGCTATTTCACTTAAGGCGGTTCTCCCATGTGACAGCCTGTTTTTTAAGCATTTTTTGGGAATTTTTTTGACGAACAGTGAAAGGATACAACTTTGACTTTCTTATCATTTATTTATTAATATTTCAAGAGTATATAAAATAAATTTGAATTAAAAATCTTGATTAGTTCGTAAGTTATACCACTCCGAAGATACCCTCCTCAAAAAACGAACACTCACTGTCTCCACGATTTCGGCTGATTGACTGATCCGAAAGAAAAAAAGGCATTTGTATCGTTCTATCACATAAATGCATTGGATGAACTTGAATCATTTGAAAATATTGAAAATTGGATTCTTGGCAAACGTTTGAAAAAAAATTTCAAATTCATGATTTTCTTTTAACTTTTCGTTACAAAAAAAAAAAAAAAAAAAAAAAAATAGAAATACTCGCAATTCTTGGATGATTCTAGTTCATTCGATGCGTTTACGCGTGCTGAGTCTACCCTGTAAATTGAAAGTGAATCGGTCAAACCATTCTCGAGATCTGATGCAGGCCAGTTTCAAAAACACAATTTCAAATACGGTTAAAAGTATGAAAATCTTAATTTACCATCAATCTTCGATGCCTGGTTCATAGAGTACTCCTTCCTGTTCCTCTTGAAAATCTTTCAAAGTGAATTATTTTCAAGCAGAAAAAATTTTTTTTTCTGAACCCATCACACGGGAGAGCCTCCTTAATATGAATGAAATGGGATTAATTGTTAATATGGATCGATATTATACATATTATAATTATAAACAAACAAATGTATCAAAAACAAGATTTAATTGTGTGAAAAAAATGTAATCATTGCTTTATATTGTGACGGTAAAACCATTGAAGTATAACAACAAATGTTATTTTGAAATATTATACGTACATTCAAAACTGTTTTTGTACGGTCTCCTTTGTACTTTTTCAAGCGGTTTTGTAAAAAATGTCCATCAAAGTGCATAATGCGAATAAAAAATGAGAAAAAGTAAGAAATTTGAAGATTAATTTGCGGTAGTTGTTGATTGTCCAAACGTTTTACCATTCTTGCATCATAAAAATAATTTTACTAGAATAGTCTATTAGAATAACATTAAGTCTAAAAGAATAACTTCCAGCCACATAGAATCCGTGCATTTCAGTTAAAAAAATTCAAAATACTACTAGACGTATAGTTTAATACAGATGTCACCCGTATTACTTTTTTATCCGTCAGATTATTATCCTATAAATTTTATTGATATAGGGAAATAATTCAAATACCTATATATGTATATAATATTTTTTTCGGCCTCTTAAATCCTAAATCTGCATTTTGTACCGTGACTGTTTACCCTAAGTGCCGCTCTAGGCTCCGTGAAAAGTGCCGCGCTTGTTTTATCCTAGAAAGCTAAAAAAAATTTCTTAATAACTTTTTAACACTTTTTCGTATAAAAAAACGTAACAAGCAAAAAAAAAAGAAAACTTCATATTTGCCATAACTTCAAAAACTACTAAAACTACTAACAAACTAAAAAAAACTTCATAACTTTTGCTATCCTTTCGCCCCAAATTTGTCGCCCCAAAAATTTTCTTCCCTATAGACTTCAGCCTACTCAGCCTGCTGGTAAATCCACCACTGTTTGTATAGTATGCAACTTGATACGTAAGCAGTATTACGTGTCAATATAGTTACAAAACACAATAGATCACAAAAGTTTACTTTATATTTTTTTTTTCAATTTATCACCATTTTTTTGACTGAAGAAATAATTTACTCATACTCGGGCCGTAAGTTTATCTTTGTAGTTCAGCGTTTAGCCGCAAATTTTCAAACTGTATTCGAAGTTCGGTTAGTAATATACTATTTCAAAAAAAGTCAAAAACAATAAATATATTTTATACAGTATAAACAATATAAATTAATCATTTTGTCGATAACAGAGAGCAAAAAATTTACAGGTTTTACTTTTTCTTGAAAATCAGTTTACATGGGATAATGCTCCAAAAACTTGTGTGTTTTTTCCACTCTTTATGCTGATGTAAAAAAATTCTAAAAACTCTTAAAGAAATTTGGGGGGACAGGTCTACCGACACTGTCAATTCCCCATTGGATGCTCTTAATGACTAGAGACTACTGTATATAAATAATTTTTAATATTAATAGATTTTTTAGCGTTACTTTATGGTATTCCATATTTGTAAATAATAAACAAATATTTTACTTTGCAAAATACCACTTTTATTTTAATAATAAACCACTTTTAATAATTTTTTTTCGAATCAGGGACTCCTCGCCTCCAAACCCCCAACAGGGACTTTGCCCCTTGCACCCCACTGGAGGGCTTAGCCCTGTGTATCCCGTGGGGAGCTCCATCCCTCCTTAAACAAATAATATCATCATTTATTTTTAAGATAGGAAAGAGGAAAAATTTTTCACAAAACGTTTTTAATTTCGTCTTTTTTATTGTAAAAAACAAAACACTAATCCGAATTTGCTGAAAACTTTATCCGGTCTGCATTTCTTAATTACGTATGTAGTGAAATCAATCTGGAGTCGATATCATCATTTGTTCTCGAGATATGTGAGACGAAAGAATATTCACGAACGAACGAACTAACGAACGCACATACAGACATCACGCTAAAAACGATGAACTCGGATTCTAGTGATTTTGAAACGTGGAGACATGTCCAAATTAGCGATTCGTAAAATCGGACCCATTACAATAACTTCCAATGGGAAGTTAATAAATAAAACATATATAAATTGTTTCAAATTCCTAAACTAGAATATATTGTTTTAATTTGTAATTAAATAGTTCAGTTGCAAATTAAATTGATGAACTTGAAACACTCCTTGTCAGTTGTCTACTCCTTGTCAGTTAGTTCAATAAAAATCAATATGTATGTTTATTGATTTAACTTGTTGCAAGTATGTAGTTGATTGTTACCACATAACGGGTTGATTTTGTTTTATTTGATGCTTGTTGTTCAACATCTCATTTCAATCAGTAGTGATATTGTTCAAGGAAATGGCATCCATTTGCAATAATCCACCGTGACGTATTTATAACAAGATATATTGAAATTTAAAGTCAACTTACCGCCTACACAATTTAATCATCACAATAACATGGATGAATGTCTGTAAATACACACAAGCAAAGTTCACATATTTCTTTTAAAAGAGTCCGGGAATTGTAATAAACTGTTATAACGAAACTTTTGTTGACAGCTTATTCAGAGCCGAACTTACATAAGGGCACTAGGGGCACGTCCCCCAGGCCTCCACAGAGATAAATCAGGTCCTGAACTTAGTACAATTATTTGAAAAAGGAATCACACCCAGAAAATAAGTCACATTTTCTGAACAAACATACACGGAGAGAAAAATCATATAATTTTTGTAGAGAAAATTTCAGAAAAATTACCATGCTCTCTTATAATGCGTGCGCGATCGACGACCAAAGTAAAAAATATTTTACGATCATGTAAATATTATTAAATTGAAACGTAAATCGTAAAAACGTATTATCAAATTGAAGTAACAAAATGATGAATGTATGTACATGTATGTAAACGGTGACCGTCCGTCCTGTAAGACAGTCTAATGAATACTGCTTGCACTATCTAGGTGCTTGGTCGTCACACCAGCCTGGCTATGTGACTTGCATGTATGAGGACATGCTCAACAGCGTTGATACCTTCTTTCTCTTTCTTTTTTTCCACTATTAATAGTAATTTTTGTAAGAAAAACAATTAAAAAATATTTTTCTGTCGGGAATGGAACTTTTTACTGTGTTGTTTTACAAATTGTACGGAGCTAATATTACGGAAAGAATATTTTATCCTTTAAATTTTCTATAATTAATTATAATTTTTATATTTTTACCGTACAAAATTGAATATGTTCGGCTTTTACACGTCGATTGTAGTGCTGAGCACAATAATTTTTCTATGAATTTTCTCTCCGTGTAGGTATTTTAACAGGAAAGATGAAAATTTCTTACGTAAACTATCTAAAGTTTACCAAAGGATCTAATTTATTTCATTTAATTCATTTTTGTTGTTATTAATTGAACTTGAAAAAACTGAACTTGATGACGTCATCGCGAGTATAGAATTTTTTTTTAAATTCTAAAACCATAATTTTGACGTTAGAAACCTGAAATAGAAAAATTACCTGTGGAAATTAAGTCATATTTCCTGAAGGAATTTGGGAAACGTAGTGAAATGGTTTGAACACTAATGATACATATTGTTATTACATAAATTTTATATACTGTGTGAGTTTTTCGAGAGTTGCCATTTTTATTACAGCCAAACCGTTGATTTAATCGAAAAATTGTTCCAATAAGAGTTGTAGATATCGACGGGGGCAACCGCTTCCTATAGTCAGGAGCCTTATAGCTCTTATGTTTTTCGAGCTATGATACAAACTTATAGATTTTTAAATGGGACTATATATTAATTTCTCGGTAAAACTGATCTAATGCATTAATTAACAACATAAATGAGCAAAAAATTCTTTTTACCCAAGTTTAATTTTTGAATTTTTCTTTAATTTATCAGTTAGGCGGTAAAAATATGCATATGTACTTGAGGCAACTTCAACCGATAGTGTTTTTCTTGGTTATATTTCCATTACATCCAAGAAAAGAACCTTTTCCAGTACCATTTCTATCATGAAAATGTGGTTGTAATAGAAATGGCAACTCTCAAAAAACTCACATGGTATGTATATAATTTATGTAATAACAATATACGTGGTACGTAAAATTTGATATTTTTCCACAGAAAAATGTTTAATTTACGAATTCGAAATTACAGACGATCTGGCACTGCGGGCTGCATTTTGGGCGTTCACTGGCCTTATTTGACCCGCTCGCTTTTGGCCGCATTTGGGAACTCCATGCTTAGACGGTTTATGTGCATCTCCTTCCAGATGTTAAGCAATAGTGTACAATCAGATATTTATAACTATAGCGTCTAAATAATCTGCTGGAACCATTAAATCTGTTGTCTTTTTTATTTAAAATTATTTTGAAAAAATTTTTTTAGAAATTTTTAGAAATAGGCATAAATGTTGGTGCTGAATATTGTAAAAAACTTGTTATGGACTTACATACTATTAGAGATTTTCTGTTATTCCAGTGCGAAGAGGGTTTTTAGAGAAAAGATTCCAAATAGTATGGGTGTGGGAAGTTAAACAAAAAGAGGAGAGGACTGTATATTTACGGCTAAAATTTGAGAACCTTATCTGGCGGATGTTGAATCCCTTTTCCGTAAAATGGCTACAGGTATATACAAAGACACAGTGTCTATCTAACTGAATCAAACAACTGGAAATAAGGTTTTGCGTTGTTAAATTAGTGATGTCAAAACAGAGGTTACTACCTAACACTCACAGTCACAGTCCATTACATCACATTTTATCCGGTCATGAAACTCTGAAAACAAATACGATTATGACGTAATGTAACAGCCTTTTATGAGAGACATGTCATTTTTAAAAAAAAAATTAAATAAAATTTTTTACAAGAACAATAAAAATTACAGTATAATTATTTTAAATATAAAAATGGCCAAAAATGTAAACTGGGCCTATTAGTTAATTATTTGGAAAATGTATAAAACTAAAAAAATAAATAAATCGTATGTAAAAAAATAAAATAAAAATATGTGAAGGAGGTACGTATGTACGTGTGGAATAGACCTTGTTACCACCTGGTTCTTCGTAAAAAATGAACAAGACGATGATGTAGGCTTACAGGTTTTCATATCAAGCGGCGCTAATAATTTGATGCAGGATATGTAGGTACCTATGTATAATATATGTATGTCTAAATTTCATCTTTTTTTTTGCAATATCATTTCATCTTTAATCAACATGGAATATTTTTTAATGGCCATTTGACGGATTTAATTGTTTTATTCTTTTTAATTTTTCTTTACGAAATAATATTTACAAAAGAATAATATAATCTTAGAGAAATATCTAAACCAGATATTTAGATATTTAAAAAAAAAATTAAAATAAGTAAAGATACAAAGGAGAAATGCGTTTTTTGTTCATTTAAACTCTGCAGTTTGGGTGTCCAAACTATATATAGCAAATAAAGTTCAACTCGTCGATCGCTAATAAAACAATTCTCTATCTGGAAAATAAGTCACATATTCTATTATAAATGCACGTGACTATTTTTGTAGGAAAAATGAAAATTTCGCACGCTATTTATTCAAAGTTCATCAACGGATTTAATTAATTTAATTTTTAATACTATTAATTGAACTTGAAAAAATTTAACTTGATGACGTCATCACGTATACTTGAATTTGAGTTTTAAAAATTATAATTTTAATGTTACAAACTTGAAATTTGAAGCTGTTTAACACTTACTGTTTCTTTTCATTTTTCACAAAATCGAAATTGTAGAACTAATAGAAAATTAACCCATGGGAATTAAATTACATTTCCTCAAGGAATTTGAGAAAAGTAACTAGCATAGTAAAAAAAGTTAAACACCACTCATATATGTATAAAATCTATGTAATAAGGTATATTGCATACAGGTCCGACGAGAGGGGTTAGCCGAGGTTGTAGCTCTGGGGCCCGGGTATGAAGAGGCGGTCCAGCTCGTAGCTGAGCTTGGTTTTTGTTCGTTATTAATTTTTGGGGAGAAATACCTTTAAAAATGTGCTTTATTCCTGAGGCCCGCCATTTCTCTTCACGCACTGCCCTGATTGCCTATAAAATTTGATATATTATTTCAAGGGGAAAATGTTTAATTTACGAATATGAGATTGCAGGTGATCTGACTTTGCAGGCCGCATTTTTTGAGTTCAAGGGCCTCGCTTTGGAAACTTGTAATCAAACCTATATTTTTAATAATATTAGTAATTTTTTATTTTAAAAACTTTTAATTAATAGTGATAGATTTAAAATATAAATGGTTTTGTAGATGGTTTAAATTATTACATTTTTATAAATGTGTTAAATCATATTAATAGATTTGAGCGTTACTTTATGGTATTCCATATTTGTAAATAATAAACAAATACTTTACTTTGCAAAATACCACTTTTATTTTTGAAACTGTGACAATATTGTTTCGAACCGTTAGTTCATTTTCAAACAGAATAAAAATTACATTCGATAAATGTGTTAAATCAATTTTTTCCCCTCGGGAAAAACTAAAGTACTCTAGCTACCTATTAACCGCTCAAAACAATAAAAGAAAAATCGAAAAATTTGTTTTGAAACCATCGTTTGTATGAATCGATTATGCAATTTTAACATATTAAATAATTTTATTGAGGTTACGGTAAGAAAACCTTGATTTGTGGGCCCAATTCGCACTTGATGCAATTTGATTAAAATCGGCACGGTTAATAATCAATTCATAACAACAAGTCCAGTTTAAAATATCATTAAATAGCTACATGTAATTATCGATAAATGATTATTATTGATTACAATCGAATGATTCACGAAAGACCGAATGGCGACAACTGCAAGTTGTTGTATGATTAAAAGTGAATAAGCACTAGCCAGCCAGTTAGTCACATTTGTATTATTGATAATAATAATAAATTGATACAATTGTAAATTGGAAATGATTGTTTTAAAATTAAGATATAAGATAAATTAATCTATCATTAATTATTATGACCACACAAGATGTGTGTTGTGTATAATAAATATGTGATTGAAAATGTTAACTGTGGCGAGATATCAAGTCAACTCGAGAATTGTTTTTGCTGTCTTGCTGCTCACTGCTGTCTTATTGTGACTGAGGACGCCCTATGGTGGAGTCTGTGTGTGGATATCTGTGTACAACGAAGAACGGTTGCCATAGAAAAATTAAAACGTTCTGTATACATTTATGTACATAGGTATAAATAATAAATAAATTGCTAAATAGTTTGTATAAATAATAAAATGACAATGTTAAAATTTAATAAAAATCGCAGCTGGATTGACATATTTTACTGTTTATAATAACCGGTGGAATTATATCTACAAATCGATGTTACTTGTAAGTCTTGTTTACACAGGTTTAGTATATTAATCATTAATAGTCGCTACAATTATGTAGAATATTATCACGTTAAAAGTCTGGTTCGAGGTAGAGGTGTCGATTTTAAATCGATTTATCGAAAATCGATTAATCGAAGCTTAAAAAAGCGATTCTTTTTTCGATTTTTCTCATTTGAATCGATTCATGAACCGATTATTAAAAGTAAGAGATCGATAACCGACTTTTTTCAAAAATAATTTCATTTTAATAGTAATTCAGAATTCTACAAAGAAACAGGTGTTAAAATGAAACACCAAAAACTCTATTGTTAATTGTCACTTTTTACTCGTTATATCAACGAACCGCTCCTATGGCTCTATATAGGTCAGACTATTAATACAAAAAGTCGTCAAGTGCGTGTTTGACACGCATTATTTAGGGCTACTCAGGAATTATGTGTTGTATGTTGTATGAATCATTACATGTTGTATGATTAGTAAGAAACCTGCAAAAAATTTTGATAATTATACCATAGCTACAAGTTAAGGATATTATGGAGGTACTTAAAAATGGTGACAGTCTTATGAAAATTTGTGCGAATAATGGTTTTTCTAAATTTAATCGACTGTGAAAATTTAAATTAGATTCACTACAGCGTTTAAAAGTTATTGCAGGTTTAATTTTTGCTCACTTTTAACATGCAGTCTAATTGAGTTTTCAATAGAAATCGAATATAAACCAGCTTTTAATGCTTAGAAAAAATGGTGATAAGGCTCTTGTTTTTGTTTTAGATGTTAGGAAAAACGCTTATACAACTTTTTTTACCCCCAAATTTACCAAAATATCCCCTCTAGTAGGTCCGACTCTAGCTTTGTATATATCAGTAGAAAGCTCTCTAAAAATGAAGTGTTGTGTCAATTTAAAATTTTTCTTTATCTGCCGCAGTTTTCAAGTAATCTAGCAAAATTGAAATTTCACCCTAATTTTGAGGGGTAATTTCACTTCTTAAATGGCGACTGTGTCAGATGAAAAAAATCGGGTCCGTTATTTTGGTCGACCCTACCGGTTGTCCCCATTTACTCTTTTCTCGTCTCTTTTGATCCCAATTTTTCACAGAGAAGAAATTATACGATTTTTGTTAATTTTTCAAAAACCACCAATATTTTTAAATTTTTTTGGATACTGCTGATAAAGTGACCATCTTCGCGTAAATTTTTAATATATTAAAGATTAGGTACTCATAAAATAAATACAAAAAAATACGGTGTGAAGTCTGAATGCGTACCTATTCATCCTTGTCTACGGTAGCACATTTTTTATTGACATAAATATTAGAAACGCAGGAAAAGAGACCAGGAATCAACATAGAAGTGGATTATGGTACGATATATTTTCTGAAAAAAGTGCTTAGGACCAAAGTTATAGAATTCAAAGTGAAGCACTTGATGATGACTTTGAAGTTGACCTTGAGGTCAATTTCCAAAGTCATTTGAAAATCATTTAATATTTTTCAAAAGGAGTAGCTTACTTTTCACCCCTAAATGGTTCAAAGTATATTCGAACGAATTTCACATGCAAGATAGAAAATAAGTGATCAAGAAGTAATTTTGAAAAATACTTGCTCAATCGCAATCGGAAAAATAATAGTTAATCATATGTTCAATTGAATTCCTAATATGATAACTATAGAGTAGCAATAAAAATTTTAAAAAATTTTGAAAATTTATAATATAACATAAAGTTAATGTTTAACTTACAATTAGAGTGATATTAAATCTTTTCTTAACTTTACTTCTAAAATTACTTACAAAAATGTTTTCTTCTAATTTTTTCTATAAATCAACTTTGAAGATAGATTGAGTCAATACATGAAATTACTGCTTATAGGTACAGGATATGGTCAAACTTCGGCAATGGCTAATCATTTTCAACTGACCTTGAAAATCGATTTCAGGGTCACTATCAAGTGCATCGCTTCAAATTCTACAAATTTGGTACTCAGCCCTTTTTTCAGAAAATATGTCGTTTCAAAAATATCTAGCTATAACTGTTTTCATCTACAGAGGTTGAATGGTGTTTTCTACCCCTAAAAAGCGTATTTAGCCGAAATAAAAAAACACGTATTTAATATTTTTCGCTGTTTAATAAGTATGTTAAGTTTCATTCAAATTGGCAAGTATTAGTTGGGTAGTGTTATTTGTCAGAATGTTTTGCCGATCTAGTTTTTTCAATATTTCTTTGCTCGTTTTCAGAATTTGTATTTTAATTTCTACGGACAAATAACTCATTCTTTTCTTCGATTTGAGTAACTTTTATTTGCTGATGTTGACCATTAATTGATCGAAACATATCAAATATTTTTCAATGATTTTTTTAGCGAATGTCGAAAATTTTGAAAATTTTTTCACCGTTAGTAAGTTAAAGTATTTGAATTCATTAAGTAATTAAATGATGTCCACAAGAACCTTACGGACTACCATAAGTTATATGAGATCCCTAGGACCCGTTTTTTACTGTTAGGATAAACTTTTTACTAAAATTATTTTAGATGAATAAAGGTTATGTTGTATGATTTCCGCCAGGGTTTACTGTTCCCATTATTGTAAAAAATAAACTAACCGACCGATTTTGAAAATTTTTTCACTGTTAGAGAACTAAATTATTTTAGATGGATACAACTATGCTGCACAAAGTCCGTTCGGGTTCTTGGGTCCCAAAAATATCAAAACTAATTACCCAGCCGATTTTAAAAAATCTTTTACTCTTAGAAAGCTAAACTATTTTAAATAGGTACAGTTCTTAGATGAGATCCGCCAGTCCCTAAAATTTGGAAATTCGCTATGTTATGCAGATGCTGCGACAGGGGTATTTAATCTGACAAACACAAAAATATTGCAGATCCATGGTAACGCGATTTAAAAATGAAATATTATTGATCAAAAAGTGTCAGAGATCACATTGATCCTGAGAAAAATTTCTCACCATACTTGCCCCACGTTCGATAAATCTGTTTCCAGCCTGTATATGTAACCGTGTATGTATGTAAAGCAGCAAACACTCTCGGAAACCGCGTAATGTTATAAAAATTTTCTTTAACTTGCGCCTTTTCGACGTCAGTTGTTGGAAATTTAATGAATTCTTCACGCAACAAAGCAATTTTGTGTGACACTAATTTCACTACTTTGCTAGTAGTAGCTTTGAAAACTTCTCCTTAAAAAAAACATTATTTCTGAAGATAATGTACTATTCCTAAAAAAAAGATACATTACTGCTTAGTTGAAATACTTATTATTTAAAAAACAGCATACCAGTTCGTTTTGTGTTGTATTCGTGGGCGAATTTTTTCCAAAATAAAAATTCCTTTCGCATTCGAAATTTTGTGTAAAAATTCAAATCGTCGCAAATATTAAAATGATTTGGATGAAAACATATTGTTTTTTTTTACATAAACGTTAAGTCATACAAATAGGTTATGTTATAATATAAGAATCTTTTGACAAAAAAAAAAATAATTTATTTTAAAAAGATTATAAAGGTACGGACACACGACACGCTTTTGGTGTAGAAGTTTTTTTTTTTTACAAAAGGACAGAAAAGTTGATTTAAGATACTACCAACAAGGTAATCCTAAATTGTGAGACGCATCCAAAAGATAATACAGAGATAATATTATATTACAACTCTAAGAAAAAAGTAAACGCAATAAAATTTTACAAGTTGGATTTACACTATAGCAAAAAATGAAATAAATTATTTTCAGTACGAAACTGCCGTCTTGCAGCAACATTTATAAAAATATTAGTTTTCAATTCAAAATAGAATATGGCAATACAAAATACGATTTAGAAATGTTAAATTATAATCTAAATCAGGTGTTGTGTGAAATGTCTGACACTATTCTATTCGCCGTGTGTGACACTACTGTGTAAACAACCTCAAATATTTGCTAGAGAAGTCTAGCAACTCGAGTGAATACAACTGTTCTAGCCTTATCTAGACTGCAAATTTAAGCCGCTGCTACACGATGCTACGAACACCTTCCAACATTCGACGTTGGATGGTTCATAGCATCGTGTAGCCGTTGTTCGAACCTACGAGTGTCCAATGTCGAGCGTCAAACGTTCGCATTTGGTCGTGTCCCGTTCGATGTCGGTATTTTTGCACCGAGTCAAAGGGGTGCTTCGAACATTTGAAGGTCAATGTTGGTTCGTTGGTTGGTTCGACTCAGCAGCTGCACGCTCGTTCATGTGAAGAGAGACAACATCAGTGTATAACATTAGAGATAACATCAGACAGATAACATCGTCCACTGAGTACCAACACATCATCATTCGTATTGGATCAAACATTCGATTCACCGTGTAGCAGATACATTCGTCGCACCAACTATCGAACTTAACTGCCTCAAACGTTCGATCGAATGTTGGAAGGAACGTTCGTAGCATCGTGTAGAACCCGCTTTACTTGAACGTGTAAACCAACGGGCCAAACTACTATATGATAGTTAGTATTCCGACTGTAGCAGAAAGGTGACGTAAAATCTCCTCCACTTCGCATCACTATGCTGTGTAAGTACAAACTGTTTGTAGTGGTTTAGGCTTGATGTTTGCTTCTGTGTGAGTATTTACACACACAATTACAAAACACGTATTATCGGACAGAGCAACGTGCAGGTCAAGTAACAATGGTCTTACAATACATAACAATCGTAGTGGATTCGATGACCGACACCGACTGACTAAATGCCTTAAGCTGTGACAGACCAACAAATGACTCCAAGCGAACTAAACTTTTTTGATATTAGTTTGCTTCTAGTGTTCTATAGTGTAAACATTGCACACAATAATGCTAATTTAGATGTCTCGTGTATCCGTAGCTTTATGTACATATGTTGTAGGTACCTATCATGTATTATATACTGTGTGATACAAGGGGACAAACTAGATTGGCTTTGCCTCTGTTCCACTTGTAATGAGTTTGTGACGTAGTCTGTTTGTGTACATACACACTGTTTGCAGTGTATTAGTTTGGTTTTTTGTAGTAGTATGTGTATACACGCATACAACCACACACACGTATTACCAGAGAGAGCTCTTCAACGTGTTCAACTAACAATGGGTATATTTTTAATATAATGGTGTGTTGACTCGACGACGACTACTGACGGACTAATGCCTTAAGCTGTGACTGGCTTACAAATGACTCCAAGCGAATTTCACTTTTTTTATGTTAGTTGGCTTCTAGTGTTCTATGGTATACTCACTATATATATAGGTAGCATGTGTAAATTACGTATGTATATTTTGAGTAAAATTTCAAAACGTCAAATGTCAAAAACTAATATATTTAAATAGCAAAATTAATTGCAATAATCGCAATTAAATTGAATTTGAATGAATTTAAAAAATATTGTTAAAGTTTGCATTTTTTTGATAGTAATTTACTGTTAATATGTAGGTAATATTAAAATCATTTAGGTAATTTAATATGTAGGTAATATCAAAATCATTTAAATATCCATAAACGACACAGTAATAATCATGTACCTAATAGTATAGGCGTCAATTATATTTTTTTTATTTATACCTTACTGCTAACAAGAAAGATTAAAAAAAAATTAGCAATTACGAAAAAAATCTAATTAATTTTTAATTTTATACGTTCGACTATTAAATAATTAATAGTTAGGTCCAGAATTAACGTTTTAAATCTTTATTTTTGTAATAAAGAAAAATACCCCCTTTACCCCAAAAACTTGGCGAACTGAGTTCAGCAGAAAGTTTGGTGAAGTGCAAGTTGGTCACACGTTAGAATGTGGAAAGTGCAAAACTATGAGGGATACTCAGAGGTCAAAATCTCTGAGTACCCCTAAAAAGGAAGGAAGAGACCATCTATCTGTGCAAACGACGACCCCTTTCCCACAAAAGCGACTTATTTAGAAAACATTTTTTTGTCAATTTGTTTGAAATTTCTGAATAAACTTGGTTCAATTCGTGGTATTCGTCCTACATATTCAATTGCCTTATTTTTTATAATTATAATTGAAAAGTTAACTCACTCACTGCCTTTACAAATATAATATCTTACAAGGTGTTTTTACACGATATTATCGATATTACCTATGTACTATCAAGTAAGTCCTTTAAACAAAAATTATCAGCTAATTTTATTAAGCTTTTCAAAATTTCGATTTTTTAGATCACAGAATCGATTTTTTTAGCCGATTTTTTTTGAATCAATTTTTTTGATTTCGATTTAAGTCAATCCAAAAATCGATCTTTTTTTTGGAGAATCGACATCTCTAGTTCGAGGTGTTTTAAAGTAATTTTCTGCGTGATTGTAGCGATTACTAACGAATTATTACTACTAAGTCTGTGTAAGCAACGCCTTATTTTTATGTTGGAAAATGGCAGGTTATGATAAAAGTGTGTAGACAATTTAGAACTCATCATGTGAGATTATCATTAAAAACATTTTTTAAGAATGTTGGAGTCCTAGGGATTAATAATTCAGACATTTTGTCTATTACAGATGCCATTCACGTCATTATTTTTGAACTCGACTTCTTCGAGGAACTATGCCAATATTTATCTGGAATTGTGAAGGGAAACTACAGAAAATCGTCACTAATTTAGTAAACCGCTAGATTCGAACTCTCGACCTACCGGTACAAAGTGCCTCTAGAAATTAAGTAATTACTAAATTCGAAAAAAGTATCCCAAAAATTGTCGAAAATTAAAATTAAATAAATAATTAAATAACTATTGGTTTATAATTATATTAGAATTAAATAGTTGTAAAATTTTTAACTTCAAAATTTTCTTTCTCTGTATTAAGTGTTGATTTCGGTGTTTTTGAGAATTGTCTTATTAGTTGCGTGTTAAAAAAGTGAGAGAATTTTTTCTGCTGCATGAGAAAATATTGAATCATGGATATGTTTTACAGTCAATAGGTACACATAGAGAAAACAGTGAACATTAGTTATTTACTTACTTGTATCCTATTTACTGCAGTCTTATTATATACCTAAACTGTCACATTTTTTTGATACCTATTTCTTTGATATAAATTTTAAGCGTCACGAAATTTTTCAACTGTATTTCAGCCCAGTTGTAAAAATTTTTATCTCACAAACTATTAGTTAGAACTGATTTATATTTTGACGTGTATTATACACTAAAAAATAACATATCCAAAAGTTATTCCCTAATCTTACGAATGATCTAGTGCGCCAACCATCAACCATCAACTTTATTCAGTAATAGGTACTTATAATGTTGATTTCAGATGGTTTACATTCGAATATATATATTCTACATTATTTTACATATTTAAATGTAATCCATGCATGCTCTTTTTTCTCCTCGTCGTGTTTTGTGATATTTTAAACAACAATTTCGGTCTTTTTTGTTTTTTTGTGATCTTTAATTTGATTTAATTTCGTTTTAATATACACGAAAGCAATGTTATGTAAATTTTATTGTTTGATGTTTTATTTACTGATGATCTAATAATAACATGCCATTAAATATACACAGTGTAGGCACAGTGTTACGTTTTTTTATTATTGCATAATGAAACTGATTTTAACTGATTTTCATGAGACAAAAAGAAGAATTTTAATTTGATTCTAATTCTCGGTTTTTATTTTCAACAGCAAAATAAATATTTCTTTAAAAATTATTAACAATATCGATTAGTACATAATCACGTTGGGATACTTGTTAAATTTTTTTCATAGAAAAATATTTGAAAATAGTGGAACTACAGATGTATTCCAGGAGTGCCTTTTTCTGGACATCACTTGCGGTAGACATGATAACTCGAGAACCATTCATCCGAAATTACAATTTCAAAAACATTTCGTTAATATACAGGGTGGGCCATTTTAATCTTTGCATCTAGATATCTCGCCAGAGGCGCCACCCATCAAAAAATCACCTCTACAAAAGTTGTTAGGTACGAAAGGTACATTAAATGGTGACCTTCAATTTGATCTTGAATTTAATTTTCAAGGTCATTTTGAGGTCAAGTCGTATTTTTCAAATGGAACGACCTACTTTTTATTTCGGATTCTGAAAGTGCGTGAAATTTCACGTCGAAAATGCTATAAACGAATTTTTTTTATAATTGACCAAAATATACAAAGAACAATCAAAAATTAGATTGTAAAAGAAAAACCTAACTTTAAAGTGTCAGCATCTTTTGGAGACGTAACATAGGAGCTTCTGTTCGTTTTTAATGACCTGTGAAGGTCGTTCTAACGTCAAAATCCAGAAAAATATGACACTAAAAATTTATGAAAAATTAATTTTTCATTTAACTAATAAATCAAAAATTAAAGGTCAATAAAAAAAATTTCGTTCATAGCATTTTCGACGTGAAATTTCACGCTCTTTCAGAATCCCAAATAAAAACTAGGTTGTTCCATTTGAAAAATACGACTTGACCTCAAAATGACCTTGAAATTGAAATTCAAGGTCAAATTTAAGGTCACAATTTAATGTCGCCCTTCGTACCTAACAACTTTCGTAAAGGTCATTTTTTGATAGGTGGCGCCTCTGGCGAGACATTTAGATGCAAAAATTCTAATGGCCCACCCTGTATTTTATTATCTAGTCGTTGACGGAAGGATTTGTCAATATTTAAAAAAAATGGTGACGATTTTAACAAAAAGCTTATTTTTTCAAGGTGTTAAATTTTTAACTTTTTTACTCCAAAAAAATTGAAATTCCTTCGGTCAGCGACTAGCTACTATCACAATAAATAAATAGTACAAATTTGGTGTTAACTCCAATCGTAAATTTTCGATATCAAAAATCATTTAAAATTTTAACAGTTTTGTGACACGTTGTTCTTTCAAGTCACTATTTTCTAGAAATTTTGCTACTGTCAGATCAGTATGCCCAAAATGTTTACGCATTCGAGAGATTTAAACAAAAATTTTCAGTTGTGACAGTTATTAATATTATTCAGTTATCTACAAGCAATGAAGAATCAAAACTAATTTTTTGTTAAAATTACAAACTTACTTAAAATAATAGAGTTTGCACTTTCATAATTTGTGCTGGATCTTGATTCTATTAATCAGCTTACTCACTGACTGACATATTGTTCAAATATTATTATTAAGACCCATTTATTTTGCTTCCAATTTTACTTTAGGGCATGAAATTTTAGCACCTTGTTCTTCGTACAGATTATGTTATTTTTAACATTTAGCTATAATAATAATATTTCAAAAATCCAATTTCTGTTGTTTCGTATATGGTTAACTATTATTAAAGGGTTGCTAAAAATTTTTTATCATAAAATATTTTTTCTTTAGTAACCGAAACTCTATAATTTTCGGAACAAAAAATATTATTACTGTTATGATCTTCCACGTGTTAATATATTTTTTTTTATTCGGTAAACTGTTTAATAAAATAAAAACCGACAAATTACAACGAACAGACAATCTTTAGTCGTTTCAGCTTTAAAAATTCTTAGTATTTTCTTGTTTTAGTCATACAGTATTTTCGATATCTAAATGCATTCGATATTACAATTCGATACGAGAATATGTGCAGCAGTTGTAGAAATGAAAAGTAATGAGTAACGCAATCGTATATCTTACATCTTTATTTAAATTTTATTTATTAACAATACTGAATGAGTATAGTTTTATTGAAAAGAAATTTTGTTTAAAATAAAGGAATTATTTATTACGACAAAATATCACGAAGTAATATTATTATGATTGAATAAAAAATGTCAATTTGGAAACAATAAAAGAACAGGTTCTTTGAAATATTATAACGACGAGATAATAGACAAGCTCTTATTGTCGCGTAAGTGGCCAAAATGATTTTGCTAGATTTTTTTATAATATATAATAATATTAATTATAAGGCAGTGTCTATAAACTACGTAGTTCCAGTTTGGGTAATCTTGAACCCCCCTCCATGTAGACTAGAGGTGACTTGCCCTGACTCTCCCCCCTCCTCCGACAGTGGAAGGTAGTTTTTTTCTTACTAAGTCTAAATAACATTCAATTAAAATTAAGCTTTTTTTTATATAAAATATGAAAATTAAGGCACATATTATAGCTTAGCAAAACATTTCCTCAAAAAATACATCCCCAGACAGTAAGAATTTTAACGTAAAGACTGTGTGACCACATGGCTGCATAATTCGCTTGAGAACGTTTTGTCAAATTTTAAAATATCCAAAATATTAAGCATCTCATAAGTAACACATTCAAATTCATGTGTGTTTGATTGTTTCAAATAAAACTACGTAGCTCGACTTTGACTCCCCCCAACCCCAATTTAGTCCAGTGTAACTTTTTGCATAATCCTTTTCTCTCCCCAATCAGGCTACGTAGTTTATGGACGCTCACTAAAAGTTCACATTGCCACTTGACAACCTGGTCAGTACTTTTAAGCTGAAATTATTTATATAAATGAGGAAGAGTAGGTACCATATTTGAATTTTAAAAATTTTTCTCATATGACTTTTTGGTACAGTGTCTTTTCACTTTTTGTCATAAAATTGATATTTCTGACGTTATAATTATTTTCAAATTGAAGAAATCCCAATTTAGGTTCATTTCAAATCCGTTAGATCTATATTAGTACATATGTATATGAAAAATTATAAATATAAATTTTTCCTATATATTTTGATATTTTGGTCACTCATGCGCCAATAGAAGCTGCTCTATAAATGTACTATGTATGTCTACAATAAATTTTGTATAAGTAGGTAATGAACATCAGTCTGTATTTGAAACATTAATCGCGTCAATCATTTCCTAAACAGAATTCGAATTGGTTTGAAAATTTTGTTTTGAGTTGTGTTAATAAATCATTAGAAAGTGAAATTTACGTGTATTGTATACATTCTATATATTATATATAAATACATGGTGTTTTATGAAACTTGGGATAAAACTTTCGCTTATTCATTTGTGTTTTACTAGTTTTTATTAAAGAGATATTATAGGTACTTAAGGCGTTCAGTAATAATAGTTGTGTTCACATCCAAGTTACCCAGACTCAACCAGTTACCCTAATTAAAATTACCTCCATAAGGTTTGATTGGAAGGAAAAATAATTTTTTTATGATTTGATGACGGTAAAAGTTTATTAACTCTTTGCACTCAAGCAAAAAAAAGTGAGTTGTAAATAGGCTGGTAAGACATGTAGCATATGACAACGACCGACGTTCTTCTTTTGACGGATTCTTTTGACGTTCTAACCTTGTTTCCCCAAAGTTGAATACTAAATGCGCTAAATACGTCCTCAGTGCTGTTTTTATTAGTTTTTAATCTTAAAAAGATAATTCAACGTGATTTTGTATCATTTTATTTACAATTTTTCTAATAAATGAATGTGTTTGCAGTTATTAAATAAAATATTCATGTAATGTGAAGTATGAGCAGTCATTACAGTTCAACATTCAGTGTGTCATGTGGTACATGTCTTATGATCCAACAGACAAAACACCTTTAAATATGGTAGAGTTAATGGACAAACCACCTTGTCATGCTGTACATGTCTTATAAGCGCAAAGGGTTAAAATTTTCAGTGGCTTAAAAATCGTAAATAAAATGAGTGAATGATGAAATTGGAACCGAATTATAGGTTTTCGAAGTCGTTTTCGAATACTTTTTTTACCAAAATTGGGTAGTCACTAGTCAGGACTACTAGAAAATAAACTAGGGCAGTATTTATCACATTTTTAAGCGAAATTTCGTGATTTTGATAGTTGTGATGCTAATTTGACCAATTACTCTAATTCAGGTCACTTTCACGCAGGGGCGTATACAGCCGAGATTCTTGGGGGGGGGGTGTTACGCGGAAAGCAATCGGATTAAAAAATTTTTTTTAACATAAAATTAAACTTCTATATTTCTGACGACCAAAAAAAAAAAAACGTCAACTGGTAAATTTACCGATATGGTGTTTAAAATTAAATAATATCTAGTGTATATTTTTAATTCTCGGGGGGGGGGGTCCATGACCCCTTGATCCCCCCTCCCTTGTATACGCGCTTGCTTTCATAAGGTTTGATTTGAGAGAAAATTAATTGTTTTAATTTGTTGACGTTACAAAGTTATTAAAATTTTTCAATGCTTTAAAAACCGTAAATAAAATGATAGTCATTTCTCGGTAGACTCGTGATAGTCGTTCTTTTCATTCTTACTAAAACTATCCATGAAGGACCACCAAAAGGTTTTTATGATGTTATAAGTCATACGACGGAAAATTTCATCATTTTCGAAATTTTGTAGCTAAATTATTCTAATTTAAATGACTTTTTGAAACAGTGAGTTTCAAAATGAAATTTATTTGTATTCATAGACTAACCCATATTGAAGTAGATTCAATATTTACAATACATTATGTATATTATAAATAAGTTATATTGGAATTTATTCTTCCTATGTTTTCAAATAAAAAATTCTTTTTAATTCAAATAAGCATCCAACATTATGTTAAGCAGGTGTTGAGTTATTATTATTATCTTGTATAAATTTATCGGCTGTTAACGTAGAAAAATGCCGATTAGAAAGAATATGACTGACAATCTGACTGAGGTGCATTTAATATTGAATTTGTAGGGTATATGGTCAATACCATGCTATGTAATGGGTTAGTTATAAACGATACAAAAAAATTAAAAACGCGTGCGTCTGATTTACAGACAATAAGTTAATGATACGTAAACGTTTGTGTTTAAAAAATCAATAATCATTGTCCGTTAAAATTAGTGATGAGCTAATAAAAGACCAAGACAAAGATTTGGCAGTATTGGTCTTGGTCTTGTTCTTGCATTAAGAATCTTGGTCTTGGTCTTGCTAGAGCAGTTTGAGTCTTGGTCTTGGTCTTGCAAAATGCAGTCTTGGTATTGGTCTTGGTCTTGATATTGCTAAAAATCTTGCACTATCTTGCATTTTTTTATTAGCGAATTTTTTCCTTCTAAACTCAGAATTTTCTCTCTTTACGGTATTAATTATACTTTCAAACTATTTAAATAGTTTAGCAAGAGTCTTGCTTTTTTCTTGCTTTTGTCTTGGTCTTGCTCACTTGAGTCTTGGTATTGGTCTTGCAAAAAATGCAAGACCAAGACAAGACTGCAAGACCAAGACTAATTTTGCTCATCACTAGTTAAAATATAGTTTTGATAATATTTGTGAAATAATTCAAATATTACCTTTAATAATGTTTGTTTTGAAAATACGATTCACTTGTAAGGTTAAACGACGAAAATCTTGGTGATTCTGGCGACTTAAGGTTCGTCGTTAGTGCAACCTAGCATTTGCGTGTCCCTTCATGAAACCTTCACCACAAATGATAACTGTAAATTTCCAAAAGTATATTGTTTAATTTCTTCAGACATAAATTATTACGTAAGAAGAAGTAAGGTCTATTATAGGTAGGTATATTATTTTTAAAATATTAATTATTTTGCAACTATTACTTTACGTAAGATATTTTCTTTCCCCGTAATCACTTTATCAGCAAAAATAATAGAATATGTAATCCCGTACCACCCATTGAGCCTGTTTACGTCACCCTAGTTGAACGCCCCCACATAGAAGAGGTAAAAATTATATAATTTTTAATCAAAAAGTAAAAAAACCATTGGGTTACGTAAGTTTTCGAGAAAATTTCTGGATATGAGAGTAACATACGGAACTCCAGTTATATGAACGAAACACATACTCATTCTTTGTTCAATCAAAAAATATTTTTCAGTAAGCGGTAAAAAATTTTATTAAGTCACTATTAATTACGTTATTGTTAATTTTTTTAATTGTAAAGTGTTTTTATTGCATTTCATTTTTAGTTGTGTTTAATCCTTTTTAAGTTCTCAAAATCCTAATTTTTTGTTTTTCGCAGTTCCATTACAGTGGTTTAGAACTTCATCGAACTGTTCTGCCCTAGTGTATATGGTTGTTTTATTTTAATTTGAACATGACGAGCTTTTTTCGAAAACATTCATCACAGAAGATTAGAAGGAAACTAAAATTACAAATGTATAGATCGCTTGGAATCATTTGTTGGTCTGTCACAGCTTTAAGTGACTAGTCGTGCATCAGCTCTGTAAGAGCAAACATGCATTGTTACGTCGTGGTTACTGATTGTTAGGTCAAGATGCACACATATATAACAGCAATCACACATACTAGTATCCACTACACAGAGAAAAAATTCCAGTAAAAATTACTGAGCTGCCTCCGGTAAACGAGTCTTAAGTGACCAGTCCGTAGGAAATTATTAAGCAAAAATATAAAAAATGCGTTTCAAACATTATTTTTTACGATTCATTTGAAAATTTTTCCTGTACACCTTAAGAATTTTTCCTATACACCTTAAGAATTTTTCCTATACAGCTGCGTAAAATTCGATGGGCTAGTAAAATTTCAAGTGGACACCGGGAAAATTTACTTAATTTTTTGTAAAATATACTGGACATATGAATAATTTTTACTGAGTCGTTGTGCATTTGTTATTTGTCACACACCACTGCATAGCCAAGCATCACATAAACTGAGAATAAATAAAACAAGCATGCGCAATAGCACCGAGCATGCGCAATAACACGACCAACACGACTTCAGACTGCAACTAACCAGGACTGGTTCATTTAGTTGTTCAATAACCAACGTGACTGGATGTTTATATAGTGTTTTTTTTTTTTTATAATAAATTTTTAAAACAAAAAATTGTTGTTTCATGAATTTTTGTATAGTTTTGATATGTTAATTGAAATATGTTTTTATACAAATTATTGTAATGTGCTTATTGTTAAAAATTTTTATCATGTAATACCTATGTCAAATAAAGAATTTATATATTTTTTTCCACAAATAATAAAAAACCACAAAAATTTTTTTCTATATTAATAATTTGATTTTAATGCTTACCCTTCTATCAATATCCTTTTAAACTATTTTAATTCAATTATTTATTAATAAATAAAAAAAAAGCCTTATTTATAAATAATACGGTAATTTTTACTGAGCTATAGGATAATTTAAAATTTTTACTATAAATTATCGTATTTTTTGCTTAGCCTGTCACTTATGTCCGCATTACCAGAGAGCTCAGTAATTTTTTACCAGAAATTTCAGTAAAAATTACTGTATTTTTTTCTCAGTGTATACTATACATACAAATACAAACTCTAAATATGTATATAACCATAGAACGTGGGGAACCTCGTTGTGACGTAATCATGACGTAAAATTTTGGTGACAGCCGTCATGCTAGCTATGATATACCAGCTTAGTATCTTGGTCTCTGTGGCATTCATTGAGTTTTCAATCAATTTAAGTACTTCACCAAAGTTTGTCAAAAAATCGAAACAATATAAGAAATTTGATTATCCACGACTACAATAAACAAAGAAAGCCCGTTGGTTATCTAATGGTCTAATCTCTAATGTCTACATATATACACTGCGGTCCAGCAAAGCATTTCGGATTCAGTTTAACGAACAGAATACTAAGCAGCAAATGTATATCTAACCTTACTCAACGCACTACTCTCTCTCATAAGTTCTGCGTTCGTTGCATATGCGGCCCATACACGGTTCAACTTGTTGTAATACCTAGTTGTACTACAAGTTGAACTGTTTGCCATACACTATTAAACTATTCATTCAACTTGTTGTCCAACTTCAGTTATTCACAATTTTTGAAAAAGAGATCTTCGTTAAAATTATGGATAAAATTCTTGCCTTAGCAGTAATTGCAGAAATTAGTAAAGAAAGCTTGAGTAAACGAAAAAAAAGAAAATAGAGCAAAGAGTGGTTGGGAAGAAAATTTTCTAATGAAAAACTATTTAAAAAAAATTAGTGAATGTGAACCAGACGATTACAAAAATTATATGCGAATGAACGAAGAAATTTTTAATGATATTTTAGTAAAAATAACACCTTTAAGAAGCAAAGAAAATACGTTTATGCGTGATGCAATTTCTGCAAAAACACACTTGGAAATTACATTAAGGTTTCTTGCAACGGGAAATTCTTTCAAAAATTTAAAATTTTCAAATGCGGTATCACCGCAAGCTATTGGAAATAACAAACAAAATCAAATATTTAAACTTGCCAATTGTTATCGCTGTAAATATTTTGTTGATTACACTCTTTACAGCATATATGTACTGGTTTTGTTGTTCAACTACCCCACACACAGTACAACATGTTCATAGACCATTTGCTCCACCCACGTAAAATCAAAATATTTTGATTTTACTTCAACCGTTTATGCAACCATCAAAATAGTTGACCAACTGCCCCACACACGATTCAACATGTAGTACAACTTAACCAAGTTGTACAACAAGTTGAACCGTGTATGGGCCGCAATAGGATCTGCATCCGAAATGTTTTGATGAGCTACAAGGTACGTCTATACATATGCTTGGCATAGTATAAACACTTTAAAGAATTTATATAGGTACGCGGTTAATATTATAGTGAAAT
Source organism: Brachynemurus nebulosus (assembly GCA_035578155.1). Lineage (NCBI taxonomy): Eukaryota > Metazoa > Arthropoda > Insecta > Neuroptera > Myrmeleontidae > Brachynemurus > Brachynemurus nebulosus. The sequence continues at coordinate 13,348,981 of JAPWDM010000005.1, forward strand.
ATGTATTGTTAAGTTGGTATTATCGTCTATTTTATAACATTGTACAATATCGTCATCTGTTTTTATCATTTTGTTCATCGGGGCTGATGTTATTACCACATTATGTAACACCTACAACTGAGTTATTATTTTCATTTTTTTTTTGTTTTGGTTTTTTTCTTAAATATTATAATCGTGACAACGATGGACGAACTGTTACGTAACAAATTTTACGTTACTTTTATATTATTTTTTGAAATGATTGCTTACCCATTACCTACCTGCATATTATTTATATTTTTGGTCCGACCAATATCATGTTTGTATTAATTAAATACAGTAACGCGCACTCTCTTAAGTAATAAAATAATAAATGTTCTCATTTTGTAATATAATTAGACATTGTTTTTTTGGGTAAAAGATCACTCAATAGATTAACAGTTTCATTTTTCGCAATAGAATTTTAATTTATTTTCACTTTTAGGGTCCCGGAGACAAATCTTCTTACACTTTTTTGGCCTACGAACATAAAATTTTACATTTCCTGATGTTCTCGCCCGTACTGGATGACAATCTTTTACGTACCATATCAGGTGGGATTTCGTTAGAAAAGGTTCTTAAAATTAAGTCAAATTTCCCTTTAAGGGGAGGTTTACTTGAGAGTCGTTAAAAAAAAATCGATTTTTTTTTGCAGGAATTGGTAGCTAATTATGTGTAAAATATGTTCCCAAAGTGATTTTGATGAAAGTAATTTAAGGGAAGGTTTACTTGAGATCTGATAAAAAAATCGATTTTTTTTTTTGCCGAAATTGATAGCAAATTATGTGTAGAATATGTTCCCAAAGTGATTTTACTGAAAATAATTTAAAAAACGGATTCTTGCACATTAACCGAATCCAGCTTTCTATAAAAAAAAAAATTCAAAAAACGTAGTTCACGCAATAATGATTATTAAATATAAAATTTTGAAAATACGTTTCTTTATACATATTTTATAATATCTCGGAACTACAATTTTGGAACTGGTGAACACGATAACTCAAAAACTGTTCCATGGATCCTTTTTTTAAATTTTTTATTTTAAAGATAATTCAATTCTTCGGCGCCTCTACCTAAGTTCGATACACTTTCAATATTTTTTTCATTTTTAAATTTACTTTAAAGAGCGAAAAATAAGACAAAAATCGTAATCAAAAGTTCAAACATCCGCCATTTTTTTTCTTTCAGCAATTTATTGATATTATAGGTAGAGGTGCCGGTACTCTTTATATATTTTATAAATCTTTTTTATTTTTGAATTTCGGTCGTTTATTACCGGCGCTAGGATGTCCGCCAACAAAGCATTGGATTTTCGGATCGTCACACTGCACTATCTGTAAAATGGACACTGTTTTATATTTTTCCTTGAAAAATTTTTTTTTGTGTAGTTTAATACTTAATAAATATGTGCACAAAATTTGAAATTGATATTTACTTCCGTTCTTGAGAAAAAAATTCTAGAAAAATACATAATTTTTAAGGACTCTCGATTAAACCTCCCCTTAACATTGTATTTTAAGCTTCCAAAGGAGATTTTTTGTAGTACCAAGAATCGATATTAGTGGTATGGTGAGTACTTGGTATCTACAACCTTCCCGACCAAAGCTGAGTAGTAATGGGGATCACAACTTGTTTCAAACATTTTTTCCTTAGTAACTATTTATTATAGGAAAATAATTTTAAAACGACAAGAAATCAAACATCCGCGAGAATTTTTGGCATATTTATAATCGTATTAGTACTTGTTATTAAAGGATAATAACAGGGATAAGATCAGGGTTGCCAACCGTCCAGTTATGACGTGATTTTTCCGGGTTCGGCTCTGTATGTGTGATCAGACACCAAATGTCCGGTCAATTGATAAATTGAAAAGAGTGTTATTCGTTTGGTGGCTTCTTATGACTTTTCTTTGCTCGTCAAAAGTATTTATTTGAGGATTGGTGTTCCAAGGTTACAGGAAATTTTTTTTTGCTGGCTAGTTTAAAAAATTTTCCGACAAACGTTGATATTCAGTTGTTTACAATTGAAAAATTGGCAAGCCGAACGCAATAAAATTCAATTTAATATTGTTTTTATAGGGTTTCTACTGAGTGGTCACTTCAAAAAAATATGGTAACTTTGAACTTCAGAAGTTAAATTCAAGAGGTACAATATAATAAAACATATTTGTTACTCCAGATTTGCCAAAGAAGGCAGTTTTGGAAATATGGTTTTAATGTGCTTTATTACCATGAAAAATATTAAAATCCAGCAATAGTATTACACTGAAGCTTTTTACATAATTCTTTTTCCGATGCAAGTATCCATATTTATTGCATGTCGTGATTAATTATTTACGCACTGTTTATAATTTAATGTATGTATATCTAATACTAGCCATACCCGCGACGTCGTTCGCGCAAAGCATTCTTATAAACTCAATGAGAATTATGTAAGTGTAATAATTATACTGAACTTGCAAAAAAATATAATTTTTGTGTAATGCATGCACATGCTCAAAATGGTTTTTCTATTTTCCCGTGGGAATGAAGAATTTCCCCGGAGTAAAAAGTATCTTAAATGTTGATCCAAGTAATAGGTTATCACCACACCAAATTTCATCAAAATCCGTCCACATGCACATGCACAAAATGGTTTTTCTATTTTCCCGTGGGAATAAGGAATTTTTCCAGAGTAAAAAGTATTTTAAATGTTGCCCTAGGTAATAAGTTATCACCACATCAAATTTTATTAAAATCCGTCCAATAGTTTTTGCCTAATGTGTGCACATGCTCAAAATGGTTTTTCCATTTTCCCGTGGGAATGAGAAATATTCCCGGAGTAAAAAGTATTTTAGATGTTGACCCAGTTAATAAGTTATCATTACACCAAATTTCATTAAAATCCGTCCAATAGTTTTTGCGTGATGCGTGAACAGACAGACAGACAAAAATTCTAAAAATTTCTGTTTTGGTATCTACATCCATAACTATTTACAGTACCAGTACAATTTTCAAAAAATATTCCATGTACAGAAATGGTCTCGTTACAATTTTATTATATGTATAGATTTTACTTTCAATTTTTATTCGTAAATTTTTACCTCATTAGTCCCTTTTATGCACGTAATATTCATCAATCAGCGTCCATCAATTTCTGAGCCTATATGAATAAATTTAGATAAGGACAGGTAGATGTTTTATAATCAAATTACACGTTACACCTTGTCGGCGTAATAATGACCATAACACCCTCTGGCGAATTAACATGTTCGAATCATTTATTAATAAATTATTTAAATGAGGCATCATCGCGTCGTATCGATCATCTAAATATTTTTTTTTTTGTATCACATTTTTTTTTACTGACCTTAATTTATTGATAATATTTTTCAATTAAGTTGAATATTTTTACCTTATAGCTAAAAAAAAGCACTAATAGATAATTTATCATTAAAAAAATATTTCGGTCGGGTGTAGTACCATAATTTCTTTCACATTTTCAAATAAACTCTATATCCCTTTAGTTGGACACACATTAAGTTGGCGCTCTTTAGTAGTTAAAGAGTTGAATATAAATTATATAGTCTAACTCTAAACGAATTTGATGTTTATGTGCCGAAAACAGAAGGCAAAATATGCAATATCTAGGAAAAAATTACGTTTAATTTGATTAACTATTTTTATGTCATCGAAGATGACATATTAATATCGTTGTGTGACTGAATAATTATTGAGTTGTACATCCATATTGAATAAATGCAAGAGGGCTGTAGAGTTAACAACTATAGAGTTAACAAAAAATCATAAATTAATACTTTCACTGAGATGACATTACTTAGTGCGTGTCAAAAACACGCATTTGACGAATTTTTTAAATAGATGAATCATTGCAGAAATACTTTAAAATCGCCGTCAAAATAGGTCAAAAACTGTTTTTCGCGTTGTTAAAGAAAATTAGATTTCGTGCAAAAAAAAGTTTCATACGAAAGTTATAGAACTACTTAATACCAACAGAATGAGATGTATTCAAAAAAATCTTTAAACTAGAGGTAATTTTTTAAAGAACGTAAAAATAAAGTAATTACTTCGGTTGGTTTCATGATTTACCAGACAAGACCGAAGCTGTTTATCACCATTGTCATGTCAAGCGGATCTCAGGTATCTCAAAAAAACTATAGTTTTTAGAAAACTTGATTTGAATAAAATATTAGATGATTTAGATTGATTTTTATTATGCATTATTGATTCAACGTTACAGCTATTATTACAACGAACCGTTATTAGCCTTAATTGTAATATCTCAAGATACTTGAGATTCGTGTGACACGGCGCATCAGATTTAAATGGTAATTTTATGTGCAAAATTCTTACTAACTTTCTTTATCTTGAATATAAATATACAATATTTTGTTGAACAAAGACTTCCAATTTTCTTTACATTTGATGTTGACGTATTTTAAAATGAAAGAAGAGAAAACGAAGAAGAAGACATTTTAAAATTTATCTGTGTTGTTAGAACATAATAGTGATTGTACATACGTGACACTGCTAATTTTATGTGGTATCTGTTTTCTGTTGTTTTATATTATTGTCATTTCATTTCTTGTTATGTGTAGGAAGTATAACACCTTGTTCATCTAATTTATATACTTAAATTGATATTAAACATTTTTAGTGGACATTTTATTGTAAATGTAGATATCTTCATCATATTAAAATATTCTTGTTATTGTGATAATAAATAAAAATAATTGCTAAAAATAATTTGGTATTTTGTCGACAAACACCCGGAACAAAATACCTTAGCTTTTACAATTTTCATCTTTTAAAAATTTAAATAATGATTTTTTTTTATTTTGGAATCTGGTTACAATTATTCTGTTTATTTTGAGAATAAAAATAATTAAAATGTTTTAGTTTCCACAATTTAGGTACCTGCATTTGACAATATTCTTATGCAATGCAATCAACTTATGCAATTAAAATGTTTAGAATTTCTACAATTTATTATAACTTTATTAAGCACACGAATAGAATGAGCAATAAATTAATGTAATTTTCTGGTAACCAATTTTGTACTTTTCTTTTAGTTTTCTTACACTTTTAAAATGATTTCCTAGTTTAAAAATTAAAAATTTCTTTGATTTCTTTTTCTTTGAACAAAAAAAATATTTTTTTTTTTGATTAAACGAAATATATCAATGAATTTTTTTTTTCAGCAGTCAAAAAATATTTTTTTGAACAAAAAATATATTTTTTGAAAGGGAATAAAATATCAAAGATAGATTTGATTTTTGAAGTTCTTTATTAGTTTTGGGATGAAATCATTCGGTTATGCGGCTCGGTAATGAGATGCCGGCCTTGGTAGTAAATTTGGGTGTCGTTCATTTTCCCAAAAAAAAAAAACAATAATAAAAACAGTAAAAAACCATTGAAAAAAGTATAAAAAATAGCTTGCTTATAATAGGTGCAAAATTGTCCCACTTATAATAGGTGCAAAATTGTAATCAACGGACATGTAAATTTCGGGTTGCGCTAACAATGCAATGGACCTATTAAAATTTTAAAAAAATTTTTTAAAAATTTATATTTGAAATTACTATTTACAAAATTATGAAAATAACCAAAATTTTTGATATTGCAAACAGGACAATTTTTCAATTTGATCGCAAACTGAAAACAAAGTTTAAATAATAGTTTGTTTCACAAATAGTTACAAAATGAGATGACGTAAGAGTGTCATTTGGAATTCAAGAATTCCAAAGGGTTATCCATGTTATGTACCTAAATAATGCATAACATTATGCATACTAATACAGTGAAAATATCATCACTAAAGTAAATTTAATTTAGAAAAATAAATTTGCAGGTCAAATTATTTTGTGAAAATTTACTGTTGATAATTATGTAAATTATTTAATTTTGTCTAAGTTTCACTGACTTTTTTAAAATTTTTAACAACGATGGCAGTGGAATTTTAACTGTCATTAAATTTTTTTATTTAAAGCTTGTCATCAGTTATTTTTGATATTTCCTTGTAATTTTAGTGTGTTTTGTGATCTGTAAGATATTTCTGATATGTATTTATTTAATTATTATGGTGGCTTAAAATGTCTGGTGATACTCTTGTGCTGCTAAATTTTGTTTAAATCGTTCAAAACAAAATTTCAATTTATGTTTTTTCTGAGTGCCATTTGATGCAAATTTGTATTATTATAATTTGAATGCTTATGTAAAAATACGTTAAATAATAAATAATTATTAATATTTTATAATAATTCAGTTAATATTTTCGATTTCGACAGTGGTTGGTGCTAATAGGTCATGACCATCTTCCATCTAAATTCTCGTGTTGAATACTGTCATCAATTTCGCGTTTGCTCAATTCATTTTGATGAAAGTTGCTTTTAGTTGTTCATATAATTTAACATGACCATTATCAACCCTCAATCTCACATGTACAAACACATACAATCACATAAGTAAATAAGGACATACATAATTTTTTGTACTTATATAAAAAAAGGATAGAAAGTGCGTTTCGCTACTGCCTACTGGTAATAATCTTTTATTTATACTGTGCTGAAAACAATCTCAAAAGTGTTCCTGTAGAGCTGTAGTATCTAGTTAAATAATTTGATAATCACCATAGACCAGAAATATCCATCTTTGATGAAATTTTTGAGGTTGGATAGATATATCATTTGCCACTTATAAAATAATAACGGTTGAAATAAAATCAATAACAATACTTCTAAATAAAAAAAAAGTAATTATTTATAGATGTATCTTTTTGATTTCAAATCGAAATCAATTTAAAATTTGATCTAGTTTAAAAAATAATAAATGAAATTAGTGTGAGCGATTGAAAACAGAAAATGCGTTGTAGTAGTAGGAGGGTTAGTTTTAAATAAAAACAAAAGAGAGCCCGGAGGGCCACCCAACATTCTAGCCAGATCATAATGTATCACATATTTAACCCTTCAATTTAATCTATTTAAAACGGACATAACACACAAACAAACAGCTGGTATTATTTTTTTTTTCTTTTTTTTTTGGTAGGTAAGCTGTTTGTTACCTGATTGAGGAACACACGTTCCACTGATTTTTAACAACTTTTCAAATAACAATTATTATTTCGACTGATATTTATGGTTTTTGTTTTGGTTTTAAATAATAATCTTCTCTTTCTTGGATTTTTATATTGTAGGGTGTACTTGATACGAAAAAAAAATACGAAGTGATGCACTTTAAATGATAATAGGTAATGTGTTTCTTAGTGGAAAAAGAAATGGTAAGCAATTAGTAACCGTTAACATTTCGGTAAACCGATAATTATGCACGCGCCTCATGTAAGTGTTTTATTATTTTACGATTTCACACTGTTTTCAAGATATTATTAAAGAAAATGTTAAATGATACCGTTGTTTACAGTGGTAAGCCAGATTAGTTTTTTGATGTGAAAACGTCTGCAAATTCAGTTTGATAATAATCAGACCAAACTTTTCGATGTAACACTTTTGCGTAAAATTTCGTGTTGCTGTATTGTGGTCATTAGTGGACCAACTGGATCGAATTTTTATTTGTGTATTCTTAGTTTTTAAGTGAATTTCTATGGCAGAACTATGGTAAGACTATGGCAGAAATCCGTTTTGAAGTCTCGAGAAACCGAAAATGAGGTTCACTAAAATTTATATATATATATATATATATATATATATATATATATATATATATATATATATATATATATATATTCATACATACATACATATATAGTCAAAATTTTGGCCAATTTTAGTGTTTTTTTTTGGCCAGAATTGAAAAATTTTTTTGATTTTTTTACACCATCGAAAAGAGCGTAAAAAATTGCATAAGACAAGCTTTTAAAACGTTCTAAATGAACTAGATTTTGAGAAAAATTAAGAAATTTACTGAATTTGTTTACAATAAATGTTTCATTGTTTTTATCATTACAGTAACAATATTTATATGTTTCATTTTTCAAAATAAAAATTAACTAACTTTTCAAGAAGGCGTCATCATCGATTTTGAAAATTTGTTTTCTGTTAGAGAGCTAAACTAATTTAAATGGATCCAGGGGCGGATCTACTAATGGTCTTTTTGGGCTGCAGCCCAGGGCCCCGTGGATATAAGGGGCCCCCTTCATACGAAGACTGACATTACTTAACATTAAAAAACATAATAAACCGCGTAGGAACTACCACTTTCTATGTATACCACAAATATAGTCAGTAATAGAGTTGCGAATTTTGTTTCACTTACAATTAGGTAGTTTCATTCACTAGAATTCGTTCACTTGAATGAACCGGTTCATTTCATTCGCTCATTTCGTTCAGTTAGACTTGAGAAAAAGTAAATAGAATGAATGATGAAAAACTGATGTTAATAAAAAATTTATGTATTATGTACATATTAGTGATAAGTGCAAACAAGTAAAAAAAGGGTAATTAAACAATTTCTAAAGGCTAAATAAATACTATTGAAAGCGTGTATAAGTTTAGGTATCCTGAAATTAACTAGTAATTCTTTATATTTTGAGACAGAAAATATACTCATCCTTTTAAAGAAAATTTAATTTCTTAAAATAACCAACCCTGAATACAGTAATAGAAATACAGAATTCAGCAATTAAAATTTAAATATTTACTGGTGTCTAATTTTTAACAAATAAATTTCAGTTAGTAAAACGTGGCAAAATATTGTTGAAAAGTAAAATATGTCTGCTAGAAAATACAAAAGTGGAGCTAAAAAGCGAAAATTACAGTTAGTTCGAGAAAAAGAAAAAAACAAATGTACAAAAATTGAAACTTTTTTTTAAATCAGAACAAAAAAATGAGAATACAATAGTTATTATAAATCCATTAACAAGCGAAGGGAAAGAGAACTTAGCTGAAAATAGTCTAGCCGAAGGGAGGGGAATATCGCAAAACCAAGAAAAAAATACCCGTGATGAAAATGCACCATAAACTGCCATTAGCTCTCTAATCTCTCTGAAAAAGATATTGTTCTTCACCAAGAGGACAGCAATACTGACGCGGAAAAAGATTAGGCAAATATTTACTTTCACTTTGACTTTGAAAAATCTGTTGACGTGGGCTTGTGGCCAATGTCGCTAAATAATGATTTTATTAGCAGCATCCTCTCACATGAAATGACTGACTTTCAAAATAAAGATCCAAGAAATATATATTCAGCTTCGACTTCAAGAAATATTATAAAGAACAAAACAGGTCATTTTCAAATAGATATTTCACTAAGAAAATGAAAAATGGCCAATTGCTGCAAAGATCTTGGTTATGTTATTCAACCAGTACTGGTAGTGTATTTTGCTTGGCTTGCAAACTTTTTTCAAAAACTCAGCTTCTCAATACACAACTGGATTTTCTGATTGGAAACACGTAGGAACGTGTTTAGAAAATCACGAAAATTGAAATGAACATAAAAGCTCAATGTTAGTGTGGTTAACACGAAAAGAAAATAAGTTTGTTTTGGACAATTTTATAAGTTCACATTACAAACATGTTTACTTTTGCGATAATGTCTTGACAGTACTTGTTTGTGTACCTGTCATATAAATTAAATACTTAATATTATATTATTTCTTTTTATATACCTTCCTATACATAAGGTAACGGGCCTAGTTTCTGACCTTTTAAGAGTGACGGCTGAGGTTAAACGACAGTAATAAATATAAGTTTAAACTTAAGAGACAATTAATAATTTTATCAACTAGTTTATGGCTTTCAAAATAAAGTCATACAAGTAAAATAATTATTTGAATTGAATTAATAATTTAAATTAATGTTTTAAAAATTGACAAAAAGGACCCAGTTTCTGACCTTCAAAATTTCTCATGTGACAGTTTCTGACCCCGACAGTGGCCTAGTTTCTGATTCTTACATTTAAAAATACAGTTTTTTAAAATTTAATTTATAAATAATTTTTTATTGATAAAAATGAATGTTTAATGTTATATACGTTATGAAAAATAACAAAAACTAATCGAAGATAACTATAAATAACAAAATAACTAACAAAAACTGGTTAGAATTTAATTGGGCCATACCACTTTAGAAGTGAGCCTAGTAATTGACCCTCATATTTCAGTAATAAAAATCATTCTAAGGTATTTTATAAATATTTTAAAATAAATTTTAAACAAATATTAACCTGCTCATATATTTTTAATTAAGTTTTCATACTTACATGATGAATATTGCACAGATCAAAATGAGTACTTTGTAACATAAACTGTTAGGAAAATACCAAAAAAATAGTTTTTACACACATTTTAAACTTAAAAATTTTTTTTATTTAGTTAATATATTCTAAACTTTTTAAATTGCTGTTCATTAGACACAGAATAGATTACTTTAAATTAAGAATTTATTTTTTTTTCTTATTTAAAATATAGTTTTTTTATTAATTTATAACAAAGTTGAAAAGTTCAGAAACTGGGCCAGGGTCAATTACCGGGTCTTTTACCTTAATACGTTTTATACGTTTTGGAAAATAATTATTTCATCAAATTGAAATTAGTGTGTTTAATTGGGTGACCTTTCAAATTGGGGGCCCCCAAGTAGTGTTAGCCCACATCCACCTAAAGTCACTGTCCGCCCCTGAATGGATCAAATTGTTATATGAGATCTGATTATCTGAAGAATTGTAGGTAAAAAAGAATAATTTTGTTTTAAATGTAGTATTAAAAATTTCTTTATATAAATAAATAGTCTAATAGTAATTTGTATTTATTTGAATTTGTTTACAATGTTTGCATCATACATGTGTTTTATAATAAAAACTTTAGTAGTGTGGCGAACAAGAATCCATACTTGGATATTAGTGAATTTTTGATAATATTAAATTACCAGACAAGAATGTAAAACATTAAACAATTTTTTTTTTTTTGAGAAAACTAGCAGTATAAATAGTGAAAGCGCCGCTAGATGGTCAGACAGATGGACACATACACTTGTCATTGTTGTTATTGTTGCTTGAAAGGCAATTTACATGACAATTTGTTTCATTCATATAAAATTATTACGTATAGTTGTATCAATTAGAGTACTCGCACACTAATAACTTTTCGTTGTACAACTGTTTAGTCATTCGGATAATATGCATGCATAGGATCCAATTAAAAGGTCGACGAGCCCGATTAAAATATCGGTGAGCAGAACAACTCAAACTCTTAAAGTTGTTTTCTAATAATATCAGTATCTACTTTATGAGAGCAACTGGTAAAATATTTTCGATTGAGTTGGTTTGTTATTACATTTTTTCTTGCCCGTATAAGAAGGAAAAGTAAGACCAATTTGAGCATGTGCGATTTTTAAAGGATCTTAACCTTTTGGGGCCTGACGAACCCAGACAACCAAAAATTCGAATGGAAATTCCGAACCTTTTGTATCCAGGCTCAAAATAATTCTGTATACGGGGCATTAAAAGCAGGAAAATTTTGACACATTTTGATCAGTGATTCTGGAGGAGTTATTACCATTTTAAATTTTTTAGTAAAAATCAAAATTTTTTTTTCGATTTACTCCGGACGTTGTTTATCAAAATCGATAAAACTTAAATGAAAGACGTATAAACAAGATCATACGTCACGTGAGAGAAACGAATTTCAATAACAACATTTTTAAGTAGGTTTCTTATATTTTAGCACGAGTCTTGCCACATAAGTCTTGGTATTGTTTTTGCAACTATACTTTTAATTTTTGTTTTGGTCTGGCGAGATTATGCATGCAAAACCGGGACAAAACTGCAAGCTAAGTGCGGTTGCACACCTAGGAGATACGACACAACCGATATGACATGAGAGACATAAGATATGTGTCGCTTGCAGACACGCATCGCTTGAGTACATTTAAATTGCATTGAAAACACAAAACTGCTGCACACCTAGGAGATAAGACATGAACGACACAGGCATTTGTCTTAAGCGACATAGCATGCTTGTCTGCTGTCGCTCGTGTCGAACGACATGTAAGATAAATTTAAAAATTATATTATACACTGAGAGAAAAATGACAACTTAAAATTAAATACGATCATTATTGTTTCAATAATGTACAACTTAAAAAAAATGTATTGAAAAGATAGAGAACTTTGTAGGAAATCAATATTATTAAACTTTTAAAATAAAGTTGTTCTACATTAAAACAATAAATTTCAACCTTACTAGACTTTCATTAATGTTTTACATTGAATCAATATGGTTTGAATCAATATTATTTTTTCTCTGGGTGTACATTTGAAAGAAATGGTAAATTTTCTCCGAAAATATTTTTTTAATGTAATATTAGATGCATACCGACAATTTTAAACACTTTTTGAAAAACTGTCAAATACCGTATTCAAATACTGTGTATTACTAAGGAGGTAAGTCCAAAAACGTTCCAAATAAATGTATCGTTTACAATTAATTTTGTTAATTATGTTTCAAATTACCCATTTTTATGCAATTATGCCCTAAAACAGTATTGTAAAAGTAATATCACAAATTTGACATGAAAAAAACTACTGCCAGCAAATTGAAAAGTTCCCCTTGTTGTAGTGTTCTTCATGTCGTATTTCTCGTGTCTTATCTCCTAGGTGTGCAGATGCCATGTCTTAAGACAAAGGTCTGTGTCTCTCATGTCGTATCTGCTGTGTCGTATCTGCTAGGTGTGCAGCCGGGCTAAGACTGATTTTATTCATCATAAAATTGCTGTGATACCTGTATCGTTTTCAAATGCAAAATGTGTCTATACGTGTAAAATATTTAAATTAGAATAATATTATTTTTGGCTATTCAATTCTAATCTATTCAATTTAATTTCTTTTATTGCTACCAAATTCTTCCAATTTATATTGTATATTATTAACCTTATAATAATGGATAATTTATGTGTTTCACACCTAATAAAATTTCAAAATCAATGCACTATGATTTATACATTTGTTGACAAGGACTTTGAATTGAAATAACAAACTGGAATTTAATTAATAATATTCAACAATCATTTTAATAATATATCTACCTCATTCTTATTATAATAGGATTCTATTAACAAAGATATATCTAATCTTGATTAAGAAAACAGGATGAGGTTAACACCATATAACAGGTCACCACCGGTTTAGTCAGTGAATAAAAAATGTGTACCTCTAAGGCCTGGGACACACGAGCGTTAATATAACGTACGTTGTAACGCACGTCACTATTAACGTACGTTACTATACTTGTCACACGAGCGTTGAAAATATTTCATTGACGTCCGTTCATTATAATACAAGATGGACACTATTGAAACTGTTATACATTTTGTTACCTGGCGATGCAATATTTAAATAAAAAAAATAAAAAAAAAATAACTGGTACATTTTTATTTAAAAAATAGTGAACGATATCTGAAACCATTGAGGAGAGAATCGACTAGAGAGAATGCTCTGTATTACAAATATATTAAGAAATTGAAGCAAAATAATTGACTGATGGGATTACTTTAATGGCGATCAAACCATTAATTTAATGGTTTATCTAATATTTATAAACAAGTCTCCGTGGTTACAAGTTGGGTTTACTAAAATGGAGTCATGCTTCAAAATTTAATGCCTGTAGTATCTCTAGGAAACATATTTTAATATGTTCGATTCAGTACTCAGTGTCTGAAACGTACTTTATGTACATAAGTAGGCACGTCTCAGAACTGATGATCAAAAATTTTTCAATTATTTCCGAATGTTGAAAATTTTTTATGATAAACTGCTGTTTTTCTTAAAAGTTTCATTAAAATTTATTAAAAAATTAAACGACAGCAAAAAAAATTAATAAATATAATTTTTTTTTGTACTTATAATCAAATAAAAAATACCAAAAACACCAAAAATACGGGCGTTAATAATATAACGTGTGAATTCTATCAATATGTTGTATACAAGGCTACAACGGACGTTCAATAATTTCAACGTCCGTCTAGCTTGACCACGTTGGCAATCAACGGTACGTCCGTTGCAACGTACGTCAAAACAAACGGACGTTGATCATGTGCCCGCTCGTATATAAAATATAATAACGCTACAACGTACGTTGTAATGTGCGTTGTAACGGACGTCATTTTAACGCTCGTGTGTCCCGAGCCTAACTGTTGGTCTACTTGTACGCGCGTTTGCCGCTAATCATATTAAATTCACCGCACAAAAATGATTGAACCTTATCGATAATTTATAATTATGTACTTGATCTTTCAAGAATTGTTATAATAACAATAATATAATCAATTTGAAGGTTTCTTTTTTTTTGCTAGTGTACTTATTTTTACGAACAAACTTATTAGTAGTTATTATTAATAATAAAGTAAAATTTATCGCATGACTAATTTTTCGAACAAAAAGAGAAAAAAAAAAAACAAAATTATAATTTTGATAATAAAATATCAATTTATTAGTACCTAACCGTATTATAGTACGGAGTTGTCGATAAATTAGTAAACAGTTACAAATTGAAAAATAAAATTAGCTGAATCATCAAATTAAATCAAGAAAGAATCAATAACGGTTAAATATTGATTTTATTGAGTCGCTCACATGGTTCGTCTCTTACAAAGGATTAAAGATTTTCAATATAAACCAATTACCTATAGATGACTACTGATTATATTGCTTTGATTATAGAACAAGTTGTTAGGTGCAAGTAATACTTGCGCAAACAGTGTTCCGTACTATACCAATTGTTATTATGGATTTGATGTAACAGTGTATGAGGGTACATATTTTATTCCTGAACTAAACTATACTTCTCCATTTCAAAACTAACGTATTTTTATCTAGCACGGATTTTTCTAGGTGATCCTATTGATAATAAAGGTCGCGAACAAAAACCGCTCCCCTCAAAATGACCAAAAAATACAGTTATATATTACCTGTTAAATTCGTGCTTTTAAGGTTTTCTTTGATATCCTACTGGATGTCTTTGGGAAAATTTTTTTCCCATTTTCTGCAAGGTTACCTCCTAAAAATGTTTCCCCAGAATCGAAATTTTACCTCACACTACTCTATCTTTGTGTTAAATCTCAAATTTCCTTGTCGAATAGTTTCAGAAAAAATCGCAAACATTTGGGAATGAAAACTATCAGTTTTGAATTGTTGGAATATTTTTGAATCCACTAGTACCTACTTACTGTTGTAAGCTATTTCTAGGTGTAGGTATATATTATGTACTATGAAAAATAATAAAATTTTTCATTTAAATAAATTTTTAATAATAGACTAGAGGTAGTATCAAGGTTAAGTTTTGTACCATTTGTTTTCAAAATTTGATTAAATTCAATTAACAACTTATTATTATTTATTACTGTAGTTAATAATATATAGGCAAGTGGTTCTCCTTTATAGGAGGTATTTTTATACGAATTTAATTGACTTTAATTAATTTTTTTGTTAATTTTATAAATTTGCCTTTTAACATTTGCACTCTTAATATATTTCATTGTAGTTTTAATATATTTTAAATAAAACGTTATAGATTAGGGAAATATACCTATGTGGTATGTGTATTTATCAAGGTATAGTATAAATTAATAATTTTAGAAGTTTTTTTTTCCAGTTGCTTCGCAATGCAAAAATTTTACTGTTATGGTTCTTGCGAGTTGTCAAAAAATTTCTTTTACCTGTTCTATTTAGACTCCGTTAACTTATTAGCGTGCTTTATGGATCTATGTTTATAAGAAATTTTTCACTTTTTAAATACTTTGTATAGGGCTTCTAGTTTAAACAACGTATCTTAACCCTAGAATCATACGTTGGTCTACGAGTCAAGTTAATCATACATCGGCGTCGTTTCGACGAATGGACTTTTTACGGGGAGTTTTAGAGTTTATTTGCAAAAAACTTTTTTTTTTACATAACAATACTACAAAAGCGAACAAAATATTTAAAAAAATTGGATTTGGAAAAATTTCTTAATATAAATATTTATTAATTTTTAATTCATCAATTAATTAATTTATGAACTATTATGAGTCAGTGGACATGTGTGACTTTACAGAATGTGAAATTTCTCAGTCATAAATATTCCTATAGATATGTAGTTATTTCCCCATTTGTAAATTTTCTAAAATTTGTTAGTAATTTTTCGAATAAGATCTCAAAAAATAATAAAAATTGAAATATTTTCCATAAAATAAATTGTTAACCTTTTATTAACTCACTTGAAACGCATTTTTTACTATTCGATTCAATATATTAAAACTTCAGTATTATGTCGTCTCTATAAGCCAAACAGCTGTAATCATCTTTCACATTATCATAATCATTGAATAAATTAATTATAACATGCATATCTTTAATAAATTTTAGAAAAATTAGGAAAACTTTTATATGTGGAGTACAAAATCTTTAAAAAAAAATATGGGTTAATCATACATCGTCGTCCTTTTGACGCACACTATTTCAGTATAAAAAAAAACGACAATAGCTATAAACAAAATTTATACGTCTTATGTGTTATAATAACAAATAAATTAGATAACAGAAGTTTCACAGCAAGCAGGCACCGACAAGTTGTAGTATTGGAGCAGGTAGAGAAGTTCGTTCGTCGTTTTGACGAGTGCGTATGATTCTAGGGTTAATTATGTCTGGTGACTTCAATGCGTGTATAGGCGACTAAAATATATAAATAACATTCCTTATTTATTTCTTTTGGTTTTTCAGGTCCAAACATGACGAAAACCACTATCTTTTGTCTTGGAAGTTTGATTTAATTTCATTGGATTGTAGCAGAAAAAGTCCAAGTCTCTCCATTTCAATTTTTTTTTTTACGTTTTTCCCTAATTACACAGAAAAAAAAAACTCACTGTATATTACAAAAACGTGAATTAATATTACAAAATTTTTACTCCAATAGAACCGTTTAGTAATATTACAAAACCACTTCTATTAAAAATCTGAGTACTAAAAGGTTCTATTAATTCAGAATAATTTTTGTAATTATCACAAAGACTTATTTTTGTGAATAAAACTCAACGTATGTTTTGTTGAACATTTAATAAACTTTGTTATAATTACTAAATGGAATTTGTAATTGGTATGATTTATTTATTAATAAATACTAAATTTTATAGTAAATTTTACTATATTTTTTTTGTTGTACTTACAAATAACCCCTGTAAATATTATTAAGGATATTTGTGAAGGAAAGGAACTTATTGGATATACTTTGATAATTAATGTAAAAAACAAAACAGATGTGACTATAAAATATGTACAAAATTCAAACTTCACATCTATTTTACACAGCATTACATTAATTATCAAAGTACATCCAGTTAGTCCCTGTAAAATAAGAAAAATTTTATTTTATATAAATGAATTTATTAATTAATTAATACAAAAAAATAAAAAGTTATGTTAAAATGTATTAACTTACAGGAGGTATGGCAAGTGTTTTAGAAATAATTCTAACATATTTTTATATTCAGAACTAATATTAAGCAAATTTCAATAAAAGATATAACTGTAGTCCAATATTCAATTACATCTTCAAAATCCAGTGAAAAATTTTAAAAAACAAAACGAAAACAAACATGTTGTTTATCTGTAAAAAAGCATATTTTACTAAAATATGAAACATAAAAAATGTCTAACCAAATAATAAAAAACTTACTTGAATTTGAAAAAGAATCCTTTTTGTTAGTAATTTACTTGACTGAGGTTTTTCACATATAGTCGAATAATGGATTACATATTCGATTCAGAATCAAAGTAAAAAGATAAAATAGGAGTACCTAGCATGTTTTCCACCTGTAAAAAAAGAATATTTTACTGACTAAAATATGAAGCTTAAAAACATGTCTAACCAAAAAATAACCCTTACTTGAATTTGAAAAGGAATGCAAATTTGCTAGTGTTTTATAAATTTCTGAACTGAAGGAACTTTTCTTTGGTTATAAAACAGTTTAACTGCAAATCTGAAATTATTTTTTCCATAATGTTCAAAATTGCTTTTAGTATCTGAAAAAAAAGAGATCAAATTTTAATAGGAATATTATTAATATTTGTGAGCAAAAAATAATTTATGAAAATACTTACTAGCCATTGTCAGATTTTCGATAGTAAAACCATTAGCAAGTTTTCTTGTCATATTTCTAATGTACAAACAATCTTTTAAATTGAGATTGTATACTATGTTTTTCATAAACTCTTGTCAGGTTATAATAAATATTTATGAAGATGGACTCTATCACAGAATGACGCTATGAATACTACACAACATTCTAAAAATCATAGAATTCGTTAATATTGCGCTTGCGTCAGTTATTTATTACAAAACTTTTTGTTATAATTACAAAACACAATTTTTAAATGAGAAATACAAAACTTTTTGATAATCACTAAATCAGGGTTTCTTTAAATGCATATATAGGTATTATGAACGTTTACAAAATATCACATAAACGTATCAACTTGTCAACTCTGCGCAAGCGTCATTTAATTATTACAAAAATTTTCGTTTTAATTACAAAAGAGACTTATACTTTAAGCATGCGCATTTTGATTTTTAAAACAGTGTTATAATTACAAATATTTTTCTTATATTTACTTAAAATATTTAATAGAACTGTAATTAATGCTACAAAAATATACTACTAAATTATTTTTTTTGTTATTACAAAAGTTTTTGTAATATTTACAAAATTTTATATTAACAAATTAATAAAACGCAATTTGTAGGATTAATAAAACTTATATTAATCACTGAAAGCGAGTTTTGTTACAATTACTCAAATTTTAGTTCTAACAACGAAAGCTAAATACTAAAAGCGGTTTTGTAAATAAAATCACTGTTTTTTTTCTGTGTACGCGACAGCAAAGGAAAAGTTTTGTTTTTCGCTGTACTTATAGATTTTAGCAAATAAGCTCTCATTAACCTGGAATTTGCATTAACCTTGAGAGTTATACAAGGGAGTGTTAAGAAATACGATAGGTATGCCGGCTGACAAAAAAGTGAAGTAAAAAACCGTTTTAAAAAAGTCGACATCTAAAAAGTGGATCAAAAAGATGGGAACAAGATGAAATAGAAAAACAGAAATATTAATTAAATTGTAAAGCAGTTGGAGACGTAGGTACATATTGTAAAATGTTGAACAGAAATATCTGATACTACCAACAGTTTTATTTTGTTTAAATTTTTTTGATTCAAATTATTCTATAATATTTAAACCGATTTATTAAAAAGAAAAAAAGACAGTAAAACAGTTTCGGCTGTAACAAGTTGAAGAGAAATATCTGATTTCTTTTTATTAATTTTTTTGTTTTTCTTGTTTAGTTGTTTTATTTGAATAATAGTGATTTAGAAGTTACTATTGAATTAAAATAAATTATAGAATCCACATGTGATGCTGAAAACGATAAAACCAAACTTTTCAAGGGAATGCTGTATTTTCCTTTCTTGATGAGCTACAAATAACGATAGGCAAACTAATGAGTATAGTACATAGACTCAAAATTTGTGTCGACCGTTATAATACAAGTATGGTCTAATTTAAAATACTCGTAATTCTGTAAACTGATTCTTTCTAAGCTCCATATTTTGTGTCTTTCTTATATCTCAATCTGTGTTCAGTTCCCACGATAAATTCACAAGATATATCAGATACATCAATTCAAGGCTTAAAGATAATATCTGAAAAAATAAAACATTTTATTCCAAACGCCCTTGTTTAAAAAAAAATGTTTTTCTTGCGACAATTTTACACTTACCTTAAAAAAAAATTACCCGTTAGATTCCTGCTTAAAAGACCTAAGGCGCATTCTAGTACCTTGAAAATATTCAAGAACTGTGTATAATTCTCAATTTTTTAGTAAATATAAAGTAATTAATATCTTTCAACTTTTTATTAAGTATTAAAAATTTGTCGTTAAATTTAAATTGCTTGATTTAATTTTTGTATCAAATGAATTATTTGAAATATTTTTCATAGCGTTAATCTAATATCTTTTTGACACATTACAAACATTTACACCATGAATTAAACGTATTTTTATGCAAATTTGTGGTATTTTGAAAAGAACAGAGACTATTTTCTGCTACGGTGTTACTTACGTAACAATACGGCGAGCCATGCGACCGACAGTGACATTAGATAAATAAATTAATTAATTACGTGAAAAGTTGTAGGTTATGTTGGCATTGATGCAATCAGTCATACATACACACCTTACGACTGGTCCGTATATTGTAATCACTCATCCTTCAAATTTTAACAAAAAAATATCAATATGGCAATGAGATTATTACAGTGAGTGGTATGCATAAAAATGAGCGTGATTATACGAGCATGCTTATATGAGCATACACATGCCATAACTGCCAATTTAAAAAAAATTGTTTTTATTGAATAAACAGAAATTTTTAAAAAAATATTTCAAGTTTAATTTGCAATTTTAGAAGAGCGATGGAGAGTGTTTTATTTAAATCACTATATTGAGCCGTACTGTGGGCTGGATTATATTTAACCCGGCGTGTGTACACTATATTTTCGAGAGCACGGAGTGTACACTGGGTCTTTCAAGGAACAGTCGTGTTTACAAAGTTTTCTAGGCTTCCAAAAAATCTCAAAAAATTCTGAGTTACTTTTTGGAGTGTCTATTACATGGTTCAGCAGTTGTCATAGTAAAAATTTAAAACCATTATTAATAATAATCGACGAATAGTCCAAAAAGCATGAAAAATAAAATTTAGTAAAAAAATTCCTAACTCTACAATGAAGGAATTTAAAAAAAAATGGTTTTAGGCTTTTGTAGCTTATACTAAAAGTTTTCAAAAGAATATAAACTTTTTGGCATTGGCACCAAAAAGCTGAATTATTCAAGCACCTGAAAATGAGGAATGTTTACAGGCAATTCATAATAAACGGAACAAAAATTATTTGGCACAAAATGAGTTTTTATTATTAAAAATATAAAAGAAATTAAATACTAATAGAAAAAAACCGAAAAAGCAATAAAGTGAAGAAAACAAAAAAAAAAAAAAGAAAAATGGAGCAAAACTTGATATAATAAAAATGAAAAAATAAAGCCGCGATTCCACTGCTGTGCACTTTATCCACGTCATCGAACGTGAATCCATCAATGAATTATAACGGTATACAATAATTTATTTTAGCCTCGAAAAAGCTGAAAAACTACGAGAAAGATAAAAATAATACCATTCACTTACCTTCGAAAATACTGACGCCGTGTGTACACTGACCTTTTTAGGGAACGGATGCAACTTTCACTCGCTTGCGTATGCAAGTCAACCGCCAGACCCGGGCGTCTATTGGACCTTGAGTCCTCACTACTAACTAGATTTTTTAGGGAGAGTAGCCAAAATCTGCGCCACAGTTTTGACTGTTCCTTCAAAGACCCAGTATACACACGCCGGGTTAATAATAACATTTCAAAAATATTCAAATATTCAAAATAGGCAGTTAGACCGGACGTTTCAAATAACCGGGCCCTAGCCATTTGTTTCATGTGTCTGTGCGATCCTGAGTGTCGATATTCATCTGAATTATATACTCGATCAAGTGGTCAGAAAACGACATTTCATTTTACACGATCTAGTATTGTTTCAAATAATGCCGAAAATGATTCCGGACTACTAGAAATTTATTTACAATTAACGACTTGCACTTCAAAGTGTCGGTATTTATGTGAATTACATGATGGGCCTAGTGGTTGGAAAACGACATTTATTTCGTATGACAGGATCTAGTGTTATTGCATGTAATGGTGGAAATGAATCCAGACTACAATAAATCTATTCAGAGTTAAAGAATTGCTTTTAAACATATCTCTAATACTTAAAAAATTGTCAGCAGGGCAGATTAACCAACTTTGGAGTCCTAGACATTTTCTCTTTACCGAGTGTCTCCCTTCCCCCCCCAAAAAAAGATTATATATATATATATATATATATATATATATATATATATATATATATATATATATATATATATATATGCCGTGTGAGTTTTTTGAGAGTTGCCATTTTTATTACAGCCATATTTGTATGATAGAAATGGTACTGGAAAAGGTTTCTTTTCTTGGATGTAATAGAAATATAACCAACCAGAACATTATCGGTTGAAGTAGCCTCAAGTACATATGGATATTCTTACCACCTAATTGATAAATTAAAGAAAAATTCAAAATTTATACATGGGTAAAAAATTTTTTTTTCTTCATTTATGTTGTTAATTAATGCACTAGACCAGTTTTATCGATTGATTAATATGTAGTCTCATTTAAAAATCTATAAGTTTGTATCATTGCTCGAAAACCATAAGAGCTATAATGCTCCTGACTATAGCAGTCAGTTGCCCTCCTCGACATCTACAACTCTTTTTTGAACAATTTTTCGATTAAATCAACAGTTTGGCTGTAATCAAAATGGCAACTCTCAAAAAACTCACACGGTATAATATATAACAATAAATTAAACTAAACGAAATAATGTAAAAACTTAAAATAAATCTCAAATATACCGGGCCCTAGCCATTTGTTTAATTTGTCTATGTAATGGTCCGGCCCTGCTAATACAGTACGAAATTTTGCGACTGTTATGCATGCATGAACAAGTAGACACGCGCGAATTCAATCCTTCGAATTGTAATGCTTAACTATTTATCAAATCCACCAAGTTTTTGTGAATATGTATAAAAAAATATCACACTTGTCACGTCTTCAACGGAAAGTCAACTGATTTTTGAAATATGTCGTTTTAACAATTCCGTTAAATATAGATAACACACAGGACTAAAAACGAACCAGTTGTACTTTTCTTACAATTAGTATATGTACTTACCCATAATATAATTATGTTAGTGTCAACAAAATCTAATTGATAATTAATTTAACAAAGTGAGTATTTACCTATATTTAATTAAATTAAAAACGATATTAGGTAAGAATTATAACCAATATTCGAGCTATTATGAAATATTTTATTATTTATTGTTGTTACTGCATCTAAACTAGGTAAATACGATATTCATACATATATCTCCACTAATTTACATGTCATAAATTCAATAGTTAACTAAATGAAAAAACAAAACGAAAACTTTCTTTACTCTTTTTATATCTCCATATAGTTTGCTAGCTAGCGTTTACTTTATAGAAACAAATCTACATATAATAATATTATTGATATGTGTCTGTACGGTTCGGTTTATGGCTATTTGTAAATGATGTAATATTTACAGTTTTGTTGTTGTCTGTAATATATTTAACTAGGAACCTGCCATTATGCCCGGAAGGTTATTTGTAGGTGGAGTAAGCGTGCATGCAGTATATCTCACATAATTATTATTGTATAGTATTATATTAGAACTTCATAGTGTAAAAATACATTTGTATGGACATACATGTATGTATATTGTATTGAATAGCGGTTTATCAATTTTAATAATTAGCAGGCATTTATAGATAGATTTACTGCGCGAAAAAATTTATTTTCTGCAAACGATTTGATGTACTTATAGGTTGATTTTTTGAATTGCTGCTCTGCGTATTTAGTAGAGCAATGTTTTTTAAGGGGAGGTTTACTCGAGATCCTTAAAAATTATGTATTTTTCTAGAATTTTTTTCTCAAGAACGGAAGTAAATATCAATTTTAAATTTTGTGCACATAGTTATTAAGTATTAAACTACACAAAAAAAAAAATATAAAAAAGTGCCCATTTTATAGATAGTGCAGTGTGACGATCCGAAAATCCAATGCCAAAAACAAAAAAGATTTATAAAATATATGAAGAGTACCGGCACCTCTACCTATAATATCAATAAATTGCTGAAAGAAAAAAAAAATGGCGGATGTTTGAACTTTTGATTACGATTTTTGTCTTATTTTTCCCTCTTTAAAGTAAATTTAAAAATAAAAAAAATATTGAAAGTGTATCCAACTTATTTAGAGGTGCCGAATAATTGAATTATCTTTAAAATAAAAAATTAAAAAAAAGTATCCAACGAATAGTTTTTGAGTTATCGTGTCCACCAGTTCCAAAAATGTAGTACCCAGATATTATAAAATATATATAAAAAACGTATTTTCAAAATTTTATATTTAATACTGATTATTGCGTGAAATACGTTTTTTGAATTTTTTTTATAGAAAGCTGGATTCGGTTAATGTGCAACAATCTTGTTTTTAAATTATTTTCAGTAAAATCGCTTTGGGAACATATTCTACACATAATTTACTATCAATTTCGGCAAAAAAAAATCGGTTTTTTTTTGTTTTATCAAATTTCAAGTAAACCTTCCCTTAAATTACTTTCAGCAAAATCACTTTGGGAACATAGTCTACACATAATTAGCTACCAATTTCTGCAAAAAAAATCGATTTTTTTTTAACGACTTTCAAGTAAACCTCCCCTTAACATTTCCACAGAACAGTACGAAACTACGCAAAACTACGAAATTTGACAACAGTTTTATGTAGAGAGTACCGAAATAAATGGAAAAACCGACTTCGCTAATGGTTAGTAATTGAAAACTCGATTAGAGTGGAATTTAATAAAAATTCTAGAATATTCTATTGGGAAGCTAGCAAAAATATCGAAAAACCAAGTTCAGCATCGGGGTTGGTCATTGTATAAAAGGCTAAATAACTTTCGACTATATTCGAGGACTAGCAAAAATAGCCACTTAATTGGAGAAAAATGTACGTATTACATATATTTTTCTCTAAAATTATTGTGTACATTTATGTAAATTAAACTTTTGTATAGGCCCACTATTTGAATTTTTTTCAATAATGAATTTAGTGACGAAATCGTTTTTTCAGGATTTTTGTTAGATTCTGAACAGAATGTTCAAAAACATTTTTCAAATTTCGTTATTTAACATCGTTTTTGATGATCTGTGATATTTTTGCCAGATTCTGAATATAATGTTCTAGAACTTCTGTAAAGTTCCAATATTCGGTCATTTTGTCGATAACCAATCCAGTAGTAAAGTTATTTTTCAATATTTTTGCTAGTTTCCGAATAGAATATTCTAGAACTTTTGTTCAATTTCACTCTTTGGTCTATTTTTTCAATAACTAATCAATATATATTTACTGACTTCTAAAAAGAGTACTTTAAAACTGTTGTCAAATTTCGCAGTTTGTTTGTTCTTTAATATAATGACGTGTGTACGTATGTATGAGAACAAATGTATACTATAACAATATTTAAATGGGATGACTTTTCGAGAGGGTGTTATTAGTGATCATAAACTTTTAAAAAGTTAAATTATTTTATTGCTTGCAACAAATGCCACCCTGTGTTCTCTACAATTGTGTTGTTTTACGAGTGGCGGTATCTTTTAACACTTATATGTATAGGCAAGTAGATAACGTGCTGCGAACAATACTAATGATTTTTGCCGTACTTGAAAAGTCATCCCATTTAAATATTGTTAAAGTATACACGCGTGTGTATATGTATATGTACAATTATGCAGATACAGCACATTATAACCAACGGATTTATAATAATAATGTTAGAAATATAACTTCACAACTTTATTTACTTGCATTAGACTACATATATACTACACGAAGAGAAAATTCCTATAAAAATTACTGTGCTCATACTACAATCGACGTGTAACAGGCGAACATATTCAATTTTACCGTACAAAAATTGGTTACAATAATATAACTATAATTTTTATAATTATAGTTATATTGTAATTTTTATAATTTTACCGTACAAAAATTGGATATGTTCGCCTGTTACACGTCGATTGTAGTATGAACAGAGTAATTTTTATAGGAATTTTCTCTCCGTGTAAAACTACTTTAAGCGATGCACAGTTTTGTCTATCAACTAACGATCAATATATACCTGGAAATGGTCCAAGAAAAATACCATAA
Organism: Brachynemurus nebulosus; assembly: GCA_035578155.1. Taxonomy (NCBI): domain Eukaryota; kingdom Metazoa; phylum Arthropoda; class Insecta; order Neuroptera; family Myrmeleontidae; genus Brachynemurus; species Brachynemurus nebulosus. Next base: position 13,374,898 of record JAPWDM010000005.1, read on the forward strand.
GTTAATGAAATTTTGAAAGAATTATTTTTTTTTGGGGATTATCCGCTACTGATCCGATACACATGTGATATATTATTTTTTTCTTAATTAAACACTTTTTTTACACACTACTGAACACTTTTTTCTTATTTTAAACCTGATTCAAATGAAATTAACGTCAAATATTGAAATGAAATATGGCTATAGTTTTGCGCTCTCCTTTAATTTGTTTTTATCAAGTTTACTACGATTAAAAATATCAAAGATTTTGTAATATTTTAAATGAAACCAAAACAGAAGTAAATTGTAGGTCATTCATTTCGTGGAACAGTCTGATTTATTAATTAATACGGTTACTTTTTAATCAAAAAGATTTATTATTTCATTTATTTACTAATTTTCTAGTAGTAATGCTACTTATTTTCATCTTGTATCATGATACTTCTGTTTAATATGTACATAATTACAATTAGACGTTCCGATTGTTCTATTAAACTTTCGGTTTCAGATCTAAATTAATAGAAATCTTTAAATAATAATGATGTTTAACGTAGTAAAAGTATTTCATAATGTATAACGTAATATATGAAAATATGAGTCTTAAACTATGTGCTGTATATAGGTATACTTATTTATTATTCTTGTAAAATTATATTACCATCTATGATACAAATTATTTGACGGTTCATTTGTTTTAAAATAATATATTATTAATATACCAAAAGGAAATATTTATGCTAATGAACAGGCAAATTATATATATATATATATATATATATATATATATATATATATATATATATATATATATATATATATATATATATATATATATACATATATATATATATATATATGTATATATATATATATATATATATATATATATATATATATATATATATATATATATATATATATATATATATATATGGTGGGAGCACTGGAGAGAATTAAGCATAAAAAAGCTGACGTATTCGACTTCCTGTCGCATCTCCGCTTGCATACGATTTAATTCTCATTGCTAAGCTAAAAATACAGATTTTGTGAGGTGGACAAACATATTATATTAAATAAGTAGGTACTTATATTTGTCACGCGATATCGCGTGATTGGCCATATAGTAAAGTAACCGTATCATGCGATATTGCGTGATCGGCAAAGACCGTGTCAATAACTTAAAACGTTGATATTTGTGTCTTATATTCCTACCTGACTCTATGTATGTAGAAATATAGGTATAAATCGAAACTCAGGGCTATCTTGGTTTAAAATCTGTCGTAACTCGTGGCACGGTTTTTTACGAAAAAATTTCATCGTGATCAGTATTAACTACCAAAAAATTTAATCTGCACCAAATATGATTACTCTGTAATCCTAAACAATAGCACGTGTTAGACTTAAATTTGTATAGGTATATTGATACCTAATTACGCGTATACCACATACATAATTGTACAATAATTATACATTACGCGCGTACTCTGTCTCAACCTCGTATCTGAAAACTCCCAATTTTTGGACACAAAAAAACATATTTTAAATCCGTGTTTTCATCACTATGAGCTTAGGATTTATGCTAATTACACCCTTTGATGTTGGCTACCCATATATATAAATATATATAGATAAGTATATATGTAAATACAGTATTTAATACGTTTTTTGTGTGTCCTAAAACATGTAGCTTTTGATATACGAGGTAGAGACAGCCAACGCGCGAATTTAACACTTGTTTGTAGTTAAACGGTGTGTCCCATTTTTGAGTGTTTTGTAGCTAAAATACATGGACGAATGTACTCGGAAAAATATACCATTAAAAAGCGTTTAGTGGCAGTTTTTTAATAGTGTTAAGTAGTGTTTAATTAAATATGTCTTCTAAAAAATATTGAGTTATAGGTAATATCTCTTTCAAAATATTTAAATTTTTACAATGTAGGTAATCCAATCTTGTGTGGAAAAATATAAATTTACCTTTCCCGACATTGTGTTTCTTTAAAAAAAATTTCTAAACTTCTCGCATAAATTTTTTTTCGATATTGGTGACTACTTCATGTCGGGTAGGGTCGTGTAAGATGTCGCGCCCGGTAAGAGTGCGCACTCCTGTTTTCTCGAAACAGGAACGAACTTTATAACCAGCTTTAATCGTGTTTTGAAGTGTTCGGGTATCTGTAATTTCTCACCAAGAAATATTGGTTTACGACATAATCCGATATTCTAGATAAGAATTCTAGAAATTCTAGTACCATTTGATATTATTTTTCTGGAATTTAGATGTGTTACTATGGTTTATGTCGAAACAAGTTAAAAGTTATAAATGTTCCTGAGGCGAGTAAAATTAGTCACGGACTAGCTTTGATCACTTTAATTCGCGTCAGTACGCGTGGATGGTTCCCACAGGATGATTTTGTTGACAATAGACAGGCGTGTAAGATGGCGAAGTACAAAGGAGTGTAAGATGGCGCACTCATTCTTACACGACAGTTTCTTTTATTATGTTTTTATTTAACTTTTCGAAGGAATTCTATACAGCAAACTTTCGTACAATTTAAATTCGTGTAACTCAAGTTCTTACTTCAAAAGTTTACGATTACGAAAACTAACGATAACGAAATGTAGTTTTTTTAAAAATATTCTATTGTTAATAAAATTAGTGGGATATTATTAACAATAGAATTAGTTAGTGGAGCCTAAAATTAAACCAATTATAACCAATTTACAAGAAGTAATTCGACATCGATAATTCTCGATAGCGAAAACTACATTTTAATAGTCGTAAAATATTTTGAATACCGACAACTTGCTTCGGTTAAGACTTAAAAAATTTCGTTATTTTTTCACTACGAAGCATCGTTCACGAGATATTTACAATCAAAAGTTTACGATTATGAAAAGTGACGAAAATTAATTTTTTTTAAAAATCTGTTATTGCTGACCCAATCAATCGGACTAATGGAGCCTAAATTAACCACTTATAATCAATTTATGATAAGTAATTCGGTATCGATAAGTTTCGATAACGAAAAGTAGGTTTTAACAATCACAATACGTTGGAGTAGAAGAGCTATGACAGTACGGCCGTACACTACGTCGTCAAATGTATGGGTGACCCAAAGTGTACCCACATTTTTGACACAGTAGTGTATACCTTTTCCAACAACTTTTGGGATGACTTTTCGAGAGGGTGTTATTAGCGACCATAAACTTTCAAGATGTTAAATTATTTTATTGCTTACAACAAATACCACCCTATGTTCACTCCAGTTGTAATTAAATTTGTTACCTGCTTTACAAGCGACGGTTTCTTTTTGCATTCATATAGATAAGTAGGTAACATGCTACGAACAATACTGCTGATTATTGCCGTACTTGAAAAGTCATCTCATTTAAATATTGAAAAACTATACCATAGTATTAAGTATAATACGACGTCAAAAGTGTGAGCACACCTTGAGTCAGGATGTTCCCATACTTTTGACGACGTAGTGTGCCGCCGTACTATCATAGCTCTTCTACTTGTTTGGAATATCCATAATTTACTCCATTTAAACCTTCAAAAATTTCGTTATTTTTTTGCTACGATCCGTCGTTACTTACGATCAAAGTTCAGAATAACGAAAAATATGGAGAAGTTCTGACATAAGAAATTCACCTCTTACGTAGGTGCCGGATTGTTTAAATGTGATTTGTGCTAAAATCAAAACTTTTTAATAAGTGCGCCATCTTACACGACCGGTCGTGTAAGAGGGCGCATTTCCCATTTTGTGAATTTTTAGGCTACTCAGAGGTCATAACCTCTGAGTAAGCCTTATCGTTTCACAAAAATACTATTCTAATGTGTGGCCAACTTGCATTTCTGTTTGCTGAACTCAGCTCCCCAACTTTTTGGAGTAAAGGGGATATTTTTCTTAATTACAAAAATAAAAAATTTAAGACATTAATTTTGGACCTAACTGCTAATTGTTTAATAATCGAACGTATAGAATTAGAAATTAATTAGATTTTTTTCTTAATTGCTAAATTTTTTTTTAATCTTTCTTGTTAGCAGTAAGGTATAAATAAAAAAAATATAATTGACGCCTATACTATTAGGTACATGATTATTACTGTGTCGTTTATGGATATTTAAATGATTTTAATATTACCTACATATTAAATTACCTAAATGATTTTAATATTACCTACATATTAACAGTAAATTACTATCAAAAAAATGCAAACTTTAACAATATTTTTTAAATTCATTCAAATTCAATTTAATTGCTATTTAAATATATTAGTTTTTGACATTTGACGTTTTGAATTTTACTCAAAATATACATACGTAATTTACACATGCTACCTATATATATAGTGAGTATACTCTATTTTGAAAGTGTCACACCATAGAACACTAGAAGCCAACTAACATAAAAAAAGTGAAATTCGCTTGGAGTCATTTGTAAGCCAGTCACAGCTTAAGACATTAGTCCGTCAGTAGTCGTCGTCGAGTCAACACACCATTATATTAACAATATACCCATTGTTAGTTGAGCACGTTGAACAGCTCTCTCTGGTAATACGTGTGATGTGATTGTATGTGTGTATACACATACTACTACAAAAAACCAAACTAATACACTGCAAACAGTGTGTATGTACACAAACAGACTACGTCACAAACTCATTACAAGTGGAACAGAGGCAAAGCCAATCTAGTTTGTCCCCTTGTATCACACAGTATATAATACATGATAGGTACCTACAACATATGTACATAAAGCTACGGATACACGAGACATCAAAATAACGCGACATCTAAATTAGCATTATTGTGTGCAATGTTTACACTATAGAACACTAGAAGCAAACTAATATCAAAAAAGTTTAGTTCGCTTGGAGTCATTTGTTGGTCTGTCACAGCTTAAGGCATTTAGTCAGTCGGTGTCGGTCATCGAATCCACTACGATTGTTATGTATTGTAAGACCATTGTTACTTGACCTGCACGTTGCTCTGTCCGATAATACGTGTTTTGTAATTGTGTGTGTAAATACTCACACAGAAGCAAACATCAAGCCTAAACCACTACAAACAGTTTGTACTTACACAGCATAGTGATGCGAAGTGGAGGAGATTTTACGTCACCTTTCTGCTACAGTCGGAATACTAACTATCATATAGTAGTTTGGCCCGTTGGTTTACACGTTCAAGTAAAGCGGGTTCTACACGATGCTACGAACGTTCCTTCCAACATTCGATCGAACGTTTGAGGCAGTTAAGTTCGATAGTTGGTGCGACGAATGTATCTGCTACACGGTGAATCGAATGTTTGATCCAATACGAATGATGATGTGTTGGTACTCAGTGGACGATGTTATCTGTCTGATGTTATCTCTAATGTTATACACTGATGTTGTCTCTCTTCACATGAACGAGCGTGCAGCTGCTGAGTCGAACCAACCAACGAACCAACATTGACCTTCAAACGTTCGAAGCACCCCTTTGACTCGGTGCAAAAATACCGACATCGAACGGGACACGACCAAATGCGAACGTTTGACGCTCGACATTGGACACTCGTAGGTTCGAACAACGGCTACACGATGCTATGAACCATCCAACGTCGAATGTTGGAAGGTGTTCGTAGCATCGTGTAGCAGCGGCTTAAATTTGCAGTCTAGATCAGGCTAGAACAGTTGTATACACTCGAGTTGCTAGACTTCTCTAGCAAATATTTGAGGTTGTTTACACAGTAGTGTCACACACGGCGAATAGAATAGTGTCAGACATTTCACACAACACCTGATTTAGATTATAATTTAACATTTCTAAATCGTATTTTGTATTGCCATATTCTATTTTGAATTGAAAACTAATATTTTTATAAATGTTGCTGCAAGACGGCAGTTTCGTACTGAAAATAATTTATTTCATTTTTTGCTATAGGGTAAGAGACCCGATGACCGATCACTATTTTTAGCTGTATCATTAAATTAGCTTAAAAAAATTAAAAAATAAACAAAACACCCATTTTTTTTTTCTTAATAAGTATGAAACCAAGTTTTTTTAATCCAATAGATATGTTTTTAAGAAAATATAACCCAAAAATTTTGATTTATTAATGATTTTGTTTTATAATTTGTTGACGTCTATTAAAAAGCATACACAAAATATTAACCTCCTTTGAAAGATCAATACACTTACCCCTATCAAAAATCACCGATTAGTCCGATTACTAATGTACATCAGTACAGTAGTAAATCTTATACTATCGAATATTTGAACCATTCTCATCATCAACTTTGACACTCTATCCACTACAAGAGGTCAGTCTGTGTCATAGAGTATCACAGAATGACACCTTGTGAAACATAGCAGCAATGACAGAAGGGTTTAAATATTCGATAAAATAAACCACTAAAATACTGTATTTTTTTTCGCCATCTATAATTTTGCTTTAAAAAACATTGTGTACATTGTGACATGATTCTAACTTACCTATACGCCATTGTGAATTTTTAAACAGTTAAATTGACGATAGATGACGTCAAAAATGTTTATAAAATAGATTTGGAATATCTGTATGATTCTCAAAATACCCAACTCGATAACTTGGATCCCAACAAGAATCAGTCATACAAATAATATTTAACACATATAAAATTTAATTTAGCTATCCTAATCTCTTAAGTGGACTAATAACAATTATTTGTATACTTTTATTATGCTAATAACTTTAAAAATTCGGTGAAAAATGTTACAATTTATAACCCATGTGTTTTGAAAAATGATCATCCACCATATTAAAAATTCATGAATTCAACAAAAATTGTTATATATATATATGTATTTCTTAAATTAAGTGAGGAGACATTAAATGTGATGTGAATTTAAATTGAAAAATAATCATTGTATTAACAATAATTTTTTTTATCAAAGGTTTCTTTCAGAAATAACTTCATTAAAATATAAATGTCAAAACTGATCGGACTTATAACCCCGATCGACAATGGGGTCTTTTACCCTAGTGTAAATCCAACTTGTAAAATTTTATTGCGTTTACTTTTTTCTTAGAGTTGTAATATAATATTATCTCTGTATTATCTTTTGGATGCGTCTCACAATTTAGGATTACCTTGTTGGTAGTATCTTAAATCAACTTTTCTGTCCTTTTGTAAAAAAAAAAAACTTCTACACCAAAAGCGTGTCGTGTGTCCGTACCTTTATAATCTTTTTAAAATAAATTATTTTTTTTTTTTGTCAAAAGATTCTTATAACATAACCTATTTGTATGACTTAACGTTTATGTAAAAAAAAACAATATGTTTTCATCCAAATCATTTTAATATTTGCGACGATTTGAATTTTTACACAAAATTTCGAATGCGAAAGGAATTTTTATTTTGGAAAAAATTCGCCCACGAATACAGCACAAAACGAACTGGTATGCTGTTTTTTAAATAATAAGTATTTCAACTAAGCAGTAATGTATCTTTTTTTTAGGAATAGTACATTATCTTCAGAAATAATGTTTTTTTTAAGGAGAAGTTTTCAAAGCTACTACTAGCAAAGTAGTGAAATTAGTGTCACACAAAATTGCTTTGTTGCGTGAAGAATTCATTAAATTTCCAACAACTGACGTCGAAAAGGCGCAAGTTAAAGAAAATTTTTATAACATTACGCGGTTTCCGAGAGTGTTTGCTGCTTTAGATTGTACACAGTACACATGTTCGGATACAGTCGCCAGGTACGAGTAAATTGTATAGCACATCAACTGTAATTTCGATGTTTGCCGGAAATAAATAATTTCGCAAATATGAACGGCCAAAAGGAATTGGAACTGTCATTTGCTCATACGTATTTCTTACAAGTAAAGGGCCCGAGGCCGGACCTATCGATTTTGATGAAACTTAGATATGTTGTAGAACACTAAAAAATAAGCGACACGTATTTTTTTTTATCGGCGGAAAAACGGCTTGAAGGGGTGAAATCGCCCTCCAAAAATTGGGGTAAAAATTTAATTTTTTAAATATCTCGAAAACAGTAAGAGATAGAGCAAAAGTTTAAATTGGCAGTATTGCTCTTTTTTAAAGAGCTATTTATTGGTATGCAATTCGTTCAAATTGTGTCAAGAGGGGTGGCTGGGGGTTAAAATTTAGGGGTTAATTTTGCAAAAAGGGGATAAAATTAAACAATATAAAAATTCTGTTTACAGATTTGAAATCTACGTCAGAAAATCTAATTGACCTATTTTTGCTCAATGTCCTAATATTAAGTCTAGGGGTAGTTAACTAGGGAGTGACTGTGTCGAATAGTCGTACTACTTGTGTAGTTTAAGAAGTTCTTCTTCATGGAAAATAGTTTAAGACATTTGAAATAACGTAGAAATGAAATTTTCGATTTCAAAATTCAGTTTGAGCAACATTGGAGAGGGGGTGAGTCACCCTCTTAAATTACATATTAGTTAACATACACTCATTTTTAATAATAATACATACACGGTTACATATACAGGCTGGAAACAGATTTATCGAACGTGGGGCAAGTATGGTGAGAAATTTTTCTCAGGATCAATGTGATCTCTGACACTTTTTGATCAATAATATTTCATTTTTAAATCGCGTTACCATGGATCTGCAATATTTTTGTGTTTGTCAGATTAAATACCCCTGTCGCAGCATCTGCATAACATAGCGAATTTCCAAATTTTAGGGACTGGCGGATCTCATCTAAGAACTGTACCTATTTAAAATAGTTTAGCTTTCTAAGAGTAAAAGATTTTTTAAAATCGGCTGGGTAATTAGTTTTGATATTTTTGGGACCCAAGAACCCGAACGGACTTTGTGCAGCATAGTTGTATCCATCTAAAATAATTTAGTTCTCTAACAGTGAAAAAATTTTCAAAATCGGTCGGTTAGTTTATTTTTTACAATAATGGGAACAGTAAACCCTGGCGGAAATCATACAACATAACCTTTATTCATCTAAAATAATTTTAGTAAAAAGTTTATCCTAACAGTAAAAAACGGGTCCTAGGGATCTCATATAACTTATGGTAGTCCGTAAGGTTCTTGTGGACATCATTTAATTACTTAATGAATTCAAATACTTTAACTTACTAACGGTGAAAAAATTTTCAAAATTTTCGACATTCGCTAAAAAAATCATTGAAAAATATTTGATATGTTTCGATCAAATAATGGTCAACATCAGCAAATAAAAGTTACTCAAATCGAAGAAAAGAATGAGTTATTTGTCCGTAGAAATTAAAATACAAATTCTGAAAACGAGCAAAGAAATATTGAAAAAACTAGATCGGCAAAACATTCTGACAAATAACACTACCCAACTAATACTTGCCAATTTGAATGAAACTTAACATACTTATTAAACAGCGAAAAATATTAAATACGTGTTTTTTTATTTCGGCTAAATACGCTTTTTAGGGGTAGAAAACACCATTCAACCTCTGTAGATGAAAACAGTTATAGCTAGATATTTTTGAAACGACACATTTTCTGAAAAAAGGGCTGAGTACCAAATTTGTAGAATTTGAAGCGATGCACTTGATAGTGACCCTGAAATCGATTTTCAAGGTCAGTTGAAAATGATTAGCCATTGCCGAACTTTGACCATATCCTGTACCTATAAGCAGTAATTTCATGTATTGACTCAATCTATCTTCAAAGTTGATTTATAGAAAAAATTAGAAGAAAACATTTTTGTAAGTAATTTTAGAAGTAAAGTTAAGAAAAGATTTAATATCACTCTAATTGTAAGTTAAACATTAACTTTATGTTATATTATAAATTTTCAAAATTTTTTAAAATTTTTATTGTTACTCTATAGTTATCATATTAGGAATTCAATTGAACATATGATTAACTATTATTTTTCCGATTGCGATTGAGCAAGTATTTTTCAAAATTACTTCTTGATCACTTATTTTCTATCTTGCATGTGAAATTCGTTCGAATATACTTTGAGCCATTTAGGGGTGAAAAGTAAGCTACTCCTTTTGAAAAATATTAAATGATTTTCAAATGACTTTGGAAATTGACCTCAAGGTCAACTTCAAAGTCATCATCAAGTGCATCACTTTGAATTCTATAACTTTGGTCCTAAGCACTTTTTTCAGAAAATATATCGTACCATAATCCACTTCTATGTTGATTCCTGGTCTCTTTTCCTGCGTTTCTAATATTTATGTCAATAAAAAATGTGCTACCGTAGACAAGGATGAATAGGTACGCATTCAGACTTCACACCGTATTTTTTTGTATTTATTTTATGAGTACCTAATCTTTAATATATTAAAAATTTACGCGAAGATGGTCACTTTATCAGCAGTATCCAAAAAAATTTAAAAATATTGGTGGTTTTTGAAAAATTAACAAAAATCGTATAATTTCTTCTCTATGAAAAATTGGGATCAAAAGAGACGAGAAAAGAGTAAATGGGGACAACCCGTAGGGTCGACCAAAATAACGGACCCGATTTTTTTCATCTGACACAGTCGCCATTTAAGAAGTGAAATTACCCCTCAAAATTAGGGTAAAATTTCAATTTTGCTAGATTACTTGAAAACTGCGGCAGATAAAGAAAAATTTTAAATTGACACAACACTTCATTTTTAGAGAGCTTTCTACTGATATATACAAAGCCAGAGTCGGACCTACTAGAGGGGCTATTTTGGTAAATTTGGGGGTAAAAAAAGTTGTATAAGCGTTTTTCCTAACATCTAAAACAAAAACAAGAGCCTTATCACCATTTTTTCTAAGCATTAAAAGCTGGTTTATATTCGGTTTCTATTGAAAACTCAATTAGACTGCATGTTAAAAGTGAGCAAAAATTAAACCTGCAATAACTTTTAAACGCTGTAGTGAATCTAATTTAAATTTTCACAGTCGATTAAATTTAGAAAAACCATTATTCGCACAAATTTTCATAAGACTGTCACCATTTTTAAGTACCTCCATAATATCCTTAACTTGTAGCTATGGTATAATTATCAAAATTTTTTGCAGGTTTCTTACTAATCATACAACATGTAATGATTCATACAACATACAACACATAATTCCTGAGTAGCCCTAAATAATACGTGTCAAACACGCACTTGACGACTTTTTTTTTTAATAACTCGATCGGTATTGAGTTTATAATAAAAATCCTTTGTCACAGCGTTAACTAATCATTAAGGTACTAGAATAAATACAATTTACTTCTATAACATTTACACGACACTACCCTACTTTTCTTGAAAAATCATCAAAAATCGAACACACCGAATATATACTTATATATATATATATATATATATATATATATATATATATATATATATATATATATATATATATATATATATATATATATATAGTTTCGTTATTACTCTTATTAGAATTTATTTCGTTGTAAATAATAAATAATATTATTGTTCATAATATTTTATTATTATTGTTATGTAATAATCAAAATACTGTAACTGTACCTACGTTTTTGCATATGCGTACATATGTATTTACGTTTATTTGTTGTGCGGCTATGTACAACGTTATTAGTCTTAATAATAATTAATCTGGGTTATTGGAGTTTGGTGCTAATGTTTTCCCATTACTCGATACATATTAACTTATAATGTAACTAGCCGTACCCGCGATGTCGTTCGCATAAAGCATTGTTATAAATTCAATGAAAAGTATGTAAGTGTACAGGATTGCAGTCGGTCATTTGCGTTGTCCTCATCCAATTTCAATTCTTCCGTTCTTTCAAATATATTGCATACTAGCTGTACCCGCGACGTCGTTCGCGCGACGCATTGTTATAAACTCAATGAGAAGTATACGTATAAGTGTAATAAGTATACAGAACTTGCAAAGAATAATAATTTTTGTGTAATGCATGCACATGCTCAAAATGGTTTTTCTATTTTCCCGTGGGAATGAGAAATTTTTCCGAAGTAAAAAGTATCTTAAATGTTGACCCAAGTAACAGGTTATCACCACACCAAATTTCATCAAAATCCGTCCAATTGTTTTTGCGTAATGTGTGCACATCCTGAAAATAGTTTTTCTATTTTCCCGTGGGGATGAGACATTTTCCCGGTGTAAAGAGTATCTTGGATGTTTATCTAGGCAATAGCTTATCACCATACTAAATTTCATGAAAATCCGTCCAATAGTTTTTGCGTAATATGTCCACATGCCCACAATGATTTTTCTATTTTCCCGTGGGAATGAGACATTTCCTGGGATAAAAAGTATTTTAGATGTTGACCCAGGTAATAAGTTATCATCACACCAAATTTCATTAAAATCTGTCCAATAGTTTTTGTGTGATGCGTGAACAGACACTAGACAGGCAGACAATAATTCTAAAAATCGCTACTTTGGTATCCACATCGATAACTATTTACAGTACAAGTACAATTTTCAAAAAATATTCCATGTGCAGAAATGGTCTCGTTACAATTTTATTATATTATACTATACCTTTTCTACGACTCTTCCCTTTTCAATTTAAATAAAGTTTGATATAAAAAAATATAATTTTTAATTTTATTAAATGTCCATATATGTATCTATGGAAACGATCAAAGTAAAATATAAATAGCTTTGTTTACTTATTAGTTACTACGCAACATTATATGAAATTAAGACTGGATAATAGATTTGATACTCATAAAGCAACTGTAAATCACTGAATAATGATTAATACGGTGATTTGATTAATCGAAAGGTATTGCGTGGTAATGGTCCTTTCTCCATAAGTTTTTCCGCATAGACATAACTTTTTCAACAGTTAATGGATTTATAATTACTAAACAGGAGTAGGAAATTTTTTTTTCTCATAAAACGAATCATTGAATTGTTGGATTACACACTTATTTTAAATTGGTTAGATTGTGTAAAAAGGTAACAATTCTAATACAGTCAAGTTATGACTTTGGTGAATATATTCGAAAATTTTAAACTATTACTAAAAATTTGTCATAAAAAATTTTATAGTAATTCTTATTACACGAATAGGTGTTATTAAAAAAATTAATGGGGTGGGTCAACAAAGTAGTTATTGAAAGATAAAAAAAGTTATTGCTGAATTTTCATCACAATCGGAGGATAGTTTTGTTTAGATATTATATTTTTGTAGGCCTCTAGAATGAAATAAAAATTCGGCGGTAACTTGTTTGACCCTTTCCAGTTCACTTTTCATCACAACAGTCGTGCTTTTTAATTTATTCTAATTTATTTAAATTTTTTTAACAAGTTTGGTTATCGGCATATCGTGCGTTCTCTGTCCCAACCTCGTATATCAAAAACTATATGTTTTAGGACACACAAAAGACATTAAATACTGTATTTATATATATACTTATCTATAGCCAACATCAAAGGGTGTAATTACTTTTTGTGTGTCCAAAAATTGAAAGTTTTCAGATACGAGGTTGGGGCCGAGAAGTCGCGATATGTGTCAGATATACCTATCCAAAGTCCCACTATCAAAAAGCTTTCAGTCAGTACAAAACTCTTTGAAAAAATTGTTCAACAGCTCTTGAGCTAGTATGAATATGCAAGCCGCACATTTGTATTATTATGATTGTAAAATTGAACTAATATTAATGTAAAGTGTCTATCTGTAATAATTCATAAAGTATTTTTATTCTTTTTCAAATGATTTTTTATAAAATTTGTTATCTTAAATATTACTAATTATTATTATTTATTAAAACCCTATCGTGTTTATTAATTATTAATAAATTAACTTTTAGTTCTTTATTTATTACTTGTAATTAATTAAATGTTAATTTTATCGATGTAATTAATTTGTTATTAAAGGCGTTGAAAATATATGTGCACATAATTATATGTATATGCCTTTTTACATTTTTATTTCATGAATAATTTGATGCTGTTTATTTGTCAGTTATCATTATCACTTATCAGTTAATTTGTCGTGTCCCATATTCACTGAATCTTTTTGTTCGGATTGCATTTTTGCTATTTTTGTAAAAGCCGCCGTGTTTCATAGAAATAGCAATACATATTTTGATCTTTAAAAAGTACTTTTTAAATATTTTATGTATTAAAAAAAAATATTTTAGGTAATTTAATTAAATAAATACACAGATAGCATTATTATTATTATTATTTTTTTTATTTATGAAAAATCATTATAAAAAATTAATTGCCGTATTTAATTGAATGAACATTTAATTTAAAATCATTTTTGAGGGCGTGTTACTTGACATTTGTCGAAACTTAGATCAATAAAAAACGATTCAGAGTAGAATCGTGCTAAATGCAACCTATATATAGTTATACTATCATACATAAGGCAATTGATATTGTTTATTGATAAATATATTAATTTATACAGTGAAATTATTTTAATAATTAATAATCAAATTTCCGTTCTGTTGTAATTTTTTTTTTGCCATATATAAAAATTCTAATACGTAGGAAAAAAAAACTGAAGTATGACTCAAGTGACCTAACAATTTTTCAGAATGTTTTGGGTTAAATTCGGGTAACATAGTTACTCGAATTGGTAATGCAAGGTGTTTTAAAAAGTAATATCCGGATTCTGAAGATATTTCGGAATTCCTTGTGAAATCATTCCGTCCGCCGCGAGCTTGATTAATTTTTCCAATTTTAAGCGCTAAAGTGCTTGGTTAAACCCTTATTAGCAAATGTTTAAATAGAAATTCATCTATTACAACCACTTTAATCGTGAGATTTAAGCCCGGCACTATGATAGAAATTTATTTTGTCTCGAGAAGCCGAAAATGATATTTACTAAATTGAATTGCAAACCCTTGGATGAGTTCTTCAGCCAGGCACGTCCAATACTGGGAACCTTATAAGTTTTCTTACACCATGGCAAAGAGCGAAAAATATACGTTTTGAACCATTATTCTATGTAGGTAGGTTTTCGAGAACAATTAAAATATTTGTTTATATTCTTATGCCAAATTGCCAACGTATCTCTCTATATGTTTTCTACATATTGTTCGTATATTGTTAAATCTCTAAACTTTTATAGCTTCATGAAATTTGTAAGGCATGTATTATTGGCGCACGCTCAAAAGACCACCAGAAACTGTGGTGAGGGGAACACAAATTGTATTATTTCCATAGTTATCAACCAAACCAAGTAATTATGGCTTTATATGAGTGAGTGAGTAAACTTCTATTTATTAATATGAGAGACAAGGATAAACGCAGATGTAGATAAAAAGTTATTTTTAGTTTGCGCCCATAATATGTACATTTGTCATTTTTTTTCATGGACTTAAGGGGAGGTTTACTTGAGAGTCGTTAAAAAAAATCGATTTTTTTTTTTTTTTTTTGCAGAAATTAGTAGCTAATTATGTGTAGAATATGTTCCCAAAGTGATTTTGCTGAAAGTAATTTAAGGGAAGGTTTACTTGAGATTTGATAAAAAAAATCGATTTTTTTTTGCCGAAATTGATAGCAAAATATGTGTAGAATATGTTCCCAAAGTGATTTTACTGAAAATAATTTAAAAACAAGATTCTTGCACATTAACCGAATCCAGCTTTCTATAAAAAAAAAATTCAAACAACGTAATTCACGCAATAATGAGTATTAAATATAAAATTTTGAAAATACGTTTCTTTATATCTATTTTATAATATCTCGGAACTACCTTTTTGGAACTGGCGGACACGATAACTCAAAAACTATTCGATGGATCCTTTTTTTTAATTTTTTATTTTAAAAATAATTCAATTCTTCGGCACCTCTACCTAAGTTCGATACACTTTTAATATTTTTTTTATTTTTAAGTTTACTTTAAAGAGCGAAAAATAAGATAAAAATCGTAATCAAAAGTTCAAACATCCGCAATTTTTTTTTCTTTCAGCAATTTATTGATATTATAGGTAGAGGTGCCGGTACTCTTCATATATTTTATAAATCTTTTTTGTTTTTGGATTTCGGTGGTTTATTACCGGCGCTAGGATGTCCACCAACAAGGCATTGGATTTTCGGATCGTCACACTGCAGTATCTATAAAATGGACAATTTTTTATATTTTTTCTTAAAAAATTTTTTTGTATAGTTTAATTCTTAATAAATATGTGTACAAAATTTGAAATTGATATTTACTTCCGTTCTTGAGAAAAAAATTCTAGAAAAATACATAATTTTTAAGGACTCTCGAGTAAACCTCCCCTTAATCGTTTGATTTTGTGAACCATTCATATAAAGCATCAGTTTATTATAAAATTTCAGCCAAAAATAATAAGGGATTTTACTGTAGTTTATATATATATATATATATATATATATATATATATATATATATATATATATATATATATATATATATATATATATATATAAATATAGAAAGTACATATTACAATTTTACAAGACCGAATTATTCTATAAAATACTTTATAATCGCGTAATTGCAGATTATACTAACGCTATAAACTGTGAGTACTATTGTGTACAACAGTAAGAAAGTTTACCCGACTAAAAGAATAGTATGTTGATTCAACAAATAAAACAAGTGGCTTATTACAAGTGTTTATTTAATATTGCGATATATATCTTTACTATTATATTTACTTATATATACGTCGTTTTGCAGGTACATTCGACGACAAAAGTTTGGCATTACTATTCCTTATAGCTAAGCAGTTAGTGGGAGAAATGCCTTTAAAGGGCAATTTCAGAAATTTTTATAATAAGGAAAAAATTGATTTTTATCTTTGAGGTGAAACAGGTGAAATTATAAGATGTTCTAGGGATTGTTTGCCATCTACATGGAGAGAAAATTCATAGAAAAATTACTGTGCTCAGCACTACAATCGACGTGTAAAAGGCGAACATATTCAATTTTGTATGGTAAAAATATAAAAATTATAATTAATCATAGAAAATTTAAAGGATAGAATGTTCTTTCCGTAATATTAGCTCCGTAAAATTTGTAAAACAGAACAGTAAAAAGTTCCATTGCCGACAAAAAAATATTTTTTAATTGTTTTTCTTACAAAAATTACCATGCTGTCTTATAATATTTCAAATGCTATCTAGTAGAAAGAAAGAAAGAAAGAGAAGAATTGCTATAACATATATGCATAAGAGTGTGATAGAAGTTGTGTTAGCTCATTAAATTTTACCATGCTAGCACAACAATTTTTATGAAGCCATGACTAATACTTTTTACGTTTCAATTTAATGATATTTATATGATCGTAAAATATTTTTTACCTTGGTCGTCGATCGCGCACGCATTATAAGAGAGCATGGTAATTTTTCTGAAATTTTATCTACAAAAATTATATGATTTTTCTCTCCGTGTACAAATTATTTATTTTTTTTATTTTTGTAAATTATCTAACGAATATAGTGATAAAAATTTTTGTGAGGGTTTTTGTATCTCACGAAAAGTTCATTATGAATCTAAAAGCTGTTATAGATTTTAATAATTAAAACGTGGAAATACCAAAGGCACTAAGTACCAATTCGTATATTTTGAGTTATTACACAAATAATGAATAAAAACTCCTTAGGTATAATACATTATGCAACCTTTTATTCAAATTAAAAACTAAAAATATGATAAATATCACTTCTAACTTTTGTTGGGGGTATTGGCGATGTCATATAGAACGTTATTAAGACAAATTTTTAAAAAGCCATTTTTTGGTACTTAGTGCCTTTGGTACTTCCACGCTTCAGTTATTCGAAATAATGTGGACGCATTGGCAAGGAGTTTGCTAAGCAAGTCGAATTTTCTTTTTAATATTGACGGAAGTTTTTAAAGCGTGTCATGTAGTGGTATTTTTGAGTGAACCTAGTTCGGCTTTTGGAGGGAATAATGAAACATTGAAGGTCTTCTGGTAGCAAAATATTGTTCTTTTCTAATAGTTGGCAATATAACTTTTAATTTTTTTAAAATTTGGCCGCTCTACAAGACGCCTTGAACAATAATTAATTAATCGGCATTAGTGGTATATTTTTTCGAGGCTCTTTCTGTAGCCTATCCTCCGATTTTTTTAATATTCAGTATGTATTATAAAGAATAAAACATTTTTAGATAATTATTGCTGATGTAAATTTATGATGGGAACTACTGCTAAACTTTGTGAGATTAGTATATCTATACGCGAATTAATACAACAAGAAAAACAGCAAAATACTTTTAAAAACATGAACAATTTTAGAATACATTGTTACGTATATGTTTACTCTTGACCATTAATAACCGCGCTTAATATTTAATCAAAAAATATGATTTTACAAAATTTCATAAAACACCAGGCACTACGCCCACATTCTTTTATAACATGTTATTTCAATCACGATTTGATATTTGTTAAGAATCCTATACTATAATTATTTATTAATATTAGATATTTTCAGAAGTTAATTTAATTGGTTTGTTTTCACAAATATATCTATTTTATGGTGAAAGATGAAAGCAAAAACTAGTTCTTACTGAAAATTATGTAAGTCAGTCGATTGCTGATTATTGTAAGTTACGTTCATCAACCGTTAAAAGATGAATAAATGCAGACAGACTGACATCTATAGGTCAAAATAATAGAGGAAGTAAAAGTACAGGCTTTTAATGCTTGTATTCGCTAGTACGCAACTTAAACGTCTTCAGTAGGTACTTGGCGGCTAAACTTTAATCATGCGCATTTTCCGGTAGTTGCACGCATTGAGTTGTTAAATTTTTTTTATTTTAATTAATTATCACTAATTGTAAAGCTAGTTTGCCTGTTTTCTGTTATGATTATCAGAATTGTGATAACAAATGAATATTGAAGTCTATAACAATGTTTCACAAAATGGTGGATTTCGGCAAATGAGAGCCTATGTGGTTCTCATTTGAAAAAGATTGGATGCAAGGCTTTTTTGCAAAAGTAGTTATGGTATCGTTGCAGAAGCGGTGGCAAATGGACACACGTAGAATGTTTGGACTCCGATAGCGTAGCTGATTATATTTATGTTCTTTGTCGTGATCTTTAGAATTGAAACCTATAGAATCTTTAGAATAATTCTTTAATTTGGTAAAGTTGAATTTTATTGTTGAAATACCATTATTTGCTCTATTTTTGCACATATTTTGTTTTTGAAAACTGATTTTGTTTTTACAATATTTATCGAATTTAAAGTAAATTTTAGGCTCCCATTTCCCGACTTGCCGGGCAATGGGAGTAGATGATAGTCTTCAGGAAAAAAGAATTTCGACCAGAAAAATATTGTTTAGCTGACTAAAATTCAGCTAATTTGTTGGTCAAATAGATAAGCTATGTGTTTCAATTTAAAAAATAAATAAATTGTTATAGAAAGCTTCGAGATATTTCTGTTTTTCCTTATAGGCTCAAAATACCCCTTGTTCCCCTACACGACTAGTACAATACGGTACAACCACTCTGTTTCAAAAAAGAAAATAGCAGGGCTAATTTGGTGGGGACATATTTATGGTTGGCTAAATGACAGAATTTTTCATATAACACGATCAAATGTCATTCCAACTAATGGTGAAAAAGATTCCAAACTAAATGAATTCTATATAAAATTAAGGAGTTGTTTTTAAACATTTTTCAAATGCTT
The DNA here is from genome assembly GCA_035578155.1 of Brachynemurus nebulosus. Lineage (NCBI taxonomy): Eukaryota > Metazoa > Arthropoda > Insecta > Neuroptera > Myrmeleontidae > Brachynemurus > Brachynemurus nebulosus. The sequence goes on from JAPWDM010000005.1 coordinate 13,394,458, forward strand.
AAAAAAGTGTCGATATTTATCTGAATTACATGGCTGACTAAGGGGTCGTAAAACGACATTTCATATTACACGACTAATTTGTTATTCCAACTAATGGCTGAAATGATTCCAAGCTACAAGAATTCGATTCACAGTAAAAAAATTCGTGTTAAAATTAACACATTTCACATGTCCAGAACGGTCCACTCAATTTTTTGTGTTATTTTAACACAAAGCATATGTGTCAAATCTTTAAACAAGATTTGTGTCAATGATTTAACACACAGAAGAGCATACATTTTGTGATAATTTTACACAATTACTTTGGGGCATACATTTAGTTATAATTTTACTACAATTATGTGTGAAATTAACTGATTTAGAATGTAATATATTGAACTCAGTAAATGGGTTGGTATATTATTTTTTTAAGTTAGTATTTTTTTTATTTATTTATTATATAAATGAAAGGAAATAGTAAAAAATAATTTTTCAGTACTTAAACTTTTTTATTTAATACTTCTACAAAGTTGTGTTTTGATGAAAATAATGTTGAAGCAATACCCAAAAATTGTGAAGATCATTGTCAAACTAAAAGTGGAAGGCAAAATGGAAGCACTACTCTTCCTTCTTATCTGATCTTCTTTGCCCTTTGAATGTGTTCTGGAAGGCCGAATATTCGATAATTTTTTAATTAATTAAAGTAAATTCTGCAAACAAAAAAAAATTCAATCTATAATATTTTTAATTAACTTACCAATATTTAATATCTAAATAATTAAAACCTTAGGAATACGCTTTTGATTTTGAAATATTCCGTCTGCTTCTATACATAGATATGTTTTTGTTGAACGCACGTCGCACAGTGTCCAATACTGCAATGATTATGGCAATGATGCTATACCGATGGGACCGATGATATCAGTTACTACTACCCCCGCTCTTATAACTAAAGCAATAGACGCAAGCGAAACCAGTTTATTGGTGTTGTAAATACACAAATAAGTGTATTTAGGACATTTTTTCGCATTTTACACAATCATTATGTTATTTGTGTGTTGTTCAAAACAGATTAACATTTTAATTCTGTTAAATCAAAATTTTTGTTAATATTTTCATTTAACACAAACACTAAATGTTACATTAACACAGGGTTGAGTTACTTATTTAACACAAAAATTTTAACCACTAGTTTTTTTTTACGCAGAACACAAATTTTTTCACTGTGTTTAAAATATAAGAATTGGTTTCAAATATTTTTCTTATGTTTTAGAAAGTGTCGAAACTTATCTAAATTACATGGTTGACTAAGTGGCCGGAAAACGACATTTCATATTACACGATGTAATGTTTTAGGCATTAAGAATTAAGTATGTTTAAAATTAAATAAATGCTAATTTCCAAATGTTTAAGAAAACTAGTGTCGATATTTATCTGAATTAAGTATATGGTCGATAAATTGGCTGGAAAGCCACTTTTCATATTAAATATAAATGTAATTGATCCGCAGAAAATTGTCTGAGATTTTACCAGGCCGTGACTGGAAAAGGCTGAGAAACACTGATTTATACCTCACAAGGAGCGAGAAGTAGGTTTTTTTTGGGTCACTCTTTTCGGTAAAAAATTGCTACCTTCCACTGTTGACATACTGTTTTTTTCTTTCGATCAAAAATGTTTTCTTAGGCCTCTTTAGCGCCCACCAGTAAGGGATATCGACTCCGTGTACTAGCGAGTTCCGAGTACTTTTTATCAAAATAAACTCACCCTTCAGAAAAAAGTATGCAATGAAATTTTTTATTGGTCAGTATATACTTAATAAATTGACCTTGTAAAAAACAAACATTACTGAAATTTTTTCTCAACTAATCCATTTAATAAATTATTTTCAATAACTTTTTGTTACTCTATTAAATAGACCTGTCAAAAATCTATATCCATGTATAGTATAAAAAGAATTTGGAAAAAAAATTCAACAAATGAATAATAAAGATAGACAATTTCAAATGCATACAATTCATGTACTTTCATTTCACTTATGAAAACCATCGATACAATAGAAATCATTGTTTCATTAAATTTAGCAACGTCATGCCAATATCTATAAATTAAATAATATATTATGCATTAATTTTAATTAATACTGTCATATAAAAATTTGATATTACTATAAATCTATTTAAAGTTTGAAACAATACGTTCGTTCGTACCTTCGTACATGTACTTTTTACATGTGTTGAAGCGCACCTTTTAATGATAATAGCCAGTATGTATGTATTTTTTATCTTGTCGTATTCCTAGCTTGAATGCTAGCAATTTAGTCTAGGTTCAGAAACGAACTGAATGTTCAAAATTATTCACCCGGAATTTGTTAACCTAATCTTGTTCTATACATAGTACTTATTATAAAAGTTCACTTTGCCAGCTGACAGCTTCGGCATCATGACGCTGGCTGGAAGTTTTTTTGTAGTCAAAATTTAATAACTTCAATCGATTGTAGGCCGTTTGTAGATGTTTATAGTATATTTATTTTCGTTTGTAGCCCTTTAGTTTATTTGTAATTAGCAACCAAAATTTTGTACTGAAGTTAGCCGGAAGCAATCGTGAATGTAATTTTTTTTTGGTAGCAACAGAAAGATTATCGTTTGTAGTGTCTAAATGTAACGGTAAAATGTTCGTAGGATCGCCTGATAAAGCATAATTAATTAAAAAGTTATTTAAAAAAATTGCGCATGCGTACCATTTTAAATTTGCTCCATGTGAGTTCGTTATTTTAAATTTGACGCATGTATAGGTTTTATTGCATTATATTATTCAAAATTTAACAGATTGCGTTTATGATTACAGTAAAATTTGATCTAAAAGTTTTTATTTTTAATTAATTATGAAAGATAATAATAATAAACTCTTAAAAAGGAAAACTTCTTACACCTACACATTTTTAAACTCATGTACTTTTATCGCAAAGAGAAGAGTGCAATGGATTTTATTTCGACAATGGTTTGTAGAATATTTTTAATTTAAATTTTTCTTGGACAGCAATTAGTATTTATTATTGGAAATCTTATATGCTTTAAAACTTCAAAATTAAAAAAATATTACAAAAAGTTAACCACATGTAACAGAATAATTATGTCGTTTTATGAGGTTGTTATATTTTTGAAAATAAAAATAAAACAATGAATTTTAAAAAAGTAATTTTTTTATTCCAATAAAACATGTTGAATAATATATAATACATATTATTAAAATAATTTTTCTTAATACACTATCAAAAATACATCGTAGTTTCTTTTAAACTTGGGTCAGCAATTGGTATGAATGAAAAATTCTAAAAAAATAGCAGCTTTAAATAATAAAATCTCACAAGGATTTTCAAAAATGTGCAAATTAAACAAACTCATCAGTTACTGAAGCAATTCTTTAAAAAATAATCTCAATAACAGGTTTAACGCAATTGAAAATTATTTATTATTATTATCTATCTTTCATTAATAATTTTTTATTATTATCTTTCATAATTAATTAAAAATAAAAAATTTTTAGACTAAATTTTACTGTAATCATAAACGCAATCTGTTAAATTTTGAATAATATAATGCTATAAAACCTATACATGCGTCAAATTTAAAATAACGAACTCACATGGAGCACGAATGAGAAAAAGTAAGAATTTAGTTTTTTTTTTTTTTTTTTTTTTTAAATATTCTTTTGTATAATATCAACCATTAAAATTTCTTTATTTTTTGCCATAAAATAGGTCATAGTGAACTTCAACTAATGTCTTCGAAGAATGCTGTGGTTTATGTGCGACCAAAAAGAAGAAAAAATTATCACTGTGCATAAGTAAAAAGAAATATTTGAGTTACTCTGTTTTTACAAATTTTTCGTCAGTTTTTTTTGTTATTACATCTTTAGGGTCTCCACCATTTCTATAATCACATACCCAATGAATTAAAGAACATTTTCGGTAAGTAACAACTAAAAATATATAATAAATCTAATATACATTTATATGTCTTTGATTTGCTGCAGCTACCTCAAAATTCAGTTAAACGAAGGAACGTCATAAGATGTTAAATATTTTTGTTTGCAACTATGTATAACGTGTGTTGTGGTACAACCTAACAAAAACAAATTATTTTCTCGAGTTTTTTACACTCATTCATTTAACAAAATAATTGAAAACTGCAGTTCAATGTTTACGGTTTATACATATTTACATGGTAATTTAAATTTATAACAAGTTATCATATTCATAACATTATTATTATTATAGTGCTGGCGGGGGTGCTGGGAACGTTAAGAAAATTTTTGGCATTTTTCTATTCAGTTACGTAACAACATTCAACAAACAATGACAGCGCTGTGTATAAAATTTTTTAATATTATTTGCAGCGCTCCCATGATTTAAAATATTTTACGATGATTTTTCTTAAAATTTTCATTTTACAATATTTTTGTGAGCAAGGTCGAAAGAAATCCACCTAATTTACACCTAATTCTCCATACTTTAAATTACCCAAAATATTTTTTTTTACTAGGCTAGGTTCACATAAACCTAGCCGTCCCTTTTGTTTTTCATGTGTTCTCGAAAACGGTAAGAACACCTAATTTTTTATTAGCACACCTAATTTACACGCAAAATACACTTTTTGTTATCTACTAATTTTTTGGGATTTTACAAATTTTTTTTTTTGTGGGACGGCTAGCTTTACGGAGGCGAATAAGCTTGCAAAAAATTTATTTGGATAGTTTTTCATATTTTTTAATATAGTTATAGCAATCTAAAATCAAGCAAAGCTGATTCTTTCACTTATTATTACACGAGAGGTTTGCATTTTTTCGAATAAATTTGGGTTTGTCTAACGAAAATTTGCTGCCTAACAATTTAACGAGAAGAACTGTCAACTAACAAAAACGAGACAGCGAAGCTGAAGCGTTTTTGGGTTGACAGTTCTTCTCGTTAAATTGCTTTTAGGCAAGAAATTTTAGTTGTAGAAAGTACAAATTTATTTAGAAAAAATATAAAACTCAGGCGTAAAACGGTAAGACTATTTAACGAATAAAATAAATCCGTATAATTCATATTGTTATTTAATTGTTACTGATGGTTTTGAAATCAATTAAATTGACCAATACGAGTTTTTGTTTCATTTTTATCGTGTTTACCTACAATGAAATGACTAATGAAATGTTTTGTACTATTTTTTGCGCTGTAAGGCTGCTTACACAATCAATGAAATAAGGAATAAGAAATAAGAAATAAGGAATAAGAAATATGCCATCTAGTGACGTTGAATGGAACTTTAATGAAATAAGAAATAAGAAACAAGAAATAAGGAATAAGAAATAAGGAGTATGCCACCTAGTGATGTTGAATAGAACTTTAACGTAGCTAGTCATAGATATAAATATGTAGGTATTTTTTTACGTCAAAATTCGTGATTTTTTTCACTTAGTGACAAAAAAGTCATCACGAACGTTACTTTTTTATGAATTCTGATGTACAAAAATACCTAAATACATTTACCTATGAACAGTTAAGTTAAAGTTTCATTCAACGTCACTAGATGGCATACTTCTTATTTCTTATTCCTTATTCCTTATTTCTTATTTCTTATTTCATTGAAGTTCCATTCTTGTCACTAGATGACATACTTCTTATTCCTTATTTCTTATTCCTTATTTCATTGATTGTGTATGACCCATAAATATCTGTCCTAAATTTTTGTTCCATGGTAAAAGTGAAAAAATTATAATATTCTCATGGGACTTGATATACCTACATGAGTTAATTGTCATCTTAAAAACCTCTTAAGAATATCAATTTCTTCAAGAATAATTTTGACCATTCAAATCGTTTCTCAACCTAGACTAATTTATTTATACTGATGATTTTTTTATTGTTGTTTATATGTATATTATTGTGGCACATGCCTTTTTGTACATATATTACATTGTGCATAATGAAAGAATTGAATTAAAGATATCTTAATTAATATGCTACGTCGAGTATGTGTTAAATAAAAATTAATTTAGAAAGTTTTTTAAATAAATTTTTTAAGAATAAATAAAAATAATTGTCTAACAAACAAAATATTCGATTTCCTATGTACCTATAGAAGCTCAGTCTTCACTTTTTCAATTATTATTTTCTTGTTATGTAATGTCTGACGATTTCATGTGTTTTTGTTTTTAGGGTTCTGAAGTAATAAATTTCGGAAACTTTTTAATTTCACCATCCTCGTTGATCTCATCTCCTACAATTCCTATATCTTTCGACTTAAGAACGTGAAATTTAGTGCGTACATGCTGCAGGCGTAGATTTTAATCAGAATATCTCAATTTTTACAATACGGACTTTCCCGTACTGAAAAGTGGGGATGAAAATTTTTGCTCGACATACCGCTTCGTGAGTCATTGAAAAGAGTTCGAAAAATGAAATAATAGGGCTGCTAGTATTTTTATGATTGTTTGCGCCTTTATTTAAAAATATACCTTTTTGTACCTATTAGTACAAATTTAGTATTTTTTAAAAATATTTTAGTCAAAGTAAACAAAATCCTATGCGCATGATCCTAAATTAATTAATTAGTAATTATCATTTTTAACCAGTACCTAGTAATAGTTGAATAACCAAAAACATATATATATATATATATATATATATATATATATATATATATATATATATATATATATATATATATATAGTCGGTTTTTTGTATAATCGTATAGTTGATATATATGTAGCCTAAAATCCTAGTGTATTATTACCAATCTTACTTAAAAATATCGTGAAGTGAAAGTGTATGTTCAGTGATCCCATTTTCCTTATATTTTACCCATTCCTATTAGTTTTCACTGGAATACTTTTGGAGCCAAAAAACGCGGTATTTAAGGTAAGAGGTTTTCCTCCGATATTTGTATTATACTGTAAAATTTATTTATTTTCTAATCATATTCAATGATAAACCGTAAAAAAATATACTTAAATATCATATATCTTATCCAGTGTTGACAGGATTTTTCTTCTCAAATTAAAAGTAAAAGATTGCAATTTGTTCGATTTTTTTTGGGGGAAAAATTTTTTTTAACTTCTTTAGGAGTTTAAAAAAAATTTGTTATACATTTTGTATATACATTTTTGACCAGTATTACTCCCCCTCCAAATCTCAGTTTTTGATGAACCTGGTTTTTCTAAAGTTAAGGCTCGTTATAAAATTTCATTAAAGACGTTCGAGCACGTCCACAAAACACTACAGAATAATGTTATGTAGCTACCACAAAACACTATACCTGTATGTTATGCATACAGAGCTTGTATTTGTTCATGTATCATATGATGTGTTGTGTTGGTCGTGTATATGGGTGATTGATATACGTACCACCTATATACTGATCTCTGACATCAATGCATACACAGTTGTTGATTGAAATTTAGTAGTCTGATTGGACCTTGTATGTCGTGTACACATCAAAATCTACCCGAATATTAATTTCAACAATTAATATTTCATTTTAACGTTCGTCAACACGATGTTTTTTGCGTAATTATATAAATTGCATATTTCAGAGAATATTTTTAAACATTTTTTATTGTGGTATCTACTCTTATAATATACTTACTATAATTTTTAAAATGAAAAAATGCTGTTTAGAATGTTTTTTCCAATGGCTCTTTGTTAAAAATTTGATTTTTAATCGTCAATTACTTTAAGAAATGATCTATGAAGGCCTTAAAATTTTTGAGAGAAGATAAGTATGTAATTGAACTTGTTAATTCTGTAAAATTAAAATTTTTATCTACTATTAGGTTTGACGCACGAACGTCCTTAACAAACTTTAAAAGACGTCATTTTTTTCATTCGGCCCTTCCTGCTGTAAGTAGATATTGTAGAGCTGTAGCGTATAATATTTTGGACTGTGCAGCCCTGCAACTGTATTAGGGATCATTTTGTCCGTTGTCTAAGAATCATTCTAAAAAATTTAAGTGTATTTAGGGAGATTTGAGGTTGACTTTTGGAGTTTATTTTTTCTAAAGTTCGGTTGGCTTATCTCTAATCTTATCTCGAAAGCTATCAAAAACTTGAGCTGCTCAGGAACCCTGACTCAATGCGTACTCAGCATGCACTTTTTATAGTAAGTATCTACTCATCTCGTACCTACGAAATTTATGTCATAAATAATCGGATTGTTTAATAATTTTTGTGATTATTATTTTTAATATTATTTCTAACTATTGTTTCCGTATTTGCGAGCGCATTTCTTTTGCAATACCGTTTATGGAATATTTATTGCAACCAACCACGATACGATAATATTTAAATGATCGTTATGTGTATTTATCCGTAATAATAACAATAACAATATTTCCTCCGGTTACTTTATGTATAAAATTTCCAGTTAATATTTTATGTATTATTATCGTTCGGCAAATGAGTGTACACGCGCACAGTACATTCGGTATTGCATTAACCGTATGAAATTTGCGAGTAACAAAATGATTGCCTTCAAAAAATGTTATACTATACAGAATATTATTAGAGGTATAAAATGGTTCAATACAAATTATACCGGTAATGATGTATATCGCAAAAATTGTTGTTTACGGGTATTTAACACCATTGATAACGCGAAATATATATATTACTTTTATATACTCTACTGTTATGGTCCATTTCACTTAAATTTAACCATGCTTCATCACTTATAAATTTAAATAATTTCCGTTTTCTTGGCTCTTCTTTTTCATTATTGCATTTACGTAAATTTTAAGACTGCAGTTTGTTTTTAGAAAAGAATCGAAGGTTGATTTGTTTTGAATATAAGAATTATTTAATTTTTTAACTTTGACTCATGGTCAATTGTATTTGAAACAGGGTATACATGTGGCTTAGTGTATTTGCTAATATCTACTAAATTTTAAGTGTGCGTAGTCAGGTTCATTTATATTGAATTCTTAACAAGATTTTTTAAATTGGGGTTTGATGACACTAGAAGTATAATTTTTAAGGATATTTTGGAGTAATGGTCATCAAGGAAAACAGAAATGTGATTTTTTCCCCTAAAGGCTACCGGTTTCGACTTATCGTCTTCTTCAGGCCTATAATTGTATTTATGTCAGACTGACATTTGAAAATAAAAATAACAACAAGACTGATTAAAAAAGTTTAAAAACAGTTTAAAACAACAATTAAAGTTTAATATGATTAAAAATATGAAGAAAATTATTTAGAAATATAGATAATTTAAAGAAATATATAATTAAACTGTGTATCACGAAAAAATTGTGCATTACGAAAAAACAAATAAGGATAATATGAATGTATTTGTGAATTAATGTTAAAATATTTTAAATGAAAAGTAAGTATTGCTACGATGAATTCCGAAAACAAAATCTTTTTAATCAGTGTTGTTATTTTTATTTTCAAATATCAGTCTGACATAAATACAATTATAGGCCTGAAGAAGACGATATGTCGAAACCGGTAGCCTTTAGGGGAAAAAATCACATTTCTGTTTTTCTTGATGACCATTACTCTTAACAAGATTGTTTGCTAGTACAAGAATTTGTATGCATTCAAATGTTTGCTAGTTTTTTGGTACTTAGGAAAATACGGAACGTTTTTATGGAAGAAACATACCGAAAACTAAAGTAATTTTTGGGCGCTTCTGGTGCAATACGATTTTGTTAAACAGTTTGTTAAAGATAAGTGCGGACTCCATCTTAATATTAGGTAGTTAGAGACGAATTGACAATTCTTCCGTCCATGTATCCAACAAAATTTTACACCACACTCTTTCCTGCCTTTGTATAAGTCGAATATAAACACCACAAGGGTTATTCAACGAACTAAAAGGTAAAAATGTACGAGATTTCAACGTTTCAACCAAGCAATATCTCGAAAACGGTTTGAGGAATAAACTCGAAACTTACTGGATAAACCGATAAACCGAAGTGGTGCCCATATTTTGTACTTGGATGTTATTTCCAGTAAGCCATTTTCTGTCATGTCACATCCAGAACCGGATTTGTATATGTGGAGACCTTTTAGTATTTTTGTGGAGGTCCCGATGTTAAGGCAATAAGGAAATCTTTCCCGAAAAATGGCGCTGGCGAACAAAAAAAGCGCTTATTCGTCGTATTTTCTTCCTCTTTTCAAAGGTTATTTTGCGGTAGCCTCGGACCCCAAGTGCACTTATGTAAATTCGGCTCTGGTCACACCAATTTCAAGATGTTAAATAGAACACAGTATGTTTATTTTTTTTAAATGTTTTATAGATAAATTTGGCGAAATCTAGATCGAAATTTCTGTGACGTGATGGGAAAACGTTAGCTGAAAATAAGTTCAAATTTAAGCTTCAAACTTCGGGAATAATTTTGCTGCTTCATTTATGTGACACTCTTTATTAAAATAAAATTTTAAATTTTACTATCTTAGACAAAAAGGTAGAAATGTAACACATTTTTGTTGAAAATACATATATATTGATAATAACTTATAAAATTACTACAAATTTTAGTAGCAATAATTACTTAATAGAAAATAGTATATCATTTTCATTAGGTACGTGAAAAAAGTAAATATAATATATCACTGTATGCTGGCAGAGTACTTAGCGTACCAAAAAATTCATATGATTTATAATAATATATCTTGGAATAAACCTTTCAACTTGTACACAATAAATTAGACGGTGTATAATTTATTACGTTAAGCGTACAACTGTAGTAAATTATATTAATGAACTATTAAGAGATTTGTTTTTCGTTTTTTCAACTAATTTTTAATTTTTTAATTTTGTGATAAATACTTTCAAAGCTGTAACTGAATTAAAAAATATAAGTAAAAAAATCCTATATTTAAAAATGGACTGAAAAATATAAAAATTATAAAGATTATCTCTGAAATCTTTAGAGAAAATTATTGAAATATAGGGTTGACCGGGGTAATTGTGAATGGATTTTCATGAGTTGGGATAAAAGCGTTGTTTTAAGTATTTTTTATTTTATATATCACATTATGGTTGATTTATTTTTAATTCTACATTATTCAGGATGCAGCACACAAATTTTGAGTAAATTCGTATGAAAAACAAAAATTTTATAAGCAATTCACATTTCCCCGGTGCAGTTTTGCAAATCTTATGAATTTCGGGGTAAAAGTGAATTCCATCAGAAAAATTATTTAGAATGGATTACAAGAGAAGTGTGGTACGTCAGAGTAAAGCCCAGCTCAAATTCTTCACATTTACTCCACTTTCAAATTTTTCATCAAACCTTAGCGGTCACAATTTCTCTTTGTTTAATGCAAGTTACGCATACCTCAAATTTCTACAAAAAATCAAGGTTAAAGAAAAATAACAAAATTGTAGGAACAAATTTATTACAAGCTAAAAATGATATTTTGATGATATTTTGTCATTTTATCATATAAAAAATCAAACAATTCCATGTATTCACACAAAAACAAGGAAAATAAGACTTTTTCAAGGAAATACATTTAGTTTACATGAATAAAAAACAACAATTTTTTTTTTGTATTGTTTGTACAACGGAAACTTGTATAATAAGGTCACCAGCACCTTCATCAACATTTTCAACTCTGAAAAGGACACTACTGAAATTTTTGACCGAATGGGGGCATTTGTGAATGACGTTTACAATTACCCCACAATTTTAAAATCATGGGGTAATTGTGAATTGGTGATAAATTGTCCAATTTCTTTAGCAATTAATAAGGAACCCTCTCAGGGCTTAGACCACTTCTTTAAAAGTACTTTTAACCATTTCTTACCTTTTAAAAAAAGAAAATGTATTTAAAAAAAACTTTTTTTTGAGGATTGGTCGAAGTAAGATACATAAAATTTTGCAAGGGTTTTTTCAAAATAAAAAAGAAGATACTAATACTTGGAGAATCGTTATGAAATTTTAATAGCATATTAAGAAAGTACAGAAAAACATATTAAGAGTTGATTTTTAACAATATTAATGTTATTTTGGAAATTATAGGCGCCGTTCACAATTGCCCCAATTCACAATTATCCCGGTCAATCATAATACTTTCCAATAGGATACTTTTAAAAAACTCAATTTTTCCGACCCGAGAAAGTACACTAGCGGAAAAAATTAAAGGATTAAAAAAAACATTCAAATTTTTAGCAATTTTTCGAATGGCCGTATCTTTGTTAAAAATGGTCGTATTGGAGTCGCAAAAAAAAGCAATTTAAAGCTTGAAGTTTCTAGTTTTGAGATCTTGTGATGAAAGAATTTTCGACGCAACGTGTATCGCTCGATCGTAATAAATACTGTGAAAAAAAATTTTCGAAATTTTTTCGGTTTTTTTCTGGTCTACCTATTTGGAAAAAAGTTTTTCAACTTAACCACCATATGAACCGGATAACTTGTTCATTCAGCTTTAATTTGCTTTTTTTTAGACCTTGTACGACCACTTCTCGCTGTGATATCGGACTTTGAATGGAAAAGGATCATTTTGTCTTTGATCATCGATATCTCAGCAACCAGCGATTGCACAAAAAATTGAAGTGGGTTTTAAAAACTTGAATAAATTTTCTACAAGAATTATCCATTGTTTTTTCGAAAAAAAATTTTTTGCACAATCTACATGAATTTGAAAAATCACGAAAAAAGAGCTTTTAGTGGCTTTTTGGAAAATCAAGCGCTGAATTAAAAATACCGAGAAAACCATTAATGTTAAGTGTGCCTTTTACAATTCAATATACTCACAAAAACCCCACAGAGTTAAAATTTGATCCATCCAACCGTTTTTTTGTTTTATTCGATTGAATTTTCAAAAAAAATTAATGGATATTTCTTTGCTCTTAAACTTTCATAATGAAACAAAAATTTTCACATTTTTTCAAAAGCTTCAAAAGTTAAATCCGTGAACCAGAAAAAAAAATGAGAAAATTTCGAAAACTTTTTTCACGGTATTTATTAGGATTGAGCGATACATTAGAAACTTCAAAGATCTCAAAACTAGAAATTTCAAACTTTAAATTGCTTTTTTTACGACTTTATGATACGATTATTTTTAACTAAGATACACCTATTCGAAAAATCGCTAATTTTGAAACTATTTTTTGATCCTTTAATTTTTTCCCCCTAGTGTATAATGCCTTAAGAAACGAAAGAAAATAAATAATTTTTAATAGATATCTAAAAGAAGAGCGCGGAAAAATGATTTTTATGAATTTTACAAATACGTAACATGTGTCTCACCCCCCGAAAAATTGATTCAAATGTGTTAATACAATTTATTAACACATCCCCCCTCAAATCATAAATAATAAATAGTACTAAAAACAGAATTTATTATTAATGAATGCAATATTTAAAAAATCTAATTCATTTCAATTTTCTGTGTTCTCTTAACGAACGTTATATAATAAATAAATTTGAACATGTGAAATTGTCAGGTCGATACACCTACCTATGCTCATCTACGTCAGATGATTATTTTCCCAGGTGATCCCTTTTTTCTATTTTGTTCAGATGACGTGCATCTCCTCTATTTAATGGATTCTGCGTCATCATAACACCTATATAAAATAAACTCCTGTTACCTTAATATTGTATTTATTTTGTACTATGCATCCAATGTATATATTTTTTACCTTTTGTTAAATTATTCCACTGAACTAGATAAGAATTTATTATTTGAATCGACATATCTACGAAAGGATGAACGTTGGCGAGGGGAATAGTCTTACACCAAACTCTACTCAGATTGCAGATACGTACTAGAAATTAGTTAAATTATGTACGCAATAAAATTTGTTATGCTTGTGTATACCTTTTCTGCATAATTTCTGATGAATATTGGAAGAGCTGCTTTATAGAAATCTGCCACTGACATACACCTTGAAAATCTTAGTCCTCACGACTACTTTTGTTCACTACTCATATTATAAATATATAAAGTATTGTAAAAAGTGTAAAGTATATATAAAAATAATGATGTGGGTGACGTCTACGTCTTTGTTCGGTTTCGTATAAGAAACTTTTCGAGATCGCGTATTCTTATCTAGAAAACAATTTCTGCGATAGACGTTCGACTGTGAATACTGGCGAAAACGCTGATAAATTTTTATTACAGCCGGCTCTCGTTATCAGTCCGCCGATTTATATTTCTATTGTAAACATTCCCCCTCCTTGATCGAAAAAAATTCATTTCAGTCTCTCGTTATAAGATCGGAACATTGGTGTTGATGTTTAAAAGTGCAACTCATAAATCATCCTGTTAGAATCTTTCTATACACTAAAATAATTTTTTTATAGGTCCGTGTTTACATAATACATGTGTAGTTGACAAAAAAAGTTTTGTTCGTTCATTGCGCGGATTATATTACAAACTTTGTTTGACTAACAATATTATTTACAATTTCTACAAAAAATTTTAAATAATTTTTTAAAGAAAATATGTGTTCATTCGCTTGAGTGGGGCAATCGACAATCCCGCACGAGTTGCACATACTATTTTTTATTACGGATTTCACATACTTTTTTCTATTATTATCACTATTTTTGACATTTTTCTTACTTTTTAAAATGATATTTTTAAGTGTTCGTCTTTTTTTCTGAATTAATTATCGTTTAAATTACTTAATTACGTAGTTTAAAGTATCTGGGAAGAGTACAGTGGGCAAACAGCTATTTTGCGTACAGAAATGTGTGCGCCAAGTTAGTACTTCTCCCGCATAAGTAATAAAAAATATTTAGTACTGTGGACAAATGATTGGTATCATTTGTTTAATGACTAAATAGCAGAACGAGACAATGTCTACGTTTGTAGACAAGCGAGACAAATTCAGTAATTGTTTTAATGAAATATGTTTCTAGGGACATTATACTTACAGTAAGTATATTTTCCTTCAAAAAACATTTTCTATGTTGTTAATTATATTAGAATAAAATAAAATAATAAAAATTGGAAACACTGGAAACTGAGTATGTATATTTTTATCACATGTTACAGTTGCATCAAAAAATATCCAAGTCATTTCCCTATAACGGGGATTATTTTTCAATTTTTAAAAGATTTTACTTGTTTTTTATTCACTGCTAGCTAGATATTTTTTTGATAAGTGTGTAATATGCATCCGGATAAATAGATGATAAAGAAGTTTAATTAATGTATAGAACAGTTAATAATCTCAATGATTTATGATATGTAAAATTTATAAAAAAAATTATTGCATAATTAAGTTTTATCAACACAATGTCCTGAATTGTTTGTCGAAAATTTAAAGAAAAGAACTTATTGTTGTTAAAACATAAACTGGTGCCTTTTAGGTAACTAACAATTTTTTTCTTTTTTTTTTTTGAAAATCGTGGAGAGATCTATTATGACTCTAAAATTGAGTTTTAAATTGAGTTTTCGGGACTGGATGTGTTGTAAATCGACCGTCAACTTGAAATGAAGATCAAAGATAATTGTTCGATTATCTCCGTAACTATGAGTCTAATAAAAGTTTTCTCTAGGACGTTCTTATAGAAAATTAGTGATGAGCAAAATTAGTCTTGGTCTTGCAGTCTTGTCTTGGTCTTGCATTTTTTGCAAGACGAAGACCAAGACCAAGACTATGTATACCAAGAGCAAGAGCAAGACCAAGTCTATAAGTATGGCTGCAAGACCAATAGCAAGACTCAAGTGAACAAGACCAAGACAATAGCAAGAAAAAAGCAAGACTCTTGCTAAACTTTTTAAATAGTTTGAAAGTACAATTAGCACCGAATTATTCTGATTTTAGAAGGAAAAAATTCGCTAATAAAAAAATGCAAGAAATTACAAGCTTTTTAGCAATACCAAGACGAAGACTGCATTTTGCAAGACCAAGACCAAGACTGAAACTAATCTAGCAAGACCAAGACCAAGATTCTTAATGCAAGAACAAGACCAAGACTGCTAAGTCTTGGTCTTGGTCTTACATTTGCTCATCACTATAGAAAATATCGAGCCATTACCGCCGATTTATCGTAAGCGACACTTTTATCAAAATTGAGATTTTTATTGCAAGCAACATTTTAAACTGTAACGGACCAAGGAGTGTTAATTAACGAGTTATAAGCAACTGCTTAGTTTATCGTTAATACAACACATTTTCACATTTTAGCGTAACCGACAATAACCATCTTTATCGTAAGGTTAATAAAATAATAGGAATAATATGCTCAGGCGTAATAAAATTAAGATAGCAGAAATATCGCAAGCGCCATACAAATATGTAAAAAATCCATCTCCTATAAAATTTTATATTTGTCGGTTACGCTAAATTGGCGGTAGTCGCTCGATATGATGGTTTACAGTTTTTTGGATTCATGACTAATCGATGTGTTGTATGAAGTTGCAGAAGACATTGCAGAATACCATCAAATTTTCACTTTAATACGTTCATGTTAGACCTCACTTCGATTTCAATGTAAGAAACTATTTATTACTTATTGGAAATTCGTGGCCTCATTACCTTTTTACTGGAGTAAAGCTAAAATTTTTAAGACTGTTTTAAATTATTAGCGAATATCTGAATGGAAAATTCAGCTATTACAGTCACTGTTATAGTAAGAGAGGTTCCTTATTTTAGTTATTAGGTCCTGATTACGAAATTTGGTGAAAATGTTGCAAGTCTCAACCCCCTTGTATGAGTTATTTAGTCAGACACGTCCGATGTCTGGAACTTCAAAAAAATGATTTTTTTTAAACAATGGCAAAGAGTGGAAAAATCACATAATATACCTATTATATTTTCGAACTATTTAGATATCCTATGTAACGATTATTTTTGTAACCGGAAATCCGCTATGTTACGCCGAATGCTGCGACAGGCGTATTTCGTCTATTACAAAAGACAACTCATACAAAACTAAGTAACAAGTGTATGAGGTATTTTTTATCTGACTATTAAATTTGTGAATTTCGAATAAATTAAAATAAAAAGAACATTAAGGGGACAACGACAGTTTGATTTGATTTCAAAAAATACATACCTAGCATCAAATTTATTGACGAAATTTACCTAAAATATAAAATTTTTGTTACACATTATTTTATGTGTATGTATATTAGACACTTTAAAAATGTTAAAATTCTTTTAAGAACATTATTTAGATGACCAATAAAAATGGAACGTAAATTAAGAATAAATTTTTATTAAAAGGTCAATGTCAAAATTTTTTAAAAAAACAAGGATAGTTATATAGTAATATATTGTTTTTTTTTTTTTTTTTTTTTTTTATAAATAACAGGATTTTAAATTTGAATATTTGTTAAAAATTTATGAATATATGTAATATATGTGGCGTCAACACCAGTGCGCCAGTCGTGCGTTAGTTAATCGATTTTTGGAATCAATTGGAATTATGTTTATAAACAATTTTTGAGAATTATGAATATTTGATAATAAATAAAATTTGTTTTATTGAAAATGAAAGATGATGAAAGCGTGCGTGCAACAGCTTAAAATAGCAGTTAAAAATATTGACATAAATCCAAGAATGTATTTTGTTGAGTTAATGTAGTTAAATTTGAATTTGTTCCCTTATGTTGCACAAGCTCTGAAGATTTTTTTGTCCTTGTACTAGCACAGTAAGGTACCGTTGAAGGATTGGTAGACAAGCGGAGAGCGTCATCCACTAACTAGGCACTACGGAGTGAAAGAGCCTGGGTTCGATCCTTGCTTCGACGAGGACTTTTTTTTTTAAATCTTAAGCTACATTGCTGTTTGTTTTCTTTTATTTTTATGCCATAAATGAAATGTTTGAGAACCTGCCAGAAACCCCGAGAAGTAATTCAAGAACACAACAACACTGAGAACTCTTTAGAAAGAATTAGAAGACACACGTTCTCTAACTACGAACACTTAATCAGTGAAGTTGTACAGTCTATATCAAAAGTAGTTAACGGGGTGGAATGACAATTGAACGTCAGTTGTAGTGGAGTACCAGTGGTGGAATATCCGATCAGCAAGGGGCTACAGATAGAATACAACAGTCGATATTTATTGAAACAAAAAACTGTGTTTTGGAACTAAAAACTATAAGAAAAATATAATCATTTTGAATGCTCGAAGTCATAGGCGGGGTTCTGGAATTCCTTATCACACATTCCGTGACGTAGCCAATTCAGTTTTTATTTAGACAATAAGAATGATAGTCTTGCCAACGGATGTCGTCGTCCACTGAAGAATCGATAACAGTGCGGGCAACAAAATTTTCACTAATAATTATGTACAAAACAAGTCTTAAAAAGTCGAAATTATTCCTGTGTCAAAGTAGTCTCAAATTTTCTGAGTCTTCGAATTATTGGCTTTTTTGTAAAGTTGATTATCTGTTCATACACCATGCAATATTATAAGGTTGCAAATA
This sequence comes from Brachynemurus nebulosus, assembly GCA_035578155.1. Classification (NCBI taxonomy): domain Eukaryota; kingdom Metazoa; phylum Arthropoda; class Insecta; order Neuroptera; family Myrmeleontidae; genus Brachynemurus; species Brachynemurus nebulosus. The sequence goes on from JAPWDM010000005.1 coordinate 13,412,825, forward strand.
AGAAATTGTGTGATTATATGTAAACTTTGACTATAATAGACCGTTTTTTATATTTGCATGACTTAATAATTTTTGGTACTTATTCAGATCAAAAAAAGTTTAATAAATCAATGATAATTTCACCATGTATACTTCGAAAAAGTGTTTCTTCTCGATTTCAATACTCACATGTTCTTGAAATGTCAAAATCGATCTTACAACTAATAAATATAAATATATTAAAGGAATTTTTTTTCATTTCAAATAATATAGACAAAAACCTGAAATCAAATAATTCCGGTTCGACAATATATTATGTAAAAATTACAATAAAATTTACATTGAATTCCATTTAGGAATAAGTCAAGGTGACAGCAATAACTCATCCAGGGGGCTCCACTAACATAAAGCGGCGGGTGCCATTTTTAAAACGGATAAGCAATTATAAAATCAATATTAATTATTCTCAAAAACCATTGATACAATTCATTCTATTAAGTTAGTGTAAGAACATAGTAAAAAAAATACACTTGGACGCAAGTTTTTTCTCAACAATTTTCAGTTGGTACCTATGAGGTGAGGCGTTCGGATATACTCTTAGATAAGGAAATGTTACTAATTCTACACAGTAGTGAACTGAAAGAACTTTCGTTAGTTCAATGCAGCAAAAAATTCGTTCACTATCTTAACGTAATTCAAAAAGTTTCAAAATATTAGTGGGTTAAAACTTGTCGTCCTTATCAAAGATAAATCGTTGAAATATGAATATTCACAGACTTCTGAAATATGAATATAATAAGAAAACAATAAACAATTTTAAAACCGCTGTATTTAATTTCGACAAAATTAAATGTTTGGAAAAATATGAAAAGACTTTGTGAACTTACATGACCGAAAAGATGCATACGTAAAGGATTGATATAACAATATCTGACTTTTGGTCTCGACTGTGAAGGCGCCAGATGGCCTGCACAGATCCGAGGACACGAATTCACGCGAGGGCTCAAAAGAAACACTTTAGTCCTGTGGCTTATTACTTCTTTGCAATTCCGAATAATTTGGAATTATAAATAATATAAAAAGAAATTAATTAAATCTTATTTAAATTATGTGAAATAATATTACGTCAAGTATACTGGGGATAAATCAATCAAATTGAACAACACAATATAATTGTTTGTCTTTATCTACAAGCTTGAATTTTTTACTTTAAATAAGTAATTTGCTACCTAACAACACTATTTAAGTTGAATTTTTCTTGCTAATTGCGACGTTTTATATAAATTCTGCCTACTTATTGGCTTAAAAACGAAACAAAAAGTATGTTTAATCCCCCCTGGGACTAAGAGGGACACTTTTCTCCCTATTATAAGAAACTAAAGTATGTATTTTAGTCCCGGAGTTTCAAAAACGTATTTTCTTTCAGTAATTTTTTTAAACACAGATACAAGTTTTAATTTCAAATATTATCGAGTGCTTGTGAGACATTACTACGTATGACAAACTTTTGTTTGCATTTCAACACACGCAGTATTGATATGTTCACTTATCGTTCAGTTAAACTGAAACTTTAAGCACTCGACTGCCTTGGTTAACATGACCAAAAACCACATGTGTAAATTAAAAATCACAAAGTGATTGAAAAAATTATCCGGATCGGCCGGGAATCGAACACAGGATCTCCTGGTAACTAGCCAGGCGTGCTAATCACTATACCAACGATCCTATATGCTCGACAATTATCCGGATCGGCCGGGAATCGAACCCAGTGTGGTTTTTGGTCATGTTAACCAAGGCAGTCGAGTGCTTAAAGTTTCAGTTTAACTGAACGATAAGTGAAGATATCAATACGGCGTGTGTTGAAATGCAAACAAAAGTTTGTCATACGTAGTAATGTCTCACAAGCACTATAATATTTGAAATTAAAATTGTAACTGTTTCTCGAATCAGAGAGAGTACTAATACACATAGGTGATTGAATGGGTGTCCGGCTCGGACGCCTGTCGAGCATATAGGATCGTTGGTGTAGTGGTTAGCACGCCTGGCTAGTTACCAGGAGATCCTGTGTTCGATTCCCGGCCGATCCGGATAATTTTTTCAATCACTTTGTGATTTTTAATTTACATATACAAGTTATTTGAACAATATAGTTATGTATTCCAGTGTATCATTTATATATCTAACTCCAGTAGAAAATAAAAAAACGCCGTGAGCAGCGGAGAAAACTTTTGTAATCTTTTCCATATATTATGTTGAAATTTTTTAATGAAAGTGAATCTTTCAAATGTTTATTATCAAACGATTAATTCTATACATTATATTAGTCGTTCTTAAAAAAACGCCGTGAGCAGCGGGGCCCCATCACGGTAGTCGAATTTTCCCCTTCATCTTCGGTATTGAATGTCTACAAGCGAAATGTGATTGAAAGTCTACAACCGAATTGTCATTTTGTTGGTTTCAAAACTGGTGATGAGTGTTCGGCTGATCGAGGCTTTAAAAAAAGGTTTTAAGTATTTAAGGGCTGTATCTCAGTAAATTTCAATTTTGTGCCGAAAACAGGTAGCAGAAAAAAAGCCAACACAATTCGTACGAGGACATTCCTGCCCATGTTTATCCGCTAATTGCCTTTATGTTTTAGTTTTAAAAATTAAAAAAGGATCTTAAATAGTAAACTGGAAGGCCTTTATAAAGATATTTTTTCTTTCCAAAAAAATCCAAAATTTCTATTTTATAAATACTAAAAATCCAAAATTCCTAATTTATAAATAAACAGTGACTTTAATAACATTTTTAAATTACTTAATATGTATGTATTTCATTTGTCATAAAAGTAAGTTCACTTTTTTTTAAATTTTTTAAAATTACTATTCGCCTACTTGTATTTAGAATAAACATAATGCTTTTAAAACACATTTAACAATAGCATTCAATTCCGATGTAAAAATGGGAGAAGTGGGGGGAAAAGTGATGCGGACTCCCTACAAGGTACTAGCTGGCTACTAACTGAATACACGTACAAAATTTCAGCCCTCTAGGTTTTCTTATGGAGTCTCTAGACGTGTTAGAAAACAAGCAAAAAAATTAAGGAAATATTGGCGTCAAAATCGTGGGGGTAAGGGTTAAAAGTTGAAACCTCCAAAAAACAGTGTCTGGCTATTAGCTTAACCTGTACACCAAATTTCAGCCCTCTAGGTTTATTTGGGGAGATTTTGACCCGAACGAAACTGTTAAAAAACAAGAAAAATCATGTTCTTTTGGGTATAAAAATGGTTTTGGTAGGGGTTAAAAGTCGAGACCCCCAAAAGGCACCCCCTTGATACTAACTCAATCCGAATACAAAATTTCAGCCCTCTAGGTTTATTCGGGTGACCTGTGCGAGTGGTACAAACTTCGAAAACGTCGAAAATGCATGAAATTGTAGCTTAAAAATGAGGGGGGTGGAGGTAAAATATTAAAACCTCCAAAAAGCACAATCTAGGTACGAACTTTATCAACACACCAAATTTCAACCCTCTACGTTAATTCTGGGGGGCTGGGGGCCTGTTAGATCCAGCGAAAATCGTTTTTCCCCCCTCTACTCCAACCATATCATCCTAGGTAGCTGAATTTTGGATATGTTGTAGATAATTGACCGAAACATTATTTAAAACCGGTTTGGAAAAGTTTTATTGCTTTTTCGCCCCCCACCACCCCCTTAAAGGTCGGGTCAGAAAAAAAATTTGCCCAAAATTTGACCCCACTTTGATAGTATGAGGTGCCTCGAAAATGAGCCCCATTTACCAAATTTCATCTCTTAACTTCCATAGGGGGGCCCTACACAAATTAAAAGGTGGCGGGAAAATATATATATATATATATATATATATATATATATATATATATATATATATATATATATATATATATATATATATCAGACATTTTTTTTTCTACATATTCGTGTTCTACGGGTCCGAAAACGGATAGCGCCCCTACTCTCGCCTCTCGCAGCTCTTATCGTATAGACTGTATAAGTCTAATTTTTCGGAGAAAATTCGACTAAAAAAAAAACTTGTCTTTTACTGAAGAAAAAAAAGACAATAGCAAATAATCTGGCGCATTATACAAAACAAACGTTAATCAAGTTGATTATAATTTGACTAATTTATTACATTTAACAGATAACAATCATTAATCAAAAATTACACCGTACAGGTCTCGTAAATTATTAAGGACAATAAAATTAATAATATAGAAAATTTGACGCCTATAGGCTACAGCGTATATAGGCAAAATAATATTTTTGACAATATTTACACAACAATGTATAATAATAATTTTTTTTATAATGAATATTATTTTTTGCTGTTTTAATCGTAGAAATTATTACAAATTGTTTTAATAAAGCTTGTTTATTTGGAAATGTAAGTTTTAAAGAATGAAAATAGAAGTAAGAATGGATTTTTTTTGACATGTGTTGTGTGTATTATGTATTTCAATTGTTTAAATAATTGATTTTAATTAATACTGGCCTTTAGATGTAATGTTTTGATTATTGTATAGTTTTTTTCTTAATACCATTTAGGTTATGTTTATTTGTCATTTCCATGTTATTTATTTTTCAATTTGATTTTACTATTTAGATTGTGTTTGCTTATTTGGTAACTACATGCTAGCAACGAGAATGATTTTCAAAATTTGCAAGGATATTTTGCCAATATGTCAGATATTGAATAAATATTTTATTACGGAAGTAGACTAGATATTTTCTAAAAGGGTGGTACTTTTTCCTAAATAGGTATAATAATAATGCGATTGTTTGGGTAATTTTTTGTCGAAATTTGCTGTAGCTCAAAGAAAGAGCAGAAAAAATTACACAAGACCGATTTTCAAACCATTGTTCTAAATAAGCTAGGTTTCGAGAACAATTAAAAAAAAAAAAACGAATTTTCAAATGTCAATAGTTTTTTGAAATTCTTATTACATGACCGTAAAGAGCGGAAAAAATCATATAAGTTTTGAACCATTATTCTAGGTAAACTAGTTTTCGAAGAAAATTACAGAAAAATTAGTCTTGAGATACAGAAGGCCGACAGATCTTATTGTACCTATTAATTGTAATGAAGTTTTATTTTAAAGATTTTTGACTGTCAAAAAGAGAATTTCGCTATATTATGTTGGATATAAATATTTTCGAATTTACTAGCGTTACTCAGTACCAAGCTTAAAATTTTTATGAACTAGCCTTTACTAAAAAATAGTTTGTCTATCCCTAGTATAAACAGGGACATTCGAGAAATTCGGCAAGTGCCTGTTCTGTTAAACATGTTTGTTTAATACTAGCCGTAGGTACTCGTAGTTTCTTGCAACACAAAATGCATTAAATTGTCTCCAAATTGACAATTGTGTATTTATTGTATTTTTCGGTACACAAGTAGCAACATTTTCTTTGATTTCAAATTCAGAAAAATTTCCAAACTACAATATTCAATTTATTTACATTATATTTTGTTACTATAGTTATAAATAGTGTTCGAAATCTTGCGGTGCTGACAGGACCGTACTTATATTTTCAAAACTTAAAACGTTAAAAAATCGGACTAAATACATTTTTTTTTTTAAATTATATCGGTATATTCTCTATTAACCATCAGCTGTTAATAATTTTCAAGTTAAAAGTTTCAAGTTACAAAAAAGCGTTATTTTAAAAAAGTACAAAAATTTTAACTTTTTTTAAATTAAAATTGTTGAAAATTTGACTGACTGACTGTAACTTAAAACTTGTTAATAAAAAAATAAACTGTCATTTAAAAAAATATTTTTAGGAAAACAAAATAATGTGTTGTCTCTCTCATATTTTACTGGAAAAAAAAAGACAATTCATACACATAAATCAATTACTTATAACATCAAAACATACCTTAACACAATACATAAAATTAAAATCGGACCAAGCAAGTTGTGACAATAAATGTATACACGCATATCTAAAATATATTCAAAACATATCAATATAAGAGGATATTGTCCGTATATAGGCATCCATAATTACCTGTTGTATATATTTAAAATCGCATCAAAATGTTTTATCTAAAATAAATAAACAATTTTTAATACCTTAAAAAAATAAAGACAATACTGTCAGCCCCGCAACCTCTTCGATCACTAGTTATAAAAGTATAAAATATGTAAATTTACGTAATGAGTGTACATGCTCAAAATAGTTTTTCCATTTTACCGTGGGAATGAGACATTTTCCTGGAATAAAAAGTATCTTAGATGTTGACCCAGGTAATAATTTATCATCACACCAAATTTCATTAAAATCCGTTCAGTAGTTTTTACATGATGCGTGAACAGACAGACAGACAGACAGACAGACAAACAAAAGTTTAAAAATCGCTATTTTGATATCTACATCGATAACTATTTACAGTACCAGTACAATTTCCAAAAAATATTCCATGTAAGTACAGAAACGGTCCAGTTTACATACATATATGAAATCGTTACAGTTTTGTTATATGTATAGATTTAAATTAGCCTCTTAAATTGCATAAGATCCGATATTGACTATTGCAAAGCGTTCAAGTGCCGGTTGTCCGCTTCATGCGATGACAGAAATCACTATGTTATTCATACGGATTTCGTTATTAGAACTACGAAACCCTAAAAAATTTCAGAGAACGGGATCATATACTTATATGCATAATTTGAACTTTTTATACCACATTACGTACATTCATTGTTATTTAGCTTAAAGATCAAAAGTAATAGACTTGTTTGTCGATCGATCACCAACCTGATCAATTGATGATTTCTTAATCGATGTGAACTTTTAAAATGGCGCCAGTCAAACATCAATCGATCATACAGTATTTGTTGTACCCACGTGATTGATCCAATTCACGAAATGATCATAATAATATTCCAAAATGTCGTGCCACATCATACATTTGACTGTCTCACTCTTATATGGGTAATATTGGAGTTTGTATGAAAGAAATGTATGTACATAGGTATTACCGCCGTACATATCAGGTATATGAATGATTATTTGTTTTAAATAAAACGCAGCAATTGTTTAAATTTGTATTTACTTACAATATATATACGTGTCTACAGGGTGTACAGTAGGATTCGTGAATCTTTTTTGGGGACGTAATGTGTGTTTGTCAGAAATTAACGAGATCTTCAATTCTTATTCTATAGGTTGTTCTAGAGCAGTGGTTCCTAAACTCTTTTGGCCCACGAACCCCTTTTCAGAGACAAAACTTGCTCACGGACCCCTTTTCATAGTCAAAACTTGCTCACGGACCCTGGGTGAAAAACTACATAAATGCATAATAAAAAAGCACAAATTTAACATGTTTTGAATGGTGGCGTAGAAATAAAATATAAATCCAACCGAATATTCCAGGAGAAAACGTTCTAGCAATACACCAATACGTTATCAAGCCCCGTACGTTAAAGAGCACATTCTAGAGTAGAAGACATTGGAAATACATAGAACAACACACTCCGCTATAAATACGCCAGCAACCAGTGCCAGCCAGTTAGTGGTCAGTCAGTGTCAGTGCCAGTGCCAAATAGTCAGTACCGGCCAATCAATTAGTGCGAACCAGTAGCCAGTGCAAATGGAGCTGGCAATCAACAACACAGAGCGGACAATAATCAGCCAGTGCGGAGACGACACTCGTCCTCAACCATCAGTGCACCACTGTACGTCCAACAACGGAAACGACGAAGATACCATAACGGAAAGGAACGACTTCGTTACTTACGACACGCACCTTAGTACAACGTTCACGAAAGACGGATACATAGTACTTTTGAAATATACATGTACTTATATCGTCATAACAACCTGTATATAGTACTATTGTTAGTACTGTAAAACCGTCTAGACACGGACACTTTTTTACATTTTTTGGTATAATTTTATGTTTATACATGTTTCCTTCATAGATATCACCAATAAAAGTATTACCATTAGAAAGAGCGTATATTATTTGTTATATCCCTGACCCATTTGTTTCATTATAAGTAAAAATAAAAATAAAAAATAATAATTAGTAAGTGTCCGGGTCTACACCCCAAATCCGTCTTGACCCGGACACTTACTTAAATAATGTAATAACATGCAAGCTAACCTCTCCCGTCGGGGTTAGGACAGTGTTGTATATCGTCTGATGTCTTTGAACCTGTCAAAGGCTTCAAAACATTTTGTGGGAAGGGAGAGGGATCAATACATAGTATGCCTCTCTATGAAGTAAACATGCGATATGACACTAGAAGGAGGCATAAACCGCGTAATTCTGGCCGGGATATAACGTATGGATAGTGGGCCAGTGCGAATCGCGGCCATAGTGTAATAAACTGATGTGTCCGGGTCTAAACGGATATATGTATATAGCATGTATTTTTTTATATATACATCGAATATAACTTCAAACATCATTAAATGACGCGCGATAAAATTCTGAACACATACATATCAAAATTAAAACAATATGACAATTATGATGAAAATTACATGTCTAAGTTAGACACATATTTTATTTCTTTGAAAAGCTGTAGGATAGTAATCCTGTAAAATGAGATAGTAAAAGTTGAAATCCGTAGTTTCTATTGGTACAGCTGTTTAGAGGATGTTCTTCTCTCTCTAATGACGCCAAGAACAAATGTTTATTGTAGCAGGTTAATGTAGAAACTACTTACTTTGAAGATTGGTGCAAAGTGTCCGGGTCTAGACGGTTTTACGGTACTGTAAATAAAGTATATGTTGTCAAAACACAACGAGGAGGCTTATTTAAACCACCAATTCCCTTCCATACTTCCATGACATAACCCGTTTGAGTCCGTTCTGTAAATTTTCAAAATATCATTTACATTCATGTTTATTTTAATTGTGCTAAATAGAATAAATTGAAGGATTCCGTAACACAATATTTGCTCCCCCCTCTCATTTTACGTAGGTTAGCGTAGCTTTCTCCCCACCCGCACTCTCAACAGGTTATGTGGATTATGGATGCTTCCTAACTACTAAATAGTACATTTCAGAACTTTTGTCTTCCTCTGTTTATATTTTTTTTTTTAAATTTTCCCTAGCATATTATACCCTTTTTCGGCGGCTGTTAGTTTTGCTGGCTTCCGAATAGAATTAATTTTTATTCAGGATTTAAATTTATTTGAAGTTTTATTTTTACGATTCGTTCTGGAACACTGTGTAGTTACTTATAATAATGGCGAGACGGGAAAAATTTTCAACTTTTTATATAGTTTAAGTTATACGAATATTACTTGCTATGCGCGTGAACGCCTTGTCTGGTTTATTTCAATTATCCTTTGCGCCAGAGGTGGATCACGAATAATACACATATAAAACATATTTCTTTACTCTTTGATCTCTCCACATTGTTGCTGTTGTAATTTCTGTATTTGTAACGTAAAATATATGTTGGTTCTGTAGAGACTTATTGCCGATATATATAGATACAGGTAATATCAAAAACCTAATAAGGGAAAACGTCGAATCATGCTGTCGGAAAGTGCTTAGACCTTCAAAACTGATTTGTGTCTCTCTCATGTCAATAATAGTGACAGTTGGCGAGTACAGTGAATCAAACAGAAGGTTACTTTCGTAATAATTTACACTTTAAATTGTATTTTTAATTTTGCGACACACTGTAGCAACAAGTATCTTTCAAATAAATAAGAATATGTTTACAAAGGTCCGTGATTTACCGCAAGACGTTCTAAGTAAAAAGAAATTTTTCTATATTTCATTGTCTGATGTCTAATTTGTGTTGTTAAATAAAACGTCAAAAATTGTATTTATTTCTTTCCTGTATCGTAAATAAATAAAATAATATTATCTGTAATTTTTTTTAGATTTTTTAAAACTCTAAAAGTTAGAGGCAACCAAAGTTTTGCGAGGTAATATTACCTGTAACTACATATTTACATTTTTTGAGTCAACAGTTTAAAAATTTCAGAGGAGACAGACAAATTATTTACCACTTTGAAACTCAATATTTCACAAATGTGACTCAAAGGTACCCCTGTCATAGCATAACGAATTTCGATTTAAAAAAAAATTATTTTTTCTCGGAAACCAGTTTGCATCGAATATTGGTTCAATTTATGTGATTTTTTCTCTTCTTTATAATGGTGAAATGTCGCAAAAACTTTTAAAAATTGTAAAATTTTTCCAAAAACCTTATTTTTTTTTACGAAAAATGGCCAAAAAATCATGTTCTGGGAATCGGACGTTTTTTCCAAATTTCATAAAAATATAATGTTTTGCTCGAAAGTTATCGTGCTGATACATAAATACCTATATACAGTTGAATTTCTTTATGAGTCCGCTTACGGGGCTGTAGGAGAATATAATTATAAGAATTCCTGTGCACCCACTTGCGCTTAGTAGTCGACCGCCGTAACTCGCACCTCCCTGTACTTTTTAAGCGTGTGAGTGTGTACTTACTTATATTCAAATAGCCCGGACGTTTAGTTAGAAGGGGCATAAAATCCGCCTATTTTTAATAAATACATTTACTAATATTTTCTAAATGCGTTCTCTAGTTTGTGTGACAGGAGTTTAAACGATACTGTCAACACATATTTATTTAAATTTTTTTTAAATCTTTTGTAGAAATTGTAAATAATATTGTTAGTCAAATAAAGTTTGTAATATAATCCGCACGATGAACGAACAAAACTTGTTTTGGTCAACTATACGTCATGTATTATGTAAACACGGACCTATAAAAAAATTATTTTAGTGAATAGAAAGATTCTGACGGGATGATTTATGAGTTGCACTGTTAAACATCAACACCAATGTTCCGGTCTTATAACGAGAGACTGAAATGAATTTTTTTCGGTCATGGAGGGAGAATGTTTACAATAGAAATATAAATCGGCGGACTCATAACGAAAGTCGAATGTATAATAAATTTTAGTGAATGTAATTTTTGGGTTTTAGACACCTCAAAATAAACTGTTATAGTCTCGGACTCAAGTCGTGTCATGGCAGTGGCTGTAATAGCTCAATTTCTGGTTCGAAAATTCGCTGAATTAAGTAAGTAAAGGGAACAAACAACTCCGTAATATTCCTAGTTTGGGGTTAATTTCCGTGAGAAAAACAGCATTAAATTTGTATATTTTAAAATACATATTAATATTTTAAAACGCTTACGTATATTATTAAAAAATAATTAATACATGCAAATATAAACAATAAATTAATAAGTACAGAATCTGTAATCTTGTCAACATGTCAAAATATCGATGTTGTGACAGAGAGAGGAAGAAAAATTTAATCTACCTGCTGTATAATTTTATTAATTGGCTTGTTTTTTAAATTCATTTTAAATCATTTATTTGACATAATAATTGCTACTTAAGGAATTTATGTATAGTAATTATTGGCGTGAATATGTAAAAAAAACGTGTACACTTGCCTTTTCATTGAATTTACATAAATCAAAATGAGATAAACGATCATTTTTGTTACCTCTTCAATTTTTATCAGTGCGAATGAATCAATTTGTTGAAAATTATTGTTATTAACATTTGAATAATATTTATATTGCAATTTAACGTTGATTTATTCTGTCAGCACGGTTGATAGCTGTATTAGTTGCATATAAAATTATGTAGATGAACTAAATGTTGTTTTTTAATTAATTAACTTTTACAGTTTTTGTATTTTTACACTCAAAATGATTTGTTTGTCCAAAGATTAAAAATTTCTTTGATTTTGTTTTCTTTGAATAAAAATTTTTTGGTTGAAATAAAGAAATACTTTTTCTGTTTTTTTTTTTTTTTTTTTTTTTTTTTTTTTTTTAATAGTCAAAGAAATATATCTTTTAATCAACTAGTTTCTTTGATTCAAAAAAATCAAAGAATTTAAAATATAAAAAAAATAATTTTTATAAATTTGAGAGCTGTATCTGATTTAATTTTTTCTAACACAAAAGACTATAAGTGTACATATAATTTTTATAATTTCTTATTATAAACATATATTTTTAAACCCATATTTAAAAAATTAACATGTTCAGTAAATAATGTAAGAATTTTTAAATCGCCTGTTTAAATACTATACTTTACATATTACTTAACTATGTTAATATTAATTTTTTAATGTTCCGTAAAATTATTTAAACCACAATCGCTGTCTGACATGACATGTATTTATTGTATTGTTGTATATTTTTTGTTTATTGTCTAATTTTTAGACAAATGTAGTAACGTACATAACAAGGCCTACGCACGAGACGTGTGCTGTACGTTATATTGTATGCATTTGTAATTTAACCATTTATAGTGCAAATGTCATATTATGTATGTAGATTCGTTTCTTGGACAGTTTCTGTTTGATTAGTTATTGACAAGTACGTATTATTTTAACACTTTTCTTTTTTTTTTTTTAAATACGAAAAAAATTGGAATTGTTTAGTTGTTAAATTAATATTAGTATATGTTCCAATTAGAAAGGTTAACAAATTAATCATATTTAAATGTTTTTTTTATTATTTACGTAGACTAACGTAATAACCGTCCAGTCTAATTAACCATTCAGTTAGTGTTTTAGCACGTTGATGGTCATAACCTATTATAGTGATGAGCAAATGCAAGACCAAGATCAAGACTGCCAATCTGCAATCTGCCAAGCTGACAGTCTTGGTCTTAGTCTTGGTCTTCTAGAACAGTTTGAGTCTTGGTCTTGCAAATGCAGTCTTGGTATTGGTCTTGGTCTTGCAAAATGCAGTCTTGGTATTGTTCTTGGTCTTAGTATTGCTAAAGAATCTTGCACTTTCTTGCATTTTTTTATTAGCGAATTTTTTCCTTCTAAAATCAGAATTTTCTCTCTTTACGGTATTAATTGACGACATGGGTGGAATAATAGCCTAACTCGCGTTAGAAAGTTTTTCCGTAAATTGCATTTTTTTGTAGCTCTGGGATAGCTCTATTTGTAAAAAAAATTCACTTTAAAGTCTTGGAAAATAACGAAGATATTAATAATTTTGTATTAGGTTGTTATTTTCGCAATTTGCTATTAGTTGACCTAACTTAAATTAAACCGTGTAACACATACATACATATTAATTTATTAGGATGTGCATAAAAAATTGGGTTCTAATAAGAATTATATAGGTACGGTACGTATATCCAACAAAAATATTGTTTTCATGAGAAAAAAACATGACCGAACAGGTTCTACTACCCTTAATAAAGATAAAACAATAATAAAATTTTGTAAAATATTTTTAAACCTATTTGTATACAGTACCTTCAGAAAATGAAGGTATAATAAATGACTTTCCAGTTTAAAAATAAAACTGATTTTTTTTTATATTCATTTACATATATTCTTAAATGTAGCCTATAAGGTACTTCTGATTATACTTAAAAGAAAATTATTACCGAACCTTTTTTATTTTAAATGTAGTGTTTTGATTTTGAATTGACAGTTGAGATGATTTTCCTATAAGAATGTCTAATTTCTAAACATAAATACATAATTTTTAATTCTTAAATGTTAAATATGAATGATAGTTCTTTACGATATATAACTAAAAATAAGGTATATCTAAGTTTATAAAATTTGTTTTTAAATCATATAAAATAATTTGTTTTCTCCTCATTTCATAACGGCACTGTATGTGTATCTGTATGTATTTTAAAAAAACATTTTTGTTTTGCCAATTATGTGTATTTATGTACATACCCATATTACCTATGTACACTGGAGCATCGATTATGCGAACTATAATAGGTTTGGTTAATCGATCGTTTTCGAAAAAAAAAAACATTAGTGTTATATTAAGCAGTCTCCACATTCTCGCCGAAGTAGGACGAGGTTCCTCGCTGAGGTTGGCCGAGGCATATGAATAGCATTAAAACACTAACCGCGAGACACAACGAAATGACCCTCTACATTCTCGTTTCGTCCAACCTCGGCGAGAATGTGGAGACTCCTTTATGTATATGAGCATAGTGAAACGAATAAACAATAATAATAAACACAAATATCTTTTGTACATACTACGATGCTTACACAAAAACAAATAAATAAAAATTACATATAGTACATAATGGTACATTGGTAAACACGTAAACAGTAGGCTTATATTTTAGAAAACAACAAAAAGTTCCACAATAGAGGTAGGAGTTACAAAAGGATTAATTTGCCAAGGGAAAAAACTATCAAGGAATAAGGTGATTAAAGAAATAGACGGAACTACTACTAAATTTGAATTTTGTCTTCTGGAACGCGTTTGGTTAATCGAGGTTCGAGGAGGAGATAATCGATGCTCCACTGTACTTATTTTACTACTTGTTAGTATCCATGTTTAGTATAGCTGGTGTACTTTTTATTTAAAAAAATCTTGACTTAAATTTTTAATTTAATTTAGGTTGTTATTGTATCCAAGTTGTCATTTTCATATTAATCCGTCGCCAATAATTTTATTTGAATTTCGGAAATAAGAACCTAATTTCTGAAATATTTAAATCAATTTATCTCAAAACTAGTATTTTGAAATTAGGCTATTATTCCACCCATGTCGTCATTTATACTTTTAAACTATTTAAATAATTTAGCAAGAGTCTTGCTTTGTCTTGCTCACTTGAGTCTTGGTATTGGTCTTGCAGCCATACTTGTAGTCTTGGTCTTGATCTTGCTCTTGGTATATATAGTCTTGGTCTGCAAAAAATGCAAGACCAAGACAAGACTACAAGACTAAGACTAATTTTGCTCATCACTAACCTATTACGATGAAACGCCCAACTGCACAGTGGTCCAATTTAAAAAAAAAAAAAAACAGACAAAAATCAAAAATTACTTTGAGTAAAACAAAAAATGGTATATAAGGATTTTCAAGGTCGCTGATTATGAATTTGATATTATTATTTTGAAAATTCAAAAGTCCAAAATGGCGGGCAAAAATAAAAAAATTAGTTTTATTGAAACAAAGAATGGTATATAAAGGTTTTCAAGGTCGCTGATTATGAATTTGATATTATTTTTCTGAAAATCCAAAATGGCGGGTACAAAATGGCGGACAAAAACAAAAAGATTACATTTATTGAAACAAAAAATGGTATATAGAAGTTTTCAAGGTTGTTGATTATGAATTTGATATTATTATTTTAAAAATTAAAAATGACGGGTCCAAAATGACGGACAAAAATAAAAAATAAGTTTTATTGAACCAAAAAATGCTATATAAAGGTTTTAAAGGTCGCTGATTATGAATATGAAGTGAGACAAGAAAAACTGAAATTGGTGTAAAAAACGAAGGGGTAAATTGGGGTAAGAATTTTGTTTTTTAAAATAATCTACATACTTCATACTTTGTTGCAAAAAAATGCAAATCATCCAATTCGATTAGACTTATAACTATTTCTTATAAATAAACACATTAATAATGCAATATTTCTCTGTAATAAGTACACCCTCTAGAAATATTAAATTACACATTCCAGACGCCACATATTTATAATGATTACTCATCTTTATTTTCAACTTCCATCACTTTTGATTTCAAAAACACACTTGCAAACAAAAGTTATTAATGAACAACTAGAAGATGCGTATGAGACAGCAGCTCAGTTAGCTGTGTTTGACCTCCCCTTATCGGGTAATGCAGCCGGTATAATGGACTGTCGGTTTGCACCGAGGTGCAGTGGTGTTCCCTCTACGGTATTACGGGATAATAACTTCAAAATTACAAACTTCACTTTTCTCATTTTTGTCCGCTTTTTTTGGAAATTGGACCATTGTGAACTGGTACATTGTTTTGGCAACTATGTGAATGTCAACGTGTTAAAAACGGGGATATAGGTACATATCAATTAAAAACGATAATATTTCTCATCGTTTAGAACCGTAACCTAAACAAGCGCGCATACAGAGGGTTGATCATGAGGTAATGAGAATGACTTTCCTCTCCGGCCACCGTAACAGAGATAAATTCAAAATTTATTGTGATGACGTGTTCAAGCTTACTTTGATTTTTTTGTGCTTAAAAAAAAAGAATATAAATAAAATAATAGAATGTGAATAGTTCACAAAAGTGAAAAGTTCACATCCAAATTACTATAACTCAACCAGTTATCCCAATTCAAATAACTTCAATAAAGCCTGATTTGAGAAAAAATAAATTTTTTTATTTGGTGATGTCATCAAGTTTACTAAAATTTTGCAATGCCTTAAAATGATGGGAAATATTGGAAGCAAATTATAGGTCATTTTGAATAATTTCCTATAGATTTAATACTTTTAATTTCAAATGTTATCGAGTGCCTGTGAAACATTATTAGTGTATGGCGGATTTTTACCCGTATTTAAACATACACCAATATCCATATGTTCACTCAATGTTCAGCTTTGGCTGATACTTGAACACTCGATGTACTTTGGCAAATGGCCAATTCATTATGTTAATTAAAATTGACATAGTGTTTGAAAAATTACCAAACTGGATCGGCTGGCACTCGAACCCGAATCTCTTGGTTACCAGCCAAGCGCCTTACCAACTAGGCCACTGATCACTTGTTCGAGTGCCACTCCAATTCAGTAATCAATCAAACACAACCTCTCTCTAAAGAATATAAATAAAATAATAGAATGTGAATAGTTCACAAAAGTGAAAAGTTCAGATCCAAATTACTATAACTCAACCAGTTATCCCAATTCAAATAACTTCAATAAAGCCTGATTTGAGAAAAAATAAATTTTTTTATTTGGTGATGTCATCAAGTTTACTAAAATTTTGCAATGCCTTAAAATGATGGGAAATATTGGAAGCAAATTACAGGTCATTTTGAATAATTTTCTATAGATTTAATATTGAGATTTTAGGGTTACTATTTCTTTTCTTCTAATCACTACCAAAGTACCAACATTGAATATAAAACAAAGGACAGCATACATACAATATGTATAATATTCGTAAGTTATTTAAAATATATCGTCATTTCACATCGTTGACATGATGTCGATTAAAAATCAATAGACAAACGATTATTATTGAACGGTGGACATTAAAAATGAATGACTAACTATTGTCAACACAACATGTTCGTTTTTTTTTGTGGGTGGTGGTTGTTTATGCATGTAATCGATTATGTTAATCACAAATCGATATCATTGCCTAGCATCAGAATATGTAATAACTACATATTGTATATTAAATATTATTGTGTATTTAAATTGATATGTATTTACTTACTTAAACTATGTACATATGTACATACATACATATATTTAATTGTTAGGCAGTTCTTAATCGTATTCGTACACTGCAAAAATAAATGTGTATAATAATGATGATAATACTCGTAGTATACTTACCGTGTGTAAATTTCTGTATAATCGTATTTAATGTATTGCAAAATGTTCTCTGAAGTCAAACTTTTACAACGAAGATATACTTAATTGTTCAAATTGTTTAATTTGTCGCCAGGATTCCTGTTGTTATACTTTTTCTTAAATTGAAAATGATATTTGAATATTTCCAACTAGTGACCCATTTGATGATTTTATGTCACCTACCTGAATTTCACAAATAAAGTATAAAAGGTATGAGAATTTATTGGAAAATATTATTGTTACAGCTAACTAAAGAGATAATATTTTCTATTTGAATAATAATAATTAATATACTCCATTTCAAATACAATTGAGCATGAGTCATCTTTAAAAAATTAAATAATTCTACTATTCTAAACAAATCAATCTACTATTTTTTTCTAAAAACAAAATGCAAATGCAATAATGAAAGAGATAAAGTCAAGAAAACGGAAATTTGAACCATGGTTAAATTTAAGTGAAATGGACCATAGCAAAATTACTTGATACTGATAGTTTATTTATTTTTACAGAAATGAGTAAATATTTTGAGAACTCATAACTCGGGGGACAAAACTGAATTTAAAGATTCTGTGTTGGTCTGGTTCCCTCAGAGTCGTTATCTGTTGATAGCGCCTGATTTTTCAAAATGGGTAGTGAGTGACTATGCACTCATCACAAAATTTTTCCTTAATTTCTCAATTATTCCTATGTACTTTAAATTAACTAAAAGTGGTATGACGCAGGGCCGTAACTATAGGCTATGGCAGCCGGGGCATTGCCCCGGTGCCCCCAGCCAAAGGGGACCTCCAAGAGAATACAAGAATTATTTCTTAGCAAATTTTAAGGGCGCTATTTCTGTAAAATTAGACGACTGACAAGCAAAAAAAAAAGTATTTCTGTAAAATTAGGGCGGCAAAAGATTGACGAGCAAAAAAAAAGTCACCGCTTCCGAGGAGCGGAATTTTAAGGGCCGTATTTCTGTAAAATTAGGGCGGCAAACGACTGACGAGCAAAAGAAAAAGAAATAGGGGCCCCCATTGTACTTTCTGCCCCGGGGCCCCTGAAGACCTAGTTACGGCCCTGGTATGACGTCATTAACAATTGGAGCAAAATTCGACGAACAATTTTAATTTAGTTTAGTTATTCTAATATAAAGTTGATGAAAAGTAAAAGAGACAGTAAACTAAGTACATCGTCTAATTTTGCTTCATTTTCTATATTTGTTCGATGACATTATACCACTTCTAGTAAATTTACGAATTATATGCATGGATATTTTTACACATTTAATTTTGCAGTGTAGACGCACATATGTTTTTACTTATGTATGTACATATTAATATATTAAATTGCATCACTTTGAATAAAATAAAATAGGGTTGACCGGGGTAATTGTGAATTGGGGTAATTGTGAACGGCGCCTATAATTTCTAAAATAACATTAATATTGTTAAAAATCAAATCTTAGTATGTTTTTCTGTCCTTTCTTAATATGCTATTAAAATTTGATAACAATTCTCCAAGTATTAGTATCTTTTTTTTATTTTGAAAAAACCCTTGCAAACTTTTATGTATCTTACTTCGACCAATCCTCAAAATTTTTTTTTTAAATATGTACATTTTCTTTTTTTAAAAGGTAAGAAATGGTTAAAAGAACTTTTAAAGAAGTGGTCTAAACTCTGAGAGGGTTCCTTATTAATTGCTAAAGAAATTGGACAATTTATTACCAATTCACAATTACCCCATGATTTTAAAATTGTGGGGTAATTGTGAACGTCATTCACAAATGCCCCCATTCGATAAAAAATTTCAGTAGTGTTCTTTTCAGAATTGAAAAAATGTGGATGAAGATGTTGGTGACATTATTGTACAAGTTTCCGTTGTACAAACAATACAAAAAAAAAAAAAAAAATGTGTAAAGAGCGATGTTTTGTGTATCAATCTACGAATTCATTGCTGTGCTCCCTTATCCAGTAACAACTTACAAAAATAGAAAAATTACTTATTTCAATGTCTCTGAGTGTCCAAGGGCAGTAGGATTAATACAAAACCATTTTTTTTTTCATTTACAGTATTAGACCTAATAGATTGTTGTTTTTTATTCATGTTAACTAAATGTATTCCCTTGAAAAAGTCGCATTTTCCTTGTTTTTGTGTGAAAATCTTGTAATTTTTTGATTTTTTATTTGATCGAATGACAAAATATCATCAAAATATCATTTTTAGTTTGTAATAAATTTGTTCCTACAATTTTTGCTATTTTTATTTAACCTTGATTTTTGTTACAAATTTGAGGTATGGATAACTTGCATTAAACAAAGAGAAATTGTGACCACTAAAGTAGGTATGATGAAAAATTTGAAAGTGGGGTAAATGTGAAGAATTTAAGTTGGGCTTTACTCTGACGTACCTCACTTCTTTTGCAATCCATTCTAAATAATTCTTCTGATGGCATTCACTTTTACCCCAAAATTCATAAGATTTGCAAAACCGCACCGGGGAATGGCTTATAAAATTTTTGTTTTTCATACGAATTTGCTCAAAATTTATATGGTGCATCCTGAATAATGTAGAATTAAAAATAAATCAACCATAATGTGATATATAAAATAAAAAATCCTTAAAACAACGCTTTTATCTCAGTTCATGAAAATCCATTCACAATTACCCCGGTCAACCCTAGATTTAATAATTCTCGATATTGAACTTACAACAAATAGTCAGGTCATGTATCCTGTATAAAAAGAAACAAAAAATTTGTTTAAAATTCATAAATGTTTCAACGTTTTGAAAATCTGAGTGTTTTCAGCAAACACTAGGGGAACATATTCGAACATATTTAATATTGATAGCTATACCTATAATCTTTTTCTCTCGTCATTGAAAGCGACAGTGTTGTAATTCTTCAGCATTCCTTGCAAAAAGATATAATCTGCCAGGAGTCAGAGGGTTTTAAATTATCGAATCATTTGAAAGCTTTTACTTAGTACTGAAACAATGGATTACTTGTCGTTGTTTCGACGAGTCAAATCGTACTTAAAAACTCCATTAAATTTAAAAATTCAACCTAATTTTCATCCAATTAAACACACAAAACAGGTAAATAACATGTAACTTTTTTTTCTTAAGTAACCATATAATTGATTTTTCTAGTAATTAGAATTACAATTAAATAATTAATTAATTTAAATAAATTAAAAGTGTGTACATGAGTATAATTTACATGTTACGTTTTTTTTCCTGTTTACATTTTTTTTTCTTTTAAATTTATTGAAAAATGACCACCCAATGTGTACACCGACCAATGTGGCTGTATTAATTTTATTTATTTTACTTCAAGTATCCAAATATGTATTATTTAATTGTAGAATTTATTAATTAATATTATTTAATTATTTAAATTGAAATATTTACATAGACAATTTATTTTGTGTTAAAGAGCATTTCAAGATTCTTATCTCGATTAATTTAAATAAATAAAAATTATGTTCGACAGGTATATGTACGTACACTCAACTTTTTTTATACAGATGAAAAAATTTTTCCTTTTTTACACAATTTCCAAGAAACGTATGTACGGTAAATACAGCCAACTCTCGTTATCAGTCCGCTCGTTATGAGTCCGCCGATTTATATTTATGTTATAAACATTCCCCCTCCATGATCGAAAAAAAATCATTTCAGTCTCTCGTCATAAGATCGGAACATTGGTGTTGATGTTTAATAGTGCAACTCATAAATCATCCTGTCAGAATGTCTTTATTCACTAAAATAACTTCTTTTATAGGTCCGTGTTTACATAATTCATGTGTAGTTGACCAAAATAAGTTTTGTTCGTGCATCACGCGTATTATATTACAAACTTTGTTTGACTAACAATATTATTTACAAAGATTTTAAAACATTAAAAAAAAATATGTGTTGACAGTATCGTTTAAGCTCCTGTCACACAAATTATAGAACGTATTTAGAAAATATTAGTAAATGCATTTATTAATTATTAAGAATAGATTTAATATCGCTTCTAACGAATGGTATTACTGCACTAAACGTCCGGATTATTTGATTATAAATAAGGACACACTCACACGCTTGAAAAGTAGGGGAAGTGCGAGTTACGGTGATCGACTACTAAGCACAAGTGGGGGTACAGGAACTTTTAGAATTATATTCTCCTACAGCCCCGTAGGCGTACTCATAACGAAAGTCGGCTGTATTGAACTTAGATATCTATTAGCAATTCTTGGACTTTACGTTTTAGTAGACCAGTAGGTAATTAACACTTGGGATCAAAAAATAATGCTTCCATCCCCCAGTATATTATATTTAATTCATTGATTTGTTACATTACAAATTTTTCGGTATTCGGGTCTTGTTATGTTTATCAAACCAAATTTTGATAACTTTTGACACTCGTGTAGCCGTACTGATCAATTTGTCAGCTACTGTAAATAATATTATAAAAAAAATTATTACTATAATTAGATATATTTATTTAAGACAGGGGTTCCCAAAGTTTTACGTTGGCAGACAACTTGTAAATATCAAAATATTTGACCACCCAAGGAAATATTTTAACATGAGGACACGGATACAAGGGCAAATGCGTCGTTTCTAGAACAGACTACATATCAAAAAATTTACATTTTTTGAATGAACTTGGTCAATTTTACAGTAAAAATGAAAAGACACATAGATTACACAAATTTCATCAACATATCTGGTTCATCTCATTTTTGTAGCTATTAATTTAAAGCAGGAAAAACTGAACTTGATGACGTCATTACGTAGGTACACCAAATTTTTTAAAGCTTTAAAAAATTGTAATTTTGATAACGCTCATAGTTTTTCGATTTTGCTTGTTTATTTTTGACTAAATCAAAATTATAAAGGTATCTACTAGCAAAATCACATTCGGAAATTAAATCATATTTTCTGAACGAATTTGATTATTTTGATCTAAGAACCGAATTTATGTAGGTACAGGTGGATCATCGAATAGATTAGAAATAATAAAAAAAATAGTAAAAAAAGATTGGACATAACTGATATATAAAATCTATGTAATAACAAGATATACCCACTTCATATACAGCCTTGGTCAAAAGTATTGAGCACCCCCATAAAACACGTGTAACTCTAAAATTAATTTAAAAATGACTTTTCTGTTTAATAATGCCCTGGTTTAACCTGTACAGGTGAATAGGTCTTCCAAAGAGTAACATTTCATCAATTTAAAATTTTTCTCTGTCTCTTATAGTTTTCGAGATATCTTAAGAAATACGATTTGAACCCCCAAATTCAGGGGCTGGTTTCACCCCGTACACGTAGAAGATGGCCCATAAAAAAAATACGGGTCCTTTATTTTTGCCTATTGTACACACCAGCGAAGTTTCATCAAAATCCCGAATTTCACTCTGGGTGCATCACCTTGTAAGACTTACATGGGAATAATTTTACTCTCTGTGAACACGCTTCATAACATGTGAAACTTTTTGTTTCGCTTCTACAAAGACAAGAATAACATGAAATGTTATAGATAGTATTTGGAACACATTCACTGAACAAAATCTTCGTATCTGCTATAGTAATTTCTTTATTTATAATCTCACCTAGGAAAAAAGAAAATCTGTGATAAAATTGGTCATATAAGTATAAGCTCTACAAAATATACTGTCACCAGGTGAATTGGCTTTTTTACTCGATTTTCGTACACTTTCTCACATATCGGTAATATGTTTTTCTTTTATTTTTACCATTTTTAAAATCTATATATATATATATATATATATATATATATATATATATATATATATATATATATATATATATATATATATATATATATATATATATATATGAGTCGATGAGTTTCAAAACCATCTAATTAACACAACTAAAAATGTTCAGGAAACACAAAAAACCTTTTTCTCACTTATGATAATGATTTTGATGTGGTTTTTACCATTAAATTTTTAGGAAAAATCATACAGTTCTTATAAGGAAATCATAACAACGATACCACTCTTCAATAATTAGTAAATAATGGTTAAAAATTATAATTAACTACTTTTGCAGTAGTTTTCTTTAATTAGAAGGTTTTGAAACGGTTGATTTTCTAATTAGCTACTTTTGCAGCAGTAACACTAACAATTAGACACTTTTGCAGCAGTAACGCTAACAATTAGATACTTTTGCAACAGTTTATTATTCTTTCAATAAAACAACATTCGTAGAAATCTATCTGTTTACATCGTACAACGTCGTTTATATTATAACTAAAGATAACTAAGATATTTTATTATAATTTAGTAGAATATTTTCCCATAAAGCAAATCTCTTTACTGTAATTTAAGAGTAAAACTTAAATCAGAACCACGATGTTTCACACAATTTTATTCTGCACACATTCGCAGCCTTTTATATTTGACAATTCCACAAGTTTTTTGTATTTTTTTCTAGTTATTTCAATAGTAAATACTTCCTTAGAGAGAGTAATAAAATTATCACATACAATTATTTGATCCTCTGCAGATTCTGCAGTACCACATATTGGCCACCTAACTAGCTACTTTTGTTCCAGGTTTTTCTAATGACGCCATTTTTATATAAGTAATTAGATAGTTTTGTAACTGGTTTGTGTTGCTTGCAACTCCATGTTTTTTCAATTGGAAAATATTGCAGTTAGCTACTTTTGAAACAGTTTCGTATTTTTGTCATTAAAATTAAAGGGGAAAAAGTTGACTTTGCACCGTCTAGTTGGTATTTTTTGGTGCAGTTTATCCTCTTGAATAATAAACCGTATCTAACTCAATTTTTAAAAAATCGTCAATTAGATGGTTTTGAAGCTCAGCGACTCATATACTTATTTTAGCCAGACAATCGTAATTTGTGGTCAGTCTTTACTCACTGTTGGGTCTCTACTGTGTTGTCTCTACTGTTGGCAATAGTATAGGTAAAGGTAAAACAATATACTTAGAAAATTAATTGATACGAAACTAACTTACTTTTGGAAGTGAATATATATAAGCCCAATATATATAAATGCATATAAATAAATAAAAAAATCAAAATCTTCATTCTTTTTGAAAATATTTTCAGTAAACTGCAGTGCAAACAGAACTAGTAACAAATCTATCTAAGATCGATTTATCAACAAAATTTCTACTATTTGTTATCAGTAATTAAAATTTTAAGATTAAGTAATTAAATTCTACAATAATTTTGTGCAATTAAAAAAAACTTTAATTACGGAAAAGGTAAGGTACGCTAAAGGTTTTTAGAGTTCCATATCTTGAGAGGAAAAATGGAGCCTTTAGAAGATTACTCTAGTATCCGTCTATCATGGAACTTTTTCACGAAAACTATGTAGCGTTGATTTTTACTATGTTTATAACAATAAATGAATTAGATATTTGCGATGATGTCATCAGGGTAAATTTTTATTTTTTATGGTTCCGTATACGAAAAGGAAAAACGGTATCCATATATGTATGTAACGAGCACATATATATCGTCAGTCTACTATTAAAAACCAAAAATTATTTTGGATTAAAATTGAGGACGGGTTAGTTTGGTCCAAAAAAGAAATTTTTTATTAATATATCGCGAGAAGTATGAAGGGTGAAGAAATTTTTAGGCACCTACAAGGATCCTAAAAATATTTTTTTTTATAATTTTTAGTCCAGTGAGTCTTAATGTAACTCAAAATTTACTAGAAGTGACTAATCTTCTAGGTTTCTAGAACTAAATTTTTGATTTCAATGGAGCTAGTAGATACTGAGACATAAATTACTAGGAAGTTGCGAGTTTTTCGACAGTGTAGCAGTGGAAAAATTTAAATTACAAGGAGAACCACAGTACCGTCAAACGGAGCTATTTGAAAACGGTGGGGCTATTTGGAACAAAAAAAAAAAAAAGATTTAAACTCTTAAAGAAGAGTTTTAAAAAAAGATTTAAACTCTTAAAGAACATCCCCTATTAAAGACGCATTAACGTTATGAATCGTTCAGAAATCAAACAAATATAAGAGCTTAATAATCTTTCTCTTTTTTTTGTTCCAAATAGCCCCACCGTTTTCAAATATCCCCGTTCGACGGTAATAGAAAACTTGTTTACTAATGATTCAATACAATGTAGGGAAAATCAAATACACTGCCAATGGGGAGTGGCACACAGCTTCCTCGTACTCGTAAAAGACTTTAAAACAGTATTCTACCAAATATACTACCGTGAAATTATAAAAGTTCATAAAAAATTGTTATAACTCAAAATACTTATAGGCTGAATTATAAAATAATAGCAAAAATATTTTAGAAACTAACCCCCAAAATACTACATAATTTCTGAAAATTTCATAAAAAAGAATTGAATAGGTCAGAAATTATGCCACTTGGTGCAATTTTGAAATGAAATGGTAGCGGCGTTGCTACCGTTACTCCTATTTCGATTAAATTCATATGGGACCATCTAGGGACCTAACTGCATAATTTCTAAAAATTTCATTAAAAACAATCAAATAGTTCAGAAGTTATGCCACTGCAAATTGGCGACACACAGACGGACAGACACCAAACCAAAATTGTTCAGGAAGCTTTAAAACGTAAAATGTGCGTAAAAAATTTTATTTGGACGGAAAAATTTTTTTATTTTTCAAAAGTGATCACAATGCTTCCACTACTTTAGTAGTCTCGAAAGCAAAAAATTAATTTATTGTCTATATTGTATACTGTACGAAGTCCTATTTATGCGGCTCCGCCCCTCACTCTTGGACGATTTTTTTGCTAGTGTTTTAGCCTTTGATTATTATGAATTATTATTTTTGAAAAGACATTCAAATTCTTTTAAGCGTCACAAATAATAATTATTTGTGTAAATGTAAAATTTCCAACGTTATAACTCAACAAATAAACAATAATTATATTATAAAAGTTCTCATAGTGCTCAACAATTATCGCACACCATACACAGGATCAAATCGCCCACAAATTTAAAAATACATAATATATGACTTATTTATTTTATTACAACGACATAAATGTCGTTTGTTCAAACAATTGTATTGAATTGAATTGAAAAAAAGTGATCATCATCCCCCATTTCGAACGTTTTTCCCACGGGAGACCCTCTATTGCAAATAATTATGTTACTCCTCTCTTTCGATTTCTATCGAATAATAGGTTTGTATGGAGTTGAACAATATGTTCCATTGTATTATGCGTGTATATGGTGCTTGGTTGGTGTTTAGTGTTCTTAACATTTTATACACTTGTTTCATTCTGATTTCATAATAAATAGACGAACCCGTGGGATAATTTTGTACCAGTTTTTTTCTATTCTGATTGATTATGTTTATTGAACACGTACAATATGCACTGTATCACATTATTCGCTGGATATAAAATTTATTACACTGTGTAAAATGGTCCAGAATTATGCGTAAATGTGAATATTATATCTATGTAGGTACCATCAAATCATTTAACTTTATCATAATATTCGATACAAATTTAAATAAAATTACGTGAATGCAGTCTCTTGCCACAAGGGTTCGGATTAGACTATTAGAGGATCACAATCACAAATAGACTCAGATTAATTTTTCCTTAAAACATAAAAATTTTACTTAATGTATAAAATATTTAAATAGAAGAAAGCTAAATCGTTTAGATGACTGTGGCATTTTAGTTTTTTAGCTTCGTCACATTTTCCATTCTAATATTCTGAATATTTGAATAAAAAAAAAAAATCTAAAATCGGGGAAAGAATGGCAGACTTATGCCCGAAATAACAATGGGGAATTTGACTAATTTTGGGAAATTATTTTAAAACAAACATATTTATGTATTATGCATGTATACGTTTTTAATTTTAAAAATAATGCCAAAAATTGTTAGAAAAAATTATTTTACTATTTGTTCTCAAAATTTGCGCGAAAACGTTTACTAGCTGTCAGTTACGTCACATTCTCTAGATAGCGACAGGCGTCCTGTAACTAAGAAAAAAAAATTTTATTTTTCCTGTAACTAGGAAAAGAAATTGTTGATTTTTAAAAAAATTAATTAAATTTTGATTAATTTCCATAGTTATGTTTGCTAACCGGAAATTAAGTAGCGACACTAGTGGTGATACTGTGGAAATATAAGAGAAAGCAACGTCACAGCCCGTTTCTGCTTACGTGGATTTTAGCTAAAAAATTACTTTTTTAATTAAATTTTTTTAAATCAAATAATGATAGTTAAGATGAATTAGTATAATAAGTTGCTGTCTTTTATTATAAATTTTCATTAAAATTTGTTTTAATTGCTTTTCTTTGATATCTGTGTTGCTCCAATCAACCTAAATATCATATGAAATCATATTTCTTACATTACAATCTCGAACGAGTTTTAAGCAGAATTATTGTCATTTTTCATTTTAATTATTCTTAACTTGTGGTCGAAAGTATGACACGTTTATATTTTACTACATTGATTTATGTCAGAAATATGGGTAATCGATTTCTTTCCTGAATTACGGGTTCTAAAATATTAATAAAATTCTTTTTAGAGAAACTAAAATATAATTATGTATTATTTGTGTATTATTTTTTGTAGAAACAGAATAAACTATGAGATAATTACGTATATTGTTAATATTTACATAAAAATATATTTCTTTTAAGTTAGCTGTGACAGTATTTTTTGATTTTATGGCTGTTAGAGTTTTTTGATCACAAAATTCTAAATATTTCAGCAAAAAAAATATTAAAAATCGGTGAAAGGATGGCAGAGTACGCTGTGAAAGCTGTCACCAGAGAAAGGTTACAGATATTATAATCTATGACACATTAATCTCTTTAACACAAAGTATAGGATGGTGGTTAAAGTTAGGGGTGTTGACGGTATTCGTATAGTTACCATGTTACTGAATTATAACGAATGGTTACAATGTTACAATCGGTCGTTGATAGTGGTAGAGTCACGTGTCGTTATGGTGTACTATTTTGAATAAATAATTGGCTTCATGGTATTAAAATTATTTTTTTTTTTTGTATTCATCTTTGACAGCCTAGTTTTTAGTGAATTCCCATTATGAAATTGAGACTTGAGCCCAGAACTATTTAAAGTCTGAATTTGTTTGAAGTCTCTGGGAGCCGAAAATGGCGTTTAATAAAATGTATCTTTGGTGAAAAGGTTGAATATTTTAAGTCTTTGGATGAATTTTTCAGTCAGATACTTCCAATTCTCTTTAAAAAAAAATGAGTTTTCCCTTGAATTCAACAGTTTTCTACTATATGTTCGGAAAAAGTCGAAAAAACACATCTACATTTGAACTATTGTTCTAAGTAAATTTCACCTAAATCGTAGTAGTAGTATTTGAATTTTGCGGACAACGTTCCCCAAAAAATGATGTGGACAACGTTTGATAAAAAATAAACATTTGGAAAATGAACGAAAAACCTCATTATAACTAGGCGACTTCTATGAGGCTAGCGGTTTTAGTAAATTTTGAAATATTTTACGTAAATTTTCGTAACATATTTTTGGTGGATTTATTATTTTTAGTATTAATATTAATTTATTTTTAAATTTAAAAATAAAAAAAAATAAATTTAACTATGCTATAAATAATATCCACTTACATAAACGTATTATTATTATTCTCTATAAAACATAATAGATATGAAGTACATCTGTGGACCTGTTTTGTCTATTTCAATTTGTTGTTTGATTTTTGCAATTTTTTGTTTTTTGATTTTTTGATTTTTAATTCATTTCAATGTTTGACGTAATACTTTTAAAAAGGTATTTTATTAGTTTTTCAGCAATATAATTTTTTAACTTTTTTTTAAGTTTTTTAAAAAATTTTTTGTCAATTTAAATTTTTATTTTTTGACTGTAAATTTGTGTATTTTTAAAAAAATTTTATCTTAATAACTATAATAATTTTTCATTTTGATTTGTTTTTTGAAAAAAATTGTAAGTATTTGATTTATTGTATTACCATTTAGTATTTTAATATGTTTGTTTCTAGTATTTTAAGATTATGGCCTGAAGAAGAGATTTATTCTCGAAACGTACGTAGCCAATAAAAAACAAAGAAAACTTTTTGATGTAACTTGGTGATCATTTATTGGTGTAAAAATATTCCTTATAATTATTATCCAAAAATCACATAAACCTTCCTCATATTAATTTTTACAAAAATTAAGAATTACCGCCGATATTTATGCTCATTTTCATTCCTTTTCTGTCCAAGATATAAAACTAAAAATTTTCGGAAATTTTTCTTGGTACCGATGCTGGGAAGTAGCCAATATCTTCATATAGCGAACCATGATCCTAAAGATTTCTGTGCTTTAGAAAACTCATATGAGTGTATTTATGTGTAATAGCTAATACTTTTAACGTTAATACATCATTTATTTTTTTGAGTTTTACAAGAGTAAAAGTTTTATTAGCAAATTTTGATCTCATGGAATGGTAATGCTAAAATCTAATAATTGTGAATAATAGATCGGCAAGTCATAGTAATTACAGTTAATAAATGAAAACAACACTAATATCTAATACATATACTTATGTCTGTATTATGATAATTTTTATTGTCAAAATACTGATTAAAATCAAGTTTTCATTTAGGCCAGTGTGTCTGTATTATTTTTGTTATTATTGTTCACCTAGAGAAAAATTACAAAATCCAACAAATATTGTATAAGTAGGTACATGTATTAATTTTATTATTTTTTTATTATTTTAACAAAGTGTGCCTTACAACATGTACTTCAATAGTTACATTTATGTACAATACGAACATGTTTATATATGTGTGATACATGTTATATGTATACATACATATGTGTTCGTATAAACAATTGTCCAGTCGCGGCGCGCGATGTAGGTGAAACACCTTCTGGGCATTAAAACTGATAAGATAAATAATATATTTTATTATTATGTTATTATATTATAATATTACTGTGACGGCTGCTCGCGTCTTATGCAAGATGCAAGATTTTTAATACAGCTAACTGCTGCTTTATATTCTAAATCGCTATTTTTGTATTTATGTATTTCTTTAGTAAATTGTACTAATATATTTTATATTATATTTATAGATTTGATACCGGGTGTAATTTTCTTAGTTCTCATTAATTTAACCAAATACTGTAGACAAACTTGTAATTTCATTATTTGACTTTATTTGGCGATAAACCTCAATATTAAGACCAGCAAAAAACCAAACAGAATTTTTTAACCAATCTTCAACATGTCGATGTCACCTGTTCAAATAGGTGATTCATAAGGCGATGGACTTAGACGAAAGTCAATGGAATTAATTTGAATAGGTGATTCATAAGGCGATTTGTGGCTTTTACAGATGTTTTTTTCTAAAAATGATTTTTGAGATTTTAGAGAATTTTCTGTTCTCTATTGCAAGTTTGGTCTTCAGATGTTTTTTTGTTGTTTCATATTTCCGTTTTCGTATATCATTTTTAGTGATGTACGTATTTCCTTTTTTGCAAGTAACGAGTTGCTATATTTGACATTGTTTGATTTGATTGGTGTTGATCCAAACTAAAAGGTTTTTAGTTTCTTTTGTTTATGAAAAAAATTTTTTTTTTGTTTTTTCATTTTTTATTTTATTTTATTGATTTTTATATTCTTGTCTTGCTAATGGTGTTTTGAGACACCGAAACCGGTCGACATGTTGAAGATTGGTTAAACAATTCTGTTTGGTTTTTTGCTGGTCTTAATATTGAGGTTTACCGCCAAATAAAGTCAAATAATGAAATTACAAGTTTAAATTTTTGGGGGCAATAGAGGTAACAATTTATTTACTGTAGATAAAGTTTTCAAAAAAGTACATACATAAAAGAAAATATTAAACACACATGAAGTTATGAGTCGACTTTCTGGATTCACATCATCAGCGGGAAAAATGCAATTTTATTATAAGACCGCGTAAAATTATCTGAATTATGAGTCAATTCACTTTCAGATATCCCAAAATTCTGTATCAAAAGTATGGCTGATTTTTACACCTTTATGTAAATATTCGTACCAATAATTTTAATAGTACTTATGTTTTAGAATTTCTTTGGAGCACCCGAGTTCTGCGACCTCACTTTCACCTTTTTTCGACATGTTAACCGTATTTGGGCAAAATTTTGCCAAGATTCCTTTAGGTTTCTAATTTGGACCTTATGTAATGACATTGACGAAAAATTTTGACTTCACGTGACAACTCTAAATTCGCATTAAGATCAAGATTCATCTAGCCGTTGGTTTTAGCCCCTTTAGCCCCATTTAAGATCGTATTGGTTTTTCCCAGATCTCAGCAGGATTTGAGGAAAATGTGGTCAAAATCCGTCCAGTCGTCTATTTTGGCCGTTGTTTTGGTTCTTCAGATCCTGGAGGGAGGGATTAATTTTAACATCACGTTAATTTTTTCCAGAATTGCAAAAGTATTTAAGCAAAATTTAGTAAAGGTCAGTTAAGTCGAAGTCTAGTGATCTTTTTTTTCAGAATCTGAGCAGTATTTTAGCAAAATATTGTTACAATCCGTCCAG
Source organism: Brachynemurus nebulosus (assembly GCA_035578155.1). Lineage (NCBI taxonomy): Eukaryota > Metazoa > Arthropoda > Insecta > Neuroptera > Myrmeleontidae > Brachynemurus > Brachynemurus nebulosus. The sequence continues at coordinate 13,444,708 of JAPWDM010000005.1, forward strand.
CCGTTTACTTTAGAATTTTTTGGGCCCCTAAGATCCTGCGGGAAAATTGTGACCCTTGTAATATAGCTTTCTTAGAACATAGAGTATCCATCTATCCACCAGTGAAATAATTTTTACAATCAGTTGGACAATTTTCCAAATTAGCCTAGTCTAAGACATTAAGAAACCCAAAAAATGTATTTCTTTATTATATTAGTACCTAGTATTATTAAACTTTTGTAATCTTTTCCATATATTATGTTGAAATTTTTTAATGAAAGTGAATCTTTCAAATGTTTATTATCAAACGATTAATTCTATACATTATATTAGTCGTTCTTAAAAAAACGCCGTGAGCAGCGGGGCCCCATCACGGTAGTCGAATTTTCCCCTTCATCTTCGGTATTGAATGTCTACAAGCGAAATGTGATTGAAAGTCTACAACCGAATTGTCATTTTGTTGGTTTCAAAACTGGTGATGAGTGTTCGGCTGATCGAGGCTTTAAAAAAAGGTTTTAAGTATTTAAGGGCTGTATCTCAGTAAATTTCAATTTTGTGCCGAAAACAGGTAGCAGAAAAAAAGCCAACACAATTCGTACGAGGACATTCCTGCCCATGTTTATCCGCTAATTGCCTTTATGTTTTAGTTTTAAAAATTAAAAAAGGATCTTAAATAGTAAACTGGAAGGCCTTTATAAAGATATTTTTTCTTTCCAAAAAAATCCAAAATTTCTATTTTATAAATACTAAAAATCCAAAATTCCTAATTTATAAATAAACAGTGACTTTAATAACATTTTTAAATTACTTAATATGTATGTATTTCATTTGTCATAAAAGTAAGTTCACTTTTTTTTAAATTTTTTAAAATTACTATTCGCCTACTTGTATTTAGAATAAACATAATGCTTTTAAAACACATTTAACAATAGCATTCAATTCCGATGTAAAAATGGGAGAAGTGGGGGGAAAAGTGATGCGGACTCCCTACAAGGTACTAGCTGGATACTAACTGAATACACGTACAAAATTTCAGCCCTCTAGGTTTCCTTATGGAGTCTCTAGACGTGTTAGAAAACAAGCAAAAAAATTAAGGAAATATTGGCGTAAAAATCGTGGGGGTAAGGGTTAAAAGTTGAAACCTCCAAAAAACAGTGTCTGGCTATTAGCTTAACCTGTACACCAAATTTCAGCCCTCTAGGTTTATTTGGGGAGATTTTGACCCGAACGAAACTGTTAAAAAACAAGAAAAATCATGTTCTTTTGGGTATAAAAATGGTGGGGGTAGGGGTTAAAAGTCGAGACCCCCAAAAGGCACCCCCTTGATACTAACTCAATCCGAATACAAAATTTCAGCCCTCTAGGTTTATTCGGGTGACCTGTGCGAGTGGTACAAACTTCGAAAACGTCGAAAATGCATGAAATTGTAGCTTAAAAATGAGGTGGGTGGAGGTAAAATATTAAAACCTCCAAAAAGCACAACCTAGGTACGAACTTTATCAACACACCAAATTTCAACCCTCTACGTTAATTCTGGGGGGCTGGGGGCCTGTTAGATCCAGCGAAAATCGTTTTTCCCCCCTCTACTCCCACCATATCATCCTAGGAAGCTGAATTTTGGATATGTTGTAGATAATTGACCGAAACATTATTTAAAACCGGTTTGGAAAAGTTTTATTGCTTTTCCGCCCCCCACCACCCCCTTAAAGGTTGGGTCAGAAAAAAAATTTGCCCAAAATTTGACCCCACTTTGATAGTATGAAGTGCCTCGAAAATGAGCCCCATTTATCACAAATTAAAAGGTGGCGGGAAAATATATATATATATATATATATATATATATATATATATATATATATATATATATATATATATATATATATATATATATATATATATATATATATATATATATATATATATATATATATATATATATCAGACATTTTTTTTTCTACATATTCGTGTTCTACGGGTCCGAAAACGGATAGCCCCCCTACTCTCGCCTCTCGCAGCTCTTATCGTATAGACTGTATAAGTCTAATTTTTCGGAGAAAATTCGACTAAAAATACGTTATAAAAAAATTTAACTATAACATAAATATTTTACTTCGAAGATATTGATCAAAGTGAACCTGTTTCTATATATTCGATAACAAGTGAATTTTATACATGCGTTCAGGTATAGTTTTTTCTTTTTTCTTTGATATAATATAATTATATTAGTTGAATAAATGATTCCAGGTACAGTATAGGGGAGAATCAGAAAAAATGATACTTTTTGCAAACTCTCAATATACCTTCCAAAATCCAGCCTCCAACTTTTCTTGTCTATCATAAATTTAATATTAATGGCACAACTCACAAGTGCCACCTCATGGCACAACTTTTTCTATGACCTTTATAGTTTCAGCTATATGAAAAACTCCTTTATTCATGTGAACTTCCCTGGGTTTCCCCTTTTGGCATACATTTAAACGTACCTACATTTAATAAATTGTATGTCTAGGTACAATACCGGTTCCATGTTCCATCGGAGAATCAATCATCAATCAGATGGGTGAGTGAAATCTAGTGGTATTATCTATATAAATACATACGTAGTGATCAAGGATGATCCATTAAAATCATGTTTAATCATTTATTATTCGTTTTAGTTTATAATATCGATCGTATCATTTCAGTGTAGTTTACCTTGATCAAATTTTTAAAGCATCGGCAATAATAACCTGCGTTCATATCAGAGTATATACAATTAATTGTGTTAAAAGTCGTTAGGTAAATATTTTGGGTGTCTATCGGCTAAAAAATGAGTTTTCCCAAAATTTAAAAGTTTTTCAAAATAAAGAGGGGAACAAATCACATCAAATAAATTTCTGAAGCATTGTTATATGCAAATTGGTTTTCGAGAAATATTAAGAAAAAAAATATTGGATTCGTTGTTCAATGTTCACTGATTATGACGGTCATTTGTTAGTAACTTGTTGATATACCCTATTTCAAATACAATTGATCATGATTGAAAGGCTAACTTCAAAAATGCATCACTGCTTGCATGAGGCAGAGTCAAAAGTTCAAAAACGCATCACAACGAAAAATCAAAAGTTCATTTTTGCATTTGATGCGTCAAAACAATGCATCAAGAAATTTGGTGATGCGTGTCCAAGATACATATCATGTGTATAACGTAGAATTATAACTACTTGCCATATTATGTAGGTATTAACACCAACAGGAATAATTCCGAAAAACAAATTGTTGAAAAAGATGAATGTATTTACCTTTGATTAAAATTGTTTAAACTATTTGAATACATCTTGCACTCAAAATAGGTATGTAATATTTTTTATTCAAATAATTTCAATATTTTCAATTTCAAGTAAGTTCAAGTTGAAATTCAAAGATAATATACCTATACAAGGACTGTATTACTATATTATCTATAGTCTATCATGCTACATTATCTGTCTTATCTGTAGCCAAATCAGAGGCTAAATGATGCCAATATCCCGTTCAGAAACTTCTAATGTGCATCAAATTTCAAGAGAGCATCAGCAGCGCATCATGTAGTATTAGACGCATCACAAAAGTCATGATGCTGCATCGATGCGATAAAGTTTACATTTTTGAAGTTACCCAAAGTTAAAAAATTAAATAATTCTTATATTGAAAACAAATCAATCTTCTATTCTTTTCTAAAAACAAACTGCAATTTTAAAATTTATGTAAGTGTAATAATGAAAGCGATAAAACCAAAGAAACGGAAATTATTTAAACTCAAAGTGATGAAGCATGGTTAAATTTAAGTGAAATAGACCAGAATAAAAAACGAATGCTAAGAATGCAAAGACACTGTCGTAAAAATAGACACTTGGTATTTCTGAACAAAAAAGTTCGTTGACTAAACTTATTCACTTGTTTATTTGTTTTCTTTAATCACTTTCATTTTTTATTTCTTAATAGTCTTTAACAGTACATCGGGTATGTACTATGTATTTTTATTACATACTTTGATTGTTAATTTATACTTTTAATTTAACATGGTCAGTAACTATGGGTCTTTCATGTGATGATTATCCAATTTTGATTAACTTATAATTTCATTGTAATCTGTTATCGTTACCGGCTCTCCCTGATAGCAACTTAGATTATTTAAGGGTTTTGGACAAAAGGGGAGACCATTTTCGCAATCATTTACAACGTTTTATCTGCATGACTTCGAATTTTTAGTCACAATTAACACAAAAGTTTTTGGGACGAAAATAAACCACTCTAATTCAAAACATTTTTATAAAATTTGATTTAAAAAAAAATAAATTTTTTAATTTGTTAGGGCCATCAAGTTTACTGAAATTAATCAATGCTTTACGAACAGAAGGCATATAGAAGCGAATTAGAGGTTTTTGAAGTCGATTTTTAATTTTTACCAAAGTAAATCTATAGGACTATATTAGACAAAAGACTCCTCTTGGATCAGAAACATTTCTAAAAAGAATTGCGTTATTTAACTTAATTTTAACTGACAAATGTGACCTGTATCTGGAGCAAGTCGGTACATTTCCTGCCATTACTAATCGAAAACAATTTGGGGGACAGGTCTACCCACACTGTCAACTTCCCATTGGGTGTCCTTAAAGACTAGAGACTACTGTACATAAAATTAATAATTCACTCCTCCCCTGGGCCCCCGATAGAGGCTTTGCCCCTTGCACCATACCGGGGGCTTCACCTTCTGTATCTAAGGGTGGGGGCTCCACCCTTATCAAACAAATGATAACATCATTTGTTCTCAAGATATGCGAAACAAAATATATTTTGGCAAAAAACTAATTTTTTCAAGTTTCTTATTTCATTTTTTTTTAAATTTTATAATAAAATACTGGCGTTTTTAACATCAAGGAAGGTTCTCTTAGGCCATTATATAATAATGTTATGGTATGTTATCTTAATAAAGTTAATTCCGTTTTTTATCACAAAAAACAAACCGCTAATCCGAATTTGCTGAAAACTTTATTCGGTCTTCATTTTTTGATTACGCATCTAATGAAATTAGTCCGGAGTTGATATCATCAATTGTTTTCGAGATATGCGAGACGAAAAAAAAATTCACGAACGAACGAACGCACACACAGACATCACGCTAAAAACGATGGATTCGGATTCTAGTGACCTTGAAGCGTGGAGATATGTCAAAATTAGCGATTCGATCAAAATCGGATCCATTACAATAACTTCCTATGGGAAGTTAATAATCCACATCAATGTGCTGGTAAACTTTCAAACATTTCTACTTTCATTCGAAAACTACACTGTCGCTTCGTAAACATTTGTGTCAGTCAAATGAACACGTGATGGTGGCCGTTGAAGATAGTTTGGTCAATTTTTAAAAGGCACGTGTCAAACGTGCCGTGTGTTACATACTTTTCCCTACACGTGACTGACTACAATCAATAACGATCGGCATAAGCTCTATCTCGAATAGGGAACTTGTTGTCTATTAGATAAGCATACACATAAATCATTTCAATTGGTTAGCTAACAAAAAAAAGAGAAAAATTAAAACGCTTAAACAAATACTACTTAATTAATTTACTGTTGTTGTAAATTTGTATTGTAAAACTGGCGTACACTGATAAAAATGGGGGTAAATTTACATAACTTTTACATAAAAAGTAGGGTAAAAATAAGGTAATTTTAATGTAAAAATATTCGCTACATAAAATTTACTGAGTTTTTACAAAAATTCTGTAAAAGTATGGAATTTTCCAACTTAAAATTCCATTTTCGTGTAGTATTACATTTTTTTAAGGAAAAATACATTTTTAAAATCTGAAATTACAAAATTAACCGTTAAAAATGTAAATTTACACAATGATTACTTAAAAATACAACATTTGTGAAAAATTACATAACTTTTGTGTAATTATGACGTCATGATCATGCGCATTGTATCAATCATCATGTTTATTTTTTATGGCGTTCTTGAAAGTATCTACGTGTATTTAAAGACTGTGTTTTCTAACTGTTTAAATTAATGTAATTAATAGTAATTCTACAAAATTTATGTTTGATTAATGAACTGGTTATAAAAAATTACATTTTGTTTCATAAATATTAAGTTAAAAGTAATTAAAATTTATAAACTTGTGTATAGAAAAAAAATTTGTGTAAAAATTGTAGGTTGTGTCCGTGAATGTGCATTTTTCTTTGTTGAAATATGACATGAATCTGTTCTAAAAAAAATTGTGATGTTTTGTGTTTTTATATGTGTAAAAATTATGTGTGGAGATTATGTTCAAGAGAATTCTTACTTTTCTAAAATACTGTAAAAGTGACTTGTTATTTTAAATATGTATATTTTTAGTTATTATTGTTATTATTTTAAGGCGTTTTCTTGTTCGATTTCTAAATTTAAATTTTCTCCTCAGAAGTAGATAGGTACCTAATTCTATTAGCGGATGTAAAAATTGTAGATACAAATTAAAGCTGATAGTTCCTAATGCAATAAAAACAATGTTGTAACTTAATTATGTGTTAAAATTATGATACAGTTACTACATGGTAACAATAAATTGTTTTCATGATAGGTATACCTACATAAAAAAATTTACAAACTACATGTATATTAAGGGGGTATTCTAGTCTAGAGGCTCAATTTTGAGGTCACTTTACGGGAGTAAAAAAAAAAAAAAAATAGTAAATATTTTTAGTATCCTCTTTTTACCGGATTTTTTATTAATATTTGAAAAGTATAAAATGTATAAAAATTTTTAAAAAGTTCAAAATTGAGATCGCTACAGGCTGGCAAAGTGGGGACTCAAGAAAAGGTGTCTCCCGGTTGACGTGATTCCAACCCTCCTGATGATCTGAAACATAAAATTTTAGTTAATTTTTAATAAACCAGTATATACAATTAGTTAGACGTCACCGAATTGAAAAAATTAATTTTTTCACAAAATGACATACATTTAAAAAAAAATCATTTTTTCGCCTACTTTTTGCGTCTTTGGAAATTTTTTAAAAATAGTAAAACAAATTCTAAAATCCCCTACGTCGGACCAATTTTGATAGAATTAAGAAGGTTTGTACCAAATTTCAAGTAAATCGGTGAATTAAAATTTGAAATATCATGTCAACCGTATCGAAAATAGTAGTTTGGAGTAATTTAGAAAAGATACACGCAGTAAACAGGGAAAAAATAACCGTAACTCCGAAAATAATGCGAATTTCCGTAAATCTTTTTAGAGGCTTATTCTTAAAGGTCTGAACTTTGTAAAAAAAAAGGTTTGTTTTTTCGAATTTCTAGACTAGAATACCCCCTCAAAAAAGTTCAAGATAATTGAGGATATCTACAAAGGTAACGGAATTGATGAGATGAGAAACTGAGCTTAAAATGATTATCATCTTTGTACGTAACCTTTGTAGTTATCCTCAATTATGATATTTTAAAAATGATTCTTTTAACAGCTATAAATAATTAAGTACTTATACAGAATTCAATTTAATAAATTTTCAAAAAATGGCATATATTTATAAAAGTATTTTAGAAAATAATAGGCTCATCTTTCTCTGACTCGTAATGAGATTAGTCGAAAATTACGCTCAGATTTGTGCAGGCGAAAAGGTTACAAAACACGTTTAAATTACGAAAAATTGGTCTAGGAAAATATGTACAAAAATCCATTTAAAAACTAACTCAAGACCAAAATAATTACATCTGGAACCAAATCGGTGTTTACGTATAAGAATTTAATAAAAATAAAATAAAATATATAATAATTATAAATCTGTATATACAGAAACTAGGATGTTTTAGGTTATGTATTTTAAAATCACATGTTTCGAATATTATCAAAAACATGAGACATTTAGGGCGATATTAGACTCCTTCGGGTTGGAAAAGTCGGACATTTTATACACGTAAAATATGCTCTTGGAATTATATTTTAATAATATTCTTTGAAAGTTTCAGAGAAAAATTGCAAGGATTGCAAGTCACAAAACAGATTATGATTTGATGATTCCAAAAGCAGCATTTTTTTCGTAAAAAAAAACCGTCAAAAACTGAACAAAAAATTGTCGATTGGCAAAATAGTTTTTATGTTATTGTGCACGCCGTTTACAAAAATCTTGTTTCCAGAAATTCAAATTTAATTTTGACAAAGTTTATAATACTCATTAGAGTACCTGGCGTTATAATCATTCCGAAAATATTTGAGAAAATATTTTTCTGAAACGTTTAGATAATATTATTGAAATATACCTGATACTTTCCAATAAATCACTTTCTAGAAAGTCGATTTTCCTGACGCGGGAAAGTGTAATGTGACCTTAAAATATTAAGGTGACAAATTTCTATGTTTATCACACATAAATAATTTTGTTATTGTTAATTGTTTATATCTTGGCATTATTTTACTAAAAATATTACATTTACAAAAGTTATTGCAGTTCTAAAATTAACAATTGTAAATTGTACAAGTAATCTAATACTGGAGTAAGTATCTAATTGTTACTGGTACATCTATAGATAATACAATGTAATATTACAAAAAATATTGTAATATTACAATATACTAGTGTAATAATAATATGTAAATATACAGATTTCATATGTACTTTTGTAAACGTACAATGTAAATTTGTAAAAACACCATGTAATTTTGTAAAAACACAATGTAATTTTGTATAAATACAATGTAATTTTAAAATTTACTGCGTAAATATACATAAACTTTACTGTAAAATTACAGTTTTTTATTTACATACTCCCCCTTAAATTACATAAATATTAGTGTAAAATTACATGAATTTTTATGTAAAAAATTGTGTAAAATTACAGGGAAATATTACATGAGTTACGTAAAATTACAGTCGCCTGTGAATTTACAGTACTTTTTATGTACAAAAGTAACCAATGATATTTGCTGTAATTTTACATTGGATCTTTTTACCGTGTATGGTTCTGTTTTAATGCAATTATAAAAAATGGAATCAATGAGGTTCCCGAATAACTTGCCGAGGAAGTTCTTTAAAATGTAACATTTATAGCGTGGTTGTGACTCAAAAATTCCGAAACGAACATCAAAATGAAACACTTATGATTCGCTCATATTTGGTTGTTAACCCTAGAATCATACGTACTCGTTAAATTGAATACCCAACTTCTCTACCTGCTCCAGTACTACAACTTGTCGTTGCTTGTCTGTTCTAAAACTTCTGGTATCTAATTAATTTGTTAGGATAACACAGAAGAAGCATCAATTTTGTTTATAGTTGCTGTCGTTTTGTTTATATTAAAATAGGGTGCGTCAATTTGACGACGATATATGATTAACATATGTCTTTTTTTTCTAAAATTTTGGACTTTGCATATAAAAGTTTTCCTAATTTTTCTAAAATTTATTAAAGATATGGATGTTATAATTAATTTATTCAATGATAATGATAATGTAAAAGATGATTAAAGCTGCTTGACTTATAGAGACGACATAATACTGAAGTTTTAATATATTGAATCGAAAACCAAAGAATGCGTTTCAAGTGATTTAATAAAAGAATTAACAATTTATTTTATTGAAAATATTTTAACTTTTATTGTTTTTTGAGATCTTATTCGAAAAATTACTAACAAATTTTAGAAAATTTACAAAATTTGCCTAATGAGGAAATAACTACATATCTACGGGAATATTTTGTGATCGAGAAATTTCACATTCTGTAAAGTCAGACATGTCCACCGACTCATAATAGTTTATAAATTAATTATTTGAAAGACTTGTCTTATGATACAATTAATGTATTTATCTATTTTTTAATTTTTGCTTTGATAAAAAGATTAAAAAAATTAATAAATATTTATATTAAAAAGTTTTTTAAATATTTTGTTCGCATTTGTAGTATTGTTATGTAAAAAAAAAATGTTTTTTGCAAATAAACTCTAAAATTCTCCGTAAAAAGTCCATTCATCAAATTGACGACGATGTATGATTAACGTTTCTCGTAGATCAACGTATGTTTCTAAGATTAAGCGATTATATATACCGTGCTTTTATCGACTATGCCGTAGGATCATCAATAGTGTTTTATCTCAAATATACTCTACTATAAATTCTATTTTAAAATAGAGTTAGTAAAAGTAGGTAAATAAGCTCTTTGTAAGTGTAATGACCATTACCTAATGACCAATATTTTTCAACTGATAACTGACTGAAAGAACAAGTCAAATTCAATGAACTATGCATGTCAGAGGCACATAAAGTTCTGAATATAAAAAAAATAATTATGTTGTCTTGTACCTACATCAATATACGTATGAATCTGTGAAGGTTAATTTCAAACGTTACTTTAAACAAGCAAAAAGAAATTTTCATAATATTTTATAGAAATATTTTCATCTTTCTGATAAAAAAAAAAATGAATATTCAAAAAATATTTTTTTTGGAATTCCGAGACTAAAAGACATGATTTAGTTCCTCAAAATTTAGTCCCCCCAAGGTACTAAAAAATTATTTTGCTCCCACTTTTAAGCCAATCAGCAAACACAATTTACAAAATCTTAAATTAAATAGCGTTGCTAGGTAATTGAAAATAATAAATAAATTCAGACTTGTAGATAAAGACAAACATTGTATTGTACAGTTCGATTGATTTATCCAAAATATATTTAATGGAATAATATTACATACAATTTGAATGACATTTAAGTAATGTATTTAATTTTTATAATTTTAAATTATTCGGAATTCCAAAAAATAGTATATGCACCACAGACTAAAATGGTCTTTTTTCATCCCTCGTGTGAGGTGTAGTCATCCCGGGTGTGAAACTTCGCCCTCGAAATTAAAACTCACACTTTAGTGTTTTGGTGTATAACATACTGTTTTGGACTTGATGCGCAAACTATGTAAAAATAATATTCCAAATTTCGGCATTCCGAAATATTTAAAAAGGCTACTCCGTCCTGGACATCGCTCAGAGCAGAAGTTGAAGAGCAAGATTTTGACAAGATTTTGAGAAGAATATCATAATTATGGTCCCTGGATAACAGCATGACGATAAAAATATCACTAGGCTGATATTTTAAATATTTCATATACTAAACACAAATAGATTTAAAATTTTTTTTTTTTTTTTAAACCATATTTTTCAAACTGATAAGCAACGTAACTCGTGCAATTTTTATTCGATCGACTTCAAATTTTAACTAGAGGTTCTTAGAGAGATTATCTATCGAAATATCTAACTTTGCAATTTTTTAGAATAATTTGAAAAGGATTTTTACAAAAAAAAAGTTATTATATACTTTAAATAATATGTATCTGTAATTCCACGTTGATTACTTTATTAGTAACGGAGAAAAAAATTTATAAAAAAGAAGCCTCATTTTTCAGCACTCCCGGATAATATAAGTTTTTAATGCCACCCCCGAAACTTTAAACAAAAAGCTTGATTTTATGTAGTATGACGAAAAAATACTTTTGGTACATTTTCACAAAACACCAGAGTCAAATTTACATTTACTGTATAGGTACTAGGTAGATATATCATTTCCAAAATTTTCGACAAACTAAATTTTGGATTTAAGCTCCACATCTACGGTGGATACATTATAAATATAGCAATATGTAATATCGATATTACAACCTATATGAACTATTATTTAATGTCAAGATCGATAATAATCTGTAAAATTTAAAATTTTGTAATAATTGTTTATTGTATTGTTATTATTTAGTTATGATACGAAATTTTTTTTTTCTATTAATGACAAAGCAATCAAAGAGAGCAAGCATGGAGCGGTTGTACAGTAGGTAACAGGTTACTTTCTATTATTGTTCCTATTTTAATAATCCAACAACGCAACGGTCCAGTCCAATGATCTAGTAATTGTTACAGTTGTGAAATAATATATTTTTTGTGTACGTAAGGTTAGTTGTGGGGGAGTGTAGTAGTAGTTTAAATTTTTTAAAAGCCGTAATTAATTTAACCGTACATGTAGAATGTATGTATTCATAAAATTAATAATAGTGTAATAATAACGGTTAACAAAAGTATTATAACAATAAGTCGATAAGTTTTAAATACAAGTTCTTACAGATGTTGAGGCCTTAGGGGAAAAAATGATGAAGTTCAGTTGAAACCAATAAAATTCAATTGATTTTAGACTGAAAAAAAGTCTCTAGAAGTTTCATGTTGGTTAGGAATACATTATAATATTATAACTACATGTACTCTTGTCGGGGTTGTAGCTCTGATGCCCGAAATGATTTTCTATATTTTTGGGTAAAAATCGCTTGGATGTTATTGTTTCTTTGCTCGTCACTTCTATTTTCGGGGATAAATTGCTCGGGTGAAAGTGTCCAAAATTTTTCGTCAGTTACATTCTTAGGAGAAATTTTTAAAAAAATCTGGTTTGTCTTCGACGTCCATCATTTTTTTTCCACTGCCCTAGGAATTTTTTATTATACTTCAATGAAACAAATGAATCTGTTTAGACATGTAAATAAACTTTTAAAATAATTAAGAAAAGCATCAAAAAGCATAATAAAATTGGGAGTGAGTGAAAACAAAATTAAATGACATCAGGCTAGAACGGCAATCCATGATTCACAAGCACTCGATAATATTTGAAATTGAAAAATTGTAACTGCTTCTCGCATTATAGAGAATACATACATATAAGTGATTGAATGTTGTCTGTATCGGGCGCCTGTCGAGCAAAGGACCGGTGGTGTAATAGCACACCTGGCTAGTTACCAGGAGATCCTGGGTTCGATTCCCGGCCGATCCGGATAATTTTTTCAATCACTTTGTGATTTTTAATTGACATATGTTTTAGTTATATTTTGACAATTTTAAGGATAATTTCTTTATTGTTTATTTACCATAAAATAATTTATGTCAGAAGGTTCATTTTGAAATAATACTTAAAATTTATTTTGGTTTTCCAATAGATTTGTTGAATTTTTAGAAGCCTGACAAGGACAGAAATTAACTGATAGGTAATAATAATGAAAGTAAAGTGATCTTACCTTTATCTACGTTTAAGTGAGCACAAATATTAATTTAATTGTAAGAAAGCGCTTATTATGTAAAATGTATAATTTTTTTTTATTATTGTTACAAAAAAAATTCCTTAAAACTAGGATTTTTCGGTAGTGGTATGCTACTGCACCCTTACTGTATATACCCGGGTTGAACCTTAAATGAGTTTGTTGTGGAAAGATTAATTAATTTGAACTATATAATAGTATATTGTGCAATAAGTGCGGGAAATTGTCGATTGCCCACGAAAGCGAAGTTGGGCGCACAAACGTAGTGAGTGCGCTCATTCGCTTGAGTGGGACAATCGACAATCCTGCACGAGTTGCACATACTATTTTTTATTACAAATTTCACATAACTTTTTCTATTATTATCAATATTTTTGACATTTTTATTACTTTTTAAAATAATATTTTTAAGTGTTCGTCTTTTTTCTGAATTAATTATCGTTTAAATTACTTTGTTGGTGGTTTCTATAGAAATAATTATGAAATATTTATTAAATGAACAATTAAGAGGCGGCTTTGCGTGTATTGATTAAATTTTGCGTGTTTTATTGTCAATTTGCGTGTGGAAAGTTACTTTCCACACGCAAAAAAGTATGCGGGAAGAGTACAGTGGCAAACAACTATTTTGCGTACAGAAATGTGTGCGCCAAGTTAGTACTTCTCCCGCATGAGTAATAAAAAAAATATTAATCACTTAGCAACGAATCATTCGGAGCCGCTGATGTCCCAAAGCTGAACTTTCTCTTTGCTAAGCCATCTCTATAAATCTGTAAGAGCATCTTCTGTATTAGCAATCGATTCAGAAAAAAATATAGAATTCTAATCAGTAACATTAATGCATTTACGCATATATATATATATATATATATATATATATATATATATATATATATATATATATATATATATATATGTAGGAATATGTGACCTTGTAAATGTATATTATTTGCGTTCAATAAATTATTAATAGAATTTTAAAATTAACAATAAAACGAGTGTTAAAAGGACTGAACCATTAACGCAATTTCATTTTTTATTGTATAATAATTATTAAAGGCGCACTTTATTATCTCAATAGTTGCAAACACTGCCCACATGACTATAATATTGCCAATGTTGGTTGATATTATTATCTATGGTGTTACATTTTGTTGGTGTGAGTACCAATACTCTTGAAACTAGATGCGATTCTTATTATTACCATATATAGAGTGATTAAAAACTAATAATAATAATGTTTATTCATTTGAAACAATTTTATATACAAGAAATAAATTACAAATACTTAATAACTTTGTATCGTGTAGCTACAAGTAAAAAATATAAATTTTATTTTTATTAAAATAAATATATCAGTTTCTCATGTGTCACATCATGCGTACAAACTTTTCAGACGGATTTTTCAAACGGATCAGCAAATTTTTCAGACGGATCTTTCACTTTAAAAAGGTTTTTTTCTTTAAATTTATTATTAGAAAAACTAAGCCAACGCCGCACACGTAATTTCTAGATCTAATATCTCGAAAGTTGTCAATTAGGTGCTTTGTGATTTAATACCTTGAATCTTGACGGTCATTGACGCCATAAGATGTCAAGTGAAAACTTACTAACTCACACACCAGGTCGCAGGTCGCCCACAATTTCACATAAAGTATTTAATTGTCAAAATAGTGTATCAATTGGGCGTTTTTTCATTATAGGTTATAACTGTCAAGATGTTAATATACCTCGGATTTTCAAACGACGTGATTTTGTCAAAGTGAAAAAGGTACTATCGAAAACTTATGAGTAACTTCAAATTTTGTTTCTAGCATTAAAATTACATTTTTGGAGCTCTTAAAAAACTTGACAAACGTTAAATTTTTTTCAGCCGGATCGACTAGAAGTCCCTCTGTGCCCGCACATTTTTGGCCCCGTCAAATATATTGATAATTACAATTTTCTCCACCGATGCAAAATTTTGCGAACCCCTACTCGATAGCGTAGGTAAATTTTAATTTGTTCACATGCCTTGATAGCGGAACCGGATTCTAAATAGACTCCGAGGGGCTCCGCGATCCAAAAAAGAAAATTCGAATTCAAAGAACTATGTAAAGTGTACATCTAAATTAGAAAGTTAGGGAGAGGAGCGAAGGAGTTCCAAAGCTTACATTGCGTATAAGCCTGTACCTGGTTAAATCCGACCGTCTGGACAGGAACCTTTAAACAGGTGTCTTAGACAGTGTTCGAAATTTGGAATAGGAGCAATAATTTAAAGTTTTGTCTTGAATTACCAGCATTATCGCGGTAGTATGTTGGTGAATAACAAATATTTATCTCCGCAGCTTTTCGTACTGGTGATGTTTATTAGCTTTTATTTCTATTTTAGCTTCTTTATTAAAAAAGTAACTTATTTTATTGGCATTAACTATACACCAAGTTGTTAATATTGAAATCGGTAAAATTCTTGAACATCTTCATTACAAGTTTATTTAAAAGTCAACAATTTTCTAGAACCATAAAATGAATCAATTTAATTTCTTTGACTATAAAATGAATCAGTAAATTGCTTTAAAGTAATTCAACGTTAAATCGTTAGCACTGTACCTAGTTCATTACACACATACTGGGCTCATTAAAACTTATTTATTTCTATAAAAATCTATTCACATAGCGCATATTTCTAATTTTTCAAATAACATTAAATCTAATACAATGTGAACTTTTACTGTAATTTACTTGGTTGCCTATATATATATTGGCGTTTGATGTCGTTTCGAAACAAGTGATCCACCTGTATAAAAGCATTTTTGTATAAGAGAGCGGTATTACGTATTTATGTATGAAAGCTGGTTATTTTCAAAGTGGCTAAAGTTCAATTATCGAAAAAAAAGAAGGTTGTATTAATCGTCACATTTGTACATTGTCCTTTGATATTCAAATGAGCTGTAATTAATATATTCAAAATCACTAAACTTTTGTACACATAAATCAGCTGGTTAATAATATGATAAAACCCTATTTTAAGAGTTTCAAACTATAATAAAGCACTGACAAATTGTTTGCCGCTCAGACATGCTAAGGTTGTGAAAGAACGTCAATAAATATCTCATTCTAAATGAAGGCAAACAAGAAGATTTTATTTTAACTAAACTTCTAAAGTTCAGGAGTTTCTAAAGTTGTAAATACCAAAATATTTGTGGGGTCAAGAATGGAATTCAACCTGTCAATCATGGTCGATCAGTCAATCGCAGAGCGATTTTTGGCTGATTTCTTGTAATAATTTGCAAAATCTAACATAAAAATCACAACCGGAAAATAAACCACATTTTCTAAACAAACTTGGCCAATTTTTATAAAAAAATGAAAATTTCACCTAAAATTACCTAAATTTCAAGAAAAAATCTAATTCATCTCATTTTTGTAGTTTTTGAAATTTGTGAAAAAAACTGAACTTAATGACGTCATCATACACAACAAAATATTTAACAGCTTCGAAAACCATAATTTTTATTATACATTTTGTTTTATGTGTATACGTCTACATATTTTTTTTTATTTTAATAAAATTTTATTCTTTTCAGGAGACTCACGACTTTTCAAAAATTAAAAAAAAAATATATTTTATCAATCTTTGAAACTCTTAAAGTGACGCAAGCCCATTTATAGTCATCAAAAACGTATTACTCTTTTAATAATGTTTAATAAACTAATTCGATTGGTATACTATGTCATATATCTTTTAAATTTATCTCGATTCAAAAATAAAAAAAATTGGCAGCGACAGGTCTACCCACACTGTCAACTTCTCATTGGATTTCCTTAAAGACTAGAGACTACTGTACACAAATAATTATTTTTCCATTTCAGGCAGCTCCTCTCGCCGAACCTCCGACAGGGGATTTGCTCTTTGCGCCCACTGGTGAGCTTCGCGCCTTGTATCACGTGGGGGACTCCACCCCTCATTAAACAAATGATATCATCATTTATTCTCAAGATATGCGAGACGATAAATATTTCATAAAAAGTTTTTAATTTCCTTTTTTTATTTTATTATAAAAAACAAATCGCTAATTCGAATTTTGTGAAAACTTTACCCGTTCTTTAATTACGCATCTAATGAAATTAGTCCGGAGTTGATATCATCATTTGTTTTCGAGATACGGGAGGCGAAGAAAAATTCAAGAACAAACGAACTAACGTACGCACACATATATATCACGTTAAAAAAACGATGGATTCGGATTCTAGTGACCTTGAAACGTGGAGATATGTCCCAGTTAGCGATTCCTAAAATCGGATCCATTACAATAACTTCCAATGGCAAGTTAATAAGATTTGGACCAATTTAACAATAAACGGCTCATATTATACATTTATGTTATATGCTCTTTATTAGTTTTACATACAATATATTCCAATGATCTGCTTGTTTGATGCCGTTGAGGCTGAACGCTTACTTGATCGCACTCAATACCTGCCAGTTTGTTGTACACAAAGCAACCACGGAATACTAATTAATTTATTTTATTCATTAAATATTCATTAATCTTTTACTATAAAAATAATCTCTTTTTTGTTTCATATGTGCAGTGGTGAGTGCTCCTTTCAGAGAACAGATAGCGATAGTAAAAGCAAGTGTGATGTCGGTTAAAACACTATAGATAGTTACAATTGTGCAATTTTATATAGGTACCCCTACACTCAATGACGGGTTTTAAGGGTTCCGAAGAAAATGGTCTTGAAATCCTTATAATTTTGTTATGTTTGTCCATCATACCTACACGGAGAGAAAATTTCTATAAAAATTACTGTGCTCATACTACAATCGACGCGTAACAGGCGAACATATCCAATTTTTGTACGGTAAAATTATAAAAATTACAATAATATAACTATAATTTCTATAATTTTACCATACAAAAATTGGATATGTTCACCTGTTACACGTCGATTGTAGTATGAGCACAGTAATTTTTATAGGAATTTTCTCTCCGTGTACCTCCCATAATTTCTACATTTTTCGTACTATGAGCATGAAATTTTAGTACAATTTCTGAGAATACTGAGTCTTAAAGTGTCGAGTAGTTTGTTGCTCCTACCGTAATTTTCAAACTAGGAAATCATTCAACTAAAATCATTTCGGCTAAATTATGTTGGTAATTTTTGAAAGAATAGAACCAAATTTTTGAAAATGCAAAAACTAATTTATATTAGAAAAAAATGGTCGCTAGTGTAGGTGAAATTTTGTATCGAGGTAAGTATGTTTCAGTATTAGAAAATCCTGGAAAGTGGACAAGATTTTCGTTTTGTTGCAAAGTAATTCCAGAAATAATTTCATTTTTTTAAAAAATAAATTTAAGGTTCCTTCTTTGCAGAATGGTCTTGAGCGCTACATAGAGTCAAGTTAAACCTGACTAACGGTGACACAACGATGTACCGTCTAAACAATTCCATATAAAGTGTATTAGTTGTTAAAACAGTATACCAGTTGGGCGTTTCGTCATAATAGATTATGACTATCAACGTGTTACCAGAACAGCTATTATAGGCAAATTAAAGTAGAATTATTTTCCGAACACTGTGAATAACTATTACTGTTGAGGAACCCTGATTTAAGGCGTGTCCAACACGCACTTGACGAATTTTATTAATAATTTTAATGGTGTTTTTCAATAAAACTACATACGTTTTGTTTGTATTGGAATAATTTTATTATTAATTAATGGTTATTATTATTGCTTTTTAATAGTGTCTGTTATTTGACTGGTCATTTTTCAAATTGATAAGTTTCATACTAATCTATAGGGTATATGCATATATAGGTGTACATTAGTTAAGTTGAGTGTGGAATGTATGTAAAATGAAGAATTCTGGCGTACCGCGTATCATTTAGCTACTAAATATTAAAGAGAAGTTTAATAGAATATTAAAGAGAAGTTTAAGAGAATTTTCTTTATATATATATATATATATATATATATATATATATATATATATATATATATATATATATATATATATATAAAGAAACGTATTTTCAAAATTTTATATTTAATACTCATTATTGCGTGAACTACGTTTTTTGAATTTTTTTTTATAGAAAGCTGGATTCGGTTAATGTGCAAGAATCTTGTTTTTAAATTATTTTCAGTAAAATCACTTTGGGAACATATTCTACACATAATTTGCTATCAATTTCGGCAAAAAAAATCAATTTTTTTTTAACAAATCTCAAGTAAACCTTCCCTTAAGTTACTTTCAGCAAAATCACTTTGGGAACATATTCTACACATAATTAGCTACCAATTTCTACAAAAAGAAAATCGATTCTTTTTAACGACTCTCAGGTAAACCTCCCCTTAAGGCACAGAAAAATTTTCGTAATCCTGGTGACATTACTAAATTAAAAAAGATTTTTCTTCTAAAATCAAGAAACTAAAAAAGTGACTTATTTTAGTGTGATTGATCGAATTGGAGTAATTCTGGATGTTCACTGGAGAATAGTAAAAATAACGAAATTCCTTTTAGAAATATGACAGATTCGATCGAAGTATTTTGTCTAAGTTTTGGTGTCGAAATCTATAACTCGCTTCCAATTGATCATTCTATCATTTTATTTACAGTTTTTAAAACAGAGAAAGATTAACCCACTTTGTGGTTTCAGATATTTTCTTTTTACTGGACCCTTCTCACCCCCACAAAATATAGAATACAAAAAAATATAAAACAATAAATAAAAGAAAACTAAATTAAGTGGAAAACTAAAAGAAATATCAGATATTCAAAATAGACACTTTGACCAGGATTTAGGGATGGGAAAAACCGACCGGTTTTAACCAAAAACCGGTTTTTCTGTTTCGATTAACCGGTTTATTTCGGTTACTTTTTTGACTCGGTTATTACCGGTGTTTTTTTTAATCAATAACCGGAAGAAAACCGGACAAATTATTTTAAAAAATTTTTAAAATTTTAGTCATTATTCAGTGGTCGGTTATTTGTTTCTTATTTAAAAAAGAAATAATAATTAATTAATTAATTTAAAATTCTAATACATTTAGTTAATTTTGGTTATTTATGGTATGGAAAATAATGAAATCATGTTTTATTTTCAACATTTATTTTTATTTGCTTCAATATCCAATAATAGAATCGATGGTCTTGGAAAAATTTAGGAAAATGAATAAAATTTTCCTTTATTGCTATCGAATATTTAGTAATTACATAATAATATATGAATTATATGAATTTATCTGTTAATATGTTTACCGTATTACACTGATAATTAATTCTATACTATTTTTTGAATAAATTTGTGTTTCCTACAGCTCTTTGTTACCTAAACGCAATACTATTTACTTTTTCATTTTTGTTAGTTGATTTGATAGTTATTCTTCTCGTTAAATTGCTTAATTTTCAGTTTTTGTTTGTATTTACGATACTCAATTCGTTAAAAAAATAAATATAATTATAAAATAAAAATTTTTGCCTATAAGTGTTTTTCCGAGAAAAAACCGAAAACCGGTTATTTCAAAAACCGGTTATTTTGAGCGTATTTAACCGTCAAGTTAAACCGAGCATAAAATAAACCGAAATAACCGAAAACCGTTAGTAGCCTTGGAAGAAAATTGTGTGAGATATTCAGAAAATCGAAATCTAATGTTTAAAATGAGGAGATGGTTGGAAGAAATTCTAATATGTTATGTACAATCTTAACAATTGAACACTAATTTTATGTTGATCATTTTGACCCAGTTGCTTATCTACTAGACTTAACAGTGAATCAGCTTTGTACAATAAAATGTACAGGTTAAAAAATATGATTTGCACTGCGCTATTTAGTTCAAGACCATTTAATGTGGTGAAAAGTATAAAAAATCTATGAGAAGAAATAAAAATATATAAAATAATCTCGTTAGAAATATCAAAATCACAGAAATCTATGAAATAATCTTAAATTAGAACGTTGTAATGTAACTCGACTGCCATTATAAACCAATATTTATGATACTGTATTTAATTTCTTATCGTGAACAGAAAAAAAATTATTATATGGATCAATAACTTATTGTTGCTAGTATTGTTATTGTTATTGTGTTAATTAAGTTACAATAATATTCGAGATAAATTATTTAAATTATTAAGTGAAAACAATGTTAATGTATTTATATTTATATTAATTATTTAAATTATTTTCTATCCTTTATTCTTTTTTTTATTACTAATAAAAACAAGTAACTCGTGTCTCACATCTACAGGCATATTGATAAAAATAATACATATAAATTAAATTTTATTGTTTGTGTAAATGTATTATAGAGACATTTAAATCTATATATAGCAGGTTTCATAATTGTGGACCTGGAGCACAATACGTTGTGTTTGATTGACAGTCAATTATTATAAAAAAAAAAAAAAAAATACAAGAGTTGTGTTAAAATTTATACTTTATTTGTAACCATTAGAGATGTAACGAATTTGTATTCGTATTCGTAAAACAGTGCGAATATTTTGTCCATATTAGCGAATTTCGATTCTGGAAATTCAGCTATTACAGCTAGTGATGAGCAAATGCAAGACCAAGACCAAGACTTGGCAGTCTTGGTCTTGGTCTTGTTCTTGCATTAAGAATCTTGGTCTTGGTCTTGCTAGAGCAGTTTGAGTCTTGGTCTTGGTCTTGGTCTTGCAAAATGCAGTCTTGGTATTGGTCTTGGTCTTGGTATTGCTAAAAATCTTGCACTTTCTTGCATTTTGTTATTAGCGAATTTTTTCCTTCTAAAATCAGAATTTTCTCTCTTTACGGTATTAATTATACTTTTAAACTATTTAAATAATTTAGCAAGAGTCTTGCTTTTTTCTTGCTATAGTCTTGGTCTTGCTTATTTGAGTCTTGGTATTGGTCTTGCAGCCATACTTATAGTCTTGGTCTTGGTCTTGGTCTTGCAAAATGCAGTCTTGGTCTTGGTCTTGGTCTTGAAAAAAATGCAAGACCAAGACAAGACTGCAAGACCAAGACTAATTTTGCTCATCACTAATTACAGCAGCTCTTATGGTAAGACCTAAGTCCGGGACTATGGTAGAAAATTGTTTTGAAGTCTCTAGAACCCGAAAATCTACTTCACTAAAATTTATATATATATATATATATATATATATATATATATATATATATATATATATATATATATATATATATATATATATATATGTATTTATGTTTGTACGCGATAACTATCGAACGAAACGTTTAATGCTTATAAAATTTGGTATATGAGCTGGAATCCGGATTCGCTCGGCTAGGTTCGATAGCCAGACACGTCGGATGCCTATCGAACAAGCAAGTGGGTTTTTTAGCCATGTTTAGTGGTTTTTTGCAAAATTTGGCCAAAAGTCAACAATTTTTTTAGTTTGTTTTTTTACACCGACGAAAAGAGCGTAAAAGATTGCATAAGATAAGCTTTTAAAACATTGTTCTAAGTGAACTAGCTTTTGAGAAAAATTAAGAAATTTGCTGAATTTTTTTACAATAAATGCTTCATCGTTTTAGCAATTATTTTCTAGAAAAATCAAGTGCTAGTTAGTTATTCAATATGTATATATGTGTTATAATAACAATAGCTCTGTCTCATCTTTTTAAAATAAAATTAGCCAGATTTTTTAATAGTACGTTTTTGAAAGGAAATTTTTGTATCATGTGCTCCTTTAGAGAGGAAATATATAATTTTTATATATTCGCATACCTAGAAAAAAAATCGAAAACTCTAATTATGTAATGTAATAATATACCTATTGTTAAATGGATATATGCTGCACTATATGAGATCCGTTAGGGTCCTGAGACCCCAAAAACGCCAAAAATTAACTACTGAACTGATTTTGAAAATTGTTTCACTGTTAAAAAATAGTTTAGAAAGCTAAACTATTTTAAATGAGTACAGGTTTTAGATGAGATCCGCCAGTGCCCAATATTTGAAAATTCGCTATGTTATGCAGATGCTGCGATAGGGGTATTTTTATGATTTGAGCAAATTTCTTTATAAATAATAATACAGTACAATAAGAAATACTGTTTTGCATATATATATGTATGGATTATTGAATATGCGCGTTTCAATCTTTTACGTATATTCACCGGTTATATTACGTCACCATATTCGTTATATCTTTAGTAGTGATGTCGGATGATCAATCGATTAACCAATTTAGTCGACTAATTTTTTTAAATTTTCGACTGTTTTTATTAAACGACTAAAATGATTAATATTTTGCTTTAACGACTAAAAATGACTAATTTAAGGATTTTTGGGAGGTATAATCGGAAATAAAAGAACATAAAATTAGAAATTCGTGAATAATTGCGTTGTATAACAAACTAGGAAATAAATAAATAGTTACCTTTGCTAAATAATAGCTATCACTACAATTGCTTGTACAATATATAAAACTATAGCTCTCAGCTGACTACAAGAGCTGAGTACATTCTGAGGATTTTTGGGAGGAATTTCAAAATGGTATGAAACGATTGAAAATGTAATAGAATATTCCTCATTAAATACTGAGGCCCCTGTGAAAATTTCAAACCGATTCACCAAGCCATTACAAAGTTATTAAAAAAGAAAAAAACAACTGTACTTTGACACGTACTCTTATAGAAATTCGACGACCGAACAGATTAAATAGCTATTTAATGACTTAGTGAATCGGTTTGAAATTTTCACAGGGGCCTCAGTGTTTAATGGGGAACATTTTACTAAATTTTTAATCTTCTCGTACCATTTTGAAATTGCTCCCTCGGAAGCCTTCTGAAAATCCTCAGAATGTCGTCTGTAGGTATTGTACAAGCAGATGTAGTACAGTTTGTTAGATAACTTTTCATTTACCTCATACTTTATTATACAATGCAATTATTCATGAATTTCTAATGTTATGTACTTTTATCTCCGATAGTACCTCTCAAACATCATTAATATTTTCTATATTTTTTATAAAATTCTAAAAAATGAAAATTAAAAATTACTTTTTTGGATGATTTTTTACTTTTATGTCATTAAACATAATGCAATACTAAAAATTACATAGTGATTAAAAAATTGTCGAACTGAATCGACTAGAAGTTGAGCTTAGAATCTCTTGGTCAAGCGCCGTTTCCTTAGAGCACCGATCTTCTGTTCGATAGCAATTTCATTTTGATAACTATGATGCACTTTTCAATAATTAAATTAAATAAAACAAAAAAGAAAAACGTAGTGTTTAAGAGAGTTACGTGAGTTATCCTAATGATGAATTCGACTAAAAATTTAATCGATTAGTCGACTATTGTATGCTCGATATTTTTGATAAATGATTACTTTTGTCTAAAAAACAACTTTAGAAGTTTAGACGATTATTTAGACAGTATATTTTAGCTAGAGTTGTGAGAATATTTCAAGTTACGAATAATTCGTGATTGTTTGAATACTTGAATATTCGAAATATGTGGAATAATTCCAGCAATAAATTGCATATGAAATCGTTCAAATTACAAGTATTTAAAAAAGCTATAATTTTACGCTGATGATAGCATCAACTATATTATACCTACTTAATTAACATTAATAATTGGTAATTTCTGTTTTAGAAACATGCTGTAGCTGTCTGGAGGTTTCCAGTACCATTTTTATCATTTTTGATAAAACTACTGACGTAAGACTAATAAAAATTTGAGGACTGGTGCACAATTCACACTTTCACATGGAATTTCGTCATTCTAGTAAGGCAAACAAAAAAAAAAAAATAAATAAGAAAATAAACCTCAGAAAATATTCGAATAATTTAAATTAGTCATCAATTCAAAATCGACTTACACTAGCCTAGTTTTAATCAAAATGATATACATATGATTTGATTTCTTAAATAAAAAAGTATCTAATTGTAAGTAAATTTTTAAAAATTGTTAATCTTTGGCATCATTGGGACCAACAATGATTAAAATAAATTATTTTCGTTCAAATTGTTTCCAGTTTTAACCATTGATGGCTGATGCCAATATAACTACAACAATAAAACATTATCATTAATAAATTCAGTTAAATAATTTATTAAACACGCTATGTATAATTGTCTGATTGTGAGTCAATGTATATGTATAGGTAATCATTTTCAATTTCATCCTACACAAAAATTTATTTATGTATTCTTTAATCATTTCTTAATAAATTAACAACAATTTATAATTATGAGTATGCTTGTGTCTATACAGTTCAAATACACATACAGAAGAATAGTTTGCATATATGTATATTAATTTGTATAAGATATTGAGGCGCTTGAAAAAAAAAGTGGTATTGAAAATGAATTTCTATGTATGTAAGTAAATTTATTCAAGAAAATACAAAAAGAAAAACTAGAAAGAACACACCTTTCGCATCTGAAAACGGAACTAAATTATTGTATCGATTTTTTATAAACAATTTTCTGTTTTAATTCATAGAGATATTTAGGTAGTATTATCATAAGTTTAAGGGGTAATATCACCTTGTGTTCACTAAATTTCACGTGATTTTCTGAGACGTACCAAGAACGATAGGAAAGAGTTAGACATATGAGGTTTTGTGCATACGAAAGTACTAGCCTTTAACTTTGACCTGTAGCGGTACGCCCATGTCAACCGTCCGAGATTTTCTTTTTTTCCTTGCGTGCCGCCATTTTGTATCGTAAAATTAAAATAAAACATGTTTTTTGTAGTTAAAGAAAAATACTTTCGTATGCACAAAACCTCATATATCTAACTCTTTCCAATCGTTCGTGGTACGTCTCAGAAAGGCTAACTTCAAAAATGCATCATTGCTTGCATAAGGCAGAATCAAAAGTTCAAAAACGCATCAGACGCATCACAACGAAAAATCAAAAATTCATTTTTGCATTTGATGCGTCAAAACAATACAGCAAGAAATTTGGTGATGCGTGTCCAAGATCCATGTAATGTGTATAAAGTCGAATTATAACTACTTGCCATATTATATAGGTATTAACACCAACAGGAATAATTCCGAAAAACAAATTGTTGAAAAAGATGAATGTATTTACCTTTGATTAAAATTGGTAAACTATTTGAATACATCTTGCACTCAAAATAGGTATGTAATATTTTTTATTCAAATAATTTCAATATTTTCAATTTAAAGTAAGTTCAAGTTGAAATTCAAAGATAATATACCTATACAAGGACTGTATTGCTATATTATCTATAGGCTATCATGCTAGGTTATCTGTCTTATCTATAGCCAAATCAGAGGCTAAATGATGCCAATATCCCGTTCAAAAACATCTTAATGTGCATCAAATTTCAAGACAGCATCAGCAGCGCATCATGTAGTATTAGACGCATCAGAAAAGTCATGATGCTGCATCGATGCGTAAAGTTTACATTTTTGAAGTTACCCAAAATCACGTGAAATTTAGTGAACACAAGGTGATATTACCCCTTTAGGATACTAGAACACAATTCTAAGATTAAACGCATTCATATAATTTTTAGTTGATCAACTGTTTGGTTGTATGTTAAATATTGATCGTTTTCGACTAACAGATGAAATTATTCGATTAACAGATGTATGTAAATTGATATGTACTGAAGTGCGCATACATTCGACTAAACAGTCGATTTGTAACCAATCAGTGCTATTTATGAGTGGATGAACCAAAAGGGATTGTGCACGAATAAGACATAACAACTTGAAAATTTCTACATAACCGATTGATAACATGCGCATGCCAAATAAATTAATCTTTTAATAGAATTGAAATGGTGAGGCTCATTGATTTTGATTAAATAGCTTAATCGAGATAACAATAGAGTATATGCACCACAATTTCAAGATGATTTCTTTGTTTAACGATTTGTTTAATGGCACGCCTTTTGGAAAAATTTCGGAAAAAATATTTTATCAAACCCGTTATACTGATATTTATCGTTTTCATTTTCATTCATAATATATTAAATTGAAAACTCATGTAAGGTAAAATTATTGCCTTTTTATTTGTTTCAACTGATTTAGAAGTTCAAGGAATTCAAGAATTTTTTTCAAATTAATTATAAGAAATTATTTTTGCATATTGACTTAGTACAACCTACGTACAAATAAGTTACCGTTAATTGTCTATGAATGAAATTAATTGAATTTCCACATTTAAGTTTAGTAGTCTAACATAATGTAAAAGAAACAAAGAGTCTTTCAATGATGAAAAAATCGCAGCTACAAGAGTATATTTCAACATTTTGGAACAAATATATTACTGGTCAATAATTATAAATACTTTTCAAACTTTTTCAGTCATTGATTCATCAGGTCACCAGTTCATGAAAACTAATAAAAATATAACTAATAAGAAATTGGTACGAAATATCTTAAACTGTCGGACAATGGTTTGTGACTTTGTCAATGTGTACCACTAACAATAAGCTAATTTCGAGAACTACTCAACCGATTTCAAAAATTTGTTCACTGGTGAATAGGTGATATCGGCTAACTTCAAAAATGCATCACTGCTTGCATGAAGCAGAGTCGAAAGTTCAAAAATGCATCAGACGCATCACAACGAAAAATCAAAAGTTCATTTTTGCATTTGATGCGTCAAAACAATGCATCAAGAAATTTGGTGATGCGTGTCCAAGATGCATGTCATGTGTATAATGTAGAATTATAACTACTTGCCATATTATGTAGGTATTAAAACCAACAGGAATAATTCCGAAAAACAAAGTGTTGAAAAATATGAATGTATTTACCTTTGATTAAAATTGTTTAAACTATCTGAATACATCTTGCACTCAAAATAGATATGTAATATTTTTTATTCAAATAATTTCAATATTTTCAATTTCAAGTAAGTTCAAGTTGAAATTCAAAGATAATATACCTATACAAGGACTGTATTGCTATATTATCTATAGTCT
The DNA here is from genome assembly GCA_035578155.1 of Brachynemurus nebulosus. Classification (NCBI taxonomy): domain Eukaryota; kingdom Metazoa; phylum Arthropoda; class Insecta; order Neuroptera; family Myrmeleontidae; genus Brachynemurus; species Brachynemurus nebulosus. The sequence goes on from JAPWDM010000005.1 coordinate 13,472,656, forward strand.
ATGATACTACATTATCTGTTTTATCTATAGCCAAATCAGTGGCTAAATGATGCCAATATCCCGTTCAAAAACATCTAATGTGCATCAAATTTCAAGAGAGCATGAGCAGCGCATCATGTAGTATTTAGACGCATCAGAAAAGTCATGATGCTGCATCGATGCGGTAAAGTTTACATTTTTGAAGTTACCCATCATCTGTTCTAATATGGACCACATTAAAAGTGTTAAAATTATTCCGCTGGACCTTAGGATCTTGAAGACGGCCTAAAGTAAAGGGATTGCTTTGCTTAAATGCTATTGAAAAAATAGACATTATATCAAAATTTATCCCTAGGATGCTAGAATCCCAAAAGGGACCGAAAATAAACGTCTGGATTGATCTTGATCAAATTTTGCTCAGTCAGTACTTAGGTATATTCTGAGAAAAACAATCGTGATGAGGAACTGATTTTGTAAAGAATTTCAGAATAGCAAAAACAATAAGGTGATTTCGATATTGACTTTCAGGACTATCGAATAGGACTCAAATTAAACAGCTGGCAGCTATTGACAATAATTTATGAAAATTAGATATGCTACTGAAATTTGAATATGGTACTTTAAACTTGTTGGGCGAGCGAAGTAAAGCGCCAGTACAAAATTTCTGAATATCAGTTTTAAGTGAACGTGATGGTCAAAATTGTCAGTCATTAAATAGAGTCCGAATTAAAATGCTGAAGCAATCTTGACAAAATTTTGTTCAAAGACTATTAAGATCTTCGAAAAAAATGAAAATGGGGTAGAGCATTTCTAAAATAGAAATAATTCTAAACAAGGCCGGACCTAGCATACAAGGGGTCAAACTAGATTGTCTACATCTCTGCTCCACTTGTAATGAATTTATGACGTAAATCTTCCCACTCTATTTGTGTAGACACACACTGTTTGCAGTGTATTAGTTTGGTGTTTTTTATTAGTGTGCGTATTTACGCACACTACCGCAATACACGTATTACCAGAGAGAGCTGTTCAACGTGTTCAACCAACAATGGTAACAATGTACATATAATGCACTGTGGGTTCGACGACGGACACGGGCTGACTAATGCCTTAAGCTGTGACACGACTCCAAATGACTCCGCGCCAATTACACGTTTTTAATATTAGTTGGTTTCTAGTGTTCTATGCTAGCATAAGTGGCACCCAGGGCAGGGTCTAAAAAATAAAAAAATATTTATTTTTTCCTCCCAAAAACCAAGTGACAAGCAAAAAAAAAAAAAACATCACATACCTTATTTTAGCGCCCTCTTAAATCACTTTTTGGCGCCCTCTAAGACTTGTCGCGTGGGGCACATGTCCCGTCTGCCCCCTAGATCCGGCCCTGCTTCTAATACTATTGATACGGGTATCTACATAGAAATCTTACGGAACGGAAACTAGTCATACTACTAAAATATGAAAATGGTCACTTTAGGTTGCGGTTACACTGGGTACGAATACATTCGAAAATTCATTCGTACGAATTCGTACAAGTTTATCAGAGTTAATACGAATTAAACAAATGCATACATTTAGACATGCGTGGTTACACTGCTTACGACTCATTCGTACGAGGTCGTACGACTTTTTGATACGACCAAAATATTTTGTTTTTCGATGCGAATTCGTACAAAAAGAAAATGATGGATTTAGAAAAAATAATTATTTTTGTTGAACAAAGGATTAAAAACCTAAATATTATCATAATAGGAAGTTAAATAAAAAATTGTGGAATGAGGTGGCAGAGGAAATGTTTAGATAATTTTTTGATTAAATATATTACGATATAATAAAACTAACCTAACCTAACAAAAACATTTTAAGTATGTGTAATGAAAAATTAATTAACTAAATATTGAAGCTAAAATTCAGTAGATTTTAAAATATAACTGAATGTGACTTGTTCAAATACTCTAAAAATTTCTGTTCGTCTTGAAAAACTTCTTCAAAGCAATTCCAGAACTCATGTAGAATTCCAGAATTCTACATGAATAATAAATAATCGTTTACCCAGAATTGTTTGTTTTCTATAATTAGAAATTTTGAAAACGATGTTTCTAATAAATAAGATTCTGTAGCTGAATCCATTGTTTGATATCATGCAATATGTATTTTCAGTTTAAATTTAAATACGAATTCGTATTACGATTCCGTATCCAATGTAACCACACAATCGTACGAATGAATTTCTTACGAGCTCGTACGAATCATTTTTCGTACGAATTCGTATCCAATGTAACCGCAGCCTTAGAGTCGTTGGGCGAGCAGCGTCAAGCACTATAAATTTTGGAACATCTGATTTAAAAGTAATTTAACGCATAATAATTCAGATAATTTTACGCGGGTGAAACCGTGAGGCACAGCTAGTAATAACATAAACCAATATATAGGCGATATTAAAATTCCATATTGTGAAATATGTAACGATGATATTATGAAGTAATAAGTGATGTTATGAATAACTTGTAATAAAAATAATAACAATTTCTATATTACCTGAATATGTAATATAAAGCAATAGGTAACTAACATTATACGGCACAGTATGATGCAGGTGATATAAATATAAATAACGCCCTTTTGGTGTGCTCCGAGCAATCCAAGTGCATACACACACATAGACACAACATATAAACGTTTTATGTTTTTCCTCTTTTTTTTTCCACTTTTTAGTATTTTTTAGTAGGTAATATCATTTTGTAATTTTTATAGCATGCGCTTTATATTACACTAGTTACTTTTTAGTGTTATCTCATTATTATTACTATTCGAACGTTAAAGTATAAATATGTGTATGTACAGGTTTGGTAGTGATATATACACAAAAAATGGATGATATATTATTTTATCTTCGAAAAAGTTCATTTATTACCCCAAATTTTCAGTTAATACTACTAGTTTAATTAGTTTCAATGAATTCACAACGCAAGAGTGGGAGAGCTGGGAAAGAAGACTTGTTTTTGAAATCGAGAGTCCAATATATACTTTTTAGTATTCATAATAATAGATTGTGATAAAAGCATCAAGAAGTTACGGAACGCGTTTATTAATTGTAAAAATTAAGGTTTTTGAGATCGACCATGATACGTACAAATGTTGGCACATGAACACAAATTCTGTACCATTGTCGGCAGTATAAGAATTATCACATCCACACAACTAGTGATGAGTAAATGCAAGACCAAGACCAAGACTTGGCAGTCTTGGTCTTGGTCTTGTTCTTGCATTAAGAATCTTGGTCTTGGTCTTGCTAGAGCAGTTTGAGTCTTGGTCTTGCAAAATGCAGTCTTGGTCTTGGTCTTGGTATTGCTAAAAGCTCCTGCAGTTTCTTGCATTTTTTTATTACCGAATTTTTTCCTTGTAAAATCAGAATTTTCTCTCTTTATGGTATTAATTATACTTTCAAAATATTTAAATAGTTTGGCAAGAGTCTTGCTGTTTTCTTGCTTTTCTCTTAGTGTTGCTCACTTGAGTCTTGGTATTGGTCTTGCAGCCATACTTATAGTCTTGGTCTTGCTCTTCGTATACATAGTCTTGGTCTTGGTCTTGGTCTTTCATTTTTTGCAAGACCAAGACAAGACGGCAAGACCAAGACTAATTTTGCTCATCACTACAAACAACGAAAATTGATATGATTGTGGACAACAGTTCATGTATCTACACAATTAAGGGGCAATGCCTCTGTAACGGGTCAAAAAACTTGATTTTTCTTTTATTGCTGTGTCTGGAATATATTCAAAATTATATTAAGAAAAATTTTGATAGCATCATGTAAGTATCAATATATTCGACATTAAAAAATATCAAAAAAAGAAAACTTAAACAAATCTTTAAATGCATTATTCTCAAATGACTTTTTTGGTACTATCATAATGGTTTCTCGAAATCAAATGAATCGGTTTTGAATATATATTTTTTTAAATGTGTGTAAATGCAGTGGCTAAGGTTATGGGTAGCCGATTTTAAAAAAGCTGATAATTACTACTTTTTTTATACTGCTTTAATATAAAAAAAAGAAATTGGTGGAGTAAACGAAAAATTTTTCAAGCCGTCGCCCTTTTATAACAATTTCTTTTATAAAGAACACACTCTAAGAAAAAAATGTACCGTTTTACTACTATTATAGGAGGCAATTAAATGCCTTCTATAATGACAGTAACATTACAAACCGTAATGTACGAAGGTGAAAATTACACCATCATGGTGTAATTATTACTCACTCATATGTGTAGTTTTACACATGTCGTACGTAAAATTACGGTCCAGGTGTGTAATAGATTACGTTTTATTTGTGTATTAACTACACAACAAGATGTAATTTTACACATTCAGTTCGCAATAGTGCGCAGTTAAACGTAAAATTACATCATATTAATGTATTTTTAAACCACGCCTGTACACCTGAAAATGTAATTTTACACACTTATATAGTAATGTTTACACCCAGAAAAGTGTAATATTAATCCAACTGAATCACTCATTCCGATTCAGTTCAACTGAATCAGTATGAGTGATTCAATTGTGCTGAAAAAAATAAACTGATTCAACTTAATTGAAAATAACGAATCAAAAAAGATTATTGATGGTTTTTTTACATAAATATTTATAATAATATGAAGTATAGAATAATTTTGAATTATATACAAAAAGATTCGAGATGTTAAATATTTTGCTTATTATGTCTAAATTTCTATATAAGTGTGTCGTATAATAAAATAATAATTTTTTTGGTAAATTTTAAAATAAGCACTCCATAAAAGTAAGATTATAAAAGTTTTATTATGAACGTTTACTTGCTTTCATGAACATAGGTAATCTTTATTTTGCAGTGTAACTGCCAATTAAACTGGTCAAAATTTTGAGATATGACTTTTTTTTACAATGCTTACGTTTTGCAGACACAATTATTTAAGCAATATCTTATAAAAAATTTAATTGTAATTAGATTACAGTGATAATATTAACAACTTATGGTGGTGAGGACACCTATAGCAGCTGTCCTTGGCACCCGTGAGGGATATTTATCCCCCATTGGTGTCAAGGAGGCTAAGGGTTCCAGGGGTAGTTTATGCGCAATACAGTAATCTTCGGATTCCATTAGCCTCTGACTACCCAAGATCGGCACCTTTCCTTCTCGAGGTACCACTGTTTTCACAAAAGATGCCGGATCAAAATTTTCGACGAGGACGAACGTCGTATGACCGACAGAGATATCCACCGTATAAGAGAAACACCACCGTCTGATTGTGCAATAGCTTCTCGCCCGGATGTCTGGCAACAGTTCGTGTGCGTTTAGTATCCGTATGTGTGTGATTTTCAAAGTCGTGAGTCGTGTTCCGCCCAGTCGATTGGTGATATTTTTATATTGTGATTTGTGTTGTTTTGTCTGTGATTTCGTGCTGTGATTCTGTTTTTTATTTGTTTTTAAATATTATAGTGTCCCCTGGATGGTGCACTCCAGTGGACACAAAAGTGATAAAGTGATTGGCTGTGTTATTGCGTTGATTTTTTGTCCCTGTGGCTTCGACGGGTAGGAATGCGGTACTCGACGCACTCGTTCGCGTCATCCAGGCGTATGAGTCGACATTTGCCCGAACAGCTTGAGCGAGCTCGCTTAGTAAGGAGATGTCGTCTTCCCTCATACGGATGCGAGCTTGAGCGTCCTGGGACTGCTTTTGCCCCGTCGGGGTCATAGGGACATAAGTCAGATATACTGTGATACTCTGTGGCATTGTCCCGTTCTCTGTAGCCTCGACTCGGACGAACGTGGCCTAGCCATCGTACCGGTCTCCCGTGTAGGTTGATCCCGACATCTGACAGAACGGCACATGTACCCAGTAATCAGCTATCTGACAGAACAGTACATGTTGCTCAGTAATCAGATGTCACTGTCCCTACACGTGTGAGTTCCTAGGTGTTGACGAAGCCATTTCGGAATTGTCGAGACTATGGGGAGCGGAATCGTGTCACAGAGCAAGAAATTTTGAAAACTGTGATATTGTTGTTTTTGATTTTTAATAAGATTGATTTTAATTTGTTTTATTTTAGCGATGTACATTGAGGGCCTTTTCCACCCGAGGTGGTACATCAATTGTTGTTCTTATCTGTGATATTTTGTCGTGCCGCTGTAGGCTTGCTGTTGTGATCCTTCAGCGGTATCGTTTTTAACTACTTATTGCGGCACTGGTCGGCCTGTGGCTCCCCAGTGACGTAATAAGATTTCGCTTTTCCTGTGATATTTCTAGTCAATATTTTTCACTCCGAGGCCCTTTACACCTCGGAGATTCATCGTTGGATTTCAGACCTTGGCGACCGGACGCTCTGGCTAGCCCTTAGCGTACCGCCACCAAGGACTGTCCGTACTTTTTAGGCCCTGGGATGGCAGGGCTCATCGTTGAATTTTAATATGTGTATGTTGTCCATTGTCTATTGCATTTATGTGTTCCTGTCTTTATGTGTTGTTTTTATCGCTACTGAGTTTTGGCGGCGCATGCCCTTAGTTGGCGATGCCGCCGGGTGCTGCTGACCGCGCCATCCACCGGCAGCAGTACCCCAACTTTAACTAAAAAAAAAAAAAAAAAAAAAAAAAAAAAAAAAACAACTTATGGATTAAAATTGTAGTTACATCATATCAAAAATATAGTTTAAGAAAATTAGCTAAACAATACTTAAATATAAGAAAAACAATATTCTGCTGACTCTTGCCATTCTTAGAACTTCGCAGAAAATGTATGCTGTGCTTTCACAGATGTCTTCGCCAATTCCAGTTTCTAAACAAATCAGAAAATAAGGGTTACTTAATTTTATAACCATTTTTGATTTTTTTTTTTCTTTTCTTAATAACTATTTCAAAGCAATTTCAAATTAAGAAAATTTCGCTTTCGCTACAAAATTACTTCTAGGCTATTTTAATGAATGTACAGATATTAAATTTTTGATTAAAAAACTCACCAGCAAAGTGACCCAGCGTGCTTAGGGCACTGGCACTTCCGAACTGGTAGACGGAGGGTTTGAATTCCGTAGCCGGTTATATGCTGGCGAAAGTTTTCTGCTATTTCCCATCATAATTCCAGATGAATATCGACATTATCCTCAAGAAGATGGTTGCAAACAGACACCTACCAAATCCTTATACCGCTTTTCTTGTCCTCCGTCCAATATTCTGCTGACTCTTGCCATTACTAGAACTTCAGGGAAAATGTAGGCTGCGGTTTCACATATGTCTTCACCAATTCCTTTTTCTAAACAAATCAAAAAATAAGGATTACTTAATTTTAAAACCATTTTTGTTTATTTATTTTATCTTTTTTCAATAAATATTTCACAACAATTTAAAATTAAGAAAATTTCGTTTTTGCTACACAATTACTTTTAGGTTATTTTAATGAATGTACAGATATATTAGATTTTTGATTAAAAAACTCACCAGCAAAGTAACCCGGCGTGCTTAGGCACTGGCACTTCCGAACTGGTAGACTGAGGGTTTGAATTCCGTAACCGGTTATATGCTGGTGAAAGTTTTCTGCTATTTCCCATCGCAATTCCAGATGAATATCGACATCGTCCTTAAGAAGATGGTTGCAAACAGACACCTACCAAATCCTTATACCGCTTTTCTTGTCCTCCGCCCAATATTCTGATGACTCTTGCAATTACTAGAACTTCAGGGAAAATGTATGCTACGGTTTCACAGATGTCTTCACCAATTCTGGTTTCTAAACAAATCAGAAAATAAGAGTTACTTAATTTTATAACCATTTTTACTTATTTATTTTTTCTTTTTTCAATAACTATTTCACAGCAATTTAAAATTAAGAAAATTTCGTTTTTGCTACACAATTACTTTTAGGTTATTTTAATGAATGTACAGATATTAAATTTTTGATTAAAAAACTCACCAGCAAAATAACCCGGCGTGCTTAGACACTGGCACTTCCGAACTGGTAGACTGAGGGTTTGAATTCCGTAACCGGTTATATGCTGGTGAAAGTTTTCTGCTATTTCCCATCGCAATTCCAGATGAATATCGACATCGTCCTTAAGAAGACGGTTGCAGACGGACACTTGCCAAATCTTTATACCGCTTCTCTTGTTCTCCGCCCATATCATCATGAAAAAGTTGAGAAATAATGATGTGAGTGATGTCCGTTACATACCATTGTCTAAAAAACGAACGTTAAATTCCATTATTATTATTACCATTGTTATTATTACTTAAAAAACTCGATTTCCATACGTCGTTTCAATTTAAACCTGTTATGAATTTATATTACTGTAAAGCAAAAAAAAAAAAAAATTCGTTAAGTGCGTGTTTTTGACACGCACTAACAAGTAAACGTCCCGAGGCCGGACCTATCGATTTTGATGAAACTTAGATATGTTATAGAACACTAAAAAATAAGCGATACGTATTTTTCTTTATCGGCGGAAAAACGGTTTGAAGGCGTGAAATCGCCATCCAAAAATTGGGGTAAAAATTTAATTTTTTAAATATCTCGAAAACGGTAAGAGATAAAGCAAAAGTTTAAATTGGCGATATTGCTCTTTTTTAAAGAGCTATCTATTGGTATACAATTTGTTCAAATTGTGTCAACAGGGGTGGCTGGGGGTTAAAATTTAGGGGTAAATTTTGCAAAAAGGGTGAAAATTAAACAATATAAAAATTTTTTGACGTAGATTTCAAATCTGTAAACAAAATTTTTATATTGTTTAATTTTCACCCCCTTCTTGCAAAATTAACCCCTAAATTTTAACCCCCAGCCACCCCTGTTGACACAATTTGAACAAATTGCATACCAATAGATAGCTCTTTAAAAAGGAGCAATATCGCCAATTTAAGCTTTTGCTCTATCTCTTACCGTTTTCGAGATATTTAAAAAATTAAATTTTTACCTCAATTTTTGGAGGGCGATTTCACCCCTTCAAACCGTTTTTCCGCCGATAAAGAAAAATACGTGTCGCTTATTTTTTAGTGTTCTACAACATATCTAAGTTTCATCAAAATCGATAGGTCCGGCCTCGGGACGTTTACTTGTAAGTAAGGGCATCTCAGTGAAAGTGTTAATTTATGATTTTTTGTTAACTCTATAGTTGTTTGTTAACTCTAATGTAGTAGTTTGTTAAATGTTATAATTATTCATTCACGTGTTCAATTCAATCACACAACGATATTAATACGTCATCTTCGATGACAAAAAACGAAATATTATATACCTACATTAATTAGAGTTTCTGTTGATTAAAATTTGATAAATAGTTGTAGGTATTTTGTTTCCCAAGTCAATAAATTTTAGTAAAAAAATATGTATAATCCTTTTATCACTACAGATTTTACCAATTTACAAGCATTATATAATTTTTTAGACATATCTGAATGAAAGATATCTGAATTGTAGATAATGTTTTAATTTTCACAGAAATTGAGAACCCCCCAAAATAAATTATTAGTCAAATTGTAAAATAAACTTTTATCAAATTACATAACTATCTGTATGAAGCAAAATTAAAAAAATTAACTTACCTGAAATATTTTAAATGTATCATCAGGACAGCATTTTGGAAACAAACAAATTTATATTACAGTATTCTTTGCACATTATTCCAGAAGCCATTTTGACAATGCATATGAAAACAAAACACCAGTACACCACTATAACACTGTTTTTGCAACATATTTAAAGATTAATTTATCATACACGTTATAATTACATTAACTATATATCTTATCAAAAAATACTTTTGTTTAATTCAGCTAATTTGAAAACATAACTTTTAACCTTTAAGAATATTACTTATGTACGTATAAATAATACAGCAAGCAATCCAGTAACAGATAATTTTAAAATACAAAGAATCATATGCGCGCGCATGGGTTTTGCTATTTAGTGGTGTAAAAATAAACCAGAAACGTTGTAAAAATCCAAAGTTACACCTTTATTTGTGTAATATTAAAAAAAAACAGTAATTATACACAAATTATATAAAAATACACCAATTTTTTCATATTACACAAATAATAGTGCATATTTTCAGAGCGAGGAGTAATTTTGCTCTAAATTTAAGTTATTTTACACGTTTTTGACCCTTTTTTCTTAGAGTGCAGCTACACTTAATAAGCATAAGTTTGCAAATATTTTACATTTTTTTCATAAAAATTTACGTTAAATGTATATTCAGTAAAGCTTCTTTAGTCCGATCCATATTGGGGATGTTATGGATATGAAAATTCGGATACGGATACGAATACGGATTGGTTTCGGTTACCGATATGTAATAATATTAGATAATGTTTCCGATACGGTTAGGGTTACGGATAAGTGCTTTTAGTGAAAATTTTTTTTTTGGTAAAGACAGGGAAATTTTACTAAAAAAATAAGAGGGAAAAGAAATACATGCAGCAAAACTTGCTTCGATTTAAACTCAGTTTTCCAATGGCAGTTATCTTTTATTATCCGAAACAAATCCGAAATACTTATTTTCGGATATGGTTTCCGTTTCGGATATGTAATTATTTCGGATATCCGGTAGTTTTGGTTACGGTTACGAATATTCATAACGCCCCTACTCCATATAATTATCTAGTCACATTTGTAAAAAGGTAATCGCTAAAATTGTCAATTTTTTACCTCGTCACACAAACACACCTACACAACATAGTGGTGGGAAGTAGAGGGGAGTTTTTGTCTACACTGGTATCACTAGTACAGAGATAGAAACTTGGCTTCTGAATTAGTCTGTGGTTGCATTGTTGCTTTTTCAAAGGTTGGGCGGAATTTTAGGGTGGTATTTTTATATTTTTCTGTTTCATCTTGCCTGCGTCTGCTTAGTTCGCTTTTTATGCAATCGGTTTTTTTTGATTTTTTAAATTTAATTTGTTTTGCTAAACGTTTCCAGTCCTGAACGCATCTATACACTTATGCATCCAGCCAAAGATTATTATATTATTATAATCTTTGAAAATTATTCAGATATATTTATAATTAACGAGTTTATTCATGTTTTATAAAGCAAATATATTTATTTATCATTAAAGGTGTAATGATTTATATTTGAAACAATTATTTTACTGGTATACCTATATTCGTTTCATATCCAACATAGATAGGTACATACATTCATACCTGTGTATACAATATTCATTAATATGTATGAGATGATTAGGAGGCACGTTTGGTCTAGTTGTCTTAAATAAACTTATAGGTTCGAATAAAAAATGCCATTAAATATTATATATTAAGTTCCATTTTATTTATCTGTTGATATGTTCATTTAAATCATAAAAGATTTACTGAAAACTTTTCCAAAGATTTTATTACTTGATATATGTTTATCCTTGCGAAATGAGAATATTAAAAAATTAATTAATTATCCAATAAAGATCTCTAACTTGAGTAGTTATCATGAATATTACTCGAATAAAGTGTTGACTTACGTAGCGTTCTGGAAAGTATTTACCAAACACAAAAAAATCATTAAATGAATTTAGGGAAGAATACCTTTAGACAAGCGAAAATAAAGACAATTTCCGGAATTTTTTTGAATAAGAAAATAATTGATTTAGGTTATATTTTTGAGGTTTGGCATTTTATTTATTATGATCTTAAAGTTACAACATAATTTTTTTTAATTATATATAACAATGGTGGCTACAGAAGCCTGTCACTCCACAAGTTCCAAAATGCCAGACGCCCTAGTCATCGTAATTATAAACTAAAAAATTGGCAAAAAATTTTTCCGTACTCTTAATGTATGTAGAATATATTGGTAAACTAAAAGAAATTTCAAAACAGTTAAAAATTTACGAATTTCTTACGAGGTTACAAAAAAAGTGTTAATTAAAAATCACAAAGTGATTGAAAAAAATGTCAAACTGGATCGGCTGGGTATCGAACCCAGGATCTCCCGGTAACTAGCCAGGTGTCTTGCCACTAGACCAACAATCCTCTATTCGACACCCACCCCATTCCGATAACCATTCAACAGCTTATGTGTACTGGTACTCTCTATGACGCGAGAAACAGTTACTATATTTCAATTTTAAATATTATTGAGTGCTTGTGAAACATTACTACGTATGACAAACTTTTGTTTGCATTTAAACATACGCAGTATTCATATGTTCACTTATTGTTCAGCTAAACTGAAACTTTAAGCACTCGATTTCTTTGGTTAGTATGACCAAAATCCAAATGTAAATTAAAAATCACAAAGTGATTGAAAATTTTCAGTTCAAATTATCAAGTTAGTTCCAGTTTGATAATTTTTTCAATCACTTTGTGATTTTTAATTTACATGTAGTTTTTGGTCATACTAACTAAAGAAATCGAGTGCTTAAAGTTTCAGTTTAGCTGAACAATAAGTGAACATATGAATACTGCGTATGTTTAAATGCAAACAAGAGTTTGTCATACGTAGTAATGTTTAACAAGCACTTGATAATATTTGAAATTGAAAAAAATTCGTTAAGTGCGTGTGTTTGACACACACTAAGTAATATCACCTCAGTGAAAGTGTTAATTTATGATTTTTTGTTAACTCTGTAGTTGTTAACTCTACAGCCCTCTTGCGTTTATTCAATATGGATGTACAACTCTATAATTATTCAATATGGATATACAACTCTATAATAATGTTTCCCCCACTATGATCACACAACGATATTAATATGTCATCCTTCGATGACATAAAAAAGTGTTGACAAAATTTTCGTCTATTTAAAAAAAATTCGTCAAATGCGTGTTTTTGACACGCACTAAGTAATGTCATCTCAGTGAAAGTGTTAATTTATGATTTTTTGTTAACTCTATAGTTGTTAAGTCTACAGCCCTCTTGCGTTTATTCAATATGGATGTGCAACTCTATAATTATTCAGTCACACAACGATTTTAATATGTCATCTTCGATGACATAAAAAAAAGAAATTGGTACGCATGTTGACATATAAGTTCACTTCGCATAGAAAGTAATAAATAATATAATTGGTATAAATTTCAAAAAAAAAAATCAGTCCAGTAGTTTTTGGGTGAGAGTTCCAGTCAATTATAAAAAAGTCGTTTCGAGAAAAACATGTAAGATTTCCGAAGGTAATTATAAAAATAAAAAAAATTCGAATGTTTCTAGTTCCAAAAGCATTTCTATTATTAATGTCGTTTTTAGGGTGTTGTAGATAAATCTCGGCATCTTTGTAGTTTCGTCAAATTCGTCTATCTGTCTGTCCGTCTACTACAGCCATCATAATTCTAACATCTTTCGACCTATGAGCATGAAAATTGAAAATTTTTTTTGATATATCACTTCTTATGGAATAACTTTTAACATTTTTAAAGTGAAAACTTCTTTAGGTGCGTCACCGACATGCTAATGCTCATAGTATATCTATAGCTATGAGTATGACGTATACACGTATACACGTATACACATATATACTCCAACACATTGTATACACCAAACTGTGTGATGTGCGCAGTGGACGCTTTTTGGATGGGTAAAATCTTGTGAAGTCGCATCACCGATATGCTGTAATAGCAGTAGGTATATCTGTAACTACACCACAAATCCAATTTTACTTAGTGGTCGGTGCAAATTTAACGGGAAGTACGTAAAATCGGAAGATCAGGGGCGTCGGAAAACTTTTGTTTCGGGGGTTGGTAAATATTATTTATCTGAATTTATTGAAAACAATATTATCTTACGAGAAATTTATACCTAAAATTCGGTTGTGTAGATAAAGGAAATCGAATGTTATACGGATGAATATAACATATAAGACGCCAAATAGCGGAAGCTGACAAAAATTCTAGAATATTCTACTCGTGAACTAGCAAAGATACCAAAAAACAAACTTCACTATTGAATTGGGCACTAAAAATTAGATTAAGCAGCGCATTTTGACAAAAATTCTAGAATGTTCTATTCGTCAACTAACAAAGATATCGAAAAATCGATTGGACCATTTAATTGGTCATCAAATAAAAGACGGAATAGCACATTTTGATAAATGTTCTAGAATATTATATTCGTCAAATTGCAAAAATTGTTTGTCAAAATCGGACATTTGGTTTACATTAGTTCAATTTCGGTTGGACAATTAAGTGGTGCAATAGATTTTCCAATATCTTTGTTAGTTGACAAATAGAATATTCTAGAACATTTCTCAAAATGTGTTATTTGGTCTCTCTTTTTAGTAGGTAATTGAATGGCGACGTCTGTTTTTGAATATCTTTGCTAGTTAACGAATAGAATATTCCAGAACATTTGTCAAAATGTATAATTTAACCTCTTTTTCAATGGACAATTAAATGGTATAATTGATTTTTCAATATCTTTGCTAGTTGACAAATAGAACATTCTAGAATTTTTGTCAAACTATACTGTTTGATCTCACTTTTAATGACCAATTCAACGGTGAAGTCTGTTTTTTGATATCTCTGCTAGTTGAGGATTAGAATATTCTAGAATTTTACGTTACTGATTTTGCATTTGTATTTTGCATATTACGTATACAGAATATGTGCATATATATCTGCAGTGAAGTTTTAAAATTTTTAAAGGCTACGAGACCCTCAGACAATATTACCTACGGCCCTGACTCTGGCTTGGTACATAAATTTTCACCAACACAGACAAACAACAACATATCTGTGAGAGGAGAACCCCACTAAATCGCTGACGTCACTACGTAAAATCGGAGTACGTAACATTGGATGGCCACTGTATAGAGTTTTCACTTCTGTCGACAGTCCCCATGACTGCATATATCTTTTTTTAAATTTTTAACTCCATTCCCGCAATATTGAGCTTTAGTGTGAGTTTATTTTTGTAAAAGGTCACGTGTGTAATAGAGTACTAACTGATCACTAGAACAATGTTCGTTGGTGGCATTAGAAATGTCAAAATGATACGTTTCTTACCTTTATGTTTTTATTTTGTTCTCCTCAGTCTAAAGAAACTGATCCAGTATTTTATTAAATTTATTGCCTATATATAGCTATATTGTGGTTATACATAATATGTTCAGTTATTATTTGTACGGACGTATAATAAGAGATAAAAAAAAAAAAATTGAGCACGTGACATAAGACATGGTCCGACTAAATACAATTAATAATGGTCAATCGTCACATTTTGACAATACACGGAAATCTATCTGAATAATTCACAAAATATATTATTATGTACGTCGAATAATATTTCTATAAATTCAATACTTTATACCACAGTATGTTTGAAATCAAAATAGGACAGTTTGGTTTTGAAACTAGGTTCAGATTTTGGAAAATGAATCGAAGAATTATAAAGAGTAAGAAAATAAATTTAGGAAACGGAAAATACTCAGTAAAGTAGTAGCACAGAAGGAAAATTTTGACAAGGAATAATTCTGAATTATACACAGTGTTTTTCAGAACCATCCTTACAGTATCAGAAATTTGGGTTGGGTTAGTATCGTGTTTGATGGATACTATAGATCTGTAAGTACCTACAGTTGAAGATTTTATCAAAGTTTTTAAATTTGGGCGTTATAAAAAGTGTTGGCATGTTTTGAATCAAGAATTCCCAAAGTTTTGAATCTCTCGGTCAAATTTTAAATATTAAAATATTTGACGGGCCAAGAAACAAATTTTAAAATAAAGTTTACTCCGCGGTTTTGGATAACGAGTTTCGGTTTAATAAATTTTATAAATGACAGTGGTGTTTAATCCGTTGATTAACGATAACGAATTTTGGCCGATCTCCTATTCTAATTTACAGACTGAAAATAAGTGGATAGGCTAACGGACAAAGCACCTCCGAAAAATTGGATATTTTTACACAAAAAGTGGAAATTTTGCATACAAATTACACAAATTTTACCAACAGATTGAATTCATTTCGTTCTTGCATTTATTAATTTAAAAATTAAAAGAATTGAACTTGGCGTCACTATGGATACCAATTTTTTAAAATTTTAAAAACTATAATTTTGGACGTTAGACATTTGAAATTTGGAGCTGCTTACAGATTTTCGGTACTGATTTTCCTATTTTTAAGAAAATCTGAATTATAAAAACAACAAAAAAATTTTACGGACTTACCTCTGCGGAGTCCCTGGGGCACTTCTATGTGGTGACCCCGAATACTTCACATGTTCCTCCTTGGAGAATTTTTGAAATTTTTCAAACTCTCCTTGAAAATAGGATTGGAGAGCAAAAAAAAAAAAAGAAAAAAAAAGCATTTATCCTTTCTATTTTATTCCTAAGAGATTTCATTCAACTTTGTGTGGGGGCCCTTATGTAAATCCGCTTCTTAATGGGTGCTGCATATTTGGAGTTTGCGAACCGTATTTAATCCGTGATCCACTCTTTGGACCTCCTGTTCTACAAGAAAATATCTCCAACAGTAAATAGCAAAAGATTGAACTTTTAAATGGTTCTTAATTTAATGAAATAGAGAGAAACAAAATAGGAAACTTTTCAAAAAATATTTGACTTACAATTAAAGCTCAAATTACGCCGATATTTATCACGTGATAGAATATTCAATCTGTTATTAGCTAAAACCAATTTTAAAATCAAAAAATTCAAACAATTTATTTGAATTCCGTTTTTACTGCTTTTGGGTTAAACCATAGAACACTAGAAACAAACAAATATCAAAAAAGTGTAGCTCGTTTGGAGTCATTTGTTGGTCTGTCACAGCTTAAAGTATTTAGTCAGTCGGTGTTGGTCACCGAATGCACTACGATTGTTATGTATTGTACGACCATTATTGCTTGGACTGCACGTTTCTCTGTCCGATAATACGTGTTTTGTAGTTGTGTGTGTGTGAATACTCACACATAAGCAAACATCAAACCTACACCACTGCAAACAGTGTGTACCTACACAATATAGTGGTGCGAAATGAAGGGGATTTTACGTCACTTCTGCTACAGTCGGAATACTAACTATCATATATAGTAGTTTGGCCCCTTGGGTTAAACAATCTCATCAGTGCTGGTGCAGCAACAGGCTTTTCTTCTTTAAACGATTCTCTCGTGTCACAGAGTATACCATCCGATATTTTATGAAACTGGTTGTCTCGTTTTCTTAAACCTATTCGTGTACACCGCGGCAACTTTATATTAATATGTTACATACAGGTTCGTTCAAATCATATTCATATATTCAATGAGGGAGTGGTCATCTAAATGCGTTTATTATCATTATTATATTGTTTCTAGCATGAACGTGTTTCGTTTAAAACAGCATGAGCATAAATAAACGTGAACTATATTATAAACATGCAGATATTATATTACTTATTTATTATGTAAACTATAAGAAGATAATAATAATTATTATACAGGTTTTAACAGTTGATTTTAGTCGATATCAGGTTGTATAACAGTCTTAATAGAACATGAAATCGATAGTAAACATTAATAAATTGAGTAATTAATGGATAAATTATTTTTTAAATAAACAATTTAAACTTACAAAATTAAATCGACTTAATTAAGTATTAATATTACTTATTTATGAGTCAAATAGTTTTCATAGTATGCATATTAACTATAATATCTGAAGTGTGCTGTTGTAGTGAATGTGTTTCTAAAATGGATACAATGTATTTAAGATTCTTGTTAAATTATTCCGTTATTGTAACTTACAATGTTGGTTATGTTTTAATGCTGTAACACTTTTTTTTATCTATCTCGAAATAGGTACAAGTGTTTTTGTTTACGTAACGAAAACCAGTAAGGTTTTTTTAATTGAATGTCAATGATTGTGTTTTATTTCGTTTGAGACTTTTTAGTCTTCCACAAATTAATGTAAATTGCGATAATTAAGGACATATTCCTGAAATAGATATCTCAAAACTAGAGTGTACAAATCGCTATATGAATAGGGGACATATCGATAATTTATTGGTATTATTGTAGTAAATCCAGTTTTCGAACTGCGAGGGAACAGATTTTTTTAAGGAGTCTGCACATTCTCGCCGAAGTAGGACGAGGTACCTCGTCGAAGTTCCTCGCTGAGGTTGGCCGAGGCATATGAATACTATTATAACACCAACAACGAGGAACAACGAAGCGACCGTCTACACTCTCGTACTTCGGTCAACTTCGCGAGAATGTGGATGCTGCTTTAAAGGCTTCATAATGTGACATTGCAAATTAAAAAAAAATTCTAAACTAAATAGTATTAAAAGAATACCTAATTTTGAAAACTTATGGTCCACTTCCGATTAGAGTTAGGGTAATTTTGATGTGAACTTTTCATTTTTACTATCAGAATGACGTAATTTTTTTTGAAAATATATATGACTTTTCGGCTAGAAGTACTTTTCCTAGATGTCCCATATACCTTTAAAAACCTATAATTCATTTCCAACTTTCTCGCTCTATCATTTTATTTACGGTTTTTAGGGCATTGAAAAATTTTAGTAGACCTGATGACGTCATTACGCATAAAAAACTTTTTCTTAAATGAAGCTTTATGGAAATGTTTTGAATTAGGACAACTGGTTGAACCAGGGTAATTTGGATATAAACTTTCCATTTTTCTACTAAAATTATGTAATTTCTTTTATAAATGTAACTGATTCAAGTGAAAGTATTTTTTCTAGTGAATTATTGATTGAATTTCAGATCATTTCGAAAACCTATATTTCGTTTTCAGTTTTATCATTCTATCAGTTAATTTACTTTTTTTAAGGTAATGAAAATCTTTAGTAAACACAGTGACGTCATTAAATAAAAAATTTTTTCTTTCAAATTAAGCTTTATTGGAGTGACCTGAGTTAGAATTCTTGGTTGAATTAGAATAATTTATGTATGACGTTTTCATTTTTGCTATTAAAATGACTCTTTTACAAATATAATCCATTCGATAGAAGGTTCTTTTCTAGTAGTCCTATGTTTTTCGAGAACCTATAATTTGCTTCCAGTCCCATTATTCTCATTAGAAATTCTGATGACAATACCAAATCAAAAGAATTTTTTTTCTCGAATCGAATTTAATTGAAGTGATTCAAAACAACGCAAGTTCGTTTATAAATATGACTAATCCGAGAGGTCTTTTTTTTCTGTTGGTAAAAAGAGATAAATTGTTTGTCATTGTAACATATTACAATGCAGTCTTGTGCGGAATGCCAATGTCACGTTTAGATTGGATAGTTATAAATCTAATGAAGTCAAGTGAATGGACCTCAGACATATTTACAGGTAAATAAAATAACTTTACAACGTGTACATTAATAAATTGAATACGAATCACCTGTAACGTTTTCCCGTTTCAATGAAAGAATCTTCTATTAATAAATACGTAATGAATAATTATTAATTATATAAAAATTTATAGTTAGAGTCACTTATGTTGACAGTATTTCGCGCAAGGTAGAGAGAGATATATTTGAAAATACATGATAAGTACCTTCGAGACAAATATATTTGGCAAGTATTTCTGTTTATATGTATACACTCTAAAAGGAACATATTTATCACAAACATAATTTTTATTCCCTGTTTTTTTATAAACATTACGTATACTGTATAAATTCGTCTTTAGTGCGCTGCCAAGATACGTGGTTCCAACTATACAATATTAATACGTTGACGGATGCAAACACTTATGAAAACATTCCGAATTGGATTACTATGTTTCTTTCAGATATATACATTTAAAAATACATGTGGCTGGAGGAAACTGGTTAGGATAATCACTCACTCATTTGTAACATTTGGTAATATACTATGAATATTTTGAATGTAATCACTCTAGTGCTGTTCGGCCTACTGTCAATTATTTTGACGCTGTACAGTGCTTGCGCCCATCAATGTGTTAAGAAACACTATTCAAAATAAATTACTAACTAGAGGACTTATTTCAAATTTCGGATGTAATCATATTGTTAAGGTACTTCTACAGAAACTTGAAATTTGGTACGAGTCCTTGACATAAATGATTTTTTAAGAAAATACTTATTCTCATTATTTATATCCTTTTTGTGCGATTTTTGAAAAACTTATATATAACGTAAAAGCCCCTATACCGGAATACCATTTTTGGGTGTGTAATTAAACTGGCTTAAAAAAATTGACAAATAAATTAAACACCCATTTTTTTTCTTAATAAACATGAAGGAAAGTTTTTTTAATCCAATGAATATGTTTTTAAAAAAATACAACCCAAAAATTTTTATTTATTAATGTTTTTCTTTTACAAAATGTCGACATCTATATCCAAACAACGAAATATTAATGACACTAGGAGTTGGGAACTGATATACAAACAAACGTGTAATATGAGTAATATGTCACATAGAGTGACATCAGACGTAAATAAAGGATCAAAATACTGTATTCAACAAAAATTGTTTAATATATATATATATATATATATATATATATATATATATATATATATATATATATATATATATATATGTATTTCTTTAATTAAGTAAGGAAACATTAAATGCGAGGTGAATTTAAATTGAAAAATAATCATTCTATTAATAATAATTTTTGTTATCAGAGGTTTCTATCAGAAATAACTTCTTTAATATATAAATGTCAAAACTGTTCGGACAGATGATCGCGTTCCGGTATACGGGCTTTTACCCTATGTGTGTATGTATTTAATAAAAATAGATACTATAGTAACATACAGGTCTAAAATAATAATAATAATAATAATAATAATAATAATAATAATAATAATAATAATAATAATAATAATAATAATGTGTTTAACGCCACCCACATCATTATTTGTATGCTTTATTTATTAAACGCTACAAATTATATTCGATACATTATACATTTATGATGTGGGTGGAGGACAAGGAAAGTGGTGTGAGGGCTAGGATTTGGTAGGTATGCATCTGCAGCTGTCTTCTTTAAGGGACTATACCGATATTCATCTGGAATTGTGAAAGGAAACTGCAGAAAACCTTCACAAGCATAGCCGGCCACGGGGTTCGAACCCTTGACCTACCAGTCCGCAAGCGCTGCTAGTGCACAAGCACGCTCGACCACTCCGCTGGTTACAGGTCGAAAATAAGAATAATGAAATCTGTTAGTTTTGAAATACGAACAACTCAACAAAAATGCAAAATTTTTCAACGATATGTTGAAAAATTATACATAATCCTGAATACTACAGGAATTACGGATTATGACTAATCCATAAAAAGAATAAAATTTGGAATCATTTAAATGTGGATTTTAAAAATGTTTGCAACATTAGCGTCTTACTATTGTAATTATTAATTTATTTTGTTTATTATTTGTATATTTTTTATTTATTTTGTTTTAAATACTTTATTAATCAAATTTTTAAAAAAAAATTATACCTACAAAGTGATTTGTCTAATTAAGATATTATTACTAATTTTATTATTAACGACATTTCAAAGATTAAAGTAATATATGAATAAACAAAATTAGTAATATTATTATGAAATCTGTATCGCTTTGTAGCTGTATATCTTAACTATCTATGTTGTTGTATGTCTGTATTATTTATATATAATACAAAATTGTTATCAAAAATTACAATCAAAATACGAAACACCGCGTGCGCGATATATATTTATGATTATTGTAATAAAATTTCACTATTTTTAATTATTAATCTACTATGTCTAATAAAGAAAATACTGATACGTTTGTAAAACTACTAATAATAATAACCTGCTTGTGTGTTACAGATTTTGGCAAAACTATTTTGAATAGGCTAATTATGAGTTTCATATCTCTGTGGAGAAAGTATAATACTGAACCTAAAAAACTGCTCGAGTTTCAATTTTTAGCGATAAACACTTTTTTCTTTGAAGGAAATCCAAAGTCGACTATCAAGAAAAGTTTACAAACAGAATATCAAATAAACAGCTTTGCAGCTTTTTAATATTCGACGATCGGAAACTAACATTAAACGGAAAATCTTTTCAGCTAAAGAACAATAAACCCGTGACTTTTAAACACCAACGCTAAACTATTTCCCCCAAAATATACGCTTGACGAGCAAACAAAAAAAAGAGGAAAAAAACCGATAATAAAACACAAATACTAGTTCCAAGAGCCCCATAGCCATACATTTGCTGTTCGGTCAAACCTATAATATCAGTCATAACTGGACTGTCCGGCCGAAAACTGGACGGTCGGCAGCCCTGAAACAGATAGACACATACATACACATGAATATTTTTAATAAAATTTTAATATATGGTTGTCAAATACTATAAATTGACTATAATTCGGCGCCGCCACCATTATAAATTAAGACTTTAATAGATATACTATTATTCATCAAAATGCTCCAGAAAGTCATATATATGTATATGTATATATAGCAGAACCCATAGAACACCAGAAAAAAACTAAAATAAAAAAAAGTGTAGATCGCTTGGAGTCATTTGTTGCCTGTCACAGCTTAAGGCATTTGGTCGTTCGGTGTCGATCACCGAATCCACGACAATTATTATGTATTGTTGAAATCATTGTTAGTAACACTGCATGGATCTCTGTTCGCATATAGGTATTATGTAGTTGTGTGTGTGACCATTCACACACACGAAAACATCAAACCCACACGATTACAAATAGTGTGTACCTACACAACATAATGGGGAGAAGTGGAAGGGATTTTTTGTCTACGTACGTATTAGTAGTACAGAGATAGCAGTGTTTTCACTCTTCTTTTTGGCAGAACCTTTCTATACCTAATATCATTGTCCGTAATGTTGTTCGCTTAGATTTCGGTAGGGAGCTACCATGTTTGCAATATAGTTCTGTATCAAGCGAAATTTTGAGTGTTTCTGCAAGCAATAATGAAAACTTCATGCCTAAATTATCCTAATTCGACCAATCATCCTTGTTCAGATCACTTAAACAAAACTTAATTTTTAGAAAAAAGAATTTTTCAATTTGATGATTACATCAAGTTTACTAAAATTTTCCAACGCTTTCAAAATCGTAAATAAAATGATAGAACAATGAAACTGGAAGCGAGTTATAGGTTTTTCAAGCCGTTATTTTCATTTTCACCAAAATTAGATACGTAGGACTACTAGAAAATGACTTCTGTTGAGTCAATCAAATTTCTAAAAGGAATTAGATAGTAAAAATGAAAGTTCACACCCAAATTACCCTAATTTCAACAATCATCTTTTTTAAGTATTTCAATAAAACTTACTTGGAAGAACTTTTCAATTTGGTGACGTCATTAAGTTTACTAAAATTTGTCAATGATGTAAGAACCGTAAATAAAACGATAGAACGATGAAACTGTTCCAGTTGTTCATTTCATTTTTATGAAAATTAGGGATGTACGATTGCAATGAAAAAGACTTCTGTTGGATCAGCTATATTACTAAAAGTAATATTGTCTTTTTGAGAGCAAAAATTAAAAGTTTACACCCAAATTATTACCTCAATTCAAGCAACGACTCTAATCAAATCATTTCAATAAAGATTTATTTATGAGGTGGTGGTCACCAGGATTACTAAAATTTTTCAGTACCTTTCTGCAGACGGTAAATGAAATGACAGAATGATAAAAGTGGAAACAAATTATAGATTTTCCAAGTCGTTCTTTTCATTTTAATAAAATTTAGGGATATATGTTTACATTTTGCATTGTGTGAAAATTTGCAATGTCAGAAAAGAGCATTATTAATTGCTGATTATTTCGTTTGTTGACCAGTAAAATATTATTTTATAAAAAAAATTCTATGAGGCTTATTTATTAGGTAAATGTGGAGTGGTCGAGCAGAAAGTGACATTTCCAGTTTTTGATTTTTTGCTTTTTTTGCAGAATCTTATATCTATCAACTACACATCCTAGTTGAATTTCGCGTGTTAAATAGCAGTAATTCCCCCCTAAAAACGGGTCCCAATCTCAGTTTTCGAACAAAAAGGGACATATCCATTTCTTTATAAAAATATCATTTTTGTTCTAACAAAAAGTGGCATTTCCTTATGTAATATTAGACTTAAATTTAGATTATTAGATTTAGTAGCTGAAAACACTAGAGAAAGGTTGTTTTTTAATAATTAAAAATGGCTTTTATTTTTTTATTTTTTTTTTTTATTTATTTTTTTCTATTTAAATTTTTATTGATGCATCGACATCTAAAGGGGCTTTTATTTTATTACTTTTAATTAAATTCCTTCAATTTCCATTCAATGATTATCAAAAATTGACATTTTCAAGTTTTACTGACAAAAGGTAACATTTCCAAAATTCTAACTCAGTTATCTCCTGTAATGTGAAAGTTTTTAAATTAACAAAACTGTGACGTAAGGTAACTTTTTTCAGTGTACAATTCTGCATAAACAGAATATTTTTAAAAATAAATGCTTACTCTTTAATCACATTTTAGTGATTTCTGAATAAAAAGCAACGATGGAAATGTTACCTTTTGTTCGACCACTCCACAAATGTGAACGAAACAGTTTTGTATTTAAGTAAGCAAGTATTAAATATAATACATTTATTTAATAGTTTAGTTTTTGATTTTTAGATAAATCTAATTAATGTAGTAATAATATTGTTACGAGTGTGCGCCAGTGCCCCGTGTCTATAGTAATTATTTATTTGAACAAAAAAATATTAAAAGTTCAGACAAATATAGACCTAGATTTAGATAGTGCAATAATTGTACACACTATATTATTATAAAGAGTATTTAAAATCTACATATAAAATGGTTTATGAAATTTAAAATTTAGTGCGAATATAATTGAAGTTGGTTTTGTTTAAAAATTAGTTGTACAATTTACTTATAATTAACTGGTACAATTACATTTTCATGATCATGATATAATATTATATATATATTTTACAGAGATTAGAAGATATTAAATATTTATATAATTTAATGATTTTTTTTTTCAATTTCCTTAACAAATATCTATTCTGTTACACGTTACAAAACTAATGATTTTGATTGCGAATAGTAAAAAAAGTGTGTTCTTACTAGAAATAAGGCATTATATCAATATACTTTTTATATTGTACACGGAGAGAAAAATCATATAATTTTTGTAGATAAAATTTCAGAAAAATTACCATGCTCTCTTATAATGCGTGCGCGATCGACGCCCAAAATAAAAAAATATGTGCTAGCATGGTAAAATTTAATGTGCTAACACAACTTTTATCACACTCTTATGCATACATGTTATAGTTTAATTCTTGTTGTCGTACTCTTTCATTTGCGCATCTGACCCGCAACCTTATGTTGCTTGGGCGGTACCTGTAAAAACTTCGAACCTGTAAGAACTTTATGATGCATACAAAAATGATTGCCAACAATATATTCTAAGATTAAAGATAGTGAAGTAACAAAATGATGAATTAAACGGTGACATCCCCGTCCTCTAACACAGTGTAATGAATACTGCTTGCTGCTTGTAACACAGTCTAATGGATCAAGGTGCTTGGTCCGACCCGTCCGACCAAGTTGGTCGTCCAAACCTATGGTTGACTATGTGACTTGCTATGTATGAGGTACATTTCAACAGCGTTCATAACAAACACAACTTTCTTTATATTTTTTTCTTTCTACTATTAGCAGATAGCATTTCAAATATTATAATACAGCATGGTAATTTTTGTAAGAAAAACAATTAAAATTTTTTTTTTTGGCGGCAGTGGAACTTTTTACTGTGCTGTTTTACAAATTTTACGGAACTAATATTACGAAAACGGTACATAACGTCGACCACATGTGCTTTCCAGCTCTGGCCTGCCTTGCGTTTACTGCGTGACGCAGCTCAATGTGCGGCTGGCCTAAGAGACTTCAAAATACTACGCATACCTGAGCGGCATTTTTGAACGTTTCCAACCGCACAAAGTGGTTTTAGAAATTGGGTTTAAAATAATTTTTAAAATATTTCATTCTAGAGAAATTCAGCACATCATTTGATGTTAATATATCCATCAAAAGATTTACCTACATTTTAATGACACAAGAAATTTTAAATTTACATATTATCTTCTTACCCAATTGTCTTTTGCAAAATGGAAGACTAAATAACTTTGGCCTTGTTGTCCTAACTAATAATATTAATTCAACACTTACTAAATATATTCACCAATTCGATTATTTTTTTTTTTTTTTTTACTAAATTTAAAAAAAAAATAATAATTATACTTTGTTTTCAGAAGTATCTACGTAGATATGTACGTTACAATTTCGAAATTTATTTAGTGCAATTATTATTGAAAATTGTTTTAAGGTCACACACAATACCATACATATTTAAAATTTTAATTTAAGAAAATTCCATCGAAATCAAATTGAGATACCAGTGTTACTTTTTGTACCACATTTATTGTGAAGTTCATTATTAATGTGTAACTTATCTCTGTTTAACTTACAATGACCAGTTGTATGAATGACTAAGACGCAATGGTAAATTGAAATAGCGTTGTAAATTTATTGATAGTGTAATTTGTTGTTATGTTTTATAATTAGTTTAACGTTTACAGATAATGTAATGGTTACCTGCTTGTTGGCTTACCTTTTATTTCTGTGGTAATAAGGAATTTTAATGCTTAGTTAGTGTAATTATAACTTAGATATGTTTCATTTGGATTTTCATTTTTTATTTTTACAGATTTAGAAAGAGTAAGGTGTATTGTAGTACAAGGTGTTTCATAAAATTAGGTATCAACATATTTATGATTAATTTGTTTTATTACCATTGACTTTTGCGGCGGTGAAAAAAGATTTTCTATTTTTAATTTCTAAACTAAAAACGGGGGTGGTGCCCCACACATAGTGAAATCTGTAACATACAAACTTAAATCTCTGTCGTCATGATGATTGTAAACTGTTTTGCAATTACATTTAAAACTATAATTATTTATTTACTGCCTTAATGAAGGTTAAAGTGATACAGGATGATTCACAGAGATCGTTTATTTAAAGTTCACATCATTCAAAATAATTTGGTAGTACTTTTCTACTATATAAACATTTCCGGTTGGACGGGAAGTACACAGCGAGAAAATTCGTATAAAAATTACTGTGCTCAGCACTACAATCGACGTGTAAAAGGCAAACATATTCAGTTTTGTACGGTAAAAATATAAAAATTATAATTAATCATAGAAAATTTAAAGGATAGAATGTTCTTTCCGTAATATTAGCTCCGTAAAATTTGTAAAACAGCACAGTAAAAAGTTCCATTGCCGACAGTTTAATTGTTTTTCTTACGAAAATTACCATGCTGTTTTAAAATAGAAGAAAAGTAGAAAAAAATAAAAGAAGCTAATAGTAGAAAGAAAGAAAGAAAGGGTATCAACACTGTCACATAGCGAGGCAAGCTACAGAAAGTATCAACACAATCATATATGAAGGTCACATAGCAGGACTGGTGGTGTTGCAAGTAGCTGGTTAGCTAGTGTGGTGTCGTATGGTGTCGAAACAGTGTTCATTAGAATGTCTTGACGGATGGTCATCGTTTAATTCATCATTTTGTTACGCCACTATCTTCAGTATTAGAATATATTGTTGCCAATCATTTTTGTATGGATCATAAAGAATCAAAGGTCGGAAAAGATCGGGCATCGAAGTTTTTACAGGTTCAGCCGAAGCAACATAAGGTTGCGGGTCAGATGCGCAAATGAAAGAGTACGACAATAAGAATTAAACTATAACATATATGCATAAGAGTGTGATAGAAGTTGTGTTACCACATTAAATCGATCGCGCACGCATTAAAAGAGAGGATGGTAATTTTTCTGAAATTTTATGTACAAAAATTATATGATTTTTCTCTCCGTGTAGATAACAATTTTCTTATTTTAAATGGAACATGATATTTTTTGACATCAAGTTTCTTAAGACTTTCTTAGGTCTAAATTTTAATAGGTTTTGAACTATTTTTATTTATCTTAAAATTTTTGTCATTTTGACGCTAGAGTTTTGATAACTTATAGCTTTTAAACGTTTTGATAAATATATAGTAAATGAAGTCGAATGGGTTAATATACTACTATTAATGCCTTACGGAATAGTGGAATTTTTAATTTCTATGATTTTATTAAACAGGACACCAGCTGCATTTTTTAAAAATTTTATCTTTTGTGTAGAAGTCACTGAAATTAGTAAACATAACTCAAAATGTACCAAATTTAGGTATTATATATAAAAACCTCTTAAGAAACTGGGGCTGAAAATTTAATGTGCAATTTATATTTGAAATTAAAAATATCCTCTTCTATTTAATAAAATAGGAAAATTAAAGTGAACTTATTTCCGATATATAGGCAGAAACAACAGAAACTTACAAATGGGAAACAGGTTCCTTGCACTACTAATAGACTTTTATTCAGTCTTAAAGTGATTTTATGCTTAAACGACACCAAACACTTGGTGGGAATTTCGGAGACACAGACGGATAGATAGATGAACCAACAGACAGACACGGAACAAAATCATTCCGGTAGCTCTAAAACGCAAAATGCACGTGAAAATTTTCTTTTTGGAGGGAAAAAAATTTACATAGGTATTTCACAAGTGGTTACAATACTTCCACTACTTTAGTAGTCTCGGAAAGCAATATTAGGGTAAAATATTCATACAGATAAAAATTTTTACAGAAAAATTTCTAAAATATACTACATTTAGGTCATAAAACATCCTGTATAAATATTCAATTATATTAATAATTACTGATAATATATGACTTTTATTGTCTAGTTTTACCATTAATTGCAGAAAGAAGAACACCTCTCTAAAACTCTAAATTACCGGTAATATAGTCAGATTGGTCTTTATACTTATATATGCATTAACGTCGAACACACATGTGTATATGTACCCTATTTTAAAATAAAAATAATATGACATAATTGTAAAATTTCTAAAAATAGGTTTGAACTTAATAACGTCTGATTAATGACTGATATTTAAAATTTTACTTTTTAAAAATACAAAATTGAAAACAATAAAAGTAGAAAACGGTTCTTACATGTTATTCTGATAAAATGAATTGATGTTACTTACTTTGTTCAGTTTTAAGATGAAATTATTAGATCATGGATTTTTAACAATGAATGAAAAACCAAATGGTAGATATGGTAAATATTCAAATTCTGATCTTGAATTTTATAATAGTTAACCCTTATATTTAAATTACTGAACAAGCTACTGTAAATAAGCTACTAGAATAAAATTTGTCCGTATACGTAGCGAAAAATATTAACAGCGCGGTAAAAAGGGGAAGAAAATCGATACTAAAGATGGGTAAGTTAAACGATAAATCGAATACAATAATAATTATTAAAATTTATATTTTTCTAAAAAAAAGCTTTTTCTGTTAATAAGCTTGCTAGAACTATAACGAAGTATAACATTAAATAAAAATTTATTAGATTTATTTTTAACATATTTCTTTTAAAATTTACTTTTAAAAAAATTGTCTTATTTTGTAATTCAATATGGGTTTACACATTACACATCGTAGAAAGAAAACAAAAATGACAATCAGCTATCATTCATTAAGGGGTTTACATGAGTTCTTTTTAGCAAAAAAAAAACTTTTGGCATATTATTATTTTGAGATGCTGTAAAAAAAGTTTCATGAAAAAGAGAAATGAAAATTAGGCCATTGCTAGCTACTTATCGAAAATCGCTGATTTTTCGCCGTAGGCAGAGTAATTCGTGAAATCCTTTTATGAAATCAAAAAACAAAATTTTTTCTGTTAGTAGATGCCTCTGACTTGTACTTGAACGAAGAATTACTATTTCCGTTCATTACATCTCACTTTACAAGTAGAAAATCAACGAAAAACACGAAAATTTTTATCAAAATTAAAATTTTGTTTAAAACGCTGTGAAAAATTGAAATTTTAATTTTTTTTAAATCCTTCGTTCAAGCATCTACTAACTGAAAAGAATTTTGTTTTTTGATTTCAGCTCAGGATTTCACGAGTTACTCTGTACACGGCAAAAAATCAGCGATTTTCGACAACTAGCTGCCAATAGCCTAAATTTTATTTTTTTCTATGAAAATTTTTTTACAGTTTCTCTAAATAATATATGGGTAGTTCTACAAACGAGGGAATTTTGGACGCCCCAACCCATTTTGTATATTAATAGTTAGAAATATACATTTTTTCTAGATGGAAACTGTAAACTATTAGTGTGTCTAACTGGTCACTCAAAATAACCCAGTTTCGAAATATATTTTTTATAAAAAATTACACTTAAAATGTAAAATGCTCTGTTTCCTGGCATGACTCCTCTCCAAAGTAAAATATAGCAGACTAAATAATTATTTTTTCTGAATGTATAAAAAAATTTACACTGCAGTAGTAATCTATAATATTGGTACTTTTTTAGTGTATAAATAATTTTTGAATTTTTTATATTTTCTTTAAGAGATATTCTATTGAATTTTGTCTCCCGAACTTTCATTGTCTCCCGAATCATTCTCCTATCAAACAAAAACACTTAAAAAATATAAAAAATTCATATTTCGATTAAATCATCGTTTGTCATAGTAATTAACTAAAATATAATAAATAATATAAAGTACATGTTTTACTTAATTTGAGGTTGTATCAGTTAATTCAGTTAACATTGTAAGTGAGATCGTCCAGTCAATTTCTCAGTATCCTGGTCAGCATTTTCGTGAAAAGTACTGTGGATATAAGAAATTTTTCAGTGGTATGAGTTGTAAATATGTTGTATTGGAACAGCGGACCTGCTTTTTTGTTTTTTTTTTTGTTTTTTTTTTTTTTGTTTTTTATGAAACGTTACTTAGCCGATTTTTAAAGAATATTGAAGAATTCTCAGTCTCCTGGTCTCAGTTTCCTGTTCTCAGTCTCCTGGCAGCTCCAAAAAACGGGATTAAACTTAAATAATGTAAATAAATAAGGTAAATGTCATTATAATACTGTAATAAATGACTCCGTATTTTTTTAATAAAAAATAAAATCCCATTTTTTTTCTATATGGTATATACAATATAATTAATGTAACTACTGACACACGTACTACTAATATAATATATAATATGTACTAAACTATCGTAAATGACTAATAAATAATAAATTCGCAATTTTTTTTTAATTTATTTAGTTATTTTTTTTTATTTTTTTTTAAATTTTTTTTTTTTAATACATATATAGGTACACTATATAACTACTAACATATATACTACTAATATAATATATAATATATATTAAATAAATAATAAATTGTTTAATAATTAAAAATTTAATAATAAAAATAATAAAAATTGTTTAATAATAAAAATTAATAAATTGTTTAATAATTTAATAAATTGTGCTTCATAATAAAAATGAATATAAGAAATTCTCTTGTGTTAATTTTAGTTTTTTACTCATTTTTTCATTTGCCTGGATGTCTCTTTTTTTATAATGGCCACAAAATTTATAATTTTTAATTTTTTGACTGGCCACTTTGAAAAAGTGTGAAAAATGTCATCAACTTGAAATAAAACTACTTGCCAAAGCTTATGCATGAAAAAAATGTCGGGCCGGAATCAAGACCATTTTCTTCTCCTTTTTTGTATAACTACCCATATATTAATATGCCGAAAGTCGAAATAAATTATATTTTCTTATAGTTATTGCAACAAAAAAAGAAAAAAATCAAAAAAATAGTGTGTTTTTTTTTTTGCTGAAAAGAACCCATGTAACCCCAAATTTATTTTTATTTCGAAAATTACAAGACAATTACAAGTATTTAAATTTTAATGAATTTTGAGAAAAAATAAATTTAATATAATTTGCGTGAGAGGACGACTGGAAATCTGCAATTGAGTCAAATTCTTACCACTCATACGCCAATATACGAGTAGAAGCTGCTCTACAAACATACACTTGAAGTTTTAGCTACGTGTGTCTAAATCTATGTATACCTAGCTCGTATAGGTACGTGTAGATCTACAGATTGCGTCGTAACCTGTAATGTACCAAAATGTGATCAAGTTAGCTAATGACGGGCAGAGACCAACAAGCCAAGCAAGCGAGTAATATGTATGTACAGTGAATCGTAGTAGAACGGATGACGGTGTGCGGGTGTATTGACATGATGCAATTCTAGGGCACTTATGGAGGACAGCGGCAACAAGCGGGGCCCACATTATATGCCTAATAATACTAGTTCAATAAAATATATCGTGTAACGGTTTTGCAGGTAAAGTGTATGCTGTGCAGAAAAAATTAAGAACGCGGTGGTCTTGGTTACTAAATTTGGAAAAGAGTCTTGATTACAAATAATAATTGTATTTAAAATAAGTATATGAGAGGAAATTGAACATAAGGTGATAAAAATTAGAATCATGGATTGAAAAATTAGAAGATTAGAAAAAAGGACACCGAAGCTTACATTGCCTACGGGCCTTTACCTGGCTAAATTCACCCCTGTTAGCCATGTTCCCTTATTCCCTAATTTGCCTCTCTTAAGGGCTTACGTGGCTTTAGAAGCCAAAAAAGCATATATTCTCTTTTTTTAAATTTTATGTAATAGCAAATTATTTTATTCAAAATTTATTTTTAATAAAAATATTAATTTATATTTTATTTCAAAAAAATTTCATCCAAAAGTGTCCTCACGGTTGTCAAAATAACTAATAATAGCTTTATCGGAAATTAAAAAACCAAATTTGTTCTGTTAGTAGATAAGTACAGTTAGTGATTAAACGAAGGATTTTAAAATATAAATTAAAATTTTAATTTTTGGCTGAGTTTTATACAAAATAGCTCAATTTTTGGTACAATTTTCACTACATATTTAAAAATATCTATGCTGTTCTATCTAACAATATCGGAAAGCTGAAGTGCACCTACTGCCCAGTGGCGGATTTACCCTAAGTACTGCCCTAGGCACCGTAAAAAACCGGCCCTGCTTTTCCCTAAAAAACATTTCTCAATAATTTTTTAACACTTTTTCCTAAAAAAAAAAATAAGTTACGAGCAAAGAAAAAACTTCAAATTCTAAATTTTGCCGCCCTGTTTGACCCAAATTTGCCGCCCCTAAAATCTGCCGGTCTAGGCTGCTACCTACTCAGCCTGCTGGTAAATCCACCACTGCTACTTCCGGTATATAACCAGAAACAACAGAAAGTTAAACACGGAGAACAGCTTTCTTGTACTACCAATAGACTTTCATTCAGTCTTCTTAAAGTGATTTTATGCTAAGACGACACCAAACTCTTGGTGGGATCTTCGGAGACAAAGACGGGCAAACAGGTGGACCAACAGACAGATACGGACCTAAACTCATTCCGGTAGCTCTAAAACGCAAAAAAATTGAAATTTGAATTTTTGGCCGAATTTTTATACAAAATAGTTCAATTTTTGGTTCAATTTTCACTACATACAGCATTGTAAAATTAGTTGTAATTGAAGAAAATAAACCTTCGTTCAATCACTAATCAATGCTATTTTGAAGTAGTGATGAGCAAATGCAAGACCAAGACCAAGACTTGGCAGTCTTGGTCTTGGTCTTGTTCTTGCATTAAGAATCTTGGTCTTGGTCTTGCTAGAGCAGTTTGAGTCTTGGTCTTGCAAAATGTAGTCTTGGTCTTGGCATTGCTAAAAAATCTTGCACTATCTTGCATTTTTTATTACCGAATTTTTTCCTTCTAAAATCAGAATATTCTTTCTTTACGGTATTAATTATACTTTCAAACTATTTAAATAGTTTAGCAAGACTCTTGCTTTTTTCTTGCTTTTGTCTTGGTCTTGTTCACTTGAGTCTTGGTATTGGTCTTGCAGCCATACTTATAGTCTTGGTCTTGCTCTTGGTATACATAGTCTTGGTCTTGGTCTTGGTCTTGCAAAAAATGCAAGACCAAGACTAATTTTGCTCATCACTATTTTGAAGAAGTGTGTAAAATTTCAATAAGATCGGTGTACTTCAGAAATACTGTTTTGAGAAAAATGCGATTATTGTTTTAAGTAAAAGTAAATCTTTCCCAACGAACGGAACTCCCAAAAGCTCTCTCTCTTAGACTTTTACTTCAATTGACTTAGAACTTTGGGGGAATATTGTAGACATATTGTACTATTAGATAATGAACTAAAAAATGGGTCTTAAAATTTTCAAACTCACGTAACTCCTTAAGAAAATTATTATTTTACTATAAGTTCACTTCTTCATTTACTTTACCTGCAAAACCACCGAAAATGGAATACACCGTACATATACAATATGTATAGCTTGCAGTAATAGATATTTGTTATTAAAACAGCTACACTCGGGACGGGACCAGCCACTAGGCAGGCGAGTAAGCTACTGTAGAACAATATAATTATAATATACATACATATATATACAATACTGATATTCAGAAGTGGATACTATTGATGTTAAGCATGTTAAGTTACGCAAAAATTGGCCTCATTTAAAATTTTTATTATTTATTGTCCATACACATGCACATATGGATTCAATCATGATTTGCTATTTTTTATTTATTATATGCTATCGATTTTGGGTTAGAAAAAGACCGGTAGATTTTAATTTATATTTTTCGGTTTTAATTGGTTTACTGTTTTTAAATGATTATTACAATTTTTCATATTGCTGCAAACAAGTAATTTGAGTGACCGGCTTTCTAGATCGAGTTTTTTTTTTGAAAATTTGCTGTTACTTAGGTTTAATTGATTGTCTCATGGGCAAGCGGTCTCATGTATTATCTAATCAAGTTTCTCATTTCCAGCAGTGCAGAAAATTATTAATTTCTTTTTAAACTTTTTTTTTCTAATCTTGAAACTACATTATTGTTTGTTTTCTGTAATTTTTATGTAATGGAGGGAATGTTCGAGAACTTACCAGAAGCGTTTAAAAACTACATTAGAAAAACCACGTTATTCAAGTTCCGAGTATACAAGGCGGTTTGGAATAACGAAAACAACAGTTAATCAGAATCAAGTGATCGAGCAGTTAATCAATCGGAGTTGTACGGTGCATACCAGACCGACATAATCGAGTCAATGGAAATAATCAGCAGAGCGGAAAATGTTTATAACAATTGAAAATCAGTAGTGGAACATCCGAATACTAAGGAGCTACAAATATATCTATATTTACTAAACACAATAACTGTGTTTTTGGACTTATTTTTGTTAAATAAAACTGTTGCTGACCAAATTTTTTTATTATTTCAACTTCATTTCGACGTTGTGTATACACTAAAGACTCTTGTACAATAATATTACTAAAATAGCCTAACAAAAGAAGTAAAAGTGAGAAAGTCAAATTTCGATAATATTGAAGCCTGAGTACACGGAGAGAAAATTCATATAAAAATTACTGTGCTCGGCACTACAATCGACGTGTAAAAGGCGAACATATTCAATTTTGTACGGTAAAAATATAAAAATTATAATTAATCATAGAAAATTTAAAGTATAGAATATTGTTTCCGTAATATTAGCTCCGTAAAATTTCTAAAACAGCACAGTAAAAAGTTCCATTTCCGACAAAAAAATATTTTTTAATTGCTTTTCTTACAAAAATTACCATGCTGTATTATAATATTTGAAATGCTATCTGCTAATAGTAGAAAGAAAAAAAAGAAAGAAGGTTGTGTGTGTTGTGAACGCTGTTGAAATGTACCTCACTCATAGCAAGTCACATAGCCAACCATAGGTTTGGACGACCAACTTGGTCGGACGGGTCGGACTAAGCACCTTGATCCATTAGACTTACAAGCAGCAAGCAGTATTCATTATACTGTGTTAGAGGACGGGGATGTCACCGTTTAATTCATCATTTTGTTACCTCACTATCTTTAGTATTAGAATATATTGCTGGCAATCATTTTTGTATGCATCATAAAGTTCTTACCGGTTCGAAGTTTTTACAGGTACCGCCCAAGCAACATAAGGTTGCGGGTCAGATGCGCAAATGAAAGAGTACGACAACAAAAATTAAACTAGAACATATATGCATAAGAGTGTGATAAAAGTTTTGTTAACACATTAAATTTTACCATGCTAGCACATATTTTTTATTTTGGTCGTCGATCGCGCACGCATTATAAGAGAGCATGGTAATTTTTCTGAAATTTTATCTACAAAAATTATATGATTTTTCTCTCCGTGTATGTATATCTAAAATTTTTGAAAGTAGGGAGATAAAAGTAGTTTTATAAAAAAAAAAATTAGCTAAATTAAACAATACTCTCTGTAGAACTTGAAAAAGAACTTGATGTTAATATGCTTCAAATTATTCATATTTTATCTCAACATAAAATTAATTATAAAATTACTATTATAGAGATTACAAATAAAAATTTCATAAGCTTTGGGTATCTGATTTATTAGCACGTTGTTAGTTAATTTTTATAATTGCATATTATTAATATTATAGAAAAATTATTTAAATATATTAATCACACAGTTCACCGCCTGACAAATGATATATTGCATCAAAATATTTATTTGAAAAAATTTACAAAAGAATTTCAGTTCTTATAATTATTGCTACACGGATTAATATTATTGAAACCCTTAAGGCTCATCACCATTTACACGTAAATATAGAATTAAATAATTTTGATCTGTTCTTCAACAACGTATACTGCTGAACGGTAATGCCGATATAACATTGTAAAAAAGAAATTTAAGTATTCATTTATTATTTATTATTTGTATGAATTTCTTAAAACGAAACAAGAATTCTTCTCTGCCTTGAGAGCAATTACCCAAAAATAAATCATCTGATAAATAATTGACCCAACAATTTTAGGCGAATTTGAAAAACATCACCATTCACAGAAATTTAACGGTATCGTATATTTAAATTAGAAAATTACATGATAATTTAAAAACTACATTTTAGATAAATACGTTGATTTCGAACACCATTTAAATCAAAAAAACAATAGAAAACATGACGTGTGACCCCGATTTCAAAAAATGACTTGTTTTCTTAAATATCATCACTTATAAAGCAATTTAGATTTTTATGACATTTGCACTATAAGTTAATATGGCAATAAACACACAAAATTGTAAGTATAAATATGATAATAAATATATTTAAAAAATAATTTTACAGTATTTTCACACCATAATATCGAATAATCTGTAATACTTTTTTTATATTGGTACACCTAAATAATAAAATATTTAATGCCAAAAAATTGAATATGGGTACCAACAAAATCTAACAAATATAAATAAATAATTTGCTGTTATAAAAAAAGTACAGTTTTGTTGATTACAGGTTCCATACAGAACACGATTCATCATTATTTTGAACTTATAATTATAATGAACCTGTTTTAGAAAAAATATAATCTTCATTATATTATCTAATTAACAACAATATTGAACAGAAAATATTTGTGTTTTATAACTTGGAGCAAATATGTGGTAGGAAACCAGAATATTTGTGATCACGTCATTATGATCTTATGTAAAATATTAAATAGAATATGTTTAAGCTGGTAACGCAGTGGATGGACTTTCTCATCTTGTCTTTATTTCTTGAAATCTGTGGAGAAAGTGGGGTTGGATTCAGTAACTGATAAGAGATTGATATATAAGCATTTATGGATAATAGCTAAAAAAAACTTCAATGAAAAGGACCATTCCATTCAAAGCTACAAGCTAGAGGGAGATTATACTTTAAGTTACCCTCACCTACTGTAACGCCATTTAGAAAACTACCTTAACTTCTACCTTGCTGCAAAATTTCAAAAATTTTTCAGTTCTGGTAAGGAAGATAAGGGTCAAAAATTTTGTAAAATGTGTGTTGAACACGCATTAATTCAAGATTCCGTAATCACTACAGTGTTTAAAAGATTCTGGAATAAAATGTAGGGTATATATGTGTTACTTGAGATTCAGTTTTGTTTTCTATAGCTCTTAAAGTAATACAGAAGCCTTAAAGTTTACTATTTAACAAACGAAACTCAGAAAAGAAAAATGATTAAAGGAACCTGGACTTTTAGTCTCGATTGAAGCTTTGCCCACCTTTAAACCAGCAAAATAAATATCGTCAGAAAGATTTTTTCTCTATATTGACATTATGTTCTAAAATCTTGTTTCTAACGTTATTTCAGTTATATACTAACCTGTAAGATAGCTTTTGATATGTAATTTTCACGATTTAAATTTTTATTTTAAATACAAATAATATTTCAGTTCTTAATGTAACACCCACGATATTTTTTAGATCAGATTTCCGCTTGGCTCTTCTATATTTTTTATAAACTACATTATTCGATCAGATTAAACAGAAAAATTTAATATTATTTAAGCAACATCGCTTAATCATAAAACACCAGACTGTTCTAAATAGCTCAAATAATATTTACGTCTTTATTAATTACCAACTTATTTATTTACTATTTCCAATGTTTAATTAAATTACAAATTTTATTACTTCTGTTTAATTATTTCCTTTTTACTGTTATGAAGCAATTTATCTAACAAATTCAAATTAATTATATTTTCATGATTTCAAATTTCCTGTACACAAATCAACTGGTTGACGGTCTCTGAAGGAACATAACTATTTTACACGCAAATTATCCAAGGATCCCGTGCTTCAAAAACCACTATTTTGGTATTTGAAATTTGAAACTTGAAGCTGCTTATAGGTTTTCGATTAATAAGCATAAATATTCATGTGAGTGTTAAAATTAAAATTTTGCAGTTAAATTTTTTCTATTTATTACTCTACGTCCCATTAATGTTTTTAAAAATCGACCTTTAAACTGATCTAATAATAATTCTGAGCTCTTATAAACGCTTATATGTATGTATTCTTTACTTTATCAATGTGACTTAAAAACTATGAATGCATTTTTTTTTAAACTACAATGAACCCTTTTAACTTTCTGAAGGCAAAGTTTGCCACTGTAAGTTACTTTGTTGGCTGTACCATTCTTTTGACTGATGTCTTTAATACAATATAGCTAAAGCTTAATTTTTTTGTTAATTGGATCTGGTAAATTTTACTTGGTTACGAAATAATTCCTTTTTGACAAAATACCTACATATGTAAGAGTATATATAGGGTAAATTCGGGAGAGACGCCCCATTGTTTCCTGTTGCCTCTTGTAAAGTTAACACAATGTGTAAAATAATATTAAAATAAAAATGTAAAAGTGCGTTAGATACACCGGTACAGGATTAGATGTGCCGGACGCATTTCAGTTCTTCCGTTCATTCAAATATACTGCATATCTGCATATACTAACTGTACCCGCGACGTTGTTCGCGCGACACATTGTTATAAACTCAATGAGAAGTATACGTATAAGTGTAATAAGTATACAGAAATTGCATAGAACAATAATTTTTACGTAATGCATGCACATGCTCAAAATCGTTTTTCTATTTTCCCGTGGGAATGAGACATTTTCCCGTAATAAAAAGTATCCTGAGTATTGACGCAGATAATAAGCTATCACCACACAAAATTTCATCAAAATCCGTTCAATTGTTTTTGCGTAATGTGTGCGCATCCTCAAAATAGTTTTTCTATTTTCCGGTGGGAATGAGACATTTTCCTGGTGTAAAGAGTATCTTGGATGTTTATCCAGGCAATAGCTTATCGCCATACCAAATTTCATCAAAATCCGTCCAATAGTTTTTGCGTAATGTGTCCACATGCCCAGAATGGTTTTTCTATTTTTCCGTGGGAATGAGACATTTCCCGGGATAAAAAGTATCCTAGATGTTGACTCAGGTAATAAGTTTCATCGTACTAAATTTCATAAAAATCCGTCCAATAGTTTTGCGGGATGCGTGAACAGACAGACAGACGACAAAAATTTTAAAAATCGCTGTTTTGATATCTACATCGATAATTGTTTACAGTACCACTATAATTTTCAAAATATATTCCATGTACAGAAATGGTCTCGTTACAGCTTTATTATATGTATAGATTGGCTTGTATATGGTACGTGTTTCGTGAAGTCATTTGAGCCAATCGAAAAATTTGAGCCAATCGGAAGTATATCTACTCAAATCATAACATAAGTGAACGCTAATTTTTCGGCTCTATGAGGTTAAGACCATATCTACAGAGTTAAACATTGAAAAAATTTAATTTAATAGGTCACAATTTCGTCGGAACTGTTCAATTAGTCCCACAAATTGGTCGACAATGTAAATTTTTTCGTCGAAAATCGAAATATCAGTGCCACCAACGTACAACCAGCGCCCGCTCTAGCGCGCACTAGAGGTGACCTTTTTTTTTTATTCGCTGGGTATAAAAATGCCGCCCCTTTTTTACAAAATTCGGGCCCTTAAGATTTCTCGCCCCGGACAAATCTTTTTTTTTTTACTGGATAGGTACTTGTAAAATGTCACCCTCGTTTTACAAAAATTTACAAAATTTCCGCCCTTAAAATTTGCCGCTCTGGAGCGAGCCCTGGTGTAACCGTTACGGCAAGTGGTGCATCCCTCCTTGTGATGTGTCCTACCCGAAATTACCCTATGTCTGTATACATATATGTCCGATTATCACCTTAACAAAAACACAATTCAGGTACCTGTTCCTATTCAAAAACGTAAAGAATGTAAAGTAAATTCTTTTTTCCGCATATGTTACCGTAAACAATTGTTTATTTTTTTTTCTTCAATGAATACCCTACAAAAAAATTGTATTTGTTTGGTTCAGACTTTTCATTGTTCCAGAATGCAACAACAACATGCATATATGTGAATTATATTTCGCATCAAATTCATTGATGTTTTTCTTGGAAGTCATACCTGTTTCTTGTTCAAGTTTTACTGTCTTCAAAGGCATTTTTGCTTTCAATGGATTAATTCCTTTTTTTATGTTCGGGTTTTTACAACAATATTTTTGCATAAGATTTTTATATACGGTTCTTTATTAACTTTTTTTCAATAGAGTTGATACAGGTTTGGAAAAATTAAGTAAAAACGCTTCTACAGTGAACCCGTTAATGATCGCTTTATGTTGTACAATATTTTTTGAATAAATGTGACTCTGACTAGGTCATTCACACACTAAGTATTACGAATTAATTCCAAATTAATTTGCATTCCCTTATTTTGAAAAGATGCAAAAAATGTTATGGTGGTGGTTTTGGGAAATATGGTTGAAATTCTTTGTAAATTAAAAATTAGCTGAAAAATAGGCGTGTGCTGAATATTTGTCTGAATACCAAAAGCGGAATAAAAACGAACCCAGAGTTGGTACATTTTAAAATATTTATATGTATTGATAACTTAGTAAGTACCTACTCTAAGTTTTTTTTTAGTTCTATATATCTGTGGCCACAACCCAAAGTATCTTAAATCTAAAATTTTTATTTTTCAGAGGCCGAGTTTTTACGTTTGATAGGCCCTTTAAAAAATAACTTAAATTACTGTTTTCCTGCTGTAAATATTTTCCTATTTAAGTTGAGTTAAACGTAGGTCAACTTGGCATTAGTACGTAATGTTCTAATGAACAGTATGCAATAATAAATAAAAATCTGTTTTTTTTCTATTTTTTTTTTCTTTTTTACTTAAATTGACTTACGATACTTTGGCTTGTGACCACAGATATATTGTGTGGCATGTCATATGGAAGGTCTTGTTATAAGAAATACAAAATAATACAAAAATGCGAATAGTATTTGTCGGTTATTCAGTATTCGGTTAAGGGTTTTCGGTTTTTGTTAAAAGCCTACTAAAAAATAAAAGTAGTTCTGGAATACAAAGTGACTTAGATGATCTGTAGATTTCTTGGAGTACAGTGCAACCTCACTAATTCGACCTAATACTAACCACGGTCGGTGCGAATTAGCGAAAATTCTGTATTATGGAACACTTTTTAAGTCACGTGTAATCTTGACTTTTACGGACATTGTGTAGAGTAAGTCGGTGAATTTAGTAATAAATAAAAAGTATAAAAATGAAAATTTTTAATTGCTCTATGTTTAATTTTAATAAAAATTTACTACAAAATGTATACTACACACTAATTTACTATAAAAATTACATAGCTACCGCCGTATCAGCTGTATCAGTGATATGGGGCCCCCGGGCTACAGAGGCCCCTAACGTGTGTAAGCAAAAATTAGTAAAATGTTATCCACAATGTCAATCTCGTGCTTCCCGGGAAAAAAACATAGAAAAACTATCGTACGTGCCTATAGTTTTCACTTCAGAAATGACAAAAGTCAAAAAAGCAATATCTTTTTTTCCCGGGTTAAGCGTGCGTCCAAAAGTTGGCAACCATCCGACATCGGTTATTGCAGAATTTTTGTAACGCAAAACAAAATGAGCATTTTTGTTTCTTTTGTGAAAAATCTTTACCCTTCATTTGGGCCCTCCAACTAATTTTGATATAGGACCCCTCCAAGGCACGCTACGCCACTGGACCGAATTATAGAAGTTCCGAATTAGTGAAGTTAAGAATATCGAAGTTTTACTGCATTTATCAAGAGCAATATGCTTTTAAATAATATTTTAAAATTAAAACTAAAGATTACTATTAAAACAACAATATGCCAAAATACTTGATCGTTGTATGAAAAATTAGTGAATGAATATATTCTGACAAAAAATTATTATATTTATAAGAAAAATTTTACCTTATCTGTACCCAAAAATTTATTAATCTGGGAAATATTTTGATCCTGTTTCATCACTAAACATATAAAATTTAGCAAACATTGCAAGAAGCTATTAAATATTTTTTAAACTTTTATACGGTACTGCCACCATTTTTAATGTCTAGTAACGTAATTCTTGAAATTCTTTTAAAATTTACACTCAGTTAAAATTGTTTCGCCTAAGTTGTGTCGACTAAAACATAGGCAAGCAAATTTTCGAAAATTCAAAATGTAATTTACAATTGGGAAAATGGTTCCCAATAAGTGAAATTTTCCACAGAGGTACGTTTTAGTACAGTTCAAAAATTAAAGAAAATTCTAGAAAATCGACAAAATTTTTGTCTTTCTTACGAGAATGAAGAAATTATCATACGTAGCCTATTGTTGAGGATATCCTTCGAAAGATCTATTAAAATAAAGTTGGGGGTCTTTTAGCCACTTCCCATTTCTAGCTTCGCTTGCGAAATATCGAACTTCAAAGTCTATATAATGACACTTATGCCACTAAGGAATCCTGGCTTAATACGTGTTCAGCACGTAGGTACTTGGTGAGTTTTTTAAGGGTGGCTAGCTAGATCTTTCATTGTCGTATTAGGGTATAAAGTTTCATGCATATATCTTAATTTCGAGAGTGTATACTGAAAAATAATTTTATGTGTTCAAAAGAAAAAAAAAAGAAAGAATAAAATAAATAAGAAAGGATTTTAAACAATAAATAATACTTTAAAAAATAATTTACAGTCCGAAATTAAAATAATATACACATAAATTTCTATAGCGCCATAAAAATTTTTAAATAACAATCAAAACAAAGCATTAATATTGAACATTTTAATAAATTCAGGTATTATTCTTTTGTTCATATTAAAATATTAAAAATTTATTACAACGGCCCTGTCTACCGTCTACAAATCACATGTCTCCTTTTTGCGCATAAAAATTACGAAGGTTAGGTAATTGTTGAAAGTTTTATTTAAATCTTTTTTTTTAACCATCTCGAAAAGATCTAATTTTAATAATCCTTTGTCAGTGAAATTCACTTTCTTTTAAAATATGTGTATTAAATAAAAGCTACCTGATGAAAGGAAATTATTTCCGGGTTTGAATAGATCTTCAAAAAATATGTAAATTTTAATTTGGGTATAATTATTATGTGTGTTGAAATATGTTGCAGGACAGGATAATTTTGATTGACCAAAATCCCAAAACGGAAATTTGATGGAACAATATGGTTTTACAGAAAAAATGAAAATTTCACACGCAAATTATTCAAA
The DNA here is from genome assembly GCA_035578155.1 of Brachynemurus nebulosus. NCBI lineage: Eukaryota > Metazoa > Arthropoda > Insecta > Neuroptera > Myrmeleontidae > Brachynemurus > Brachynemurus nebulosus. The sequence goes on from JAPWDM010000005.1 coordinate 13,516,501, forward strand.
GTTCATTAAAGAATCTAATTAATTTTTGTATTTATAAATAGAAATTTAACGGTGACATCACGTATAAAACCAAAACTCCAAAAACCACATAGTATGAAACGTTAGAAACCTTAAATTAGAAGCTATTCATAGGTTTTCGATACTGTTTTTTCATTTCTCACAAAATCAGAATTGAAAAAGCAATTGGAAAATTACATGCGGAAATTATTATAAATCACATTTCTTGAAGGAATGTGAGGAAAGTAACTTGTATACTTTGAAATATAAAATTTATGTAATAACAAGATACATTACATATAAAATTTGATATTCTTCAACAGACAAGTGTTTACGAATTCGAGATTGCAAAGGATCTGGCATTGTGGGCCACATTTTTGAAGTTCATAGGCTACATTTTGGGAACCTCTGCTTTAAATGCCCTTAAAGAGTTTCTTAACATGTAATTTTTAACGGAAGATGTTAATTTCGGTGTTTTCCGTGTTTATTTGAGATTTTAAATTAACTGCTTGTTAAAAGATTATTTAAAAAATTTTCTTCTCACAAACTATTCGTTAGAATTAGTTCAATTTTTGACATTTTTATTATGTATTATGTTCTATTTAAGAAGGGAGTTCACGCCAGAAACGGCTAATAAACTAAATTTTTCGAATTTCGTTTTTGTTTTTATTTTGTTCTGTGGTTCTTTACAAACACGATGATATATAAAACATGGCCAAAAAAATTTTTTTTCAAGTAGAAAAATATTTATTTGTGAGCCGCTGCACAGCCAAGTTGCTACTCCTTTGCAGACAACGCTCGCCCCCCTCGCGATTTTATCAGTAATATTTAGTTTTGGTGTGTATATGAGTGTTATAGTATGCACTGAAATAATGTTCTATTATTTGTATGCCTTTGTAAACGTTTTAATAAACAGTGAGTAAACCGCTTCTTTTGTTATTATTTTTGTTTTTTACCGTTTCCCGAAAGTTGTGTTTTTCCCGACAAATCATATCTCAAGTTCTAGAAAAGATAGAGACTTAATTTTTTTTATTTTGTTCATAAATATGTTGCGCATAAAGTGGACTATGCTTTTTTCCATTTGAACAATTGTTACTATTTTTGAACATTTTTTTTTAAATAAAAAATTGGGTTTTATATTTTTTAGAAGTTTGGGATTATAATTTTATAGTTAATTTTTAAAATTACCTGAAACCCATACTCAGCTTTATGGACAGGTCCTTTAGGAAATAAAATAATGAAAAAATATTTAAAAAATATTCATTACTTTTTGAGATATGGCGTTCCTTGTAATCGCTTAAAAATTTGTGATAAAGGGGCCCCTCCCCCCACAGGGAAGAGTAATGAATGTTTCAAAAACAAAATTTTCTATTTGAAATCCTCCCTAATTTGAAAAAAATTTAAATAAGCAAAATAATCATAAATAAAAAAGTTGGTTTTTTTATTTGAACTCCCTCCTTAAAAATTATTCATTAATTTTTACAATACTCTAGTTCGCTAATTGCTTTAATAAAATTTGTATATTTTCAATTATTCTGTAAGTAAAAATAAAAATTAACACCATTAAATATGTAGATATTTATTTTACAAATGATGAATGTTTCTTCATTTTTAGGATTTCGTAGAACATCTATCTACGAAATTCTTATGTCTTCGCACTTTCCTCAGAATAGTCCTCTGTCAACTCGCACTTCACGAACATTTTATTTTTCTAATGACATAAGCTCTCGCTTGCATGCAGTAATTAGGGTTTATTTATAATAATAAAAAAAACATATTTAAACCAGTAATATATTCGAATTTATTGCTAGTTATTTAATAATTTAACTCATATTCATTAATTTTTACATTCATTCGTCTTTTTGTTATTTTAAAAGCATTTTTTTAATTATCGGAATGTAAAGTAAATGAAAAAAAAATATTGGCACCCATGGTTGTCATATGAAATGGATATTTATGTATAATTTACAGAATACTTAAATATTCTTTTCTCTTTCTCTGTTGTTTATAAACATGTGTATATATACATCTCTTTTTATCAGATTTATCTTAATTCAAAAGGATATTTTGATTTCAGAACAGCTAGTGTCATCTCTGTTCGAATTTATAAACTATAATACAGGCGATTTCAAAAGATTAACATATTTTTTTATATTTTTTCAAATAAATTTATATTTTACAGTTAATTACGGGTAAATTGACTATTCATACATGTGTGTATTATAAAAGTATGTATTATAAAAGAGAAATAAATTAAGTTTAGAGAAAAGAGAAATAAATTAAAAATAAAAATAATTTTATTCGGAGATTAAACTGACAGATTTGTATCATAGAGATATAATTTGTTCATATTTTCTCTATTTTATTTTTAGTTTACAAGTTTTGGTTAAAAAGCCACGTGTGATTTAAATATACATATTCGAATTTTACTTTTGTAAACAGTTTGTTTTAAAAAAATTTATCACAGGCTTGAAATTGTTTAAAATAAAACATGAATTCTTAGGTATTGTTATTAATTACTGATTATAAAAACGTGGTAAGTAAAATGATATATTTTACATATATTATTATTTTTTCATTTATTTTGTACTAGGTATAACTTTAGAAATAAAAATGTCATCTATATCTCCGGGTTAATTCTGTGAGCAGAATCTATTTCATCTGATTGGTCAACATCAGAAGACGAGGTAAAAAACATTTGCATTCCTCGGGCACGTCAATGTATTCTACGAAGTTGAATTTAAAATGCGTTTTCGTTTGACAAAAGCTGTTCGCTTCACAAAAATTCAGTTATCAGGTGACTAAAATGCAGAAACATTTAGAAATACAAAATGTTATTTTTCAATAAATGTTTAGGTTGTGTGCGGTACACAATTAAAAATTATGAACGTGGTTGCACGCTGGTCAGGTTCCACTCACGACAGCCACATTTTTGATGCATCGTTAATTAAAGCCCAATTCGAAAATAATGAATTTAATAATAAATATCTGTTAGGAAATAGTGCATACGCTTACAGACGATATTTATTGGCCCCGCTTTTACGCCCAAGGGAGCTACCAGTTAGCTGTTGTGCAAGACATTTCCATCCCCATGTCCCAGATGTCAGTAAGCCGAAGTATAGACAGGGTTACGAGGGCAATCAATGATGTAATATGTCCGCGGAAAATTAACTTTTCTTTGGCGCCAAGGGAAATTGCAAATGCTAGGGCAAGGTATGTATAATTTAAAGAATTTACCACTCGGTTATAAACTTTTCATTTGTTTGAATTGATAAATATTTGCATTTTTGTAGATTTTATGAAAAATACGGATTTCCCGGGGTAATTGCTGTAATTGATGGTACACACGTCGCTATTAATGCACCACTAGCGAGTCATACTGTATTCCCGGAGCATATTATATTAGGGTGTGCCAAAAAAAGTTTTTTTCTCGCTCTCCGCTCAAAATATCGTAGGATATGTCTAAACAAACATCCTCACCAAAGAGCAGCTCAAAATTCCAATTTTTAGAGGTGCATCATCGAACCTAAAGTTTTCCCATTTAAATAACACAGGAAAAACGATTTTTTATATTATTTACTCCTGCAAACTATGAAGAAATTATTTTTCCATAAAATGAATCAAAGCACCTTATTAAGCATTAAATTGTGGACAAAAAATTTCATTGAGTCAAATTTCTATCACCAATATTTCACTTTCTACAGAGCCTTAAAATTTAAGTTTCTTGAAATTTTACTTTTTTTACATTTTTAAGCTAAACTATTAAAGATAGGACAAAAAGTTAAATGACAGTTTTGTAATCCAACTGACACTTTACAAAAAAGTTCCTTACAAATTTTTCGTATTACAAGTAGTTACAAAGTTACAGACCCTCAAAGTTTATTTTACTTATTTTTCTCCAGAAAGGAAATTCAGCTATTACAGCTGGTGTCATGAAAAATCTGAACCTAAGATTATGACAGAAACTTGTTTTGAGACCTCGAGAAACCAAAAATGACCTTCATTAAAATTTCTTTTCGATGGTGTAAAAAAAAATTGAAAAATTTTTGAAATTTGGCCAATTTTTGCAAAAAGCACTAAAAATGGCGAAAAATGGCCAAAATTTTGACTTCCAAAGATCGGACATATATATCCAAATTTTAATGAAGGTCATTTTTGGTTTCTCGAGGTCTCAAATAAGTTTTTCATTCTTATTCGCTCCAACATATTTTTAACGAAAATGTTATTTCACTATTTTTTTAAAAAATTTTTTTATTATACATTCCAACAAAACCAAAACTAAAAAATTTAAAAAAATTTTGTTATCAAATTCAATATTATTGTTAAAACAATATTAGTCATTTAGAAGTACTACATTGTAAATAATTATTTGTATTTGTAGCCACTGGAGAAGGTATAAAATATATCGAAAAATTTTTGGAACAAAATAAAGAAACAATTTATTCTACGGAAGAAAGTCGGAGTATTATTTCTAATCCTTCATCTCCTTGGATAAATTAGTAATAAATTATTTGGGAACTTAGGTTTAAAAAATTTTCAAATAATATTTAAGCAATTTATTGTTTACTAAAATAAACGTTAAATAACATTTTCTTTTTTTCAAAAAATAAATATACATAAACCAGAGAATAAACTGCATACATATTTGACATTTCAAATTACATATACATGAATATATATATATATATATATATATATATATATATATATATATATATATATATATATATATATATATATATATATATATATATAGGGCCAATTCGTATCGGCGTAAGCCAAAGTCCCTTGTTCTTATTTTTAATCACATTACACTTGTTTTGAAGCGCACTTGGCTTGCTTTTGAGATATTTGTATACTCCTATCTCACTTTCCATGTTCTAGACCAGGGGTGGCCAACCCAAATGATCTTGCGGGCCACTTTGGAAGCACATCATAATTCCACGGGCCGCATACAAAATGATGTGTTCCCATATATTATGTATTTTTTTAATACATTGGTTTTCACTACCTTGGTCATTATAAAATAAATATATTTTGTATAAGTGTGATGAATCTTGCGGGCCAAAAAAAGTTCAAGGTGGGCCATATGCGGCCCGCGGGGCGCGGGTTGGCGACCCCTGTTCTAGACTTTCTAGAGAGAAGGTTCAAGTATTAACGTTCGGTATACATCGTATACTGTATACGATGTATACCGAACGTTAATACTTGACCCTTCTCTCTATAACCTGGAAAGTGAGACAGGAATATACAAATATCTCAAAAGCAAGCCAAGTGCGCTTCAAAACAAGTGTAATGTGATTAAAAATAAAAGCAAGCGACTTTGGCTTACGCCGATATGAAATGGCCCATTTCAAAGGTTTGTTGTAAAATTCTTTTAATTTTAAAAATATATAGGTAACTATAACTATACGGGTTATATAATACATAATAATTATTTAAGAATATTTTTGTTCCAATTTTTTTTCCTTATCTTTTATTTATAAGAGATATAAAATTTATTATAGGGATTCTATATAAATGTAGAGTCCCTATAATAAAAATAGAGTCGTGACATGTCAGCCATTTTCTATCCGAAACAAAGCGGAAAGCTTCAAAATTAATTATCACATATTTGAGTAAATGTTTTTGAATACATAATTATTGTTAATAAGTTATGAATTTATGAACAATTAAAAAATTTTAATTTAATTATTCTTTTTAGGTTAAACTAAATGATTTTTGTCAATATTTAATTTATTTCCAATTTATTTTACGCAAACTTGGGACAGAAAATACCGGAACCAATCAGCATTCCGCACACATGTCACGACTCTAATGCTCTAATGTAGAGTGCCTACAATAAATAGAGTGGTGACATGTGTGCTGAATGCTGATTGATTCCGGCATATTCTATGCAAAGTTTGCGTAAAATACATTGGAAATAAATTAAATGTTAACAAAAACCATTTAGTTTAATTTAGAAAGAATAATTAAATTAAAAATTTTTAATTGTTCATTAATTCATAACTTATTATGGTTCATTTCACTTAAATTTAACCATGCTTCATCACTTTGAATTTAAATAATTTCCGTTTTCTTGCTTTATCTCTTTCATTATTGCATTTACGTAAATTTTAGATTTGCAGTTTGTTTTTAGAAAAGAATAAAAGATTGATTTGCTTCGAATATAAGAATTATTTAATTTTTTAACGATAACTCATGATCAGTTGTATTTGAAATGAGGTATAACAATAATTATGCACTCAAAAATACTTACTCAAACATCTGATAATTAATTTTGAAGCTTCCCGCTCTGTTTTGGATAGAACATGGACGACATGTCACGACTCTATTTATTATAGGGACTCTACTCTAATGTAGATTATACTGCCATCTAGTATATAATAGCAAAATAACACTCAGTCGGTAATTCTATCTTTTATTTAATAACTAATAAGTAATAACGGTGCCGCAACTAAATAATTGTGGACAAATAACCGCAACCAAATAACCGTGGACAAAATAACTGAATGACAAGATAAACTTAGACAAAATAACTGTGGACAAAATAACCGAACGACAAAATAACCGAACAACCAAATAAACATCGTTAATTATTCTTTTGAGTTAGGGTACATGCGGCTGTGATATGACTAAGATTTTCTTTGCTCCCAATATAGAAAAGATGGCTAAATTGCATTAGACCTTAGATGTTGGTATTTAAACTATTGCATTTAAAAACGAACGTTAATGGGTGAAAACTATTGTATTTAAAAAGCTAAGCTTGGGAAACATTATTTTGAAAAATCAAATAGTAGATGATATAATACCCCTGTCGCAGCATCCTGCATAACATAGCGAATTTCTGTTTATAAAAATTAGTTTTTCTCGGAAAATAATTGACATAGAACAATAGCTTAAAGAGCTTTTTTTTTGTAATTTTTTCTCCTCTTTTAAAAGGTGTAAATAAATTTAGCAAAAATTTTTGAATAAGTGAAAATTTTGGCAAAAAACTAATTTTTTACAAGATCAAAAACCATGTTCCTGGCATCCGACGTGTCTGGCTGAAGAACTCATCCAAGGGTTTGGGACTTCCAATGTTTTCACCAAATTTCGTAAATATTAGATACTTCGTTCGAGAGTTATCGCGCGGACACATATATACATATCGCGCCTTTTCTGTCCCAATCTCGTATCTGAATAGTCCCAAGTTTTGGACACACAAAAAAACGTATTTAAATCTGTGTTTTCATCACAATGAACTTAAGATTTATGCTAATTACACCCTCTGATGTTGGCTACCTATATATTATATAAATATATACAGATAAGTATATATATATATATATATATATATATATATATATATATATATATATATATATATATATATATATATATATATAAATCCAGTATATAATATGTTTTTTGTATGTAATTTTTGATATACGAGATTCGGACGGACAACGCGCGATATGTATATATATATATATATATATATATATATATATATATATATATATATATATATATATATATATATATATATGCAAATTTTAGTGAATCGGTTTCTAGGGACCTTAAAACAAATTTCTGCCATAGTCCCGGGTTCAAGTCGCGTCATGATAGTGGCTGTAATAGCTGAATTCCATTTTGGAAATTCGCTAAAAACTAGGTAGTAAGATTAGAAGTTAGTTAGGTTAAGGATATAAGTTTTTTTTTCAAATTTTAGGTAGATGATATAAAAACTAGGTGGTGAGGTTAGTTAAGGTTAGGTTAGTTTATTTTTGCATATATGTAGTATACATATATAGCCAAATGGATATGAAAAAAACGTCCCAATATCACGGTGCAGATTTGGAAGTATTTTGTTCGTTTTTCGCAAATGCGACTTTTTAATATGAACCAATCTGAACAGTAAACACGGTAAACACTAATTGATGCATCTGCGCAAAACAACTGAAGTGCCTCTACCCAATGTCTATCCGTCTCACTTCATCGGAACCACTGCCTCTTATAGGGATTGGCCATATAGTTATAATACATATATGTATTTTTGACAATATGCTTCGACTTTGATATAAAAACTAATTATGTTAAGGTTATAGATGGTGACGTTAGTTAAGGTTATGCTCCTTCCTTTCTTTTTCTTATTTCTAAAATTTATAATTTTTTTTTTCATCAGCTTTTCTTCTGTAGGAAAAATTGTAGTGATTTATATTTCGCTTTTTCAAATTTATCTAAAATGTACATAACCTTTATCTTTGGGCTTTTAATTCTGCAGTAGCTCTTTTAAATTTATCTTATATGTACCTACATAATCTTTATCTTTAAACATTTTTAATCCTCGTCCTCCAATCTCTGTCAGGCATTAAAAAGTTACAGGTTAATTTTAATATTAACGTGTTGATGGTCATAACCTGCTATGATGGAACACCCAATTGGTATATATATATATATATATATATATATATATATATATATATATATATATATATATATATATATATATATGTATATACATATATATATATGTGTGTGTAATTGTTGGCACGGTACAGCGTTGTGTCACAGTTAGTCAGTTTATCTTGATGTTGTACAAATTCAAAAAATATTTTATCTCGGATACTGAACTACGAAATCCTGCCTTAATGCGTGTCCAACACGCACTTGGCGAATTTTAATAATATTAATAATAAAATTTAATATTATTTGTCTATTTAAGGTAAAGCGCACATGCATTAAGCCCACCTGCACTATTTCTGATGCAAAAGGTTAAAACCTACATATGTTCGTTTAACACAATATAATAACAGTTAGTGGTGGCTTGTTCTCTCTCGAAAAAAAATCTGATGGGGAGCTATTATAAACATCACACACATAGAGGTAAACGTGTGTACAAACATCATCATCAGCAGCGTCATCATCATCAGTTTTCATTACTTTCAGCTGTCGATTGACCCCAACATTGAATGCGTGCGTAGCCATAACGATATCCCGGTGGTGCAATATTGTCTAGTTTCATTTTTGTTAGTAAAACAATTTTTGGAAATATAAATATCATTTCAAATCATCTTTTATCGGTATAGCGATCAGTTGAAGCTAAAATGACAAATGTCTAGCTTGAACAATTTTGTTAAACCAATGTCTTATTTTGTGGTAAAGATTGTTCAGATTGTGTTAAGGAAGAATAATGTATTTTGTTGAGTAATTAAGGGAAGAAACACCTTTAGATAAGAATAAAGGTGATTTTGGGGAGCGTTTTAACAAGAAAAAACTTGATTTGAGGTTTCGAATTTTATTTACTATGACCTCAATGTGTTACAACATATTTAATTTTGTTTTAATAGCGAATGCAGAAGTCTTTCATCGGAGTGTGTCACGCCACAAGTTTTCAAATGGCTGGCGCTCTAACCGTCGTAACTATCATTTGAAAAACTTGAAAAATTTTCCTATATAACTAACATAATATGTGTGGTGTCGGTAAATCAAAATCATATACAAGGTGGTCCAGAATTATGTACCGTAATTGCTAGAGCTGATAGTACGCTCAAAAATAATAGTATCTTTTCATGTACACTTTTTTTTTTTTTTGAAAACTCAATAATACGGGTGATACCACTCTGTAAATGGGTGAAACGAAAACCATTTTTTCTTAAATGTTTTCCAAACGCTTTTGAATAACGGACTGATATTTTAGGGAAACTTATTTTGCGTTAGAAGGATTAAATTTATGTCAACACTTATTCCACTACTTATGATTAAGGGGTGGTTTTGGGTGGTAGGTGTGAGTTATCATGTCTTTTCTTTTTTAATTTGCAATTATTTAAACAAAATCCTTGACAATATGATTCCTCAGACAATTTCACGCAAAAAAGGTATACTCGTTACATTTCGATAAATAATACCATTTTCGAGTAATTTAAAGTAGAAATATCTATTTCCAAATTATCCCCTAATCATAAATGATGGAATAATTGATACCATAAATTTAATTATCCTAATGTTCATACGCGCCCCTGAAATATGAATCCAGTAATCAAAAGCAGGCCTAAAAAATTAAAAAAAAGAAGTCAGCTTCGTTCCACCCCTCTACATTTTACCCCTCTGCTTTATCACCTATATTTTTGAGTTCTGGAAAAAAGTGTATATGAAAAGGTATCATTATTTTTGAACATACTATCAGCTCTAGCAATTACGGTACATAATTCTGGACCTCCCTGTATTTATAATTGTACGAGTTTTTAAAAAAAATTTAAATTTTTGTGAAATTTTCCTTTAATTTTTGCATTAAAATATATTTCTTGCATTTCAATAACCATATTGACATATAATTTTGGTTCACAAACAAGGTAACAGAGACGATTTTAGAAGTTTTATTTTGGGTAAGCCCGAATTTTTGGACACATATTATAATAGAGGGCCATGGAGAAAAATTAAGGGCCCCGGAAGACAAACAATCTACGTCACTATTTTTTTCCAATAGTACGGTTGACGAACAAGAAAAAACAGTAAACAACTTGTTTTTCTCTAAAAATATAGTCGCCGAGTCAAAAACAATAAATCTTTTTATTAATTTTTCTTATTTTCTTTTCATTTTCCAAAATTTTTAGATAGTTACGGATTAATTCCGCATATTGCCGGGTACCCACTACCCAGTATCGCTACTGGAAGTTAACAATATAAAGTATATTTTTTTCAATTTTCCTTGGTACCGTTTTAAATGTAGAAAATATATGAAAATAATAAGTACAACAACGAGAAATAATTTTTTTGGCTCTAATTACAATTAATTCTAACTGAGACGACAGACCGAACATATCGATACTTGCTTGAGATTAGTACGATTTTTTCAACAAAACTTTCTAAAAAAGGAGCCTTCAAAATTCCTTGTGTCCTTTTAATCTTTTTGATGAGTACGTATATTTCTAATAATAAAGTAATTCGAATCCTGAGTATTTTTAGCTGTTTACAGAATATTTATTTTCTCTATTCAACTTTAAGGGGCTAGGTGAGTTTCAGAGGTTCAAAAAAGGGTATTTTTACTTTTTTTACTTTATTTAAACAATTCAGCATATCAAAGATACATATTTAAATGCAATAGTATTTTGTGAAATTTTTATTTAAAAATTCCGAAAACTCAGCCGTTGGTACCTCATCTCCCTTGACGTCTCAAAAAAAATGCTCTTGCCGTGGACAGCATAATTCATTATTGGTTCATTTAAAATCAAAAAACCAAAAATATTTCGTTAGTACATGGATAAATCTCGTTATTGGACGAAGGAAAAAAAAATTAAAATTTGAATTTTTGACACACAGAACAAAAAAACACATTTTTTGGTCAAATTTTCGCCATGTATTGGCTCGAAAAAATTAGTTGTAATAAAAATAAAAAAAATCCTTCGTTCAATGACTAGATAATGTTATTTCAAAGACGTGTGCAAAATTTAAACAAAATCGCTTCATAATTTTTCGAGAAATCATGTCCGCCGACTTAAAAAATTGAGTTTTGAGATAAACGCGTTTTAAGTTTACTGCGGTGCACTGACGTTAGTGATGAGCAAATGCAAGACCAAGACCAATACTTGGCAGTCTTGGTCTTGTCCTTGCATTAAGAATCTTGGTCTTGGTCTTGCTAGAGCAGTTTGAGTCTTGGTCTTGCAAAATGCAGTCTTGGTATTGGTCTTGGTCTTGATATTGCTAAAGAATCTTGCACTTTCTTGCATTTTTTTATTTTTTATTATAGCGAATTTTTTCCTTCTAAAATCAGAACTTTTTCTCTTTACGGTATTAATTATACTTTTAAACTATTTAAATAATTTAGCAAGAGTCTTGCTTTTTTCTTGATATTGTCTTGCTCTTGCTCACTTGAGTCTTGGTATTGGTCTTGCAGCCATACTTATAGTCTTGGTCTTGGTCTTGCTCTTGGTATACATAGTCTTGGTCTTGCAAAAAAGGCAAGACCAAGACAAGACTGTAAGACCAAGACTAATTTTGCTCATCACTAACTGACCTGGCCTGATGGGCGGAACTTCCAAAGGCTCTATCTCTTAGAATTTTATTCGAATCGATTTGAAATTTTAGGAGAATATTTTAAACATATTGTACTATTTAATAAGACAAAAAAATGGATTTTTTGAAATTTTCAAACCCACCTAACCCCTTAAAGATGCAGACAGAGAAAAACTTGACGAAGAAATAGAGCAATAAATATCTATCCATGTATATCTGCTCTGGTGTATATATTTGTATGGTTAAAGTGTATTTGGCGTTTGTTACTTGACACGTACACTCGCGCTTGAAGATAAATGGTTACTTCGGTTCCATAAAATTTAAAAACAGACAAAACAAAAGCTTCTTTATTTAAATTTTAACAAACATTTAAAAGTAAATAAATATTTTATTTATTAAATAAATTGTCTTTTAGTTGAATTGCTTAAGAGACTGAACTCGTCGATTAAACGTTGCACGTTAAATTGCAAAGAATATATAGGATGAGTTTTTTGAGAGTTACCATTCTTATTACGGCTAAACTATTATGACTTAATCAAAAAATTGTTCAGATAACAGTTTTAGTCCGATGCCCGGCACATGGTGTTTTGGGCATTTTCTGAAAAAAGTAAATTATTTGCCAATATTTACTCAAGTTCAAATGTTTTGGCGACTCTCTGTACACCATTAGAAAGAAGAGAAAAATCACATCAAAAAGGTTTTTGAACTATTATTTTATGTAAATTGGTTTCCTAGAAAAATTACAGTCTGTCACACAAGAGTGTCCTCTGGACTGTTGCAAGAGAAAAGTATTGGAAAGCTCCATTACTGTAGTACTTATTCGTTGAAGGATAGGATAGATTACTATGCTTTGTATTTGAGACGCCAGTATTACTTTGTATTCGAATAAGAACACAACACTTCCAAAATGAGCGGGTCTTGTGCACTATGTTTCGAGGCAATGTTTTTTTGTACTCACAGTAAACAACCTAAAATTACTTATAAAGCTGCTGCTAAATATATGCACAAGTCAGAAAACTTTGTATGGAAGTGGGTGTTGCGATATAATGGTCAGAAAAAGGTCAACGATTTTCCCGATAAAGGAAAAATGCAAGGGCCTTCTGAAAAAGAAAATAAAACAATTTTCAAGTTATTTCAACCAAAGCCTTTTTTGACACTGCGACAAGGACAAAAGTTATTGGTTAAAGAGGAAGTTAATGTTAGTATAATGACTCTGAATAGGCGATTAAACGAAGCAAATATTTCTTGGCGTAATACGATGCTGAAATCTTTCCTCAAATCGGGGTATGTCAAAAAGTGACGCTTGTGGGTTATGCAAAATTTCAATCGTGATTAGAGTAATGTAACTTTTACTGACGAAGCGTGTTTTTATAGATGGGTTTCTGTCAAATATACTTGATTTTTTTTAAAAACAGGTGTGCTCACATATCTTAGCTCTGAACAACTTACTAAGTAAATGCGTAATAGTGCTTTTACTGTACTTTAAATCGATTTATTCATTTCTGAGAAATAATAATTTTTCTTTTAAATATGCAGACGACGCTCTTGTGTGACAGACTGTAATTTTTGTAAACGGAAATTTGCTATGTTACACAGGATACAGATGCACTGGAACAGTTTTACCAATAAATTAATATATAGTTCTATTTCAAAAAGTATAATTTTGTATCACAGCTAGAAAACTAAAGGAGCTATAAAGTTTCTGGTTATAGCAATCGATTGCCCCCAGTGGTATCTAGAACTTTTATCTGAAACATTTTTTACCCTCTTACGATTAGCCAACACAAAATTCAAAAAGTTAAAATTTTAACTTTTCTTCTATGCCAATCGTTTGTGAATTGTTTGTGAATGTTTGTGACAGTTTTTAATTTGTTTGTGACTTATTAGTTTATTAGTTATTAATTTGTTAAGTATAAGCTTACGATTAGCCAACACTTTTTAAAAATTGATTGTAATGTAGTCTTCCGGGTACTCAGTCGATCGGAAATTGTTTGTGAATTCTAAATTGATTAAGTCAATAGTTTAGCCGTACTGAAAATTACAACTGCAAAAACCTCACCCTGTATATACACATACATATAAATGAAATAATACACAATTTAATACAAATTTGATCTTGCTTTTTAGACAATTTACACATTGAGTGGATATTTATTCATTTACCGACTTATTTATCAGTTCTTTGTTTTCAGTGAAATTCATTTATTATCGATTTTAAAACAATACAAATGTTCATATTATCGTTTTAGTGGAGATCATAATTTAAAGTTTAAATAGAAATCCGGTATTAAAAATGATATACAATATATCTAATATTGTTAGTATATTGTACCTATGTGTTGTTAAAATTTCACCAAATTAATCGGATTAGATATTAGAACCAGATTAAGACAGACTAGCTCACCAGGTTTCAATTAACCGATGTCTTAAAGATGGTCTTTAAAATGAATCTGAAATTTGAAGATTTTGTAGGTATAACCTAAAGAGTTACTTTGTGGTACTCTGTATTCACTAATTATAAGTAAATTCTTTGTAAAATGTCATTTTTAATTGATTGATTTTGTGACATGCTTTGATTCTTATAATTATTACTATAACCGTTTATACCTGTTATAAACAACGTAAAATAATTTTGATACATAAATATCGCACTGCAATTGTTTAAAAGTTGATCAGAGTTCCTATAGTTATATTTGTGAAATTCTATTGCTTCATGTAAAACGACAATATTTTTTTCTGGAAAGTATCCTGTATTTATTTGATGTTGAAAGCAAAGTTGGTTATTTAGCTTCTCTAACATCAGAAGTGTTCTGTTCGTCAGTTTCCAAAATTTCTGTTAGTTTGACCAACATAGAAGTTATTGCAATCTTGACAATTGATAAATTATACTAAAATAATAAAACTTTTTATCAAACCTAAGATAAATTCTAGATGTTTGACAAAAGCGAAATTGGTTATCCGATTTCTGTAACCAAATGTTCTATTCATCGGATTTCAAAAATTTCTGCTAGTTTGACCAATATCGAACTTATTGCAATCTTGACAATTGATAAATTCTACTAAAACAATAAAATTTTTTACCAAACTTATGCAAAATGCACAAACATACTTCATTTGTCGATCAGTTTTGATTACAAAAAGATATTTGTAAAAGGAAAAGGATGAAAATATAAATAACAGTGATGATTGTATCTTTTATTTTTATTAGAGTGTGGTACATACAGACAAAATAAATATAGGCCATTTAATACATGTAAGAATAATCACCAAATTTATTTTGATACGGGATATTACATTTTTAACGTATCTAGTCATACGTTGGTTACCGTTACAACGTATTTCTTTTCAAAATTTTCTAGAATTATCAGTCCACAATCATTCAATTTCGCTGAAAAAAATCAAACACAGAGTGACCTTTTAAACTTAACGATCCAACCGACTACTGTCTAACGAATATGTTTAGATAAAATTTGTTCTAGTTTTTCGTTTGAATAAAACCTGTCCCGTTTCAAGATGATGATAAAGGTTATGACGTAAATGAAAGTGAAGATGACCTCTCTCAAAATCTGTTCAATGTCGGATAAAAAACTATCTAAAATTTAACAGAATAAATTTCAACGGTTTTTTCATACTTAAATCGAGATTTTCAAGTTTCATTCTCGTATGGGCCCCCGAAGAGCAAAATAAAAATCATTTTTTTGTTTATTGTTTTTAAAAATTCCCTAAACATTACTGAAAATATTTTTTGGGAGCACATATCGTTCGTTATAGGAATAATACAATACACAATATTAAATTATGGACCCTTTTAATAAAATTATATTGTTTTTTTGTCCTTTTTTTTCATATGGATATTTCTGTACGGGTACCATTTATCACATATTATGTAATGTTTAAATGTACATTCCGGCAAAAATAAAGGATAATTTCTTTGGGATTAAAGTAAAAATTTTTTAATTTCAAATGTTATCGAGTGCCTGTGAAACATTATTAATGTATGGCGGACTTTTGTCCGTATTTTAAAAATACACCAATATTCATATGTTCACTTAATGTCAAGCTTTGGCTGATACTTGAACACTCGATGTACCTTAGCAAATGGCCAATTCATTATGTTAATTAAAATTCACATAGTGTTTGAAAAATTATCAAAACTAGATCGGCTGGGACTCGAATCCGGATCTCTTGGTTACAAGCCAAGCGCCTTACCAATTAGGCCACCGACAGTTCATTCGAGTGCCACTCCAATTCTGATAATCAATCAAACACGTTGGAGTGGCACTCGAACGAACGGTCGGTGGCCTAATTGGTAAGGCGCTTGGCTACTAACCAAGAGATCCGGGTTCGAGTCCCAGCCGATCCAGTTTTGATAATTTTTCAAACACTATGTGAATTTTAATTAAAGTATATATTATTCCTAGGTGAATGTTTTCGAATGAAAATTGATTTTTTACACGATTCAGGAAGAAAAAACCTAAGTTTTAAGGGTACCTTTAAGGTCAACTAAATAATCTCCTGAGTAGTAATGAGCAAAATTAGTCTTGGTTTTGTATTTTTTGCAAGACCAAGACCAAGATCAAGACTATGTATACCAAGAGTAAGACCAAGACCAAGACTATAAGTATGGCTGCAAGACCAACACGAAGACTCAAGTGACCAAGATCAAGACAAAAGCAATAAAAAAGCTAGACTGTTGCAAAACTATTTAAATAGTTTAAAAGTATAATTAATACCGTAAAGAGAGAAAATTCTGATTTTAGAAGAAAAAAATTCGCTTTTTTTTTGTTTAATCGTAAATAAGTCTTAATGATCGTAGGAAGACCCTTAAATAAAAAACTAAAGCTAAAAGTACGCTCTAAAAAAATATGTCACATATCTTATTCAAAAATGTTTTCTGCATCTCTTTAAAGTGAGGAAAAAATTTCATTTTTTGTGACGATTAGTCTTTAAAAGAAGCATTATCCCACAAGAAAGAAGTTTCGAATTCCTATAAGTTTTTTTCAAAACCATTGTCTGACAGTTTTTGATTAGAATACAGCCTACTGAAAAAGAGGCAAAAATTTTTAATATTCTTAGTGCCTCTTGAATGTTTTTATTAGTACCTTATAATTATAATACTTTAAACTTGAAACAGTATTAGTTTTAGCGAATTTCCAAAATGGAATTCAGCTATTACAGCCACTGTCATGGCGCGACTTGAGCCCGGGACTATGGCAGAAATTTGTTTTGAGGTCCCTAGAAACCGAAAATATAATATACACTAAAATTTATATATATATATATATATATATATATATATATATATATATATATATATATATATATATATATATATGTATATATGTATATATGTGTCAGCACGATAACTCTCGAACGAAATGGTTTACGAAATTTGGTGAAAATGTTGGAGATGCCAAACCGTTGGACTAGTTCGTTAGCCAGACACGTCGGATGTCAGGAACATGCTTTTTGTTCTTGCAAATAATTAGTTTTTTGCCAAAATTTCCACTTAATCAGCAATTTTTGCGAAATTTTTTTACACCATTTAAAAGAAGAGAAAAAACTACATAAAAAGGTCTTTAAACTATTGTTCTATGTCAACTAGTTTCCGAGAAAAACTAATTTTTATAAACGGAAATTCGCTATGTTATACAGGATGCTGCGACAGGACTATGTACTGTACCAATCAGCACTCCCACCATAGATTTTTGAATGCAAATGATCATTTATGAAAATACCATGTGGTAATTTTATGTTATTTATTTATGATTCTTTTTTGATGTAGCCTTGAAAAGATGACTTATCAAAATTTGGGACTCTAGTGTGAAAAATTCTACCACTGTTTCTTGTCAAGGATAATAAAATTCTTACGTAATCTTGACCGCATATCATCTCTTTAGAAAGTTTAGGCGTAATATAAGGACTGCATTATAGGACTTTTTACAGAAAATGGTATCTCCAAATAGACTCTTATACTAAAACAAAAATCTCGTTATTTGTATTCCCATACATAAAAATATGTCTGGTGGTGTACACAGTGTGTTTGTTCCGACAAATTCCCTTCAAAGATCCGTCCGGTGCGTTAGGTCATTCACTATCATCCATTTATGTCCCGTATGGGAACGTAACAGATGTTTGAGATACGTTTGATGGTCAAATTTAAATTTTATTAAAAATTAATAAATATGTTTCTATTCTTTCTAGTCCAGCATCCAAACAGTATTTGGGTGTTTATTGTATACAAATGCATAGATAAAAGTACCTCTATGTGTTTCAGACAATATAATCCCATGAGAATTTTAAAAGTGCAATTCTATGTGTTTGAGGGTCAGTCATTATTTGTAAAATGGACAAGTTCATGATTAAATATGTAGTTTTTTTTCTCAGATTTGAAAACTATCCCGTTTGTAGATAAATTGTAACGATATTTTTTGGTAAGTTGATGAGAATTAAGTTTCAAAATATTAACATTTTTTTATGGAAATAGAATTAAAAGGTTATTGGTACAATTTATAAAATTTTTAACTTATGGGAATTTAATTCTAATTTGAATAACTGATATTTTTTAACATTTGGTTCCCACTAAACATAGATTGGAATATAAATTCGGACTGCTTTTGGTGCGTACTACATACAATCGGCCATTTCTCAAAATTTTAAAGGAAATAATACTTTGGTAATACTAAATATTGGAATAAAACAAATTCTTAAAGAGTATGAAATGTAATTAATGAGAAATTACGTTTGAATTTTACAATGGTCACTAAAATAAAAAGGTGGCAGGTAAATTATACAAGAACTAAATAGTAGTTTAAACTAGAGATGCCGATTTTAAATCGCTTAATCGAAAATCGATTAATCAAAGCTTAAAAAATCGATTACATTTTCGATTTTTTTTCATTTGAATTGATCTATTAGTCGATTATTAAAAGTAAGAGATCGATAATCGATTCTTTCCAAAAAAATTAGGTCCCTTAACAAAAATTATCAGCTAATTTTACTGAACTTTTCAAAATTTCGATTTTTTAAATCGATCTCAGAGAATCGATTTTTTTTAGCCGATCTTTTTTTTAAAATCTATTATTTTATTTTCGACTTAAATCGATCCAAAAATCGATAGTTCTTTGGGAGAATCGACATCTCTAGTTTAAACATCTAAGGGGATTTTTTTGTCTTTAAATTTTTAAATTCTATTCAAGATAATTACAATTACATCAAAAAAATTGTTATTACTCGTAAAATCTCAGTAGTCAGTCTAGGTAAAAAAAATCGCTCAGATAGCAAGTAACTAGAAAAAATTAAATTTTACCCTGATGACGTCATCAAGTAGGTACATTCAATAAAAGTTCCAATATCTTAAAAGAAATATTCGAGAACTTTCGAAGAGAACTACGATATCGAAAATAACTGGTCACTTTTGGTTTCATGAAATGATTAACATTGTTAGAATATTTACAAAATTCCAAGTAACATTATTTCGAGAAATTTCCTCATACTTGATAATATAATTCAAAATTGAACTACCAGAATGCTAGAAATTACTTATAAACAATAAATTTCATAAAATCATTTTGTAAAAAAAAGAAAAAACTATTTGGCTTCCAACTTAATTTTAACGTATTTTATTTCTATTTAAAGTTGTTTCACGTTTTTTCAAAATTATTTTTTATGAGAAAACATAGAATGTTGTTCTCTAGCCTCGATTTTATAATTTTTTCGCGTAACACTTAACAGAATACCAGTAAGTTCGAGAAACGCTGGTGTAAAGGAAACATTGAGGGTTAATTTACAGTATCAAAGTAATAATCTAACTGAAATTCCGAAACGTACTTTTGTTTGTTCTAAATTTCATCTAAATACATTTTCAAAAATATGGGCATTACTCTAAATTTTAATACGAAATACATTATTATTATTAAACAAGCGTTTGAACAATATCGATAACAGTTTTTGATTACAAACTAACGTACTACCCTACTACCTAATTATGGTGGTGGTTGCTATTAACACAAAAAGAAAAGATTTGTGATTTTTATTCAGTCAAATGAACTTATAATTTAATAAATACAATAGCGCAAACCTACACAAACATATCGATAATAATTTTAACGGTTTTCTTTTGTACATGTTTCGAGAGAAAAAAAAACACATACCACCATATTATTGTCGTCCTCGGCCGCTTGTTTGATTTTATTATATAAAAATACTTGTACTGGTGGAGCAGACATATTTTTATTCAGCATCCATCCCTATTCCCTGTTATATTGAAATCCTGTTGCCAATCTGTGTGCAAAGAGCCAACCAGCCAGACATTCATATTGCACCGGTACACCGAGTGACGGCATGTGCGCACAGCACCGGTACTATTTATAAAAAAAAAAATCCACCCCTAATGTAAGATGAGTTGTATTATAGTGTGCAAAAATACCCTTAACACTCAATCGGTAATGTACCTACATGTGCAAGTACACTGAAAAACATTTTATCCACCGTGCAATGGTATTTGGTATTGATGTGGTGGTTGTATAGGGAAAATTGACAATTTCAATTAAGGGCAGTTTAATTAATTAATTTAATACATATTAACTAATGATCCAATTGATATTTTCAAATGATCCACTTAAATTCTGCAAATGAAGTATAAATGTATAAAAAAAATTTTTCGAGATATTATGATCAAAGTCAAATTAAGAGATAGCTTTTTTCCATTTGAATATTAGTTAGGGTCGAATTTAAACTCAGACTATTATCCACCAACTTCGAGAAGAAAGTTGACTGGCCATAAAATTTTAAAAGTTATGATTGGCTGTTATTAATAAAAGACAACGAATATGGCAAATCAGATAAATTCATCTTTGTCTAGCTGACCTAATTTCCAAAGTAGGATTTACTTACAAAACAAAAAAAAAAAAAATCGTGCAGAAATGAAATACATTCAAAAACTGATGTTTAAAGTTTTTAAAACACTTGACACTTATGTGGCATAAATTAAAATTTAACCATAAATTTGAAAATAAACACAAAACAGGAAAAAATATTGATTTATTGGAATTAAATATATATTTTTTTCTGTATTTGGTTAAATATTTACATTTGAATTAAAAAATGTAGCTTAAAGGTAAGTAGAATTATGACAGAATAAATATCACATTTAAATCGAAATATATTTTAATATAAACTGAAAAATCAAAATACAAAATCGTAGCAAACAGTTACCGTAGTGACTGTAATTTTAGAGCAGTTAAGAACAATGTAATGCCTGACAACACATACCCAATTTTATTTTTGCCAATCGATCACATTATCATCTCGAAAAACAACAATATAAAAAAAAAACATCCAACATCCATTCATAATTTCATACCAACTCAATTTTATTATTAGGTTTATTACTTATATAAATTATCTGCATATAACAATTATTTCACCTATACTGAAATATGATATAAGTTTCGTATTTGAGTTTGCTCATTCAGTTTTATAAAAAAAAAAATATGGGAAAGTACAAAATTATGATTTGGTACATACTTTTTTATCTTACTTACATGTACTCACGTAGAAACTTTAAAAACGATGTTTAACTATATTCACTAAATATTTTGTCCTAGTGTAAAAATTTTATTGCCCTTATTGTCAACTCAAATTTGCTAATTTACAATTTTAATTAAATTATGAATATAAAAAAATGTCTTTGATTTAATACGTTGGTGTAATCAATTCTCTAAATGTCTAAATAATAGAAAACAAGTTCGGGTTAATTCGGCCTAACTCTCCAGTGGATAGCCCGTAGGAGAGTCAAGTCAAAATTTATCCATGAAGCAAGCGTCAATTGAATCCGAAAATCCATAAAATAAAAACTAAAAAGTTAAATTAAACAAATGGTACTAATTTTTAGTTTCAGAGAAAAATTTCTTGAGAGTCTACAAAAGGCAAACATTTTAGTTGATTAACAACTATATAAACCGGAAAAAGATATTGTGAATAATAAACTTTTCGTAAAAAGTTATCGATAATTGTTTCTCTCTTTTATCACTTAGGCCCGAATTAAACTATCCTTGTCTGTTGTGCACGCTCTAGGAGAGACTTTAGCCTAAGCGTTTGCAGATAGGAAAATCCCCCTGATAATAGCCTACAGTTACCTAATATCAATTACAGTCGACTCTCGTTAATTCAAAACTGGAGGAATTCTTAAAATATTACGAATTATAGAGAGGTTCGAATTATCGCAGGTAACAATTTTAATTTTTTAAGCATTTGCGATGAACGAACTTGAACTTGTCTCAAAATGTACTTACAATCTTTCTGTCTTTTTCTCTCTGCGACTTTGAATTGTCGAGTGTTTAACGCCGATGCGTTCGAATTAACGCGTCGTTTTGTTACGTAGCAATGATTTTTTCGTTCGAATTACCAAGTGTATAAAAATGTATTCTTTTAGTTCGAAATATAAAGAGATTTTGTAGGGAACTCGTGATACCTTTGAATTATAGAGAGTTTCGAATTATCGCAGGTTTGAAGCAACAAGAGTCTATTGTATATTTATTTTTACAGAAATTAAAAAAAGGTTTTAAGCTTTGAGAACCCATAACTCAGAAACGAAATCTATTTTGTATAATCTTGGTATATTTTCCAAATAAAATAAAGCAAAATTATCAAAAAAATTTTGATAAAAAGACAAACTTCATCAAATTTATGAAACACATTTTCAAGGAATCCTTATACTTGTATACACACGTGAACTCGTGATAATTTTAGATATTTTGATAGAAAGAAGGCGTTGATTTAACTGTTACGGTAATGATAATGTGTTACGTAAACATAAGAAAAAGGCGTTACGGTTATATCATTTTGAATAAGTAGATTTCGAATATTTCAGACATATGTGTAACAGAGCCCTCAGAACCTACCGATTGTCAAAAACAATCAAGGACTGTGATCAAGTTATCCAAAATTGGCGTTTGAAGCAATCTTTTCAAATAGATAAATCAAGATATTGTTGCTGGAAGTTTTGAAAGCTTCAAGATAAGATAGACGACGTCTTTAAAATCAGCTTTAAAGATCCAGTTTCTTGCTATCCCCCAATTTTAAAAATAGTTTTTTTAGAAAAAAAAAACACTTTACAAATATTCTTTTTTTTACATCAAATGAAAAAAAAATAAATCCCAAAAACCATAAAAAATTGACTATTTTTTTTTTCTATAAATTTAATTTATAATTTTAAAAAATAGCATCCGTTTATGATTTTTATTTTTTTGACAATATTGTTCCGTTGAAACATTTTTTTTCGTAAATACTATATTCTCTATGGTTTGTTATCAGATCAGATTTAGGAATAAAATTTTTTTTTGTTTGATAAAGGGTCTTTTAAGAACGAAATGATTCTGTTATCTAAAAAGTTTCATTCATTTTGTAAATCACAATAAGCGAAAAAGTTCGTGATCCATTTAACCAAAAAATTATGAATGTTCCTCATTTTTTATTATCATAGGTATTTTTTTTCTGTTTTGCTTCAGTGAATTATTATTATATTCTTTAATCATTTTTTTGCAGAAAAGTTAACGAAAAAAATATCAAAAAGATTTATTCGATCATAAAATTAAAAATATATTTTAGAATTGTGTATAAATTCATAAGATTTTATTGCAGAGTGGTTTTGATTTTTAGCTTTCAGTTTATAAATATACAGCTAATACTGGTGATTTTAAACAGGTGCAGTTACAAAAATATAGAAATTATTTGCCTTTTATTTTAATCAGTAAGATACCAGCACCTCTCAGAACTGTCGTATTCATGTATTTTTGGAGAAATAAATATTCCACTCTAAAAAAAGGTAATTCTTAAATCCCAACATTTACTCAAACTTTCAATTTCAGGCTCTCCAAGTTTTGCGTTGGTTGACTAAATTATAAATACCAAAATATTTGATAGATAGAGAAAAAAATTTTAAAATAAGTAAGTACACAAAGGAAAAATACGTTTGTTTACTTCAATTCGATCAGTCGATCACAGAGCGGATTTTGGTCGATTTTCAGAAAAAACAGTTGTTTCGAGTTTTTTAAATCGTAGGCGTAGGTTAGCTTAGAATTATTAACCACCCTAAGCGAACCATGGAACTTTATTTGAAGGATAACAAGAACGAAAGTATTGACGTTTATTCATAAATCCATATTACAATTGTAATCTTTCTTCTTAGTAACACAATTTTTAACGCTGCCAACGTGGGTTAATATTAGTTGAGGCAATATTACTTGAGGCATATTAGTTGAAGCAATATTAGTTGGGGACCTGTCAATTGAGGCAAGATTAGTTGGAACTAGATCAGTTGAGGCTAGATTAGTTGGGGGTAGATTAGTTGGAAGTCATTTAGTTAAAGTTTTAGTTGTAATCATTTAGTTGTCATTTTGTTGGGGTTATATAATTTTAGCGACAAAGCGAGACTGGACACAATGGTCGGGGATTCTTGAACTGCCTGGTGGCAGTGCTATCTCTGTCGCCTCTCCGGACTCCAAGAGCAGTAGTTAATTTGATAAATTTTAGTAATAAGTAGGAAAATAATTCAGTTTAGGAAATTGATTTCGGAATAATTCAGGTTAGGAAATTAATTGTTGTGAGGTTTTTTAAATTATGTTAGGTTGCACAATTGGTTATGCTTTTTTTGTGGCGTAAAATAGGCGTCACTAGTTATGGTAGGGCACCCTAGGTATGGCTCTTTGAGGATTTGGCTAAGTGAAAGAATCTTGACATACTTATTGGGAAGTTGCAATTCTTATTCAGGTGTGCACAATGTTTTGTTTGTTACGAGTTGTTTTCGGATATAAAGCACACGTGAATAACAAACAAAGATTTGGGATAGACGTCTGGATATGTGTATCCGTGGTTGTCTATCTTTGATAATTTTTGTTAATTAGTTTTAGACTTATTTGTTAATAGAACGTACTATGTTTAAATTATTTTAACATTAATCATAACCTTATAGACTAATTATTACGTAGTTAGGATGTACGTATAGGAAAATAAATGATTTGGACGGGGTGATTTCTGATCATGTTCACATGGAGCGAATAATATAGATATGTTCGGGCTAGGTATGATGGGAAAGGCCATGTGAAATAATTTTTCTATTGTGGAAATTTGTATGGAAATTTGTGGGAGTTCTATCTGAGTCCCTAGTGTCATTTTGTCAGGTGTGAGGTCCTGTGGCAGGCTCACACTGATGTTGCTCTGGTGAGCGTAAAAATGATGGATTTAGAAATTTCGGGGTCCTATGTGAGCCCAAAATTAGATTGTTCTGGTGAGCAAAATGTTTTTAGAAATTTTGGGGCTCCTATGCGTGCCCCATATGTATGGCTGTTCTGGTGAGCGATAAATTTTTGTGGAAAATTTTTAGAAAATTTGAGGGTCCGATGTGAGCCTCAATTGTATTGTTCCTCGTGGGAGCATATCTTTGAATTGTAGATTAGGTAAACTAATATGTTAAGGCTCAGTAATATTTTTGTTATCGATAGTTAGTTACATTTTAGGCTTTTAGTAATTAGTAAGGTTAGGTTATTAAAATTAATAAAGTCGGCTGCTAGAAAGATTGGATTTAATTCATTTCACTTTTGTAGCTATATTAACACTTTCAGTCCCATGGCTTCGGCATCCGAAACCAAACAAAACATCTCCAGAGGCCGACCGCGATCAATGATTAATTGATTAGTTGGTTACGCCTTGTGTGTGTGATGTTTATCATCATTCATCACACGGATGAGTTTCTACTCACACAAATACATACCAACACACACTACTCTTTTGGTTTCTATGTATAAAAAATTTTAAGATAAACAAAAAATACATAAAAAATATAATTTATATTTTTAAATAAAATTGATTTGAATGTCAGTGTATATGTAGTATGTACGTATCATGTACGTATGTTTACAGTTTTATACATACATGTTGAACTGTGTTGAATCTATTCAGTGTTTGAATCATTTTATTTTATGTATTTGTTTATATAAGGTTTTTTTTTTAAAATATTGCCGGCTTCCGGGGAAGTTTACTATGAAAGTGCTCGGGCCTCATAGTGCTAATTGAATTTAAAAATATTGAACTTGATGACGTCATCACGTATACAGAACATTTTTAAACCTTCAAAAACCATAATTTTGATGTTAGAAGCTTGCAATTTGAAAGTGATGTTAGGTTTTCGATACAAAATCGGAACTATTGAAGTAACAGAAATATTACATGTAGAAATTAAATCACATTTCATAAAGGAATTTGATAAAAAAGGTTGAGGTACCATTGATATAAAAAATTATCTGTATAAAAGTTGCAGACGATTTGGCACTGCGGATCACATTTTTCTGGTTTACGGGCCGCATCTGGCCTACAGGTCACACTTCTTCTGGCAATTGCTGTTTTAGAATGACTTTTAAATTAATAAGTTTTACTCAGCGAATGTAAAACTTTTGGTATACTCTGGTGGAAACTTCAACAATGAGTGTCATACATAGTCTTATTGCGATGAGTGTGCCATTCATCATTCTAATTTGCAGAGAAAACATTACTTTGCCTACTTTTGATATATCTACCAAATTATTTACAACGTTTATAAACCTTAAGCTTCTGAACACTACAAAACTAATATTCATTTATGATAACTGTGTATAAATTTTAATGTTGAAACACGCTGTAGAATTAAAATAAAATATGTACTTTTTCTGATTACATATGGGAAGAGCCCCAACTGAATTATATTTTTTTACTCATGATACTGTTATTTTTTTAAATAATATTGTATTATAAATTATAATGTGAAAGACTATAGTTATAACTAGTGATCGAAGAGGTTGCGGTGCTGACAGTATTGTCTTTATTTTTTTAAGGTATTAAAAATTGTTTATTTATTTTAGATAAAACATTTTGATGCGATTTTAAATATATACAACAGGTAATTATGGATGCCTATATACGGACAATATCCTCTTATATTGATATGTTTTGAATATATTTTAGATATGCGTGTATACATTTATTGTCACAACTTGCTTGGTCCGATTTTAATTTTATGTATTGTGTTAAGGTATGTTTTGATGTAACCAGTGAATGATTTATGTGTATCAATTGTCTTTTTTCTCCCAGTAAAATGTGAGAGAGACAACGCATTATTATGTTTTCCAAAAAATATTTTTTTAAATGACAGCTTATTTTTTTATTAACAAGTTTTAAGTTACAGTCAGTCAGTCAAATTTTCAACAATTTTAATTTAAAAAAAGTTAAAATTTTTGTACTTTTTTAAAATAACGCTTTTTTGTAACTTGAAACTAATTTTTATTAACAGCTGATGGTTAATAGAGAATATACCGATACAATTTTTTTTAAAAAAAATGTATTTAGCCCGATTTTTTAACGTTTTAAGTTTTGAAAATATAAGTACGGTCCTGTCAGCACCGCAAGATTTCGAACACTAGTTATAACCTACATTCATATTTATTCAAAATAGAAATAGTTCATGTCTACTATCTACAATACTGTTCAAAAATTATTAAGCCCTCTAAATTTAATCATTTTTATAGGTCCGAAGACATTCGTCAATCTTCGGACCTATTATAATTTCGTACAAATTCTTGCTATTCTTGAAACATCAGTAGCCCATACAGCAAAAATCCACTTGTCGCACACTCCAAGAAGTGCGACATCGACATTAAGTGAGGGGAGAGTCCATACCTCGTTTACTCACGTACACTGTTTCTTAAGTATGTGTGTGTGTGTCCACACAACGTATTCGCCTTAGTCATAGACGGTCATGTATCGTCATATTGTATGCTTATCTTAAAGTATTATTAATTTACCTATGCATGTTATATTACAGGTTTTGAATCGATTCTTGCAATTGTTATACATTGTTGATTTTAATGCAATTTATTATTTTTCGTTATTATTAAAAAACATAATATTTGTTATTATTTTTTATTTAAATTGAGTTTAATTATATTTGTTTAATAGAGTTCAACGTATTATTATTATCATTATCATTATTTTAATAAAAAAGTGTTTAAAAAATTTATTTTATTAATTTATTTATAATTGTCGTAAATTCAAATCAAATTTTCAAACCAACTATTTAGATAAAAATACGAGAATAAGCGAAAAATGATGATATACCAGTACTTGTAGCTGACCAATACAATAGACCAAATATATATTTTATGTTACAAATATAAAGGTTTAGATGACTATAATATTGAAATAATGGAAACATTAGGAGTGGAAGTCATCAGGAAAAAATAAAATGAAAGATTAATTTAATTTAAAAATTGCGCAACCGGTTTCGGAAGAGCTAGTGCTTCCGTCTTCAGGCGTATTCCTTTAATAAAAATAAAAACAATATATAAAAATACAGTGCATATTTATGAAATTAATAGTAAACAAATACTTGTCAAAAAACATGCAATTACTTACATGGAAAAAAATTATAAAATAATATCACAAAAAGGTATTTTTTATGAAATTAAAATTTAAAATTAAAAACTTAAAAACATTGTTGTATAAAAGAAAAATTATTTGTTCGATAATTACATTGTGAATTAATTTTTAAAAAAAAAAAATATATATATAAAATTCAGTTACAGTGTTGGCAAACAAAATGACAACGTGCGAAAAAAGTTGGCGGTTTATATATGTTTCGGCAAAGTATTGGGCGCGAATTTGTTGAAGGTGTGACTGTATTGGCTGTCAAGTTCAGACGAGTCCGTGGCAAGGTTGGCGTTGGGATGTATGGAACATATCCAGCAATGTTCTAGAAAGAATCTTTTTCTAGAATGTGCTTCTGTTTGTATTACTGTGGGGTTTTCAAAATCAAAACGATGGTTGTTGTGCCATGAATGTTGTGCTAGGCCGGAGCTAGTGTCGCCACGTTGGACATTTCGACGATGCTGATCAAGTCTGTGCGATAGTTTTTGTTTGGTGTTACCCACATAGGCCGCATCACAATCCCGACAACGGATCATATAAACCACATTTTGACGGTTGCTTGTGGAGGTTGAGGGTTTTAAATTTGAATAAAAATTTTTTAGGTTTGTGGAATATTGGAAAGCTGGGTGGAGACTAAAAGGTTTCAAGATTTTTTTAATATTTTCAGAGTGCTGTCCGGTAAAAGGAAGAGAAAAATAATGTTTGTTGAGCGTGTTCTGCTTAAAGGAGTTTTCGGAACAATTATTGAAAAGTCTATGAGTCAATTTTTTGGTAATATTCAATATTAATTTTTTGGGGTAGTTATTAAGCGTTAAAATATGTTGAGCATTTCTCAGCGCACGGGGACGGTGAAGATGGTGACTCAATCTGAGGGATCTATTTATCAAATTTGAAGCTACGTTATATTTTAATTATGAAGTGTGAACTGAGTGATAATTTAGGATACGGGAGGAAACATAAGGCTTTCTATACCACATTGAAGAAAGAAGATTTTGTTTTTTGAAAATAAGTGTATCGAGAAATGTTAGTTGATTATTGTTTTCTAATTCTATTGTAAATTTTAGGTTATGGTGAAAATTGTTAAAATTATGAAGTACATGGTCCACAAAATCAAAGGGAATGGCTGTAAAAATATCGTCAACATATTTAAAGAAAAAGGGGACAGTGCAGTCTAACCTGTCTAAAACGGTATCAACTAGATGATCCATGACGATATTGCAGGCTGTTACAGAAAGGGAGGCCCCCATTGGAAAACCAGATATTTGCTGGAAAAAACTAGTATGGAATTTTGTGGTGAAAAAACTATTATTCAAAATTAATTGTAAACCCTCAATAAAAGTGTCATAGTCTAAGTCAGTGTTTTTTTTAATGTTGTCCCAATTTATCCTCACCTGATCAAGAAAAATGTCCACTGCACAATTTGTAAAAAGTGCTTCTACGTCAAGGGAAGCAAGTTTATAACCTGTTGGCAATTTGAAATTGTTAATTTTGTTTACAAACTCAAAGGAATTTTTTAAATCATATTTGCTCTGAAAGGATTTTCTTATAATACCGCTAAAAAACTTGTCAATGTTGTTAAGGATGGAATTATTGGTGGCACAAATGGAGCGGAAAGGTACCTCATCAGGGGTGTTGAAAATTTTATGGATTTTAGGGAGGAAGTACATGTGGCGAAAGGGCGTGATACGAAGGTTTTAATTTTTTGGCGGTATTGGTGGTTTGCAAACAATAAATTTATAACCACCAATACCGCCAAAAAATTAAATCCTTCGTATCACGCCCTTTCGCCACATGTACTTCCTCCCTAAAATCCATAAAATTTTCAACACCCCTGATGAGGTACCTTTCCGCTCCATTTGTGCCACCAATAATTCCATCCTTAACAACATTGACAAGTTTTTTAGCGGTATTATAAGAAAATCCTTTCAGAGCAAATATGATTTAAAAAATTCCTTTGAGTTTGTAAACAAAATTAACAATTTCAAATTGCCAACAGGTTATAAACTTGCTTCCCTTGACGTAGAAGCACTTTTTACAAATTGTGCAGTGGACATTTTTCTTGATCAGGTGAGGATAAATTGGGACAACATTAAAAAAAACACTGACTTAGACTATGACACTTTTATTGAGGGTTTACAATTAATTTTGAATAATAGTTTTTTCACCACAAAATTCCATACTAGTTTTTTCCAGCAAATATCTGGTTTTCCAATGGGGGCCTCCCTTTCTGTAACAGCCTGCAATATCGTCATGGATCATCTAGTTGATACCGTTTTAGACAGGTTAGACTGCACTGTCCCCTTTTTCTTTAAATATGTTGACGATATTTTTACAGCCATTCCCTTTGATTTTGTGGACCATGTACTTCATAATTTTAACAATTTTCACCATAACCTAAAATTTACAATAGAATTAGAAAACAATAATCAACTAACATTTCTCGATACACTTATTTTCAAAAAACAAAATCTTCTTTCTTCAATGTGGTATAGAAAGCCTTATGTTTCCTCCCGTATCCTAAATTATCACTCAGTTCACACTTCACAATTAAAATATAACGTAGCTTCAAATTTGATAAATAGATCCCTCAGATTGAGTCACCATCTTCACCGTCCCCGTGCGCTGAAAAATGCTCAACATATTTTAACGCTTAATAACTACCCCAAAAAATTAATATTGAATATTACCAAAAAATTGACTCATAGACTTTTCAATAATTGTTCCGAAAACTCCTTTAAGCAGAACACGCTCAACAAACATTATTTTTCTCTTCCTTTTACCGGACAGCACTCTGAAAATATTAAAAAAATCTTGAAACCATTTAGTCTCCACCCAGCTTTCCAATATTCCACAAACCTAAAAAATTTTTATTCAAATTTAAAACCCTCAACCTCCACAAGCAACCGTCAAAATGTGGTTTATATGATCCGTTGTCGGGATTGTGATGCGGCCTATGTGGGTAACACCAAACAAAAACTATCGCACAGACTTGATCAGCATCGTCGAAATGTCCAACGTGGCGACACTAGCTCCGGCCTAGCACAACATTCATGGCACAACAACCATCGTTTTGATTTTGAAAACCCCACAGTAATACAAACAGAAGCACATTCTAGAAAAAGATTCTTTCTAGAACATTGCTGGATATGTTCCATACATCCCAACGCCAACCTTGCCACGGACTCGTCTGAACTTGACAGCCAATACAGTCACACCTTCAACAAATTCGCGCCCAATACTTTGCCGAAACATATATAAACCGCCAACTTTTTTCGCACGTTGTCATTTTGTTTGCCAACACTGTAACTGAATTTTATATATATTTTTTTTTTTTAAAAATTAATTCACAATGTAATTATCGAACAAATAATTTTTCTTTTATACAACAATGTTTTTAAGTTTTTAATTTTAAATTTTAATTTCATAAAAAATACCTTTTTGTGATATTATTTTATAATTTTTTTCCATGTAAGTAATTGCATGTTTTTTGACAAGTATTTGTTTACTATTAATTTCATAAATATGCACTGTATTTTTATATATTGTTTTTATTTTTATTAAAGGAATACGCCTGAAGACGGAAGCACTAGCTCTTCCGAAACCGGTTGCGCAATTTTTAAATTAAATTAATCTTTCATTTTATTTTTTCCTGATGACTTCCACTCCTAATGTTTCCATTATTTATATATTTTATGTGTTTCGACTAAAAATATTATTTCGTTATGTATATTTGTTATAAATGCGAATATATTAAACTATGAACAGGCATAGATATGTAAATATCGATATTAGATTTCATTAAAATTTAAAAATATATTATCGGTAATTATAAATATAATATAATTAACAAAAATAGATGTTCATTCTATTTTACATTATGTTAAGACGGCAACATGGTTATTATATTTTTATCTAATTACAAGAAAAAGTCAGTATTGTTTTTTGTTCAGGGGTATTAGACCATAGTATAAACAAGTACATTGAAATACATGTGCTGAAATGATGTCGCCAGTCTTGGTCTGCCCGACTACTAGTCCGTAACCCCATGCTTTTTGAGAAGCAGTGTAAATACAGCTACCTTTATATGCACTGATCATCAGCCGACGACCAGATGTATCAGATTTCATTCATTCTTAAGTATCTTCACCTTCCACATATAAAAGATATGAAAAAATACTATCTATCCTTATCATTTTATCACTCACTGAATACTTCTCTTTCTCAGTTCGTCGAAAAGATTTCTGAATAAAAAAAAAAATTATGAAACAGGAGCACAGTTTACTTTTCGAACACATGTTCATTACCATTAGAGTTCATTATTACCATTATTTACAATGCATTCACCAATTTTGAATATTGTTGCTACCGGTTGTTGCACTCTCCAGGGCTTGTGCAAGCAGTAAATTTCCGGTCTGGAAACATTTATAAGTATTTACATACATATATGCATTACTTACTACATCCGGCCACCAGGTTCTTCAAGCTGAAAAGAAGGATTTTTTACATATGTTTGAAGAAAAATGAAGAAGGTGGAGCCGCTGTTTCTCTCCGCTTACATCGAGATTTAAAACATGTAGGGATGCTAGTGTAGTTAGGGCTTTGTTTGATTGCGTATAGTTACAACGGCTAGCAGCATTGGTCTGTTATTTGTGAATAAGCACGCGACTGCAACAAGCAAGAATGTATTGTTTTTGTAAAATGATATTTTAGATATTTGCAATAAGGGTACCAATTTCATTTCTATTTTGTTGTTGATTTACCTACTGTAATTATTTTTACAGATATTTTTGGGTATTTTACATAAGGGAGGTTTACTTGAGAGTTGTTTAAAAAAATCGATAGAAATTGGTAGCTAATTATGTGTAGAATATGTACCCAAAGTGATTTTGCTGAAAGTAATTTAAGGGAAGGTTTACTTGAGATTTTATAAAAAAAATCGACTTTTTTTGCCGAAATTGATAGCAAATTATGTGTAGAATATGTTCCCAAAGTGATTTTACTGAAAATAATTTAAAAACAAGATTCTTGCACATTAACCGAATCCAGCTTTCTATAAAAAGAAAATTCAAAAAACGTAGTTCACGGAATAATGAATATTAAATATAAAATTTTGAAAATACGTTTCTTTATATATATTTTATAATATTTCGGAACTACATTTTTGGAACTGGCGGACACGATAACTCAAAAACTATTCGATGGATCTTTTTTCTAATTTTTTATTTTAAAGATAATTCAATTCTTCGGCACCTCTACCCAAGTTCGATACACTTTCAATATTTTTTGTATTTTTAAGTTTACTTTAAAGAGCGAAAAATAAGATAAAAATCGTAATCAAAAGTTCAAACATCCGCCATTTTTGTTTCTTTCAGCAATTTATTGATATTATAGGTAGAGGTGCCGGTACTCTTCATATATTTTATAAATCTTTTTTGTTTTTGGATTTCGGTGGTTTATTACCGGCGCTAGGATGTCCGCCAACAAGGCATTGGATTTTCGGATCGTCACACTGCAGTATCTATAAAATGGACAATCTTTTATATTTTTCCTTGAACAATTTTTTTTGTATAGTTTAATACTTAATAAATATGTGTACAAAATTTGAAATTGATATTTATTTCCGTTCTTGAGAAAAAAATTCTAGAAAAATACATAATTTTTAAGGACTCTCGAGTAAACCACCCCATAAGGAAACTTAAATTGTTTGTATTAGCTAGAAATTTGTTCAAATCGAAGTGACAACTAGTAACTAAAACACATATGAGATCGTTCCTAGGCTACGTAATCCGTCCCCCGTTCGTGTAGACAAAAGGTGGTCTTTGTCTTGAGTCAAAAATACACTCGATTGAAATAATATATTTTTTATAGTTTAGTCCAATATCTATTTAAAAAATCTCAACACTGACTGACAGACAACGCACTGCCTAAACCGTTGGGTTTAGAAGAATTACGTTTTGCACAGGAGTTCCGTGTATAACGTAACTGAGCACCAATTGTATGGTATTTTGAAGTATAAATACCCCTGTCGCAGCATCCTGCATAACATAGCGAATTTCCGTTTATAAAAGTTAGTTTTTCTTGGAAACTAGTTATCATAGAATAATAGTTTAAAGATCTTTTTTATGTGATTTTTTCTTCTCTTTCCAATGGTGTAAAAAAATTTCACAAAAATTTTTGAATAAGGAAAAATTTTGGCAAAAACTAATTTTTTTCACGAAAATTGACAAAAAAACCATGTTCCGGGCATCGGACGTGTCTGGTCAACGAACTCGTTCAACGGTTTTGGACTTCCAATATTTTGACCAAATTTCATAAACGTAAGACATTTTGTTCGACAGTTATCGCGCGGACATATATATATATATATATATATATATATATATATATATATATATATATATATATATATATATATATATATATATATATATGTATATGTATATATATATATGTATATGTATATATATATATATATGTATATATATATATATATACATGTATATATATGTATATACATGTATATATATATATATATATATATGTATATATATATATATATATATATATATATAAAATTTAGGCTTTATAATATTATTTTCGGCTTTTAGGGACCTCAAAACAAATTTCTGCCGTAGTCCCGAGCTCAAGTCGCGTCATGACAGTGGCTGTAATAGCTGAATTCCATTCTGGAAATTCGCTAAAAAATATGTTACTATGACTATTGAAATAAAAAATATCTTATTTAATAAATCATTAAAACTAACTGACATCCTGAAATGTTGCCGATGGTAAATCCATCGGGTGGGTATACGGCTAGTTTTTTCAGAAAATGCATCTGTTTCCTGTGAAAATTTAACTATGAAAATTGTGTCACCAAATGATAACATAAGTCTGAGGTAGTTCTGCGAAATTTCAAAATGCCATATGCACATCATAAGTAATCCATGACTCCAAATGCTCACACTTCTTAAGAAGCCCAGCGTAGGTTTCTACATAACTCCCCCCTCAGCCGCGGGGGGTGTTATATATTTAAAATTTGTTTATATAGTTTGAAAAATATTTAAACAGTTCACGGTGGTAGCGCTGTGAAACAGAGTATAATTTTTTATGCCAGTGTATATCAGTGGCATCAACTTTTTGAGTTATACCGAAACACAAAAAATATGCTACCAGTGGGAAGTGGCACACAGCTTCCTCGTACTCATTAACAGACTCATCCAATCTTTAAAACGATTTTATGCCCAAAGACAGACATGGTAAACTGCTTCTTAACTTTTTTAATCGACTATATAACTATGGAAATTAAGAAAAAACTAGCTGCGTAGACACTAACAAGTAAAGGTCCCGAGGCCGGACCTATCGATTTTGATGAAACTTAAATATGTTGTAGAACACTAAAAACTAAGGGACACGTATTTTTTTTTATCTGCGGAAAAACGGTTTGAAGGGGTGAAACCGCCCTCCAAAAATTGGGGTAAAAATTTAATTTTTCAAATATCTCGAAAACAGTAAGAGATAGAGCAAAAGTTTAAATTGGCGATATTACTCTTTTTTAAAGAGCTATCTATTGATATGCAATTTGTTCAAATTACATCAACAGGGGTGGTTGGGGGTTAAAATTTGGGGGTTAATTTTGCAAAAAGGGGGTGAAAAATAAATAATATAAAAATTTTGTTTACAGATTTGAAATCTACGTCAAAAAATCTAATTGACCTGTTTTTGCTCAATATCCTAATATTAAGTCTAGGGGTAGTTAACTAGAGGGTGACTATGTCGAATAATCCTACTATTTGGGTATTTCAAGAAGTTCTTCTTCATGGAAAATAGCTTAAGACAATTAGAATAACGTAGAAATGAAATTCTTTAATTCAAAATTGAGTTTGAGCAACATTGGACAGGGGATGGGTCACCCTCTTAAATTACATACTAGTTTATATACACTAATTTTTGCTATTAACACACTGATAGTGGGTAAAATAATGTCACAATAAGTGGTTCTGAAGTTGGACTATCATATGTAAGGTCTTTATTAGGTTTGTTTTTTAATGGATATTATAGTTTTCCTTATCGAAAATTATCGATACCGAAAATTACATAACCTAACCTAAAATAACGAAACCTAATAAAAACCTTACATACGATAGTCTAACTTCAGAACCATCTATTGTGACATTATTACCCCCTGTCAGTGTGTTAATTGCAAAAATTAGTGTATGTAAACTAGTATGTAATTCAAGAGGGTGACTCACCCCCTCTCCAATGTTGCTCAAAATCAATTTTGAATTCGAGAATTTCATTTTAGTCCAACTTCAGAACCACTTATTGTGACATTATTTTACCCACTATCAGTGTGTTAATAGCAAAAATTAGTGTATATAAACTAGTATGTAATTTAAGAGGGTGACCCACCCCCTCTCTAATGTTGCTCAAACTCAATTTTGAATTCGAAAATTTCATTTCTACGTTATTCTAATTGTCTTAAGCTATTTTCCATGAAGAAGAATTTCTTGAAATACCCAAATAGTAGGATTATTCGACATAGTCACCCTCTAGTTAACTACCTCTAGACTTAATATTAGGATATTGAGCAAAAACAGGTCAATTAGATTTTTTGACGTAGATTTCAAATCTGTAAACAAAATTTTTATATTGTTTATTTTTCACCCCCTTTTTGCAAAATTAACCCCCAAATTTTAACCCCCAACCACCCCTGTTGATGTAATTTGAACAAATTTCATATCAATAGATAGCTCTTTAAAAAAGAGTAATATCGCCAATTTAAACTTTTGCTCTATCTCTTACTGTTTTCGAGATATTTGAAAAATTAAATTTTTACCCCCAATTTTTGGAGGGCGATTTCACCCCTTCAAACCGTTTTTCCGCAGATAAAAAAAAATACGTGTCCCTTAGTTTTTGGTGTTCTACAATATATTTAAGTTTCATCGAAATCGATAGGTCCGGCCTCGGGACCTTTACTTGTAAGTTAACTAAAAAAAGTAACTGCGAAATGTAACTTTTACTTCAAATTCTCACCAATCACACAAAAATCAATATTTTTAATATTCCCTACGTGTTTCACTAGCTATAACAATGTGAATTAAGATGATATTTTTTATTTTGTTCCAGATTCAAATTTGCACTAGCTATACAATGATATACCTATATACTTTGGGAGAATGGTTCCAGCATTGACGTTTTCCAATATTTATCAATAATAGCTTTTATTAATTTATTAATTTATTTATTTTTTTTTTATACTTCAGTATACGCCTAATAATATCTGTAAATAGTATATCCTTATAACCATAGAACACTAGAAGCAAACTAATATAAAAAAGTGTAGCTCGCTCGGAGTCATTTGTTGGTCTGTCACAGCTTAAGGCATTTAGTCAGTCGGTGTCGATCACCGAATGCACTACGATTGTTATGTATTGTAAGACCATTATTGCTTGAGTTGCACGTTGGTCTGTCCGATAATACGTGTTTTGTAGTTGTGTGTGTGAAGCAAACATCAAACCAACACCACTATAAACAGTGTGTTCCTACACAACATAGTGGTACGAAGTGGAGGGGATTTTACGTCACCTTTCTGCTACAGTCGGAATACTAACTATCATATAGTAGTTTGGCCCATTGCTTATAACATTTTACATTTCCTTCAATTAAAAAAAGTCCAAAATACGCTTTTTTCGGTGGTTACAGTGGTGTTGCCCCTTAAGCTATTTTTATTACTTATTCTATCATTCAATGTACTTATATATTTTTCTGCCAAAGACATTCGAAACAATACTGGTAGACGATATGATATCCAATTTAATCTACGTACATAGGTAATAGGTATACGATAGTGATGAAATAAAGAAAAATGACAGTTAAACCAGCTAATCAATACGTCATCGATAAATATGACAATATATCTTTTACATGCTTCTATATATATTTAAGTGATAAGTAACATGTCTGGATGTACACCTGAATGCACATCGGAGATAGTCTACTATAGTGAGCTAATCAAATACATTGGCGGAATTAAAATGACAGCTGAGACTTGTTAGTTAACAGGAAATAATATAAATCTTGTCTGTAATAGATATAAATAATAATTACAGTTTAAATAATATTCATATAGTATATGTTTATATTATAGTTTTAATTTATTTAGTTGAATATTAAAGCAACTATAAACTTGTAAAGGAATATATAGTCCAAGAACTCATTTCCCCGTCAACGAAACAGAAATGGTCAAGGTCGTGGAGAGAAATTTCGGGCCACACGAATATGTCGCATTTTTTAAAAATTTCTTCCTTATAAAATAAGTGGTAGACAAAAATATTCATAACATTTTTCTACGGGCCCCCTTCTCAAGCCCGCGCCATGCGACTGCAATCAATGCTACCCCACCCTCTCGTCGGGCCTGAAAACGTTTGTCAGGGACATTAAACTTTTTTGTTTCTTAGAACATTATCTAAAAACAATTTATTTATATTTATCAGTATTTTTTTGTCGGGAATGAAACTTTTTACTGTGCTGTTTTACAAATTTTACGGAGCTAATATTACGGAAAGAATATTCTATCCTTTAAATTTTCTATGATTAATTATAATTTTTATATTTTTACCGTACCAAATTGAATATGTTCGCCTTTTACACGTCGATTGTAGTGCTGAGCACAGTAATTTTTCTATGAATTTTCTCTCCGTGTACACAAATTAATGAAGTATTATTCTGTTTTGGATGTATAAATACAAAAAAATTCTATACTGTACTTCAATTTCAGTTTAGGTTAGCCCTATTGATCGTCTCCATTCATCCTTTTATCGTCTCTTTTAACCCCAGTTTACTATATACAGTAATAATTCAAATTCAAAAAATTCAAAGTTATTTTTTCAAAAACCAGAAATATTTTTTAAAAATTTTTGATTATTGTAATAAAGTGATACTTGCAAAAGAAATACAAAAAAGCACGATATAAAGTTTGAATTCGTGCCTATTCATTCCGATTTACGGGATCAAGTTTAATAATATAAAAATGAATAGTTTGTTTAAAGACGCTGGTCATGTCACGACAATAAAAAGGATGATATTTTCATATTAACATGCACGTGCTATGGAAGGAAGTGCATGCGTTCAATTGCTGCACTATGTACATTCTATTTTACAATAGTGTAGAGTAAGTAACATGACACCCTCTATTTAAATAATAGATAATTTTAATAAAAAGATCAATATGGAGTATGGACTTTTACGCCCTTTAACATATACTTATTTATACAGTGTCAAGCTTAATTCCATTAACCATTTTCCATAGGTACTATAATGGTTAACAATAACATTCTGGTTAGATAATAATTTTAGCTTATATAGTAAAAATTGGAAGATTGAAAAGTTATCAGCACTCATTTTTTCGAGAACAATTGGGAGTACTCAGTTTTATCTCATAACTTCATCCAGTTTACTACAATTTTCAATGATTTAAGAACCACAGAATGACGAAACTGGAAACGAATCAGGGCCGCGCCAAGCGGGGGTGTTAGGGGTGCCTAGTACCCCGGCGGCAGGCTTTGGGGGCGGCAAATAAAATATAAAATTATTACTATTTTTATGTGGTAATTTTGATGACACTTAAATGTTACCCGCATTTTGCTTAAATACTTGTATATTATGATTGTTGTGACCCGTCAGTAATCCGACTATTCCGATTGTTGACCAGCGACAACAATCATTTGCGCGGTAATCGGCGAGATCAAACGGGATCGGGATCGAACATGCTCTTGCACGCTTTAATTTTATAATACCCCTGTCGCAGCATCTGCATAACATAGCGAATTTCCAAATCTTGGGCACTGGCGGATCTCATCTAAGACCTGTACCTATTTAAAATAGTTTAGCTTTCTAAGAGTAAAAGAATTTTTAAAATCGACTGGGTAATTAGTTTTGGTATTTTTGGGGACCCAAGAACCCGAACGAATTTTGTGCAGCATAGTTGTATCCATCTAAAATAATTTAGTTCTCTAGCAGTGAGAAATTTTTTAGCATCGGTTCGATAGCTTATTACTGGCGTTTTCGGATCTGCAAGATCCCGGTGGACCTCATTAAAAAATCAGCTCGACCGTATATTCTAGGCGGACTTTATGTAATATATATATATATATATATATATATATATATATATATATATATATATATATATATATATATATATATATATATATTCAAAACCCGTTGTGTAGCATTCTACGCCGCATTTGCATCCGCAGGACAGTTGTGGATCTCAGATAACACAACCTTTACCTATCTAAAATAGTTTACCTCGGTAATAGTAAAAAAGTTTCAAAATCGGTCAGTTATTTTATTTTTTACACTTTTAGGTCCTACTGACACTGTCAGACCTTACATAACGTAATCTATATGTATCTAAAATAGCTTAGCTCCCCAACAGTGAAAAAATTTTCAAAATCGGTCGGTTAGTTTATTTTTGACACTTTTGGATCCCATGGACCCTGGCAGACCTTACATAACGTAATCTATATTTATCTAAAATAGTTTAGCTCTGTAACAGTGAAAAAATTTTCAAAATCGGTCGGTTAGTTTATTTTTGACACTTTTGGATCCCATGGACCCTGGCAGACCTTACATAACGGAATCTATATTTATCTAAAACAGTTTAGCTCTGTAACAGTGAAAAAATTTTCAAAATCGATCAGGCAGTTTATTTTTGACACTTTTGGGTCCTATGGACCCAGGCGGAACTTACATAACGTAATCGATATTTATCTAAAATAGTTTAGCTCTGTAACAGTGAAAAAATTTTCAAAATCGGTCAGTTAGTTTATTTTTGACACTTTTGGGTCCTGTGGACCCGGCGGACCTTACATAATCTATTCTAAATCTATCTAAAATAGTTTAGCTCTGTAACAGTGAAAATTTTTTTAAAATTGGTCGTTTAGTTTATTTTTTACAATTATGGGATCAGTAAATCCTGGCGAAACTCATACAAGTCTAGTACTCTAACAGTAAGAAAAGGGTTCTAAGGATCTCATATAACTTATGGCAGTCCGTAAGGTTCTTGCGGACATCATTTAATTAATTAATTCAAATACTTTAACTTACTAACTGTGAAAAAATTTTTAAAATCGATTGGTTAATTAATTTCTGGCCTTTTTAGGTCCCGAAAACCTTGACCTCACATAAAATACCTTAAATCCATTTGAAATGGTTTAATTTTTTAACATTATTAATTATTAGTGAAAAAATTTTCAAAATCGATTCAAAATATTTTTCCGTGCATACATATGTACATTATACATATTTTGTTTTGTTTCATATATTTAATAATATTATATCATAACATAATCTTCAATTTCTTGTTTACTTAAAAATTCAATAAAAAAAAAAAAAAATTCTTCATTACATTAGCTTAGAAAATCTGTTTAATTTACATTTTTTAACATGAGATAGAACCATGCTAATTATAATGCAATAATTGAGAAACAAAACTCTATACATGTGTGTGTTATAACACATGTATGTGAATATACTTCACTTGTTCTCACAAAATTCTTTAATAAAAAAGTGAAATATTTTTATACTTCATAAAGAACTGAGATAGAAATATAAATTACTTATTACAATGACAAAGAGAGCAAAATAAGCCAATAGTGAAAATTACGATTTTCTCGAAAACTACTTAACATAGAAAGAAAATTATAAGAACATTTTCTTCATAATTTTTTTTTCCTTTTCAACGATGTAAAAATCGAACTGTCTTATGATAAGATCGAATGATAAAAAATGGCCAGAAAACCTACTTCTGGGCATCCGACGTGTCTGGCTAACGAACTTAGCCAAGCCAATGCAGAATCCAGTCCGCACACAAAATTTCATAAGCGTTAGACGTTTCGTTCGAGAGTTATCGTGGGAACACATAAATATATATATATATATATATATATATATATATATATATATATATATATATATATATATATATATATATATAAATTTTAGTGAATATCATTTTCGTATTCTAGGGACCTCAAAACAGATTTCTGCCATAGTCCCGGACTCAGATTGCGTCATGAGACCTACTGTAATAGCTGAATTTCGAGTTTTCGAAATTCGCTAAAAACCGTCGTTGAATTCTACACATAAAACATTTATCAATCTTGCATTTCATTAAAGTAAGTATATATAGTAAGTAAACTGGTAGCCGGGAGGCATATATTTTATTATGAAAAATGTATTACAAATAAGTTTGGCGTTTTAGGGGCGGCAACTTTTGTCTTGCACCCCAGCGCAAATGTCCCTTGGCGCGGCCCTGAAACGAATTACAGGTTTTCGAAAAGTTAGGATACTAGATATGTATGTAGGAGTAGGACCATTAGAAATAGATTTAAGTAATAAATTAAGTTTTTTAAAGCAAGCTTTTATTTAAAAATGAACTAAAATATATAAAATAACTTTTGAGTGAAATTTGTAACAATGTACAACATAATTTATAAAATCTTGAGGCGCTATTATTAATTATTTTCGTTTCATATGTGAGTAGCTACTTTACTCCTTAGTAAGTACCAAACGTAGTTAAACGCCTCAAGCTTTTATAAATTATGTTGCACATTGCTTCAACCTTCACTCAAAAGTTATTTTATACATTTTAGTTCATTTTAAAATAAAAGCTTTGAAAAAAAAACTATTTTTTTACTTAAATTTACTTTATACTTTTTAGTCTGATCACAATTACTTAAAAAAAATAATTGAAGAAGTAATTTTTTATCTATGTTTTATTAATCGGTTATTTCATCCTAATCAAACATAACTATGGAAACTAAAAACTGCAATGTAAAATCAATGGATAGTATCTGACAGTTCGAAAGGTTAAAAACTTGCACAAGACTAAAAATCAACAATTCTAGTTTTGAGGGAATTTAAGACAAAACTAATTATACAAAGTGGCATTGTCATTAAAGTTATACACATACACAAAATTTGAAACCTTTAGCTCAATTAGAAGTTGTCTAAATTTTAATTGCAAGATTTGATCTAAACAAACATACTAACATGGCAAGTTAAATAAAAGCTCTTAAAAAAACTTTCCTCAGATTAATCACATTTATAAAAGGAATTTCATAATTTTGCCAAATTATTATCCTAATTCAACCATTCTCCTTAATTCAAATCACTTCCATATGGCTTTCTTCGAGAAAAAGGGAACTTTGTAATTTAGTGACGTCATCAGTGACAGTCAATTATTCAATGCCTTAAAAACTCTAAATACAAAAGGATAGTTATCGAAGAAATCATAGTTTTCGAAGTTGTTCTTTTAATTTTTTTCAAAATTAGCCCGTAGTAGGCTAACTAAAAAACGGTTTTCTATTCGACTATGGTTTGTCTTGAGGAAAAGGGAATTTTTTAGCTTAATGACGTCATCAAGTTTACGAAAAATTTTTCAGTGCCTTTAAAACCGTTGGCAAAATGACCGAAATGCACATGAAAAACTGAAACTGAGTTGATGTTTGGGCAATGAAGAGCGATATTGATCTCTTGTCGAAGATTTAGTCTCGGAAATTTTACAGATAATGTTGGTAAAATATTTTTTATAGGTATAGATATAGACCCAAGACTGCAGTGCAGGTGAAAATCAATTTTTTTTTTTTTTTTTTGAAAAATCTTTCTTTGAGTCAAGGAGTGAAATTAGTTTTGACTGTGTAGTCTTAATACCTGCTTTGTACAAAATATTTATGAACTCGTACTATTTGATTTATACATTTTGTTTGGTATCAGTCAATAGTTAATTTTTAAAATTATCAAATTTGAAATTGAAAAATTTGAAAAAATTAATATCTTTGTCGAACCGTATGTGTGCAGCTGGATTTTATATATAAAATTTTTTTTTATAGGTAGGTATATTATCTTCCTTGTATATTTGTGTAAGACCTGTTCCGCCATCAGTTTTATTCAAAATGTTCAATACATTTCAAATATTCTATTGATAAAACTACAATCAAAACCATTATTC
Source organism: Brachynemurus nebulosus (assembly GCA_035578155.1). NCBI lineage: Eukaryota > Metazoa > Arthropoda > Insecta > Neuroptera > Myrmeleontidae > Brachynemurus > Brachynemurus nebulosus. The sequence goes on from JAPWDM010000005.1 coordinate 13,560,962, forward strand.
ATGCATGTGTCTATCTTTTTTTATCTTATAAAAATGGAATCGGTTGAATAAATAAATATCTCTGTTTACTTGAAAAATAGTCGAACATGTGGATAAAAATCTTTTGTCAGTTCACTATTTTTTTTTTTTTTTTTTTTTGTGAAATATCTGTTGAATTTTTGGCGCACGACACTTTTTGACATTCTTCTTCTTTGACTACCTATAACAAAAATCTAAAAAAATCTAAAAATAGGCAATTTTACTTTTCTATTTTCTTAGTCCAGAATTATTGTATGAATTTCAAATTTTCAGTAAATAAAGATAACAGTAGTAGCAAGTGTTATTAAGAAAGAAAATTTCGAATTTCGACTGTTAAGTAATTGAAAAAGGAATTTGAAAAGCATCAAATGTAATCTTATTTTCAAAGAGACATTTAAGAAAACGGGAAGGATATAAAGGAAAAACAGGTAATATCAAATTTATAAAAAGGAAAAACAAGATAATAAAAATTGTGAGGATTTTTGGAGTTAGGTCATCGGTTTTAAAAAAGGAGAAGTGAAAATTAAATAACAAGATTTTTTTAAAATTTGGCGCTACCATGGTTTCATGCAACAGCACATCTTCAGGCGCTCTATATTAATTAAAAAGATAAACAAAAAAATGTCAAATAGTCAAATACATAAAAGCACTAGAACAATATATAAAAATAAATAAAATTAAATTAAATTAATATAGAGCTTAAAGACAATTAATTAAGATATTAAGATAATATAATATAATTAATTTTCTCTAATTTTCAACTTTTGTAATTTAATTTAATTTAATTTAATTTAATTTAATTTATTTTTATATTTTTATATATTGTTCTAATGTTTTTATGTATTTGACTATTTGACATTTTTTTGTTTATCTTTTTAATTAATATAGAGCGCCTGAAGATGTGTTGTTGCATGAAACCATGGTAGCGCCAAATTTTAAAAAAATCTTGTTATTTATTTTTCAATTCTCCTTTTTTAAAACCGATGACCTAACTCCAAAAATCCTCACAATTAAATTCAATGGTGCCATCAAATTTTTAACTATTTATACAAGATAATAAAAAATTTAATATAGTTCAATGAAAAACTTTAAACGGAAAATACGAGAATCCGAGACTGCGAACGATCTAAAACCGTGGGACGCATTTCTAGGGCTCGCAAGCCTCATTTGACTCGTAGGTCGCACTTTAGGAACCACTACTCTAGAGTTACCCATAAACTTATAATCAGAAAAATAAACTTGATATTTACGAATATTTTTCTAATCCATACTTCGGGTCTTAGGGCTTTGTTAAACATGTAAACGACATCAAAAGGACAAACTTTTGATAATAAGATAAATTATCATACCTACAAACAACAGAATTTATTTACTTACAGTTAAATAAGGCATGAGGAAACCTAAAGAGCAGTCAAGAGCTCTCAGTAATTTTAATAATTATAACAGAATTTTTATTTACGAATCGACATTCGTCAATAATTTTGTTTCGGTTTCAAATACATACTGGTACGTTATAATCATACCATACAAAGAATTGTAACCGAATATTGTTAAATATTTCTTCAAAAAGAAAAAAATAAATTCAAAATTAATGTAACGGTAACGAATTAATAACAATAATAATTAGCCCCCTTGATCCCCGGGGAAGGATCCCTGAAAGACGTCTGTGCGTACATATATAACTACACACCCATCAAATCCAGACATTCGAAGTACCTACATACATAAAGAGTGGTTAAAGCAAAAGCAGATGTGATATTACAGAAGAACCATGGGTACACATGTGCACACATATCCCATATAGCACGTGTCATGTTAGGGCCACGCGACCCTTATGACAGAGACGACATGATAAATAATACACGTACGAGAAAGATAGAACAAAATAAATCACAGCTTTCAAAAACAGAAGTAGTTTATTTTAATAAAAGTGTCTAAAGTGTGGATGTAATAAGGTCTATAATTGAAAGAAAAATTTAGAAGCTTTGAATGCATTAGATGCGTTAGTTGTTGTTACTAACGGCTTCCCAAAAAAATTATTTATCACCTGTTCGAATGGCTGTGTTCAAAGTACCGAAAAAATTATTTGTTTTGAAAAGAGAAATTTTAATTTTTCAAAATTAGTTTTAGGTTTACGATGTGCTTATTTCCAAAAAAGCTGTTCGAATCACTTCAAAATTGATTTAGAAATCGTTTTTTAAGTCATTTTAACGAAGAATTTGAACTACCATAAAGTTTGTTCCCAAATAACCACAATATCAATTCCCAGTAGAAGGGAATGGTAGGCTAAGGTAGGCTGGAAGGGAATGGTAGAATTTATTATCTCAAATTTGAATAGGAGGTTTTAAGGAATTTTATTGTAAAATACATTAACTTTTCTGTAGAAGTTGCAACCATTATTAAAAAGATATTGACTTTTGGATCTAATCGAACTTAAGTTATTTATAAAAATTTTAATCGTTTATAGCGATCATAAAAATCGTAGGTATAGCCGTAGGACAATCCATATCTGAGAAGCTCCAGTTAGTTAAAGTTTAGAGTCAATCGGTTAAAAATTGCTCGGATTGCGCTGCGCACTAGTTTGGAAAAAGGCGTTTAAATTTCCAGAACGTGTTTGCGTTTACTGTATTATGTTGGCCAGACGAGAGGAGGAGACAGAAGGTGATGTAGCCATTTGTTAGCGGCTCGATAAAAAAAGAGAATTTTTTTCTTTGCTCATCGCTTGTATTTTTGTCTATCTCCGGGATTCGTTATTTCTTTCCACATCCCTGACTATATGAATACGAAATACTAATATCGGCTTAGTGACCTCTTACATTCATTTTACCTAGCGACAAGAAAAATTAGCCTTGGTCTTGCATTTTTTGCAAGACCAAGACCAATGCTATAAGTATGGATGCAAGACCAATACCAAGACTCAAGTGAGCAAAACTAAGACAATAGCAAGAAAAAGGCAAGACTCTTGCTAAATTATTTAAATAGTTTAAAAGTATAATTAATACCGTAAAGAGAGAAAATTCTGATTTTAGAAGGAAAAAATTCGCTAATAAAAAAATTCAAGAAAGTGCAAGATTCTTTAGCAATACCAAGACCAATACCAAGACTGCATTTTGCAAGACCAAGACCAAGACCAAGACTCAAACTGCTCTAGCAAGACCAAGCCCAAGATTCTTAATGCAAGAGCAAGACCAAGACCAAGACTGCCAAGTCTTGGTCTTGGTCTTCCATTGCTCATCACTAATTTTACCATCCGGTGACTGTATAGCATTCTTGCTAGGCCTAAAGTTTGTTCTTTAGCCTTCTTTCTAGGCGATATCAAAGGAGAAGTGGTATTTCTAGACATTTCGGAGACCCCTCGGAAAATGAGTGCAATAAGATCTTTAATCCACTAAGTTGAGTAAACCCGGGAGCCAAGGAGCATTCAGTTTAAGTAACTGAATTGAATCATCCGTTTAAAGTTGGTTAATATCAAATACACTACCTTTACATTTGATACACATCCCTTTTTGAAAATTGTGTTGTGTTTAAAAGTTAGTAAGTAAAGTCCCTTTGTTCCCGGAATATACTCATACGAGCTGGTGCAATATAGGTATAGAATGCACGGATTTGTACAAAACAACCATCCATACGGTCTTATTCCTTTCAATAGGATACACACACACACACATACACATACACAATCAGTCAGTTTGAAAATATTTCTACAGATTTTTTTGATTCAATTCAATAATAAAAAAGAATTTTTATTTTATATTCAGGTAACTAAATATAACGTTTAACAATAGTTTTTATACAGTATGACCTTTTGGTACAGGAGAACGAGCTTTTTAATCAATCACACCTGCACATATTTGGCCATAGGTACACTCCATAGGTAAAAGATACATATGTCCCGAAATAACTAATGATTTTTGGTGTATAATTTACCATGTAAATATAATATTTAGAAAGCTATATGGCACGATCTATTACAACTAACCATAAACTCTTAAAAAATTTTTATCTTAACTTCATCTCAAGAGTTTCCTTTTGAGAAGGCACTACGGCTTCATTGATAAAATTATTTGGGCAAAATTAATGTAATTGTTATTGGAAAACTGATATAAATATTTTTTTTCTACTCCTACCAATAAAAGTAACATTTTGCGCACGGGTAACTATAGCCGACTCTCGTTAATTCGAAACTGGAGGGACTCTTAAAATATTACGAATTATAGAGAATGAACTTGAACTTGTCTCAAAATGTACTTACAATCTTTCTATCTCTTTTTCTCTGCAACTTTGAATTGTCGAGTGTTTGACGCCGATGAGTTCGAATTAATGCGTCGTTTTGTTACGTAGCAATGATTTCTTCGTTCGAATTACCAAGTGTATAAAAATGTATTGATTTAGTTCGAAATATAAAGAGATTTTGTAGGGAATTCGTGGTAACTTTGAATTATAGAGATGGTCGAATTATCGCAGGTTTGAATTAACGAGAGTCGATTGTATGTGTAAAAATTAACAATTGCCCACACCGTGCGGAAATAGCGTGCGAAATTATTTCCCACGGCTTAACATATTAAAAAAATATGCCGTTTCGTTGATTTAATATATAATCTATATAAATAATCCTAAAGTACATAATATGTATGTTGATTATTTATTATTGTTTCCAAGTTTCAAACTATGTTTTGGCAAAAATTTGAACATCTTACAACTGACATTATAAATTAAAAAAGTATTATAAATTAAAAAAGTTTTTACTACTTATTTAAAAATACGTGGGAAAAAGCTTAATTCTCACCTATTGTACAATATACTATTTTATGATAATTAATTTTTTTGTACCATCGGAAAGAGTTTTCGAATCATTGTTCTAAATAAACTGTCCTTCGAAAAAAGTTTAAAATGAATTTTTTGTTTCAAAAATTTTTTAAAATTGTTATCCTTAGCACATTAATTTTAACATAATTTATCCTTTTCAGTGTTTATTTTTAACATTTTTATCCAAAAATGTGGTTTTTAAAAATAAAAAAAAAATTGGATTTTGTCCAAGAAACCGATGAGTGTCAAAAATTACAGTAGAATAAATCTCTCCCTTCTTAATTGCGCCAATTTTTATTAATTCATTGACGTTACCTTAGAGGTTTTTTTTTTTGTGAATATATATTTTATTATTTTTACCAGATCAACATACAATTGTTATACATGGCAGTGTTCATGTAGGTACATAACATTCGGCTGATATGAAAAATATGTTAACAAAAACGTTGATATAATTGTCTAATTAGTTAGTTGCATAATGCAGAATAATAGTCAAAGTTAATAATATTATTTTAAAGGTAATATGTATATATACAGAGTGTTTATTATAAAAGTTGTGGTATTCGTCTTTTCAATCTTCGAGTTCTGTTGATTTGGTTTAAGTTATACACTTCTGTTGCTGGGCAAGTTGTTAATTTTTCGTAGAAGTTCTTGGATAACTTTTTTATGTGGATATCGATAGTTTCCATTTCGAGTTCCTTATGAATTTGTGTATTACGTACATACCAGGGTGCTTTAGCTATTGTTCTTAGTACTTTGTTTTGAAAAGATTGAATTTTTGTTAATAAATTTTTTGGAATATTGTGCCAGATTGGGCATGCGTATGTTATAATCGGTCTTAATAGTGATTTGTATAACATTACCGCGGATTTTTTGTTAATTTTTGATTTTTTATTTATTAACGGGTATAGCTTTATCAGTTGGATGTTGGCTTGTTTGAGTTTTGCGTTAATGTGTGCTTTCCAGTTAAGCTGCTGATTAAGGTGCACTCCTAAATATTTCACTTCGGTTGTATTCCACTGTATATTTATCCCGTTGATATTTATAGTTTTTGCTGGTTTCTCGCGACGAAGCGTGAAAATTTTCGTTTGGCTTTTATTAGGATTTATTTTAATATGCCATTTTTTAAAATAACTGCTTAATGTATTTACGGATTGTTGTAGGGTGTCGATGACATTTGATAAATTACAATTTTGGCAGATTAAGGCTGTGTCGTCCGCAAACATTCCTATTTCACAGTTTTGGATGTATGGTATGTCACTGATGTACACATTAAAGAGTATTGGAGCCAGTATGCTTCCTTGAGGTACACCGGCGGTGATGTTCTTCGATTCGGATATTTCGCCATTAACAGTTACCGAAAATGATCTTTTATTTAGAAATGAGGTAATGGTATTGAATAAGTAGTTTGGTATACCAACTTTTTTGAGTTTATACAGTAGACCGTCATGCCAAACTTTGTCAAAAGCCTATGCTATATCTATGAATGCTACAGCAGTGTATAGTTTTTCTTCATATCCATTTTCTATTATGTTTGTCATTCGTAACAATTGGTGTACTGTTGAATGATTTTCTCTAAAGCCCATTTGATAGGAAGGAATAATTTTTTTGTTTTCTAATGTATTTTTTAGTCTCCTTAATATGGTTTTTTCGAATAGCTTGGAGATGTTGCTAAGCAAGCTGATTGGTCTATATGACGAAATAGAGCTTTTATCTTTCCCAAGTTTGGGAAAGACAGTTATCAGTGCGTGCTTCCATTTGTCTGGAAAATAGCCAGTTGTGAGGCAGCCATTAAAAATAGACGTCAGAAACGATGTTGCTTTCTTTGGCAGGGATTTTAGTAGTTTATTTGTGATACCATCCTCTCCTGGTGCCTTGTTGTTTGGGAGAGTCATTATTAGTTGTTTAACTTCTGTTGGTGTTACTGATTCTATGCAGTCGTCTGCTACTGGTAAGTGTTTATCTAGGGTTAGTTTGGCGGTCGTAGATTGACTAAATACGTCTTCGAGGTAATTTCCGAATATTTCGGCCTTTGTTTTGTTGTCCTCGTAGTCTTTACCTTGATGTTTGATTGTTCGTATGGTTGGATATTCTTTGGTTATTTGACGCATTACCTTCCATATTTGCTGGCTATTATGAGTTGATATTTCTTCTATATATTCTTGGTACATAGAGTTCCGGTAATTTTCCATTTCATAGTGCGTTCTATGTGTTAGCTGGTTTAGTTGCCTTTTGAGATCTGGGGTTTTTAATGTTTGCCATAATCTTCTTGTACGGTTTTTTTCCTTAATTAACGCAAGAATGGAGTTCGGTAGATTTAAATGGTAACTATGTTTTTTTTTCAGAGTACATAGAAGAATTTGCTGCATCTGTTATAACTTTCGTAAAGTGTTCAATTGCGTCGTTTATTGCTGATGATGAATATACATTGGTTGTTGGTCGTAATGTTTCATCGATGGTTTTTTCATATCTCACCCAGTTGATTCTTCCCAATTTTATTTTGGTTTTATGTACTGTTAACGTTGGTTTTACATTAAAGCTGAGTATGACTGCTAGGTGATCTGAGCTTAGGTCTTGATATACTTCTTGCGTGAAGGAGTGTGGGAAATTCCTCAGTAGTACGATGTCTAGGATATCTGCATCATGTTGAGGGTTGTACGGTATATGCGTTGCTTCAGTAGGAGCAGCTATTTGTATTAGATGTCTGTCGGTGATGTCTTCGAGCCTCTGTCCGTTTGGATTCTCTTTTCTACAACCCCAACGATGGGATTTGCAGTTGAGATCTCCGATTAGCAACGTTGGTGAGTCGTCGCAGAATATGGCGGTAATGTCGCTTTCGTGTAAGATCTTGTTCGGGCTTTTGTATCCAGATATGATGTTTATTTTTGTGTGATTCGTAAGTGTTATTCTTATTCCGATTACTTCTAAACTTGATAAGGTCGGCATATTACGAATATGATGTGTTATTTTTCGTTTAATAGCGATAGCTACTCCACCCGAAGCAATCAGACTTGTGCGGTCAAATCTATGCACTATATATCCAGGTAGGCGGAATTGTTCCGTGTCGATTAAATGTGTTTCTGATATGCAGGCGATGTCAATATTTTCGGTTTGTAGGGTATGTAACAGTGATGTTCGCTTTGTTTTAATCCCATCGGCATTCCACTGAAGGATTTTTATATTATTGATTAGAGGAGTGTTATGGGCCATTTGTGAACAATGCTGAGATGAGTGGTTTTAGTATTTCAAGGTGTGGTTTAATTAGGTCTATGAAGATATTGATGACATTTGTGATTATATCGGCTAAGGTGTTTGTTGTGTGAGTTGGGGATGAAGTAGGGGAGTGGGATTGGTGGTTATTTTTAGTTACGCTGGCATATGTCTGTCTTTCACGCGTTGGTATATGTTGTGTTTTTTGTGTGTCAGATCTTTGGTTGCATTGAGTAGCAGTTCTATGTTCGTTTTTACGTTTGTGATTAGCATTGATTCTTTGTTTTAAGTTTTGGTAATATTGGCAACCTTTGTAGTTTGCTGGATGTTTTTGTCCACAATTAACACACTCGGGATCTGCATCTGGTGTTTTAGTGCATTTTGAATAGTGGTGAGTTCCTTTGCATTTGACGCATCTTTCGTCTAGCTTGCAGAAGTTTTTAGTATGTCCGTATCGTTGGCATCGGGTGCACTGTGGTATATCTTTAGATGATCGCCGAGGTTCTACTATGACTATTGCTTGAAAAAGTGTTTGTAGATTAAAAATATTTTTTGATTTCTCATTATTTTTTTCTAGTTGTACGGCACATAGTGGTGTGGGGTATTTGTTACGATTCAATAGTCTTGTCACCTTGAGCACCGGGAATGATTTTTTCAGTTCGGTTAATATTTCTTCTTCACTTAAGGAGTATGGTACATTTCTGATTACTACGGAGTAGTGTTTGTCCTCTGGCGGACAAAAGGAGTGGTACTGTATGCTCGTGTTGTCAAAGAATTTTGTGAGTGTTCTGTAATCACTTATTTCAGAAATGTTGATTTTAAAGATGTTGTTTCGTTGCTGTTGCAAAGTGAAGTGACCATTAAGCAGTTTTTTTAAGTCCGCTAGTAGTGCTTGGTAATTGTTAGTTTGATGGACAAATATAGGTGGAACTTTTTTCGATGGAGGTTGACTTTTTGTGTTATTTTCGATGATTTCCATATCGTTTTTATCGGTCAGGCATTCGTATCGATTTTTTGTCGGTATGAAGTATTTGTGAGGTTTTTCATTTTCGCTTTCAGAACTTGATTGGTGTTTTCTTTTATCTGCTTGCGTTTTGTTACTTTCAACTGGTTCACTTGATTCAACCACTTCGATTGTCTCGGCGTTATGTGCGAACATTATTGCTGGGTGCCCTTCTAGAGAGCACCCAGTAGACACTCGGTATAATTATGAGCACTATGTGTGTATATGTTTGTAACAAACAATTTGTAGGTATTTTATTTTTATTTTTATTTTTTTTTAACAATGATATAACAATAATTAATATCTGTACACGTCTTATCGCTATAAAGTTCCGAATCAGACTCTTAGAGGTTTTATCAATTAGCCATAAATATTTATTAGAAATTTCGATTAACGATTTTTGGAGTAAAAAGGCCATCGAAATTTTAAAGAAGTTGTCTAAATTAACATCGAACTTGACGTACGGATAAAGTGCTAAAATTAAGGGAATATTATATTCTTATGTAATTACAGTTTCACAGAAAATTGCCTGGATAGACTGACAGACTGACAAACACAGAAGTGAATCTATAAATGTTCCGGTAATAAGTGTTCCAATTTTGATACGGAACACTATAAATTAGTTATCAGAATAAGTCTACGGAAAAACTGGAATAACTTATCTATTTTTACTCATGAACAGGTTTTTAAATATAATAGATACGTTTAAAATAATAAATTTAGTTATTTATAAAAAGAGAAATATTTTTATTTGGAAACAAAAATGATTTGAAATATACGGCAGTATTTATTACAACCAATTCAATTGTTTTTTGATTTATTGCTACGGTTTTATGTATCACGATTATATATATTCGGTAAATATAACTATTAGATATTGTTTCGTCTAACTATTAGATATTGTTGTCTGTTGGATGACAATGTATATTGGTATGTAAGATTTGCTATTTCAGTCTACCAATATTATTATATGGTGTATTGTACCAATATTGTCTATACTCTTAATTGAAATTATTAAAATAAATAATAAATAAATGTCAAAGAAAAATTTTTCATTTTAGAATGAAATCAAGCTTGGATCTCAAGATGAATTTCCCTTTTTCGAGCCTACTCTCACAGTTACAATTTTACCGACATTTAGGTTTAGCATAAATATTTTTTTTTATTTTGTTACAATATTTCAAAAGAATCTTGTAGGCTTGTAGTTTTCGTAAAAGTTATCTAAAATCAAATTTTAAAATTGATCAGTAAAATCAAGAACAGATTAACTTATTTCCACCTTCACAAGATATAGAACACACAAAAAATATAAAACAATAAATTAAATTAAATTAAATAATGTGAAAAAAAAAAACTAAAACAAATCTCAAATATTGATACAAATATACAAAAGAGACAGTTTGATTCAAACAACCCGGCTCTAATCATTTGTCTCATTGATGATTCGACCCTGAGTGTTGGTACAGTGATCCTTCTCAATAGTTCCGCAAAATGAAACGAGGGAAATAGCTTTTCCAGGAATTGTTGTTCCCCCACCGAAGTCCAATTGCTCGCTAGCAAGGTACATAAATTTCTTTACGTCTAGATTCAGAAATTGTAGTTCTATAATTTATGATTTTGTCAAAATTGAAAATTTTTCCAGGAGCGTCAAAACAAGTACAGGGGTTTAAAAATTATAATGTAACTTAAAAATTTAAATTAATATTTATATAACCATATAACGAAACTCTAGTGGCTTATGTTTAACATATGTATAGATATGCTGATATGTATAATTGTACTATATGAGTATAATGTACCTGTGTACGGTATTGGACTTATAGTTAGGTATAATCACTTAATAGTATATCATTTTCATTATAATCATCTATTTATGTGCGCAGTTAACAAGTTTATTTTATTTCTTTTTCATTTATTTTTAAAAAGCTAATTATTAATTAAAAAGTATTGACTATTGTGTAACATTTTTCTTTTACTAATCAAATATGTATCTCCTCATAAAATTTTGCATCTCTAAATGTATTTTTATAAATTATAATTTAAGTTTTATACCTGCATGCATAACATAGATTTGTGTGACATAATAATTTATGTCTATCTTTTTACATAATGAGGACACTAATTGATACATATCACTCATATCAGTGAAGCAGTGGAACAGTATGAACAATGCTAATTAAATTAGTTAGTCGAATAATTACAAACTTAACTTGTCTTACTATTACTATATATAGAACAAACTTAAGTTGTCTTACTATGTTTATTTAATTTAGGTAATTTTTCTTTCATTTAATATAAACAAAGCATTCTTAGCTTTGATGAAATAAATAAATAACAGGTGGCAAAGTGGGGGTAACCCTCGAGTCTCAAACTGGGGAAGCGGAACTATTGAGAGCGGAAATATTTAGAATGTGCACTGTATTTATCTGAAATACATTCTCGACCAAGTGGTCGGAAAACAACATTTTTCATATTATACGACCAAATGTTATTCCATTAATGCTTAAAAAAGCGTCGATAGGATGGATTAACCCACTTTGGAGCTCTAAACGTTTTCTTCTTACGGAAGAAATATTTTATACAAAAAATATAAAACAATAAATAAATCAAAGCTAAAGAATGTGAAAAACTAAAACAAATCTGAAATATTGGTTCAAATATTCAAACAATAATATGTATTTGCCTAAAATCTTTAATCTACTTTTTAAATTGTTGCTAATTTGAATTTGATTTACAATATTAACAATTAATATATGCCTATTTTGTGAAATAATTTCAATCACTGTTATTCGATTAATGAAATAACATAACCATAAGTCAGTCATATTTTAGATTTCCTACCACGCATAATACATTTTTCTTTGATTACGAATGGAATATAGATCGTATTTATTGCTATAATTTTTTCACATTATTGCATATAAAATTAGATCAGACAAAATATTAACACTTCCAATTTCTGCTCCACCCGCATTTTTGTGTCGTGTTCTTTTTTTTGTTTCGAATACATAACATTATAATTACCTATTGGTTTTATTGAAGCCTCAGTTTATTTTTATGCGAAGCAATTAATAGACTCTAAATAAAATATTATTTATCGAATAACCATATTAATGTATAATAAATTAGCAACACAAATTAATAAATTTTATTTTTTTAAGGCTTTATGCGGCCACCAATTGAACATAATATGAGATATAAAAATATATATTTACACGTTAATGTCACTGTATCAATTTTTTTATATCTTTATCATCAAATATAAAAACTTTCTAATGGCCATTATTAATGTCAAATTTTTATTGTTTCTAAATATTAGCTCATTGACTTTTTATTTGGTAGGTTTCTTGTGAAAGAGTCATAAATTTTATCACATATGTATAAGCAACCATCTTAGCGTATAACTGTACTAATTGGTAAACCATCAAAAACAGAACGGTTTTAGACAGATCACTATAATCATTAATTATATGTTAGATAATTGTTGTAGGTACCCAAAGTTTCACGTCACAATAAGGGTGTGAAGGGTTACTGTCACCAGAACAGTTTTTGGTTTAACATTGTGTATTAATAATTGCTGTATTTCCGACAATCATTTTGAAGAGCATTTCAGTTCAATTTTAAAGTTTAATGTACCTGTTTTTTGATACTGGAATTCAAAATATTATTTCCATAATTTTTTCTTTAAAGGACAATTTAATTCATGTGTATTAAGGGGGACCACTAGTGTGACCGCCTGAAAAAAAGGTGATTTTTGGGAATTTCTTAAAAGAAAAATATTGTATGGAATGTTTTAATATTTTAAGGATATATTCGTTGATACATAATAAATTCATGATAAAATTTTTAGATAAAAAACATTGAAAATTCAGTGAGTTATTTGCGATTTCCCCAAAAAGAGTTGCCCTACTGCTGCAGTGATAGCGACCTTCACAGTGCCTAAAAAAAAAAACAAAAACAAAAAAAAAAACCTATAAAACTAGAAGGTATTGCCCGTGCCGTGAACCTCAACAAAAAAAAAAAATTGAAATTTAACAAAATGGCTGAGGTTTTAAAAACAAGTTTCAAATGTTGCGCGAAAATTTGGTGATTTTTGGCCTGCAAAAATTACATTTTTTATTCGATCGGAAAACTGGAGGTTCATGGCACGAAGAAAGATATATAAAAGAAGCTGCAATAAAAATCAAATCGATCGGATGATTTGTCTTCGAGTTATAACTGCAGCAAATTTGAAAAATGTGGTTTTGCTTTACTTTACCTTTTATTTTAAATCACTGAGAATTTTTACTAAAATTATTTACGATGTACTCATTATAACGGTCATAATAAAACTTGATGAGTCATCTAAATGTGCGAGGGTCTAGCTTCTCCACAACATGTGACTGGCAGCCACGTCCAGAAACTCCAGAACTATCAATCTTCATACATTTCTCAATACCGCAAAGTTAACAATGAAAATCAGAATCCGCTCTTCGGATGGCTGTAACTCAAAAACTATTTGAGATATATGCACTTGAAATTTTAGTATGCTATTTTTAAAGGTATAGACTATCGAAACATGCTAATAGACTATGGAAACATGCATCTAATTTTTTCAGAATGTCACACTAGTGGTTCCCCTCAAGTCCCATAAGAATGTTGTAGTTTTCTCATTTTTACTGTGGAAAAAAAATTAAGACAGATTTTTACAGCAAAAAAAAAAAGATGGTAAAAAACATTTCATTGGTTTTTTCATTATAGGTAATAAGTAGTTACGATAAAAATAAAATTTTTATTGCTAAATTATTTCGTTAAATTATCTTACCGTATTACATTACTTCTATCGCGTCTCTATCGCGTTTTTGTTAGTTGATAGATGTTAAATTGCTAGACTACTAATTTTGTTATAATTATGTAAGAACAAAAGCTCAAACTCTGTACTCTAAAGTAAAAACATTGATTACGTGAAGAAAAATTCCGTATTCTTTGTAAAATCAATTTTAGAACGCTTGTCAATATACACATTTTCCTCGTTTTTTAAAACACCATGATTAAAGTGACTAAAAAGTTATGGAATTTTTTAATTGACTACATTTCTTTTAAATTCAGAGTATCTGTAAATCATGTGCAATTAGTGAGATGGCAAAAAGAATCGTGAAAATATATTAAAAATGTTTTTTAAACAAAATAACTGCGTTTTCTCAACTGGGTTTAAGGGGGTGAAATTCTAATTCTTCATTTAATGTTTTTCAAGTAACGTAAAGAATGTTGTAACGTACCTACATAATGTTGCCTAAAATGAAAAAATTATGAAAAGACATGTTCCATATAAAATTTTAACAACACTTACATTACCGATAATTTTGAAAAGAATTTTTTGCACGATCGTGTAATTTCATGCATTTACCGATGCTGTTGACAATGCTGGTAAGTTACATTTCCCGAACGTTTGTTTATATCCATGGAAACCAAAAAATAACAATGCAGTAAGTGAAATAGATGCGTGGTAAGTGAATAGGAGTGTGGTAAGTGAAATTAGCTCAAAAATGATTGTATTTATTTATTTATATTGAAATTAAAAGTACAATTTGAAGAATTAGGAAAATAAATCGATTAATATGAAAATTTTCACTAGTCTGCACATTATTATTATTATTGTTGGTATTAATCTTCTTATTTTATTGACATTTAAAAAGGTCGTTCAATCATTAAAATTTTTTGTAGTTTTCATAATCTTCCTTTCATTTTACGAGAATAAATTTGCAGCCAAAAATAAAATGCTTCATCAATTTCATTATTCTCACTAATATTATAGTTTAACAAACTATTTTCCTCAATTTTTTTAATAGAAAATTCAAAAAACATATTCACGCCAGTGAAATATTGACACTTAATTTTTTATTTACAAATATAGTTGTCAGTTGTCGCTACAAAGATTCGTATTAGTTGTTAAGGATATTTATAATATTTATTCAAGGCATTCTATGTCATAACATAGAAATATAAATTTCACCCATATTATCCGAATTTTATTTTTTACTAGCCGTATGCCCGATGGGATTTCCCATCGGCAACATCTTTTTATTAGGTACTCACTTTCTGCTCACTTTTAATGTTTTTCAAAAGTTAAATCAATATCCACGTTTCTAACTTCAAAAATGATGAACTTCCCTTCATTTTCTGTTTCAACCCCTTAGGGAATATATTTCCAGAAACAACTGACTTTTATTTATAAATAGAAACCTAAACGCCAATTTTCATAATTCCTGTGCTTAATTTTGTCCTTCTAAACCCAACAGTTTAGGCTGTGCGTTATCTGTCAGTCAGCGTATAAAATATTATTTATTTGAATAGTCATAGTAACTTATTTTTATATATCTAACTTCAAAAATGATGACTTTCCATAAAAATTTTCATTCCCTATCTAACCCACTTAGGGGGCGAATTTTCAAAAATCCTTCCTTAGTGCTTACCTACGTTACATAGGGAACTCCTGTACAAAATTTCATTCTTCTAAACCCAACGGTTTAGGCTGTGCGTTGTCTATCAGTCAGTCAGTCAGTGTTAGAAATTTATTAAGTAGATTGTTTTATTTTAATAGCCATAGTAACATATTTTTATACATATAACACTAACTTCAAAAATAACGAATTTACATACGAATTTTCATCCTTTATTAAACCCACTTAGGGGACGAATTTTCAAAAATCCTTTCTTAGTGCTCACCTATGTTACATAGGGAACTCCTATACAAAATTTCATTCTTCTAAACCCAACGGTTTAGGCTGTGCGTTGTCTGTCAGTTAGTCAGTGTTAGAAATTTATTAAGTAGATTTAACATATTTTTATTCTTTGATTATTTTAAATTGATCGTGCAAAAAATATTATACAATACACGATGCGTTAAGTGCATTTACTGATCTCGAAAATTGCAAAAACTCGATTCTGCGGGTCTCGTTTTCGCAAGATTTTCTCGATCAGTAAAAGCAACTTACCGAACTTATATTTTAAAATACTATTACCTATCAATAGATAAAATATAAGAGAATTATTTTTAGATTTTATTTAAAACAAGTGCACTGAGCATAGTGAATATGGATGGTTTGTCTTATCGTGCGTACATAATACTTTTCATGTAACAAATAAATATTATGATTGTTGTCGACCACCAATATTGCAAGTTGTTCAACATAACGAAACTATAGTAATTAATAAAAACTGTACTCCATGTAATAAAATAAAATATTTATAGATTTATATGTTGTTATTGCTCTAACATTACCGTCAATTTACGCAAGAGTAATAATTTGCAAAACTAATTGAAACTTAACTGTTATAAATAGGTATACGATTTTTTAAAAAAAATCTACTTTATTTATGTCTGTTCATACATTGTGTTTGCACAGTATCGAATTGAGGAAGCTTTGATTAAACATACCCCAAAAGTTAGGACAAGCTTTATTTGAACTTAGTTAAGTCAATAGACTGAATTCATAGACAGATTTTAAGCTTGTCCAAATAAAAACTAGTTAATGATGAATTGCTTGAAGTTTACATACGCTCAAATCAAAATCCATCAGTAAAAATTGCTTGAGTAACTTGGAACGCGAAATATTTAAATTGTTGAGAACTATAATATTATGTAAATAATTAAATTTTTAAATATTTTTATTGTAATAAATGAAATAACATAAAAGTGTGCATAATTGTGTACTTTAATTTATAAGAGATTACATTAATGGAAAAAATTGAAGACATGAGTGGATGAAGGTGTTATGTAATATTTTTTTTTTCAAAAATTTATTTTTTGCCAAATTGTGATATATTCTATGCTGAAGTATCATATATTAAAGTTTGGTTTCATTAGGTTCAATAGTTTTGTAGAAATTCAATAATAAACATGTGCTATTGCATGGAAAGTATATGTAAATAAAAACTTTCAAACGTTTCTATTATAAAATTATAAAAAAATGTTACATAACACCTTCATCCACTCATGTCTTCAATTATTTGTTGAAAATTATTCAAAATTTTAGAAAGTACAAATGTATTAATGTCCCTTATAAAGGTGTTATTAGTCGAATTTTTCAACTGAAAAAATTAGACTTATACAGCCTATACGATAAGAACGGCGAGTGAAAAGTGAAATTTGCTGAGATTCAGCCCTTAAAAACTTAAAACCTTTTTTTAAAGACCCGATCAACCGAACACTTATCATCAGTTTTAAAACTACCAAAATGACAAATCGCTCGTAGACCTTTCAATTACATTTCGCTTGTAAACATTCAATACCGAAGATGAAAGAACAAATTCGACTTCCGTGATGGGGCCCCGCTGCTCACGGCGTTTTTTCTCATAATGTGTTGGATAAGAATAAATATATAAATTAGCCAACTTTTTTGTTAGAAACAAATGAAGATTAATTAAATAAATAACTTCTCAAAGTACACTACTAGCTTAAATGAAAAACTTCACTGAAGGATAGTATATCAAATTAAGAATAACCCAATTGCAAATGTTGACGTAATTGAAACTGTAAGCACGCGTAAAAGATTGAAACCGCGCGTGTCCACTTACTTAATACAAATGCATGGTGTTTTAGCAAAATTTCTTATTGTATTATATTATTTAAATTTCTACAAAGATTTTTAATAGAAAACTATAATAAAACTATTTGTTTTTCGTATCTGTAAACCTCTATTTTTGTTTCATATAAGTTTAAAAATTATTCCCACAAATAAGTTCAATCTAATTAGAGTAATTAGACCATGCTGTGATATTGTAAAACGTGCAAGAGCAACAAAATTCAAATGAGTTCCGTTAAATCAAAATTTTATCAACAAATTATTCCAAATAATCATAATAGAAAGGAAAAAAATTAATAAATTACTGACGATTTTTCAGAAACGACCCAACTTAAAAAAAAAATTACAAATTATTAATATGTACGTGGAAACCCAGGTTTTATCTGTAACGAATTTTATTAATTAATACAAATTTTAAGCATATTACGTTTTATGAATTATAATAGAAGGAAGAACTCTCATAAAAACTACTTCCTTATGCGAAGAAAAAGATTATTAACATATTTTAATATTAAGTGGACGTTAAATGCTCTACAAATTCTTTTAAGAGCATCGACAAATATTTTCCCATAGGATTATTTAATCCTGTGTATCAACAAACACACGGAAGATATCAGAACTTATTTATTATGCAAATAAATCAAGGAAGAACCTGTTTTCCATAACTCCTTTTCGGTATTGTACGGTTATCTGTTCAGGTGATGAGTCCTTAAAACAAAATAATTCACTGATTTTATGCTAAATATTACAAAACCCTTTTTTTTTTAATGTATGATCCCGGTTTGCTTTGCAGGTATACAAGTCGTGCGACTGTAACCCCTTCCTATGCTTCACAATAAGTTTTCTTGCACTTTAAAGTAATTTTTTATGTAATTTAAATAACGGATTTTTATTCTATAGGTACAAATATCTTTTTGCAAAGGTTTAAATTAAATTTTTTTTATAATGTATTTCAATTATTAAAAATTTCAGTGATTGTAAAAATTTTTTGGATGTACCCTTTTAACAGCAATAAGAGATTTAAACAGAATAAATTTTTCTACCGAAATATTCAAATTAAGGTATTTCTATTTGAATATGTAAATATATAAAATTGTGAATTAATGTTACAAACATCGGTAATAGTAATGATCGTTGTTCCTTTTCCATACTAGCATGTACTAAACAACCTTGATACCAACAAAGTACCCTGTACATACACACGTAGAGTATAATTGGTGAGGTGTGAACAAAACAATGATAAAATAAGATTTTTGTATAGTTTTTTCTACATTATCTCAGAAAGTAAACAGTGAATCGTCTTCAGATTGTGTGGAGTTTCTGTTTTCGTATATATAAAATAATTTTTGTATCAGCAGCGAATTTTGACGCACACTTTTACATCGTTTTTCTCTGTTCCCAGAGAGTAAACATTTTTTTCACAGTATTTAAAATTTGACAATTTTCCTAAGAAAACTATTTCTTTGATAGAACTATTCTTAGCTATTATTCATTTTAAAGTATTGTTTAAACTATGACTTTACAGTTTAGTAGAAATGAAAGATTAAATTGGAGTAAAATTGTATTAAAATATATCGGCGTCGTTTCGACGAATGGACTTTTTACGGGGAGTTTTAGAGTTTATGTACAAAAAACATTTTTTTACATAACAATACTACAAAAACGAACAAAATATTTAAAAAAATTGGATTTGGAAAAATTTCTTAATATAAATATTTATTAATTTTTTTAATCTTCTTATCAAAGCATATTTTCACTATAAAAATTAAAAAATAGATAAATACATCCGTTGTATCATAAAACATATTTTTCAAATAATTAATTTATGAATTATTATGAGTCAGTGGACATGTGTGACTTTACACAATGTGAAATTTCTCAGTCATAAATATTCCTATAGATATGTAGTTATTTCCCCATTGGGCACATTTGTAAATTTTCAAAAATTTGTTAGTAATTTGTAGAATAAAATCTCAAAAAATAATAAAAATTAAAATATTTCCCATAAAATAAATTGTTAACCTTTTATTAAGTCACTTGAAACGCATTCTTTAGTTTTCGATTCAATATATTAAAACTTCAGTATTATGTCGTCTCTATAAGTAGTTCACTATCTATTAGTCAAACAGCTGTAATCACCTTTCATATTATCATAATCATTGAATAAATTAATTATAACATCCATATCTTTAATAAATTTTAGAAAAATTAGGAAAACTTTTATATGTGGAGTACAAAATCTTTAAAAAAATAATAGCTAATCATACATCGTCGTCCTTTTGACGCACACTATTTCAGTATAAAAAAAAACGACAATAGCTATAAACAAAATTTATACGTCTTATGTGTTATAATAACAAATAAATTAGATAACAGAAGTTTCACAGCAAACAGTTACCGACAAGTTGTAGTATTGGAGCAGGTAGAGAAGTTCGTTCGTCGTTTTGACGAGTATGTATGATTCAAGGGTTAATAACTATGAAAACATCGATACAGCTAAATTCGAATACCTTGTTTTATAGTGCCCTCACCTAACCTATATGGTACTGAAAATCGCTCTAAAATGAATAAGGACAAATTAAAAGATTTTTGTAATCACTGCTTCAGTAGTAGTGTCAGTTGGCCAACAGGTTCATACATGTTCTGGTATGTATGAGGATGAATTAAAATTATTATTTAACTTTTTTTTGTATCAACATAAATATTTTAATTCAAGGTTTGACAGTTTTAAACCCTTTTTTTATGAGGACATATATAATAGGTAGGTAGTTGTGAGGTAGTACCACATCCACATCCACAGTGATCTAAAAATTTGAAAAAGTTGTCCTAAACAGCAGGATATCATGTTTGCGATAATAAATTAGTATCATAAATGTATTATAATGTCGAAATTCGATAATTATATACATATTTCGATCATTAATAACTTCATTTTTAAATCATTATACGAAGCAATACTCAATAACTTTCAGCATGATAATCCTCAAACGAAACATTGAAAATTTACGAAATTTAGCGAAAAGAGTGGAAGCTCCAAGTATTTTGGACAGTTTTGAACTATTGAACTATTATTCTTTGTAAACTTTTCGAGAATTTTCGAGAAAAATCAAAAACCCTGTGGTTTTATTCTTTGTTTTGAGCAGAATTGATAATTTATATTGTTTATACTATTTGAATTATTTTCATATATATAATTAAATTTTGTGAGATGAGAATTTACGGATAAAAAAAAGATGTGCGTGGCATCTGTATTAGAAAAAATTATGAAAAACGACATAAAACCCCATTAATACCTGTTAATTAGTACCCCATTAGCACCTTGTAGTATTTAAAAAATCTTATTTTTTTTTTTAAATGAAATTTAATGCCTGTTCTATGTAATAGAAAGTTGTTTCTCTAAAAGTTATTCCTGGAAAATTTGCTATCTTATGCAGGATGTTGCGAAATAAGTATTTTTAAGAAATGTAACTGAAAATGTGTTCGTCAATACTCAAAATACAAATAATTTGAACTAATTTTAAGAACGATTAAATGTATTTTTTATCGATAATTTAATAACAGGGTCCAATAAAACTGTCACCAAAAATTTCGGAAATTTATAGCGGGCTATAAATTGATTCATATTACATTAATAATATATGTACTTAAATAATATTAATAGTATAAGTACCATTAAATTATAGATCGAAACATTTTTAAATATTGATTTTTGATTACTAAAAAATAATTTATTTCCTCTGTAGGTATTTAAATATTTGATTGCTAAAGATGGCATATATTTTTTATTTCCAAAATATCCTAAAGTAAATATGATATTCCACGAATATTTGTTAATACGCATGAACAGATACAAGTAATTATGAATAGAAAATATCAATTTGATCACTATTATCTATGT
The DNA here is from genome assembly GCA_035578155.1 of Brachynemurus nebulosus. Classification (NCBI taxonomy): domain Eukaryota; kingdom Metazoa; phylum Arthropoda; class Insecta; order Neuroptera; family Myrmeleontidae; genus Brachynemurus; species Brachynemurus nebulosus. The sequence goes on from JAPWDM010000005.1 coordinate 13,582,461, forward strand.
TATGTTGATCGTAACAAAGGGCAATGAGCAAAATTATATGAAGAGCTGCCCCCTCGCGCCCAAGGTTGAAACCGGTGCCGATCGATAGCCCTGGTCAAGTAGTCTAACTTTGTCAGTGGGCACGTTCATGGAGAACCTGGCCTTCAAAAGTTATAGGGCGTCAAATGTACAAAAAGTCTGCATGTGGCCATAGCCAAACGGGATACTCTGTATAGGTACAAATGGGTTATGGACACATGTCGTAGGTCGACCTATGACTATGTAAAACCACTTTCCTGGCAAGTGACCTAACCTCGATTTTTCACGTGGCCTATGGCAGAAGACGTACCGAGCGGCTTCAAACCTGTACATTGGGAGTATCCGAAGAGAAGTTTGGGAGTCCTATCGGTGGCGATTTTTGGCAGACCTCTTGGTAGATTGCCGAAATAAGGTAGTCCGAAGTGCACTCTAATGCCCGCTGCAGGTCAACACACATCGTTTCCTTAAGAAATGGCCACGTGGAATACGCAAAACCTACTGCACCTCAGAACATTTGAAAGCCAGGCTCTCCATACCTAAGATGGGTATATTTGTGACCTACTAGGAAGGGGCTTTCAGAAAATACATATCTCACCAGTGGGCGCTGAGGGGCAATTTTGCGCATTGTCCTTTAAAAAATAGAACACATGCAAGGAGGAAATTAGAATACTGATTGTGTACTACGAATATTTTAAATGCAATCATTAGTGCCGAGCGACCTACTGTCACAAAGCGTTGATACAAATTGTTGATGTTCTACAACGTTGTGTTACAATTGATCCAGCGACTTCGTACTTCAACGTGTTAATTATTATTGTCATTTGATTTTGTTGATCAATTTTCGTTCTTTCAGTATAGAATACATTCGATAAATCTTCATATCACCCATATTTTCGAAAAGAACTCTTGAAATGCAAAAAAGCACTGGGAAACACTGAGAATATTAAATGATTTGTAATGCAAAGGAAACACTGGAAACACGCGATACCTACTGAGAATATTAGATTTTTATTATTTTAATTTCCAGCACAAAATGCATAACGAACCTTTACAAAAGGAAAATCCAACTATTACGGCAGCTGTCATTGTGAGGCAAGTAGGTACCTGGGACTGTGACAGAAATTTCTTTTATAATAATATTAAAGGGAGTTTCAAGCAAGTATGGAAACATGTAATCTTTTAGATGAGAAAAAATTGTGATCAAAAGTGTTTTTTACTAAATATTTAACATAAAGAGAAATGATATTGGCGCAAAATAATGTTTTAAATTAGCTAAAAGTCTGTTTTTTAAAACTTTGATTTCACTATCGTAAAGAGCAGAAAAAATTACTTAGGTCTTTAACCATTATTCAATGTAAGCTTAAAAAAAAAAATGAAGAATTGGCTATGTTACACAAAATGATGCGACAGGATATAGAAATTTTTACGTAGACTTTGTTGAATATTATTAGTAAGATGTTTAATTGCAACTATGTGCAGCAGTAAATATAAGTAACAGGTTGATTATCGGTTCAAGCAGTGTAACAGAGTACCTTTCATATAAATATGTACTTGAAATATGTTATTCAGATAAAACATGTTCAGATAATACACAGAAGCGTGACACGCCTACATTACGCAACTAGAAATATACCGGAGCACATTATATGTACAATCTATAATAATTATTATTAGCTATTTATTACCTATAGACATTAAAAGCGTTAAAGGAAGTATAAAAGGTAGTTTAAAAAAAAATTTTAAATTTTGATAACAGAATTCAGACACTGATTTGATTTTATGTTCACAAAAAAAATACAATGCCAATGGGGTGATATACAGCTTCCTCGTACCCGTAACAGACTTTTGTTTAATCTTTAAAGTGATTTTGTGCTTAAACTGCATTTTACATTTCATGTCATCTCATTAACAACATGTTTGAAACAATAATAACTTTAAGACAGGAATATAGGGTGAACAGCTTCCTAGGTTTTTTATAATCGGCTATATAACTATGGAAATTACAAAAAGATAGACTGTGTAGATTCTTTTCTAATATCGAATCAATTCGTAGAAAAAGTTTTAAGAAACTAGTAGACATTATTTTACGTTTTAAACTATTAAATAATTTTAAGAAATTAAAAGTTTTTTGGTTTTCTACACGGAGAGAAAAATCCTATAATTTTTGTAGAGAAAATTTCAGAAAAATTACCATGCTCCCCTATAATCCGTGCGCGATCGACGACCAAAATAAAAAATATGTGCTAGCATGGTAAAATTTAATGTGGTGCTAACACAACTTTAATCACACTCTTATGCATATATATTATAGTTCAATTCTTGTTGTCGTACTCTTTCATTTACGCATCTGACTCGCGACCTTATGTTGGTTGCACTGTACCTATAAAAACATGTATACAAAAATGATTGCCAACAATATATTCTAATACATATACTAAAGATAGGTAAATAACAAAAAGATGAATTAAACGATGACATCGTCCTAACAGAGTGTAAAAGAAACTGACTACTAGCTGTGCTAGCTGCTTGTAACAGTCTGATAAATCAAGGTGCTTGGTGCGAACTGTCTGACAAAGTTTCTTCCACAGTCCACACCTATGGTTCGCATGTAACTCGCTGAGTGAGGTACATTTCATTACAGCGTTCCCAACGCAACCAACCTTCTTTTTGTGTTTTTTTTCTTTCTATTATTAGCATGTTAGCATGGTAATTTTTTTAATAAAAACAATTAAAAATTATTTTTTTGTCGGTAATGGAACTTTTTACTGTGCTGTTTTACAAATTTTACGGAGATAATATTACGAAAAGAACATTCCATGCTTTAAATTTTTTATGATTAATTATAATCTTTATATTTTTACCTTACAGAATTGAATATGTTCGCCTTTTACACGTCGATTGTAGTGCTGAGCACAGTAATTTTTATAGGAATTTTCTCTCCGTGCACAAAATATTTTCAGTAGAGAAATTTATAGTGGACTACATACTGTGTGAGTTTTTTAAAGAGTTGCCATTTTTATTACAGCCAAACCGTTTATTTAATCGAAAAATTTTTCAAATAAGAGTTGTAGCTATCGACGGGGGCAACCGATTGCTATAGTCAAGGGCTTTATAGCTCTTATGGAACTTATAGATTTTTAAATGAGACTATATATTAATTTTTCGATAAAACTGATCTAATACTAATTAACAACAGAAATGAGGAAAAAAATTTTTTTACCTAAGTTTAATTTTTTATTTATCTTTATCAGTCAGGCAGTAAAAATATGCATATGTACTTGAGGCTACTACACCCGATAGCATTCTGGTTGGTTACATTTCCATTACATCCAAGAAAAGAAACTTTTCCAGTATCATTTCTATCATATAAATTTGGTTGTAAAAAAAATGGCAACTCTCAAAAAACTCACACGGTATATATGGCCTAATCCCCAAATTTAAAATTTGAACGAAATTGCATTAGTAATAAGTAAGATTTCATGGTAGCATTGTGGCTACCATTATTCCGATTGCGATGAAATTCGCAAGAAACCATCTAGGACCATCTTGACCATCTTTCTGAAATATGTATGCCGCTTGATATGATCTTCGGATATGAAACTAAAATTACTATAGGAAAAAATCTAAAACACTGTTTTACTCATTATTTGACCGTCCTTTTTGAGGACTTCCAAAAATTAAGTCCACTATTTTTACAGTTACAACATATTAACACCTAATAATAATATTAGTAGATCTGTTTTACATTTATGAAGGTATATATTTTTAAAACACGATTAGGTTAAATATAACTATGAATATTTGTCATTTAAATCATTTACGCTTCAATAATCTATAATAAATTTTTTATTGAAAAAGACTGCTACATTTTATTTCAACAAATTTTGTAAATTAATGCAATAAAATGTTTTCACAAAAAAATTACTATTTGTAAATATTATACTTATTCAGGAATGAATGTCCTGTTGTTTGTACTATATTATTGTTTTTGAATTTTTAATACATAATACTACGATTTGAGACACACCTCATTTACCGTTCAACAGCAGCATAGTGCATAAAAAAATTTAAATCTATTGTTTTATTTTAATAGATACATGTACCTAATCAATTTTTTATCTTTATTATTTAAACGAAATAATTGAAATAATAATTATTAACAATAAATAAATAGTTCAGTTTTTTTTTTATTAGCAAAAACCGAAAGCGAGATATTGTTATTTTAACAATTATTATTAATACACATTTTTTTAATCTAATACCGACTTGTTATTATTGTATTTGTATTGTTAAAAAAAACCCTGGTAGTTGTCTGTTATTATTTACTAATCATGGTTTCCATTTAATAAAAGCGCTGTATATTATCGATAGTAGTCGACCTCGATAATTCTATCGATAGTAGGTATTATCGACTTTAAAATAAGTAGTAGGTAATGATTAACAATTACTTAGTATGTATCTTTAAAAATTTTAGTAATTTGAAGGTTGACTAAAAATTTTTGTTATCAAAATGGGGAAATTTTATTTAACAGTCCCAATTCTGTACTAAAATCTATTTTAAATAGTTCACTTTTGAAAGATTTTCTTGGCGAAAGTTCACCTTAAATACTGAAATTACGTATACCTACATTTAAAGTTATAATTGCCATGCTGATTTCACTGTTAAAATAATTAGGCGCTCGCGTAATCTTTGCTTCGCCAATTGATCGAATGGTGAGCGTAGACAAAATATGACGGCAGTAATTAGACCGGATTGGTGTAAACACATATATATTCATGTACGTTATACAAATATATGTATTAAATTGACCGTCAAAAATTCATTCATTCATAAATTTACTCTGAGGATAGTCGAAAAGGTGAAAACGCGTTAAATAATAAAACTGCTTCTAAAAAATTTCATACATAACTTTAAGTTCCATCTCTTCGTCCGTACGTAGAAATATTTGGTAATAACTTGTATCTATCTATAAGATTTTAGTCGAAATCCTCCACACTTGTATCGTTTTTCCTTACATCTGTGGTTTTCCTCAGTTGGTACCACGCAAATTATAGCGATTTACATTTATAAAATCGTAGCTCAAATCAAATAAAAATTTAATTTTATTTATGTAAAATTATATTTTCTTGTATTCCAAAAATGAATTAGGTAGGTAATTTAAATGTAAAATAAATCGATACGAAAATGCCTATAAATTTTTACATAAAAATTAAATTTTTGAAAGATAAATCTTTCACTATAAGAAAATGTACAATAATTTTTGATTTATCATAAACAGATATAAATCTATTGGTGTTTTTTCTTGTGTAAAGTGTATTTAAAACAAATTTTTTCAAATGTTTTATGTAAATTAAATTACTTTTAGTTATACAATTTGAGTGTATTAATACACTATTTCATATTTAAAGTATATTATATGGACTGTATGGGCACATGTCTCGTGTTAGTACATTATGTCCATCGAAATAGTTCTGTAACCAATTTTGTAATTTGTTTTTTAAAAAAATTCATACATCATATGTTAGATTAATGTGTCTGAATGTAGGCAAATTTGTCGTGTATCTGATATATGAGTCTTGTTCACAAAAATTTTGTATGTTAATTTACACTTCGGCCTGGGGAAAGTTCGTTGACCTCTTACACCGACTAAATTATTGATAAAATATTTCTTTTTTGATACTGAAGAGTGGAGAAATATTTTACCCGATATATATTTAAATATGAATTAAAAAATAGGTGATGTTTGCGAAATATTTTTTTAAATTCAAAATCTTTTATTAATAATTGCTATATAGGTATTATTAAGAAAGTGACTTTTTTTGAGGGTTTTTGAACTATGTTTAATAAGAAATTCATCTGAAGTTTTTGGGACAATATCTTAATAATGCCGTTCCCCTACATTTCAGGAGGGCGGGAGCTATTCCACTCAATGACTTGAAACAATTTTGAGACAAACTTTAAACGTGTATGTCTCGAAATGCCCTTTTTAAAAACGGTACCCACTCTCAGAGTGCAAGTTTCCAAGCTATAAGTGCGCTGACAAAATATTGGTTACAGAGCTATTCTCCTGCTACATACCATTTGAATAATGCCAAGAAAAAAAAACGGTTGCTGTTGTCGAGAAGCGCGGATCATGTAATTGTGACCACGCTTGAGTGAAGATAAATTCAAATATTCTCAAGGTGTACTGATGATGTCATCAAGTTTGCTAAAGTTTTTCAGTAATTTTAATACTGTAAATAAAATTTACAGTAAGCGTAAGATTGTCGAAAACGCTTTTTTCATTTTGATTAAAAATAAAGGCATAGAACGACTAGAAAAGAGACTTCTGTCCGATTAATCACATTTATACAAGGAACTTGGTCATTTTGATCGCAAAAATGAAAACTTCATACCCAAATTACCTCAGTTCGATCAATTAGGCCCGATTTACATTAATGCTCCGCTCTCGGTACGATATCACTCCGCTCCAGATTCGATATAATCTTATTGTGTTCACATTACAGTGCTGATATCATGCTGGTACCTATTCGTTCCCCATTCACATTATAATGCCGCTCTGGGTACGCTCCCAGTTCGATTTCAGTTCGATACAAATATCTTTTCATAACAACTGAATGCAAGCGGAGTGGAGTGAAATCAAAAAAGTGTTTACACTATAGGTACAAACCATAACAAGTCTGATATCGCTCCGATAAAATATTACCTGAGTGGTATTGATATTAGAGTGGCATTGGAACGGTAGCGAACCGCGACTAATATCGGACCGATATCAGAGCGATGATGTGAATACACTCATTGTTTATTGTGTAAAAATATTTTATCGAACTGGGAGCGTAGTGATATCGTCAATATAAATCGGGCCTAAATTTCGATTTGAAAAACGGTACCTAAATTTTTTTAATTGATAATGTCATCCGGTTTACTAAAATTTTTCAATGCAAAGCTTGGAAGCGAATTGTAGATTTTCGAAGTCGTTCTTTTCAATTATATTAAAATTAAACATGTAAGATCACTAGAAAAAATACTTCTGACATTTCATTAGCAAAAATGAAAAATTCTTATCTACATTACTCGAATTCAGTCAAGTAATCTAATTTAAATCACTTTTTACCAAAAGAATTTTTTTAGTTTGATGACATCATCAAGTTTACTAAAATTATTTAGTATCTTAAAGATGCCGTTCTTTTAATGCTAATCGAATTCTGTACACACTTATTGAAACACAGAAATTAACCAATATTTTTCTTTCTAATGGCAAACTTTACATATCTATCTAGAAAGAGTATAACAAAATGTGACAGTGACGAAAATGAGGACGAATATCACTCCCCTGCTGGACAAATTTGGCATTATTCAAAGTTTGTATTATACTCGTAATTGATCTACAAAAGAAATATGAGACACTAGTACAGCACAATGGACGCCACCAATAATGAACACCAATAGACAGACTAATGATTCATACCTTTAATTTTATTTCATTTGACAAAAAGTAAACACACAAATAAATTAGATAGGTATATGTATATAAATAATATTTAAATTTGTTACAGCAATTACCATCGCTGTTTGTAAATTTTACCGCCATTCATTATTTACATACTTATGTTCGAAGTTAGTTGGTATAGGGTTCAACGTATATATGTTGGTGATATTAGCAATAATATAGTAATAATAATCTTTACGTAATTCTACATATAATATGTTTTACCTACTTGTCGTTCGAACAATTGCACGATTCTTGCCAAACTACTCACACAGATTCGCATACTGTTACATGCATTACATATACCCTGTGGCTCATCAAAACATTTCGGATACAGGTTCTAAACAGCGAGCAAAGAACAACTACTGGCTATTCTCAATATAAGACCGGATAACATTATCAATTTAAAAAATGTAAGTATCTTTTTTCAAATCGAACTTTAGACCCGATTTACATTGACGCTCCGCTCTCACGACGATATCACTCCACTCCCAGTTCGATAAAATATTCTTACACAATAAACAATGAGTGTATTCACATCATCGCTCTGATATCGGTCCGATATCAGTCGCGGTTCGCTCCCGTTCCAATGCCATTCCAATATCAATACCACTCGGCTAATATTTTATCCAAGAGACCATACTAGTAACCAAATTACACTGTTCCACTTGTCACCAGTGGGTGACGTAAAATTTCCCCACTCTGTTGGTGTAGATGCACACTGTTTGCAGTGGTATTGGTTTAATGGTTGCGTCTGTGTGCGTATTCACAAACGCTACTATAACACACGTATAACCAGAGAGGGAAATGTGTGCTGTTCAACTAACAATGTCTAACAATGTAATACAATGCACTGTGCGTTCGGTGACGGACAGCGACTGACTACATGACTAAAGCTGTGACAGGCCTACAAAGAGCTCCAAGCAAGCTACACTTCGTTGATATTAGTTGGCTTCTATGTTCTATAATTTTATCGGAGTGATATCAGACTTGTTATGGCTTGTACCTATAGTGTAAACACTTTTTTGATTAGACTCCACTCCGCTTGCATTCAGTTGTTATGAAAAGATGTTTGTATCGAACAGAGACCGAACTGGGAGCATACCTAGAGTGGAATTATAATATCAATAGAGAACGAATAGGTACCAGCATGTTATCAGCACTGTAATGTAAACACAACAAGATTATATCGAACCTGGAGCGGAGTGATATCGTATCGAGAGCGGAGCGTTAATGTAAATCGGGCCTAAATAATAAGAAACACTGAAGCAGGTTTCTCTTGAATTCTCTGTTCGTTGCATAGAATTTAGATCCAAAATATTTTGTTGAGCCGTAGCGTATATTTTATTTTGTTAGAATATTATATTATTATTGAGAATTAAAAAGTATATATATTCAAATAAAACAAAAATTATATTTAAATTATTTATAACTAAAGTACTTAAGTAATATACTCTTAGTTCGTTCATATCTATAACAATTTACTATTTATGTAAAATGATAGGTCTATTGATAGATCAATAAAATTATAACTGAAAATTTAAAAACAGCAAACACCGAAAACTCAAAATTTCAGATCTGTTTAAGGTGTTACGCTTAACAAATTAATTAATTAATAAATTACAGTTTGTTAATATGTATTTATACAACACTTTACAGACGTTACACACGTTTTATACACGTTTTTTTCGAAACTACGTTTTCCAAAACGGTGGATTAAATAACAATTTCCATCCGATTGACTAGTGCTATTTTGCGAAATATTAATACTATCTAAACAAAAATATTTTTTATAATTTAAAATACAGTAATGCGCAGCGCTTCTACCATTAACAAAATTTCATATTGCTTTCATGTATTACAAGAGTTTTGCGCAACAAACATACATGAACAAATACAGTAGTTATATTTACTGTCACTATAAAAAAAAAAATGGTATTTTTACAGAATATAATGAAAAATACACAACTTCAAATCTTTGCAGTAGTTTTGATTTAAATTTACAATACAAATTCGCGTAATTTTTATACAATTGTTTAAAAGTACATTTTTGTTAGATTAATATTAAAAAAAAAGTATGCAATCTTGAAATTATTTGCCAAGCAACACAGCTTGTAAATATTGATGAAAAAAATAATTTACCCGGCAAAAATATGCTGTCAATTAAGGGAGAAGCAAACCCCGGATTGCGCTAATGAAAATAATTTAAATGAAAATTCTTTTGAAGATAATTATTTATATATTATAATTGTCACAACGACCAAAATTTTTAACCGCAAATAAGACAAATATTTTTTTAGGTAAAATTTTTAAAATTTCCTGGAATTATTAATTCGCTTACTAAAGTTTTTGATCGCAAATGAGATCATATTTCAAAAATTATGCATTCTTTAATCTCTTTTTTTATTAAAAGCTTTTATTTAACTTGCTATGTTAGTATGTTGGTTTAGATCAAATCTTGGAATCAAAATTTAGACAGGTTTTAATTGAGCTAGAGGTTTCAAATTTTACATACGTGTCTAACTTTAATGACAATGCAATATTGTATAATTAGTTTTGTCCTACATTGCCCCCTCCCCAAGAAAAATTGTTGATTTTTAGTCCTATGCAACTTTTTGACATTCAGAATTGTCAAATATTGTCCATTGATTTTACATTGCAATTTTTTGTTTCCATAGTTATGCTTGATTAAGGTAAATTAACCGATTAAAATATAGGTAAAAAATTACTTCTTTAATTTTTTTTTAATTAATTGTAATCAGACTAAAAAGTAGAAAATAAATTAAAGTAAAAAAAAAGTTTTTTAAGAAAAAGCTTTTATTTAAAAGTGGGCTAAAAAAAATAAAATAGCCTTTGAGTGAAGTTCGAAGCAATATGCAACATAATTTATAAAAGCTTCAGGCGTTTAATTAAGTTTGGTAACCACTGAAATGAAAAATAGCTCTTATATCCACAACAGAAATAATTAATGATAATGCCTCAAGCTTTTAAAAATTATGTTGCATATTGCTTCAAACTTCACTCAAAGGTTATTTTATTTTTTTTTAGCCTATTTTTAAATAAAAGCTTTTTCTTAAAAAACATTTTTTTATTTTAATTTATTATAGTACAGAAATATGTTATATTCAAATAACATAACTAAAATACAACTGTTGTACCTACAGTAATTCGGTTATTATTGCACTAAATTTTCAATATTATAATAATGCCCTTTTGTGCATATTTAATATGTATCTCGGATTGGATAGTTTATGTATTACGTACAATTAAGTCAGGTTACATATGGATAGCAATCTTGACTTAGTTACATACTTTATCGTATAAATTTTATTTTTTGAATTATTATCCTTACATTTGAAATGACATTTAACGATACTTTATATATAAATTATAATAATATTGTTTGCGTCGTTATTATTATTGCTATTGTTAGATTAGATTGGTTTATACATAAGTTTATTGGTTTTATCTTCTTTCTAATTTTTATCATAATTAAATGTTCCAAATGATGCTAAAAGGACAAGTGAAATTTTGTTTAAAATGGTAAAAATACTTCAATACAGATTAAAATACTCCTGTCGTAGCATCCTGCATAACAGCGATCTTTCCCCCTATGGTGTATGCTATGGTGGCGAAGGTTTTCGAAAAACGAATTGGCTGTAATAACTGAATTTTTCATTCGGAAATTTAAAAAGTAGGCATCTACAAATTTACAATACCATTACTATCAATATATATATATATATATATATATATATATATATATATATATATATATATATATATATATATATATATATATATATATATCTATATATATATATATATATATATATATATATATATATATATATATATATTATATACTTAGCTATATAAAATACAGTCTGACCGACTGGCATTATTTTTCCCTTGACTTATTAATAGCAATCTCATTTTGAAGCTCCATATTTCATAAATGAGCCAAAAAATGAAAAATTGTTGAAGAAATCTCATCTTTACTTTTTTAGCAGTCATTTCTAATGATATCTAACACGATGTGAAGATGTGATACATAGAAAAACAACTTTCATTTGCACCTTTTTTTCTGTTTATTAATTAACATCTTAACATCTGTAGAATATAATATTTAAGTACAAAATTTCATGAAGGTGTAAGAGTTTCAATATTTTTCTTCGGAATCCTAACACAAATATTGTATATACATGTCCGATGATCTACAAATTACTTACGAAAAACATATCAGGTCGCAGCATCCTGATTAACAGAATGAATTTCGATTATAAAATTTAATTTTTCTCGAAAATCCACTTACATAGAATAATGGTTTAAAAGTCTAGGTATCTTATGTGATTTTTTCCGCTGTTACATTAAAAATATCCAAAAAACTTTCGAATTTTTACAAAAAACTCGTTTTTCTGAGGTTTTAGGCACTGAACGTGTCTAGCTGAGAACTCATCCAAGTGTTTGGGATTTCGAACATTTTCACCAAATTTCATAATAGCTTATATTCCATTTGAAAATTCACTAAAATTTAAAAATTGGCTTATGTTTTCTTACAAAAAACGTTATTAAATAGTATCTTACACTACAAAAAAATAAGTAAAACTGAGGGTGTAAGAAATTTACTTATTGTATCATCCTACTACGCTGATTTTAAAGATTAACCAAATAAAAAAAAAGACTTTGATAAATTTTACACTGAAATAGCTAAATTGTCTCAAATGTAATATTAGTAGGTAATATATTAACTAATAAATTTATGAAAAAAAACATTGTAATAAATTTTTTATTATGAAAAAATGGAAATTAAAAAAGAAAATAAATTAGATGACAATATTAGATAAACTGTTAGCTATTCATTGCATTTATGTTTTCGATGATGTTAGCTTGATTAAGACGATACTTCCACACTTTTATTGTAAGTGTGGGTTCCACAACACTTAGCTACCCACGATTTTATAAATATTTCGTATCAGTGAATTAGTTGTCACATGGTACTATAGTTTCGTTAATCAATTCAATGAAGAATTTGAAAACGCAAAACAAAAGAACTGAGAGCTTTTTAAGCTATCAAGTATTAAAAATAAAGAGAACCCTTCAAAATTGAAATCGGTTTCCAAATGAAAGTAAGGTTAAAATATATATAAAATCCGCCAAGTACGTGTTGGACACGCATTTAGTCAGGATTCCTCAGTGAACATTTTTTTTTTTAAATGATCAAGCAACCATCTCTGGACAACTTTATATGCATTGACTCACGACTAAAATATTAATCTCTTAAAAAGTGTTATTTTATTTTATTTATCAATGACCGCAATTTTTTCATTGATTACCTATCACTTATTATGTCATCTCAAAATAAATAATATATCTACAGGTAAGTATTTAGTTTCATCAAATCAGATTTATATCGGTGATTACAGATAGCCTTTTATTTATTTTTTTTTATAATAAATGAACAAAATAATAGTTCAATATTTTCAAGTAAGTAAATGTCACACTTTTTGAGTAATGAACATTACATTATTATGTAAGGTAAAGTAGCTCAGCTAGTTTGTCAGTTTTTATAAAAATAACTGAATATTTCTTTTAAGGAGTCTCCACATTCTCGCCGAGGTTGGACGAAACGAGAATATAGAGGGTCATTTCGTTGTGCCTTGCGGTTGGTGTTTTAATGCTATTGATATGGCTGAGCCAACCTCAGCGAGGAACTCGACGAGGAACCTCGTCCAACCTCGGCGAGAATGTGGAGACGCCTTTACGTAAACACTAGTTCTGTAAATCGTTAAAAACATGACTAAAGTTTGTTGCCAAGCGGCGTACTCTTATACCACATTACTCTACACATATTTTCAAATTTTGATAAGAGAATTATTATCCAACTGTTTTACCTATGACTCAGACACTATCAAATTATATTTGGGAACACAATAAATTATTTTTGAGTGTAGATCAAATGATATAAAACTATGCAATGATAAAAAGTATAGTTCGGCATTTACCATATAGAAAAAAGAATTAATCAATTCATAAAATAAATTTTAAGATAAGACGTAAACTCTATACAAATCGATAGATATTTTCTATAGCCAAAATTAAATATTTAACTAAAATTATCACAAAATTTTAAGAATACCTGCATATTTATTCCTTGATCAAATAGTTCTAGACATACTCCAGATGATGATTCAATGTAACAATAATAATAATCGTATTTATTTAAAAATATAAATTTATCAAGTAGTTTTATTTGAATAGAAAGAAGTGTGTTTTTAAGAAAATTTAACAAAGAAAAAATTATTATAACCTGCTGTAGAGTACCTAATGATTTGTTTGTTTAGAACCCTTGGAATGTGTCATCTTCATCACTCGGCCAATCATTATCGATAACTGATACAATTTTCTCTTTAATACAATTTTTGATGATATCACAGCATTATTATTAAGCTTCATGTAGACAAATACTGATAAAAATATCCGAGTATCAATTTACTTATTTTGTGTATGTATAGAACGACCATAGATAAATGGATTGAATTTTCAAGTGCGGTGGTAGGTAAGCAACGGTATTGCCCTTAGTAGGTTAAGGCAATCTTTTAGTCTAGAATTTTCTGAAAGCATAGACTTTTAAAAATGTGTTCTTAAAAGAAAATTTAAAAATTTAGAAAATTTACAAAGTTGTAGCCATTTAATACGGTAGGTTTAGGTATCAGGTATTATACGTCAAAACTTTAAATTCATTTTTCTCAAAATTACATTTTTCAAGCTGGTCGACATGATATCTCAAGTTCTATTTATCCAATGAACTTCGAATTTGGCATGTACTTTCACGGATATTGCGAAATTTTAATTGTAGGTCTTGCCAGAATCACAACCTTCCTAAACCAGAACGATTTTCTTTTTATTAATTCCTAAAAAAGTTTTTTTTTATTAATTGAGCCGTTTATTTTGAAAGTGGGGCAAGTCCATTTTTTAAAAAAAATTAAGGTAATGGTAGTTATAGATAAGACTTAGTATGATCTTTTTATCTGTCAAAAATTTATAACCAAAAAAATTCAAAAGCCTAATATATGAATGATTGAAGTTTTAGCTCTTAACAGTACTGTAAATATGTTTATTTTGATAATGGTGCAAGTCCATCTTACAAGTAAAGTTCCCGAGGCCGGACCTACCGATTTTGATGAAACTTATATATATATTGTAAAACACTAAAAACTCAGTAACAAGTACTTTTTTTTACCTGCGGAAAAGCGGTTTGAAAGGGTGAAATCGTCCTTCAAAAATTGGGGTGAAAATTTAATTTTTCAAATATTTCGAAAACGGTAAGAGATAGAGCAAAAGCTTAAACTGGCGATATTACTCTTTCTTAAAAAGCTATCTATTGATATGTAATTTGTTCAAATTACACCAACAGGGGTAGTTGGGGGTTAAAATTTGGGGGTTAATTTTACGAAAAGGGTACGAAAAAATAAAATGTAATAAAGTTTTACTTATAGATTTTAAATGTACGTAAAAAAATCTAATCGACCTGTTTTACTCAATTTCCTAATATTAAATCCAGATGTAGTTAACTAAGGGGGGGGGGGGGGGAGTAACTGTGTCGATAGAATCGTACTATTTGAGTAATTAAAAACTTCTTCAGGGAAAACAGTTTAAAACAATTAGAATAAATTTTTAAAATTCATTTTAAGCAACACTGCAAAGAGGTGAATCACTCTTTTGAAGTACATACTAATTTTCATACACTCATTAATACTACTAAGGCACCGGTAGGGGGTAATAATGTGACAGTACGTGCTTCTGCAGTTGAACTGTCGTTTATAATCACTACTAACTAGAGACGGATCTAAGGCAAGGGTGATAGCGGCGATCGCCCTCTAAGACTTTCGAAAATGATACTAAAGCTCGATAAAAATTAAAATAACAAAAAATCGAGTCTTATCGAATTAAACAATTTTCTTACGTTTTCTGATTAAAACTTAATCTCGTGTCTTGTTTTTATAACAATTCCTCGATCAGTAAAATACTATTTAATAAAACCATTTCCTATTTTCTTACATGAATGTATTTACTTACTTACGCAAGAAATATTCATGAATAAAATTACCAGATGGAAAAAATCTTTACTGAAACAATATAATATTAAAATGCAATCAATATTTATGTAATTTATTTTATCTATATTAGTTATTATCGAAGGCACATTATATTTTATTAAACAAAAAACGCCGTGAGCAGCGGGGCCCCATCACGGTAGTCGAATTTTCCCCTTCATCTACGGTATTGAATGTCTACAAGCGAAATGTGATTGAAAGTCTACAACCGAATTGTCATTTTGTTGGTTTCAAAACTGGTGATGAGTGTTCGGCTGATCGAGGCTTCAAAAAAAGGTTTTAAGTATTTAAGGGCTGTATCTCAGTAAATTTCAATTTTGTGCCGAAAACAGGTAGCAGAAAAAAAGCCAACACAATTCGTACGAGGACATTCCTGCCCATGTTATCCGCTAATTGCCTTTATGTTTTAGTTTTAAAAATTAAAAAAGGACCTTAAATAGTAAACTGGAAGGCCTTTATAAAGATATTTTTTCTTTCCAAAAAAATCCAAAATTTCTATTTTATAAATACTAAAAATCGAAAATTCCTAATTTATAAATAAACAGTGACTTTAATAACATTTTTAAATCACTTAATATGTATGTATTTCATTTGTCATAAAAGTAAGTTCACTTTTTTTTAAATTTTTTAAAATTACTATTCGCCTACTTGTATTTAGAATAAACATAATGCTTTTAAAACACATTTAACAATAGCATTCAATTCCGATGTAAAAATGGGAGAAGTGAGGGGAAAAGTGATGCGGACTCCCTACAAGGTACTAGCTGGATACTAACTGAATACACGTACAAAATTTCAGCCCTCTAGGTTTCCTTATGGAGTCTCTAGACATGTTAGAAAACAAGCAAAAAAATTAAGGAAATATTGGTGTAAAAATCGTGGGGGTAAGGGTTAAAAGTTCAAACCTCCAAAAAACAGTGTCTGGCTATTAGCTTAACCTGTACACCAAATTTCAGCCCTCTAGGTTTATTTGGGGAGATTTTGACCCGAACGAAACTGTTAAAAAACAAGAAAAATCATGTTCTTTTGGGTATAAAAATGGTGGGGGTAGGGGTTAAAAGTCGAGACCCCCAAAAGGCACCCCCTTGATACTAACTCAATCCGAATACAAAATTTCAGCCCTCTAGGTTTATTCGGGTGACCTGCGCGAGTGGTACAAACTTCGAAAACGTCGAAAATGCATGAAATTGTAGCTTAAAAATGAGGGGGGTGGGGGTAAAATATTAAAACCTCCAAAAAGCACAACCTAGGTACGAACTTTATCAACACACCAAATTTCAACCCTCTACATTAATTCTGGGGGGCTGGGGGCCTGTTAGATCCAGCGAAAATCGTTTTTCCCCCCTCTACTCCCACCATATCATCCTAGGAAGCTGAATTTTGGATATGTTGTAGATAATTGACCGAAACATTATTTAAAACCGGTTTGGAAAAGTTTTATTGCTTTTCCGCCCCCCACCACCCCCTTAAAGGTCGGGTCCGAAAAAAAATTTGACCAAAATTTGACCCCACTTTGATAGTATTGTTGTGCATCGGAATAAGCCCCACTTACCAAATTTCATCTCTTAACTTCCATAGGGGGGCCCTACACATATTAAAAGGTTGCGGGAAAATATATATATATATATATATATATATATATATATATATATATATATATATATATATATATCAGACATCTTTTTTTTTTTACATAATCGTGTTCTACGGGTCCGAAAACGGATAGCGCCCCTGGTCTCGCCTCTCGCAGCTCTTATCGTATAGACTGTATAAGTCTAATTTTTCGGAGAAAATTCGACTAAAAAACATGTTACGAGTTCATAAGGTCAATTTTGTAGGCATGTACAAGTGTGATGGAGTACAAGAAGCTATTACAAATACTACCTACGTAAAACAGTCAAATCGACCTATTATTATAATAGCAATAACAACGAAACAATATAAAATGCTGCTAAGTTTATTGTTTTTGTAAATAATAATAATATTTAAAACATATATAATTTCATACATATTTTTTGTTTGTTTATGTAAAATATGATATGGATATGAGTGATACGGTGAATATTTTCTCTTCTTGACCGTTTTAGAATGATTCAAGTGTCATTCGTGCGATATGCGTCAGTTCGACTAGAACGTTTTCCCGTATCAGAGCCTCCACTCGGTGTAGATAACTTTACCTAAACCTAACCTCAAGTGGGTCATAATTTTTGAATAAAAAAGTTAAATTTGTCTCTTCTTTCATTTTGTTACGAACTTGTTAGTTTTATAAGAATCACTTTTGATATTTTTTATCCCAAATAATGACAGATGTTTTCTCTGTAGGACGCCTTGTGGGTAAATATACAACTGTTAATATTCTGGATTGTTGTACCTTCTTACTGTTTTCTTAACTTATATAAAATATTCCAATCATCACTATATCAGGTGAAGTTGATTAATTTAAAATCAATCAAACCTAAAACGGAATATTATCTAGGTACGTAAAAAAAAAATTAATTTAACATAGTATAACGGTTTGAATATTATCCTTTTTGACAAAAAATGTCCAGAAAACTTGTTGTTCGGATACTGAATGTGTATAAGTGAAGAACTCATCGAAGGGTTTGGAGTATTCAATGGTTTCCCTAAATTTCATAAAAATCGAATACTTTGTTCAAGAGTTATCGTGCTGACACACAAATACAGACATATACTTTTTTTGCTTTTAATAATACTGAAACGGAAAGCTAAATTCGTACAGAATTTCTATAGTTACGGAAGCAGAAACAGATATCCGTTACAACCACAAAATACAGAAGGTAAGTTGCCATCTCTATACTAGCGAAACCACTATCGCCAAAAAACCGCCACTAGTCCCCACTCACAAGTTATATACATATTCAGAGTTTGTGTTTGTATGTTAGTATAGTGGATATTACTGTGGAACTACTGTATGTATATGTATCCCGGTAACAATGACCTAACCACGACTTAACAATGCATGTTTGCTCTTGCAGAGCTGATACACGACTAATCACCATAAGCACAGACCAACAAATGTTTCCAAGCGAGCTATCAAATTTTGTTTTAGTTTCCTTCTAGTGTTCTGTGGTTACAATACTATGTATAGCTCGGGCCTTTTAACTTGGCAGTAGCTCGCGCATGATACAGATCGATATATTTGAAAATACATTACAAGTAAGAGACAACAACATCTGAAAAATATCTAGGTTTAAATCTTATTAAAAAGAGACACCTTTTTAACAATCATATTGTTCTCTTTCGTTCCCTCTTTTATTACCTACTATTAGATGTACGTGTTAAATTCGTTTTCTGCGCACTGACAAGTTAAAAGGCCCGAGCTATATCTTGTTATATATTAAAAATTCCCACTGGATGTAATTTCTTTCCAACATTCCTATCACGAGTCAACTTTCTTTTAATTTTATTAGTTAGGTGCGCAACAGCTAAGATTCTGTGCACCAATTTGGATAAATACGATAATTTTGATTGTAGTAGCATCATAATTGTAAATTAATGTGAAACATGTAACCTACCAGAAAAGGAACTAAGCTACTAACCACAAGGCCAACTTGGCGTCGAACCAGTTATTCTTAGTTCGTATTTGCAGACCCGTGGAGAGAAATGGCGGGCCCTAGGAATAAACCAAATTTTTAAAAATTTTTCCCCAAAAATAGTGACGAGAAAAAATAAACGCATTTTATTTTTTCCCGGACCCCGCGGCTTCAATTCCGGCTACCCCGCCCTCTCGTTGAACCTGCATATTCCATATACACCAATACCTCACTTTGCGTCGTTTCGTTTTGCGTTTTTTCGAAGTTGCGTCGCTGCTGAATTAGTACTAATTTTCACTGTACATCGTTAGATTTTCGGAGTTTTGGGTTCGAATCTTTAATTTGCGTCGTTTCAATTCGCGTCGTGTTTTTTTGGAACGTAACCACGACGCAAATTGAGGTATTGGTGTATACTAAAGTTGGCTTGGACCAAAATTTTTTTCTTAAAATTTACTTAAAGTACACTCTAATTCTAATCAATTATTTAAGGTAAATATACATACATACTGTTAGTTAATAATAATTTATTTCACTACTGTTTAACTAATAATTATCATATAAGCTTAAGTTTTTTTTTTCTATTTGATTGATATGATTGCTACGTAATTTTGATTCTTATGAAATATTATAATTTTGTTTCTTCACAATCTTAAATCATTTTTATTTTCTAGACATGTAAATTTCAATTAAATATACCTACATACATACCACATTATTACTTATCAGTTGATTATCTGAAAATATAACGCATAGTATGTGTAATAAAGCAAAGGAGAGTGTGCGCACATAGTTCATTTCTAATGATATGATATGTATTGCAATTTTTTTTCTAATCTACAATTAATCGATTATATCAATCTTGATTGTAAAATTAATATGTTCAGACCACCTGTATCCACACACACACGGCTACATTAGAATAAATAAATAGCGGGTATACGTACGAATGTTTTGCTCGGTTACAAGTGAAATTTCATTTCTAAGAAACAGGTATCAATATCATACACGCGAGAGCGTAGAAAAAAGCCACTTATGTAACGAACGGTGAACGGGAAAATTGTTACAATTGCGGATTTATTACAGTAAAATTTCGCTTAGTATCTTTTCCTGAGGCCAACGGGTTTCAGATCACGTTTAAACCAAAGTATATATTTAATAATCGTGGAAACGCAGGAAAGTCATAGTATTGTCACAGTTTAAATAATAGTCTGTTTCACAAACAGTTACGAAACGAGATGACGTAAGAGTGTCATTTGGAATTCAAAAATTCCAAAGGGTTATCCATGTTATGTACCTAAATAATGCATAACATTATGCATACTAATACAGTGAAAATATCATCACTAAAGTAAATTTAATTTAGAAAAATAAATTTGCAGGTCAAATTATTTTGTGAAAATTTACAGTTGATAGTTATGTAAATTATTTAATTTTGTCTAAGATTCACTGACTTTTTAAAAATTTTTAACAACGATGGCAGTGGAATTTTAACTGTCATTAAATTTTTTTTATTTAAAGCTTGTCATCAGTTATTTTTGATATTTCCTTGTAATTTTAGTGTGTTTTGTGATCTGTAAGATATTTCTGATATGCATTTAATTATTATGGTGGCTTAAAATGTCTGGTGATAACTCTTGTGCTGCTAAATTTTGTTTAAATCATTCAAAACAAAATTTTAGGTTATTTTTTTTCTGAGGGCCATTTGATGCAAATTTGTAAGTATTATTATAATTTGAATGCTTATGTAAAAATACTAAAAATACGTTAAATAATATATAAATAATTATTAATATTTTATAATAATTCAGTTAATATTTTCGATTTCGACAGTGGTTGGTGCTAATAGGTCGTGACGATCTAAATTCTCGTGTTGAATACTGTCATCAATTTCGTATTTGCTCAGTTCATTTTGAAGAAAATTGCTTTTAGTTGTTCATATAATTTAACGTGACCATTATCAACCCTCAATCTTACATGTACAAACACATACAATCACATAAGTAAAAAAGGGCATACATAATTGTTTGTACTTATATCAAAAAAGGATAGAAAGTGCGTTTCGTTACTGCCTATGGTAATAATCTTTTATTTATACTGTGGTATTGTTATGAGTTTAATGACAGTGACTAAAAGTACAAATTAAATTTAAAAAAAAATAGTTCTTAAGAAAAGCATTTATTTAAAAATTGGGCTAAAAAGTATAAAATAACTTTTGAGTAAAGTTTGAAGTAATATATAATATAATTTTATAAAATCTTGAGGCGTTATCATTAATTATTTTCGTAAGTAGCTACTTTACTTTACTTCTCAATAATTACCAAACTTAATTAAACGCCTCAAGCTTTTATAAATTATATTGCATATTGCTTCAAAGTTTACTCAAAAGTTATTTTATACTTCTTAGCCCGATTTTTAAATAAAAGCTTTTCTTAAAAAATATTTTTTTTAATTTATTTTATACTTTTTAGTTTGATCATAATCAATTTTAAAAAAAAAATTAATTAAAAAATATTTTTTTTTACCTATATTTTAATCGGTTATTTTACCCTAATCAAATGAAGATTAAAAATTGTAATATCAAATCACGGAACAATATTAGACAGTTCGAAGTGTCAAAAATTTACATAAGACTAAAAGTCAACAATTCTAGTTTTGAGGCAATTTAGGAAAAAACTAATTATACAATATTGCATTGTAATCCATCTTATACACATATGCAAAATTTGAAACCTCTAGCTCAATTAGAACCTGTCTAAATTTTGATTCCAAGATTTCATCTAAACAAACATACTTTAAAATTTGATTGTAAAATTTTTTGATAAAGAAAATAGCAAGCTTTAATGGAGTGAAATGCACGTTATGTTGAGGCACCTTTCTGATTTAACGGCATGAATTTCAGCCTTTTTTTAGGTACAATAAAAGCATATTTTTACTATCTATTTATTATAGTTAGGTTATCAATGTTTAGAAAATATACAAAAAGAAATTTCGAAAGAAATGAAAATTCAAGATGTTTTAAGACCGTTTATATCTGATGTAAAAAAAGAAACATGGAGATGAATTGGTCGACACAATTTGAAGCCCGTCAACAATCTGAAACAAAAATAATACACAATTTCTTGATAAGAACTAATGTCATTATCATTCAAACCAATTAGGGAGAGAACAAAAAAATTTGTAAGATAGTCGCTGTCTGAAAAAAAACTCTATTTTTTATCGATAGTTTATATAGATTTTTTTTTTTTTTTTAGTGAAATATACTGAAGAAAACTAGTTTTAAATCGGAAACTTGGACCATCGAATGTCATGTATCTTGAGATACAACAATTATATGTAACAACGTTTAAAGGACTCTACTCAATCCCTAGTATATATGTATATTAACTGACAATAATAGTATATTGTGCAATAAGTGTGGGAAATTGTCGATTGCCCACGAAAGCGAAGTTCGCTTGAGTGGGGCAATCGACGATTCCGCACGAGTTGCACATACTATTTTTTATTACGAATTTCACATACTTTTTTCTATTATTATCACTATTTTTGACATTTTTATTACTTTTTAAAATAATATTTTTAAGTGTTCGTCTTTTTTTCTGAATTAATTATCGTTTAAATTACTTTGTTGGTGGTTTCTATAGAAAAAATTCGTCAAGAGCGTGTTTGACACGCACTAAGTAATGTCCCTCACCATCAGTGGTCATAACTAAAACTTCTTAAAATATAACAGTCCGGACACATACGTTCACGATGTGACACATACGAACACGATCGTTCTGAAATCTAAAAATGGGTTATACTTTAGGAATAAAATTTATTTATTAGGAAAAATATTTTATCCACCTTCACATCCCGTTATAAAAAATTCCTAGAAACAACTGATTGTACGGAACACTGTTAGCGCAAGTACAACTTGCACTTGACGACTTGTTTTTATTAAAGTTAACCCTAGAACGACAAACTGGGGTAGAAATCTACCCCAGGTAAACTTTAAACTACGTTTTTAAATTAGTCAGTAACATTATCGACTGAACACCTATACCATAATTTAGTTCAAGGTTCTAACAGTAGAGTGAGGTCGGGAAACCCTGCGGTTTCTTGTCTACTGCGACGAAGGGAAAACGTGAAG
The DNA here is from genome assembly GCA_035578155.1 of Brachynemurus nebulosus. Lineage (NCBI taxonomy): Eukaryota > Metazoa > Arthropoda > Insecta > Neuroptera > Myrmeleontidae > Brachynemurus > Brachynemurus nebulosus. The sequence continues at coordinate 13,605,769 of JAPWDM010000005.1, forward strand.
CTAGTATGGGGTTGATATGTACGCCAGTTTGTAGTTTACGTCAGTGTTTTGTTTAGGTAAGTTATTTTTATTTTTCTTGCTAAAATAATTTGGATTCACTTATAATGACCTTATTTTGCAACAAAACATTAGATATAGCCAGCCCGATGCTGCTTGTGTCCTCGAGGAAGACCGCAAAACGCGAATATATTGCACGAAGTGCAAGCGACCGACCTGCGAGAATCATGGAAATATATATTGCAGCGATTGTAGTGCCTTTGAATAAGTTAAATTCTCCTTTTTTTTACATTTTGTATGAAAAAAAATGAAATATATTCTTAAAAACTAAAATTTCATGCATTTTTGTTTGATTTTTCCACATATCAAATTCCCAATTTTTTTAATTTTCAAAATCCAAAATAAATCGACTTTTTTGGCAAAACATCATGATGTCATTTATATGCTTGAAGTCCCTTGTGTCCTCTTTAAAATACCGTCTGAAATCTGAAAATCGGTTCATTAGAAAAATAGTTCTATCAATTTTTGTTTATTAAATGACAATTTGAGCGTTTTTGAACACTTTTAGCTATTTAAATAGATTTTTCACCGACTAAGCTTTGATTAAATTGAATTTACTCTTCACCATTCTCTTCAGCATGAAAAAACGAACAAATTCGCGTTCTTTTAAGTGAAATTGCTGCTGTCAGATCGATTTTACGACCAAAAATCCCGTGGGGTAAATATATACCCCAGTTTGTAGTTTAAGAGTAGAAAAAATAAGTTTGTCGTTCTAGGGTTAATTATGTATATAATAAAAATTAGAAATAAATAAAGGTTTAAAAAATATTAACTACGATTTTTTTTATTAGAAACACAAAATTACAAAGACAACGTATTTATTATATCACAAAAGTTATTTCTAATGAGTTTATCGTAACTGGAAGATTTTCTTGATGTAGATTTTATGGTTCCAAGGTAGATAAATGAAACACAGGGAATATTTTAAAAAAAAAAATATAATATTCTCTTGTAGGTTAAACACGAAAGCACATGTATTTTATTAATTTTGTTTTCTTTTGATTTAAGTAATGATAATATTTTATTTATAGGTTTTCCTTTTGTTTTTATAATTTCAAGTATATTGGTTGATTATTTTTTATATTATTTTATTTTTAAATATTTTTTTAATATAAATTTTTTGTTAATTTTCCAAAACAGTTTCTAACTTAACTCATTATCAATTCGCCATTTCAAACTTCCTTTTTCTGTTCGTCATTACTATTCACTGCTTACTCGGGGTTTGCGTCCCCAATACCAGTTATGTACTTTGAACAATACCAGTTACTTTGAAATACTTATATACATCGCTAGATAGCAGTACTGTTACAAGTCTTAATCGTTTAATCGAACTATAGAGTTCACAGGTACATTAAATACATACAATACACAACCAATACCTCTTGCGTTTATTCAATATGGATGTAAAACTCAATAATTATTCATTCTACACAGTCCAATCTTATTATGTGCCGAACTTGCACGAAGTTGTTCGGCACATAATAATTATGAAATATTTATTAAACGAAAAATTTAGAGGCGGCTTTGCGTGTTTTGATTAAATTTTGTGTGTTTTATTGTCAATTTGCGTGTGAAAAGTTACTTTCCACACGCAAAAAAGTATGCGAGAAGAGTACAGTGGACAAACAGCTATTTTGCGTACAGAAATGTGTGCGCCAAGTTAGTACGTTTCCCGCATGAGTAATAAAAAATTAATTAATTTGTTAATAATAATGTAATAGTTAATCTTTTGTATTTTTAAATTTTTATTTTGATTGTATCACATATTCCCTATTTCCTATGTTTTCAAATAGTATATTTATACGTTATTAATTTACTGCTGCAACGTTGAATCAATAACGCATAATCAAAAAATAAATTATCTCAGATATTTAATAATGTCTTAGATAATTAAGATCATCTGATATTTTATTCAAATCAAGTTTCCTCAAAATTATCATTCTGACATACGTGAAATTGGTGTGATACGGCAGACTTGGTTTGATGGAACTTGTGAGTTTATGTCGACCGGGTCGAAAAAAATAATTTTGAGAAAAACGCGTTTAATATTTGGAGTAAAATTTCAGACTCCCGTTAGAGTCTAAGTTGTTTGAAGACTGAAGGTAAATTGAAAACTAAAAAAAAATTAACTCTATACTGATCGCGTAGTAATTAGTGGGGAATTGTGTGTATACTATCGTCCAATTTATTCCGGCGCGGCACAATTGCTGTCCCATTTAAGTAACAACGTCACTTCGTATAACTTCGTAATTTTGGAAATTTTAGTATTACCTTCTGGGGACATATTCTTAAAGGTTCAAATTTTAAGAATACCATCTTAAAAATGAAATAGCTTTTTGAAAATAATATATTCTTTTATTTTTATTTTTTCACTTCAGAAAGAACAAATTACACTTTTGAAACCATTTATTTGTTCAAAAATTAAAAATATAAATTAATTATAATAATTTTTTTTTTTATTAAAAAATAAAAATCATGAAATTGTTTTGAGAGTATACTAAAACTATGCTGCAAATACTTAGCATGCTTTTACAAACCAAAAACTATATTTAATCTGAGCAGTGAGTCTATAAACTGGTCCTATACACCTTTCTTACTTTTAACTTATTGTTAACGAGATACCCATTCCGAAATTGATTGCTACAAATCCCGAGTATGTACATTACGAGGTTTTACTGTTCGCGCTCATCTAGTAATAAAATTATTATGATATATTTTGGTTCCTTGTTATAGTTTCAAACAAAAAAATTATTATTAATCAATCAATTTTATAAATGTTCTACATATCAGAAAAATATGTAAACTATCACCACCATAGGCGTGCCCACCATTCACTACGGGGGGCTCACAAACAGAATTATCAAATAATATATTCATAATCGTAATATACGACGCACTTCTTGTATAGGTACGATACGTATAACGCGGTAGTAATAACATTTAAATCTGTGTATATACAATATTTGGGTAGTAACGCTAAATGAGTAGTTCGTATTTTTCACATTAAAAATGTGTTCTTTTTACCTTCTTTAAACCGAAATAAAATTTATAGTTTGTCAGCAGCGTAATAATTGATCATAAAATTAACTAAATATTAAACAAATAAATTATAATTATGTAATTTTTTTATTTAATTTTGTAGATATATTTCAAAAGTGCATATTCCCTTTGAAAAAATTTGGAGAGACAAGTCTACCCACATTGCAAACTTCGCATTGGGTGCCCTTAAAGACTATCTTGCTTATTCACTAACTGCATAACGAACAGGGCCGGATTAACCCTGAGTCCGCCCCTAGGCATCTTGAAAAATGCCGCCCCTACCTTTTATTTGAAATAAAGGAAATCTTAAAAAAAAAACGTCAATCACAAATTTTTCTGTCCTGTTTTAAAAATTTGCCGCTCCTTTTCCTACCTTTTTTACAAACTTTCTCTTAAAAAAAATAAGTGACGAGCAAAAAAAAAAAACGTTAATTACTCATTTTTCCGCCCTATTTTAAAAATTTACCGCCCCTAGGACTAGGGTGGCTTGTTGGCTAAGCTGGCCCTGATAACGAACGTTATATACCGAAAGTTCGTTCTGAAACGAAAAGTAGATCAAAATGTAATTCACTAACGGAAATATATTCGCTATAGCTATGACGATTTTCGCTGTCTGAACGAAAATTTCAACCTTTCGTTTGTATAAAGATTATTAATGTAACTATGGTATTTTTATAAAGTAAATAAACGAAATAAACTGTCATCTTCTAAAAAATAAATTTTTTATTACAAATTTGTTTTGCATGTCGACTGTTTAGGCATTTTAACTTACATTATAATTTAAAATCTTAGCACAATTTGCTTACTTATTATACTTACAATGTCACAAGAACAGCAGATGAAATAATAAAACAAATTCGACTCAATACCGTATAGCTGTACCCGCAGTAACCATGAGCGAATATAAATTTTTTGTGTAAAATTTAGCCAAACATTTCAACAAAGCTGAATAATATAGGTATACATGTAATAAACAAAGATGAAATATATACACCGAACTCTATTTCAGTGTGCTCTAGTCGAATGTGTATCTTCTTTATAACAAATTTGTACAATCTAACGAAAAAGGTTACTAAATACCAAATTCATAATATTCGTTATATGACTGTAACGCAAACAATAGTTCGGTATATAACGATCGTTATCGATTTTTTTACAGAATAGACCTGTTAAGACTATTGTACATGGCCCCTGCACCTCGCACAAAAAAATTCGAAACGAAAATGAGTTCATAAATTCTTTTTATTTTCCCTTCTTATTATAAAAAACAAACCGCTAATTTGAATTTTCAGCAAACTTTATCCGGGTTTCATTTTTTAAATTACGTATCTAATGAAATTGGTCCCGAGTCGAAATCCATGACAAAAAAGCTCTAGAAAGTTTGAAATAAAAATTCCTGAAATTCAATATTTTAAATTATAATGACATTTTGAATATAGAATACCAGGAATTTTTATTTGAAACTTTTTAGAGCTTTATTGGCGTGGGTTTTTTAAACTTTTTTTAATTTGGTTTTAGTTCGAACGACAACTATATTCTTTCTTATCAAGAGACTATCTGAAGTCTGAAAAACGTCGGAACTAGAATATTGGCTTAAGTACTACGAAAACTGTCTTTTAATTATCTTTAGGTTATCTATATCAGTAATCTATTGATTATATGGTAGAGATCTATAATTATTACAAAATTTCATCAACTAAATGAACGCTCTGTATACTGAAACAAAAAAATCGTTTGCATTTAAAATAAATTATTTGCTAATAAAATTGAAATTATTACCATAATGTTATGTAACAGGACTGTTTTTTATGAAAAAGTTCTGTAATAAAAAACCAGAACATGTTTAATTGTAAAGGTCAGCCCAGTCAAAATCAGAGGTGGAGATGTTTTTTGTCTTACAATCAGAGCATTGGATGTCACTACAATTATAATGACAAATATTATAGTAGTTTTTTTTTTTTTTTTTTTTTTTTTTGTCTAAGACAAAATGATTTTTCTGTTTTGAAATGTGGGTGCTAAAAAAGATCACTGTATAGAAGTAATTTATTATATTTTGAGTTTTACATATATGGTCATAAACAAGATTTCAAGTTAGATCACTTTGTCGATTTAACCGTATAAAAATTTTGATAGATAAGTGTAATGTAAAAACCAAACTCTATCCGTTGTAAGATAAATATAGTGTGTCCATAATTAATATGCAAAATTCGAGAATTTTGAAATTGGTACGAACGTACACATGTATAAAGAAAATTTTTTAAAAAAAATTTTGAATGTCAAGGCTGCCACCATGAATAAAGGCATTAGCGTAATACAGTTATATTTAACTTGTTCTGAACTATATATAGGGTGTTACTAAGAAATATTCCTCAATTTTCGTATACCAAACAATAAAAATGGTTTTTCAATATTGTTAAAATCGATCTTGTGTTAAATATCTCATTTTTGCTCGGTTAAAAATGAAAGTTATTGCAAAATTAGATGTACGGTCTTGGGGATCACTTTTCACCTCATTTTTCCTTCCTTGCTGGGCGAAAATTTGATTATCTAGATATTTTAAATGGTTACCGACATAGTTCAGCCAAAATTATTTTAACTGAGCCTCCCTATTTAGCGTTAGGATCGATATTTTTTCAAATTTCTTGGGTCTGCGGTTAAAAAGTTATAAAAGGGTAGCAAAAAGTTTCACTCTAAAGCTCAGAATTCCGTAATCAAAGCTTAAAAATGAAAAATGGTTATAAATTTATCGTGGTGGGCAAAAAACTGATTGTGTCCACTTTCCAAATTAGTTACTGTTCACTTTTTTTTTCTGATTTACACCTGTAACATGTAACAGGTTCATATACCAGAAGATGGGGGAATGACAGACCAATGGACAGACATAATAAAATTATAAGTATTCTGAGATTTTTCCTTGGAACCCTAAAAAGATGAAAATACATTGTTAAAAACCAACTGACGCTGTGATCGCCAGTATTTTTGATTTAAATCACTTTAATGTATTAAGCAACGTATTACATAAAGAGATTATGACTGTCTTGACATGACCAACACTTAGAATAAAATATATTATTAATTTTGAAATCAGAAAGACGTTATAGTGAAATAGTCTTAGTTTTAAGTGTTTTAAACGTAATTAATTATAACAGATGCAACTGAAATATATTTCAGTTTCTGAAAACTGAAACAGTACTGATCTACTCTTATGGGAAATTTTCTCATTTTTTCTCGAATTGCATATGTACAATTGTTATTTCTAGTTGTAAATATGGCATATGAATTTAATTAATTATACAAATTTAACAAGTTTTACTGTAATCGAATATCTGAATTTGATAGATATCTTACGGGAGGTCTGAACTTACAAATAGTTGCATAAATGATAATGATACACATTGCGAGCGGGAGGGTGAAGGGGGTTTGACAGAATAATACTTTTTTCTTGGATAATAACAATAATTATGATTTATTTACACTAGTCACGCCAATCTATTTTATTTAAACAATGTCTATTTGATACGGTAATATTTTTATTTAAATTTTATAATATTTCAATTTATTTATGATAAATTAACGTTGTTAATTAATTATTAATTATTACCTGTCTTTATTTCCTAACGTAGTACAGTATAGTGCCAAAGATTCTGAGCAATTTTGCTAGTTAGGTATATATAAAAAGTTTAGATGCCTAAGCTAACTGAACAGAAAAAGACATTTCATATTACACGACATGTTATAACAAATTATGATGAAAATGATTTCGGGCTACAAGAATTCTATTTCCAATTAAAGATTTGCTTTTAAACATTTCCGTAATGTTTAGAAAAGTATCGATATTTATCTGAATTTTATGAGTTTTATGACGTAGTCGGAAAACGACATTTCATATTACATCACCAAATGTTATTCCAGTCAGAGCTGGGAAAAATGGTTCATAGGAACAATTTAAAATAGAAAATGGAAAATGGTTTGCAAAAATGCATTTAAAATACAAAATGGAAAATGGTTTTGCTGAACATATTTACAATAGAAAATGGAAAATGGCTATTTAAAATGGATCATAAAATATAAAATGCTTTTTTTACTTTTTTATACTATAAATCTTTTATCGTTTTTTATATTTTATAAAAAAAAAAGTTAAGAAAATGTCAGACGTATTGAAATTATATAAGGGCAGTCTTTTGTGAAAATTTTATAGTTTGTATGATATGAAAACGAAATTTAGCTCTTGAAATATTGGTACTGAAAAATATTTTAAAATTCAATTCAGCCTTGACATAATCAAACCTTGACTACGCTACAACTGCGACTTCTAAATTATGAAAATCATCTACTCGAAAATTCGAAATACTAAAACATTTCTTATCGACGTGTCCTAAATATAATAGCACACAACTTGAATCAGAAAAATTTGACTTGAAAGAACTGCAGCTCTATTAAACCCAATTTGTTAAACTGCGTTTAGTTCGAGTTCTATGATTAATATGTGTCATAAATGTCATACATATACACATAAATTTGAGTGTACATGCATTTTCATTTTAAATGCAAAATTGATTCAAATTTCCATTTTAAATACAAAATGGAAGATGGTTCGACCGAACTTATTTAAAATAGAAAATGCAAAATGCCATTTTGTATTTTAAAGACGTATTTAAAATGAAATCATTTTAAATAGTTCCCAGCCCTGATTCCAGTTAATAGCGGAAATAGTTCCAAGTTACAAGAAATCTATTCGAAGTTAAAGAATTGCTAGATTTGAGCGTTACTTTATTGTATTCCATTTTAAAATAAAAAGACAATTTTTTCTTTAAATAAAGTGGTATTAGTAAAGTAAAAATATTGTCTTTTTATTTTAAAGAATTGATTTTAGACATTTCTCTAATGCTTAGAAAAGTGTCGGCAGTGCGGATTAACCCACTTTGGGGCCTTAGGCATTTTCTTCTTACTGGACCCCCTCTTCTCGACACAAAATATAGAACCCAAAAAAATATAAAACAATAGATAAAACAAAACTAAATAGTGTGAAAAACGAAAACAAATCTCAAATATTGATCTAAATATTCAAAATAGACACTTTGACTGGACCTTTCAAAAAAAAATAAAAAAAATCGGGCCTTAGACTGTCATGCGATAATCCGGCTCTGTTAATGTTCCAAGCACAGAACGGGTTTTTAACCTCAAATTATGGTTACTGTTGTGTCTTTGCCGATGCGACATCGCTTCCGTATTTTACCCTACATATTAGGTTTAAATTAAAGAATTTTATAAAACTTAACACTTGTAGATAGGTACCTATATGAGATTTTAATAAAATAATTAAAGTTTTTTCTGTACAGGCAATGAAATATAGGTACCAATATAAAAAAATATTAACGCGATATAAAACATTTGTGTTATATTCATTCTTGTCGATCACACATAATCAAAATAAGATACTATACCAACTTTTATTATTCCTAATAAGCTGTTACTTTATAAAATACGTATTTCTTCTTTACAATGATTATTATCAATAGTTATGCAAATGTTTCCGGTATAACATTTTGAAGAGAAAAAAAATTAATTTCGTGAGTATTCATAAATCGAGGTACTTAATAAATAAACATCATTTTAGTACATAAAAAAACTCTTTTCTTAAGCATGTAGCAGCGTAACTTTTGTAAAGATAGACACCGGCCGGGCCGGGCCGTAAGAAGAATGTGTACGTGAATCAGATTTGAAAAGAGTTCGTTCTTCAGGTTTCAATTTTTTTTAGTGTTTTGTTTTGTTCGGTTTTGTTTGATGAAGCGAGCGAGAGTGATGGAATCTTATGTGAGATCGACCTGTGTTCTTTGTGTATTTTTCAAGTTCATTGATAAATTTAAATATGTTTTAATCAAACAATTTGTGCTACGGAATCTTATTTACTTTTTGGGGTACCGAAGAAGAATTTCGGATCCTTTAAATTTGGCATATTTTCAGAATTTCTGCATCTACGACCTATGAAAATTTCCATGTAAAATGACAGCTAGAGACCTGAGTTAATCTACAGTAGAATAGTATATTGTACAATAAGTGGGAAAAGAGGCTTATTTCTCACGAATATGAGTTTGTTGCGTGAGCCCGCAGGGCGAGTGCAACAATTCATATGAGTGAGAAATAAGCAGTTCCCACGTATTTTACACTATACTTTTTCTACGAGCACATTTTTTTTTTCGTAAAATTTAACATAAATAATTAAAATATAATTTAAATAAGTAGTAAAAATTTTTTAAATTTATAATGTTAGTGGTAATATGTTCAAATTTTTGCCAAAGCATACTTTGAAACTATGGAAACAATAATAAATAATCAACATAAATATATATATATCAACATACATACATATCAACATACATACATGTATATTTTTAAAATTACATATGACATTATATATAAAATCAAACATAGTCAACTTTTTTATTATATTAAGCCGTGCGAAATAATTTCCCACTGCTATTTCCTCACAGTGTGGGCAATTGTCAATTTTTACATATAGTTAGCCGTGCACAAAATGTTACTTTTAATAGGAGGAGTAGAAAAAATCTATTTTCTTAAATTCCTAACGCTGTCTCCCCTATATTGGGAAGTGAGGATGAAAATTTCTTTCCACCCTATCCCGTTTATAAAATGAAGTTAAGGTTTCTTTTACTCTTTTTCTTGCCTCCTTATTCGTAATTGTGAAATTGTTGACAGGAAAAATCAGACAGAAAATTACAGATTCTAGTATTTGACAAGAAAACTTAGTTAAAATTATTTCGACTAAGTCGATATATTTCAGAGATATTAGCGATTCAAGTTTTCAAAATTCAACAGTTAATTTAAAGTGGAAAAAATGATCCACAATGAATAAAATTTTATATCCCGGTGTTGGAAAAAATCTCCCAAAAATTCGCGTTCAAATCATCAAGAGAAATCCTGGGAAATGATTAAAATTTCAGTTTTCCGTTAGCAACTCCGGCAATAGTTTCACGTACTCTATCGTGCCAAATACTGAATGAACAATTAAACTTTAAGTGCTGGTGCAGACATCCGTTTTTTTAACGTGTGCTGCCGCTTCGTGCACGCAACGGCACCGGACGTAACCATTGTTGCCGCAGTTTAAAAACTAGTGGGTGGCGTTGTTATAAGTTTGAATAACGTAATGCATAAAATATAATAAAATAAATATTAGTATTACATCAAAAGTCAAATAACGCTACGTCTACTCATCAAAATTTTTATACCATCAATTAATGTGAAAATTAATGTAAAACTAATTTCTTATTTCTCTTCTATCTATCTCTTCACAGGGATACAGTGTTGGGATTTATTGGGTAAAAATTGTATATCGTGTTATATCGTGAGAAACTGTAATACAATCCAAATTATAGTTCAGAAAGTAAAAAAAAAATAATTTTTTTTCGACAAAGCAAAAGACGAAAATTTTTTTGAAAAATACCATTCTCAAGGAAGAAAAAAGAACATACGATGAATAAAAATACAAAACAGTAGTAGACTTTAAACAAAATTTAAAATATAAAAAAATGTCTAAAATACAATTCCAAACAATCGGAAAATGATTTATTTTTTTTGATTTTATAAATAATTATTATTCAAGTAATTTTTGACTAAAAGAGGCGATAAATTAGAAAATTTATTTTCTTGTAAAAATTATTCGACCGGTTTCAACGCCTAGTTAGCGTCATCATCAGGAAAGATATATCACATGGTCTAACAGACCGAAAAACAAAATCAAACAAATCAAAATAACCAATTTCCGAGAGTTTATACACTCAAAAATTATAAAGAAGAGTTTGTTTACATTTGAAGAAGATGATTTTTAAGCAAACAAAAATTACTTGAATATTGATACGGGGCGAAACTTTGGGGTTCGATTTAATTATAAATAATTGTTGACAATTATATAATTAAAACTCTGTGTTACACAGTAAAATTCATAAAATTGGTATGTTAAAACTGATACCACTACATTGTTGATAAACGAATAAAACAAATCAGTTGCTGTTTGTTATGATGATAATTTATTGTACAGTAATTTTTACAAAGGACCAGTGGCGACGCATAGGAGTAGACAAGGGAGACAGTGTCTCCCCAAAAAAATTAATTTCATAAAATTTAAAATCCTCTAGACAATTTAAAATAATTTTTTTTATAATATTGGCTATTTTCAATACATTCACATTTTCAAATAAAGCGTATATATGAATATATAATATATATACGTTTACATCCATATACAATAATATATACATATAACCTGAAAAATATGAGCCTCTGTGGTCACACAGAAAGAAGATAGGTAAGTTACAAGCACGTTACAAATCTATTTAAACGCAAAAGACATTTTTATTTTTGTTTATCCTGACTCTGCATGTATGTGTGACAACTACCCATTTACACATTCACACACACACAGTCTGCATGTACGTAGTATTCTCCAATATTTTTACATCATTATTACTCAAAAACTAAGAAAGATTTTGGAATAATTTTTTCTTATCTATATGTAAAATGTAGTATTCTTCTTAATAGTGCAAAAATTATCAAAATATATTCAGTACTTTTTAAATAATAATAAAAAACTGAAACAATAATACCTATTTCTAATCAGTGCCAACGTAGACACTACGATGATTGTCTCGAGTACATTACGTATGTGACGTATGGCTTTGGTTACTGGTATATATACGTACACATACCAACAGTCTATAATGTCTATAGTCTATATTGTTTCCTACATAAAATTCAAATATTTTTGTTATTGTTAGTTAATTGCTAGTTGGTTCAGTTCAGTTTTTTTTTTATATTTTTTAATTAATTTTAGATTTTGTTGTTTATTATTTAAATATTGGAACCTTTGAATAAAATTTGTATTTATTTTCAATTGGTTTTTCTTTACTGTCTGTTTAAGTTTGTTACATTAAAAGTTTTAATTTTTTCCCTTTTTTCTTTAGAAATAATAAAATATGAATCTAATTTAAAAACTACAATATATCTAAGGGACTAATTTCAGAACTACTTATTTTAAAATTTTAAATTTTTTGAAGACCTTTAATTCAGATTAATTGCAAAACAAAACAAAAATTTTAATATCTTTTACTCTTAGCGCAGTAGGCACCAATGGCTGGTCAAAAATTTCGACATTTTTATTTTACAATCAAAGTGCGGAGTCAGAAGGTCTGTTATAGAAAAACACTTTAATAAGGCTGAGAAAGACTCCAGATTTCGAAATAAAAATAGATACAAAATAAGTCTATTTAAAAATATTATGGTAAAAAAGACTGTCTCCCCAGGTAATAATTTCACGCGTCGCCAACTCCAAGGACAGAAAAAAATTTATCACTAAAATTTTGAATGGAATTTCAGATACAAAATGAAAGTTTTTTAATAATTTCTGTATTAGCATTCAACCATTTAATGAGTTTTGTGTAAATAATAAGGAGAAAATTAAATCCAAATATATTTCTATACCTCCACTGAAAATATTAGCTATAACGTTGTAACATTCAGCATTCCATCAATTAAAATGAACAACGGTTCAAAGTTCTCTTTTCAACAGTTGTATATTTTTCTGCGTGAAGAAACCGTACGTGTGCATTAACTAATTGAAAACAATGTACTACAAGAACGCAATTGCGGCCATTTGCCGGTGCGTTGCCGCAGCGGTGCTGTATGGAACTGCTGAACAAAATGCACGTTGCGTGCACGCTGCAGCACCGCACGTTAAAAAAACCGATGTGTGTATTGGTACTAACATTTCTTTAAGAGATACGGAAAACTAAATTATCATAACACATGTACAATTAATATTGTCGGAACCGTAAGTTTTACTTCCAATATCTTAACCACTGAGAAATCCTAACTTAATGTGTGCCTAGCACGCACTTGGGATTTTTTTTTTATTTCTTCATTGAATTTTTATTTTACTTGTTCTAAGCTCCCGGATGGCTAAGTATGATCAGCATACACCTCCTCCTATATTTTGTATACAATCTATTAAATGATTAATAGTTTATTTGTAAAGTATAATAATTATAACAATAATAAAAATTTAAAAAAAAGAAAACAATTTGCATTCTTTACTATCGATGAATCATTCTTTGTAGTTCTCAGTAGTCAGACCAAACAATAAACAAACTTTTATTACATTATTATGATATTCACAATAGAAAATACCATGATACAGAAAAAATATCAGTCAGTACTTACAATATTAGTACTACTACAATTGACTGATAGGCATAAGCCCATAAGATTAAGAAAGAGTACACGTAATCTTTTTGTTTACTAAAATATAAAAATGCAGACAAAAACAATATCGTTTTCTACCTACAAAGAAGCCACGATAAACAAGTTAACTTGCTAATAGATTTTTAACTATTAATGTTTACCAATATGTAATTTATCTACCTAAATAACACTAGTTGACAAATTAAAAAACTTTTCTGCGTCTGCGTTTTCTAACATTTAAGGGGAGAAGGCGATTTTCACGTGGAAACATGATAAAACCTACCAAATTTTCTCACTGACAATATTAAAAAAAGAAAAAACGATAATCAGGATTTCGTAGTTCAGTAGCTAGAGTTTTCCACAATTCTCGGCGTAAAATATTTCAGGCTTTTATTAAATACTAGCCGTACCCGTGACGTTGTTCACGCGAAACGTTGAGTAATTTCTTTTTCCAATTTGTAGTTTCTTGCAACACAAAATGCATTAGATTGTCTCCAAACTGACAATTGTGTATTTATAATTGTATTTTTCAGATTCAAAAAAATTTCCAAACCGATAGTACAATATTCAATTTATTTACATTTTGTTCCTATAGTTATGAAATTATGAAATATGTAAATTTACGTAATGTGTGTACATGCTTAAAATAGTTTTTCCATTTTCCCATGGGAATAAGACATTTTTTCAAAGTGAAAAGTATCTTAGATGTTGATCCAGATAAAAATTTATAATCACACCTTTCATTAAATTTTGTCCAGTAGTTTTTACGTAATGTGTGTACAATGTACATGCTTAAAATATTTCTTCCATTTTCCCGTGGGAATGAGACATTTTCCCGGAATAAAAAGTATCCTAAATGTTGACCCAGGCAATTAATTATCACCACACCAAATTTCATTAAAATCCGTCCAGTAGTTTTTACGTGATGCGTGAACAGACAGACAGAGACAGACAAAAATTTTAAAAATCGCTGTTTTGATATCTACATCGATAACTATTTACAGTACCAATACAATTTTCAAAAAATATTCCATCTACAGAAACGGTCTCGTTACAGTCTTATTATATGTATAGATTAAAATTAATCTTTAATTTGTTGATGATATTATTACGTAAATCTTTTATTTTCCATATGAGTTTCTTAAATTACGTAAGAGACTATTACCACGTGGACAGAAACGACGAATCCATAAGAATTTCGTTGTTAGAACTATGAAATCTCAAAAAGAGGTATTATTATAGAATTAATTGTATAGTTTTAACACTTTTTCGAATAGAAATAAATCAAAATATCTTTAAATAGAGAGAATATAAAAATAAAAAATATTAAACATTTTTTTTTCAGCTTTGTAGGTACATGGACCTGTGTATAAAAATAAATCGGAAATGAATATTCAAAATCTTTTAATAAACAGCTGCAAATCAAAATCTATATCTACAATTTACAATTGTTCTCGAATAAATTCATTATAAAATAGCATCAGTATCATTGAGAGTAAAATTCTTTGATGATGTTTGAATTTAAAAAATTTTTCGAACTTAATGTGAGAGTAGTAGGTTTCAATTAAAAGGAGAATCATGCAAATCAACTGCAGAATTTTCATCAAAAAAAATACACGTACACACGGAGAGAAAAATCATATAATTTTTGTAGCTAAAATTTCAGAAAAATTACCATGCTCTCTTATAATGCGTGCACGATAGACGACCAAAATAAAAAATATGTGCTAGCATGGTAAAATTTAATGTTCTAATACAACTTTTATCACACTCTTATGGATATGTTATAGTCTAATTCTTGTTGTCGTACCCTTTCATTTGCGCATCTGACCCGCAATCTTATGTTGCTTGGGCGGTACCTGTAAAAACTTCGAACCTGTAAGAACTTTATGATGCATACAAAAATGATTGCCAACAATATATTCTAATATTAAAGATAGTGAAGTAACAAAATGATGAATTAAACGGTGACATTACCGTCCTCTAACACAGTGTAGTGAATACTGCTTGCTGTTTGTAAGACAGTCTAATGGATCAAGGTGCTTGGTCCGACCTGTCTGACCAAGTTGGTCGTCCAAACCTATGGTTGGCTATGTGACTTGCTATGAGTGAGGTACATTTCAACAGCGTTCACAACACACACAACCTTCTTTCTCTTTTTTTCTTTCTACTATTAGCAGATAGCATTTCAAATATTATAATACAGCATGGTAATTTTTGTAAGAAAAACAATTAAAAAATATTTTTTTGTTGGCAATGGAACTTTTTACTCTGCTGTTTTACAAATTTTACGGAACTAATGTTACGGAAACAATATTCTATCCTTTAAATTTTCTATGATTAATTATAATTTTTATATTTTTACCGTACAAAATTGAATATGTTCGCCTTTTACACGTCGATTGTAGTGCTGAGCACAGTAATTTTTATATGAATTATCTCTCCGTGCAGGAATTTAGTAATATAATTTTAGAAACTGAAAAATGAATACAAAATGTTATATATATTTAAAATACATCTATTTGGAAACCACTGTACAGAAGTCAAGAAAAAAAAATCAGTTAGCTTACAATAGTACAGTTTATTAATATTAATCGACTGATTGTTTTAATGATAATTTGATAATTATTATTAATTATGTCAAAATAAAAATACAATTAATCAAAAGTATTTTTAACTAATTAGTTATTTATTGATTCAAACAAAATAATAAATTAATGATTTAAATCTATACAATATTTGTTGTTCTTATTAGTAAATTTTATAGTCAACGTTTTTTGTAGGCAAAAAGATCTTAAAAAAAGTTAAAAATTGTTCATTTTAGATCTATCGGATTTATATAAAATAAATAAAATATCTGTTGAAAAATAGTAATTATTATTATACAATAAGTGGTAAAAATAGCTTATTTCATTACACAATTCATATGAGTGAGAAATAAGCTTTTCCCACGTATTTTACACTATACTTTTTCTACGAGCACATTTTTTTTTCGTAAAATTTAACATAAATAATTAGGTAAAATAAAATTTAAATAAGTAGGTACTAAAAATTTTTTAAATTTATAATGTCAGTGGTAAGATGTTCAAATTTTTTCCAAAGCATACTTTGAAACTATGGAAACAATAATAAATAATCAACTTATACCTGAAATTTTATATTTAGACAATTAGGTCACAAATTAGTTCACTGTTCAAAATGACGTCATATAGATTTTAAACCAATAACTGAATATAAAATTTTTAATACTCCTCAAAATACTCCTTCTCGATTTAACATTACGAGTTAGAAAAAGATAATGTAATAATATAATCCAACCTAATTAAACAAAAACAACTGAAATATTAATGATAATAATATAAAGAGGCGACTTACGTCGTTACCTATTTGTAATCACACTCCAGAAGAAGACGTAATTATAATGAGTTGTCTGTCAAATGTTACTCTTAATAAGATTTTCAAATTTGTTTAATTTGGTACAGTAAGGCTCAACGTAATGGTAAACTAGTAATTAGATTCTGCTGTGCAAGTGGATCAAATAGTTATTAATTATAGTTATTTAATGACAAACAAATCAACCAAACTTTTCAATCTTATACCTAAACTTTTTCTATGAATAACAACTCACTCACATTTTATTTTAAAAATGCCTATTTTTTTTAGCTTATCGTACTTTTTAACTTGACCTAGTAGTGTAATTTTAAATAGTTTTAGAAATCAGTTTACTTATTGCAATTCAACTGCTTGATGAATTTCTGCAAGGAAAATTCAGCTACTACACCATATCTCACCAGGTCACCATAAACAGAAAATAATGCCGATTCGTCGATATACCTATAATATATTTAAATTGTTCTCGAAACGTTAAGAAAAACTTTATATTTTTAACCATATTTGAAAACTAGAGTCCATAACCTTTAGTTTGAGATTTTATATATTAAATCAACGGTATAGCCAACTTTTTTTTATTATGTTAAGCCGTGCGAAATAATTTCTCACGCTATTTCCACACAGTGTGAGCAATTGTTAATTTTTACATATAGTTAGCCGTGCGCAAAATGTTACTTTTAATAGTAGCAGTAGAAAAATATAGTTTCTTAAAAGTATGGGAGAGATATATCAGTTACAAGTGTTACAACAAGAAATCAGTTGTAATTTTATCATTATAGACTAAACTATTAGAAGCAATAAAAGTTTCTGCAGAGTACCAACTTATAGGACAGTTGACACTAATTGCTTTAAAATCCAAAATTAAAAAAAAAAATCCACTCAAAAAATCCAATCAAAAAAATTTTTTAGGTGACCACTTTTGGAACAAATTAGAAACTTGAAGGAATACCTATTTTTAAAGAAAAGGTGTAATTTGTAGTTAGATTTTTATCAGTATTAAACAATGTTTTTATCGGACTATCAAGATAGGTACATTACTTTAGGTATTTCAATCTGTGTAACAAACTTATCAAAAATAAATCTAGATGTAAACACAAAACATTTAAGTTAAAAATACAGAGAAAAAATCATAGTAACAGAAATTTTAAAAACTATTGTAGGTACGCAATTATATAAATGGTACAAGCAAATATAATTGCATAAAATACTTTGAGTTCAATAATAATACAATTCCAAATTATTTCATCAAATGCTCTGGTGACCCATTTGATAATATGTAATTATTTCAAGTGACCCATTTGAATTCTGCAAGTATGGTACCGTAAACACGGATTACTTGAGCCCAGATTTGAAAATCATCTGATAATTTTTAAAATTTAGCGTAACTGTTATATTTATTTGGGAGAGAGAATTCAGTATATTCTGATAGTTCATAAATTTTATAAGTTTTTAGATTTTTGGTTCAAGTTAACCTCAAAATCGAGTTACTTGGGCCCAGACCTAAATTTTCAAGTAATTTCCATTTGAAAATAGTTTGAGACCATACAGAATGTTGGTTACTAACTAAAACACATTGTACAAACATGTATTTATTAAAAAAATATGAATAGGTACCAAAACAGAATAAAAATTTTCAAGCAAAAATTGTTATGGATACCAAATTATTTTTATGAGTTAGAGTGTGTCTTTTAGTATACCTAAAGGGAATAATCCTTTTTTGATTAGTGTAGGTGGAGGTATTTTCTTAACTACAGTTGATCCTTATTTTGTGCGGTGGAGGGGCCGCATAAAAAAGATCGCACAAAAAAATATATTCAAAAATATCAGAAATAGCTATAAAAAGTATAGTTCGATCCAGATTGTACAAAAAACTTGTTAACTTAAAAAAAGTTTCATCCAAACAACATCACTCAAAACGTTCAAAACTTAGAAATTCACTTAGAAATTCCCTTAGAAGTTGCTTCTATAAACAAGATAAAGCCTTAATTTACACGTAGGAACATTTTATTTCCTTTTTATATTATGAAAATTTTTTTATATTATGAAAATTTTGAAAAATACATGTGTAAAAAAAATTAAATGATCCAATAATTTATGATCATATGCAATGTATTGATTAAATGCTTAAAAGTCGTTAAAAAGTATTTTTATCAAAGAAAGTTATTATAGTAATTGTTTAAGTTTCTTACTGTCTCGTGTTTTTGATTCACATTATGCATTTTAATGGCCATTTTTTACAAACCGCATAAAAAAAATCGCAGAAAAAAAAAACGCACAAAAAAGAGTTCAGCTGTATATCATCCCATTTATAGTACAATTCGTCCTTGTTCTTGCACCACTTCCATGCTTTTTTAATTGAATCCATGTATCATTTTATACCAAAGTTATAATGGGCTCAAGTTACCCTAATCTGAAGGTTATGTTAACTGGTTTATCAAAACTAGAAATTAAGAAACTAAGGAAATAGCTGGCGTATGAATTTGCTTTAGTAACGAAGCAAATATGAAAATTATAGCTCAAAGCCTTTTTGAGCTATCGAAATATTTTTTACAGTTGAAAGTTAGCAACATAACAAGAACAGCAACTTCAAAAAGAGGTAAACAGCACTTGCCTGACACCTAGTGTCAATTATCAGAGCTACCTAAACATAAACACAGTGGACCTAGTGCCTAATACCTATCAGATAAACCTGTAACTTACTTTTACTACTGGCTACACTAAGCACAAAACAAAAAATAATACTTTTTCCATTTTGGGCTCAAGTTACATTTTAGCGCTCAAATAATTCGTGTTTACGGTACCTATTATGTACAAAAATATGTTTAAAAATATTTGTTACAATTAACTTTAGAGATAGCTTTTTTCATTTGAATAATAATAGTACAATTATTATCCGATATCAATTGTTTATTCGTTTCTACAGAAATGAGAAAAGAATTTTATCTACGATTACCATGAATATTGTACAAAATACTATCCAGGTAAGGAATCTCTTATATAAATTTGTACGAAATTTCGTACTTTACGCACGCCTTTGTGTATAGAACCACAGCTTGCTACACTTTTATTAATTCTTATAATTTTTTTACCTAACAATTGAATGCTGGCATTAGTTTTTAATAAATTTCAAATTCTACATAATTTTAATGTATTGTATTCATACCAAATATATTATTTAGTATGAATTTCATGTTAGTTGTAGATAAAATATAGTACGTAACTGGCACTAAAAGCCATATTACACTTTCGCGCATTTAGGCACTCACCTCTGCGCGAAAAATTATTCACCACACTGCCTATGAAAAAAAACCTAAATGTGGTCTAAAATGGCTCAAATTTCTTGTCTAGTTATGTCACCAGAGGAAAAAGTAAGGACTCAAGATATTATTACAAATAATCGATTATTGAATCCAAAATAGATGAAGAAATGTACCTGTAATATCATATGTTTTTGCACCTGTACTTACAAGAAGAATTCATCCAAGCAAATATATATTTCTAAAGAAATCGTAACAATACAGCATTGATAATAATATTATATGGAATTTTTCCAAAAAAGAAAGATTTCAAAATAAGAAGAAATCACCTGTCGATCGTTAAAAATCATAATTATGTGTGTGGTTTTATAACATATATAGCTGTATAGACATTTACAATTACTAGTTAGAGTCAGATCTTGCGCAATTTAATAAACAGTATCGTTTTGATTTTTTTAAACTAATTTAAGATATTCATTGTAATTAGTGATATCTGAATTATTTTCCTAAATAATAAATTGAATTTGGTAGACTGATGATTTTGTAGAGAAAAAAAAATAATTCTAGGTGGCGTCTGTATTAGATAAAAGTTTGAAAAACGGACCTAAAATAAGTTAATAAGAGGAAATTCGCTATGTTATGCAGATGCTGCGACAAGGTGATTGAAATCCTTAATAAATTTCCGGATGGAAAATTCAGCTATTACATCTAATTCGAAAGCTTTTCGAATCTTTTACACCATAGCAAAAAATGAAAAAAATCACGTAAGATACGTTTTGAACAATAATTATCCTATGCATTATGCGGGTTCTGGAGGAAAAATAATTTTTATTATTGGAATTTCATTATGTTATGCAGGATGCTGCAATAGGACTATGCCTAAACATAAGCTTTATAGATGTGATTTGAATTATTAGGTTGATTGGTGTGGAAAAATTATTGCTATCAAAATTACAAAATTCTTTTTAGAACTGATTTATTCGATTATGTACATAATATCTAGTTCTGTTTCCAAACTACAAACCACAGATTACAAATCACAGATCCGAACGAGTGATTAGCTAAGCTGTGAGAAGAGTTAGAACGCCCTACTACTCACGACAGATATTTATAAATGTCTTAATCTTATCTGTGCTACACAAACTAATTGAAGTATATGTAAATATTTTCTACGATATTACAATTTTAATCCTACTGGATAACTTTTTCACTTTAATCGTGTGTTTTTTTTGTTTTTTTTTTTTTTTTATTCGAATACCAATTTTATCTATTGCCTTGTTTCATCATTTTTTTGATATACCTCATTTCAGATACAATTGATCATGAGTTTTCGTTAAAAAATTAAATAATTCTTATATTCGAAACAAATCAATCTTCTTTTCTAAAAATAAACTGCAAATTTAAAATTTACATAAATGCAATAATAAAAGAGATAAAGTCAAGAAAACGGAAATTATTTAAATTCAAAGTGACGAAGCATGGTTAAATTTAACTGAATTTGACCATACCTGCTTCCGTTTTCTCGAAACTACCGGGGACAGATAAGTAAAGTCCATATTTCATTTTTAATATCAGGATGACGGAGCCCGGCTCGATGGAAATTTCATCTGTATGGAATTTGCTGAGAACAGCAGACGTGCCAATTGATGATAACTGGACAGTCCAGTTGTTTATTTCTTTATAGGATACAAACAGTATTTTGCACAGTAAATAAGTAATTTCATAGTAGTCGTAGGTAAAGATATTATTCGTGGTATTTATAGAAATATTTATTAATACCTACAAAAATTCCAATATTATTTTTTTTTCTAAATACTTAGCAACTATAACTAATTTGCATGATTTTTTTAAATAAATTAATAGATTGCTGTTTACAGTAATAATTAATACAGTAATAATTAATTGATATTTTACGGTTGAAATTACTACGGTTAGACTAAAAAATTTTCAAAACCCTCTCTTAGCGAGCTCCTATGACCCAACAACGATTTACATACCAAATTTCAAGTCTGAACGTATTATAGTTTTGGAGATTTCTTGATAGGTGAGTGAATGAGTGAGTGGATTTGCCTTTTATATAATATATACTGAATTGTGTGTATATGTGACAAATTCTTGTAATAATTATAGCAAATTTGGTTTTCTTACGAATTTTTTAACTGCAATAAGTAGTATTTATAGGCCAAATCAACTAAAAATGTTCGTCATTACGTCATTAAACAAATGAAGCAAAATCACACGAACATGGTTAGTTTTTTCTCTCCCTTTTCTTATTTTTATATTGAAATGACTATAGTAACTGAAAGTTGTACGTCTAATTTTGCTTTGTTTATTAATGATGTTAGACCATTTTTAGTTAATTTGATCTATACATACTCTAAAGAATGCAAGAAGAAACCAAATTAATTTCAAAATTTATGAGAAAATGTTCAGTTGGCTTACCAAGGTTACTCACACTAAAAGTTTATCAAAATTTTGAAACATTTTCTTTCTAGAACGAAATACGAAATTTTACTTTTGTTTTTATCAAATTTTTGTGCAAAGATGACTAGAAATTATTCAGTTTTTTAATTTCAAATAAAAATCTGTCACCACAGTAATTAATTTTCAAAAATTTATTGCTTTCCGTTTAATTTGTAGATAGAATATTCTTTGTACAATTTTTGATTGATTCAAGTTAAATAAATTTGTGTGCTTTCCTCTTCAAAGTGTACATATATGCTTTTAATTGCTAATCATTACATAAAACCTGAAGGTGTAGAGCCAACCTATTATACGAATATGTATTCTGTAATTAATAGTTTTTTAATTAAAAAAAAAATTAATTAAATAAAAACATATGCATGCATCTATTGTCTCTTTGCCTAATAAATACATATGTTCATATTTACATTTAATAAAGGAACAGTTGCATACAGTTCAAAAGGGCACAAACGAAAAAAAAGGTGAGTCATATCTACGGTAGCATCGTTGATTAAAACTCCAAATTTGATTTCACACAATTTAAACAGCATTCTAATTTTTGGGCTGTTTTAAAGTTTTTGTCTGGGATGTAGACAAGTGAATAAATCAGACAAATAGCTAATATTTATTGTTGTCTCTATGTGTACCTATTAAACTATAAACTCCGAAAAATTTCGGATTTTGACTAATCACTTATACACATAATAAAATTTTAAGCAATCTGTAATAGTATAATGACTGTAATGGAAGACATTATTATTCTCTCTTAAATGTTTTTAAATAAAATTAGTTAAAAAGAAATAAAAATATTTATTGTTCTAAATCAAAGCAGGTAACCCTTGTTATCCCCAGGTGTTTAGTTTCAGGTCATAATCGATAATTTCCATAAACGTTTGATTTTTATGTCTCTTAACCTACTTTTTAAAGACAAAATTATCAAATTCCTGTAACGGGTTTTTGTTATTTTTAGAAAAAAAGTGATTAATATTTTGTAATTTACATAATGACTGGTAACGTAATTTTTTATTGTTTTCTTTTCTTTGTTTCCATACAGGCAGTGAATTGTTTAAAAATGTAGAAATTTAATCGGCTAATTATAATTTTGGTTTAATAAAATAATTTTGAAAAAAAGGGTAACCAAAGAACATCATTTGCGGTCATTATATTCTCGATTTTTAGACAACTAAAAATTTTTTGTGAACTTGATGGCGTGATCACATTAAAAAAAATTCTTTTTTCTCAAATCAAGCTTTATTGAAATGATTTAAATTACGGTGACTGGTTGAATTCGGATAATTTTAATCTGAACTTTTCGTTTGTGCCATTAAAATAACATTTTTTTTTTTTTTTGGAAAAATGTGACTGATTTGACAGAAGTATTTCACTTTTGTAAATTCAATTTTAATTTCATTATTCTGTCATTTGATTTGTGGTTTTTAAGCCACTGAAAAATTTTCCCGGTACTTAGCGATGTTATCTATGTTCAGGGGTAGCCCTGATCCCTCGTCTTTTGTAACCGCACTTGGTTATAATTGCTCAACGAACCAAATCAGAGTTGTTAATGTATGAACTTATGATTCATCTATATATGTGGTTAAAGCTATAAAAAACATTACGTAATAAACTTCTCTTGTATTACAAAACTAAAAATAAAAATAATAATAATAAAGCTACTAGTTAGAGGGACACCACAGCGATTGTATCGAAACACATCGTAAATTTTTATAATTGAAACTTAAAGCGTATTTTTTAAACATTTTTTTATTGGTTTACTTTTGTTTTATATGTCATATTTTATCAACTATTGTCTAAAAATATACCTAAAACAATAATACCTACATTTAATTTATTCCAAGTAAACGCGATTTTAAGAAAATTAAACTTTTTGACTGGTTTTATAAATACCGAAAAAGTATTAGAAGTAGTATTTAAGTAATAATTTTGACTAAAAGAGGCGATAAGTTAGAAAATTTTATTTTCTTGTAAAAATTATTCGACCGGTTTCAACGCCTAGTTACCGTCATCATCAGGAAAGACGTATCGCATGGTCTAACAGACCGAAAACATCAATCAAACACATCAAAATATCCAATTTCCGAGAGTTTATACACTCAAAATTATAAAGAAGAGTCTGTTTGCATTTGAAGAAGATGATTTTTAAGCGAACAAAATAAAACAAAAAACATTTTTCTTACGGCATAACTGATGAATCCATATTGAAAAACAAATTTGATGCAATTTTTAGTATGATTATTTAAACAACTCTGTTTAGTTATTAGAAGTAGGTTCTACAACGTAATTAATTTAATCATTCTATAAGGCTATTCGAGTTTTATTTTAAAATTTTTGGGTTGCTTTTACGTGTTGCAAGATTTGAAGACGCTGTTTGTAACTAAACATTTCCGTTGGTTATCTAAACACTGGCTATAAACACATGTAAAATGGTTTCCCTTTCAAATCAAAACTGAAATAAACAAAAGATGAAACACTATCCATCCAAATGAATAAATTTCATTCAATGCTGAAGATCCCTTTCATTTAATCCATTTTATTTCCGAGGTCAATTTTTTGGGCTTGTTATAATAACAAGCAATTACATAACCATATTTATTAAAATAAATGTTGTTGGTAACATTTTGTTCAAATACTTGGTGACAAAAAAGTAGGGTGAATATGGGATAAGAGTTAGTTTAATTGAAACACTGAATTTACAAAACTGTTTAATTTAAATTTTTTTGTTTAATTCAAAACACGGTTTGTCATAAACGTTCAAATTGTTTTACTAAAGAAATTCACACATAAATTATAGTTTTATTTAAACGTGGTATAAATTTTATGTGTACAAAGTTCAATTAGTTTAAATTTTAACGTAAAATTTCATGTACAGTAACAAATGGAATAATATAATAAAAGATTTTAAACATTTACAATTGAATCAAGTTGATGACTTTATTGTTACTCGTTTCTAAAGTTTTTAAAACAATTAAAACTTGTTTGCATAATGTGTCAATGAGCAAATGAGGCAAACATCCGGATTGTGCTGACCAAAAATTAATTGTGGTCTTACACTCTTGTTTTGATCCTGTATTTTTTGGAAGAGTAAGACCAAGACAAAGTACTATGCGTAGTATAGCAATACCGATACCAGAATTATAAGTATGGTTATGCAGTCGATACTTCTTCTTTAAGTAATCAATACTTCTTTGTTTTGTGTAGGTTACCCATAAATTATCTGACAATACGTTTAGTAGGGGAAGAAAATGTTGTTAAGACCTTTAAACTGTGAACATGAAAGAGTTTTTTCATCTTTCCTCACAAAACTTCCTGGGTAATGTTTGAAGTCTTAAAAAGTCTCTAAAATAATCATTACGCTAGGGGTGTGGTTTTGGATGCTCTACACACTGATTTACTCTAGTTTCGGTTAAATTTTTAAAGGACTCTCATGAGAAAAGGACTCTCATTTCTTCTTTCCATTTTTAATTTCCTATATTCGACATTAGTGTCAGGAATACGAAACTTAATTTTAATATTCACTTATTTTTACACGAAAGTGACGAAGGACATGTGTTTCTTCGAATAAGTAGATAGTGTTTATATAAAACGAAAATTTAAATCCTAACAATTTAACGAGAAAAAAAAGTCAAGTGGCAAAAACACGATAGTATAGCAGGAATATTTTTGAGTTATCGCAGTTTTTCGGGTTTAATTGCATTTAGGCAACAAATTTGAGACGTAGGAAACGCAAATCTATTCAGAAGAAGTATTAAATTTGAGTGCAATACGGTGAGACAAATCAACGAATAAATAAGTTAATAACATAGTATATATTATTAAATATTGAAAATATGTATTTAAAGTTTTAATTATTGTGTCAATTTCACGAAAAATAATATTCTTTTACTTAACGCGTTTTCAGCCTTCTCGGCCATCATCAGAGTAAATTGATAAATATTGAAAAATATTTAAAGTTTAAATTACTTTGTCAATTTCACGAAATTAAAATTATATTTATACTTAACGCGTTAAGTATAGATATAAATTAATATTCTTTTACTTAACGCGTTTTCAACCTTTTCGGCCATCATCAGAGTAAATTGATAAAAATAAAATGCTGAGAAGTTGCGTTATTTAAATCTCTCAACAGTGAATTATTTATAGGAGGTATATATTATTATTTAATATGTACTTATTTCGTCGTTATATGGTTTTGAAATCAGTTAAATTTACCAATAAAAACTCCTGTCATTTTTGTCATGTTTAGCTACATTACAATGATCAGTTAAACGTTTTCTACCACCTTTTCCGCTGCAAAAATCCGGCCTAGCTTTGTTCTCACGATAAAAGTGAAAAATTATAATATTTTCGGTGCAGTTAAAATATCCACCTGCGCCTCCATCAGTATAACAATCAATACAAAATAAATAACGAATAGTAAGATTTTTTTGGGTTGCTTTCTGTTTTATAATCCCTACTCATAATAAGGATAAAGAGTCTAACAACAAAATTACCTTTTGAACTATTTACGAAGAAGGTAACCTATAAATTATTAAAACAAATATCTTATTAAATCATGTACTTATAAGTAAGTAGGTTTGGCAATCCTCTTAAAGTAATTTGAGTAATCATAAAACTAACCAAATAATAAAATATTTGGTCCATCCTCTAAATTAATTCCGTTTGACCACAAAATGGACACACAATAAAAAACAAAAATACAACGATTGAATGCATTATGTGTGTATGTATGGACGTAATCCCTACCACATACAAATAGTTGGCCATAAAAATAATAATGTTTTAAATTAGTAGGGCATTAAAATATCACACATAGGTACATTATGCAATAACCACACGTAATCATGTCTCACATACACATGCACATAAACATATATGTATAGATATGTAGCAAACAATTGAACGAAAAACTGCTATATAAATAAAAGAGAACTAGTTTAGCAACTGAACCTGTTTTTTGTTAATATGCAAAAAATATAGAAGAACTATATCGTATTTTTCAAAAAAAAAATATTATTGCTTGCTCTCTTTAATATTAAAGTAAAAATTCGTCAGGTACGTGTTGGACACGCATTAAATTAGGGCTCCTCAGTGGTTAGAGTTGCCGTGAGCTTTAAGATAAAATATTCAAGTATTTAAGGGGAGGTTTAGAGTCCTTAAAAATTAATTATTTTTCTAGAATTTTTTTCTCAAGAACGGAAGTAAATATCAATTTCAAATTTTGTGCACATATTTATTAAGTATTAAACTACACAAAAAAAAATTTTCAAGGAAAAATATAAAAAAGTGTCCATTTTATAGATAGTGCAGTGTGACGATTCGAAAATCCAATGCCTTGTTGGCGGACATCCTAGCGCCGGTAATAAACCACCGAAATCCAAAAACAAAAAAGATTTATAAAATATATGAAGAGTACCGCCACCTCTACCTACAATATCAATAAATTGCTGAAAGAAAAAGAAATGGCGGATGTTTGAACTTTTGATTACGATTTTTGTCTTATTTTTCGCTCTTTAAAGTAAATTTAAAAATAAATAAAATATTGAAAGTGTATCGAACTTAGGTAGATGTGCCGAAGAATTGAATTATCTTTAAAATAAAAAATTTAAAAAAAGGATCCATCGAATAGTTTTTGAGTTATCGTGTCCACCAGTTCCAAAAATGTAGTTCCGAGATATTATAAAATATGTATATATATAAAGAAACGTATTTTCAAAATTTTATATTTAATACTCATTATTGCGTGAACTATGTTTTTTGATTTTTTTTTTTATAGAAAGCTGGATTCGGTTAATGTGCAAGAATCTTGTTTTTAAATTATTTTCAGTAAAATCACTTTGGGAACATATCTACACATAATTTGCTATCAATTTCGGCAAAAAAATCGATTTTTTTAACAAATCTCAAGTAAACCTTCCCTTAAATTACTTTCAGCAAAATCTCTTTGGGAACATATTCTACACATAATTAGCTACCAATTTCTGCAAAAAAATCGATTTTTTTTGACGACTCTCAAGTAAACCTCTCCTTAAGTAGAGTTTTTACGGTAAACTGGTTAATATATTTGACAATGTTACTTGTACGTGTGATGAGAATTCGGTCCTGTATATTTCTGAATAAATTCTGAAGTTCCATATTTCTCAAACGACGCTTAAAATTGGAAAATATTTAAAGACATGACATCCCACATAAAGTACGGTGAATTGTTTCTGAAGTTATTTACAAAAATCGAAAAATTTTCAGTTTTTCAGTATTAATTAATTTTCCGTTAATGAACTTTCAAAGTATGTTTTCTGAAATCAAAACATAGGTATATCAATTCAAAATTTTGTGGGTATTATTTCCGCTACTTTAAATTCCTTTTAAATTTTCAAAAATTTGGTCGTCTATGTCTATGAAAGTTATCAAAATAATTTTAATAACTTTTTTTCAAATTTTTTGGATCTATTTCTTGAAAAGTTATAGGAAGAACCTCACTTTGATGTTCAATACATACTTCGCGAACGGAATTTATAAATGAAAAATTTTAAGAGAAACCTCAACCTCAGTTTACGAAACCTTACTAACAATATCACACACAATGGCATATGTAGGGAAACATTTTCATTTTTTGCTGGAGTTATTTAGGATTTCTATCTGTAGCATGTACATGCAAAATTTCATACTCATCGGTCCAAAGGTGTAGAAATTCTGAAAGTATGACCGACAATCATGACGAATTTATAAAAGATTCGAGATTTCCTCTTCGGAACCCGAATATTATATTGTATGTATTACTATAAATATGTATATAAATCTACCTTTGCCTGTACACTTAGGTACACTGGAATACAAATCTTTAACGA
Organism: Brachynemurus nebulosus; assembly: GCA_035578155.1. Lineage (NCBI taxonomy): Eukaryota > Metazoa > Arthropoda > Insecta > Neuroptera > Myrmeleontidae > Brachynemurus > Brachynemurus nebulosus. The sequence continues at coordinate 13,635,089 of JAPWDM010000005.1, forward strand.
TTTTGTTTGTTATTGAAACATTACAATACAAATTCAAGTCACCAGGCCTCCTGAAACTGTTCACGATCATTCAAGTTCAGAGTACATTTTCACACAAAAGGCATTAGTTAAATTTTGACGTTCTAGCTGGAAATTTTAGTTACATATAAAACTGAAATAATAAATTTGATTTAATTTAAATGCACTTAATTCAAATATTTATTCATATAATATTTTAAGTAACTCGAAATAATATGATGAAGTTTTCAATTGACAATTTAATCCGTGTAGATTCCCATAAGGATATCATGTAGTTTTTTCACTTTTATAGTGCAAAGAAGTCAAAACAAACTTTTACAGTATCCTTTGAAAAAAGAACTTATGAAAACAAATTTGGCTTTTACAGTAATTGGGGCTTTTTGTTATACTTTTCGTCCAAGTTTTATTGTTTTTTTAATGGCCGGAAAAATTCGAAAAAAAATTTCGATTTTTCCTAAAAATTAAAACTAGCGACAATTCCAGAATCACTGATCAAAATATGCCAAAATGGTTCCTTTTTCAGTGCCCCATACATAGAATTATTTTGAACCTGGTTTCATTTCTCTATAGTTCCAGTAGATCTGTAAATATTCATTAATTTAGATCCCATCCATCTAGTGAATACGGCATTATGCTCAAATTGGTTTGATGATCATACTTTCCCTATTAGCCGCTTTTACACTGTCCTAGATATGTCAAAGATTTTTGATCAAATCTATGATCAAAATATATTAAGAAGTATGTTTCACTAGGGTTACAGAAATATTATGTTATAAAAGTTAACTTATAGCGGGTTTACATTTGCAATGATTTGCTGGCGCCACTTTTAAGTTTGCATGTCTGTAAAGTTTACACTACTTGCACGTTCGTTTACACATGATTTGCATTGTGTATAATTTGGTAAGTACTGCGCAGGTCACAAATGGCTGAATTGGATAAATAACTATCATATATAGCTTTAATTTGTATCTAAATGTAAAGCAAACAATGAATTAGGAGGGAAAAAAATATAATATGGTACCTAAAAATTATATTCAAACCTGAATAAATGCGTAAAAATGACATTTAATTATTTTTAAAATAATACTGGCACCAATACAAGTTTACATTTGAATGTTTTAATTGTAGTGGCGCATGAATCGTTACTGGCGCCAGAAAAGTTAGAAGGTTGCTAACTTTTTTCATCCGTGCATGCATTGATCTGCCTTGCACGTCAGTAGATGTTTACACGTTCATTTTGCTTTTACTGGCGCGCCACTTTGTGTTGGCGCCAGCAAATCATTGTAAACGTAAACCCCGTATTTATTTATTACACGACAATATTTCTTTGGTCAAATAAAACTGACATATATACATGAGAGTGTAATAACGTCCTTTTATACCTATAACTAAGGTGATCAGACGTCCCGTTTTTCGGAGACATGTCCCGGTGTCCCGACCAAACTTCTCGGGACGCCCATCTGTCCCGTTTTGGCAATATTTGAACTTATATACGCTATTTTATGAAAAGTTTTATTCATTATCATTAGGCTAAGAAGATGTCTAATTGTATTATTCATATTCTGATGATAAAATGAACTTGTTTATTGTTCTGAATAAAATACTATTGCTGGTGTAAGAGGTTTGGCTATGATTTCTGTGATAATATCCCTTTGTTTTTCTATCTTCCTACTCCTAACACAAATTATTCTATCAAAAATTATCGTTTCAATATCAAAGATCTCATGCTACAGTGGTGGTGGAATCATTCGATTTTGCTGACCTCTCTTTCCTCATGGGGAGTACTCCGTATCCCGCAAATCCTCCGGTAAGGTCGGCTGTCCCGTTTTGACTCTTTACAAATCTGGTCACCTTACCTATAACTAGACTATGTAGCCTATATGGACGAAAAATTAAAACCCACGGAGGAAGCGCTGGTAACTATGAAGAAACTTGTATCTTTAACACTTTCGTATTCAGGTGTAGTTTACACTATTAATACACTTTTTTCTTCAAAAAAAAGTTTGGTGACATGTACTTGTTTCTCTCTTTGTAAACGCCGTGTGTTTATATACGTATATATTCACACATGCTTACCTAAGCTCGTGTGTATGTGTTAATATTCAGCTGTTTCACCCATCAGTCAGTCAGTTAAAAATGTACGCTATAGCTAAAGCAGTTAAAATGGAGCGACGAATGTATGTTGTACTTACTGTACCTTGTTGTGTTATATTTACAAGAAATGAATCACAAACAATTGCTATCACAGCTGTCTAGGATCAGGCAGGATTGAATAAATAATTTCTACAGCAAGTTTAGTTTATGTGTATGTATTTGTGATCCAATAATTTTAATATTTTTTAAAAAAGGTCACATTATGAATACCTATGTATGTATGTATGTATATTATGTAGAAAATAAATTTTTTCAAATGGTAATTTTATTCAAAAATGCTAATTTTATTATTATGAATTATTAATATTACTTCTTCAGAACGAATCTAATACACTTTGAAGTCGACGTTGATGTTTCGGTTAAAACTAAAATGAAAATAACAAGTTGGAAGTAATTGCTTGTCGCTACTGGAATGCAAATAATTGAGAAATTATAGCTCGTGTACTTGTTATAGCGTCAAATATTATTTATTAACATATGCGCTTTTATGAATTATCTATAAAATGGATATTGGAATGCGCAAAGAGAAATTAAATTGATAAGGAATAGAGATATCGACTACGTTTTTGCAGCAGTTGGTGCAATTAAGGTAGTTCTATCAAGAGAATTAGGAAATATCCAAATTTTGTGTTTTTACTATTCAAAATCGTGCAAAAGTACCCAACGGATGGATTACACAATATTTTTTGACGAAGACATATTATTAGTATATTATTACCTCTATTAACTGGATGCGAGTCGTGCTGACAAGCAGGTAGTCGTTTAACCGACTAAAGTTATTTTTCAGACAAATTTAGCCATTAGTCGAAAATATCGAACGAAGAATAGTCGACTAAGTGACTAAAATTTTAATCGAATTCATGAATAGGGTAACCTATGTAACTCTTTCAAAAAGGATATTTTATTTTGAATTTAATTATTGGATTTTAATATATTTTTTAAAAAAAAGAAAAATATGACGTATCACAATGTGTCAATCACATAAAAGTTAAAAATCGTACAAATAGATAATTTTTTAGTTTTCATTATTTGATGTCCAATAGATAATACCTACAGAAAAATTAATAAATTAGTCGTTTTTAGTGATTTAAAAATAATTAATCATTTTAGTCATTTAGTTGAAGGTATCACATAAAAGTTAAAAATCGTACAAATAGATAATTTTTTAGTTTTCATTATTTGATGTCCAATAGATAATACCTACAGAAAAATTAATAAATTAGTCGTTTTTAGTGATTTAAAAATAATTAATCATTTTAGTCATTTAGTTGAAGGTAAAACAGTCGACTAAAAAATGAGCAGATATAAATAGTTTTAATTGACTAAACCGATTAATCGACTAATTATTCGATATCACTAGTGCATATGTATACCTATATGGGTTAGGCATAATTGTTGATGTTTTAATTCGTTAATAGTGATTCTAATGTGACGATGTTTTTGTAAATTTTATATTTTTGTAGAAATACCTAAATTCGCTCATAAAATTGATTTTAATTAAAAATAAAAAAAAAATTAAGCTAAAAAATTAGTTATGAATACTACATTGTTTAATGCTATTATTTACTCTCCCCCTGTTAAGCCGACACTTCTGTCAGCCGGACAAATTTTTGCATAACACTGCTATACGATTAACAGAGGTTCTACTGTATAAATAAAAGCTCCACGCAATTTGAAGACGATTCACCCTTTAATTTTTGAAATAATGTAAGAAAAATCTATACAAAACTACTATTTTATCAATATTTTGTTTACAACACATCAATGTAGGTATACTATATGGCTGTACGTATTTGTTGATCTGTTAGTATCAAGGCTATTAAGTACAATATCGCTCTAATACCAGGTAATGTTAGTAATATTAATTCACAACTTTCTATACTTACATATCTCAAACCAATAATATCGCTCTAATACTGATGTTAGTAATATTAAATTACAACTTTGTATACTTACATATTTCAATAGCACTACCTTAAGACAATTTTTGTTTCAAACCTTTTAGCAGAATATTTTCTATATTTTCTATGTACTCATAATGGCAAACCGAAATCAAATTATTTTGGACGACAGTAGCTTTAAATTATATACGTTAATTTGTTAGGGATTGTTAAAAAATCAAGTTGAAACCTGTATTTGAAAAGTAAACCTTGCATGACTAAATATCTGCAAAATGAAAACTTTTACGTATAATATTGTATAATATCAATAAATAATATTTAAATTAAGGGGCAGTATTCATCGAAAAAAATTTATAAAACATAATGACTTTTTGAAAAATAACAGGTTATACTCTTTTATTTTCTTTGTAAATATACGTATGATATTAATAATACTTGTATTTCAAAGTAAAAATATAGGGAGTTAGCATTCAGAAAACATGAACTGAAAAGAAAATTTATTTGAAAACAACAACTTCAATTCATTCAGACGTTATTTAATGTTGTTTAACACTTGTGCGGTTTTTTTCTAATAGGAAACTGTTTCTAATAGAGATATTGCTGCGAAGCACAAAAAGTTTTTGATTCTTAAAAACAAATTGAAAAGTCTCTTATTATCTGTAACAATCACTATAGTGATACGAAGGTCAATATAAATATTTAGAAAGAGATGCTTTCGACGATTCAGACAACAGGCTATAACAGACACCACCCACATCACTATTTTTCTAACTTTATTTATTAAAATATTAATTTCATTATGATCTGGGTGGAGGAGAAAGGAAGTGGTCTAGAATTTGGTAACTATGCTGATATTCACCTGGAATTGTGAAGGCAAACTAGAGAAAACCTTCCCGAGCATAGCCACTCGTGGGAATTGAACCGTCAACCTACTAGTCCGCAAGTGCCAGTGTCTAACTAAGAACGCTCGACCGTTCTACTGATTCTTAGAAAGGGATTTGATTATCTACTCTATTGGAATATTTTACAATTTAAGAGAATTTTATATCAAATGAAAAACTTGCTGGTTGAAGTTTTTTTCTTTAAGCTCGGGATCCCAGATACAGCCTGGGAGGCTGACGTGACTTTTCTACGACCCTGTCTTTTTATAATACATATACCTACATGTCGAAACAGTTATGTTAGAATTCAACCTCAATATAAAAATTTTTGATTTACAATCAAATAAATGCAATGCAGCCAGTAGTGCGGTTTAAAAAATCTTTATTTCATAAAATATGTATAATAAAATAAATTTTTCGCTTAAATGAACAAATTTTTCAAAAGTCTATTGTGAGAAAATTTACATAAGCATATTTACATGTTAATATTATTTTTTTCAATTTCTGTAATCGGTTGTAAGAAAAAAACAACTCTTGGAAAGTATATCTAGGTATAATTTTGCTTTATGAAATATTAATGAATATGTAATGTGCATGTATAATATATATCAAAACTAAATTTCAATTCGAAAAAATTGTTAACCCTTTAAAAAAAAAATTTAAAAATCACTTGAATATGCAAAAATCCTTTACATTTTGGAATATTATAATGTATTAAAATACATATCAAAGCCTACCAATTTAGTAATGTTGTAATTTATAAAATTTGTATGACAAAGAGAGGTGATATAAAATATTTTAATTAATAAAAGATGGGGAATAATTTGTATTTTTATTATCTAATATTTAAATGAGTCTGTTCCATTTACAAAAGAAAGAGAAACATTTTTATATGTACCCAGAGAGCAATATTATATTTGATCGGAAATAAATTTAACGTGACGTCGATCGACAAGGACAGAGTTCGGCAATTAGTGAATCGCGGGCCGCATACGGTTCGTCAGACAGTAACGAATTACATTAAGTTAGTGAACCTATACAAGTTCGCCCTTGTTTGTTTTAGAAATGTGTAGGTACTTCATAAGCTGAGTAAAGTTAAATAAAAGACGTGTTTTACGGAGAAATATTTTCCCAAGCTGTAAGAAAATGTGTTAATTTTCATAATGTGTAATAATGTGTCTATTATTTCAATGAAAAATTTATCTAAACTGACTGTTTTTATATCAATTTGATGACGAGAGTTAACAATTTTATTGTTTACTATTTTGAGAAATTACAAATGTAAATAAATCGGTTGCAGATATACATAAATCGATTTTAAAATCATTTAGGATCAGTGTAGCCATATGGTAGCAAAATTGTTAAGGGGTTATGGATGTTCTCTTCGGAAAATATCAAATTGTTCTGTGTTGGTAGATTTGTAATTAGCAACATGCAAACCTTTATTTTATTTACTTTTTTCAGACTGCGAAGGCCTACGAAACTAAAATTTATTAATTGTTTTACTTTGTGGAAATTAATTTTAAATAAATGAAACAAAATGTATTTAGTAAATGTATAAAGTTCACTCAATACACAATATTTTAAGCTCCTTATAATCTAATTGGTTTACCTGAATAAAAGCAAGGGGGAGGAATTCTTTCATGCACCTCCATCTACACCGTAAAAAGTTATCCAACGCTGTAAAAATTTTCAAAATGTTGTTACTCTTAGGCTGCCTTTACACGATCAATAATATTGTCAGTATTTCAAAATATTGACATTTTTATTGATCGTGTATTGATGATACTGAAATAATGATGAAAGTGTTGAAGAATGGCTTATAATTCCATCAGTATTCACTTCAGTACTATGACGTGGAGGGGACAGTGACATTAATGACAGTTAAAACCGTTAAAACATATTTCTCTTAGGTATATGTACGATATGTACCAGCGGTACCAGCCGAGATAAATACAAATCGATTGCAGATCGTATATGTACTTCATGGAAAAGTAGGCCTGTACATATTATTATTGATTAGTATGTACGGCAGTATGTATAATATGTACGATATGTACCGTATGTACCAATGACGTAGGTGGACTAGTCATTTTGTTAGATGATCTGAAACCAAACACTGGTGCTCCTACTGTCAGTTTTTTAGTAGTGTGTGTGTTGTTTGCATTGACAAAATATCTGCATCTCGTTTTATTTTACATGTGTGTTAATGTGTGTAGGCTTCATTTCTGTAATATTCACATAAACTGTATGCTATCTCCACCCCACCTCCGTGGTATGTACATGCGTATATGTATGGCATAGCTAGAAAAACAAAATCGAACAGATCGAACATAACGCTTTTTCGTCTTTGATTTCTTGTTTTGAGTTGCAAACGCTGGTACTACTATAGCTAAACACGCTTCGCTTCGTAAATAATAATAACAATTCCAAAATTTTATTAATTTAAAAATTCCGAAAAATTAAACTTGACAGTTTGTTTTAAAATACTGAAGAAAATAATGATAGTGTACGGTATCATAAAAATACTGAAGTAATAAAAATAATGATTCATTATTTTTATCAGTAAATACTGACAGTATTACTGATCGTGTAAAGGCAGCCTTACTTTTTGCTTTCACGAGCTTTTATTTTCATCAACATACAATTATTGATAACGTTTACATAATTTTTGTGCGTATGAGTAATAAGCATACAAAAATACATTCAAAAAAATTGTACTTGTTTTTGCGTCTTAACAGCAGGAGGGTTTTTGTAGTGTGTAAGTAAAAAAAAAACCGGATGCTGCAGGGCCATTGAGTTCCGGTCCATAGAATAAAAGGGCCAATCCCTTCTTCTCGTTCCTTTATACATATAACCAGTGTAAAAGATGTTGAATACTACTCATGTGTGCGTTATTATTCTAATGCACACATTTACAAAATTTTATACGTATGTATATGTGTAAGTGCACACACAAAATAATGTATTTGATTTACCCAATCATTAGAAATGGGCATTTTTAGTTATAATATAATTCAAGCCCTATTTGCTTAACAATTTAAAACTATTATTTGTGTTTTAATAAAAGGTCAAATCGTCGCAGGTGAAAAATAAAATAGACTTTAGAGAAAGAATTAATATAAAAGTCAATCTTTCTTTTTCTTACAAGTGTAAGTAAGTATATGAAATTTTTTGAACCCTTCATGAGTATACATACATGTTTAAACGGTTATTTATTGTGAGTTTCTTTTAATTAAATAATATTTATTATAATAATTAACGGAAGGCATATCTAGGGTTTGAAATACTGTTAAGTTTTTATAATATCGAAATTTATTTGGTAAATTTAAAATTGGAATTCGCTTTTGGGGCAAAATGTTAAAACTGATTAACATAAATAATTTGATAAGTATTCTAAAAAATATTTAAGTCTATGTATTCATTCTAAAATATCATATTGTCAATAGTTTTCCATCTCTCTTAAAAAAAAAATGATTAATATTTTTTTTAATATATCACTGGTGTTTATTAAATACTACTAATATAAGAATTATATAGGTACATAAATTACCTATTATTTTCATTAATTCTATTTTTCATAGTGACACCGGTACTTGATAAAAAAAACTACTGAAATTTTTTATTCCTTTATAAATTTTGAATCGATTTAAAAAAAAGAATCAGCCATTAGAACACTCGTGGTCACTTTTTGTTAAAAATTAGGATTAAGTCGCTTGCCTAATTGTTTTTAGTGATGAATGTAAATATACCCAAATCTAAACATACGTAGTCTATAACAATGTTTCACAAAGTGTGTTCCGTGAGCAGTCGTCAGGTACCAAAATTTTTTAAAATAGCGTCCCTGGAAAAGTTTATGGAAAGAAAATATTGCGACTTCTCTGTCCCAACCTCGTATCTGAAAACTTCCAATTTTTGGACACACAAAAAAACGTTTATATATATATATATATATATATATATATATATATATATATATATATATATATATATATATAGTATTTAATATGTTCTTTTGTGTCCTAAAACATGTAGTTTTTGATATACGAGGTTGAGACAGAGAATTCGCGATATGGCGAGGTTTCATCTACATGAATATTTATTTTTTACTTTGGTTTTTGCAATCAGAAAACAGGCTTACCTTTCCTTTGCTCCCCAATTTTTTTGATGCAGTATTCCACATAAATTGTAGGGAACTGGAAAAGTGTTCGACGATCGAAAAGGTTTGAGAAACATTGATCTATAAATTGATGAAATAGAAAGTAGTTAAAAACAAACAAACTTTTTCATTTTCTTTCAAAAATTATGCTTAAATGCTTGAAAATTTGTTTTATTTTCCCTGTAATATAATTAAACAGAATCTTTTGTTTGTCTCAAGCGTTTTATATGATATTTCACTTGACCTTTTCATTTCACTTCTCAACCCCTGCTACAAAGTGTTCTTACTACACCCATAAAATTTCGATATTTTTATGCAAGAAGCGGACAATTAATTCGCAATTGACAAAAATTCCGTTAGTAGATCTATACATTATATAAAATCATTTAATTTAACATTAGTTTTACTGTATTAACTAGACATTCAAAAGTTACACACACCACAAATCCAATTTTACGTAGTAGTCGGTGCAAATTTAAGGGGAAGTACGTAAAATCGGAAGATCAGGGGCGTCGGTAAATAAACTTTTGTTTCGGGGGTTGGTAAATACTATTATCTGAAAACAATTTTATCTTAAGAGACAATTTACACCTAAAATTCGGTTGTGTTGATAAAGGAAATCGAATGTTATACTAATGAATATGAGTGACGACTTTTAGAAAACTGTCGAAAAATCAACTTCACTATCGCATTCATTTGCGTAAAAGACGCCAAATAACGGAAGCTGACAAAGATTCTAGAATATTCTACTCGTGAACTAGCAAAGATACCAAAAAACAAACTTCGCTATTGAAATGGGCACTAAAAATTAGATTAAGCAGCGTATTTTGACAAAAATTCTAGAATGTTCTATTCGTCAACTAACAAAGATATCAAAAAATCGATTACACCATTTAATTGGTCATCGAATAAAAGACGGAATAGTACATTTTGATAAATGCTCTAGAATATTCTATTCGTCAAATAGCAAAAATTGTTTGTCAAAATCGGATATTTGGTTTACATTAGTTTAATTTCGGTTGGACAATTAAGTGGTGCAATAAATTTTCCAATATCTTTGTTAGTTGAATAGAATATTCTAGAACATTTCTCAAAATGTGTTATTTGGTCTCTTTTTTGGTAGCCAATTCAATGGCGACGTTTGTTTTTTAATATCTTTGCTAGTTGACGAATAGAATATTCCAGAACATTTGCCAAAATGTGTAATTTGACCTCTTTTTCAATGGACAATCAAATGGTACAATTGATTTTTCAATATCTTTGCTAGTTGAGAAATAGAACATTCTAGAATTTTTGTCAAACTACACTGTTTAATCTCATTTTTAATGACCAATTCAACGATGAAGTCTGTTTTTTGATATCTCTGCTAGTTGACGATTAGAATATTCTAGAATTTTACGTTACTCATTTTGCATTTGCATTTTACATATTACGTATACAGAATATGTGCATATATATCTGCAGTGAAATTTTAAAATTTTTAAAGGCTACGAGACCCTCAGACAATATTACCTACGGCCCTGACTCTGGCTTGGTACATAAATTTTCACCAACACAGACAAACAACAACATATCTGTGAGAGGAGAACCCCACTAAATCGCTGACGCCACTACGTAAAATCGGAGTACGTACCATTGGATGGCCACTGTACTTTAACTATACTGTTTCATGTTTCATATTTATAGATATCATGGAAATGAAACGAAGTAATGATAATTACTTGTAATCTACAAATACATAACCAAAATGTAAGTAAATAAAAATCCCCTACTTGTCTATTTTAGTAGTTATCGACAAAATAACATTGGTAACAAGTTAAAAAAATTCACAATCAGTTTGATTGTGTACAAGTATTTTTGAAAAAAAAAAAAGGTTTTCACGTAACTGGTGTAACACTTTCTTTAAATAAGGGGGAGAAAATTTTGTTTATTTAAATAAAACATACAATTTTTATCAAATTAAATATTATTTTTTAAACTGATAACAAAATTGATGGAACAATACTACACTTGTGTTTTCAATACATAGGTACATCTGCATATTATAGATACATCCTTTATTTACGCCTATATCAGTGTATTTCAGGAGCAGATCCAAAAATTGGGAGAGAATTAGTATGTATTAGAGAAATTGTATTAAAATTTTTCACAGAAAGCACACAAAACGCATCGTCATTTAGAATAATAATTGGAAAAACAATAAAATTTGAATTATGGTCACCACCTTTTCCGGCTTGCTGCCATACAGGGCCGAAACATCGTAAAGACAAATGGCTAGGGCCCGGTTTTTTAAAAGACAAAGTGTCTATTTTGAATATTTGAATCAATATTTGAGATTTGTTTTAGTTTTTCAAATTAGGTACTTAGTTTTATTTATTGTTTTATATTTTTTGTATGTTCTATATTTCATGAAGATGGGAAGAGCCCAAGTAAGAAGGAAATATCTGGGGCCACAAAATGGGTTAATCCATTCTGTTGACACTTTTTTAAGCATTAGGGAAATGTTTAAAAGCAATTCTTTAACACTGAATAGACTTCTTGTCGCCTGGAATCATTTACGCCATTAATTGGAATACAATTAATTAATGGTCTTCTATAACGTGCTAGCCTTAGAACGCGGTATGAAATTGAGACAAGTTTCCTATAACGCGGTCTCCATTGAACGCGGTTTTTGTACAAGAAAATTTCAACAACACAAATGACTTGAAAAAATGATCTATAGCAGCACAGTCGATGTATCATAAAATGTACCTGTTTTTCATTATGCTTGTTTATAAATAATACTTTTCGTTATCGAAAACTTTGATCGTAAATATCTCTTAAATGGTGTGTCGTAGCGAAACAATAACGAAATTTTTGAAGATTTAAGCGAAACAAGTTATCGGTATTCCAAACATACTCGTATTGGGATTTTTAAAATGTAGTTTTCGTTATCGAAATTTATGGATATCGAAAATAACGGTATTTTCAAAATTTATGTATTTCAAATTCTACATAATTGTTATCATTTCTATTACAAAATTCGATTAATTAAAGCCTTATCAATCAGAACTTGATACTTTCACAATGTAGCTTTTATATATAGGTCTGATTTAAGTAAAATTTATTATTTTATTTTTGATATTCCATATAGCGCGGTACGACTTAGGTACTTAATTTGTATTAATTCTCAATCTCCAAATCGTTCCATATAACGCAGTATAAATTTTGTTTTTGTTTTCTTATTTCTGTGATTTCTGCAACGCGGTTTCCATAGAATGAATTACTGATATCAATTAATTCTAAATCTCCTTCCTATAACGCGGATTAACCGCCCTATAAGAGACTTCACTGTAACATTAGATCGTGTAATATGAAATGTTGATTTCCGACCACTTAGTCGACCGTCTGATTCAGACCCGTTTTTAAGAAGCATTAGAGAATTGTTTAAAAGTAATTCTTTAACTGTGAATATATTTTTTGTAGCCTGTAATTAATTTCGCCATTATCTGGAATAATATTAGATCGTGTAATATGAAATGTCGTTTTCCGACCACTTGGTCTGCAATGTAATTCATATAAATTTTATTAAGCATTAGAGAAATATTGAGAAGCAATTCTTTAACTTTGAATAGAATTTTTGTAGCCTGAAATCATTTTAGCCATTAACTTGAATAATATGGTGTAAAAAATAAAATGTGTAAAAATAATTTTATTGATTTATGAATCACTTTTGCGTATCAAAGTATTTTATCAAATTTATGCATGTTAATCATTTTTTTTTTTTTTTTTTGTACGTATAATAATTCTGTGAGAACTAATATTTAAAAACGCAAAATATCTGAAGATTAGAAATCACTGTGGTTTTAGCGAATTTCCAGAATGGAATTCAGCTATTACAACCACTGTCATGACGCGACCTGAGCCCGGGACTATGGGCAGAAATTTGTTTTGAGGTCCCTGGAAACCGAAAATAATATTCACTAGTATATATATATATATATATATATATATATATATATATATATATATATATATATATATATATATATATATATATATATATATATATGTGTGTGTGTGTGTGTGTGCGTGTCCGCGCGTTAACTCTCGAACGAAGTATCCAGTTTTTACGAAACTTGGTGAAAACATTGAAGGTCCCAAACCCTTGCATGAGTTCGTCAGCCAGACACGTCGGATGCCAGGAACATAGTTTTTGTTCTTGCAAAAAATTAGTTTTTTGCCAAAATTTCCACTTATTCAAAAATTTTTGCGAAATTTTTTTACACCATTTAAAAGAGAAGAAAAAATTACATAAAAAAGGTCTTTAAACTTTATTTCTGTGTCAACTAGTTTCCGAGAAAAATGAATTTTTATAAACGGAAATTCGCTATGTTATGCAGGATGCTGCGACAGGGGTATTTCTTTATTGAGTCAGAATATACGAACAGTCAGCAAGTGTACATTTTAAAACGAATAATTATATTGAATACTGTTCTGAAAAATTTTAAACGATTTCAAGTCTGATAGTTCACATTTGATTTTCAAGATCCCATTACTGGAATCGAGAATCTACTGTTTAAAGAAAAATGTGTCTTTCCAAAATCCAAATCAATTTCTGATACCTAAGTTCAATGTTTTAATTTTCAATGATTCTAGTTAAATTCTAAATACAATGGAACACCAATCAGTGATATTTATATAACTAAACGTTATTGAAATTTTAGCACAAAAAAAAAACTGTTGATATAAAATAGGTAAGTATAAGAGAATCAATAATTATTAACAATATACCTCTACACAGAAATTCATAAAGACTATAAACCTGCAAGCTGCAAAACTGCGCCTCAGTTTTTGTAACGGTCCTCTAAATTTCAGCAGACATATTGCACCTAACATTTTCAAAAACCATTTCAATAATCAACATGGCATTTTAAAAATAGAGAGAGAAAGCTAAACTATTCGAATAACGATCTTGTTCTCCTTATTTTGTAGCATAACAAATTTCTAACTTTTATCATACACCCTTAATTATTAAACGTATACAGTACAGGGGTGATTACAATAGAAAAATGTGATCATAACGCACTTTTTGATGGGCTATGGGCGAGGGGGGAAGCAAAAATGTGAATGGAAGGTTGCATTACAATACACACCATGAAACGAACATCTGTTCTATTAATAAAATAAAAAAAAAAAGGACGCGTGCCTTAAGTCTACTAAAATACGTAAATATAGGTATATCTGCACTGTTACCAGGTGTTTGTTTTTATTTGTACGAAAAGTTACGAAATGAAAAATCAAATTTTTATTTTAAATAATTGAATGTGAGAAGACGCATTCAATCTAATGTTTTGGTCTGAAATTGCCGTACGTGAAAAAGTGGCCTATCGTTTTCATATAATTAATTTCTAGGAATAATTTAACGTATTTGCTCTGAGATCAATTCCTTTATCAAAAATTAAATAATATATTAATATTCTTTAGTTATTATATTTGTATAACACTTTTTTTTTAATTTCCAGCCGCTTATGTTGTAGCAATATAAAAGCATTGATGAAAAAGCGTTGTAAAAACTTTGTAAAATGATGTTTATAAATTATATTTAAAAAACGGCGTAGTGAATAATTTTTATTTTTTATTAAATATGGTTTGTAACTTTGTATTTTATAACATATTAAATTTTTATTAAATACCTTTGACATGTTTTCATTTTATTAAAAAAAAAAATAGAGTTTTACCATAAGAGCCCGTGTTAAAATTATAAAACTTTGCAATCGTGTTCCTCAAAATCGGGATAGTCAATTTTTCTTTTCGGTAAGGGATCGTATTACTGGTACTGAATTAAATAAATATCTAGAGAAGTTTCGTTAGATTCCTTTGAAAAAAATCGTTGTATCGACCAACTACCTTAAAATGCCTATTCTATAAATTTTAAACTTAAATTGTTAGTTTATTTAGGAAAATAAAAGTAGTGGTAAACTAGGATCTCGTAGACATGCGTCTTTAACCGCCTTCCTAAAAAAAACTGAGCCGATATTCATCTAGAATTGTGGAAGGAAATTGTGCCCAGAAACCTTCATAAGGATAATCGATTGCGGAAATCCAACTTATGGCTTACCAATTCGTAACTACCAGAGCCTAAGCATATTCAGCGATTTTGCTGGTAAAGAGTAGAATTCCTTTATAGTTTTACATAAGTCATCAAATACAAAATTCGAGAAATAATTTAAATATTGGCCTTTTATACACAAAAATATTATGGTGGCGGCCTTGGAAAGCGTAACTTTTAAAAGCATTCTTTACTTTTTGTATTGAAAAAAAAAAATTAAAAATATATAACGCTTAGACTGTACAAATAATTTTTTTTTGAGCATCAAATAAGTTACAGCAAGTATTTTCAATTAAAATTGCATTTGTTATTATTTTTGTGCTATAAGTGGTCGCAAACAATCACATTTTTGATAATTTAACAAAATTTGTTAAACAAACACTATTCTAATTGATAACATTAACTTATGAATGAGTGGGTACTTGAAACTCATTGCAATAATTGGTCATGCAATAACATAAATCACTTGAATAAAATAATAGGTAAACATAAAAGCTTGTTTAATTTTTGTTTATCGATACACTTAAAAGTGATTTTACGTTATTGATGATAAGGGTGTCTACACAATTAGTGAAATAAGGCATAAGAAATAAGAAATAAGGAATAAGAAGTATGCCATCTAGTGACGTTGAGTAGAACTTTAACCTAACTGCTCATAGATATAAATATGTAGGTACTTTTGTACGTCAAAATTCGTGATTTTTTTCACTTTAGTGACAAAAAAAGTCATCACGAACGTTATTTTTTCATGAATTTTGATGTACAAAAATACCTAAATATATATATATATATATATATATATATATATATATATATATATATATATATATATATATATATATATATATATATATATATATATATATATATATATATATATATATATATATATATATATATATACCTATGGGCAGTTACGTTAAAGTTCCATTCAACGTCACTAGATGGCATACTTCTTATTCCTTATTTCTTATTTCTTATTCCTTATTTCATTGATTGTGTATGACCCATAACATTTTAATCTGTCTCATCAAATTAAGAAATAAATTAATTACGTTGAGATTTGATTTACTATTGGTCGCGCATATCGTGACATTATAAGAACAACAATTTTATTAACTGGCTAAAATTTAATTGAATAAAAATAAATTTTCTAAAACTAAAAGTATCTACTTTTAGATGACGTAGGTCAAACTAATATCGTCATCCGAGCTTTAGTGAAAGATTCTTTGTGAATCTAGTCTGTTTAATACTACACATGATATTTTTTTCAAACACTATATGTGAATTTTAATTAACATAATGAATTGGCCATACATGCCAAAGTAAATCGAGTGTTCAAGTATCAGCTAAGCTGGATATCAAATAAACATATGAATATTAATGTATGTGTAAATGCGAACAAAAGTTTGTCATACATTAATAATGTTTCACAGCCACTCGATAAGATTTGAAATTAGAAACAGACATGAGTTCTTTTCCGTTTTAATTTTTAATATTTCATGCCCAAACTATCTAGAAATAACATTCCAAAAGAATTATAGATTAAAAAAAATTTAAAAATTTTTTCAAGCACTGCGAAATATTTTAAAAGATTGCTTCGTTCCTGACAAGTAACATTATTCAGAAAGTAGGTTGAGGAGAAAAAAATTAAGATTAAAAGGAATGCTATACTTTCTCAGGATAGCAGAATCTAAGTAAAGATTTTCAACATTTTCTACCATAACTTGAAAATTTATCTTATTTAAAAAAACTTTTCTTTGAACTATTTTATTACTAATGAGGCTTTTAGGAATTGTTGGGGAATGAGTATCACCCTTTAAATATACTACTGAAGAGTAGTCTAAAAAATAAAAGGGTTCGCCATTAGATGTTATAAAACGTACACTTTGTAATATGTGTATTATAATTCAAGGTTCATTCCTCCTTTTACTAAAAATATTTAAATGAGAGCAAAAATCGAAAATCGTGAACGTTGATTGGTTAATGGAAACATTACACCAGACCATTTCATGTTATGCAATGAAAACTTTTCAAAAATTTTTCTGTTCAAATTACGTAAAGGATGGTGTTTTGCTAGAAATATCGTTGTTATTATTTTTAAGCGAAAGATTCAATACCTATATTTAGGGATTCTAGAATAAATAAAGGTGTTACGGATATTTTTAGAATTAGTAAGTACTGAGAGTAATTCCAGATAATATTTATTTGAAATAAGAATTTGAATTTTAAATCACGTAAATGCTAAAATAGTATCTGAGAAATGTCAGATTGAAAACAACTGGTTAGTTTTTACGTAAGATGGGGACGATAATAATGTTCGCAGTCCTATTCGTTAGCTCTGTGGATTATAAGAGTAGAGATAGTTTCATTTCACAGCGCCCCACCATCATACAAATATTTGATACTGACTTTTTGTGACTAATTAAATGTTTTCTTACACATAAGTAGAGTTTTCTTTAAGAAAACACAAATATCTGAATCGGAAAAGGTAGATTGATAATAACCACAACATTTCACGAGAAATGCTTAACAAATTTTCATTAAAATTCACAAAATCGTTACTCGTATATAAGAAGATTATGTTAAATAACTCCCCAAAAAACATTTTTTTTAGTTCTCAGAGTGTGTATAACAATCAATGGCTTCAACTTTTAAACTGTCAACAGCTTCAACTTTTTTGTCAATGGAAATTTAAAAGGATGACTTCGAAAATTTACAAGTTGCTTCCAGTTTCATTATTATATCATTTTACTTACCTACGGTTTTTTTTTTTAAATTAGGTGCTGAAAAATGTTAGTAAACCTGATAACGTCATTAAGTTAAATTTTTTTTTAAATTAAACTTTATGGAAATGATTTTAATTAGGTATAGTGTCTAGTTAAATTAATTTGGGTATGAAGTTTTCCTTCTTGGTATCAAAATGACGAAATTCCTTTTAGAAATATGACTGAATCAACAGAAGCCTTTCTATAGTAACCCTATGTGCTTATACTTGTGGTAAAAATGAAAAAAATATTTTCGAAAATCTATAATTTGCTTCCAATTTCAGCGTTGTGTTACTTTATTTACGATTTTTAAAACACTGAAAAATTTTAGTAGATTTAATGAAAATGAATTAAAAAATTCTTTTTTTTTCAAACCAAGATTTATTGAAGTGATTTGAATTACGGTGATTAGTTGATTTAGGATAATTCAGGTGTGCCAACTTTTCATTTTTGCTATCGAAATGACCAAATTTATTTTATAAATATGTGACGGTTTCGACAGAAGTCTTTTTTCTAGTAGTCCTACGTACTCAGTTTTGGTAAAAATGAACAGAGTGACTCCGAAAATCTACAATTCGTTTCCAATTTCATCATTCTATCATTTTATTTGCGGTTTTAAATCACTGAAAATTTTTTTTAATTTTAATCCCTTGGAACCGCAGAAATTAATATAAACCATCGAATTAAATTATTTTGTTTGATCTGTTAAACGACTGTCAGTCTTTACAAACTTCAAATCCAGAATGAAAAGTCGTATTTTGCTCTCTTGGTGTAGGATAATATCCAATTTTTACCGTATTTTATTTTTAGTGTTCTACTAAAATATTTCTGAAAAAAATTGTACAATATGCATCGATATTTTAGATCGATTTCACCTGGAATAATCATCACTTTATTAACGCTACCTACCTTAAAGCTGCATCTAAAAATAAGTAGATTTTTAACATACATCCATACAAATGATATGGGGGATGCAATTACCAACTGAAACACCACATATAGGAGAAAGATGAAACATTCAAAAATATCTTTACACATATCATAGTGAGACATAGTGCATTATTAGGTACACTGTGAAAAATTGGTTACAAAATGCATAATTTTTGAAATGCCTACTTTAAACAAACGTAAAATTTTTTTAAAAATTTGAAATATATTTGGCCTTACCATTAGGGTAACAGGAAAAATTAATGTACTTTTAGGCAATTTACGTATCTGTTTATTGTTTTTGAAAACGTAATTAATTTTACATAATTATTGCAAAAAATACTCGGATTTATAGCGTAAATATAAAACAAAAACACTATAAAAATTTTAACATTTTGTGTCCTTTTTCATTCAATTGTGTAAAATTATACTTTTTTATCAGCGTAAAAGTTATTAACAAACACTTAAGGGAAGAAATACCTTTAAATAATTTCGGAAATTTCTTTAACAAGACAGAGCTGTTCTATATTATTGAGGTTTGCAATTTTATTTACTATGACCTTACAACATATTTTTTTGTTAATAAATATAAAAATGGCGACTGCCGAAGCCTTTCTTTATAGAGCGAGCTATTTCAAAAGTTCCCAATTTGCTGGTACTCTAGCCACCGTGTCGTAGGTAATTATCATCGAAAAAATTTAAAAAAAAAATTTCCTGAGTAATTAATTAAGCCTTTTAAACAAACCATATATTAAAATTTTTTGTCTCAAAATGCCGCACTATTTACTGCCAAGTGATAAGTACAACAGATAAGGTTACAAAAAAAGAAAAAGAAAAAAGTCAAAGATCCCAACATTAACCCTAGAATCATACATTGGTCTACGAGTCAAGTTAATCATACATCGGCGTCGTTTCGACGAATGGACTTTTTACGGCGAGTTTTAGCGTTTATTTGCACAAAACATTTTTTTTACATAACAATACTACAAAAGCGAACAAAATATTTAAAAAAACTGGATTTGGAAAAATTTCTTAATATAAATATTTATTAATTTTTTTAATCTTTTTATCAAACCATATTTTCATTATAAAAATTAAAAAATATATAAATACATCAATTGTAATAATTAATTTATGAACTATTATGAATCAGTGGCCATGTGTGACTTTACAGAATGTGAAATTTCTCAGTCATAAATATTCCTATAGATATGTAGTTATTTCCCCATTAGGCACATTTGTAAATTTTCTAAAATTTGTTAGTAATTTTTCGAATAAGATCTCAAAAAATAATAAAAATTAAGATATTTTCCACAAAATAAATTGTTAATCTTTTATTAAGTCATTCGAAACACATTCTTTAGTTTTCGATTCAATATATTCAAACTTCAGTATTATGTCGTCTCTATAAGTCAAACAGCTGTAATCATCTTTCACATTATCATAATCATTGAATAAATTAATTATAACATCCATATCTTTAATAGATTTTAGAAAAATTAGGAAAACTTTTATATGTGGAGTACAAAATCTTTAAAAAAAAATATAGGATAATCATACATCGTCGTCCTTTTGACGCACACTATTTTAGTATAAAAAAAAACGACAATAGCTATAAATAAAATTTATATGTGTTATGTGTTATAATAACAAATAAATTAGATAACAGAAGTTTCACAACGATCAGGTACCGACAAGTCACATTATTGGAGCAGGTAGAGAAGTTCGTTCGTCGTTTTGACGAGTATGTATGATTCTAGGGTTAAAAAAGTGAACCCTAGGAATTTATAAAATATAAACTATACTAAACTATGTTGATAAAATGGAACATTATTTAGAATAATGTTTTTGAACGATTGTTTCATGTAAACTAGTTTCCGAGAAAAACTAACTTTTATAAACGGTCGCCGTATATACCACCGTCGCAGTATCCTGCATAACATAGCGAATTTGCATTTATTAAATTTACTTTTTCTCGGAAACCAGTTCACATCAAACAATCGTTCAAAAACGGATTTTGTATGATTTTTTCCGCTCTTTATCATGGTATAAACAAAAATTTTGAATTTTGGGAAATTATTCCAAAAAGCTCGTTTTTTGAGCATCCAGACGTCGGACGTGTCTAAAAAATATTAGCGGGTAAAAAAACATTAATTTTTTTCCAGATTATTTTAGTCTACATCTTTAGGGTAAATTTAAAAAAAATTACTACGGTTACTCCTATGCCTTTGGTCAATAATCACTTTTAAAGATTTTTTGTTTATCGATAAAAAATATCTCAAAATTTTAGTCTAACAAAGCATTACATATAGAAACATGAAGTGATAATTAACCAAATTTATTTTTCCTGTAATTTCCTGACTTTTCTGAACATTTTGATGAAAAAATTATTAGTAGTAATTATTGGTTTATGTTAAATATTACAGAAGTTATGAATTTTTTAATATAATAACATCACCGAAAGTGATAGCTGCGGAAACACCATATTAACAATATTTTGCTAAATTTCAAAAATTCATAACTTGAAAACTAGTACAGATAATTTTTTTTAAATTTTGTACAGATGATTAGGATGGTTAAATAAACAAATAAAAAAATTTCAGCGAAATTTGAGGTCGTGGGTGACATTTTATTTTTTTATTGGATGATTTGAAATGAAATGACCCTAGTATATTCTTGAGATGTGTTACTCATACTTTACGAAAATGAATAATTTTACGTATTTTTAAAATTTATTGTTTACAGTGTAGGTAAGTAAATATATTTGCAGGGTAGTGAAAGGTATAGATACCCGCGCACACATGCAAAGATACCTACAAACCTTTTATTATAATAAACTTTCTACATCTGCTCCTGTTGGGTGCCTGTGATATTTGTTTGATACACTATTTAAAATTTTGTCCCGTGCGCATTTGAACAGTAACACCATACTTACCTTGCACATTGTGTATACTTCAAAATGATTTCGTCCTCTATTCGTAAGGGATAAATTATTATTATTGACAATTGAAAAAATCAGTTTCAAAAAAAAAAATTTCAATAAAATTATTCCAAGGTGGAAATATCCCTCAACAGTATGGTTTTTGTACCGACGTCGCTATTTACCTACGTGTATCTTTTGGATTTGATCGATAATGGCTGTGTCAATCGATTGACAATCAATGAAATATTAGAATTCACCTTTCGATTTGATACTTTTTTTTTATAGTGATTTTTAACGAACTTTTCGTTTCGAATGTAACAACGTTAACTATACCCTGTTTCAAATACAGTTGATCATGAGTCAAAGTTAAAAAATTAAATAATTCTTATTCAAAACAAATCAGTTTTCTTTTCTAAAAATAAATTGCAATTTTAAAATTTACGTAAGTGCAATAATGAGAGAGGTAAGGCCAAGAAAACGGAAATTATTTAAATTAATAAGTGATGAAGCATGGTTAAATTTAACTGAAATGGACCATATATAAAACTTTTTTAAATGCTAAATTATTAATAATTTTCATCATCTTGCAAATATTCTTTGCAATTAAAGAGACACCCCTGCATTAAGATTCTAGATGGTAAAAACTTGTTAACAAACCTACAATCTATAATTTCGATAATACAGGAAGATTTTCAAAAATCAGTTTAGAATTAATTATGGTGAAATACTTAATTTGTCAAATATTCACTTAAAATATATAGAAATATATTATTACGAGCTAGCTTGCGGTTGACTAAACCATCATTTTAAGTCAATGTATTTTAAGTTAGAAAATTTACATCCTATATCAAAATAAATTTTTAGTTTAACTCAAATTTACCTAATGATGGTTTAATCAACTGTAAACCTGGCAGACAAACCTTACTGAACTAATTAATTTTTGTTGGTAAATAAGTATCGATAATGTTTTACTTGAAAGCTTTTGATGGCCAGAAAAGGAAATTCACTATGTTACGCAAGATGCTGCATCAGGAGTGTTTTATTTTTCAAAAATTTTGTTGTACTTTCTCAAAAATGAATGGTAACATTTTTTTTTTACTTATATTGAAGATATGCCAGAAATTTATGCTACCAGATTAAAATTGCGCCTTAAATTTTTAAGCTAGTTGTCTGGACAATTTTTTTAATCTTTATTAAACACAGTAACTACTTAATTTGATTTTTAACTACCACTGATTAAACTGTAGTGTTACCTATTTACACTCAAACACTTAATGGTGGGAGCACTCTAAAGAAAGAATTCATATAATTACACAGACATCCCTCCTCTGACACGGTTTCTTGCAAATGATTTTTCTATAATATTGTGAAACTTTATAAACTTATTGTTAGTCAAATGTATCACATTTTTCCGGGCTCTCACTAGGAACCAGGCTATAAAAGACAAATCCTGTACAATCAGTTTGGCTCATGAGAAAAGCCAGTAATCACAGTACTCTTTCTAAATAATCCAAGCATTTATCACATTTTAAATTTTAACTGAGTGATTTTTGATGAGTTGATGTAGTACATTGGGTTAAATTAGTTCAATGAATCATAGAAATTTTTTAGAATTTAATGAAATAATTTTTTTTATTTTAACACATGATTGAGAAACAAAACTCATCTGGCTCAAGTGACAAAAGTTAACGTCAATATTTCATCTATCACTTACTCACTTAATAATTCATTATTCATACATAAAGGCATATCATATAACACCAACAATAGCAGTTTAATGAATCAGTAATATAAAAACAAAAATAAAAAAATGTATTACGTATTTAATTATTTACCTATATAAATTTTATTAGCTTATCATAGTCCTTTACAAAATTAAGTACTTATAATTGACTTATGAAAAATAAGAGTTTTAAAGAATGATTATAATATTAAGAGATCGAAACCGGTCTAGTAAGAGAAACGAAGGAAAGAAGAAAAAACAAATTTTTTGTGGGAAAGGGGTACAAAAATATTATTATTGTGAATGAGAGTTTTACTAATACCGAGAATTGTGAAAAACTATAGCCATTGAACTACGAAATCCAAAATTTAATGCGTGTCTAGCAGGGTCGGATCTAAGGAGGGCAGCGTGGGTACGTGTCCCGCCCTGCAAGGTTTTTTGGGGCGCCAAAAACGCAAGTTGAGGGGCGCGCAAACGGTGAAAATGTCAAACTGAAAATTTTAGCGAATTGATATTTTTTTAAAAAAATTTTTCAATTTTTCCCGGCAAAAAGCAAATAATGAGCAGAAAAAATGGCCAACACTTTGCATTTTTGCTCGGTCACTTGCTTTTCACAGTACTAAGGGCGCCAAAAACCCAAAAAGTGTCGACTTTTTTTTTTGTTCACCACTTGCTTTTTGCAGAGAAAAATTAAAAAAATATCGATGCGCCAACATTTGTAATTTGGCATTTTTGCCGCCGAGGATGCCAACAGCAAAGTTTGCCTTGTTCACCGTAATAACTAAAGGTCCGGCCTTGGTGTCTAGTATGCACTGCGTGTTTAGTATGCAAACCATATTTCAAAATCGCCCTAAAGAAGTCCATACGAAAACAGGTTCAAGTGTATTAACAACAAATAATTCATCTTTCCGGATTTATAAATGACACCAACGTCTTTTGGTCTTGTTTTAGTGAATTTCCAGAATGGAATTCAGCTATTACAGCCACTGTCATGACGCGACCTGAGCCCGGGACTATGGCAGAAATTTGTTTTAAGGTCCCTAGAAACCGAAAATAATATTCACTAAAATTTATATATATATATATATATATATATATATATATATATATATATATATATATATATATATATATATATATATATATATATATATATATATATATATATATATGTTTCTGCACAATAACTCTCGAACGAAGTATCCAATTTTTACGAAACTTAGTGAGAACATTGGAAGTCCCAAACCGTTGGATGAGTTCGTCAGCCAGGCACGTCGGATGCCAGGAACATGGTTTTTGTTCTTACAAAAAATTAGTTTTTTGCCAAATTTCCACTTGTTCAAAAAATTTTGCGAAATTTTTTTACACCATTTAAAAGAGAAGAAAAAAATAGATAAAAAAGGTCTTTAAACTTTTTTTCTATGTCAACTAGTTTCCGAGAAAAACTAATTTTTATAAACGGAAATTCGCTATGTTATACAGGATGCTGCGACAGGGGTATTTAATAGTAAATTCGATGGAAATAAAAGTAATTGAACGAATATTTCTTACAATTACTGTGAATATTTTTAGCCTATTAATATCCAGTACTTGTATCTACGTAAATATTATACGTTGTTATTTTTATATTTAATAAAAATAATAATTAATAATAACAATAATACCTACAATAAGTGAAATAATAATAATTTAATTTGTCAGCAGTCTGCATTACAACAATAATTCTTTACGTACATAGTTATTTATTAGCAGCTGACGTCTGTTATTTAAATATGTACATTTATGTCAACTGCGATGATTTGACGGTATCGTAAACATATCTGTTCAGTGTGTCATCCATCACATCGAGTTCTAATTTACGTAGATCTCCAATATTGATAGTGATAAATTAATTGATGAAATGATGAATATTGAAAAAATTAATAAACAAAGAATATTTACCTAGTTTGTAAAAAATTTGTTATTTAATATTAACTCTAGAATCATACGTTGGTCTACGAGAAACGTTAATCATACATCGACGTCGTTTTGACAGATGGACTTTTTACGGAGAGTTTTCGAGTTTTTTTGCAAAAAACATTTTTTTTACATAACAGTACTACAAAAGCGAACAAAATGTGAAATTTCTCAGTCATAAATATTCCTATAGATATGTAGTTATTTCCCCATTAGGCACATTTGTAAATTTTCTAAAATTTGTTAGTAATTTTTCGAATAAGGTCTCAAAAAATAATAAAAATTAAAATATTTTCCACAAAATAAATTGTAAATCTTTTATTAAGTCACTTGAAACGC
Organism: Brachynemurus nebulosus; assembly: GCA_035578155.1. Classification (NCBI taxonomy): domain Eukaryota; kingdom Metazoa; phylum Arthropoda; class Insecta; order Neuroptera; family Myrmeleontidae; genus Brachynemurus; species Brachynemurus nebulosus. The sequence goes on from JAPWDM010000005.1 coordinate 13,660,929, forward strand.
ATTCTTTAGTTTTCGATTCAATATATTAAAACTTCAGTATTATGTCGTCCCTATAAGTCAAACAGCTGTAATCATCTTTCACATTATCATAATCATTGCATAAATTAATTATAACATGCATATCTTTAATAAATTTTAGAAAAATTAGGAAAACTTTTATATGTGAAGTACAAAATCTTTAAAAAAAACATCGCGTAATCATACATCGACGTCCTTTTGACGGACACTATTTCAATACAAACAAAACGACAATGACTATAAACAAAATAAATACGTCTTATGTATTATAACAACAAATAAATTATAGATAACAGAAATCTCACAGCAAGCAGGTGCCGACAAGTTGTGGTATTGGAGCAGGTAGAGAAGTTCGTTCGTCGTTTTGACGTGTACGTATGATTCTAGGGTTAAAAACAAAAAGTTTATTAAAATTTTTTTTTCAGCTCAGGGGTTCTCAAAGTTTTGCAAAAAACTATTTCATTTTTCTCATCATTGTTTCATGGTATGTGCCCAGATATGTAAGCGGCTGTGATTTGAATTTATTTGTCAACAGTCTTGCGATAAATAAACTATGTATGATGAAAAACAATGAGTTTTAAGGCCCACAAGCCCCATTTAAGTATACAAGCTGGCGTTATATTAATGCTAGAAAACGCACTTTGTCAAAAAATGATCTCTATCTTAAAATTCAAAGTTTTGATTTTTCATGTATTTATATTTTTGTATTAATTTTTTATTATAGAAATTATATAAAGTAGTTGAGTCAATTTAATCACTTTATAGATTATTTTCGCTATATTCTTGGCGTCCGCAAAATTACTAAATATTCTATTAAATTTATATTTGATACTCTCTTCTGTTCAGCAGTGTACAATGTACATTGAAACGTTTTTAAGCTTATGTAATTTAGTCAACTGGATTTTCTTTTACAATTTTTTAATTTTTAAAAAATTCTTCAACACTAGCCACAATGGTACCAGAAAAATGGAAAATAATAAAAGACAGTTTGCTTCACCAAATTCACATTCCGGACAATTTATAGGTACTTATAGCTGCTAGCAGTACAGAAACGCTTAATTATCATTTTTTGTAAGATCGGGAAGACGCTTGAATTAACTATTTACACTCTCAAAACGATTTCTTTATTTAAGGATAAGAAATTTCTTTGATTTAGTTTTCTTTGAATCAAAAAAACATTTTTTTGAATAAAAACAGTATACTGTGCAATAAGTGCGGGAAATTGTCGATTGCCTATGAATGCGCTCATTCGCTTGAGTAGGCAATCGACAATCCCGCACGAGTTGCACATACTATTTTTTATTACGAATTTCACATACTTTTTTCAATTATTATTACTATTTTTGACATATTTATTACTTTTTAAAATAATATTTTTAAGTGTTCGTTTTTTTTTCTGAATTAATTATCGATCGTTTAAACTACTTTGTTGGTGGTTTTATTGTCAATTTGCGTGCAGAAAATTTACTTTCCGCACGCAAAAAAGCATATGGGAAGAGTACAGTCAGCAAGCAGCTATTTTGCGTACAGAAATGTGTGCGCCACGTTAGTACTTCCCCCGCATGAGTAATAAAATAGCATATTGTACAATAAATGGGAAAAGAGGCTTATTTCTCACGAATATGAGTTTGTTGCGCGAGCCCGCAGGACGAGTGCAACAATTTATATGAGTGAGAAATAAGCTTTTCCCGGGCATTTTACACTATACTTTTTCTACGAGCACATTTTTTCTCGTAATATTTAACATAAATAATTAAAATAAAATTTAAATAAGTAGTAAAAATTTTTTAAATTTATAATGTCAATGATAAGATATTCAAATTTTTGCAAAAGCATACTTTGAAACTATGGAAACAATGATAAATAATCAACTTACATATGTATATTTTTAGTATTAATTATATAGATTATATGTTCAAATCAAAGGCAGAGCCTACTTTTTTATTAAATTAAGCCGTGGGAAATAATTTCCAACGGCTATTTCCGCATTGTGTGAGCAATTGTTAATTTTTACATATAGTTAGCCGTGCGCAAAATGTTACTTTTAATAGTAGGAGTAGAAAAAAACATTTAGGTACTCGCGTTATAAATTTTTTCAGAGAAATATTTATATCATTCAAAGAAAAATTTTGTTTTTACTTTCTTTTCAGTAACCAAAGAAATATTTATATGAATTAGAAAAGTAATTCAAAGAAAAAAAATCAAACGATTCCTCTCTTCAAATCTTTGAAGTGAGGAATCGTTTTGAGATGGTAACAATATATTCCGAAAAAAATTCGTAAAATGATTCTTAATTTATAATTGTACGTAAAGTAGAAAATTACGCACATCCATACGCAAAACATGACTTACCTAGCCCAGTTTTTTTAAATTAAATAAATAATTTCATAGTAGCCGTAGCAATAAGTAAGTACCTCATTCAAATGTGACTTTTTATTTAAAAAAAAATCTTAATTTAGCTAATTTTGAAATTAGCTTTCTCAATATAATTTTAAATTAACCAAAAAAGAAATTTCACAATTAAATAGTGATTAAATTGCTGCAATAAAATATGACGACAATTTTTTAGGATGTTACTGACTTTGCGTCAATCCAAATTGTGATCAAAAACTGTAACAATAAGGTAATTTTCTGGTTTTCTAAAATATGGAAAATTTGTAGTTTTCTAACCGAATTATGATTGGTTCATTTTTTTGATTTGGTATTAAATTCAATAATTTTGAATATGAAATTGTAAATTCTGTTTCTATTCCCAAATTTAATAGAGTTAAAATGTAAAAATCTAAAAAATATTTTTAAAACACTAAAAAAAATTGTTAAAGAACTACTGAAAGAATTAATAACGCGAGTACGCAAATCTCGCATTGGATTAGCGATGGACGTTAAAATATTATAATTATTTTAAAATTTCCCTAAGCCAAAAATACTATAAAATTTTTAACCGTAATTTTTACTATCGTTAATTCTGCTATGGTTAAAATTTTTGACCGCCATATGTACACAACCCTTTTTAGAAATTTTGTAGTACTTGAGTACTACTAAACTCAAATGCTCTAATCACCTCAAGAGAAATTAAAACCACTAAAAGCAAACGATTTGATACATAATATACTTTCTTAACAGATATCAGAATAATGTAATATTCAAATATACAGAATAATTATGATAGAATTAAAATACCTTACTGTTTTAAAATTTTGCACCTGCTCGCCCCACTCTGGTACGAGTGAAAATATTGGCCATACGTATGCTATATATACGCCTCAATATATGATTGGCTCTGTGACCTGTCGCCACATTTCATTGGTTGTTTAGCACGTGTCTACACTCTACGGAATAATATTATAAAACTTACTTAGAAAAAGTTAAATTACAATACATACACATTCATATGGTTAAATACAGTTAGCAGCAAACATACTGGTGGTGGGGGATATAATTTTGTGGTAGTAGTAGAATATCAAGAATATTATAGCTACAAGAGCGGATCAACAGCTTGGTTAACTTGATAATATAACTTCAGCTTTGCAGAACAGCTGTGCACGAAACAGAGAAAATATTTTAAATAAGAAAGTTGAATCGTGTTTAACGTCAGACTGTCATCGACACTCAATGAGTTCGTTACCATTATTGTTGTATTCGATAAAGTTTTTTATTTCTTATGTTCCTTAGTTTTATTTTTTTCTATGTTAATGGGATTCATGAAAATGATATTTAAGAATTTTTTTTGGATTATTTATTATTGTGAACATTTTTTTTAATTTGTGAAGAACTTAATTTTAAGTTATTTTTTTGTGAATAATTTTTTTTTTATTTGTGTGAAAAAATTTTGTGATTACTTTGCTGTTGGTGGTGAAAAAATTTTTGTTCTCTTCTCTTTCTCTGGATGTGTAATTGTGATTTATTTGTGTAATGTTGGATACAGTCACATCATCATCATCGGCTACAATTTCAACAATGGCGAAAAATTACAGTCACTGCCCCTTAAAGAAGCGCCCGATACAGTTTGTGAAAGATGAAAATTTATCGCCGGAACAGGAGGAACCTGTCGCGATGGTTGTCGATGCCCGGAAAAAAGCACGATTTCCAACACCGCCGCCTGTTAAAATTGGTAAGTTTATTGTCATAATAAAAGTACTTGTTCAGTCTTTCAATTATAGTAATTTAGAAAAATAATAATTATTTATCCGTCTCTTATTAATTAATTTGAAATCACTGATTATATCTTTGTCTAATTTTTTTTTAAAAATAAAAGTTACTAATGTAAGGACCTGTTTTCTTATTCACTGATAAAACAAAAATATGTTACATAAAGTTCCATATGGTACGTGTTTTGTTTCAAATTTTTTAAGTGAAATTTATAGTTGTTAATCGGAAGAGTTGCGTTTGAATAAGTATATACATTTGGTATCGTCTTCTTGTGTATCCAATATAGATCTTAGGTCAACAGTGTCGCCTGAGGGTCATTCATTATTTGCTATGTGGACTCTTCTAACAACTATACCGTCGCACATTGATCCACATTCAGAAAACAATAGGAGATAACAATATTACAAATAAATTGCTTAGAAAAAGAAAATCAATTTTTTTTTTGCTTTTTATTGAAATAGTTATAGCAACGAACATGTAATTATCTATTTGAAGGTTTGATTATTGATGGTGACCTAGGTCATCTTTGCAATTTTAGATCTGATGATGATGAAGCCTCTCGCGTTTTCTTGTCACAACAATGCCATAATTTAATTCGATTTTTTTTAAATGTACCGTTATGTTGAATCGATCGGTGTATACTTAATCGTTTTCAATTTTTTTCGTTACAGAAATTCCTGATATAAAAGATGAACCGGAAAATTTATGCACGAAGCCTGAAGATTTAAGCAAAAAACGATTTTCAACAGTTGATTCAACAACAAATTCAATAAAATCCGTTTCGGTTATTACATCGTCACCCGTGTCCGTTACAAGTTATCCACCTAAAATTAATTCGCCGCAAGAAGCTTCGGCTCCAGTTACCGTTTTATCCTCGCATTCGTCCACTCTGAACAGCAGTGCTGTGTCAGTAGTGTCTCAACAGCGTCTCACAAATATTGGAGGTGGCGCTTTTCATCGCGTGGCCAGCAGCAGTTCGCGACGTTCCTCCTTGAGTCCTGAACCGTTACACTATCACGCACCAAGTACATGGCATCGAAGCATGTCAGTTGCATCATCAACTCCCCCAACGACAATCGCCGCATCCAATCCAGCCCCACAGTATCCACCCGCTTACTTCCCATTGGGCTATCCCACATACCATCACCATAACACATCAGCCACGAACGAAATTTACCACCCGTACCCGTTGTACCCCTCACCGCCATCCCCGTACGCACCGCGAGATAGTTCCTGTTCACCACCAAGTCATCTATCGTCAATAATTCAACATCAGTCGCAACGACTACCACTGGCGCCAATTGCACTGTTACCGTCGGAATCTTCCGCCGCTGCTGCGATCGCATCACGATCTTCGTTACCCTCGTCGCGAGCCGCATCTCTATCGCCAACTTCACCGTCATCGGTCACGTCCTCCATTCGTTCCCGTTCACCCTCCACGTCGGATTTATCGCCGTCACCGACACATCATACCATAATCCGTACAACTGCGTCCAATGTGCCACAACCGATCGAACGTCGAACTCGCAACATTCATCACGCAACAACAATAATCAGCACCAATGGTTCCGCCACGTCCACTTCGTCCACTGCCATGTCCACGACCCACGGCATGAATGGGGCCGCACGGCATCAGTGCCCCGATTGTGGTAAAAGTTACTCAACATTTTCCGGTCTCTCGAAACATCGCCAATTCCATTGTGCCGCTAGTGGTGACGGTCCACGTAAATCGTTCAGTTGTAAATACTGTGAGAAAATTTACGTGTCATTGGGTGCATTGAAAATGCATATTCGCACGCACACGTTACCGTGCAAATGTACGCTGTGCGGCAAAGCATTCTCACGACCGTGGTTACTGCAGGGCCATATTCGTACGCACACCGGCGAGAAACCATTCAGTTGTCAACATTGTCATCGCGCATTCGCCGATCGTTCAAATTTACGCGCGCACTTACAAACACATTCCGATATTAAAAAGTATTCGTGTCCCACGTGTAGCAAAACATTTTCACGGATGTCGCTGCTGACGAAACACGCGGAGGGTGGTGGGTGTAACAATAGTAACGGAAATGCTCAACCGATACATACCACGGTTAACAATCATCATCATGGATCCGGCGGCGCCACAACAAATTTTTCATCGTCCGCATCAGTAATGCCCAATACCCAAATTTATCCATCCATTCATCAGATGAAACATCCACACCCGGAATTAGTATCGCATCATTCGATTTATTAGTACGAGAAAGAAAAAATATTTTTTGATAAATCTATACACAACAGTTTTCCCGAATGAATTCATACGTGCCTTATTAATAATTTTCTTTTTCCAAACGAAAAGACTGAAAATTGTTCTGTAAATATTTGTTTCGTGTCATTTTCATTTTGAAAACCAATGAGTACAAACAAAAATTGATCAAGTTTTGTCCTTTTTATAAATTTTTTCAAATTTAATTTTTCCTTTATTTTGATCTCAACATGCGTTTAATTTTATTTAAAAATATTTGTTTCCTTGTAGAGTAGCGTAGTTAATTTTTCGTTAATAATTTGAAAAAATTTATAAAAATGCAAACGACAAATAAAAATTGTATATAAAACAAAATAAAAAAAAATTAATATATTCAAAATCGCTAAAAGAAATTGCTGTACATAAGTAAAATTACGAAGGGTCGTTAAAATAACAATTTTTATAAAATATATTTAAATATTATGTTTAAAATGGATGTTTGCGAGATAAGATACACAGTTAGTGAGGGAATCCCCGAAAACTCCGAGAACCAACGCTTCAAATCAATAAATAAATTTTACTTAATATTTAAATATATTTATACGTGTATGTACATCAATGGCCAAAAAAACAGGTTCAAACTATATTTTTTTTTAATAACTCTTTGTAATTCATATCATTGTTTCTAAACAAATCAATAACTAGTCAGAGGAATGAATTTCTTTTTTATTTTTTTATTTTTTTGAAATTAATTCAGACCAACAAGAAATGAAACAGAAACAAACATTCCTCACGTTTAGTAATTAGTGAATAAATTTGTAAGTAAAAATTTAAATAGATTTAATATATAACATGTTTCTGCCATTTGTATAGTGCCTTTTTCTAAAAGAAAACTTGCTAGGAAAAACAGCCAAATTTTACAATTGTTTTGTAATGTACAATATAAAATATGAAAACACATGAATTGTCATTTTTGTCATACAAAATATAATTAAAACTTAATATAAATTAATTAATATAACTATTATCTTTTTTCTTTAATTATTTATATTTTATAAAATAGAAAAGAATATATTATTAAATTTTATACGGATTTTTAATAAAACAAAACATACGAAATGATTTTCCAAATTTATTTGTTTTATTTATCTTTTACGTTTCAGACACAATTATTTTTCAGATTTATGAGATTTCATTAAAATTAAAATTATCATACGTGAAGGTGAGTACAACTTGTCAAGCGACGGATTCTGCTCTCAAATTAGATAGTAGATAGTTTCAATTTTTTTAAAGACTTCATAATGCTTAGGTTTGATTGGCATTAAAAGAACAAATCTCTATAATTCGCTTGTAATTTCGTCGCTTTTTAGTTTATATGGCTCTAAAAGTACTTAAAAATTTTAATAAACTTGCTGGCGTCATCAAATTAAAAAAATTTTTTCTTCATCTCGATATAGACTTTTTATTTTTGCTATTAAAATAACGAAATTCCTTTTAGAAATATGACTATTTCGATGGAAGCTCTTTTTCTAGTGATCTTACGCACTATTGCAGTGATTTTAATTAGGATGCGGTGTGAATTTTTCATTTTTACTATCGAAATAACGGAATTTCTTTTATAAATATATGATTAACCGATCAAACTCTTATTATAATTTATTATAAGAATTATAAAATTGATTAATCGAAATTTTGGGAAATAATTCAAAAAAAATTTGAAAAATCAAACGAAACTGTATTAAGGTAGTAGTCTGGTAACTCGCGCTGTTTTTCATGTCTATTTTTAGGGGCATTTTGTTTTGAGAAAGAACAAATAATGGAAAGTTTTGAATTTTTAATATGTTTTATTTACATCTAAAGGTAACAAAAAGAAATTTTTTTAAAATAAATTTTGTTTTATTAAGTATTATTATTTTTTTGTGTTGATTAAAGTTTATTTAGCCAGACCAACACTTAAAGTGTTATACGTGGCATTTTTAATATAGAAAGTATTATTATTATCGCTTGCAGTTGGCGCCTCAAAAAAAGCACGTGGATGGTCCGGATGATTTTGACTCTTGGGGACACCTAAAAATCAAAAATTCTTTGTTAGTCTTAATCTATAAATATGTCCTTCTGGTCTGAACTAGAATTATGAAATTTTATTGAACAATAACGAAATGGCGAAAAGGGTTGTAAAATGGAAAGTTATGGATGAAAAGAATTAATTCTGGTCCCCGACGAGAACTGCAAGTGTGTCGAATAACCAGTTCAAGTTTCAGAGCAATCGGTTGAATAGAAAAAATGTTATGACCCGAGCCGACCGTAAAAACGCTGTTTTGAGAAAAACGCGTTTAAAGTTTCAGCAACAAATTTTCATAAGTAAACTCTTACTTACATTAATCGGCGATGCCCAACTTTCGGTTCCTATTTCGAATTTCGGTTTAAAATTTTTACAGTATATTCTCAATATATTATACTTGCAAATTAAGCAAAAAAAAAATTCGATTTTTTCAATCCAAATATCTGACCTTAAATAATATACTACTAGGGTAAGTGCGGGAGAGACGCCGCAGTAGCCATAGTTCGTCAGTTGATTGATAGATAGCGCTATTAATGGGTTATAGGTTTAAAATAAGTTACTTATTTAAGCTGTATATGGTAACATTTATGATTAGTCCATCAGTTTAGTAACTATCCACCTTTTTATTATTGAAAAGTAACTTTTTTAACATAATATTTTATCAAGCATTTAATTCATTAGAATTTAAGAATGTATATTTCATTGTTCTAATGAAAATGAGTTTTGTTATTAATTTATGTATATTTTAAAAGTACTGTATAAAATTTTAGGTTGGAATTCCGCACTATGCTTGGTATAGCAACATGCGGCATCTATCCCAACAAAAAGGAGAGATTCCACATCTAAAGAGATGCCGCATCATACATATTACATGTTAAAAACATACACTTACATACCATAATTATGCAATTTATTTTTTGGACTGTAAATTATGCCACGTAAATATAAAAGATCCATTAATGGATCAGGAAGAGCCCTCATATTAGTGAAGATAACGAAAATAATGATGATTGCCTGTGTATTGAATGTTTTGAAAAGTACTCAGAAACAAAAAAAATGTTGACTGGTTAAGATGTATAAAGTGCCAAAAATGGTTACATATGGCATATATCATTTATTATAGAGATGTGTGTAAAATACAAAATTTTTAATAGAACTATGCGGCGTCTCACCTTCTTGGATGCGGCATCTCTCCGATAGGTGTGGGAGAGACGCCGCTTTGCAGGTTCTACAAAAATGTTAATTATGAATCCTTTATGACTCAAAAGTTAAAATTATTTATAAATAATTTTATAAATATTTTAATGTGTACCAAATTTCAAATCAATTAAATGCATACTTTAAGAATTATCAAGTGTTTTCAAAATGTGCGGCAACTCTCGCGCATTCACCCTACCATTTCTACCAAGGAGTAACTAATTATTATGTAATATTTGCTTGTAACATTTATGATACATAAATATATTTCATGCTGACTGCTGATGCCATCTATAAAGTTTTTAGAAACTATGAACTAACATAATTTATTTGTAACTCAAAATATCTACCCTATGTATTGCCATGTATTACGTATTTATACATAGTTATATTATTATATTGTGTTAAATATTACTTGTTAGTGTTTTTAAATTTACTTAATCATATTAAATTTTTGTCAAAAATTACAACTGTTAGCACTGAAATTAATTTTCCTAAATATTTTAATTTGTATTACTTAAATAACACATTTATATATTTATAAGAATATTACAATAAAAATTTAGAGAATTTGTTAAGCGTGTGCTGTACACACATTAGGTCAGGGTTCCCCGAAGCCTAGAAATTTCTACAGCTTTGGGTATAAAATACAGAGTATCTAAGTACATTTTTTTATGCCTTTTTATAAAAAATAGATAAAGAAACACATCTAGTTATTTTGCAAACGAGTAAGAAACCACTTTCCAATACGGGAAAGTATGTTAAAGAGGAGGCTGGGAAAATTTGTTTTTTCTTTGGATTAATGGAGTTTTCTATCGGTAGTAAATAGCATGTAGCAAAATTTCATGTTCATAGCTGTAAAGATGTAGGTATTTTGGAAGTATGACAGGCAAACAGACATGCCGACACTGTAAACGTTTCGAAATTTTTTTTCAGAAATCTAAAAAAAGAAATATTTCGAAAAATTGGTATTAAACCCATATGAAATACACCATAATCCCGTAAGACTACTTATATGACCTGCTTCAAATTGCTTATTGGTTCAAAGCAAATATCTCAATAAATAACCGACTTCTTAGATTTTGCCTTTACTTTTACCTATAAAACCATTAAATAAATCGAATGTTAGACCAACGAATAAAAAAAAACAATGGCTTAATTTACACATATGGAAAAAATGTAGGTGTATTTTAAAGTGAGATATGCCATTATTTTTTAATTTCTTTTCTAATTCTTAAAAAAAGAGCCATTATTATTATAATTTAAAACAACTTTTTTTATCAGTATTATGCAGACAATTAACAAATTTGTGTCTTCTCTTAAACAAGAATGATTGATACTGAAAGCTATCTAGTCAAATATTCGTTATCATTGTTTCGTAACATATAATTTTATACAAGTTAATCGTAGAATTTTGTCTGACAAAAAAAATATGCGCCGTATAATTTTATATCTGTTGAATATGTTAGATAAATTTATTATTTTATTTTTATAGAAAATAGTATACGTTTGAGGATTGGTTCAGTTCTAAATATTACAGTTAAACCTATAAAAGAAAATTTTAACAAGTTACCTTCAATAATAAATTTTGAACAATTTATATCTGCTTTGTGACAGTACGCAACACGACACTAGTGATATAAAACCAAATACATCTGTCGCAGCATTCTGCGTAACATAGGGAATTTTCGGTTAAAGAATTATGTACTTTCTTTCGAAAATCTGTTCACTTGGGATAATGGCTCTAAAACGTATTTTATGTGATTTTTTTGCTCTTTGCTACTTTGTTACATAATATAACATTATTTTTGGGGAATATTTTGAAAATTTCGGAAATTCGCCAGGAAGGCGTTTACAAAAGTATGTCCTCACATGTGAAGTACTTTGGGGCCTTCCCGGATGTAAATCCGGCCAAAACTGAATTTGTTGAGTTTATTTCTTAGATGTTTCATTTTCATATGATCCTGGTTTTCGGTGTTGTTTGGGAATTCTCTCATTAGATTTTAATAATTTTAAAAACTTTTATCTCATAAATCAGTGGTTCCCAAACTTTTTGGTTCGGCACCTCCCCTTTGTACTTAAAAATTTCACAAGACCCCCAAAATATACGGAAATGGGTGGGAAATGTATAAAAAAATTGGTATGTAATCTGTAATCAATTGTTTCTATGACCCCTTCAAATAGATTTCGCGACCCCCACTTTGAGAATCACTGTCTTAAATGATATATAGAATATTTTCGAATTTTGTGCTTTTGTGAGTATCAAAATTTAAAAAAAAATATATCCAAAAATCTTTAGGATGGTCTGATGCGGCGACCATCTTAACAACTAAAGAATTTAGAAAATAAGATTTTTGTACTAAAATACTAAAAAATAAGAATGGCTGATAAGTTTGACTGTACCATTGAAAGAGTTATATTCCACATAGGTAATCGTAATATACATGTGTGATAGTGACCTTGAAAATAAAGATGATTTCGTAAGTACAGACACAAATAAAATTGTGTTTTATTGTAGAAATTGAAGAACAGCGAGATTAAGGCCTCCTAGCTGCACCTTAGTTTGAATAAAGATATAGGTATATACATACACAGGTAATACATATGTATTATAATAATAGGTTCATTGTTTATTTGTCAATATAACGTGTTGATGGCACATCTGCCTATAAATAATAAAATTGGCCGAAATGTATGTTAAAAAATATATATTTTTTATTTGTATTTTTTTTCATGCACGCGTACATAATAGTAGTTCATATAAATATACATACGTCTAAAATGTATTATTCTAAAATGTAATTTAGAATTTAGATAATACTGTATTGGAAATTTTATTTTTAAATAAAATATTTTGTAGATTGGTGTCATGAAATTTGTTCTATTATTAGGCAAATTATTGACATTTATTATTCTATAGTTAAGGTAGTTCTACCGGGGAAATAGTTCTCTTTGGACAATTTTTAAATTTTGTATACTAATTTTATCCAAAATGTGTTGATTCCAACTTGTTCTGATGGAATAAATTATTAAATAATTTACAGAGTGGGAACAGAACAGACTCGAAATTCGCTATTTCATTTGAATTACATTATAATTGGATTCATTTATCTTTCGTATTGTAATACGTTACAAAAAGTAAGTGCTTTTACAATGTTGATAAAGAAAATTTTGTAAAATAGTTACTATACCTACAAACAAAAGCTCCAGTGAATTTGAAGGCGATTCATTGTTTGTAAATGTTATTTTGCCATTATTTTGTTCACATTCACCAATATAGGTATACTGTATGTGTATACGTATTAGTTGCTCTGTTGGTAGCAATACTATTGAGTATATGCTATAGTATGGAAAAAAGACATTAATACTAATGTTTATAATATTAACATATTGACGGTCATGAGGCATTATGCCGAAACGCTCAACTGATATACTGTCTTGGCAACTAAGTATATTTAGTCCTATAAGAAATTTTAACTTTGTCACTTTTATCGCGAAAAGAACAAAGTTAGGATCGATTTTTATATCGAAAGAATGGTTCGAAACTTTTAATTGATTATTTTATTGTAAGTAAATACGATAAAAATAAAACAAAAGCTCTTATTGGTGGATTTAATTAGTTTAAAAACGATAGTAACAATATATATAAATAATAATAATCTAAATTATACTAACTTAATTTATTTGTTAAATTGTCTTACTACTATATTACATTTGAATTTTATATTTTTTCTGAGTAAATTTGTCTTTTCTACAATTCAGAATTGTTACCTAAAAGCAATTTAACTTGACGGACTGTCAACCCAAAAACGCTCCAGTTCCGTTGTCGCGTTTTTGTTAGTTGATTTTCGTTATATGTGAACACAAAATTTGAAAAAATACAATTCTCGTGTAATTAATAAGATATTTTTTCTCCAATTCTCGTGTAATAATAAAATATTTTTCCTCCAAATTTTATAGTTAATGTGACAATCAATCCGTAAGATTGCTATAACCGGTCGCTCCACATTAAATGTAATAAGAGGCTACATGATTTAAGACTCTTTTAGCGAATTTCCAGAATGGAATTCAGCTATTACAACCACTGTCATGACGCGATTTGAACCCGGGACCATGGCAGAAATTTGTTTTGAGGTCCCTAGGAACCGAAAATAATATTCACTTAAATTTATATATATATATATATATATATATATATATATATATATATATATATATATATATATATATATATATGTATATATATATATATATATGTGTGTGTGTGTGTGTGTGTGTGTCAGCACGATAACTCTCGAACGAAATGTCCTACTATTACAAAATTTGGCGAAAATGTTGGAAGTCCTAAACTCTTGGATGAGTTCTTCAGTCAGACACGTCGGATGCCAGGAACATGGTTTTTGTTCTTGCAAAAAATTAGTTTTTTGCCAAAATTTCCACTTATTCAAATATTTTTTGCGAAATTTTTTTACACCATTTAAAAGAGAAGAAAAAATTACATAAAAAAGGTCTTTAAACTTTTTTCTATGTCAACTAGTTTCCGCGAAAAACTAATCTTTATAAACAGAAATTCGCTATGTTATGCAGGATGCTGTTACAGGGGTATTTTATTATTACTTAGATATGTAACTATATGGAAATAAGAAATTTGAAATTTTCTGATGGAGTAGCGTACGAAGATGTGTATCTATTACGAATAATTTAACATAGTATGTACATACTTAAGTAACATTAAAACAAAAATTTCTCGTTTTATTTTTATTTTTGTCCTGCTTTTGTGTTCATATATAAACCGTATCTACCGTAACACATACTACTCCAGGTTTGAACGACTTTTCAAAACGGCACGTCAAAATGAATGACTAATACGTAAAGAATTATCGCTGTAATAAATAAAAATGATCGTAAAATTGAAATAAGAATGTACGAATATACCATGTTCCATTGCTAGCGTTACCCGCCATTCATACATTATGTAAGAAGAAAGTTTAAAATACCGCAAAGGAGTCATAAAAATTAAATAGGTTAAATATGAAGATATACTTGCTATTTAAAAAAAAAAAAATTATATGTGTTTATGTATAATTTACTACAATAATCTTGAAAAACAAATAATTGTTGGTATGTGTATAAAACTGAAAAAAAAAATTAATTCAGGGGCTAGAAAAATGAAACCAGCCTCAAAATTATTCTATCGATAGGGCATTAAGGAAGCAAAATTTAAACACATTTTGATCAATGACTCTGGAGTTATTGTCATTGTTAACTTTCTGGAAAAATCGATAGATTTTGTTTTTTTTTTCGACTTTCTTTGGATCTTGTTTCCTCTTGAATCGATGAAACTTATAAAATACGAAAGCTATTACAAATGGTCCTAATTATTGTAAAAGCAAATGATTTGAAGAAGAATTTTTATTTTTTCCTGTTTTTTGTTCAAATACTTTTGTAACCTTATTATCCTTATCGGAACTTTTGAAATTCAAAAACTTCTGAAATTTTTTAGCAAGGTAGGAGTTGTAGCACACTTTCTATCGATAATCGATTATCTCCAGAGTGACATCACAGTGGATGAAGCTAACATAACATGAAATATAAACATTCCCTCTAAAGGGGGAAAGCAGGAAATATTTCGAAAAATTTTTTAAAATATAATTTGTAGACATTCCAATTTGCAATAACTTTGTTCCCGACAAATTTCCTCAAAAATGCACCGATCTTTTGATTCTTTGTAACCTTTGAACGGAATGGTCTTTCCCATTAATTTTTTTAACTATTCCAACTCTTTGGTCCAATTCTTTCCACTTAGCAATTTTCAAAAAATAAAAACAGAACGGAAAAGTCCTACACTTGTGTCGTCAGCTTTATAATTTTCACATTATAAAGTGGTTCCCGTTTTAAATACATAACTTTTGCAGTTGATAAATTATATTGAAGTAAGCTACAAATATTTATCTACAAAGTTTATGCATTTACATCTCCGATTTTTTCTTTTTAAATTTAAATTTTCCAAAATAATCTTGCCCGGTTGGTATGTACGGTTTTATTTTTATTTTTTGGTTATTTATTTATGATTATTATTTTATTTTATTTTTTTCAATGTAATATCATATAAAAAAAATCCATGAACAGATCTTCAGTGATTTTAATTTACATACAATAGCAATGGAACATTATTGTTGTAATATATGCCCTTCTTTCGTACGAAATTTTTTCTTCTTTTCAATTCTCTACTTCTCGTGTATGCGTGCATGTATGTAGGTACATATATTTTTTTTTTTTTCGTAAATATAAGAAGACACTAAGGAAGAAATTATTATCAGAGAAAATATATATTGCATACAGTCGTATTATATAAAGGTATTGTAATCGTACACATAAGTGGCGTATTGGTTTCAAGTACGTGTCCGTCCCCCGACGACCTGTTTCACTTATATAAAGTGATAATAGTTTGAATGAACAATAACGGCTTTGTTAATTGTTCCAACACATACCGATATATGTACATGTCTTTAATGATTTTTGTTTCATTTCTTTTGTGTGGCAGATGAGATGATAGTAGCAATTTTGTTAAGGTAAGTGCGGGAAAGATGCCGCAGTAGCCATAGTTCGTCCGTTGATTGATAGATAGCGCTATTAATGGATTATATATTTAACATAAGTTACTTGTTTAAGCTGTATATGGTAAAATTTATGATTTGTCCATCAGTTTAGTAATTATCAAACTTTTTATTATTGAAAAGTAAATTGTTTAACATAATATTTTATCAAGCATTTAAATTCATAAGAATTTAAGAACGTATATGTCATTGTTTTAATGAAAATGAGTTTTGTTATTAATTTAAGTATATTTTAAAAGTACTGTATAAAACTTTAGGTTAGAATTCCGCACATCTATTCCAACAAAAAGGAGAGATGCCGCATTTAAAGTTGGTATAGATGCCACATCATATTTCATGTTAAAAACAAAGACTTATATCTTAATTATGCAATTTTTTTTTGGGTTAAAAATTATACCACGTAAATATAAAAGATCCATTAATGGATCAGGAAGAGCTCTCATATTAGTGAAGATAACGAAAATAATGATGATTGCCTGTGTACTGAATGTTTTGAAAAGTACTCAGAAATAAAAAAAAAGTTGACTGGTTAAGATGTATAAAGTGCCAAAAATGGTTACATATGACATGCATTATGTATGGAGATGTGTGTAAAGTGAAGAAGTTTTAATATGAACTAAGCGGTGACTCTTCTTCTTTGATGCGGCATCTCTCCCACAGGTGTGAGAGAGACGCCGCTTTGCAGGCTCTACAAAAATGTTAATTATGAATCCTTTATGTCTCAAAATTTAAAATTATTTATAAATAAGTTTAAAGAGCAATGCTTACATTTATTGTGTACCAAATTTCAAATCAATTAAATGCATACTTTAGGAATTATCAAGTGTTTTCAAAATGTGCGACATATCTCCCGCATTCACCCTACATAGCCGGAGTGAGTATGATATTTTGTTAAGGTTTGTTACTTCTAGTCATCTGTGATTACTGCCATTACTGATTTAAACTTGTATGTAATCAAGATATGATACCATTTTCGATTTAAATTTCAATAAAATAAAGACGAAATTGATTTAGTTATATTTAGGTTACTATCACAGTGTGATTTGCCGAAAAATAGACAAATTTTCGCGATTTTTTTTCGGGTGGATAGGATGGGGGAATGGAGATGCAATTTTTTTTTACGATTTATAACACTATTTAACAATACAAAGACACTTTTTTATTCATTTTTATTTATTTTTTATAATTATTATAATTTTTTTAAAAAACTGTCTTTAAAAGAGGGCGGAAATCGGTACACACTATTGTGGCGGCAGTTTTCATCCGAAAAAATAAAATCAAATAAATTATCAATCTGTAGGTAAACAGCTATGTACCTATGGGATCTTTTTTTTGGAAATTTAAATTGGCGGCGGTTTGAATAAAAAGTACACTACAGATTGGTAATCTATTTGATTTTTTTTCGGATGAAAACTGCGGTCTTAATCGTGTGTACCGGTTTCCGCCCTTTTTTAAAGACACTTTTTTCAAAAAATTATAATAATTCTAAAAATAAATAGATAAAATGAATAAAAAAATATTTTTGTATTGCTAAATAGTGGTATTAATCGTAAATAAAATTTCATCCCCATTCCCCCATCCTACCCATCCGAAAAAAAATCGGGAAAATTTGTCTATTTTTCGGCAAATCACACCCTGATGGTACATTATTAACTGATCTTTGATTTTAACTCCTGCCCTCTTTGGAAAATTCAATTTGTTCCCCAAAAATGTGACTGGTGAGCAAAAGAACCACCCAGCTTTCCCAATTTTCCAAAATTCAAAATTCTTATTTCCCTCCTTACTCTCATACTTTTAGCGAATTTCCAGAATTTTTTCTATTACAGCCACTATCATGACGCCACTTAAGCCCGGGACTATGGCAGAAATTTGTTTTGGGGTCCCTAGAAACCGAAAATAATATTCACTAAAATTTATATATATATATATATATATATATATATATATATATATATATATATATATATATATATATATATATATATATATATATATATATATAATTCTCGAACGAAAACGAGCGATAACTCTCGAACGAAATGTGTTACGTTTATGAAATTTGGTGAAAATATTGGAAGTCCCAAACCGTTGGACGAGTTCATTAACCAGACACGTCCGATGCCGGCAACATAGTTTTTTTGACAATTTTCGTGAAAATAATTAGTTTTTTGCTAAAATTTCCCCTTATTCAAATGTTTTGTGAAATTTTTTTACACCACTGGAAAGAAGAGAAAAAATCACATAAAAAAGGTCTTTAAATTATTATTCTATGTCAATTAGTTTCCAAGAAAAACTAACTTTTATAAGCGGAAATTCGCTATATTATGCAGGATGCTGCGTCAGGTGTATTTCCCTATTGCACTACTCCATCTGCTCCATTGTAGTTACGCTTCTGTAAATGACTAATCAAAAAACAAAACAGTAATAGGTTAAGATATCAACGAATTAATAATTTGGTCTACCCATGTATTTCACGAAATTATCAAAAATTTTGTAAAATTCTTAACCACTGTTGTTTATACTTTGTTGTTAATTCCAAGAAGTATCCGAAAATAAAACGTATTGAAATGGAAGTTTCGGGAAGCATTAAACATACACGGGCAATATTATCAGTTGTTTGTTGAACGACAGTAATTTTGCCTAACTATCCTAACAGTAACCATTTCTTAAACGAGTTATTTAACAATGTATAAGATTAATTAAATTTAATGTGAAAGATTGAAAGCTATTTAAAATGCATATAAGTTTATGTAATTTTTCGTATGAAAAAATTATCTATCTAAGTTTTAGAGTTTCTGAAATACCAACTAAAGTTTGCAGACTTGTTGAAAACTTACCACACCAACTGAAAAAGATTAATGATTGGGAATACCAATGACAGAAAAAAACTACTCACAGTATGAACCATTAAATTTGAATTTTTTTAACACAGATTGTAGTTTGACAAAGTTGTTTCCCGTAGGCAAAGTTGGTTGACTTTACGGTATACAATATACTTACTGTATTTAAATTTTACAGTTTAGTAGAAACTGAACAGATATTCGACTAAACTGAAATTTAAGTTAACATATAATGGTATTATAGGTAAATGAGATTTTTTGACATAATAATATTATGGTGGAAGCGCTAAAATTTTTTTTAAACAAATTTCCATAACCAAAATTCAAGTATTAGTGAAGGTGTTATATTGAGACTTGAGTTTAGGATTGTGATAGAAAGTTTTGAAGTCTTTGGTCCAATTAACATATAATGGTATTAGGTAAATGAGATTATTTGACATAATATTATGGTGGTAGCGCTGAAATTTTTTTTTTAAATAAATTTCCATAATCAAAATTCAAGTATTACTGAAGCTGTTATAGTGAGACTTGAGCTTAGGACCGTGATAAAAAATTTTGAAGTCTCTCGAACCCTAATATTATTTCCCTAATTTCGTTCGGGAGTTAATTGATATAACATAAATTTTAATGAATATCATTTTTGGCTTTTAGGGACCTGAAAACAAATTCCTATCACAGTCCTAGACTAAAGTATCACTGTAAACTTTCAGTACAGGCTGATTTTTGTTTATAAAAATTCGAAAATAAACTTTTTCCAGCGCTACCACCATAACATTATTATCTCAAGGAAACTCAATTAGCCATACCTACCATAAAAGTTAACATCAACCAAACAATTTACGAAATTTGATGAAACAGACAGATGTTCTAAACTCAAGTTAACTGGGCCAGATCCATCGGTTACCTCGAAAGCACAGCCGGATTTAGCCCGGTTAGGACAAGACTTATTTATTGATCAACGTAATTTTTGTTTTTATCCGTTTTTTGATGTTTAACCTACAATATTTTTTTTGTATAACACATTTACATGTTGTTCCGTATTTTATTAATCTTTTTTTTTTTTATTTATATTTGGCTTATAATATCAATTCTTATAAAGAAGAATATATCAATGGGTTGAGCTGTTGTTTGCTTGTGGTATTTACAAAACACAAATATTTTCTTCAGTTAGGTTCAAAGTTCACGTTTTTTCTTCTTTTTTTTTGAACAATTGATTTTAAATATTTTCGATGTTTTGTTTCTGTAAATTTATGTTTGTAAAATGTCTACCTACTGTTACCAGGTAGTAGTCGTTAACACTTTAACTGCCATATATGTAGTATGTTATACTTACAGTAAAAAAAATTTTAAAAATATATGTTGTACTCCTTTTAGGTGAATTTAAATTTTGACTTTGTGGTCGCAGATTTAGAGATATAATTGTATACTTTCAGTACATACGAGCTATGAATTTTGAAGTTAAAGACAGGAAAAAATTTTCTTAAGTCCTATTCAAAATTTGCGCAAGTCAAACTGGAAATCATAAATTTTATAATTATAGGACAGTGGTTGTTCAACTTTTTTTAGTCTGCAACTTACTTTTCTATATTAATTTTTTTAAAATCAACTGCCTTATATTGATGAGGTCCTCTTCCGAAATTATTGTTTAGGCTTTGAAATATTTTCGATCATAGGCGAAACGCATTGGATGTTATAAAAGTTACTCCGGTGGCTTTTGGGCTTCGGCTGCACAGTTCTCAGTATGCTGAATAATATTACAGTCTGTCACACAAGAGTGTCCGGTGGACTGTTTCAAGAGAAAACAATTAGGAAGCTCCACTACTGTAGTATTCGTTGAAGGGTAGGATACACTATTACGCATTGTGCTTGAGACGCCAGTATTACTTTGTATTGCGATACGATCACAACATTTCCAAAATTAGTGCATCATATGCAAAATTTTTCGAGGCAATGTTCTTGTGTAATCACAGTAAAGGACGTAAAATGACTTACAAAGCTGTTGCTAAATATATGCACAAGTCAGAAGACTTTATATGGACTTAATATGAGGACCTTCTGAAAAAGAATAGAACTATTTTCAAATTATTTCAACGAAAGCCTTTCTTGACACTGCGGCAAAGACAAAAGTAATTGGCTAAAAAGGAAGTTAATATTAGTATAATGACTCTGAATAGGCGATTAAGCGAAGCAAATATTTCTTGGCGTAGTACGATGCTGAAATTTTTCCTCAAATCAGAGCATGTTAAAAAGTGACGGTTGTGGGCTATGCAAAATTTTAATCGTGATTGGAGTAATGTAATTTTTATTGACGAAGCGTGTTTTTACACATGGGTTCCATGTACTTGGTCTTTTATTAAAACAGGTGAGCCGCCATATCCGAGCTCCCTGGCGGTCGTTACCGCAACAAATATGAAAAATCTTATAAAGATTATGCCAAAACGCTGCCCGCGAATTCCAGACAATAATGAAGTCTGGACAACTTACTAAGTAAATGTGTAATAGTGCTTTTAGTGTACTTTAAATCGATTTATTCATTTCTGAGAAATAATAATTTTTTTTTTTGAAATATGCACACGACGCTCTTGTGTGATAGACTGTATTTAAATATTAAATTTATTGAGAATTGAAATTAATATTAAACTGACAAGAATTACAATAGAATAAGAAAAATTTTTTGCAAACACACAGCTCTCAATGAGGGTGACCCCAAAGGTGCCCTGACGAAGATCGAATTTTGAAATTTGAGTTCGTTCCTCAGCTACGGATTCTTAAAATTTAAATTTTAAGTTTTACATGAAAGAAATTACATGTAAAATAAAATTGCTTATCTATTTCCATTGAAATGAATAAACAGTTGATACCAGATAATTCAAATGGAAAAAAGCTATCGTTTAAGTTAGCTGTAACAATAACATTTTCGAGTAAATAGTATACATTTGTGGAATTCAAGTGGGTTATTTGTAATTACCAGATAGGCCATTAATAAATGATATTGTTCAATACTAAAGTATCGTCCGTAAGCATAAAGAGTATTGACAATATTTGAATTGTTGTCAATAATATTGGAATCATTTTAAGAAAATTTCTTTTACAAACTTGAAAAGAAAAAAAAGTTTGGTTTGCCATAGTTCAAAGTAGGGTTTGAGAGATCAATCATCCCACTTACTATTGACTTAATCGAAACTATCAACTAGTTTTCTACGTCTTGGCATCCCTGCGTAAACTAGATTTTCACCTCTGAAAATGACTAATACATTGGTTGAAACATGTTCTTAGGTTAAGCTGATTTTTAATTTTGTCTGATTGTTACCTATGATAGTTTGCAGGTTGTCGTATTCGTATTTAGTTTGATTAATATCGCCTGCAGTAGGAAAACTTCGTGCAACTATATCAGTGTTTCCCAAACTGTTTCTGCGGAACATTGGTACACGCCAGAAAATTTTCTAAAAATAGTGTCCGGGAAAGAAATTACTACAAGTGGCTCACATACGGCAATTTAACCAATTTAGCGCGACAAAAGTAATTTTTTTTTTTAGTGTGAAAAAACCAAAGTTTTTTCTTACTAATTATTATAAAATAACGTACTTTAAATCATTATTGTGATATTTTGCCCTAATTTATTTAATTACTAAGTTTTCTGGTTCAATAAGAGTAAAAAAATAAGACAGAAAAATAGATAATTAAAATTTAATAAAACAAAATGTACAGATGTAATGACGTAAGGTATCAGTAAATGTTTTATCAGTCTTCATCACCATCTAATTGGTGTTCGGTATCAGTGTTTTCTGAAAATTTAATAGAATCCTTTTCTCACAATAGTCCTCATGATTGAATTTAGATCATTACGACTCCGTGTAAATAAATGGTCATAATTTAAAAAAGGATTATTTGGGATAGCGTATAATTTGTTTTATAGTTTACTGGAATACTAAACAAGGAACTAAAATAAATAGCAAGCAAAGCGGTATTCGATGGAACTTTTTTGAAAAATCTATGAAAAATTGTACTATATGGAAAAAAAATTAGAAAAAAATCATAATTTTATTTTTTAATGTATTCTATGTGGTCAAAATATAAAGGACATTAAAAATAATACTATTAATTGATAGCACGTACCTGAAGCTACAACATCCATTATCAAAATTAAAATAATATTTGGTATAATTCTCAAAAAAAAAACACTATTACTCTGTTTTAAATTTCGAAACTAGTTAAACACACCATCAGCTGAAACAGAAAAACTTCTACTTGCGGAGCTTTTTAGTTACTGTATTAGCTTCAAACCATAGGTCTATGGGTAAATATTAGTTGTAAGGGTAATTATAGAGAATGTTATTGGTGTTAAAATACCAAAATGATTTTTCGATTTTGTCGCGCTAAATAGACGAAATTGCCGTATGTGATGGCGAGAGAAAATTTTTTTGCTCGTCAACGGTATTTTTGGAAAGTTATAGTTAACTACTTGAGCTTACAATGAAAAAAGTTTGGGAAACACTAAACTATATATGCATTTATGATTAAATTATCTTCCTATTCTTGCTATAAGATTAATATTAAACTTTCCACTTTTTTGTAAATTTTCACAAATCTTCAATGCGCCTAGCAACGACATTTATTCCGAATTAACATATTGTGTGGTCCACATAATACTTATACGCCTATCTATGTATATTTATATGCTTTTTTATAACACAAATAATTGTGGAATTTTTTATCGTTTTTCAAACCGTTAAAACTTACAAAATAAGTGCGTTTTTTATGTTCAATAAAAATTGAAATACAGGTGTTATGAATATTTGGACAATAAAAAAAAGAAGAAAATTATCGAATAGCCAACTAAGATTAGTTTTAAACTAATAAATATCGTCAATAATCTGTGGTAGGTTTCACTTTTCATATTTTTTATGTGATCGAAATAATATTATGTATACATTTAATAAAAATCATCTTTATTTAATAACAATAAATCACTGTGAAATGGATGGGAGTTCTTTAAATCTTTCGAATTAATGTGATTCATAATTTAGTTTTATTTTATCTATATTAATAGTTATATGGTGTCATTATTCATATAGTTAGATTAAAATTTAAAATAGTTTATTGGGATTTGCGAGTAGATAAAGTTGTGAATTAATATTGTTACCTTTAGCATACTGTTACTCGACCGGATCATCACATTGACTATCAAATTGTCTATTTTGAATACATACTTGGGATTTGTTTTAGTTTTTCACATTATTTAATTTTGTTTTATTTGTTTTCTAATTTTTTGTTATCTATCACTAGTGAGATGGCGGAGACTCGGTAAACCTATATTAATAGTTGTATGGTGTCATGTAGTTAGATTAAAATTTAAAATAGTTCGATTGGGATTTGCGAGTAGATTAAGTTGTGAATTAATATTCTTAACATCAATGAGTGATCATCGGACCGGATCATCACATTGACTATCAAACTGTGTATTTTGAATACATACTTGGGATTTGTTTTAGTTTTTCACATTATTTAATTTTGTTTTATTTATTGTTTTCTAATTTTTTGTTATCTATAACTAGTGAGATGGCGGAGACTCGGTAAGTAGAAAATGTTTAGGACGCAAAAGTGGGTTAATCCACCCTGTCGAAGTGTCGACACCTATTCAAGTATTAGAGAAATGTTTAAAAGCAATTCTTTAACTTTAAATAGATTTCTTGTAGCCTGGAATAATTTCCACCACTAATTAAAATAACATTAGGTCGTGTAATATGAAATGTCGTTTTTCGACCACTTGGCCGACCATATAATTCAAATGAATATTGACATTTTTTTTGAGTATTAGAAAAATGCTTACAAGCAATTATTTTATTTTAAATAGAATTCTTGTAGCCTGGAACCATTTTCGTCATTATCTGGAATAATACTAGATCGTGTAATATGAGATGTCGCTTTTTGACCATTTGGCCGATCGTGTAATTCAAAAAAATATTGGCACTTCTTTAAGCATTAGAGAAATGTTTAAAAACAATTCTTAACAAATATAATTATTGTAGCCTGGAAGCATCTCCGCCAATAACATTAAGTCATTGTAATATGAAATGTCGTTTCCGACTAG
This sequence comes from Brachynemurus nebulosus, assembly GCA_035578155.1. NCBI lineage: Eukaryota > Metazoa > Arthropoda > Insecta > Neuroptera > Myrmeleontidae > Brachynemurus > Brachynemurus nebulosus. The sequence goes on from JAPWDM010000005.1 coordinate 13,686,130, forward strand.
TTGGAATAAAGTACTTACCTAATAAAAAAAAAGTTAGTGAGTGGATGAAGGTGTTATGTAACATTTTTTTCAAAAAGTCTTTATTTTGCAAAGTTTTGGAATATCCTGTGCTGAAGTATTATATATTACAATTTGGTTTCAGTACGCCTAATGGTTTTGTAGAAATTCAATAATAAATACATGCTATTGCACGGTAAGTATATGTACCCAAATAGTTAAAAACGCTTCTATTGTAAAATTATAAAAAAAATGTAGCATAACACCTTCATCCACTCATGTCTTCGTATATGAGTAAAAATTTAATTATATAGTTTTTCTCAAAATTTGGGCGAAACGTTCATTATCTGTCAATTATGTCACATTTTCTAAATAGCAACAGGTGTTTTCTAACTAAGAAAAAGCTCTTTATTTTTCTTATAGGTAACTAAGAAAATAAATTTATTTGTTTGACTTATGTTAGTACGGTGCAGTTATTCAAAAAAATGGTCTAACCTCAATATCCAAACTAACAGTTTCACCCCAACTCCAAATTGTTCTATACAGTCCACATATTGTTTGGCAAAAAGTTACACCATTTTGAGCGTCGGGTTTTGGGGGGAGGCGGGTAGAAGTAGGCAAATTAACGGATTTCACCAATTTTTTTTAAAATATTTCGGAAGCTATGGGGTTTAGCGTAAAAAGTGTCAATAAAAAAATAATCTACATTAAACTGCGAACAAAAATGGTCCTGTGGATAAACTTGCTAAAGTGAACGGTTCCAGAGTTACGGAGGGTGTAAAAGTAGCTATTTTTAGTATTTTTAGCCACTGCTACAGCTATCACAAGGTGCAGCAGTGGCTGAATAAGAAGACAAATCCTCTCGAGTGGGGGTGGAAGAAGATTGACGAACACCTGAGACCAATTTCGAGACGAACACCTGAGACTAATCGCAATTTCCTTTTACAAAACACAATCCTGTATAAAAAGAAATTAGTTTCCTTAGTGATAATGAGTCATATTTTTTCCAAAAAATCTAAAAATACTAAAAGTTGCTACTTTTGCACCCTCCATAACTCTGGAACTCTTCATTTTAGCAAGATTATGCGCAGGACTATTTTTGTTCGCAATTTAATGTAGATTATTTCTGTACCGGCACTATTTGCGCTAAACTGCATAGTTTTCGAAATATTTAAAAAAATTGACGAAAACCGTTAATTTGCCTACTTCTACCCTCCTCCGTCCCAAACCCGACGCTCAAAATGGTGTAACTTTTTACCAAACAATATGTGGACGGTATAGAACAATTTGGAGTTGGAGTGAAACTGTTACTTTGGATGTTGAGGTTTGGGTCTAAATGCACCATACTATGTTTGATTAGAGTAGGATAACCGATCGAAATATAAGAGAATGTGACGTTATAGTTCATTTCTGATCACGTGGTTTACCATAATTTAATATTTCGTTGCTGTACATTTTTTTCGTTCTATAAAAATTTGTTTTAACTTTTCGTTCACGGCAAAATTGAAACAACCACAATATTCTTATGGGACTTAAATATACATAAGTCAAATTGTCGAGTATAATAATTTAATTTATACAAAATACAGTGAATTTCTTTTTTTCTTTTGACAAACATACAATTTTAACCTTATTTGAATAAAAATGGAAGACGAAAATACTATAAAAAGTAATGATTTTTATTCAGGTGCCTCTCTATAGTCTATAGCGTCTATTGTCACAAAAAGAAATTGTTAATATTGTACAATTGTACATTGCTTGTATATTATGTACTATACAATTGTTATAAAGACTGCTTTTTGTTTGTTAACTCAAATGAACTGTAGGCGTATACGTTTATTGGTCAATATTATGACATTTTGTGTCGCATCACAGAAATATTAATATTATGTATTTTGCTTACTTACATATACCTGTAAGTATATGCACTTATATAGAGATATATTTTCTTGTATGCGTTTATCAAAACTCGGCATCGGTGGCTCACGTAAATAATATACACATATGCAGTAAATGTCGTGTGTTGGTCCTACACTAGAAGATTAAATTTTCTATTATTTTTGAAAATATTAAACAGAATTACCTAAACTATTTTTCAGTATAAGCTATGACAAATACTTATTTAAATTAAAGAGCTTAGAATCGGTTTTTTATATATCTAATACAAAATTTTACCGTAGGGGAGAAGTGGCATGAAAGGGACGTTCTTGTTTTAAGCGTTCTAGTAAATAAACGAGATAACAAATTAAATAGTTATGAACGGAATTAGAAACTTCAATTATCTTACTCTTGAAATAAAATCCAATAATAAACATTTCTTTGTTATTAGTTGTAATTTTTCTCAGTTTTTAAAAAAGTGCATTTTGTCCCTTTCATCAATACACTGTATTGAAAGGGATATGACAATTTATGAAAGGGACAATACTAAATATCATTCATATTGTTCAAATTTCCATCTTGTGTACGTATGATATACGGTTCATTCTATTGCACAGGTCATCTTACTGAATTTACTTATATTAATAAATTTGATTCAGTAATGGGAATAACCAAATGATTTCAGTAATTGATGATTATTAATTGCGTAGTTTTAGTAATCGATAATTAAAATCATTAATGTTTTTCATTTGATTATTTTTGTTCGGAAAATTTAAACAAGAAGAAAATTTAAAAAAATTAATTATTGACACTAAGAAAACACGGTAATAGAGAAAAAATTGTGATATGTGGATATTCAAATAAAACTATTTCGAAATCACTAGTCTTAAAGGTAGTCCCTTTCATAACTGTTTGCTCTGTCCCTTTCATAAATATCATACCCAAATTAAAAATTTAACCTTTAAATCTACAATTTTATTTAAAAGATATCTGATCTTTTGTTTTCCTCTAGTTGAAAGAATAACTAACTTTATATAATTACAAACATTTCAAAAAAATGCTTAGAATACTTAGTGTATCAGAAAACGTTCCGAAAAATTTTTAAAAAAATTACTTTGGAACATAAAAAAATTTACAAGCGCAGCATTACCATCTTTGAAATGACAGTAGCTTGAAGTCAGGAACAAACATATCTGCATTGGTGCTGCCACACAACACAAATACGTTTGATTTGATCGAATTTGTATTTCGCGCGTAATTTGAATTGTCCCTTTCAATACATGCCCCTTTCATACCACTTCTCCCCTACGTGGTCGAACACGAACAAGAATCTTCTTCACAGGTCTTTGTTTACGAACATTCGTATTACAGAATTGTTGACCGTTACGATATATTTGATGACGAAACTGTTGCCATTTTGATTTTGAGACTGCTAAAGTAAAGGAAACATTGTGATCACTTTTGTAATATAAAATCTTTTTTTTTCCAAAATGAAAATTTTCACCTTCATTTTACTATTCAAAATTTCCGAAACAGTTTTGGTTTCACGTCAGTTGGCCGATCCGTCTGTATCCGAAGATCTCACCAAATGACACAACTTTGGAACTATTCGATTATACGATTCGGCTCATAGATCATCCCCTACGAATTTCGTCGCAATCAGAATATTGGTAGTTATGGCGCTACCATGACTACCGAAATCTTATTAAATGTCAATATCTTAATTACTACAAGCCCCATTTTGTTCAAATTTTGAGAGTATATTTAAGGGTTGCGCCATGAATGGTTCCTTATAAATTTGAATACAGTTAAAGTAATGATAGTTATTGCGTATGCGCAAACGTAAAATGTGACCCGCCAAGGGAAAAGGGACCTTATCTTCCCGGACAAAATTTTACAGGATGGCAAGTTTTTGTGATTTGGGCCAAAAAGTGACATTTTTAGATTTTTATAGTTTCTTACTCTATGTATGTTTCTGAACAATATTTTGTCAACCATTAACTCGAGTTCAATTTAGAACATATTTAAATTAATTTTCTTCTAAACCCTTACAAGCTTGAGAGAAGGGACCTTAACTTCCCCAATGTTATTTAAATGGGTGGAAGTAAGGTTCCTTGTCGTGGTGTGTTGTATACTTGTATTGCAACACAATCAACTGTTGTTTGGCTTCCCGCCACTTCTCTTGCCTTATCTTAATGATATATAATACATCGCAAATAATGTAAGTAGCTCAAAGAAAATTTAGTTAACAAAATTGAAAACTTGGGAGCGCGATTTCTCAAAACATAGTTGTTTCAATATTTAAAGTTCAAACATTCATAACTCAGCCATTTTTTAAGATATCTTCATAATTTTTTCACCAGTTTGTTTGGTTTTTAACGTAGATTAAGAATATACTAATAACTCAATTTCGAAAATTTGGAAGTTAAGGTCCCTTTTCCCTTGGCGGGTCACAAATATGTTAATGTTAGGTACATGATAGGGACTCTTTGTTTTTCTTGTTACTATGAGAATAAAAAACTCTTAATTTTAATTTTTTTTACAATTTATTACTCCGAGGCGTCAAATTATGTCTATTGGTTTAATTTTTAATTTCCCCTCAATTTCCATAGCCTATAGTCCATCCTTTCTTAAAGTTTTCTTGTTTCAAATATAATTTTAATAATATGATAAGGTACCAAATTTAAAATAACGTTACTGTAAAGATTGGATAAAAGTTTGTTATGAGTCCGAGGAAGCCATGTGCTACTCCCAATCGGCAGTTTATTTTATGAAAACGGCTCTATTTATAGGAACTAACATTTTAGAAGAATGGAAAGATATACTAGAGTGTGTACTGTACTCCATTTTGATTATTAAAGTAAGTATATATGATTTAACAAATATTTTTATTTGAGTTAAGAATGAAACAATTTTTAATTTTGAATATTTAATAGTTTTTACTACAGCTTTAAATCTAGCGGGTTTTATAAATTTCCTGATATCTCTTCTATAATAACTTTTGATGTCCAGTTTGTTGCGGTAGATTTTAAAGACACAATATAAGTATAAAAGTCATAAACGAATAAGCAGATTATACTTAATAAAAAATAAAAATTGTAGCTATTGCTTTATATCAGATTTGCCAACTTGGATATGGATGACCTATTTCTCAAAACAAGTGCAGTATAGTTGGACAAGTAATTTCCGAATAATACCGTATAAAAAGTAGGGATGTTACGGATATGAAATTTTGGATACGGATACGGATATTTAAAAACATTTTTTTCGGTTTCGAATATATAATAATATCGATAATGTTTCGGATACGGTTACGATTACGGATAATTGCTTTTAGTGAACATTTTTTTTAGAAAAACGGGGAGAATTGTACCAAAATAAGTAAACGCCCAACAGGCATCAACAAAAATCTATCAAAAGAAGCACATGCAGCAAAAATTTTCTTCGATTTAACTCAGTTTTCAATAGCATTCCGAACAAATCCGAAACTTTTATTTTCGGATACGGTTTCGGTTACGGATAATTAATTATTTCGGGTATCCGATAGTTTCGGTTACGGTTACGGATATCCATAACATCCCTAATAAAAAGTGGATTAAATGTCGATGTGTTGGTAAGTCCACTTTTATTTGTGTATACTGGTATAGAGTGTACGCCCGGGCTTGAAAAGGAGACCTAAAAAATGTATTCAAAAAATAGCTGTGAAACAGTGCCAATTTTTCTTCTTTTTTTTTGGCCTATCACCTGTAACTTTGTGGAAAAATTTTTTGAAAAATCTGATTTACTTACGGAACTCAATTAGTCCCCACGATTGTGAACGTTATTTTCCACACTGCAAGTTAGGAAAAAAATTTAGGGCCCATGCAGAAACAAAGTAGAATTGTTTTCAAGAAAAATTTCATGAAGGATAAAAGTTGTTATAAATAGTGCAAAAATTACAAAAATTGATTATGTTCGACAGAAAAAGATTTTTTTAAATCGCTTTAAGCCACTTTCGATTAAAGACTAATTTTCTGTCAGGACAGAAATTTAAATTTTGAGGAGCTTCGATACTTTTTGTTGTTGTTTAAGCATTTTACTATTTTTGCTTTCCTTTTAAAAATAAAACAAGCAAACTGACATTTTGGAATGAATTTTCCATCAAAAGTATTTTAGACTGCAGAAACTGAGTTTACAAATTCCTACGTTTGCGATTCAGAACCCAAAGAATCATATATTATTATTGGAATCATATAATCGCGTTATGTAAAACACATTCTGAATTATTTCAAAAATAATTTACACATTGCTCATTTAAATGTTTTCACCATATAATTAATTATATTTGGCGGAGCGGTAAACTTATTGACTGTTGTATAAACTTTTGTAATTATTAATTAACATGTACTTAATATTAATTGAATTTTACGCTTTTCTTTTAACAATTAATTATAATATTCATTAACACCATATTTAAAAACTTGTTCTATAATTATTAACAATTATATATTTTGTTTCTTTAAATATATGTATATATTTAATACCACTACATATTCAGATGTAAACAGACAGCGTTGGTATGTGTTTGGACGTGTGGTTAAGAATAATGAATATTTAATATCATAATATGAATGAATAGATGAGTTTGAGCCATAGTTGTTGTACGTAGTCAAACTTGCATATATACGTAAATACAACAAGGAAGCACGACCATATAAATAAAACATATGTAATTATTGCACTCATTATCATATAATTAAAAATTACAGTTATCTCACTTTTATAAATTATAATATTAAAATGTTGGTTAAATATTTCGACTCAAGTATTATGATTGTCAAAAATTTATTCATATAGTAATCATATACGTAGAGTATATAGTTTCAACTAATAATTAAGAGAAATAATTTTTTTGAGCAGTTTTTTAAACATTTAGTCAGTTACCTCCGTCAGTTAAAAATTCAAACGATCAGTATTATATTTTTTGAGTAGTATTAAATCAACTTTAGCAGTAAAACGTGGTCAGTAATATAAATGAATTTGGTAAGTTATTTTATCCTACAATGGTAATTAGTAAATATTATTTGGTCAGTAAAATAACTAAATGGTCAGTAAAATACCTAAACGGGCAGTTAAATAAACAGTTTGCCAGTCCCCAGGATATGGTAAGTGTCAAACGTCATTTTGATTGAAAATAGTGTAAAATTTGAGCCAAAAATGGATAACATTTCGTGATAGCGCAGCGCGCAAATTTAAAATAATGTTAGTTAAAGTTAGGTTAGTTTAGTTAGTTTTAACAATGTACTTCGACTCTAATATAATAACTAGGTGGTGAGGTTAGTTAGAGTTAGGTTAGTTTAGGTAAGTTTTGACAATATATTTCTACTTTGATATAAAATCATATAGCCAATAATTAATATTTGCACGATCTGTTTAATAAATACAAGACAGTATTTCAGGCTAGAGATGTAAATTTCGGCCGTTTTTTATTTAAGAGTTTAGAGAAATTTTATGAAAAATGGAAATGGAAATTTAAGGATCATTGTCGTAAAAATGAAACGAGAGATGAACTGGCCGATATGATTTCAGTACCTTCGTAAATCTGGAATAAAAATTATACACAGTTTCTTGATGTCATTCGGGTCATCTCGGGTCGGACCGAAGAGATAAAAAATACCCCAGTTGCAGCATCTTGCATAACATAGCGAATTTCCGTTTACAAAAATTAGTTTTTCTCGGAAACCAGTTTACATCGAATACCGGTTCAAAAATCTTTTTTAGGTATGTGATTTTGAAATTGGGAAAATTTTGACAAAAAACTAAGTTTTTTCACAATTTTTTCGATATTAACATTTAGTGGGATTGCATAGTAGCGCCATGGATACCATCACTCTGGTTGAGATGAAATCACTGCGTAGAGGACCATCAAGAACCATATCGTTATACAATTTCTGAAAATTTCATCAAAAACGACAGAATAGTTGGAATGGAATGATTCATCAAAACGACAGAATGGAATTTTTGGTCATACACAGACGGAGAAATAAACAGACCTAAAACGTAAAATCCCCGTTTTTATTTGACCAAAATTTTCATTTTGGAAGGAAAAATTTTCATATTTCAAAAATGATCAAAGTGCTTTCGCTTCATTAATTGTCTCGGAAGCAAAATCTAATATTATCACTCTGATTTATAAAATTATATAAATTGGACGATTACTTTTTGTAATAACCAGTATCCAAAATATAAACACGGAATCGAATCTTATGATAATTATACCTACTTTATATTGGTACATTTGTATAATTTCCCGGAGCTTCCACCATTACTACGAATTTACGTATTTTACTGATATTTTTTATTTTTGTTTAAGTACCCCCCGTTTAAATTCCTATGTCTTAAATATTACTGAAATAATAAAGCCAAAATTGTAAAATATAGATGAGTTCACCTTTACATGGAGTCAATCAGTCCGAATGATCACTTTGGGGATTTTTGTTTTATAATTATAATTTTTGTAATTGTACGGTCTTTAACTACACATTGAAGAGAGAAAAAAAATTGATTTTCTACAACACACTTATGACTCATTCGATCATACACATTATATGTCAGACGCAATATTTTACAATCAATAATACACCTATTTCGTTTTATAAATTACAAAAAATATGTGGTACCATAATACGTTTCTATATTATGTAAACATATTATAATAATTAATGATTATTTTTTGTAAAAAAGTTGTAACATCTATTTCTAAAAATAGAGACAGAACGATTGAAGACAATAATATAATAAGTAACGGGATGGTTAGCATGTTCTTCTTTATTATACAAATGTACCTATTTCTTCAATAGTACACCGTACCAGCCAGATAAATGTTATCTTCCATTTAATATACAAGAATGTCAAGAATTCGAAGAAATTCAGTTATTAAGATTTTAGACAGAGTTTATTGTTATCAGGAGCTTTTTTTTAAAAAAATCTTTTTTTTTTACTATTGTCTTTGCTTTGTCTAATTTTCCCCAAAAAATTTTCAAAAAACTTGAATACTTGAATATTCGGAAAGTTATGTGGAGTTGCTGTTGTCGGGTAGTTCTATCCTTAGAACTGAATTCAAATAGAGTTTCTTGAAATAACGAACAGACATTTAGTTTATGAGAAGATACAAAGATAGAATTTTGATAACAAATCGAAGAACTGTATTTAAAATTTTAAATGTATTTGCCGAAAAGTTGATTTTCTCAAACTAATCACACTTTTTTTTTAATTAACATCTTTTATTTATTTATTTATTTATTTATTTATTTATTTTTTTTTTTTGAATAAATTTACGTTTGTACTAGTGATGTCGGGCCGAGAAGCAGTTAATTGATTAATCTACTAAAATTGTTTTTCAGATAAAATTAGTCATTAGTCGAAAATATCGAGGACAGAGTAGTCGACTAATCGAGTAAAATTTTAGTCGAATTCATGGTAAGGTAACTTATGTAACTCTTTCAAAAACGAGTTTTTTTTTTCGAATTTAATTATGGACTTTTAATATTTTTCTTTTAAGAAAAAGAAAGATATGAAATATCACAATATATTAATCACATAAAAGTGAAAAATTATATAGATAGATACCTAATTTTTTAGTTTCCATTTTTTGAAGTCCAATAAATATGAGAAAAATTATTAAATTAGTCGTTTTAGTCATTTGAAAAAAAAATTAATCATTTTAATCATTTAATCGAAGGTAAAATAGTCGACTAAAATATGACTAAATATAAACAAAATTAGTCGACAAATATTTTACTTTTCAAAATACCACTTTTATTTTTGAAACTGTGACAATATTGTTTCGAACCGTTAGTTCATTTTCAAACAGAATTTTGAATTCTGCAAAGTAAAATATTTGTATTTTGCAAAGTAAAATATTTGTTTATTATGTACAAATATGGAATACCATAAAGTAACGCTCAAATCTATTAAAATTAGTCGACTAAACCGACTAATCGATTAATCATCCGACATCACTAGTTTGTACATAACGAAAATTTGTTGTCTAGCAACGCAACGAGAAGAACTGCCAACGGGCAAAAACACGACAGCGTAGCTAGAGTGTATTTTGGTTAACACTCCTTCGAGATAAATTACTTTTAGGTAATAAATGTGACAAAAATTTGTAAGGAAAAAATATAAAACTCGAGTGTAATACGGCAAGACAATGAATAAAATTCATTTATTATTTAATATTTCGTTAGTACGGTTTTGAAACCAGTTAAATTTATTAATAAAAACTTTGATATTAGTAAATAAAAACACTTTACTTTGCAAAATACCACTTTATAGTGGTATTTTGCAAAGAAAAGTGTTTTTATCTACTAACATCAAATATGGAATACCATAAAGTAACGCTCAAATCTATTAAATTAATAAAAACTTTTTTTTATCATGCTTACCCACAATGAAATGACCAGTGAAAAGTTTCCAACCACTTTTTTTTTGGTATAAAAATCTACGTCAACCTTGTTTGAATGGTTTAAGTGAAAAAAAAAAACTACAATATTCCTATAGAACTTTAATGCGCATGAGTTAAACTATGATTGGAGACTTTTGTTTCATTTATATTTTTTATATTGGCAACTTTAAACTGGCCCGTGCGGTAAATGTACAAGTGCGTTTGACCCGCGCGCATATTAGATGATAGTTTTAATACTAATTTATGATATTCATGAATTAAATTATTATTAGAAAATATTTTTATATGGATATTACTAGTGGATATTGTATATAGTGAAGGCACTGATCCGGCTAGCCCAGTCGGCTGTTATTGATATGAATGAAAATAATGAATCGATGATTTTATTTATAAAAAATAATTCATTAATTTTTTTTCCTTTATTTGATTTTCTGTCTTTAAAAGTTTAAACGAACAATGGTTCATTTAAAAAAAAGAAAATATACAAACATAGGATTAAAAAGACAATGCATATAAAGTAGTTAATTATATCAGAAAAATAATTTCGAAATAATGTTACAACGATTTCGAAATAATAAAGATCTTTAATAATTCATTTCCAATCGCGGACCAAAAAATTGGAAATTTAGAAATATTTACTTCAAAATAACTGATTGCAAATTGACACTAGTATGCAGTTAAAATTTAACAGTAAGATGTACTCATCAAGATTCTTTTACGAGGTTGTAGATTATTAATCAAATCTAGTTAATTCCTTTTAATTTACAAAGATTTTTAATAATTAGATAGTTAGTGATATTTAGTAAGTATAATATACCTATCTATTGACAAATTTCATATCGAAATGCTTAACCTGACATCTACATTTAGCAATAATAGTGAATAATTTTAATGCTTACAGAGGAACTAACTGCAACTGAAGAAGATAACAGTATATCGAAAAATTTTTCGGTTTTAAAATAAAAAAATTATTTCAACTAAGAAATCTTAACGAAGAATCCTTAAAAAAGCAATGTCATTATTTGGGTAGAAGATTAAAAAATAAATCTATGTATTTAACAGATAAAGTTGACTGCTTTTACGGTAATTCTAACAAGAAGAAAGATTATAATTATCTTCTGTATAATTTTGACAGTTTATTAATATTGAAGACCATATAATAACACACATATATACTACTTACAACAATATCATGTAATAATAATAATATAAATAAAAATATTCCGCCCGTTTCTTTCTATTTGCCTATGCGTCTGTGTCTGTCCGTCAATTTGTAATTCTTTTATGTTTGACATGTATGTTGATACGAAAATGAATCAACGAAAAATTAGCAATTTTAATTTTCCATTTTTTAACTGACACATAATAAAATGTACAATAAAATCACTTATTTAATTGTAATATTTTAACTTGATACGTGTAGTAAGGCAGTCCTCCACATATTACATATTATAGTAATGAAAATTAGTGGTACCATTATATCGACACACCCTATACATCTATATATGTACAGTGTGGTAGATGTTTAATGACCAATTGAATATGAAATTTTTGCAAATGACACCTCCTCCCATTTGTAAAATACAGTGTGGTTGGTTTCGTGTAAATGCTAATATAAAGATTTTTATTTCAACACGACCAGCAAATTCAAGGAAAATATCCATTTTTTTACCCAAGTGCTCGGGGGCACTTGGGGCACATGCCTAAGAGCCCCCACAATTGAAATTATACATATTCATAAAATATAAATAAAATTTCCCCAATAAAATCGGCAAAATCGGCAAAATCATAATATTTTCACCTGAAATTGCTAAATTATTTGAGGATTTCTACGATCGGAAACATGCATATGAACGACTCGATCATATCCAATGAAACGTCTGTAACACATCTAAGGCAGGCTCTACATTCTCGCCGAAGGGGGACGAGGTTCCTCGTTGAAGTTCCTCATTGAAGTTGGCTGAGGCCTGAATAGCGTCATAACGCCAACCACGAGAAGCAACGAAGTGATCTTCTACACTTTCGTTAACTTCGCGAGAATGTAGAGCCTGATTTAAAATCTCTATAGATTTCGATAAATAATCGAAATAAAAATGTGGGGCAGATCGAATTTTCTACGCAATGTTAACGGAACTCATGTTATAGATAGCTTTTAGAGGGCGTAATGAAACATTGGGATCCCCCAGCAAGGGTCTTTTTTTAGTTTTAATAGAGTTATTAGCAAAGTATTCTTTTGAAAACTTGACAATACTTTTTCTAATTTTTTTCAAATTTTACTGTCCGAAAAGAAGTTTCTACATGAAAAGTACCGAAGGGTTTTTCGAAGGTAAATCCGGCCGTGGTAAATTGTATAACTAACCATCAAGAGAGCTGATAATAATTAATTGTTTGCTTGAGAGTGCTTTCAACAACATTTACTGTTTGAAAAGTTATCTGACAGAAATCTCTTTGGTAATGCTCTCAAAATTCTGTCGATTAATATCAGGCGACAGTTAATGTCATATTGTTTTAAATATTGACTTGAAAATTCGAATTTTTAAATATAATTTTAAAAAATCGATCAAGTACAAATCGCGTGTACCGTACTATCAATTGGTTTTAAACATGGATTTGAAATTTTATAATGAAATAAACCATAATTATTGTTGTTGATTCCAAAACAATCGTATTTTTATCTTAATTTAATTATGCTTACCATAACTTACAATGACAGTTTACGAACAGAAAATCTAAAAGATTTTAGAAATTTCATGTTTTGGGGACATATTTTGAATGTAAGAGAAATGTCGTCGACTAAAGGTTCCAATAATTCTTGTGCCATTTGTATGGTGTTTTTTAAAAAAAAAGAAATTTAGATTTTCTGCAAATATTTTAAAAGTTTAATGATTTCCCAATGAAATCCCAATTAAAACTACGTTGATTAAATATTTTAAAATCGTTTTTATAAAAGGTAGGGAGTTTTTCTTCACAGAGTCGATATTTTTGCCTTGAAAAGAATTCTGCTTGGAGGAAAACAATTCAATATTTTTTCTTGGACGATTTTCCTCTAAAAGACATATTATTCTACAGAATTTTTTTTTAATTCCAGTATCAAAAAGTTATACTCTAAACTACAAAATGCTTTTTCCAAACTCATTTCCGGATTATTTATGACTGAAATACACTCTTGATTTTGATTTTTGAAAAAAGAGGCAAAACTTTTCGAAATTTTGGATTCGATGGAGTATCACTTTGATAAATAGAAAAATTAAAGAAAGAAAATAATAATTATTACATAAGAATAAACAATCTTAAATTACTAAATAAGAAAAACGTTTTAAGAAACTGCACAGTATAGGTAAGTCAGTAATCAACATCCAGTTCTATAACATCTCTTTATAGCTCACTTTTTTGTATTCCCTTTACTTCTCTGTTCAATATAGGCCGTTCTTTAGTTGTTCGATAAAACTGCTAATGATTTTCACTCATATCGTGAATGGTTTTAACAGGTGTCTCCAGTTGGTGGTAACGGGTGCCAGATGTCACACGTGTTCAAAACAAGAAATTGAAAAAAAAGATTATTTTCAAGACATGATATCATACTACATGTATATGCACGCATGCAATGGTATATCTGAGACCACTATACATGCAGAGATTTTATGTATCATAAAAAATCGATTCTAATTTAAATATTTTTTTCTAGAAATTATAAAAAGTATTCCATTAAACATTTTCATGTGTATTACTTAATTATGTGAAGAGTAATTTGTAAAAAAAGGGGCATTTACAAGGGACACAGTAAGTAGTAGGAAAAATTTAAATGTCAAAAATTACACTGAGAATATGTTGTTTTTTTTTTGCGTATAAATTCGGAATTACATATTATGGGCGCAAGCTAAAAAGAACTTTTTTATCTAGGTACATCTGATTTATCTTTGTCTATCATATTAATAAATAGAAGCCTACTCACTCACTCATATATAAACATAATTACTTGGTTTGGTTGGTAACTATGGAATTAATACAATTTGTGTTACCCTCACCTCAGTTTCTGGAGGTCTTTTGAGCTTGCGTCATAATAGAATTTTTTTATATATTAATAATTGGAATTAGAATAATTGGATACATAACTGCTAAGACTATCCGTTGATGCAATTCTTTCTGGACAATTGGTTCTTCTTAAAAATATAAATATTATTTTCAAAATAATCGAACAATTTCAAAATAATTGCGCAATTTCGGGTGAAAATGTTATGATTTTGTCTGTTTTATTGAGGAAATTAACTTCTATTTGAGTTAATTTTTATTTGTTTTTTATGAATATGTATAACAAACGTATCTTTTTTTCTATCTATAGTTTTTTTAGGACGATTACCATAGAGAAAACAAAAATCACATCACTAACTAAATTCAAAAATTATGAAATTTATCTCTTTGGGTGCATACTAATTCGCTCCCGCGGTCAGATTTTAATATTATCTTGAAAAAGGGTCGCAGGCTAGTTCGCTCCCGGCTTGTTATCTACTGACAGGTAAAATTACTACCTAAATGACGGTGGGGATAAGGGATAGCAGGCAGATAGTAAGATGAAAAGTAACTAAACTAACCTAACCTTAACTAACCTCACCACCTAGTTTTATATAAAAAATCACAATATATTGTTAAAACTAACTAATTTAACCTAACCTTAACTAGCGTCACCACTTAGTTTTTGTATCAAAAATAGAAGTATATTGTTAAAACTAACTAAAATAACTTAACCTTAGCTAACCTCACCACCTAGATTTCATATAAAAAATCGAAATATATTGTTAATACTAACTAAACTAACTTTAAGCACCTAGTTTCAGGATTATCTGACCGCGGGAGCGAACTAGTGTGCTCCGATGTCTTTACCACAAACTTCGTGCCACTACAAAGAGTATACAATTAATGAAATGATTTTATCAAATCAGTAAATCATAAACGCATCTCAGGAAGTAATAAATAGAATTGATTTGTGGGGATAAGTAAAAATACTGCACCTTAAATAGCTGTTAATAAAATTACAATTTAATAAATTATCCTTAATGAAACACCCTAATATTTAAATGAAACTATCCTATAAAACTACATACATAAAAAAGACTGTTAGTTAAAGAAATATAAATTACTGTAAGGCATCTCATTTTTTTTTATTTTCTCTATTATGACTAATTGTCATACAATTGATAATTTGACCTTAAATTATGCGCCTACAACATAATTGGAAATTGAAGTTTTCAAGGTTTTAAGAAATACAAACTTTAATAATTTTATCGTTGATTTAATTATTTTTAATTATTTTATTTAATTATTTATTTTAATAATTAATTATAGTTTAATTGTTGTTGTATCTGACAATGAGTGCAATGACATCTGTTATTATATATATATATATATATATATATATATATATATATATATATATATATATATATATATATATATATATATATTTGTTTGCGCTTACAAAACTATTGTTTTTGTTAATAGCATGTTTGAAATAATACCTAAAATGATAAATGACTTTTCAATATTTCGAGTAGGCATATCGCAGATCAGAAAAAGTAGAACGGATCACTGATAGAATGCTAGTAATCATTCTACTCAGGGAAAACATACCCCTCCCTCTCCTTCCGCCGCCCGGAGGAGATATAAATATAAATTTTATCTAGGTTTTGACGTTATTATGCTTATTAAAATTTTTCTAATGGTGAGATGATGAAATTGGAAGCAAATTATTGGAAGCGGTTTCTGAAGTCGTTCTTTTAATTTTTACCAAAACTGGATACGTAGAACCACGGGAAAAAAGTATATTCGTCATTCTAGTGGTGAAAATGAAAATTTCACACCGAAATCACCCTAATTCAAGCAGTCACACTAATTCAGATCATTTCAATAAAGCACTGTTTGAGAGGAAACAAAAATTTGTAATTTAACGACGTCATCAGGTTCACTAAAATTTTTCAGAGCCTTAAAACCGTTAATAGTTTGTTAGAGCCATGAACTTGAAAATGAATTATACGTTTTCGAAGTCGTTCTTTTTATTTTTACTAATAAATAAGCACGTAGGACTTCTTCAAACATTACTTCAAAAGTGACTTCTGTTTGATCAGTCACATTTATAAAAGTAATTGCGAAATAGCTGATGAAATTGGAAGTTTTTGAAGTCGTTCTTTCATTTTCAATACTCCCATTGTTTGTAGCCTAACTCTAAATAACATTTAAAAAAAAAGCGAAAATAGGCTATCAAAACACCTATTTGAAAATAACCATGAAAATAAAAGAGTACAGTTAAAGGATAATGAAGTAATTTAGAAGAGGAAACAAAGACCTTTGTTATTTTTGCCAACCGTATGGGATCCATTACACCTATTAACTTTTTTGTACGAAACCTGTAAAAGGATAATATAATTGATATATTAATTTGGTTTCACCCACATAAACAATAATACTTTCTATATAAAGGATAACAGGTTTTAGATAATTTTTAATTTAGATAACCGTGCACCAGACAGACACATGTGACTGGCTGTCTGCGTGCCAAAAGGAACTTGAATGGGCGGATAACATGACATATTCTTTTTTTTTTTCATAAATTTCACAAAAACACAGATGTTTGATTTATTTTTTGCCAACAAGAAAAAAGAGATGATATTTACAAATATTTAAACAGAAAACGTATCTAGAAATCCTTTTATGCTTAAAAAAAAATTAAAATTAGTTTCACACTTGCTATAAAATTTCCAGGAAACATATGTGATTCAAATTAATCTTTAGTTACTTAGCAACAGTATTTTAATATTTTGTATAAAAAATTAAAAGTGAATAATGCCGTTTGCATTTTTTTTAGATAAATTTAATAAAACTGATATTTTTGCCAAAAAATGAACTAGGTATTCACATAAATAATTCTTCAAGAAAACAAAAAAACTAATTTTGACACTAATTATTAATCAAAAGTATACGATTTCATATACACATGTTCTTGGTGTTATGCTTACAAATTATTTTAACAAGAATGCTAGTTAAAATTTTTGAGAATTTTTTTCTCTGATGTTTAAAGGAAAAAAATGGCTATCATTTATAAAGTTAATCGTTAAGAAAATACAAACAAAACTGTGTAAGGGAATCTTCCAAGATGTACAGGATGTCATAATCTATTTACGATTTGAGGAAGAAATTAATGTTTTTACTTATTATTTATTTCATGAGACGTTTAAATTTGAGCTAATATTTCTTCGATTTTCTTAGATGTGTTAGGTACTTAACGAATAAAATAACTGAGTGTAATCCATATTATATAATATTTCGTTACTGTGGTTTCACTTTTATTTCTTTTATCACTTTTATATAATGAAATGACCAACGAAAAATTTCCTATATTTTTTCTCACGGTAAAAATCGCTCTTAAATGCAAAATTCTTATGGGATTTAATAAACATAGGTTAAATTATCATAGTAAAACTCAAAGTTTTTTATGTCATGACATAAAAAAATAATAAAACTTGAAAAAGGTAATTATTTTGTCTCATCTTGTATTAACAAAATGTAATCTAATATTTCTGATTAAAAATATTTTAAAGAAACCGACAAAAATTCGAAAAGAATTTGTCCCTTGAATGTAAGATTGATTTATTTTTTAACTCATTAAAAAAGTCTTTGTTTTTGCAGAATTTTTATGAATGAATGACCATTTTCGTCAAAAAATATAATTAGACAGTAATTTATAACAGTATATTCTTGTTGTTTGCAAATAATAGCACTAATTTTTTTAAAAACTCCCTTAACTTTTTTGGAACATAATATAGAAATGATCTATGGGCAGTAAAATATGATACTTTTGAAAAAATGAAGAATGAGTCGTAATTGTGACACACGGGTTAGTGGTGATATTAGAACAAGTAAAAATTTCTATAGTTTCAAGTAGAATTATCTAAATTTTTAAACTACAAATTTTCATTTAGATTAGACGTTGTGAGTGCATGGATGGCCAAAACTGGAAATTGTGGTCACTAATTTTTTCCAATTTAGATGTGGTGTCTATGCTAGAAAGTGTTTAAAGTAGCATGTTTTCAAAAAAAATATGAATTGTTTTAACAGAGTCTCGCGTCTATATTTTACTGAGCACTTAATTTTAAAAAAGGTCTAAAATTCGAAACGTCTTGTATTAATATTGTTTGTCAGTGGACTGAGGGCATTCGATGCCAAGTTGGCTTAATCACAATCTGTCTTTGTCTAAGTAAGAGAGACAGACTGTAAGCAATATTCCTCTTTACTCGTTTGACCCCTTTTAAAACTGCCGTGAATTGATGTACTGAGGAAAAGAATTAACTTATCATTAAACTGAATTTTTTATATTACAAACCAAAACATTTAGGTATGTTAAACTGAATTCTTTTGTTGTTTTTACAGTAAATTACATACTTATTACATATTACCAGACGTGTGTTTATACATTAAATAAAAATAAATTGTTATTTAATTAAGTGTTATCTTGATCAGTTAATGGCAATTAATAAATAGTATACACTAACAGAAATTACAAGAATACTTGAATTAAATAATCAATTGTTACTCAAGTATTAATGATACCTATATAGAAAAGTATTAAAAAAAAAACTAACCTAACTGTTTTGTTCAACTACTTAGAAAAGAGTTGAATACTGAAGAAGCAAAATAAATTACACTACCTGTCAATATTATTCGCACATTTTTCGTTGTTTTACACATAATACTGTTTATTGCTATAATAAAAATTTAATTACTATTTTATTTATTATTCCCTGTGCATTAATTCTTTTTCAGATATTTTGAAATTTTTGAAATAGCTTAAAATTTACGTACTGACAAAGGTATGTTCCTGTTTCGCCTGTTCTCGTTTTGCCTGAAATTAAAATTTGGTACTCTTTGGTTGCGTTTTGCCTGGCCATATGTTAGACGGAAATAAATAGTTGCGATTCGCCTGATCTACTAGGTAAATAAAAGAATAAGACAAATTCAAAAAAGCTACTTAAATAATGAAATAACAGTAGATAGATGTTTAGAAAAAATAGCTTATACTGTTAAGCTTAAGATAAATTAATTTTATTAGTTCAAATTATTGTAAATATGTATATATGTATAGGTATATTACTTTAAATTTTTGTTAAATTGACGAAACGTAAAGCGAATAAACTTTTAATTACACCAGTAGTTTTTGCACCTATCAAAAATTACTGTTAGTCCTAAGTCTGGAAAAAGTAGGAACGAAAGTTGCTACATTTTCTTTGAATTTTCCTTAAAATCTCTTATGGTGTTATTTTAACATTATAATGAAAAAAGGCACCCATCGTCCAATTTATGGTCAGGCGAAACGATACCATAATTTGAATCGTCAGGCGAATCGGGAAATTTTAATTAGTCAGGCGAAACAGGAACAAGCGAATTAGGCATAAATCCTGACAAAAGCTCCTAGACTTATTATTTTTAACTAGTTCTACTTTGTGACAAAATTTAAAGAATTTTTCAGCATTGATAAAGGAGATAAGAGCAAGAAAGAAAAGAAATTTTAAAATGAAACATAACGTAAGTATTTTTATTTTGAAGTAATGAAGATCTTTTGTACCATGTTTCATTCAAATTTCCTCGTTTTTAATAAATGGAATCTGTCGAAAATTTAAAAAAAAAAACCTCGATTTTCATTATTTTATATTTCGATTATCAGAAATAAGAAAAACAGTTTGTCTGGGCTGAAATTTATAAAAATTATTAAAGTAAACATTATTATTATAATTGTATTAAAATTTAATTAAAATGACCTTAGCAACACACAATATACACTTTTTAATCAATTTTTATTACCTAATAAAATTTTTTAAAAACATTAAACACATTCGACAATTTAAAATGATTCATTTGAATTTCGCAAATGAGGAATAATTTTTAAAAATTTTCTTCATAATTCCTTTGCGATGATTACCGAACACTGATCTTACGTAGTGCCTCACGCACTTGGTAAATTTTTAGGTACCCATAACACACGACTCGTAATCGATTCTCTTAACACGCATACATATATATCAGATAACAGTGCTAAAAATGTCACGCCGTAACAAAAGTCACCCATGTACACTAGGTCTTAACATGTACTGCACCTGAGCAGAAAAAAAAATTCAAAACATATCCATGCACATAATATAAATTAATTACAAATTAATCATTTAAAGACATTAATGACTGATGATCTGCAGTTAGGTTACGTTTCATTTACACATTTAACCAACATATTAATTTTTTTTAAATTTTTATATACATACCTGTGTTGTGTCCGTCGTTCACTCAACGGTTGACTGTAGACTGATATGATACGGCATGGATGGTAGTTCAACTTAATAAATTACTTACACGTTGAAAATTAGATAATAATTTATTGTTTTATAATAAGAAGTTTTATTAATTGTTATACGTAGCTTGGTTTCTTAATTTATATTTTTCTTTGTTTTTTTTATAAAGAGACGATAATCATTTCTTAGAATCGATACAGGTATTTTCTAACTGCAAATTAATTACAACAATAAAATATACATTCGAATTAATATTATACAAAAACCTGATTTGTATGGTAGATTAATTAAAAATCAATTTATTAAACTGATAATTCCGGGAGATGTGGAATTTATATGTAATTTCGTTAAAAAGAAAACTTTCAATTGTATTTCTTTAGCTTTCTATACCAAAACTGACAAGACGGAACTCATAAGAAATCACACCATATTAGGGATGATCGATATTCATCGATAGTAGAAAAACATCGATGTTATGTCTTTGATAACATCGACACATAGATGTTATGAGAATAATACCGAAACATCGATATTACTATAACCTATCCAGTATTTATAAAGTCCTGTCGCTGATTTAAAACAAGATCCATTACTTTTATGGCAAGTTCTAGGATCCGCTTATCCAAATTTGAAAAAAATTGCCATTAAATATTTGTATTTCACAGCAACTTCAACAGCTTCAAAGAGACTCTTTTCAAAAGCTGGGCAGCATTTGTATCAACAAAGGAACATATTAAAAGGGAAACTTCCAACAAAGTGACTTCATTTGCAAAGTGTACCAAATAAATACTGGCAATATGAATTTTTAATAAATAAAATAATAGATTATAACGGTTGTTTATTTTGCTACAGAAACATCGATGTTTTCGAACATCGATGTCTTTCTTTCCATATATATAGTATATCGATACTCTTGAATCGATGTTAACATCGATATCAACATCGATGTTTTTCTAATATCGATTATCCCTATCCTACACCATATTTACTAAATTTTAAGATATGATTGTACTGATTGGACCAACGGACTGAGAAAAACAGAGTGAGTGAAAATCTGTGTTTACATTTTATATTTTTTCAAACGACGCGACGCAAAACTTGCATTAACTGCTTATAGAATTACATTGTCGAGACCACAGAATACAGAGGCGACAATGCTATGTCTATGCTACTGAAACCAGTGTAACCAAAAAAGGATAGAGAATGTTATATATGTGCGCTGGGTTTAGTTTGTATTTGTGTGATCTGTCTTGTGTGTGTGAGTGATCGGAGGTGTGTTGCGTGGTGTCGCATACGTATATATAATACTACATACGCATGTATGTGGTTTCGTGCAGCGATGGTAACAATGTCCATAACAATCAAAACGAGATCAAAACAATTGACCTACATTCAGCCACTAACACCGAACGAATGAGTAGGTACTAAGCAGCCTATAACTTGCTTAGAACTGCACACTGCAGATTACACGATAGTGATAGTAGTGCAGGTTCTGTATTCTGTGGTAGAGGCATTCTTTTCAACAACTATTACACTGTCGGAAAAATCCGTAGTGTTTGGTAGGGCAGGAGGCGATGGTTGTCTTTAGAAAATTTTGAGCTACGGCACCCCCGGATCTACGATTTTTTAGAACCGGGGCAGAAACATGATACTGGCACCCCCTCTCACCAGTGTTTGAGATAAATTTTTAAAAAACTCATAAGTCCTTTACAAAATTCCAATTTTTCCCATTGCGGCAATGGTAAAAATTGAGGGTTTTGTAAAGGATCAATATACAAGTTGATTTTTTATTTTAATAAACCTACTCCGAAAACACGTTGTGCAAATTTCCGATTTTTATCATCAGCCCCATCAGAGATGTAGAGGCTAAAAAAGTTTCAAAATTTGATAAAAGTCAATTTTTTGAAGCTTGTAAAAATTAAAGGATATAAGTTTCACAACTGAAATTTTTTGGGTAACTACACCCATATACAACCATTTCCATAAAAAAATTATACTAAGCTGTTTAAAACACTCCTTGTATATAAAAAAAAAATTCGAAAAGTGAATTTTGATAAATTTTGATATTAAACTTTAGATGAAGTTTTCTTGTGGAATCGACGAAAATAAGCCAAATATGGACATAACTTAAAAAAAAAAATAAAGAGAAATTTAGTACCATTAAAATTGTTTTTATTTCAACCTTTTAGGATGAACGATTTATGAAATATGTGTACTGGCGTAAAGGGCTGCTAACACAAAAATCTGGGCAAATTGGAATACAAAACTAGCCACTACACTTAAACGAATTAAGATAATTTTTTTTATAGAATTGTCCTTAATACCCCAAATACAATAGAAAGAACTGCGAGAATATTAATTTTTTCTAAAATGGTCGAGCAACCAACTTTTTTTTTGAACCATTTGATATAGACCGACTCGTTATGATTTTGGCGCCCACTAAAACTGTCGCCCGGGGCAGGGGCCCCGGTTTGCCCCCCCCCTTTAGATCCGGCCTGAGCTAAGATAGGTACTTTTTTCACTTGTAACCTTAAATTTTACTATAGCTTTCATCAATGATCTGATTTATTTGTGCATATTCATCGCACATTGAAGTTTGTTTGCTATAGCATACATTTTTCACCTATGCATGTAACAGTTTTTTTTTTTTTTTTGGTTTAAAAAGGAAGTGAAATTCTTCGTGTAATGGCTCTGGCCGTATAGTTGAGTTCATTAAAGTAAGACAACAATAGTCAATAAATTATATTGAACATGTATTGATTATCATAATTATAATTATTGTGGGTGTAAATACTTTGGGTTATTTGATTTAGTTTGACTGTTGGTCATCATACATAACACGGGATGGACATATATGGAATATCAACCATACGTTCGATGCCGCGCCGCTCACACGTCTATGCAGGCCGTGCAGCATCTTGTGCATCTCTTCACTTCTTGCAGACCTGTTAGAATTCTTTATTATCATGAGAACGTCAGTATGAAGTATCTACTTACCTGTAGCTATATATGTTACAAAGGTGCATATGCATAATATGTAGGTACCTACTTATATATATTGTACAGGATGATTTATTTCGATCAATTAGTAGGTACTAATATGTTGATTAACATGTCAGACAACGTATCGACGCGTTACCGTCCATATTTGGTATCTGTACAGTTAAGATAATCAGATAAATCACACATATTTTACTGAGATAATAATATTTAAATGTATAATGAATAATTTCGTGAATATTTTTCAATACTTGTTTGCATAGAATTACGGTCAGTTGTGACATGATATATTAAGATATCAAATAATGTTATAAAAAACAAACTGGATTTTCATTTTAAAATTATCAGGTACCATACGGAAGAACCTTAAGAAGTAGATAATCCAAAAAAAAAAATTGGGGGACAGGTCTACCCACACTGTCAACTTCCCATTGGGTGCCCTTAAAGACTAGAGATTACTGTACATAAATAATTCCTTTTTCATTTCAGGCGACTCCTCCCCTGGGCCCCCGATAGAGGCTTTGCCCCCTGCACCATATCGGAAGCTTTGATTTCTGTACCTAAGGGTGGGGGCTCCACCCTTATCAAACAAATGATAACATCATTTGTTCTCAAGATATGCGAGACAAAATATATTTTGGCAAAAACTAATTTTCCAAGTTTCTTATTTTGTTTTCTTTTTTCGTTTTTTTTTTTTTTTTTTTTTTTTTTTTTTTTTTTTTTAAATTTTGTAATAAAATACTGGCGTTTTTAACATCAAGGAAGGTTCTTAGGTCATTATATAATAATGTTATAGTAAAAAATCCATATAATCTATGTCATCTTAATAAAGTTAATTCCGTTTTTTTACCACAAAAAGCAAACCGCCAATCTCGAGATATGCGAGACAAAAAAAATTCACGAACGAACTAATGAACGCACACACAGACATCACGCTAAAAACGATGGATTCGGATTCTAGTGACCTTGAAACGTGGAGATATGTCAAAATTAGCGATTCGTAAAATCGGACCCGTTACAATAACTTCCTATGGGAAGTTAATAGAAATTCAAAGAAAATGTAGGTAATTGTATTAATAAATAAGAATCAAAAAAGAAATTTTGACTTCTAAACAACAATCAGATTCAATGATGTGTCGTCATCATCAAAAAAAAAAATAATAGGGGCTCTTTGGGGATCAAAAGTTAAACAGAGTCAAATTAAAGAAAACTCAGGTCGACAACCAATGAACAAAAAGAAGGAAAAGCATGGTATAAACTTACAAAATCTTTGTCCTCGAAAAATCTCTTTCTATTTTCCTTAGTAATGATATCACAGGCTTAGAAATTGATTGTTGTTTAGAAACCATGATTGCTCATTTGATTCTTCTATCCTCAGATATTTTTTTATGAATTTTATTGATACTGTGACGAAACTGAAAGGTTAACACTGTCCTTTGATTTAAGATTATAAAAATTAATCAACCTTTATTAAAGGTAAGACATTTGTTAAAAATCTTTTAAGAATCACTGATAACTATCTATACCCTAGAATTTCATTTCACCATTGTAAATTATGAATAATTTCATTTGGACAAAAAATATATTGATTATGAAAATCCATAGATTTGAAACGCTTGGGACGTAAAAATTTTTAAAAATTTAGTTTTCTTTCCTTTGTTTTTAAAAATTGTAACAGGAAAAAACAAATGTACACAAACGAATTTTACACAAATATATGAAAAATATATTAATTCATAATGTAAATATAAAACAAAAATACGGTGCCAATGGGGTGTGGCACACAGCTTCCTCGTACTCTTAAAAGATTTTAAAACAGTATTCTATCAAATGTATATACCGTGAAATTATATATTCGCTTTAAAGTTCATAAAAAATTGTTGTAACTCAAAATACTTAAAGGCTAAATTATAAAATGATAGCAAAAATATTTTGGAAACTAACCCTCAAAATACTTTAAAAATTTGAGCGAAGTGGGACTAGCAGTAAATAAGATATTGACATTTAATGGGATTTCATGGTAACGCCGTGGATACTATTACTCCGAATACAATGAAATTTGTAAGGGACCATCTACCAACCAGACCGCATAATTTCTAACAATTTCATAAAAAAGCATTGAATAGTTCAGAAGTTATGCCACTTAGTGCAATTTAGTATATTAATGGAATGGCATGGTAGCGGCGTAGCTACCGTTACTCCGAATTCGATTAAATTCATAGGGGACCATCTAGGAACCAGACTGTATAATTTCTGAAAATTTCATTAACAACAATCGAATAGTTCAGAAATTAAGCCGCTTGGTGCAAACTGGCGACACACAGACGGACAGGCACCAAACCAGAATTGTTCAGGAAGCTCTAAAACGTAAAATGTGCGTAAAAAAATTTTATTTTCGAAGGAAAAAATTTTTTATTTTTCAAAAATGATCACAATGCTTTCGCTGTTTTAGTAGTCTCGGAAGCAGTAGCGTAAAAATCCAAACAATTGTATAAAATTACAGCTTTTATTAACGTAAAATTTATTACACTAAATTCTACGCTCTGTAGCTTATTTTTTACATTGTACTTACGGTTTTGAAGGCTACTGTAGCGTACTTCTATCATAAAATAATGTTAACTAAAAATTTAAGGAATATATATAATCATACTATATGCAAATTTAATTTCTCATTTCTACAATGTATATTATTTATTCACTCACTGTTGATCAAAATCTACCCAACTGAACTTATTTCTATTATTATCAGCAACGTCATCACTTCTTTGCTCTGGTAACGAAGAAACAAAAAATATATAAAACATTCCTTGATAAATGCAATGAAACATTTCAAAACATTAATAAAAAAAATTAAATATGATTAAATTGAGAATTAAATATGCTAAATGTCATTTAAAAGGAAGTTATTGATTTATATGAAATTACATTAAATATAATTGTTTTATTCTATGCATTCCTCAAAATAACTTTATAAAAAATAGAGGTCTAGCTTTTCTAAAAAACTTAATGTTTGTATGTCTTTATACAATTATAATATTTTTTATAAATTGGTCCTACAAATTAATACATAGGTACACAATGGGGAATTTGACTAATTTTGGGAAATTATTTTAAAACACACATAATTATGTATTATGTATGTATACGTTTTTAATTTTTAAAAATAATGCCGGAAATTGTTAGAAAAAATTATTTTAGTATTTGTTCTCAAAATTTGCGCGAAAACGTTTACGAGCTGTCAGTTACGTCACATTCTCTAAATAGCAACAGGTGTCCGGTAACTAAGAAAAAAAAATGTTTATTTTTCCTGTAACTAGGAAAAGAAATTGTTGATTTTTAAAAAAATTAATTAAATTTTGAATAATTTCCATAGTTATGTTTGCTAACCGGAAATTAAGTAGCAATACTAGTGGTGATAGTGTTGAAATATAAGAGAAAGCAACGTCACAGCCCGTTTCTGCTTACGTGGATTTTAGCTAAAAAAATTAATTTTTTAATTAAATTTTTTTAAATCAAATAATGATGATAGTTAAGATGAATTAGTATAATAAATTGCTGTCTTTTATTATAAATTTTCATTTAAAAATTTGTTTTAATTGCTTTTCTTTGATACTGTCAAATACCCCATTACTGGTAAGTTTTATTTTTATAGTAAAACACCTAGCGACCTATTTGACAAATTCAAGTGATCCACTTGAGCCATTATAATATGTAAATATATACATTAAAAAATCAGTGTTCCGTCCTTGTTTCAGCTTCATGCCATTGGAATTAATTGTTCCTACAAAACATTAATAAGAATTCAAATTTTGAAATACCTTTTCTTTTTTGTTCTTTATCTTTATATGAACAAAATATGTGTAAATGTATAATCGCGGGCGGCTTCATAATGCCTTTTTCATAATATTCGCTACCAACTTCATCGTTATTTTATTTTATTTACGGTTTTTAAGGAATTAAGAAATTTTAGTAAACCTGAAGACGCCGCACGAAATTGAAATATATCTAATTTCTAAAATTTTATTTTATGGAAACGATTTGAATTAGAGTGACCGACTGACTAACAGTGGGTAATTTGAGTCCAAAAATTTCATTTTTGTTATCAAAATGACGCAACTCTTTTTATACCTACAATTGGCCTCCATTTGCGTCATTTTCTTTACAGTTTTAAATCACTGAAAATTTTAGTAAATTTTCTGACCATTGTCACCATACCGCAGAGCACGTAACACGTACAATTTGTTTACAAGTTGAGTTAAATTGCAAATAGTGTTAATAACTAAAATCAAGGGGTCGAACTAGATTGTCTATGACTCTGTTCCACTTGTAATAAGTTTATGACGTAAATCTCCCCACTCTGTTTGTGTAGATACACACTGTTTGCAGTGTATTAGTTTGGTGTTTTTTAGTAGTGTGCGTATTTACGCACACTACTGCAACACACGTATTACCAGAGAGAGCTGTTCAACGTGTTTAACTAACAATGGTAACAATGTACATATAATGCACTGTGCGTCCGACGACGGACACGAACTGACTAATGCCTTAAGCTGTGACACGTCTCCAAATGACTCCAAGCCAATTACACTTTTTTGATATTAGTTGGCTTCTAGTGTTCTATGACTAAAATTATTTAGGTCTGTTTACGCCTGCAAAAATAAAATTAATACACTAGTGCTCTGATTGAGAGAAAGAAAAATGCGTATATATTAGTCACACAGATATAAAAAAAAACATTAGGAATTTTTTAAGTAAACACATCATTATATATGTATACAGGTTTAAATTTTAATAACTCTTATACCTTTTGATGAATTTCGATAAAATTTTACGTTGATTTAGAACGGAATTTGTTAGAAACAACATAGCTATGTTGTAAGTTATTTGTTTCCAACAAATTCCGTTCTAAATCATCGTAAAATTTTATCGAAATTCACTAAAGTTATTAAAATTACACCCTGTATATATATATATATATATATATATATATATATATATATATATATATATATATATATATATATAGAATGAGTTGTTTACGTTAAAAAAATAATTTATGTTTTTTTATATCCGTGTAACCAATACATACGCATTTTTCTTTCTCTTAATCAGATCAGCAGTGTAATTTTAATTACTAATATAATATCATAAGAATATTTACTTAAAACGATGGAATATTCCCGTCACAGACAACATTTTATGTGTCATTTATTAATAATTAAATGTCATTAAAAACATGATTGTGTGTACGAAAATATTAAAACAGATTTAATTAATATCGGTAATAAAAAATATAATTAACTTTATTCGTAAAATTATTAATGGTCTCGACTCAATGACCTATATAAATAAAATTATATGTAAGGCGTAATTAAATTACCTAAATTATGTACTTAAAATTATTTCTACATCTTAAAAAAATTGCAAATGAAAATTAAAATTCAACTTAATTATTAAACGTATATACCTATTGTCTTATACTGAACGAGCAGGAATAAATCACAGCACACGACAATTGCCGATCAGGTTGTATCCTAACACGCGAAGGTCAAAAACAAAGTTCAAATAAACTAATAAGAAAAAAAAAAAGTGAACACTTGAAGAAGTAAAGCGCCATATGGTGCCTCCAACATATATTACAACAATACCATTTACTTAAAGATACACTTATCTTTCTCTTCTTTAATTTCATCCAATTCTTTTTACTCATATTTACAACCACACATTAATAAGAATTTTTATCGCCATCACAAATACGTCATACTATTTCACTGTTTTTAATTTAACACGACGAAGCAATCTACTTAAAGGGAATGCTCAAATTCGTTATTGGCACCCAATGTCGACTGTACTATTGTCGATATCGAAAATTTTCGATAGAGAATGTCTCGTAAACCTGGGTGCGTTCTAGCAAAAAAAACAAGAATATCTTCTGAAAGGTGTTGAAAAGAGTTTTGTCATATTGCAATGTATTAAAGACTACATTTTTATCGCGATATCGAAAACTTTTGGTAATGAATATCTCGTAAATGGTACGCCTTAGGATCAAAATAAGAAAATTTTGTGGATAATAGAGAAAAGAAAACTATTTCTCCTAGGTTAATATGAGATTATACATATATGAAAAAGTTAAAATGTTTTTTGTAAAGTGAAAATGAACTAAGGTAAATGCGGGAGAGATGCCGCAGTAGCCATAGTTCGTCCGTCGATTGATAGATAGCGCTATTAATGGATTATATGTTTAAAATAAGTTACTTATTTAAGCTGTATATGGTAACATTTATGATTAGTCCATCAGTTTAGTAATTATCCAACTTTTATTATTGAAAAGTAAGTTTTTTAACATAATATTCTATCAAGCATTTAATTCATTAGAATTTAAGAATGTATATTTCATTGTTTTAATGAAAATGGGTTTTGTTATTAATTTAGATATATTTTAAAAGTACTGTATAAAATTTTAGGTTGGAATTCCGCACTATGCTTGCTATTGCAACATGCGGCATCTGTCCCAACAAAAAGGAGAGATGCCGCATTTAAAGTTGATATAGATGCCGCATCATATTACATGTTAAAATCATAGACTTATATACCTTAATTATGCAATTTCTTTTTTTTTTTGACTGTAAATGATGCCACGTAAATATAAAAGATCCATTCATGGATCAGGAAGAGCCCTCATATTAATGAAGATAACGAAAATAATGATGATTGCCTGTGTATTGAATGTTTTGAAAGGTACTCAGAAACAAAAACAAAGTTGGCTGGTTAAGATGTATAAAGTGCCAGAAATGGTTACATATGGCATGCATCAAGTATGGAGATGTGTGTAAAATGCAACATTTTTAATATGAACACTGCGGCGTCTCACCTTATTTGATGCGGCATCTCTCCCGCATTCACCCTATATCACCTTCTGAGTTTGATGACGATATATTCACATAATTTATATAATGAATCTCTTATGTGACGTAATTTTCCAGTAAAATAGAACAATTTTATTAAGGTAAATATTCTCTATAGTCTCTTTATAGAGAACAAGTACTTGTTGCATCGTACATACGATATGCAGCACAGCGTTGTGTTTGTATAGCACGGAACTTCAATACTGTGCTATCCGTTGACTGACTGAACAATGCAATATAATGTATTTATTGTCTTTGTACAATTTCATGATACATTTTAAAAATAATAATGAACACTACCAACTATTTTCAATAAAATTTTCTCCTAATTAATTCTATTAATCGTACAATAAGGACACAAATACCTAAAACGTGTTAAAATTTAGGGTCAAAACTATTAAATAGTATATTGTACACCATGAGACTAAAGTGTGATTTTTCATCCTGAGTGTGAATTTTGCCCTCGGAACTTTATAAACCTTCTGGCAACAAATTTCATACCTTGAATTCTTGTTACCGCATTAAATTAAAACAGTTAATTTCAAATTAGGTATTATTTTAAAATTAGGTTTGTTTTCTATTCGCACGTTGATATCACTAACAGAAAATTTTGTTTTAGACAGCAATTAAGTCAAAAATATAATAAACAATATTTTTAGTATTTTCAGTAGGAGGTTACTGTAAGGGGCTTCATTGTCGAAAGTCCCAATTTTGACATATCTCCACATTTTGAGGGGCTAGAGTTCATGAATTCTTTATCAACTCACATATCTCGTAAATCAACAAAGAATGGTACTCTGACTCCAGTCTAATTTCATTAGACGTGTAATCACATAGTGAACATCTGATTAAATTTTTATGAAATTCGGGTGATTAGGTTTAACGAATTTCCAGAATTTAATTCAGCTATTACAGCCACTGTCATGACGCGACTTGAGCCCTCGAACGAAATGTGTTACGTTTATGAAATTTATTGAAAATATTGGAAGTACTAAATCGTTGGACGAGTTCGTTAACCTGACACGTCCGATGCCCGTAGCATTGTTTTTCCGGCAATTTTCCGGTGTGTGTGAAAGAAATTAGTTTTTTGTCAAAATTTCCCCTTATTCAAAAAGTTTTGTGAAATTTTTTTACACCATTGGAAAGAAGAGAAAAAATCACATAAAGGGGTCTTTAAATTATTATTCTATGACAACTAGTTTCCAAGAAAAACGAACGTTTATAAACGGAAATTCGCTGTGTTATGCAGGGTGCTGCGACAGCGGTATTTTGTTAATAACGAAATAACGACAAAAACGATAATTTACGAAATTTTAAAATTTATGAGTCGTACTTAATATTAACTATACCTTATTAACTATGTACCTAATTAACTATATATTTACTGGAGAGTTGATAGTGTGGATCTTCCAGAACGCACCTAGACCACTGTGTCACACCAGTTCTTTTCAGTTCAGTTCTTGTCGAAAAAAAATGTCTACACGGAGAGAAATATAGAGAAATCATATAATTTTTGTAGATAAAATTTCAGAAAAATTACCATGCTCTCTTACAATGCGTGCGCGATCGACGACAGGTTAGTTTTACAAATTTTACGGAGCTAATATTACGGAAAGAATATTCTATCCTTTAAATTTTCTATGATTAGTTAAAATTTTTATATTTTTAGCATACAAAATTGAATATGTTCGCCTTTTACACGTCGATTGTAGTGCTGAGCACAGTAATTTTTCTATGAATTTTCTCTCCGTGTATGATTTAATGTTTTCTTTATATATCTTGAAAGTAAACTATATGCTTAACAAGAAAATATGTACCTACCTATATAAAAGAAAAAAACTCCAATTGGTATTATCTGTGGGACGCCAAACCTTGGTCTCATTGTGATTTTCGTTCAAAATACCACATTTTCAATAACATTTCAATTTTTTTTATATAGAGCGCATGTGAGAAGCAGTTTCTTTTTTATGTTATTTTAATGTTCTCATGTTACTGTACAATTTATTTAAAAATTACGTTGCTTTCACTTTGCGCTCATAGGTAAACACAAATAAAGTGATTTTACAATTAAAAAATTGGTCATTATAGTAAATTTGGTCATAAAGTAAATTTATGACCAAATTTATTTATTGGTCATAAAGTAAATTTATTGAAGTGTCACCGTGGCACAAACTTATTGAAACATATCACTAGTGATGAGCAAATGCAAGACCAAGACCAAGACTTGGCAGTCTTGGTCTTGGTCTTGTTCTTGCATTAAGAATCTTGGCCTTGGTCTTGCTAGAGCAGTTTGAGTCTTGGACTTGGTCTTGCAAAATGCAGTCTTGGTCTTGGTAATGCTAAAAAATCTTGCACTTTCTTGCATTTTTTATTACCGAATTTTTTCCTTTTAAAATCAGAATTTTCTCTCTTTATGGTATTAATCATACTTTGAAACTATTTAAATAGTTTAGCAAGAGTCTTGCTTTTTTCTTGCTTTTGTCTTGGTCTTGCTCACTTGAGTCTTGGTATTGGTCTTGCAGCCATACTTATAGTATTGGTCTTGGTCTTGCTCTTGGTGTACATAGTCTTGGTCTTGGTCTTGGTCTTGCATTTTTTGCAAGACCAAGACTAATTTTACGCATCACTACATATCACTTCGTCGTTTTGACGGCGTATAGGAGTGACAAAAACGGAAATTTCCCACTTTTACATAGATGACCAGGGTCTTGATAAAATATTTTTACATAAAGAATTGAGTGATATTTTAAGAATAAAAATTCAGTCTAGTCACACAGCTTCCAAAGTATACTCCCGTTAAAGAGAGTACAATCCCTCCACTGTATTAACCTGGTACTGTCAGTGCAAAGCAGGGACAAGACTTATTGGTTGTTGCGTTCATATTGCCTCCGTAATCTGGTATTTAAGTTACGACAGATATCAGGATCATACTACTCGAAGAGTCTGAGGATATTTGAGTGACGAGAATAAAGATCAGGTCAGGAGTGTCAAGTTTGAAAATGTAGAAACTTTCGAAATTATCCAAAAAAAGTTCATTAATTTCATAATTTTGTCTTTTCATAACACATTCCTATAATAATGAGATCAACTGAAAAATAAATGGTAAATGAGAATATTCCGGCATAATATTTCTTCCATCTTACTATTTACCTTCATGTAAACCTAATGCACATATTAGAATTCATGGAGGGGATGGAGCGAAAACAGAGCCTTATCGATACCCCTCCTTTCGATAGTACACTCAGTTTTTATCTTCTCATCGACTGGCAAGTGATGGACTAAAAAACAAGGGGTAAATTAAGTTTAGTTCAAGCGAACTTTGTAGCGATAGGCGAGGCTAGGACGCGGACGGTGTAATTAATTTAGCTCTGATGATGAACAGAACTCATTGTGAGATAAGATACGCGCAACCTTAGATATGGTAAACGATTTCGGCGATATGATAAAATTTCTTACTTCCAAACAATTGGAACTAATGTGAGAAGCTAATGTTCTCGTAAGCGCAGTAATACCTCCAGTACTTACAGTAATTGAAAGATGAGTATCAGTTTCATACTTACCACTTATGTAAATGCATACCAACATAAAAAGTAATCATTTTAACAAGATGCAATAAAATTTTCAATAAATGTCAATGAAGAATTCAATTAATTACAATCTTATTGATATGTCTTCTTGAATTTAATTCTATTGATTCATTATATTGATTAGTTTAGAAGATAAAATTTAAGCTTTATTGGTGTTTTTACCTATACAGTATACATTCGTAATAATCGCACTTACAGATTTTTCTACTCAAAGCGGGATTTGTTTTTGGAAAACCCTTCGATGCCTTTTAGGTAGAGGCCCCTTGTAGAGAGGTCGGAAGTTCATTTTAGTATCATCGTTTAGTTAATATATAGTGTATAGACTGAGTGTATCAACGAATAAATAAAGCCTCTAGATACCCTCAAAATATGACCAATTGCTACTTTGTAATACTGCAATCAGTGCAACAACCGTGGTGTCTATAATAACAATTTTTAATACATTTTCAAATAGTTATTGTTAAAATATTATATTGATAATAAAATTTTACTTTTCTGAGAAAAAATTATAAAATTTTGACAAGGCTTTATGCTCCTCTTATCACATCCCGGTAAGTGCGTCAGTCAAATAGGTCACAAATAGGGTTGCCACCTTTTTTTAAGGCAAATAAAGTATTTCTCGGTTTTTAAGCAAAAATGAAAAATACAGTTAGTAAAAAAAAAGTAGGTACGTATTAAATTTTTGTATTATTTATATATTTATTATTTATTTATGTCTCTTACAATCTATATCTAAATTAATATAAATATTTATCTTTAATACGTTTTTTATTAAATTAATCGACACCTTGTTTCTTCCCTCACGCCATTTAATAATCATTATTGAAAATATTCTTTCTATGAATGCTGAAGCAATAGGAATAGACAAAAGTTGACAAAAGATAGGCAAATATTTTATATATATATTTGGAAATTTGTCGCAGCGTTCAAAAATTTGCTGCCATTTTTTGCAGTAGGAATATCCTTAAAATCTGCACAATTAATTAATTTTGCAAGCAATTCATTAATTATGTTTTCTTCTGAATACAAATCACCCATGTTAATACATGGTGCATCTGGCTTTTGAATTATATGACACTAACGACACTAAATGGCTCAAATTGTATTTGTGCAACTGCAACTAGATGCAACCACATCGAGTTTTGGCGATAACTTTGCACATCAAATCAAGTGACAACAAAGTATTTAAACATTATGATTTAAAATAAGAATGTTGTCTGTATCGGACGCCTGTCGAGCAAAGGATCGATAGTGTAATGGATAGCACATCTGGCTAGTTACCAGGAAATCCTGGGTTCGATTCCCGACCGATCCGGATAATTTTTTTAATCACTTTGTGATTTTTAATTTACATAAAATAAGATAGTTAAAAATGGGATGAATGAGCGAAAATTTAACAAACGTTAAAAAAAGTATTTTAGCGTACTTTTTTTCCTTTATTAAGAACAAAATACGTTTGTCTAAAATAAAGTACAATACTTTTTAAGAAAAAAAACTACGGGTGGCAACACTAGTTACAAACTGGCTTTACGAGCTGTCTATTTTCTGTAATATAACGGTGTTCATTGGTCTATGTTTGTTAGTAATTCCTTTTCTTAACGCGTCTCTTACCGAGGTTTTACCTTTAACAACCAATATTCAGTAAAACTTTTTATCTTTTAACTATTTTATTATAATTTTAATTTTCAGATTAAAATTCAGGAAAATTTCCAACCAGATTTTTGGTTTTCTGGATTCCTTAGAATCCACCCAAGATATTACACAGTTCCAAACATTTCCAGTATCATAACCAAATATTCTTTCCAAATATACTCTCTAAAACTGTATCATTCGACCAGTTTAGTTTTACCAACATCTAGCGGCATGATTACGTAATCATCATTTAACATAAAGCAGATTAATTAATACGCATATAATATATATGTTCTTTAGTCACTAATATAACTCATTTGTTGTAAATTAATTTTTAAATACGAGCTTATAGGGTGTTATTAATGTAATTCTAACGTCGAAAAACATGATAATAAATCTTAAATGAAACCTCAGTACCCATAGTTTAAAAAATAATTCAACATTTTTTTTTAGTGTTGCGTCTATTTGAAAATTTAAATAAAATTTCAATTTAAAAGTTTCGAGTCGAAAATGTATTATTCATGTGCGTGTATTTTTTATTATTATTTATCAAAAAATGAAAAAAAAAAAAAACAAAAAAACAAAAAAAAAAAAATTAGAAAGAGATTTAAGAGACATTTTTTCTAAATCGACTGATCTAAATTTTATGTATATGTGGTACGAACAATTTTTTTTTTCTGAATAAAAAACATTCAGTTTTTTTATGGGTAAAAAACGAGCAAAAATAATGACTCTATTTCTATTCTTCCCTACCATTAATTTTTGTGAATAAAGCTAACGTTTAAAAGTTAATGATATTTTCAAATTATGTTAATTGTGAAATAGTTTTACATATAAAGTAAAAAAAATTTAAAAAAAAAGATTGAGTTGATTACGTTCGGCGGTGCTAAAAATAAACCCATCGTATGTTTTGAATCTGCAATTAAAAGCGTTTATGAGAACTTATTTGAAAATTTTAAAATATTGTTAGAACACTTCTACTAGTGTTAGAAACTTGTTAGTCAGGCCCGGGGAATAAACTTTTTTTTTAAATTTTTTGGCCCCTTACCGACAGCTACGGGCCCTCTTTTTAAGCACGGGCCACAGGGCTGTAACCCCAGTTTCCCTTCCACTCTCGTCGGACTTGAGTATAGATAGGTTGTATCTTAAAAGATTTTAAAAAGATGTTCGTTTTATGTAATTTACTAAAAATGTAAAAGTGGTGTAGGTATGTATATGTGTCCGTATTACAGGAAAAACTACGGAATAAGAACCGATCAGACATGTACGGGTGACGGTACCATAGCCCCGGATCTAAGGGGGAGGCAAACCGGGGTCCCGCCCCGGGCGTCAGTTTTAGGGGGCGCCAAAATCATACGAGGTTGGTCTACATCAAATGGTCTAAAAAAAAATTTGGTTGTTCGACCATTTTAAGAAAAATTAATATTCTTCCAGTTGTTTCTATTGTATTTGAGGTATTTAAAACAATTCTTTAAAAAAATTATCTTGAACCGTTTAAGCGTGGTAGCCATTTTTGTTTTCCAATTTGCACTGATTTTTATGTTTGCAGCCATTTATGCCAATGCCCTATAATAAACCGTTCATCCTAAAAGATTGAAATAAAAACCATTTTAAAGGTTATAAATCTCTCTTTATTTTAAGTTATGTCCATATTTGACTTATTTTCGTCCCTTCCATAAGAAATCTTTACCTAAATTTGGATATCAAAATTTAGCAAAATTCTTTGGTATTTTTATGGGTATAGCTGTATATGGGTACAACTACCCAAAAAATTTCAACTGTGAAACTTGTATCCTTTAATTAATTATTACAAACTTTCGAAAATTGACTTTTTTCCAAATTTTGGAAATTTGCACAATTTGTAGTACTTTCGGAGTAGATTTATTAAAATCAAAAATCAACTCCTATATTGATCCTTTACAAAACCTTCAATTTTTACCATTGCCGCAACGATAAAAATAGGAGTTTTATAAAGGACTTATATACTATGAGTTCTATTGACAATTTATGTCAAACGTTGGAGAGGGGAGGGGGCCACTTTCAAGTTTCTGTCCCGGTTCTAAAAAATCGTAGATCCGGGGCTGCGGTACCACTGTACATAAAAGTTATAAAATTATAAAGT
This sequence comes from Brachynemurus nebulosus, assembly GCA_035578155.1. Classification (NCBI taxonomy): domain Eukaryota; kingdom Metazoa; phylum Arthropoda; class Insecta; order Neuroptera; family Myrmeleontidae; genus Brachynemurus; species Brachynemurus nebulosus. The sequence continues at coordinate 13,724,025 of JAPWDM010000005.1, forward strand.
AATTACATTGTATACATGACAGAAGACTTTAGCTGGTCAGAAATGATTACCTATTAAATTTGTGTGTTTGGGAATAGATCAAGTAGTACCTACACAAAAATTATATGACATTGACTCAGACCGTAAGATCTTGGTCTGTGCACATACACTTGTAACTGATCTATATAAATAATAGGAATTACTTAAGTCTTTTTAACGTTAACTATCGATTCCAGGAGACTGCACTGATCTACCTTTTTTTTTAACGTTTTATGATTTAAAATAAACCAAAACTAGACAATATTGGCGATTTTATCGTGTATTTAAAGTAATAGTACTGAATAAAGATTTTATCTTAAGAGAAATTGATAGCCGTTGTAACAATATTTATTAATCATAAATGATATAACTGTTAATAATTTTTTTTTTTTAATTTAACACTATCTGACAACAATTGTGGAAAAAAATTCTCTAATAAAAAAATTATTTTAAAACGAAACATTATAAAAGCCGCAATAACCAGAATTACCAACTAATAAAATTCTAATTATGTTTTTCCAATGCACGCAATTCAACATTTGTTCAATATTTATTTATACAAAATTCAGTGAAGGATATGAAATAAATTTAAAATAGAAATTAATAATTTTGTCTTTTACAAACGATGGTCATTGTAAACATATTAGTGGAATAAACTTTTAAAAGGTAAATTATTATTAATTGTAGTAGCCTAAAGGATTTTTTTCAAAACTAAAAAAAAATTAATATAATTTTATTATTTGAAGACCAATAAATTTCAAATTTCGTGTGTTGCTCTTTATCAAACAGACGTAATGTATAAAATTACGAATACACAAATATAAATCATGGATTTTATAGTCAATGATAATTTTTATTTTCATTTAAGGAATTATAAATATTTTTTTTTCTTTACTACAGATATATATTTTATTAGATATTTATTTGTTGTTGAAAACATTTTACTATTCGAACACTGATTGACTGTTTCTTCATCAAAAAACATTGCGAATTCTGGTCATAAATAAGATGTTTGACCTCCATTTGTCATAGTTTCATACTCAGGTGAATGGCACAAATTTCGGGAGGCAGTTAGTATCAAAATTTATGATTGACATTATAGTTTATTTTAGGAATCGTAATAGAAGAATACAAAAGTACTGAACGCTATAAAAGCACTAATCATCAGTGAGAGATAATCACGTCTTACAGTCGAAGTTTCAAATTGTTTTATTTTGGTAGTTTATGGTAAGCATGATTTTTCCAAAATTACTGTATTAACGGCTTAAGAGTTTTGTAGACATATTTGTTAATACATTGACCGATCCGTGAACAAAGGACTTTGCTCCGTGAAAAAAGGATTTTTTTTAAATGTAGTACTTTTATCTAAAGATTTATTTCAGATTTCTTTTTTGGGTTAAACTAACCCTCCATTTTAATCCAAAATAATTTTTTTTTAATCGTTGACTGTCGAAATATATGCTCGTCAAGTCGTCATCAAAACCTAACATTATGCTAAATTCCAAACCCTAATGTTACATATATTTTTCGAGAAAAGTCGTCGTAAGAGACGGACACGAAAGTAATCTTACAAGGCTTCTGTTTTTGTTCTTAGAGTTCCGTGTTTGCGGAACCCTTAGATACCGGAATTATCTCAGGTATGGAAATACCCGTTACCCTACGACATCTTATCCGAGTAATATTTTAAAAATGCCTTCAACGATTAGCTTAAGAAGGTATTCAGACGTGAACCTTCATTTCAGAATCATTAGTCTTAAGACGAGTTCAAAGCACACCTAGTAGTACGCAGTAGTTCTATTCAACAGCGGCAGCTTACGCGGTTCTACAAGGAGCAAGAAATTGTACTCGTGGTCACTTTATTTATATAGACATAACTTTCCAAACAATGCTCTGATTCTTATGAAGTTTTGTGGAAATATTCTTAGCTCTATTCTTAATATAATTTACTCAAAGAAATTGCAACAAACAAAAACTATATTTCAGAGAAAAATAAGTGGCTATAACCCCTTAATTGAAATAGTTTTTATTCAGAGTACCTAATACAAATTTGTGATTTTTCAAATCAGGTCTAACCTTTTATGCGTAACACATGAAGCAATCACAATTAATTTGATGCGCACATTATTTTTTGTTAATGAACTAAAATCTGCCCGCAGTTTTTGATACTAAAGGTTATTGTGAATTCAAAAATTGTAAATTTAGATACCCAACTTGTGTAACTTATAATTTTCTATTGACGATTGTACTCGTTAAGTATGAACTCATAAGTACATACACATACGAATTTGTGTGTATAAATGTGTCCTTAGAGTCACAGCATGATTTTAATAACTATATGCACTTTATATGTGTGTGTATGAGGCAATTGTGTATTTGTTTTAATGTCCGCGAAGGGTCCACGGCAGGTTACCACAAAGAATTTATAACAAATGTACTTTATTGTATTATATTTTCTCTAGATCGATTTGCTACTATATTAATACTAAATGAATTTTTTTTAGATTTTACAATTGTTCATTCGTCACACATTAAAAACACGTTACGAATCGATTAATTAAACTTTCAGTTTCAGGAGGAATAGTTAATTTATGATCATTAATAAACACAGTTTATCATTCAAGTTATTATGAAATTATATTAACACATTATTCAAAAGAATAAAAGACGTCAAACAGTAACAAATACTCAAAAATAACAAGTAATTTGAACAAAATAGTGGATCTTTCGGTAAAGTGTTAAAATCAGCAGACGTGTTTCTCTGACTATAACAACGAATTTAGCACAGATTCAAAGAGGACATTATTGAGTCAAGATCTTTTTACGAAATGAAAACAAATTCACAGTTTTATCTGAATTCAATTTAAAATGTAAACGACTTCTTGTAAATTTCAACAAAAATTTTTTTTGTAAATATTTGTTAACAATGGGTAATTTTTCAAGAAGTTAACTTTTTGGAGAAAGGAAATTTTGTACGACCCAACAACAGGTTTTATTTTTTTTTAAATTTTTTGCTACGATCCAAATTTCGAGCCATTACCACCGATTTATCGTAAGCGGCACTTTTATCGAAACTGAGATATTTATTGCAAGCAACATTTTAAACTGCAACGTACCAAGCAGTGTTAGCGTTTTTCTCCAAAATTCGTTAATTAACGAGTTATAGCAACTGCTTGGTTTATCGCTAATACAACACATTTTCACATTTTAGCGTAACCGACAATAACCATTTTTACCGTAAGGTTAATAAAATAATAGGAATAATATGCTCAAGCATAATAAAATTAATACAGCAGAAATGTCGCAAGCGCCATACAAATATTTAAAAAATCCTTCTTCTGTAAAATTTGATATTTGTCGATTACGCTAAAATGGCGGTAATGGCTAGATTTATTTTTGAAAATTGAAACTCATTTATGGACAATAGTCAATACGTATGGGAAAAATTATTTTATTGTGATTCATCTGGTGACGTCATAAAGTTGATTAAAATTTTCCATTGCTTTACAAATCATACGTTGAATGACGGAATAATGAAACTGGAAACGAATTATCGTTTTTCGAAACCGTCCTTTTCGTTTTTCCAAAACTAAACACTAGAGGACTTCTAAACACTAGAGGATTTTTATTTAATAAGTCACATTTCTTAAAAGAACTTTCGACATTTTAATAACAAACGTACATAAATAGCTTGCACCTGAATTACCATAATTTGACCTAACTCACTAACATCACTTCAAAAAAGATTTTAGTATTATTAACTGTTTTAGTATTACCTACTTAGTTTATAATTTTCGTTTATAGATTTGTTGAATTTTAATAGCCTGACAGAGCAATTAATTGATAGGTAATAATAATGAAAGTAAAGTGAAATTATTGTTATTTAATTTTTATCGTTTGTTTCACCTTAAAACCGTTAGAAATTTCATGACAGTCAAAACATTACCGTTCTCACTCTCGACCCTTGCGGATTTCATTACACTCTCACGCAAAGTTCGCTATTGAAGTTTTAACTTCTATAAATAGCACTTACATTCAATTTACCCTACTATATCCAAATTACCCCGACTGACCCTACACCTATACATTGTAATAAAACTGTGACGATACCATTTCTGTACATGGAATATTTTTTGAAAATTGTACTGGTACTGTAAATAGTTATAGATGTAGATACCAAAACAGCGATTTTTAAAATTTTTGTCTGTCTGTCTGCCTGTCTGTTCATCACATCACCAAAACTATTGGACGCATTTTAATGAAATTTGGTGTGATGATAACTTATTACCTGGTTCAACATCTAGGATACGCTTTGCTCCGGGAAAATGTCTCATTCCTACGGGAAAATAGAAAAACCGTTCTGAACATGTGAACACATTACGCAAAAACTGTTGAACGGATTTTGATGAAATTTGGTGTGGTGATAACTTATGACCTGGGTCAATATCCAAGATACTTTTTACTCCGGGAGAATATCTCATTCCCACGGAAAATAGAAAAACCATTTTGAGCATGTGCACACATTACGCAAAAACTACTGAACTGATTTTGATGAAATTTGGGATGGTGATAGCTTATTACCTGGGTCAATATCTAAGATACTTTTTACTCCGGGAAAGTGTTTCCTTCACTCAGGATAACACAAAAACCATTTTGAGCATGTGCCTGCGTTGCGAAACTATTGTTCTATGCAAACACTTTATAATTATTTTATTTATATACTTCTCATTGATTTTATGCGCGAACGACGTCGCGGATACAGCTAATATTATAATAAAACAATTTTTATCAATAACCGCGACCACGATGGGAAACAAATACCGTATTAATGTACATGTCTATTGAGAGAATATCTCTTAGTATATTATTATGAATAATGGTAAGCATAGAAGTAAGTAGTAACCAATAATCTTTGTATAGGTAGGTACATGGCTGGTTAGCATCGCATAGCACAGCAACCTGTTACCTGTACATTATTAACTAATATTACACGAGTAATTTAAAAAGTTACATCTTGTAAATATGTATGGTGTCTAACATTAGCTCGGTATGAATGTTATGTGAGCGCTACTGTGTTTCATATTATGTGTACATCCACAAACACACACATACATTTACATAAAAAACATAGATTTCTACAATTCCTATACGATGCGGCTCAGCAAAGCATTTCGACTTCAGTTTAACGCAACGCACACAAAACAACTCCTAGCCTATCCTAAAGCTGTAGTCCTGTATATAGTAATGAAATGTATACCTAACGTTTTACTTCCTCATCAGTTTTCTTTTCGTTACGAAAAACCTGGATCTGAAATGTTTTGATGAGCCAGACGGTATGTGTGCTTACATATATATTTAGGAATGTATTATTATTTTGATATTATATAATGTATATTTTATTATTGAACAGTGTCGGTACAGGGTACTTCGTCACAAGGAATTGAAAATAAGTGATGCTAAAAGTATTAGGTATAAGTATCAAATTAATATAGTTATGATCAGCTTACTGGCTAGGAAGTTACGCTTGCTATAGAGGCAGCCATCCTACTGGGCAGTAACTCGGGCAGGATAAAGATAAATATATCTAAACATACATGATAAGTATGAAACGAGAACATCTGACAATTATCTAGAATTAAGTTAAACATTAAAAAGATAGACACTTTTATAACAAATATATTGCTCTTTTTCATTCTCTCTTTAATATACGTGTCAAATTCGCCTTCTGCGCATTATTAAGTTGCTTGGTCAAAGGTATATACTACCAATAAGTGGTGGCACACAGCTTCCTCGTAGCTGTAACAGACTTATCCAATCATTAAAGTGATTTTGTGCTTAAACTGCGTACGAAATTTTGCGTGTTATTTACATGTTTACAACAAAAATAGCGTGAATTGCTTTCTATTTTTTTCCAATCGGCTATATGTATAACTACTATAGAAATTACAAAAAGACTGCTCATTAGAAAAAATTAAAAAAACTAAACTAAAACTAAATTAAATGTGCTTTTCCGTAATTAAAGTTTTCTGTGTTCGTACTAACAGGAAAAGCAAGAAGTCCACTTCATACATCAAGTGTTAACATATTTTACATTTATACATGCACGATAATTTATCATTACTCTTATTGTAATGAAATTTATAGATCATATATGACCTAATCGCATATCTCTCAAAATTTGAGCGAAATAGAACTAGCAGTAAGTAAGAGATGAACACTTAATCGAATTACTAGCTCTGTACACGAAGAGAAAATTCATAGAAAAATTATTGTGCTCAGCACTACAATCGACGTGTAAAAGGCAAACATATTCAATTTTGTATACGGTAAAAATATAAAAATTATAAATAATCATAGAAAATTTAAAGGATAGAATGTTGTTTCCGTAATATTAGCTCCGTAAAATTTGTAAAACAGCACAGTAAAAAGTTCCATTCCCGACAAAAAAATATTTTTTAATTGTTTTTCTTACAAAAATTACCATGCTGTCTTATAATATTTCAAATGCTATCTGCTAATAGTAGAAAGATAGAAAGAGAAGGTATCAATGCTGTCACATAGCGAGGCAGGCTGCAGAAGGTATCAACACAATCATACATAAAGGTCACATAGCCAGGCTGGTCACTGCTGGTGTTGTGTTGTGTGCAAACAGTATTCATTAGAATGTCTTGATCGCGCACGCATTATAAGAGAGTATGGTAATTTTTCTGAAATTTTTTCTACAAAAATTATATGATTTTTCTCTCCGTGTAGCTATCATTACGTCAATTACGATATAGAGGACCATCTAGGAACCAGTCCCCAAAATTTCTAAAAATTTCATTAAAAACGGTTGAATAGTTCTGAGGTTGTGCCACTTGGAGGGATCTTCGGACATATAGACAAACAGACAAACAGTTCGAAAGACAGATACGAAACCAAATGTGTTTGTAAATTAACCAGATTTGTCCGGATTCGAAAAAATCGTATTATAACCGCATTGGCGGAAAACTGGACGGTTGGTAAACTTGATAATAAGTAGTTAGTACAGTCACTTCTGAAAATGAATATTACAAGTAGATTCTGAAACACGCTGTGTGTATAGATTCCATATACCATCCAAACACATGTATATTAATGTATACTGATATCAATAATTATAAATTTGTTTTTGAAAAGTAAAAAAAATATTTCGCTAATGTTTTATTATAAATTTGCAGCGTGAAGTAACTTTCTTTAACAATTTACTGTTATAATTATGGTTTTTAGAAAGGAGTTTTTGCATAAATGTTCTTTACATGAAATAGGCCAATACGTATAATAAAGTTTTATTTAGTAATTTCTCATTTCTTTACAAAAGACCTCACCGTTTAGTGTTCCGTGCCAGAACTGGACACTAGTGAACTTAATTATAGGTAGATGTCAAGTTGAATTTCGTTTCTGGAAGTTAATTTCAGGAGAAACCCTGAAAAGCGAAAAAAATTCTTCTCTAAAAGTATCGAGTTTGGTACCAAAGGAGAGCTTATTAAAGCACAAATAATCTCGGGGAGAGGGTACTTCTTAAAAATTGCTTTTCCAGATCCTTACTATTAGAAAGACTACTCAAAAAAATCTGCAAAAATAGGCGTAGATTGAACGAAAATTATAAGGACTGAATTTTCTTACATATTTTTCTGGAAAGCTTGATGACAAGGTTTGCTTTGATGAAGATATTGTTAGTCGACAATAATCATGTTTAGAAAATGAATTCTAAAATTAAAGTAGAAGGGAGAAATAATTGATAAATTGACACGCGAAAAATATAACGAAGTCCAGGTTACTTTTGCATATTTCATATTTGTTCAGGTATCCTAAGAAACAATAGATCTAAATAATTCAAAATTTACAAAATTTTTTAAATATTTTCTATAATCTATCTCGCTTATCTTTCATCTCAAAATAACATAAACAAAGATAGTTTCTTAGATGGTGGCCTTCAGTTAGCGGACAAGCAATAACTAACTTGTAATAAACCATGTCGCTAATAATTAATTACTGAAAGGAAAAGAGACGATGTGCGTTGATATATTCAAGAGATACTTTTTTCTTATTCGCCAACAAAAAATATTTGGTCTACCCTCGTTTGCTATAACATCAAACCCACAGAAGTAACTGATAGTACGGAACACTATTTACGCAAGTACACTTTTATGCTAGGCGACTTTTTTTCGTGACAATCTCGAGTAATGATATTGTTACGTGAATGCATAAATATTTACATTTATAACTTACTTTGTCAATTTGTCCACAATTTATAATTAATTGTATAGTCCATATACTACGTTACAGAATTTTTAAAATGTTAAGGTCGTGAGAAAACCGACTTCTGGTAAATTTTATTTGACCGTGTATGTGCCTAAATATTCCTTAATTATAAATTAGAGCACCATCCAGTTGTCTGTAAACAAATTATCTATAAGATCTGTAGGAGAGTTTCCGGGAAAAAATTATAAATTCGAGGCTAGAAAACAACTTTGTATGCTTTGAACAACTCTTAAATGAAGTTTAGTAAAAATAAAGGGTATCTTTTTTAGCGTGAAAGAAGTTTAAATGGAAATAAAACACGTATGAATCAAGTTTGGAGGCCCAATTTGTAACTTTATGGCATTTGTTGTTTGAAAATAATTTCCGACATTCTGTCAGTTCAACTTTGAACCAGATTATCAAGTAATTAGAGTCTTATTTCGGTAATAACATGAATTACGTTGACGACCAAAGCGTAAATTTTTAGCAGTTTATCAGTATAAGCCTAGAGATTTAACATTTACCCAAAGAAAATAGTCAGTTGGTGTCAAATTGCGCATCATGGAACCCAATTCATGGGAAAAGTTCGAGAAATAATGATCTATAGATGTCAAATAAAATGGGCAGTTTTTATTGTTAAGATGAGCGAAATGAAGTCTTCAGTCATGAGGGGGAGGGGCGTCAGTTATCAATACTGCAAATGAATTATATCAGACGTTTTATAATATTTGAGTAAATCAAGATCATGGAATACATTCTTCAACTCGAGTTTTCTCAAAACTATTATTTTTCAGATAGGTACCTGAGAAAATAATCCTAACACAGCAAAACTTATATAAAATAGATACACTAAACTAATAAATCAATTTAAAAATTATGATTTTCTCGTATTTTGTCACTTAATAAATGTTTTCTGTAATATTATTTTTCACCACTAGTAGTTATAAATTATAAAAAGAATTTTGAATAATTTTCAAATGTGTTTTCGCCTTTTTTTCTGTTATTCATTTTTTCTACCGTATTTTTAATGCACTGTTTAAATATAAAAATAATAAATTATTACACTACCTGTAAATGAATATGTAGATTTTTTAAAAATATTTTAAATGATTTATTTCATTTTAAACGGTAAAAATCAAAAAAAAAAATTAATGATCTTTCTTTTTTTTTTGAAAAAATGTCCTACTTTTAATTCGTGAGGTTTATTTAAAATTTGAATTTTAAATTGATATGTCAAAAATTCAAATAATATATTATACCTAGTTAATATAAATTATTTGAGAAATGGATAAAATTACTTATTTATAAAGGTGTAAGTAGAGATGTGGTGAAACAAAACCCTTATAAGATCACTCTCGTATTCGCTTGTCCGTCTATCACAGAGGTTTTTCACAAAATTTTTTTTTTTCAAATTAGGGAGTGTTTCAAATACAAAATTTTGTTTTTGAAACATTCATTACTCTTCCCTGTGGGCGGAGAGGGCCCTTTTTCATAAGTTTTTAAGCGTTTACAAGGAACGCCATATCTCGAAAAGTAATGAATATTTTTAAAATATTTTTTTATTATTTTATTCCTAAAGGACCTGTCGATAAAGCTGAGTATGGGTTTCAGGTAATTTTAAAAATTAACTATAAAAATGTAATTCCAAATTTCTAAAAATTATAAAAACCAATTTTTTATTAAAAAAAAAAAGTTTAAAAATAGTTAAAATTGTTTAAATGGAAAAAGCATACTCCACTTTATGCGCAATATGTTTATGAACAAATTTAAAAAAAATTAAGTCTCTATCTTTTCTAGAACTTGAGATATGATTTTCCTTGTCGGGAAAAACACAACTTTCGGGAAACGGTAAAATGACATACAATGCAGATGTTGAAAAAAACAAATCAACCCTGAGGAAATACGTCTACGAAGGCATACAAATAAAAGAACATTATCTCAGTGCATACTATAACTCATGTACACACCAAAACTAAATATTACTGATCAAATCGCGAGGGGGGAGGCGAGCGTTTTCCGCAAAGGTGCAGCAACTTGTTTGTGCAGCGGCTCACAAATAAATATTTTTCTACTTGAAAAAAAAAAATTTTTGGTCATATTCTATATATCACCGTGTTTGGAAAGAATCACAGAACAAAATAAAAACAAAAAACGAGATTCGAAAAAAATTAGTTTATTAGCCGTTTCTGGCGTGAACTCCCCCCTAACAAAGAGTACATTTTAAAAAAAAAAAAAACGCATAACAGAATTAGAAGTTATCGATTTTATCAATTTTACGAATTTTTAATTTAAAATTTTACCTACTTCGTGTGTTTATTTCAGTTTATAAGAAGTTGCCATGTATATAATACATAACAATAAGCTAAATAATAGTAGTCTTACTGTATCCACGCTTATTAAATTTAATTGACTGTTGTAAGTTTTTAATTAATTTTATACTAATTTTCAACTAATTATAAATTTATAAATTATATAATAATTTACTTATAACTGAATTTTCATTTAAAAGAGGTATTCACAGTTTAAAATTTAGTATTTTATAATGCCAATAAATTTTTAATATCAATTAATTTAAAAATTATAAATAAATATTATTTTTCTAAATATTTTTTAATTAAGAATATTATATATAAAATTATTTATACAACTCATTATATCGAATTCAATATTGCTTATGAAAGTTGTTTTTAATTAATATTTTTATTTATAATACCATTCGGTAAAGTACTCACTTTAATCGAAACGAAATGTATAAGCAGGGCTAACAAAAATTTGTATTTAAATAAAATTACAAATGCAAAATCATTTTTACCTAATTATTGGGGACAATTTAACACATTATGTGTATTAAATTCCATAAGAATATTGTGGTTTCTTCACTTTAACTGTGAAAATTAAATTAGTCGAATAGGTAAATATCACAGACCAATGAACATATTATATAGTATATTCTATGGACTAATTATATAAATGTATAATTGAAGCAGCCAGTTACGACCAAGTTCCGACCTTAATAGTATTCTGTAATATAGTAATGGATGGTATCCGTAGTAACGTTTTCAAATAATTATTCTAAAAATAAAATATTGATAATAAAATTTTACTTTTTTTGAGAAGAAACTGCAAAATTTTGAAAGCAAAAAAGTGGTATTCACTGTAATTCATTTAAATGTCAACACTTTCTAAAGCATTACAGAAATGTTTAGAATCGATTCTTTAATTTTAAATATAGTTCTTGTGGCTTGAAATTATTTCTGCAATTAATTGGAATAACATTAGGTCGTGCAATATGAAATGTCGCTTTTCGACCATTTGGCCAACCACGTGGTCGAAAAGCGACCATGTAATTCAGATAAATATTTAAGAGCAATTTTTTAAATAGAATTCTTATAGTCAGGAATTATTTCCGATATTAACTGGAATAATATTAGTTCTTGTAATCTGAAATGTCGTTTTTTAGCCACTTGGTCGAGAATGTAATTTGACGTTCACGGGCGAATCATGATATAGACAAATGAGATAAATGGCTAAGGTCCAACCAAACTGTCTGTTTCAAATATTTGAATCAATATTTGAGAATCGTTTTATTCACGTTATTTTGCTTTGTTTTGTTTATTGTTCTATATCTTTGTTTGGGCACCAAAGTGGGGTAGTGTAAAAATTATGAGTCCATGTTCAAATGCATGTTCAAGTGGTTCAAGTGTATATAATTTGATTTGACTTTTGAGTTCTATACGGAGCTACTTGTATCTTCATGTATGTCAGAGTCAAAGAAGGTTTTTTGTGTTTGACAAAAAAATTGTTTATCATTACCACACGGAGAGAAAAATCATATAGTTTTTGTAGATAAAATTTCAGAAAAATTACCATGCTCTCTTATAATGCGTGCGCGATCGACGACCAAAGTAAAAAATATATTACAGCATGGTAAAATTTAATGTGCTAACACGCTATACCTGTAAAAACTTCGAAGATGCCCGATCGTTTCCGACGTTCGATTCTTTATGATGCATACAAAAATGATTGGCAACCATATATTCTAATACTGAAGATAGTGAAGTAACAAAATGATGAATTAACCGATGACCATCCGTCCTGTAAGACATTCTAATGAACACTGCTTCGACACTACACAATATTACACCAGCAGTGTGACCAGCTACTTGCAACACCATCAGTCTGGCTATGTGAGCTTCATATATGATTGTGTTGATACCTTCTGCAGCTTGCCTCGCTATGTGACAGCGTTGAAACCTTCTCTTTCTTTCTTTCTATTATTAGCTTCTTTTCTTCTTTTCTACTTTTCTTCTATTTTAAGACAGCATGGTAATTTTTGTAAGAAAAAAAATTAAAAAATATTTTTTTGTCGGCAATGGAACTTTTTACTGTGCTGTTTTACAAATTTTTCGGAGCTAATATTACGGAAAGAACATTCTATCCTTTAAATTTTCTATGATTAATTATAATTTTTATATATTTACCGCACAAAATTGAATATGTTCACCTTTTACACGTCGATTGTAGTGCTAAGCACAGTAATTTTTATATGAATTTTCTCTCTGTGTAGGAAACTGGTGCCATATTACAACAAGTATTGTACAGACACGTAACTTTACCAAATTTAGTTACAGCACTAACATTAAATATATTTCTAAATATGTATATTAGATGAAAATTATAAATATTATGTAGAAGTATACCATTTAATTATTCCTCTTTATTTTATAATCATTTAGTAATATTTACAGATAATATTTATATTTTTAATAAAGTTAGCTCCGTATAGAACTCAAAAATCAAATCAAATTATATACACTTGAACCACTTGAACGTGCATTTAAACATAGATTCATAATTTTTACACTAGCCTCAAAGTGTGTTAATCCGTCTCTGTATATGTCATCAAGTTGAAAAATTGAATAGAAAATCGTATATTCAAGAAAGAACTCCCAAAATTGCCTTAAAAACTTACCTATAAACTAATTCAAGTTTATTCCAAAATATTAAAAATTTTATTTTATAGCTTGGGTTCTTCTAAAACTTACAGTTCCGCCTCCCACTACATAAACGGAACTTAAAAAATTTATTAACTTGCATATTATATGTTTTTTTACAAATTTTTTTTCGTTCTTTATTTCTGATTACAACAGCAACCGTTTGACTTTAAAAATATTTTAATTTAATATTAAATGAAAAGTAATCAATAGAAATAGTAAACGTATAAATAAATATCTAATATTACCTACATGTATCTGTTTTCAATTTTACAATTTAATTTTAAATTCATTGTGACATAACAATAATTCATACAAAAACGATTTTTTTTACAATCGACTACCAATCAATGATATTATATATATAGATACGTTATAAGCTGTTAAAAACTGGTCCCTTAAAAGTGAGGTAATTGCCTCACTTTGCCTGCATTAGTCGTCAGTCTTACAGCAAACTTCAATGAGTAAAGATCGTACAAATTCGTAGTAAAATGCCGTCATTTGTAATGAAAAACTGTAGGAATTATACAAGAACTGTAAAAAATAGAAAAAATATATCATTTCATTCTTAAGTATTGATAATTTCTTTATTTTTAATGAGTTTTAATTGCATTGTTGCTATGAATTATGTAACCAAATAAACAAACATTCTTTCCATTCCTTATAGTACATAATCAAACGTACATATTTACATACTCTGTCTTTTTCTCACATAGGTGTTTTCTGTAGTGTGTTCATGTGTTGCAATCTCTCTTTTACAGAACATGCGTAATGCTAATGTATGAAGGTACACAGTACACACACTACAGTTGGACAAATTTGGGTCTATTTTTTTTGTACATTTAGTACGGTTATAACGTATCTATATATATTACATCATTGCTACCAATACCAATTTTTTTGTTTCAAATTGAAACAATAATATATCTACATGTTGTAGTGTTTACTTTTTTCTTTTACTTTAACCTATAAATGGCTTTAATGCATACATATTTCTGTTTGACAGTACAAAAAGTTTGCTTAGGTAACAACTCTTTAATTGTATACAGCTCAGAACAACAAAAGTTTGGTTAAATAACAGCTCTTTAATTGTAACCGACATAAATGGCGATTGAAAAAAAGAATCATAGAGGTATATGTATGCTTACTGTAATTGTAAACAAATACAATATTATATGTAGGAGAGACCGGGGCATGTTGACACAGTTTTTAGTTTTCGATTTTTCTAATTTCTTGTATTACAGCTATTTACATGCTTTTTATACTCAAATATAACTTGATTATTAAGCTTCATTTTGACACCTATAAAAACCTTCCTACTATCATACCTTTTTAGATACTTAACTTTTTCTTGAGTGATGTCGCCTGTATAAACATGCCCCGTTTACGGGGCATGTTTATACAGTACCTAGGGTAAGTTTACTTTCTACACACCTAGGGTAAGTTTACTTTCTACACACTTTCTAAAATGGGGAAAAATAGGGCTAACAACTGTAAAAAAAAACAAAAAACAAATAAATATGCGAATCAGTTTTATTAGCAAAAAAATAACACAAAACTTCCAATTCAAATACCAAAAAATATAAAATAACGAAAAATCCATAGGATCTACAAATCAATTAGGGTGAGTCACAGTCAAAATCACTGTTACAGTTCATGCACACAAAAAAAAATTGAATCAGCTTCAATAAACCTACAGTTATCATATGTGTAAACATACCCCATGTGCCTTGTGTAAATTTGCCCCTTCGGCATATTTTCAACAAAATATAACCTATAAATTTTTTAATGAGATTAGCATTTAACAAACTATCTTAAAATAGCCCTAAAAGAACCGCCTAACAAGATAATCCATTATGAATTGTATTGTAAGATCTAATAGTATAATTACTATTCACATCAAGATAGTAGTGTAAAAATTTACTCATTTCAAAAAAAATCACAAATTCTGCTCTACGTTGTTTATTACTAATAGTACTGGTTGCAAACTGATGTACTTGCAAATGGCAGTCTCAGTAACTTGTTTGGCCTGACAAGTGCTGCGCTCCGATCAACGGTTTGTGAGTTATAAGGATTGTGCAAACTTACGCCTGTACCAAACTTGCCCCGGTCTCCCCTGCAATCTAACTTAACGAATTTTCACTTATTGCTAGTGGAACGTATTTTACGTCTTTGTTTGACGCGCGTGCAGAAAAAGGCACACGTAGCAAATATGTGGGAGAGTGTGGTGATTGTTACTTTTTTTTTTATTCGGTAACAAAATTTGCAGAAGTGTAGAAAAACAATAGATTGGCGGTACATTTAAAATAATTTTAAATACGTGTATTGTACCTGTAATACTTAGAATGAATGTAATGAAACACAACAAAAGTTTTTTTGGTCATTTTTGATAGTCTACCACTTGGAGGAAATTTTCTGATTCTTTTGTTAAATAGAATTACCTATGGAATTTCACATTCACTGTCGAATGTTTTCGACTACGACACCATCAACGTCTAAAACTGTGACAAAGATAATGGTTAAATTTCGAGAATCCGTTGATTTTCTTTTTTAAATCTCGCTCACTAAAACAAATCAACTAAGGTACCTGGGGGTAATATGGTTAATCGGTTAATATGGTCATTTTCTTATATCTCGAAAAGTACAAGAAATATATAACAAATGGCACCATTAGTATAGAGCCCATAGTCAACCAAATTAGTAAACCAGATGTCGTGGGTACTGTTTTACAGACGCCACTTTGACATAGTTAAAAAAAGTTCAGTTCTGCAGAAATTTGTGTTCAATTTGTGTAAACTTCCCGGATTGTCATGAGGATCGACCTTCTATTTCTTCATTCTCTGTTCAATCTAGACCTTCAACATCTACAAGAAATATGGACGAAAAAAGTAAATTATCCTTCACAGACATGACGAAGACATGATTATGACTATATTTTCCACATGATGGAAATATGGCCATTTTCCCTTGTTTTAAATAAACTGATTTTTCTTTAAGTTCTTAATTGTTACCAAAATTTTTGTGCTTTTCCTTTTTAACAATACATTAACAATAGTTGACGATTGGTTTTTTTCTCTTTCCTTCTCCTAGTTTTTGATATATGACCTTAAAGCTTAAGGTGACCGTATTACCCCCATGTACCTTATCTGAAATTTCGTTATGTTAAAAATTAATTCGTATCTTCCATTAAAAAAATCACTTACAACTTTAGCATCATTTCTCGGCCAAAATAACCATTATAAGGAAGAGTAGGTATTCTTGAGGGTAGCTAGTTTATGTGTCGGTATGGAACGAAATTGGGCTCAAGTTACCGGTCCTCCTTTAGTCGGTGCAATTAATGTTAGCTGTAAAAATCGTGGTGTGTATACCTATACTTAAAACATGGTCAAGTGTGAGTAGACCACCTACTACGATGATAGACATAAGGAATTTAAAAAGAAAATTTCGTAGTTATGTCTATCAAATCTTAAAGAGAAAATTTTCCAAGTGCGTGCCGAGCCACGGAAAATTAGGGTTCCGAGAATAATAAACTGTAATAAATATTCTGAAATTTGTGCAAAACTTTAGCTCCTGACTATTTAACCTTAATTTAATTTTTCTATTTTTCAATTTTGGCAAAACTAATCAAAGTGTGCCAAACCGCGCAAAAGGATGTCAGATATGACGTAACCATTAGTGTTCCGTGGTTCGGACTACGAAACACTAAAAAGTGTGCGCGCATAGATTAGCTGACAGTTTATGGAACAGACGCAAGAAGTACTTTACCAAGTACTAACTGTAAGTAACTATACACTGAGTGTAATTCAAAGTAGTTACTTACGTACATGCATATATAAAAGGACTTTCACCGAGTAATAAATCACTTAACCGCAACAGTACAGATACTTCTTGTTATGTTTTAATGCTGTTGGCTTTGTTAAATAACCTGCCATGTAAGGACAATTTTTTAAAATTGTAATCACAAAAAAACCATTGCTCATTGTTAAACATTATGCAGATGTATGTAAGCTAAGTATTCTTTATTCATGCTGTTTTAAAAGACATGTTACGTAGTATTTAAATATGCAATTACGATTCACATTACTAAATTATGGTTCTTGTTTTTCTTGCCTTTACTTTTGCCTATGAACATTCTGAACGTCGTTCTATCGAGGAAATAGTTTTCTTAGGAAAATTTTTAAATTTTGTGTACTAACGTTATTGAGAATATACTCATGATATTTGTTCTATTTTCCTTTAAAAAAAAAATATTTATTTTATGTGAATAGAAAAAAATCGATGTAAAGGTGTGTGTCAAAATTCACTACTGGACAATTCCATGGAAAAGGCTCAATAATTGAAAAAAATAAATAATTGTTATTGGTAGTAAAAATACGTTAATATGATGGCAACACTATAGTACTTTAGGTTCCCAAAATTTCAATAAAAGTTTGTTTTTAGTTTTTTAGAAATAGTGTAATTTTCAATGTTTTGTCGTAAGTATAAGCTAATAGTGTATTTTATAGTGGTGTTTTAATTAAATTTTCATGGCAAGTATTTAGAATTATTGCAATCCTAATTGAATCCTTAACGGGAATAGAATTCATTATAAATTTACAGATTTTGAAAAATCTTAAGAAATTTTTTATTTTAGGTAATAAATAATAAAAATAAGTACATTTTTGTACCTTTAAAATTATTTTAAAGTTCCTATTTTATGTCCTATAGTGTCAGTTTCTAGGATTTCATTTAAAAATACTACTTTGTTGCAATTCAAAGTGATGGTAGTGTCAGTCACGTTTTGATCTGTAGTGTCAGTCACGAATTATTTTTCGAATAACTACTTTTCTAAAAAAGTAAAGTCTTTCATTTTATCATTTTCCAATAATTTGTTTCATATACTTCGGTTAAATATACAATTTAGAATTATAACGTCTGTACAGAGGAAGATTTTCGAAGTTTAAAAACACTCTCGAAAGCGACTTCCTTTTGCATGTAGTGTCAGTCACATTTACATTTTATTAAATAAATCATATTTAACAACTTTATTTGTGCACACTTTTTATTACAGAGGGATAATTGGGGTATCAACTATAAAACCATGCTAAAATTGAAACTGTAAACATAGTGATATTCGTAATATAAGGCAAAATAAAACGTAAATTGTGTCAAATGTAGAGTCAGTCACATATGGAATTGCCCTACTCCATTTGAACTACATTTATTAGTTGGATTGCTTCTTGCAAATAATATCATATCATATCCACACCTATCCTAATTCGAAAATACGATATTTTTCCTTTGACATCTTTTGTGTATCTAATGTTTGCGTGTATTGCAATTTATTGTAACTTTTGTGTATGGCAGTACAATTATAAACACTGTCAGCCCCTGCCTTTAATATTGTAGGATGTTTAATATTTAGGTATTTTTCGAATTACTTAGCAACATTATACTTTGAATTACCATATCCGTTGCATGTTAAGGGGGACCACTAGTGTGACCGCTTGAAAAAAAAGTCATTTTTGAGAATTTTTTTAAGAAAGATACTATATGGAATGTTTTAATATTTTCAGGATATATTCGCTGATATATATTAAATTCATGATAAAATTTTTGGACCAAAAAATTGAAAAATCTGAGTTATTCAAGATGTCCCAACGCTCCAAAAAAAAAAGTTCTCCCACTGCTGCAGTGATAGCGGCCTTCACACTGCCTGAAATAAAAAAAAAAAACCAAAAAGCCTATTAAACTAGAAGGTATGGTCCGTACCGTGAACCTCAATCGAAAAGAAAAAGTTGAAATTTAACAAAATGGTGGAGTTTTAAAAAAAAAGTTTCAAATTTTTCGCGAAAATTTGATGGTTTTTGGCTTGCGAAAATTACATTTTTTATTCGATCGGAAAACTGGAGGTACATTTTACGAAGAAATATATATAAAAGAAGCTGCAATAAGAATCAAGTCGATCGAATGATTTGTCTTCGAGTTATAACTGCAGCAAACCGGAAAAATGTAGTTTTTCGTAATTTTACCTTTTAGTTTTAATCACTGAGAATTTTTACTAAAATTATTTACGATGTACTCACTATAACGGTCATTGTAAAAGTAGATGAGTCGTTTAAATGTGCCAGGGTCTACCTTCTCCACAACATGTGACTGGCAGCCACGTCCAGAAACTCCCGAGCTATCAACCATCATACATTTCTCAATACGTCAAAGTTAAAAATGAAAATCAGAATCCACTCTTCGGATGGCTGTAACTCAAAAACTATTTGAGATATGCACTTGAAATTTTAGTATGTTATTTTTAAAGGTATAGACTATCGAAACATGCAAAAAACAATTTTCCAGTTTTTTGAAAACGTCACACTAGTGGTCCCCCTTAAATTTTATTCGATCTGTCTAATTTTGAATTAGCTTTCTCCTGAGTAACGAGTCACCAAAGATTAAAATCTTTTCACTGAAATTGAACGTAAAACAAAATTGTTTATTCATATCTGCAGAAACTGATAATAATTGTACTATTATTATTTAAATGGAAAAGTGATTTTCTCGCAACCCACTTATCCATTTATTAATAATTTTTTAAAGGATCTCCTGAAGAAAAGCGTAGAAATGTGTAGAAAATGGGAATGTGTCAATTTTATGTGACAGTGATAAAAATTTCAGCATAAAAACTAAAGCGCCGGAGAAAACAACAACAACTTGAGGGACCAATATTATAAGAAAAAAAATTTTTTTCCGTATGCCATATTAAACACAGAAGTGAATTTATTATTCTTAAAATTAAAATTGTAAGTCCTCGAGTTATCTGTAATATAATTATTGCATAACATTAAAATAGACACTTTTAAAAATTGTGTATTAATATGTTTTAAAGATATTGTACAAAAATATAACATGAATTTCTAATATTTATGTTGTGTAAGAACCATTTTCTTCAAATATGTTGTGTAGGCGGCTCCCCGGAAGGGACATTTTAGAATTGAATTGTACAAGTAAATATAGTCTATTTCATTTATTTAATATTTATAATAACATTATGGATATTCTGGAGTATCTTGACGATAAAAAATTATATAAAGTTCGGTTTACACAGTACACAATTACCTGTTTTAAAGTTTGTTTGTTAAACTATGTTCCATTAATATTCCATTTGAGCTTCCAAATGATGTCCCGGCGCTACTACCACAATTTTTTTTTTTTAAATTGAAATTCGATTACTTCCTGTAAAGTGCAAAGAAACACTTATTAATTATTTCTCGGAAACTATAGCTCTATAAGAAGGGGAAGTAGGAGATTCAGAAAACCAAAAATCCGGATGGAAATTTTCTGGACCTTATTGCACAAATGGTACGTATGTTAGCGTCTAAATCAATGAATATCTCCAGATTTAATGGGATTGGAGTTAAATCAGGATCAAAACAAGTCTATACACAAAGCATTAAATAAAAGCAAAATCTGAATATATATTTTGTACAATGGTTTAAGAGCTATCGTCATTTAAGTTTTTTGGGACAATCACAAAATTTTAATTTTTTTTTACTTTCTTCGGATTTTATTTATCAAAATCGATGAAACTTGTGCGAAAAGTGTTACAAAGGATCCCATTTTTTTTCAATTAAAAAAATTTTTCATAAATGACGTGACCTAGAAAAATTTTGAAATTTTACACCAAAGTAGCACTCGTAACCTAGGTCGAAATGACATCACAGTAAGTGCGGGTGGCTTAGAATATGAACATTTTCACCTAAAGGGAGACACGGGACAAAATTTCGAAAATCAACGCAAAATTTCAACTTAGAACAACTAAAAATGCAAAATTAATTTTGTTTCTTATTTTTTTACAACCTTTAAACCACAGATGAGACAGATCAAGCCTACCTACCAAAAAGTGAAATCTTAAAGTTGCAATAAGTAGCAATTTACACCACTGCTACTTTAGTTTGTTACTGACTGCCGTGGTGTTCACGTCAAAATAAAAATCATGTTTTTTTAATCAACTCGTGAAATTTAAACAGAAAAAAATATGAAGTGTGTCGTATTTAAGTGTAAAAATTCTATTGAATAAAAAATTTCTCAAAATAAAGGGATGTCTTTCTTAAAATAAATAAATTTATTTTTAATTGTTGATTAGTTGTCAAATATGTCGGCCATCATAGTATATAGTGTATGTATGCGAACTGCATATATCATCATCAAAATATATTACTAACACATTGGTATACATATTTGTGTCCATACATCGTGATTGTATGTGTGCTGTGTTACGTCACCCATTGATTACAGTAGAAACAGTTTGGTAGACATTCTAGTTTGACCCCTTGACTTTAAACATAGCGAACTTTTTTAGTGCAATTTCCTTTGGCTGCGATTCATATAAATGCTTATTTATCAGTCCCTTATCAGTTACTAACTCCAGCCTTTACTTGTTAGCAGATTTCAAATAAAAATGGGACGCGCAAGTCGCACAACTATGTTGTCAACTTTTTTTAATGTAACATGAACTTTAACGTGATTTTTCTTGTAATATATGATCTTCTAATGTAATGCCGCTGCTACACGATGCTACGAACACCCTCCAACATTCGACGTTGGATGGTTCATAGCATCGTGTAGCCGTTGTTCGAACCTACGAGTGTCCAATGTCGAGCGTCAAACATTCGCATTTGGTCGTGTCCCGTTCGATGTCGGTATTCTTGCACCGAGTCAAAGGGATGCTTCAAACGTTTGAAGGTCAATGTTGGTTGCGTTCGTTGGTTGGGCACGACTCGTTCATGTGAAGAGAGACAACATCAGTGTATAACATTAGAGATAACATCAGACAGATAACAGCGTTGTCCACTGAGTACCAACACATTATCATTCGTATTGGATCAAAAGCGGCTTCTACACGATGCTACGAACGTTCCTTCCAACATTCGATCGAACGTTTGAGGCAATTAAGTTCGACAGTTGGTGCGACGAATGTATCTGCTACACGGTGAGTCGAATGTTTGATCCAATACGAATGATGATGTGTTGGTACTCAGTGGGCGACGATGTCATCTGTCTGATGTTATCTCTAATGTTATACACTGATGTTGTCTCTCTTCACATGAACGAGTCGTGCGCAACCAACGAACGCAACCAACATTGACCTTCAAACGTTCGAAGCATCCCTTTGACTCGGTGCAAGAATACCGACATCGAACGGGACACGACCAAATGCGAATGTTTGACGCTCGACATTGGACACTCGTAGGTTCGAACAACGGCTACACGATGCTATGAACCATCCAACGTCGAATGTTGGAAGGTGTTCGTAGCATCGTGTAGCAGCGGCAAAACATTCGACTCACCGTGTAGCAGATACATTCGTCGCACCAACTATCGAACTTAATTGCCTCAAACGTTCGATCGAATGTTGGAAGGAACGTTCGTAGCATCGTGTAGAACCCGCTTTATAATACTGTTCAAGTAGTGTATAGTGTGTTTTCTTTTAACAGTATCTTCTTCACAACAGCGTACATATATTATTATTATTATGGCTATAAATATAATGTAGTTAGTGTTGTTTTATATTTTGTATTCGTGTATTGTTAACTTGTCGACTTGTTTACACTTTAACAAAACAATTGCAGCCATTTATTGTCATAAATTAAAAAAATGTTAACCATTTATGGTCGGCTTTAGAAAAATAGAAAAAAGTGAAACAGAAATGCTTAATGTCCATTTTTTATATTGTAAACTACATTTTTTTAAGCTTAGATTGGAAACACATCATACTGTTTAATTTACAGACTATTGTGAATAGAAGAAAGTAGTTTTTTTTTTTAGAAATGATTTTAAATACCCA
Source organism: Brachynemurus nebulosus (assembly GCA_035578155.1). Classification (NCBI taxonomy): domain Eukaryota; kingdom Metazoa; phylum Arthropoda; class Insecta; order Neuroptera; family Myrmeleontidae; genus Brachynemurus; species Brachynemurus nebulosus. Next base: position 13,747,113 of record JAPWDM010000005.1, read on the forward strand.
ATCGTATTTTATGGATTTGATAGAGACCAATAAATCTGATTCAATTTACTACATACAGTCAGCCGCACTCGTATTCGTACAGCAGCATATTTACTCATATGACAAAATTTAAACCAAATGGATTCCCATTATTTCCCACAAATTTGAACTTTTTTGTTTATAATATTAATATTTGGATCTTCTACTTCCTATATAAGTTAAAAAAATTTTATTAATAGTTTAAAAAAAAAAAAAATTTCTAAGAAAAGTGTTATGCATGCAAATTGTGTGATCATGTCCAACGCCACATTCGTATTCGTACACCTTAATATTTGATAAATATTTTTATATGTTTCAAAAATGAATTACTTTATTTTCAAATATAGAAGCATATTTACGTAGGTATGTACCTTTATTTTAAATAAACATAAAATTTAATAATCCTTAAAGTCAAATTTTTGATTAATTTGCCGAAAAAATAAAAAAATTTTAATGGAGTTCAAGAAATTGTTATTGATGTATGTTAATAAAATAGATTCCTACAGAAAGTCCTTAAACCTCTTAAATGATAAGTAAACAACTATTTCACATTTAATTTGTCATAAAGGATAACCAACAGGATAATAAATTAGAAAATAACTCTTGAAATATATATAAAAAATATTACGTCTTACTCTAAATTGTCATTTTTTAATGAAAAAATTAACAAAAATCGATAAAAAAGTGATAGAATGGTCAGGATTAAGTGAAAGGATTACTTAGGGAAGTATTTTTACCCTGGAAGAATTTCTAGCGTTATTGAAAGACGTGATATATACCGTGGGAATGTACGTGGTAAGTAACATAAATAAATAATAAAACTTATATTATTCTAAAATGTAGGAAAATAAGGATTTAAGGAATTTATTTGGTAGCATAGATCAATAGTCGATTTCTTTTACTCTATTGAAATTCCTTTAATTTTCCGGTAAATATATGGAAAAATTGACCTTGAGGATTATTATATTTTATGTTTATTTAAAATAAAGGTACATACCTGCGTAAATATACTTCTAAATTTGAAAATAAAGTAATTCATTTTTGAAACCTAAAAATATTTATCAAATTTTAAGGTGTACGAATACGAATGTGGCGTTGGACATGATCACACAATTTGCATGCATAACACTTTTCTTAGAAATTTTTTTTTTTTAAAACTATTAATGTAATTTTTTTGACTTATATAGGAAGTAGAAGATCCAGATATTAATATTATAAACAAAAAAGTTCAAATTTGTGGGAAATTATGGGAATCCATTTGGTTTAAATTTTGTCATATGAGTAAATATGCTGCTGTACGAATACGAGTGAGGCTGACTGTACATACTGATTTAAAAGTAAGAATTTATACACAGTCTGTAAGAATGGTCTGAAAAATCTTGAGTCTTTGAGCGATAGTCAATGAAATCGTTTAAGTAAAAAAAAAAGTTTGTAGTGTGTTGTTCACTTTTGTATGATTTACCTTGGCTCCACGCTTTTAAATGTTGAGCTAATTACCAAGAAATCGTTAGTAATAAAGTATCGCTACTTTAGCATAGAAGATTAAATAGGAATCGTTCTGCAAATCGTAGTAGTTACTACAGAGATAACAGAGATATATTGCTATTGATATAATGATATTTTTTGTATATTTTTTCAAGATCTCGTTTAATATAAACTATTTTGAAGTTGTATGGCAATTTAAGTCTAATCCAAACTTACTTTCAAGATCAGTTTTCTACACAGATCTATCAGATTCAACACAGTTCAACATGTATGTGTAAAACTGTAATCATACGTACGAGATACGTATATACTACATATACACTGACATTCAAATCAATTTTATTTAAAAATATAAATTATATTTTTTATTTATTTTTTGTTTATCTTAAAATTTCTTATACATAGGAACCAAAAGAGTAGTGTGTGTTGGTATGTATTTGTGTAAGTAGGAACACATCCGTGTGATGAATGATGATAAACGTCGCACACATAATGCGTAACCAACTAATAATTATTGGTCGCGGTCGGTCTCTGGGGATATTTTGTTTGGTTTCGGATGCCGAAGCCATGAGACTGAAAGTGTTAAAAAAGAATTTTAATTTTATCGATGGTTAGCTATTGATTACAGTGGTAGGTTTCATAAAAACAGTACCGTTGAAAATTTTTTAATTCATTTACGTTCGTTTTGAATCAAACTCAATGCAAAAAAAACAAAAATTTCAAAAATTATTCATATTCTTGTTTACTAGTAAATAGCCTACATTTACTGCCTTTGTTGTACGAAATTTGTATTAAGACTCTGCAAATCAAATTTGCACCAAGCCGCTCGTTATTATTCAAGCTGACCTTGCTTACCTTTTATAAAATCATGTAACCTTTGACTGAAAAAATTTTTTCATGTCAAGATTATTGAAAAAAAAAAAGAAAAAACGTTAAAATTTTGCAAACACTTTGCGTCATACAGAAATTATCTTTTTTCACATAATTTCAATAAATTAACGTTCCATCTATTCAACTTTTAACAAAAGTAAAGTTTACTGGTTCGCTGATTATAGAGACAGGTATTTAAAAAAAAATACGTTTTGCAAAAATTGTAATTCAATACACAAAATTAAAAGGGGATCATTGTACCATTCCTTATACGTATTGTCGTATTGTGGAAGGAAGGACATACATACTTTTATACATGTGCAGACATGGGCATGGTTTATGGAACATGTGAAGTTTTTGTAAATCTTGTAACAAAATTAAAAAATATTATTTATTTGTAAAGGAAATAAATATGAGAGGTTCAGAAGAAACAAGTGCATATCATCTATTAAAAACAGTGTTGTGTATGTGGTTCATGGGAACTACCATTCGGAAATGAATCGATGAGACCCGATTTTTTTTATGTGTGCATATTATGTATAGGTGAATATATACTAATTTATTTTTTTGTAGAGATTTTAAAATCACACCTGCCAATCAGAATTCTCAGTGTCTAGAGTTTTTCACTGCTTTCGGGATAATTTTAAGCAGAGCATATATTTACATAAGAGCACTTGGGGCACGTGCTTCAGAAAACCACACATTAGGGAGTTCCATAAAAATTTAAAAAAGCAGAAGCATTTAAAACCTTCACATGTCAAGTACTCAGAAACTCCCACATGAGAAATGTCCAGGTACCCACATGTTCACAGGTAAATTTGGCGCTGAATTTAAATGCAGTCTCTACAGTTTATTATCAAAATAAGTAAATATATTGGATAATGCTATTTCGACATGTATTACTTGAATTTCAGTTACGTGACAATTTGGTTTCCTACATTTCTTCAAAAACACATATCTAAAGTTAGTGTTTAATATTTAATCGATGAAACACAAAAATTAAAAGTGTGGTCCAACGGACTTCACCTTCATTTTAAAAAATTTTTCTGGAATTACTTTTGAAAAACGAAAATTATTGTTCCTTTTGTCAGCATCTTCCCTAACAATTTGGACTTGAATTTTGGTGGTATAATGGGGACCATTTTCTTACTAATATTACTTTTTTGAATTTTCTAAAAATTTAGTTACCTATACTCCAAAAATAACTAAACTGAAATAACTTAGTAAGTCTTAATATCTTTTGAAATCGCTCCAAAAATTTCTCACGTTAAAATATTTTGATTTTGTTCTGTTTGCGAACTTTTACTACAACCTGTATATGAAGAAAACATTTTGGTCCATTCAATTAACGTTTATAATACACATCTGGACGGGGTAATGAAAAGGAAGGATCTTTTTGAGAGATCTTTAGTAATATTTACCAATGCAGGTGTACCATTTTAAACTTTGTATCTGATGGGAAAAAATAAATATAAGACAAATATAAACAAACGCTTATAATTTTTAAATAACTATTTCTTCCTTTTTTCGGGATTAAAAATACATAAAAAATCATTTTTTAAATAAAATAATTAATTTTGTATGGATTTTTATGAGAACTGAAATTGTGATAAACACTTTCTGTTATAGTACAGTGCAATTAGACCCAAACCTCAACATCCAAAGTAATAGTTTCATTCCAACTCCAAATTGTTCTATACAGTCCACATATTGTTTGGTAAAAAGTTACACCATTTTGAGCGTCGGGTTTGGGAGGGAGGAGGGTAGGCGTAGGCAAATTAACGGTTTTCGACAGTTTTTTTTAAATATTTCGAAAACTATGCAGCTTAGCGCAAAAAGTGCCTATACAAAAATAATCAACATTAAATTGCGAATAAAAATAGTCCTGTGCATAATCTTGCTGAAGTGAAGAGTTCCAGAGTTATGGAGGGTGTAAAAGTAGCAATTTTTAGATATTTTGGAAAAAATGTGACATATTATCCCTAAGAAAACTAATTTTTTTTTATACAGGATTGTGTTTTGTAAAAGGAAATTGCGATTACACCTCTTCAAACATAGCACCCTCCTCTTCTAAATCTTCGTCTATGATGTTCCTATCCCTGTTATCACATCCTAGGCCTGAGCAATTACCGCATATGCTTGAGCAGTTTAGACGACTCTTTCTGCATTGGCAGTTACGGACGCATACATCTTTACAAGCGCATATTATGAGGGATAGTAATTCCTCGGGAGCTGCAGGACGTGCAGTTGTAATTGGTGTCAGGTGTTTGTCAATCTTCTTCCACCCCCACTCGGGCGTATTCTTCTTTTTATTCAGCCACTACTGCACCTGGTGATAGGTGCAGCAGTGGCTAAAAATACTAAAAATTGGTACTTTTACACCCCTCGTAACTCTGGAACTGTTCACTTTAGCAAGATTATGCGCATGACCATTTTTGTTCGCAATTTCATGTAGATTATTTTTTTGTATGACACTTTTTACGCTAAACCCCATAATTTCCGAAATATGTAAAAAAAAACTGATGGAATCCGTTAATTTGCCTACTTCTACCCTCCGCCCCCCAAACCCGACGCTCAAAATGGTGTAACTTGTTGCCAAACAATATATTGACTGTATAGAACAATTTGGAGTTGGAATGAAACTGTTACTTTGGATATTGAGGTTAGGCCGTTTTTTTGAATAACTGCACCGTACTCTTATAAATGCGTACTTTACTGTCGAATAAAAATATTTTCACCGTCCTGATAAATTGATAAATAATCATTTGAGAGAGGTGGCTATAATTTCGGCTCGGATTGAATTGAAAATAAAAATATTTAAATTTTTTAATCGATTATCAATATTAAATTAATCAAATCATAGCCTCTTTTATTGATCTAAAACATCACTAAATGAGAAAGTAAGTTAGTCGCATGGAAATCGTAGGTCAAAAAAATCAGTTCCTTTAATTTACAGATTATTAATTAATATAAACATGAATTAAATGATATATGGATGTATTATATTACTAAATGATCGTGTGAAACAAATATCAACTTGATCAAAGTCGGCCGGGTCTAGTTATAATAAAAATTTCACCTTACCGTAAGCATAACTGAAAGTTCATCCTAATAATTTAGATATTAAATAATCACTTTGGAATAAAAATAATAAGAACTCATCTTCCGCAACCATAATGAACGGCGAACAAACGACCGAAACGCAGTATGACTTCTTGACCAATGAATGATTTTTCGACAAAAATAATCATTTATAGTTTTTCAGTAAATATTTATCTTCCGATAGATTAATTAATAGAAATAAAAAATTTTGAAATGATCTATCGATCAAATTTCTTTCGGATGATTTCATGAGAAACTCAGTCAGCTATATAACTGTCATAAATATGAAGCAACAAAAAAAAAAAATACATTTATGAAGATGATTGCCAAGTAGGTATATAGATATACATGTATTTTAGTGAAATTAACCTGCTAATTTTATACCTATGATTGAAGAACTACTGATAGGCAATTAATCATAATAATGTACCTATAAAAAACGTATATTTTCTCAGATAATATTTAATTAACAATATCAAAATAGTTATATGTGGTGGTCCAGAAATAAACAGACCGATGGACGAACAGATAGATAGCAACCGAAGTGATCCCATAAGTATTTTGCAAACTTTGCTATGGAATCTGGAAAATTAATCAAAAGTCAAGTAGGTAGATTTTTTTTTTTAAATGCCCATTAAATGTGCATAATGAGAATTGAAAGTAAGAAAAAAAGGACATTAATTTGTGGTAAGGTTAGTTATTGACAGTCTAAGCATTTTATCGATTCATTACATATAAGAATATAAATTATTGCTTCATTCAGTTTCTTTACATACGTATTAATTGGAGTTTTTGTAATATTATAAAAAAATGAAAGAATATATTTAAAAAATTTCCCATGTGTAAAAGTACCCCTTTATCTTGTGTAGAAAAGCAAATTCTAGGGAAATCGTGAGTTTTTTTTTTATAATCTGTAACGAACTGTACTTTTTGTAGCTGTTCTGAAATTTTTGTATATTTTTGTTTGCACAATTTTATTATGCGCTCTCTATCCACCGCATAAAAAAACGATATGCTATAGTGTCATTAATATTTGAGAGATTTATTTTATTGAAATCCATATTACAAAATTTGAGAATTTTTATCAAAATTTTTGGGTTTTCTATTCCAAATGTTACCTGTTATTTTTCTTTTGACGAAAAGGAGAAGGTATACGTTTGGGATAAGAAATGTGTGTGTTACCATTTACCTATCTCCAAAAATTTGACCAGTTTTAATACAAAATTTTACTTGAATGCTAGTAATTCCGAGATGGCTTTTGGCTAATTTTGATGAACACTGGTTCAGCCATAAATATAAAGGATTAGATGACCATAATAGTAATAAAGGGAGCATTAGGAGTTATAAGTCATCAGAAAAAAAAATAAAATGAATTTTTTTGACTTATAACTCTTAATGTTCTCTTTATGACTGGTTCGGCTATTTTCAGAATATTCCAGGATAAGTATTTAGGATAAAAATAAAATTAAAATTTTAAAAATCCACTTTGAAAGCTGGTAGTTGTGGTATAGTTTTAACCATTTAGGTAACCGTTTTCAGAAAGTTCCAGAATTTCTAACTAAAATTTCACATAAAATAGTTTTAAAAGTTGAATGTGAAATAGCTCGAAAAAAAATATTTCAAATAAAAATTCATGGAACTCAATGTTTCAAATTTTATTATAATTTAAAATAACCTAATTATTTTCATTCGTCGTGTGTGACATGTCTTGCCGTGTATTTTGAAGTGCAATTATGCCACTAACAACGAAAGAAAATTAGCTGCATAAGCTGTCACTTTTTATTATTTTCTTAGTTATCACTTACAAACGAGTTCAAGTTATCTTGAGTTCACACTATACATTGATTATAAATCATATCATATGATACAATTATTTTTTTATTACCGGTTGTATATTTAATTTAGTGTAAAGTTGATATTTATTACTAATAATAATAAAGCAAACAGGAAATTGTATTTACAGACAGGTTCTTTAGATCCGATTTTTTTAATGTGTGTATGTGTCTCATGCATGTGTACAACTAGGGTTGTCCACTTTTGTTGAGAAAAATAAAGTGTCTAATCTTTTAAATACGAAAAAATAAAGTATTTGTCTAAAAAAAAAAACGTATTTTTCAAATTTAAGTTTTTATTGCCTTAAATAATTTTTTTTGTTTTTAGCACAGTTATGCTAACAATTTTTAAAAGCTTTTATTTAACTTGCTATGTTAGTATGTTGGTTTAGATTAAATCTTGGAATCAAAATTTAGACAGGTTCTAATTAAGCTAGAGGTTTCAAATTTTGCATACCTGTCTAACCTTGATGACAATGCAATATTGTATAATTAGTTTTGCCCTAAGTCGCCCCAAACCAAAATTTTTGATTTTTAGTCCTGTGCAACTTTTTGACATTTCGAATTGTCAAATATTGTCCATTGATTTTACATTGCAATTTTTTGTTTCCATAGTTATACTTTATTAGGGTAAATTAACCGATTAAAATATAAGTAAAAGAATTACTTCTTTAATTTTTTCAAAAATTAATTGTAATCAGACTAAAAGGTAGAAAATAGATTAAAGTAAAAAAATGTTTTTTGAGGAAAATCTTTTATTAAAAAAGGGCTAAACAAAAATAAGTTAACTTTTGAGTGAGATTTAACGCAATATGCAACATAATTTATAAAAGCTTGAGGCGTTTAATTAAGTTTGGTACTACTGAAAAGTAAAATAGCTACACTTATATCCAAAACAGAAATAATTAACGATACCGCCTCAAGCTTTTATAAATTATGTTGCATATTGCGTTAAATCTCACTCAAAAGTTATTTTATTTTTTTTAGCCCTTTTTTAATAAAAGCTTTTCCTTAAAAAACATTTTTTTTACTTTAATTTATTGTGATCTATGAACGTTTCGTAACTAATTTTACAATCGAAAGTTTAGATTTAAATAAATAATTCATTTTCTATTAAATGTATGGAGGATCTATTTCTTTCTGCTCGCCTCTTCACATTCATCACCGAAAAAACTCTCAGTGAAAGCTAGGGTTCTGGGAACAGAAAGCAAATAATAAAAATTTTTTTATATTTGGTAAGTTATCACACGCATTTTTAAGTAGGTATACATTACCGTTTTTCAGCAGTATTTTTCTTTGCAAATTCTTTCTTATTATTAGTAGACTTTTCCTGGATTTTTTAAGTATTATTTTTTCAGAATATAGGTAAATCATCCATCTTAATATTTGATAAATCGTTTGGAAATTATGTATCGGAGAGTTTTGTTTAGTTTAATCACAGTCAAGATTCAAAATAAAGTGTTTTAGCATACTTAATTTTTATGTAAAAGTGTAAAGTATGTTTGTGAAAAATAAAGTGGAATACTTTATTATAAAATATGGTTGGCAACCCTATGTACAACATATCTAACTGTGCAACCAACTAACTGCATTGCAATACTCATCGATCTGGTGTGGATTTGATTGAAACATTTTTATCGTCACTAAGTATGTAATGTGTACTTTCCATTCTAAAATTGATTTAAATTTTTAGAAATTATTTTCCCATACATTCTATATAAGGTTAAAACACTGTACCTACGTATGTAATATTTTATTTTTATGGTGATTAATAAATGTGTTTTAAAACGATCCAATTTTAAATTAATCTAACTGAATAACTAGATAACTCAATGAAAGACTGATCGAGAGGGAGTCGAGCGTGCATAATTAGAGTTTCGTACAGTGAGCAGTCGACAGACCAAATTAAAGTTTTTTTATTTATGTAGGTATATTTAAATCTTATCCAAGTTTGCTTGGGATAACTGAAAAATGCATGAATTGTCGCACATTGTACTCAAACATTGAATGAATGCTATAAGTCGGTCGGGATTCAAAGCTCCCGTTACACGTAGGCCACCAAATACGGGCCCATTGTACCCTACGGCATTCAAAGGGGACTAGCTAATACCCAGTTCCTCATAGAAACTCAGGATTGCACTAAGGTCTGCAATCCTGATGTCCTCGGAACTCAGTATTGGAGATCCTAGATACTTGCATCTCAAGGATGACAATGCTTCGCAAGAGCATGAAACATGGGACGAAGATTCGTCCTTCAAGCCGCACCTTCGGCAGAAAGGACTCTCCACTAATCCTATGTTATGCACGTGCTTACTCAGGACGTTATGCCCCGTGAATATACCTGTTAATCGGCTCAGCTGTACCCTGCTTAGAGATAGCAATTTCTTTCTCCGTTTTAAACTCGGCAGTACTATAAGCTCTCGGGCCTGTCTGGCCATTGTACACACTTTCCAGAGATGGGCGTGCTGTCTTTTAGCCCAGTCATCCACAGCACACCTCACTCTCTGGAATGATATTCCTAGGGCCGGCTCTGGACCTATTAAAGGTTGAGTTGAGCGTACTGAAACATTAGTAAATACGTTGTCTATTACTGTTTTTCTCCTTTTTCATCAATTCTTACACTGTCGAAAAAAGTCGTAGTTTCCTAGCAATCTATGACTTCATATTTACTAGCTCCAATAAAATTAAAATTCTAGTTTTATAAGCTTAGGCAATCAGAGGGGTGGAGAGGAATGAACATTCCTAGCAAATTTTGAGCTATATCCATTAAAACTACTGAAGTATAAATTATAAAATAAACTTAATACGAACATTTAATAATTTTAATCGACTGAAATTTTTTTTTAATTTAAACAAGAACTAACATTATGCCAAATTTCAAATTCCCACGTTACGTAAATTTCGAGAAAAATATCAATAACAGACGAACAGGCGGACATACGATAGTGATTTTATGTGGGCTTAGTTTTTCCTTTTAAGGTATGGTAGGTACCCTAAAAGCCAGAATTGAGTTGAAGTGTTAAAAATCTTAAACAGGCGTGTGTGACCTTAAATGTCGGAATCCTGACTAATTTTTAATGTTTTTCGGGATTGCTTGAATCAACCTACGCATCAGAATTTTGTGCACTTTTGTGCACTTACTTTTTGAAAAATACCTTTATACATGAAGGTAATTTTGACTACACTAAAATGCACATTTTTAAATGTAGGTACTATTTTAATTTATGTTAATTAATAACAAAAGAATCAATAAAAGTTGTTCGTATTAAATAAACTTTACGTGGAGTACAAATATAAACAACGAAAAAATTACACCTTAAATATTTGCTTTATTGGCGGCCCCCTAAAGTAAAATTCATATCCGATCATTAAAGAATATTGACTATATTGACAAATACATACATACAACTATAGGTACAGAAAGTAAGTTCACATACTAATACATTTATAATTATGTATGAATGTGAATTCACATATTGCTACTTGAAACACATATTTATAACTGTATCGGTAAAATTTTAACGGATGTTAACAGGTATCTTTACAGGTACACTTACCCATCAATAAATTTATATCTAATGTGTATTCTACATAATCGATTTTGATTCATTACGAATAAGTTAAAATTTGCTTTACTTATAATTTAAAACAGACTTCCTTTTATCAATTTAATCATAGGTGTCGACGCATTTTGTAACAGTGAATTATAAATCGTAATAAAAATGTTCTCAGCCAATAGGATTTTAATACCAAAATCTGCCGCATTATTCTGTTATACTATCAAAATTTTCTAGCTAAAATGAAGCAGTTTCTGTAGTTTCTTTTCAATTCAATTCTAGGGCCAAAAATCCCCATTATGGACCGCATTATCTTTTATACTTCTCTATATTTCTCTAAAAATGTCATACATAAAATAAATCCACTTTTCATCCCTATCATTACCTTTTTTGTGGACGCCTATGTGATATTTATGGAGAGGAAATAACAACTTATAGATTACGTTATTTGCTTTCAACAAAAAAACCCTTAGTTCTCAAGAAACATAATATCAGAATTATAGATCAATATAAATACATTCAATTTTTTTTATATAATAAAGAAACGGTTATTAACGACTTTTCTTTTATCACAATCACAAGTTGTGAATTGTTTAGAAAGCTCGAACGAATATAATATATTACATAGTCCAAAATAGTCTAAAATATTAAATTATTATTCGTCGACAAGTCAAATTATTCTTATTCTTTTAAAATCTATTTATTATAAATTATCTAAAAAACAGTGGACTATAACTAGATAATTTAAAATAATTTTACCAGATTTAGGCCCGATTTACATTAACGCTCTGCTCTCACTCCGATATCACTCCGCTCCAGGTTCGATAAAATATTCTTACACAATAAACAATGAGTGTATTCACATCATCGTTCTGATATTGGTCCGATATCAATCACGGTTGGCTCTCGCTCCAATGTCACTCCAATATCAATACCACTTAGGTAATATTTTATCGGAGCGATATCAGACTTGTTATGGCTTGTACCTATAGTGTAAACACTTTTTTGATTCCTCTCCACTCCGCTTGCATTCAGTTGTTATGAAAAGATATTTGTATCGAACTGAGACCGAACTGGGAGCGTACCCAGAGTGGCATTATAATGTGAATAGAGAACGAATAGGTACCAGCATGATATCAGCACTGTAATGTGAACACAACAAGATTATATCGAATCGGGAGCGGAGTGATATCGGAGTGAGAGCAGAGCGTTAATGTAAATCGGGCCTTATTATCCGATTTTCTAGCTCTACCATAACCGTAAAGTCTATATTCAAATAGCCCTGTCACAGCATTTTGCATAATATAGCAAATTTCCGTTTACAAAATTTAATTTGCCTCGGAAATTAGTTCACATAGAATAATAGTTCAATAACCTTTTTTATGTGATTTTTCTCCTCTTTCTAGTAGTGTAAAAAATGTCGTAAAAACTTTTGAATTTGAAGAAATTTTGGCAAAAACTTATTTTTTTACCAAAAATGCCCAAAAAATCACGTTTCGGGTATCAGACGTGTCTGGCTGAAGAACTCATCCAAGATTTTTGGACTTCCAACCACATTTCGTAAGAATAGGATATTTCGTTCGAGAGTTATGGTGCGAACACACACACATACAATTTCGGATTCTAGGGATCTTAAAACAAATTTCTATCATAGTCTCAGGCTGAAGTCGCGTCATTGGAGTGGTTGTAATAGCTGAATTTTCGATTGGAAAATTCGTTAAAACTGTTAGTCGTTTTTCAGCAGAAAGAGATCAGGTTTAGCAAGAAAGTAGCAACAAGAATGAAAATTGGCCTCCGAAAATAATATTAACAACTATGGTCCATTAAATCTCTATAAAATCAAAATTATAAGGAATTTTGTCATGAAATTTTTTATAAAGTTGAATACTCCCTTAATATCAATTATAATTGAGAAAATTTAAAAATAATTTTAAAAAAGTTCAGTTTTCATAAAAATAATTATTACCGATTTACACATCTGAACATATCATCTGATATTTTTAAATAAATTGTCAAATTTTACGGCTTGTATTAAATTTCCCAAATTAAAGTAGAGATATATGTATGTGGAGGTACGCAGGCACATTATCAAAAAAGTTACTCATGTGTGGCGCTAATAAAATTTCATAAAAATATCATAGGTCGTTCGTATCGAAATAATCTTATTGTTAAATAAACACACGCTGTGATTTGATGGTTTTAATTACAGTGTAAGGAATTATAAGACTTTAAATTCAATAACTCAATTGTAATAGGTAAAACAATATAGTATACTTATAAAAATAAACTGAATTTTATATATTTTGTATAGTGCATAAATAGAAAAGTTTACAAATATAAAAAATGTCATACTGATGATGACTAAAAAAGTATTTCATTTGCATCCATTGCCACATTAGCTAAATACCCCTGTCGCAGCATCCTGCATAACATAGCGAATTTTCGTTTATAAAAATCCGTTTTTTTTGTGATTTTTCACCCTTTTAAGTGATTTTTCCTCCTCTTTGAAATGGTGTAAATAAATATCGCAAAAATTTTTTTAATTTGAGAAAATTTTGGCAAAAAACTAATTTTTCTTACGAAAAATGACCAAAAAAACCATGTTCCAAGCATCCGACATGGCTGGCTAACGAACTTGTCCAACGGTGTGGGACTAAATATAAATACAATATATAAATTTTAGTGAATATTATTTTCGGTTTCTAGGGACCTCAAAACAAATTTCTGCCATAGTCCCGGGCTAAAGTCGCGTCATGATAGTGGCTGTAATAGCTGAATTCCATTCTGGAAATTCGCTAAAATTTAAATACTTTAAAATAATAATCCTTCAAATAAAATAACCTAATGCTTCGGTGTGCTTCTTAACACGATGACGGTCATGAAGAATTATGACGAAATGACCAACTGATACATTTTAGATGGAATTGGTGATGTGACAGAGCGTGCATGGTGTCGTAATTAATCAGGTTTTAATTTCTCAGATGAAACAAATTCCATCAAATTCCATTTTTAATTAAAAATTCCATTACAGTGGCTTAACAGGCAAGAAAAATATTTAACAGTGGTTAATTTTCTCTTTCTTTGTACTTTTCTGGATCTAGAAATGTCCCTTGAAAATGGTGAAAGCACATTTTAATTGTTGTTAAATTAAAAACGATATTAGTGTGTTAAAACAACAGCACCGGAAGAAAATATCCTACATTCTATCCCGAAATCTATGAAAAGTCTAGCTACTGAAGCACCCGGACTTAAAACGTGTTCAGAATATACTTGGCAACTTTTTAACCTCTGCACATTTTATCGTTATTGTATACTTATTAAAGTCTTATTAGCATTTTTTCAAAATATTTTTGTTTGCACGGTTTTTTTATTGAAAGTGACCTTGTTTTGTTTCTTATTATTTTATGGTCACAAAACACCTGTTTCAACCACATGGTGACCACACCATCCTTTTTTTTTGTACTTATTAGCCAACGTTCATCGTCAGGCCGTCAACATTTACAATGTAAAAAAGTTTAATTTACTTTAAAATTTATATTGAATGTATAACGTGTTACAAATTTTAATTTGGATAAAAATCTTTTAATTCGGACTTTTAATGCTGAAATAATTTTATTATATATTTAATTTCCTATCGTCATAAGGCTACAAAATTTATTCATTAAAGTTATATGCAACGGCGGAATTATTGTCGGGTTAATAAAGTCATTCCACTACGCATCTTGTGTAAAACAACCATATTTTCTAGGAATATTTACAAATTATCTAACAAGGGGAGTATCAAACATGGGAATCATGGATTGGGAAGAAATTAATATATGTTGTAGAATATATTTCTTTGAGTATTGTAGTAGTAATAATTTAGGCCAATGCGCCTTTGTTTGGAGATTAAACACACGAAAAATTTCCAATAACATATCGTGTTTGATATGTATCAGTTAGTTGGTACTCTCTGCAACAGTGGCGCTTGGTGGTGTGGTTAGAGTATGCTCTCATGTATGTAACTTTTTTTAATATACAGACGGAAAGGTTCTATGTTCGAATTACCTTTCCAACATAATTCTCTTTTCAGTTTTTTTTTAAACTTTTGGAATATTGTACGATGCTATAATCATTTTCTAAAAAAGGAGATATAATATTTTTTGTACATGTTTTACATTATATTTACATAAAATATATGTTAATACATACATTTTTACATAAAATTAAAGCGATATGTTTATTATAAATTAATTATACTATTTTTAGACATTCTTCATTTAATCCTTATTTAAAGAATGGCAATTGTAAATGGTTTTATAATAATGACATAAAAAAGAATACCATATCTCCGTTAAAAAATATTTATAGCATCGTCAATGTAATTAAGCATTGTACAATATTGAAAAAGTTAAAAAAAAATTTAAAAGAGAAGATTTTGTTGGAAAAGCATAGATTTGAACATAGAAACTTTCCGTCTGTGTATTAAAAAAACTTACATACATGAGAGCAGACTCTAAATACACCACCAGCGGCCGCTGTTGCAGGCAGTACCAACTAACTGATACATATCAAACACGATATGTTATTGGAAACTTTTCGTGCGTTTAATTTCTAAACGAAGGCGCATTGGACTAAATTATTATTACTACAATATCCAGAGAAATACATTCTACAACGCATATTAATTTTTCCCAAATCCGTGATTCCCATGTTTGATACTCCCCTTGTAAATACAAAGTCTCGGCGGATATATGAGTTTTACAATCAGCTAATAGATTCCGCCATCGGATGTTTAACCAAAGCTTTTTTGATTCTTCTAATTTTTAAAATGTGTTTAGCTCATCGAACTCAAACAACACAATTACAATTTGGTACATTCTGTAGTTGATTAAAAATATTTTTGTTTTTTCGTTTTGATTATTTTTTTCTTGTTAGTGCACCTGATACTTTTTTGCTGCAGAAAGAAATCAGGTGTATTTTAAATTTAAAGAACAAATTAACCTTAGGCTGTTATAGTGTCTTATATAATGCATATTTCTACACTTGTGTGTATGCGTGTAATATGCAAACACTTGTAAATGATTACGTGCCTATATTTGAAAAATTAATTTAAAACTAATGGATATTAATTTTCTACTAAAGGCCGTGGCTGAATAAGATGGCCTCGCAAGTATCATTTTTTTGTTTTTTGTTGCATTGCTATAAAGTAGTGGTGGTGCCAATTTTGAACGGTTTAATCGAATTGTTGAAAAAATATATACCATGTGAGTTTTTTGAAAGTTGCCATTTCTATTACAACCAAATTTTTATGATAGAAATGGTACTAGAAAAGGTTCTTTTCTTGGATATAATGGAAATGTAACCAATAAAATCACTATCGGTCGAAGTAGCCTCACATGGTATATATGTGAGTTTTTTGAGAGTTGCCATTTCTATTACAACCAAATTTTTATGATAGAAATGGTACTAGAAAAGGTTCTTTTCTTGGATATAATGGAAATAAAATCACTATCGGTCGAAGTAGCCTCAAGTACATATGCATATTTTTACTGCCTAACTGATAAATCAAAGAAAAATTAAAAAATTAAACTTGGATAAAAAATTTTTTTTGCTCATTTATGTTGTTAATTAATGCATTAGATCAGTTTTATCGAAAAATTAATATATAGTCTCGTTTAAAAATCTATAATTTTGTACCATAGCTCGAAAACCATAAGAGCTATAAAGCTTCTGACTATAGCAATCGATTGCTCCCGTCGATATCTACAACTCTTATTTGAACAATTTTTCGAATAAAATCAACGGTTTGGCTGTAATAAAAATGGCAACTCTCGAAAAACTCACACAGTATGTTGTTGACATCACTGAGATACATTTAAAAACAAGTTTTGACAACGTGTTGGCAGCCTTACACAATAACCAAAATTTTCTCGCAGAATCTAACGAAGAAAGGAAATAATACGAGCAGTGAGAGTTTCTTTTAAGTGAATTTCCATTTTGGAAATACACTTATTACAACGGGTGCCATGGACAGGCCCGATCCTGGCCACTTGACCGCCTTTGTTCTTCTAATAAAAATGCCGCCCTAAAAATTTTTTTTTGAAATGTTGTTACAAAATTCTACATTGTAAAAAAGAGCAGTGCCCGCTCTAGCGCTTACGCTGCCCCGGACAAGAGGGAATAAGTCCGCCCCTGCACGAAACGAGGGACCTTTTTTTTTGGTCGCTGGGTGTGTCAAAATCACGCCCCCTTTTCTGTTTTTTATACCGGCAACCTTTTTTCTTTTTGCTCCTCAGCTGTAAAATAACTGGAATTATGGAAATGCCGCCCTTCTGTTTCGGCCTCCTTTGTTCTAGGAACAAAATGAACAACCGCTAGGATTGGCCCTGGCCATGGAAAGACCTGAACCCGAAACTATGACAGAAATTTGATGAAGTTTTCTTTTTGGATGCAGAATAATTTTAGTATTAAGGTTTGACCAATACCCAATTACTAAAATGACAGAAATTTGTTTAAGGCCTCGAGAAACTAAAAATGACCTTCACGAAACGTTATGTTATGCAGATGCTGCGACAGGGCTATTTTTTCTTATCCTGATAACAACTTTATTTCGAATGGATATTTTAACGAATCTAACAGAAATATTGTTAAACTAATGCGAAACTCAATTGCAAATTTTTAATGTTTTTAACTTTTGTCTATACTAGAATAATATGTAACTGTTACTTCTACAATACTAGGCAAGCGCGTATGCAAGGGGGGGGGGGTCAAGGGGTCATGCATTTTTCAGTTATCAAAAGCAAATCGGGATAAGATTTAGATATACATAATTAAAAAAAAAAGTTTGATTTGGTTCATTAATTGTTCACTATACGAGACCCTAATTGTGTGAGCCTGATTTGTCTTCCGATCAATTTTTCTTACAGTAACGAGCAAACTACTAAAAAAAAAATTGTAGGTACTGAATTATCTGTAGCAATATTAAATAATAAATATCAAGATAATACTTAAGTCTGAAAAGCGAATTATTTATTGTTCATAAAAATCAGCAATAAAAATACGTATCATTTTTCTCCAAAAATAAATTTTTGGTAGGTAGGTAAGTATGTATAATAGTATTTTCGTGTTTAAAACAAATTTATATTCTGCTTATCTTGGCTACACGTTTTTAAATAAAACGAACTCTTAATAAAACTGGCCACTCTTAATAAACTATAATGTTATATGTTCAAGGATGTTTATTTTTTTTAACCAATGCAAAAATTCACCTGTTCGTTCAAATCTATTTGACACACAATACGATATGTCCACATGTCGATTGTGTATAGACTGGTACAGAATGTAATACGTATGAATGTATGTTTATTCCAGTTTCCAGAATAAATGTACAGAATGACTAATTACAGAGATTTTATAATAATTATAAAATATATATTTTTTAAACTTTCTTGTCTATAACAGACGCCCCCGCACATCACTATTTGTATTACTTTATTTATTTATACAACAATGTTTACGTTACATTACGTTATACATTCATGATGTGAGTGGAGGACAAAGAAAACAGTAACGGATTACAATTTGAAAACCATGCGCCTGGTGTTGACTTCTTAAAGGAAATATGTCAATATTCATTTGGAACTCTCAGGATCTGATCTAGATTTTCATTAATATTTTTCATGTCTGTATCGCATTAGTGTCAGATTCGAATGCGGAAATATACCGCATTGAGTCTGGATTCGATGTAGATAGTCCTTTTGTTGGGAAAAGGCACCGTTTAGTTCTAATAAATCGAATTTTTTTTAATTACTAAATTGTGTTAGCAAAACTATTTTTTTTATTGTTAAAAGATTAAAAAATATTACAGATATCTATATAATTCCACTTATGTATCAATAGAAACCTGGCTAAGTTTTTAAAATAATATAAATAATTATTTAGTCTTGCTTTTGGTCTTAAAAACGTAAATGGAATTTCATAGCTGGAACTATAGTGCTGACAATCGTGGTGGGAGCCGTGCTGGAGCCGTAAATCAGCACACGTTTACTACCACTACTGATAGATGTCAGTGACGTCAATGCTGGTAACGGGTAGTAAACGCATCGGAGCCATCTATAGACCCAATCCGGTAATACACATTGTGCCTAGGGCTTGGAATACTGGTGTCTTTTTATAATACCAGTATTTATTCGGTATTAATATTTAACATAATTTTGAATTTTTTTCTATAGAAAAATACTTAAAAATATGAAAGAGTATAAGATGTTTGGTCATCTGTACATATGGAAAACATTAAGCAAAACTAAAGACATTGTAAAATTTATGATGCATCCGTTTACAGTCAGATACAAAATAGTCTATAGCTATTTAGTAGTAAATATAACGACTTATAGCGTAAAAATATTTAAAATACGTAATATTTAAAGTATTTGATTTTGTTAATACCGAAATCGAAATACCCCTGTATTGGAAATTTTATCGGTATCCGGAAGATTTACCGGTATCCAAGCTCCAATTGTGCACAACCAACATCACAAAGGACCCATGACAGTTTCAGCACGCTAGCTGAACCCAGCAATGAAATAAGCGTCGTATGATATGGTCTTTAGTTTTGGGATTACATTGAATGGCAGTGTTCTGGCCTTGTTATTTTTAGCAAAAAATGAAGAATGAGTATGGTTCGAGCCTATATTTTGTGAAAACAATTTACCAGTTAAAATTGGTGAATTTTGATTTTCCACTTTATACACAAATTATTTTTTGCGTATGGCAAACGTTTATTTGTGGGATTATCAAAAAATGCGATCTTCTTATATATTGCTAACGTACTGGTCTGAAAGGTGTTGAACACAAAAAAAAAAAATGAAAAGAAAAAAAAGAAACAAATACATTGTAATAATTTTTTTATACTGTCTGATCGATACGTGTACATTTATTGGTAGTTGAAAATTTATTGTAAACCTGTTCAGATGTAAATATACATATAATCACATTTTAGGTAATTCATTAAAAAGCTGGTAACTGATTAAAAACATATTCATACTTTAAAAATACTAAGAAGAAAATTGAGGAATCCAAATTAGAGTCGTGGACACGAATTTAAAAAGTTTTAAAGAGCCATGGAGAAGAAGCTTTAAAAAGATTCAAATAAAAATTCCTGAAATTCTCTTGTAATGGCGCACATGACGAATGAATGGTTTATTCTACCTACATTATAATAAAATTTGGAATCGGGAATTTCAGGAATTTTATTCGAATCTTTTTAGAGCTATTTCATCGTGGGTTTTTAAAACTTTTTTATTGGAAAATTTTTAGAAATTGCGATTATATTCAATGTAGTTTTATCAAACCTGTTTAAGGATCATTTCGCAATTATCAACTTTCAAAGTGGTTTGTTAAAATTTTCAATTTTAACCACAATTCTGGAAATGTTAAAATATCCTGAAACGGTTAAATCAAATTTCACCAAACCTAGTTAAAAACCAACCTCCAATTAGCATCTTTCGTAAGAGGGGGTTTTAAGATTTTTATTTTTATTCTGGAAATCCTGGAATATCCTGGAAATTGTGGAACCAATTTTCATAGAATTGATTAAGCCGATTTGGGAATAAATAGTAACAGATACACAAACACATACATTTCCAACATTTCCTTTAGTGGTTTGAGGTTTCATTCACTGGAAATCATTTTCTTTACGTTAATTTTGGAATTATTGGTTGCCTATATTTCTAAAAGTACTTTTTTTTTCAAATTTCCTTGCTGATTTCTGTAGCGACTAAATTTGAACTCCCACCATTCTGAAAATTTGGATTTAAACTCATGGGATACCTCTAAAAATTTTCCGAATATAATAGTGATTTATTCTATCTCGCTAATTGGAGCCCTCATTCCGCATTTTTACGCTCTGGCCGCTAGAGCAAATCTTACTTACCTCCTTTGAATATTAATATACCTCTTCAATATAAAACTCATAAATCACTGTTTGAAAAAAATAAGAAATTCACGTATTTATATACTTATTTATGTCAATAATTCATATTCCAAAAATCGTTAATGTTCAATAGTGTGTAAATCATACCAAAAATTTTTTTATTACTGATACATGTTTTTCTGATCAATTTAATGCTTCATTAATCATTGTTTATCTATCAAATTTCATTGAACGAAAAAAATAAAAAATCAGAACTGACCTAAGATTAAAATGATGCATGGCGCGGAAGTGAATTTCAAAACAATTGAACGAATACAGTTACAAACTATAATGCAAACTGATCAGGTTAAATGGTGAAGTACACAATATGGTTGGTACCTGTTACCTTTTTTTTGTTCTATGTAATATTATATCGATAATGTAATTCTTTCCAAAGTACGTAATATACTTAAATTATTTTCAATATTTTTCAAAACAGGTTTTACTTTACAATTAAAACTTGATTATAATAATTTATTCGTTTCTACATGAACGACAGTGTTAGGGTTGACAATTTTTCGAAAAGCATTATAGTAAGTACCTACACGAAGAGAAAAATCACATAGTTTTTGTAGATAAAATTTCAGAAAAATTACCATGCTCTTTTATAATGCGTGCGCGATCGACGACCAAAATTTAATGTGCTAACACAACTTCTATCACACTCTTAAGTCTTATGCATATATGTTATAGTTTAATTCTTGTTGTCGTACTCTTTCATTTGCGCATCTGACCCGCAACCTTATGTTGCTTGGGCTGTACGCACTGAGGAACAATCGATCTTTTCCGACCTTCGATTCTTTATGATGCATACAAGATGATTGGCAACAATATATTCTAATACTAAATATAGTGAAGTAACAGAATGATGAATTAAACGGTGACCGTGCTGTAAGACATTCTAATGAATACTGTTTGCACACCACACCACACCAGAAGTGACCAGCCTGGCTATGTTACTTGCCACACCAGCCTGGCTATGTGACCTTCATGTATGATTGTGTTGATACCTTCTGCAGCCTGCCTCGCTATGTGACAGCGTTGATACCTTCTCTTTTTTCTTTCTACTATTAGCAAATAGCATTTGAAATATTATAAGATAGCATGGTAATTTTTGTAAGAAAAACAATTAAAAAATATTTTTCTGTCGGCAATGGAACTTTTTACTGTGCTGTTTTACAAATTTTACGGAGCTAATATTACGGAAAGAACATTCTATCCTTTAAATATTCTATGATTAATTATAATTTTTATATTTTTACCGTACAAAATTGAATATGTTCGCCTTTTACACGTCGATTGTAATGCTGAGCACAGTAATTTTTCTATGAATTTTCTCTCCGTGTATATTAAAGGACATGAAAAAACATACAAAGCATTAAGAGAAAAATTTATCTTATTTTTTTCTAGTCTTCAAGACAAAATTCTAGCAAAATTTTTTAATTCTGAATCATTTTTGAATGCTTTGTAAGGCGCATTCAAAGTCGAATTTAAAATAAGTAAATAAACATTTTCTGAAACTGTGAATCGAAATCGTCAATATTTAATCTCTTTAAGTTGAGATTATCTATAATTTTATCAAAATGTTCGAGTTTTACTACTATGGACCTTCAAGACAAACTTTTCATCAAAGAAAGTCAGGTATAGTTTGATTGAAATCAAATAATTTTTCTGGATAAATCAAGGACATATTAATGAAAAGTTTTGATGTTTTTTCCAAAAAAGAAAGTATGAATTTATTATATGGAAATTCACTGTCAAACTGTTCAAAAATAATGTAGGTATTTCTGTATACAGCACTGAGCATATCATTTCTTTACGTGCTAGATTGGGACCGGATAAAAAAATCCCAAAACAAAAATATTTAAAATTCCATAAATAGTTTAGTTTGCTCTAAATTGTAAAAAAAAATTTTATGTGGTGAATCGGGCCCGCATAAAAAAGTTTTATAGAAAATGCATGACTCAAAACGCTCAAAAATTCACGAATTTTTTCTAAGTTACTTTTCTAAACAAGATAAGGAGATAAGACATTAATTTACACATGGGAAGATTTTATTACATTTTTTATAACATTACGAAAATTAAGATTAAAAAACTTATTGATCAAATAAATTATATTTTTAAACAATGTGCTGATTAAATGCTTAAAAACAGTCAATAAATGACTTTATCGTAAATTACTATTCACACTTCTTACTTTTTCTTATTTCCTTTCCTCATTATATACTTTGATGAACATTTAAAAAAAAAAAAAGTCCGCATAACAACAGTTTCTATTGCACTTTATTTTAGTTCGATAGTAAAAAGTACTGTACAGTAAAAGAGAGTATAATTGGCAACCCTAGGCACTGGTGCTACTAAACCATAACAGTATTATGTAGTTTGAGACCATTGCGCCAACTTTACAATAAATTTCTTATAGTTTGATCTTAATACAGTAATTACAGAGTATTACAAATACCCAGCCAGCACTCAAAAGTGTATTTTTCCTGGTAGATCAAACAATATTGAAACCTGTTCGATCCCACTTTTTCAACATAACTTCCTACGAAGGAATTTTTGTTTGGTTTAGAATCCGCGAAACTAATTGCACCGTTGATATTTCCAAAAACATAAGTAGCAAAAATGATATAGCTAAATGAGTTTCCGGTTTCATTTATCTTTAATTAGATAAATTATTGCTTCTTGTACCTAGATAATACTTATACGTACATAAAATGTCAATTCTCTTGGGAATCTGAATATTTTATTTACACACAAAATGGAAAGGTACATAGAATAAATCTTAAGAGCAGTAGCGCTCCATATATTATTGAAGATTTCTATTACTAAAATTTATTGTTTTGATGTTACCTACACTAAAAATCAAATGAGCAACAAAGACAGAGTGATCATTTGTACCTTCCTCACTACAATTGCAAATCATTTAGTCATTTTACGTTAAATAAATATTAATTTCAAAATATACAGACACGTATAAAATAAAGTCAGTATAAGACTCACTCTTAATTAAAGTTTCTCAGTATCCAAAATTGTGACCATGTTAAATTTGTTGTTCAGCTTTTAGGTTATTCCGAGGATATGCTTTTGGATTGTTTTCACTCAAGCTTATTTTTGTTTAAACTACTTTACTTTAGGTTTATTTTGTTTTAGGTTATTTTATCTATAAGATTATTTGATCTAATATTGACCAATATATAGAATCAATATAACGGAATTAATAAAATTGAAATTAACGTACATGTACCTACATAAATGTACAATAATGTAATATAGTTACAATTTCTCTATATTCAATATTTGTATGAACGTTGAGTAGCCACTTAAGAAATATTATCAAAGTGAAAGATGAGAACTTATAAAATGAGTAGCCTATATAGTATGTAACTATTGAACAGGTGCGTTTTGCACAAATGTGAGACCTAAGATGTAGGTATTTATTATGTTAAAAAAATACGCTAAATTACATATTTAGAATTTATAATACTTATTTATCTAATTTATTATCTTTGTCTAATGTCAATTAAAGTTTATTAATACATTTCACTTCGTAATAATATATACTGTTGAGAAATTGTGCCTACATAGAAATTTAAAAAAAAAAAGTATTAAATAATAAACAAATACTATTTTTATTTTTGAAACTGTGACAATATTGTTTCGAACCGTTAGTTCATTTTCAAACAGAATAAAAATTATATTTGATAAATGCCCTTATATACTAATTTTATCTACCTATACTTACGAAGGGGGAGTGATATATGGTGTGGAAGTGGAAGGGGCGGGGGTAGCGGGAGAATCCGAAGAACAAGGAAAACAAGATTACATTACGTGTGACAGATGCAAACAAACACGTGACAAAAGATTGAAATTGACAAACAGAGAATATTACAGAAAAGTACAATTTTAAAGGTTTAAATAAATTATAATATTGAAAATAAAGTTAAACTGTAAATATCGGTGTAGTCATTTAAAAGGTGATCGGAGTTATGTTTATTTATTTCCTTTGCTTCTAGGATTGTTAACGTCTGTCCTTTGTTTGCCTCGTGTAGCACGGTAATTTCCCGTTCTGGTGTGTGTTCGGTGTCAAATTTTGAAAACCGGAGAGCAGAGCATTTCAGATCCTATAAGAATAAGAAATCCGACTCTGCTTTTGCGAGGCATTTAACTGACACCGGAAACACACCAGAACGGGAAATTACCGTGTTACACGAGGCAAACAAAGGACAGAAGTTAACAACCCTAGAAGCAATAGTTATCAGAGAGAATGAACAGGAAAACTATAAATAAAGAGTGACTACAAAATTTCGCGCCTTTTGGAGACCTCATGAATCCGATTCAAAAGTGATTATCTGCAAAATTTTAAGTTAAGCATAGTTTTTGTTTTGGATATATAACAAGTCGAATCTGTTAATTAAAACATGTTCACGGCAATATGAATCCAACATTCTTAGAAATCTCGTTCATTATGTTCAAGATTCTTAAACAACCAAAGTGTATCATCTTCGATGTAAAATGTTCCGTTCTTTTCGAATCTGTCATTGTATTTTGTCAAAAGCGTTGTTCAAGTGAGGCATATAACTAATTTTACAGGAAAATATCGGGGTTTTTGCTTAAATATACGATTAATCGGTGTTTTTGTACTGGAGACTTAACAAATATCAAGAAATACTCCAAACTTTGAACCAAGCGCTTTTGAATTAAAAAGTAAATGTATATTTCTAAGAAAGATTAGGTTTGGTTATGTTATTGAAATGTATTTCATGAATATGTAAGTCTCTTTACCACGTGACGGTACTAATCCAGACAGAGGTATAATTATATTTTTTTCGTTGTTTTTTAATATTTTTGGCTAAATTTCTCCTACTTTAAAGTATCACCATAAACTATCATTTACGTCATTTTTAAACAAAATACATGAGGTCCCCAAAAAAGGCGAAAAATAGGGTTTTTCCTGGGAGAAGAACCCTATCACTAAGAAAAGAAGAATTTCGACTATTCCCCAAAAAGTCCAAACTTTTATTAGTGGACAATTTTCATCTACCGTCTAACACAGGGGTGGCCAACCCAAATGATCTTGCGGGCCACTTTGGAAGTGCGTCATAACTCCGCGGGCCGCATATAAAATGATGTGTCCGATATACTATGTATTTTTTAACACATTGTTTTTCACTATCTTGGTAAATAGAAAATAAACCTAATTTGTATAAATGTGATGAATCTCGCGGGCCAAAAAAAATTCAAGGCGGGCCACATGCGGCCCGCGGGCCGCGGGTTGGCCACCCCTGGTCTAACAGTCACTAATAATCGACAATTTTTTGAGTGAAAACCAATTTGTTAAGATACGTTTTAAAAAAAAAAACTCTTTCCCAGTTGATTAGAACCATGTTTCGCTTTGTATCGGTGACTTTTATGCCAAAAAATTTTGTACACCTGTACATTAACATACGTGTATATACCATAGAACGTAAAACAGGAAGCCTATTTTTCCTTTCGATATGCTATTTTATAGTGAATATAATAAAATGTTATAGATTTCTATATAAATAGATTATACAACATTGGTAAAAATTGTATGCGCTATGTAATTACACATGTATGGACTTGTACGGATTGAAATCAACTGAACAACCAATCTTAATTAATGTTTAATTAGTTTCTCATTTAAAACATACTACAAACATTGTCTGTTCGCAACGAAGAAATTAATTAGGTGCGTAAAGGCCTAAACAGACGGCAGTTTCAAAAGTAATCGTCTTCAAACTAAGCTGGAAATTTTTTTTCACATACATATATGACTTATTTCAGAAATTACCTTCTCAACGATTTGTATCACAAATCGATAAATTTGATAATTTAGGCCCATTCTACACAATAGTACCGCTCTCCGTACGATCGCAGTTCGAATAAAAATATTTTCATACCCTAAAAGTAAAATAACTGAACATTGTCAGTACAAGATTGCTCCGATAAAATATTATCTGAATGATATCGGTACTGGGCTGTGATCGAGGCCGTGACTGGAACCGTAGTTGGATCGTAAAGATGATACACTCATTATTTCCTTTGTACGAATATTTTATCGAACTGAAAGTGTATCTCGAGCGACACCATCGTGTGTAACGGACCTTAAGAATATAATATCTCTACCGCAACTCCCTGTATAAGATAGCGAATTTCCAAGGACTAACCTACTTCAGTTCAAAAAATACCACAGAACATAATAAATAATTAATAGTTAGTTGGGTTTTACATTCGTTTTCCAAATTTTTGTCTAATACAGACCTCATTCAAATCATTTCTTGATTCACAAGATTATCCACCCACAGTCTATCGAAATGTCAGAATATTGTTTAAGACAAACGACAAAAAATTGTTTCTTATTATTGTGCAAAATTTCATTTTCATAAAGATGTCAAAATTTTGAGGGTATGATAGATAAGATAGATTAACGGATGGTCGGACGTACATGCCCAAATAAAAGGATCCCGAGAGTTCCAAAATATATTATTAGTCAGAACCTGATTAAAGGGAAATTATTACAATGATATCTTTCTTACATCCGGTATAAACACCGTTATTTAATTTTTCTCGAAAGCCAATTCACATTTTATGTGATCTTTTCCGCTCTTTACGATATTACAATGAAAAACTACGTTATTGCGTTTGGGATTTCCAATTCTTTAAGTGTTACAGATTTATTGGATAGAGAGTAACTATAACAGAAAAGAATAAATGTTGAAGAATTTATGTGCAATGTAATAATTTTTATTTTACAAAATGTATCTAATTTAGATAGACGTTAATTAATTTATTAATTGATTTATTTTAATTACATAATAAGTACCTAATAATTAAATTTAAATAACCACCGTCACTTTGCGATAAGGTTTTACCATAAATGTTAGAGCAACCATAAATGTTATAATGTGTAATTTCTTCTTATGGATCTGTGGGTATGCATTCAATAAACATTATCTGATTTTATAGCAAAACTTTTAGTATGTAACGATAAAATTTGATTAGAGAGTTTGTTTTTTAAAATTATAATTATAAATTGGAAAAGTAATAATTAAAACAAAGTATAAGTGATAGTTTCCAAATCGATTTTGATTTATAATTTGTTGGGTAATATAGTTTCCGTTATGATGTCTGACAGTTGACACACAAAAACAGTTGAAAGTAGCGATGTACAAATGAAACACACTAGTAACCCTAGTGTTGATCTTGAGTGATTTTGTATATGGTACTGATCTTGATCTAGGAAAAAATGCAACAGAAGTCTTTTCTCTGGGGTTCTTTTATAGTCATTTTTAGTAAAAATTAAAAGACCCAACTCAAAACCTATAATTCGCTTCCAATCTTATCATTGTATCGTTTTATTTTCAATTCCTAAGGCACTAAAAAATTTTTGTAACCTTGATGGCGTCATCAAATAAAAAAAATTATTTTTTCTTAAATGCTTTAATGAATTGTTTTTAATTAGGGTGACTGATTGGATTTGGATAATTTCAGTGTGAACTTTTTATTTTTTCTATTAAAATAACACAATTTCTTTTATAAATATGACTAAATCAACAGAAGTCTTTTTTCTAGTGATTTTATATGATAATTATTGGTAAAATGAAAAGGACGACTTAGAAAATAAAAATTTGCTTCCAAATTCATCGTTTTTGCATATAATTTGGAAGCAATTACGATTTTTAAAGCATTGTATTTCAAAATTTTAGTGATTTTTGATGTTTTCGAACAAAGTATAATAAAATTTGAATTTGTCACCATCAAGCGAGTAGCGGTTGCAAGGGGGGGGGGGTCTGGCCCCCATAACTACCCTCCTGTATCCACGATTAATTGACCACCTATAACATATTTAAATCTAATTCTCACCTCAGCCCCATCTAAGGTCAAAATTACACTATTATGAGTTTAGCGTCACGTAACCGGAAATGAAACTGAAGGAAATCGTCCCGTTAAATCACAGAAAATCTGCAGATTTGATTACAAGCAGTTTAAGATTATACTAAGGTGAAATCTCTTATAATTTTGAAAATTGAAAAAATGTTAGTATATGTAGCAACATTTTATGTAATTTGCCTTTAGATAATTCAGTTACTGATACACTATGAGAAGCATAAAACCAACCGTCTTTTATATCTTTTATTAATAAATAATTTATTGACAAACCAAGTATAATACATAACTGTACTGTTAAATATCAATATAGTTTTTAATATTTAAGACTTATTGTTAAATTTATCTTACAAGTATTATATTGGCTGATTCAAGTAAACCGTTCAGAAATCTACGGTCTTTCAAAAAAAATAATTTAATTTTAACATGGATATGATTTTGGATTGGGATACACTTGAAAAAATTAATGATGCAAGACATTTCCATGATTCAAGCAATCTCCCTGTAGCGAAGAAAAACTTTTGACTTTTATTAGAATTTTTTAATTTTGAACATTTTTGCTGTTTCTAGTAATATTGGAAATAGACATCAACATTCTTATTTTAAATGGATTGTGGAAATTTTTACATCAAATTCGGATTTTTTCGATTCGAAACGAATTTTATCTGTATCTTTTACAAAATTTAGAAGGTATACGGTAAATATGTAATCATAGTTTAATGTAAAATACTCCTGTCGCAGCATCTGCATAACATAGCGAATCTCCAGATATTGGGCACTGGCGGATCTCATCTAAGACCTGTATCCATTTAAAATAGTTTAGCTTTCTAACAGTGAAACAATTTTTAAAATCAGGTCAGTAGTTAATTTTTGGCGCTTTTGGGTCTTCAGGACCCTAACGAATCTGATATAGTGTAGCATATATCGATTTAACATCCATTTATTACATTACATAACTATAGTTTTTGATTTTTTTTCTAGGAATCCAAATACATATAAATTATATTTTCTCTCTAAAGGAGGACATCATACAAAAATTTCCTTTCCATAACGTACTCTTAAAAATCTGACTAATTTTAATTTAAAAAGATGAGACAGAGCTATTGTTATTATAACACATACATACATATTGAATAACTAACTAGCACTTGTTTTAGCTAGAAAAGAATTGCCAAAACGATAAAACATTTATTGTAAAAAAAATTCAGCAAATTTCTTAATTTTTCTTAAAAGCTAGTTCACTTAGTACAATGCTTTAAAAGCTTATGCAATTTTTTACGCCCTTTCCAATGATGTCAAAAAAAATTTTAAAAAATTTTGAATTCTAGCCAAATTTTGCAAAAAAAAAAAAAAAAAAAACAAAAACAAACTAAAAATGGCGAAAAATGGCCAAAAAACCTACTTCTGGGCATCCGACGTGGCCGGCTAACGAACTTAGCCGAGCCACTCCGGATTCCAGCTCATAGTCCCGTCTTACCATAAGAGCTGCTGTAATAGATGAATTTCCAAAATGGAAATTCGCTAAAAAGAAATACTATGTACCATTCTGAATATTAGAAAATTGGTGTCGATTTCTGATAAGATCGAAAGCGGCAGTAAGCCCCCAGATATTTTATTAAAAAGATCCACAGCCGAAAACCATTAAAAATATTTATAAAATTTTCTTTTATATTTGAAGGCCGTAAGCTTTTAATGAACTGTCTATACGTGAATCAGCCTTTACAGGTATATTACTTATAAACTATGTATGTATATGTTTTGTATATGTGAACTAATGTCGTTTCGGTCCAATAAATCGGACTAAATAGCCACATTGTACTACAATTATATACGGCGTGTCTTAAACTGACACAGAACAGACTTCAAATTAGAAATATAAAATAAATCCCGTGAAAAAGGTCTCAGCGTGTTAAAATTAAAAACTATTCACAAATCTTTGGTAACTTAAACGACTGTATTCATGAAACTAGGAATATTTAGACAATAATAAACAAATTTCTGGCGATTAAATATGACTCATTCTGTATTCTATTCCTATTTACAGGTATACTTAAAAAATCAATTGAATTTATTTCAATAAAGTCTTGTAATATTTATCTAATTTAAGATGTCAGAACAGTTAAGTGATAAATAAATATATGTAGTATAATGAGAATCGAACTCCTGACCCACAACAGGTAATTGTATTAAATTATTACAATTAAATAATTGTAACAAAACGTAGGTTATTAGGTTACGCATTTATATAAATGAAGTTTGTTCATATCAATTATTGTTTCATTATTATTGTTATTAATAATATCTTCTTAATATCTGTAGTTTTGTTAATATAATTGTAATCTGTAATCTGTAATTACGATCACTTTCGAAATACGAAAAATTCTTTTCACCCAAAATGAAAATTTTCACATGCACTTTATGTTTTAGAACTTCCTGAACAATTCTGGTTTCGAACATCTCACGCTCAAGTGACATAACTTCAAAATTATTCAATCGTTGTTAATGAAATTGTGCGGTAGGTTCCTAGATGATCCCTTCCGAATTTCATCGCAATCAGAGTAATGGAAGCCATGGCGCTACTGTAAAATCCCATTAAATGTCAATATCTTATTTCCTACTAATTTCATTTCGCTCAAATTTGGGAGTATTTGTACGTTAGACTATATTCAGTTCACTATAAATTTCAATATAATCAGAGTACCGTCATTTGGGGTGGAATTGATCAAAAAAAATATTTTTTGGTCTTAATTTTATAGAAATAATACACAATCGGAACAAAATTGGTTTATATGTATAGACGATGGTAATATAGACCTTATTGTAAAATGTCGTGTCCTCCTTACATGCCAAAACACAGTCTACAGGAAGCAAGGAAGCCATGAACAATCTCATACTCGTTATGGGGTGACATTGTTCACACGAATTCGCAGCCCTGAAAATGCACTTTCTTCATTAAGAGTAGGCCCGATGAGAGGGTGGTGTAGCCGGGGTTACAGCCTTGCAGCCCGGACTTAAGGAGGGAGTCCGTAGGTGTCCATAGAAGGCAAGAAAAAAAAGTTAAGGGCTTTTTTTTGTTCGTCGCCTATTTTTTGGGGAGGAAAATTTTTAAAAAATACGGTTTTGGTCCGAGGGCCCGCCATTTTTTCCACGGCCCTAATTAAGAGTATAAAAACTGTTTGACCACCACTTTTTTTAAATTTTCAAAAAAATTCTTATTGTAAAAAAGTTTGTTTGATGCTTATAATAAATTTTAACAGTTTTAAAGAGTATATAAAACATGGTCAGATACATCGTATACGGCTATACGCAATTAATCTTTCAATATAATAATTGAACAATCTCACCCCATGTATATGATTAATCTCACCCCACGCAATAATATATCCAATATGACAAAAAATACTGAACTGCTTATGTACAGTCAAGCACGTGATGGTTACAAAGCATCAACAATTATGTGTATTTTATTAAAATATAAAAACTGTGTTTAGATTTTCACTTATCAGATAAAGTTTTAAAAGTTCACTTTCACCCAAAAATACGACTTCTTTTAATACACTATATTTTTTTTTTAAATATATGGAACTGCTGAACTTGACATGCATCGGGTATTTTCAGCCATCTTATTTTTTCCATTATCGGTCGGAAAAATCGCATTCTAAACTATAGTTCTGGCGCTATATTCAATTTAAAAAAATATGATTTAGTGCACAATCTCACCCCCGGTGATCAATTCCACCCCAAATGACGGTAATGATAGTTAATGGGTATACGCAAATGTAAAATATGTTACCGCTGTTCTCATCTTAAAATTATTCTTGTTTCAAATATAACGTTGTCAGTGTACTATAAGTTTAAAACATAAAATTGTTTTACCTAAAGACAAAAGTAATTTGTTAACAAATTTCCACCAGTATACTATTTAATACACCTTAATATGTAAATAAAAAAGGGTGTTTAAGATGCATAGTTTTGTCTTCGATTCCAGTAAAATCTATTGCAATATTTGAAAACTGGTAGTGAAAATCTAACTTTGTATGAGTACTAAATGTTTGACTTAGTTATCAGCCTCACTTCACGCTCATTTGATCTAAGAACAACTAATCGACATTATTTTAATTTTTCTTCCTAAAATTACTTATTATGTGAAATTGAGTAATATAGTTTGAATATAAAAAGTAACTGATCTCGAATATATCACCGGGTTAAGGTATGCAAAACGATAAAACACTTGAAACAATACGAATGAATGTTATTTAACCTATTAAAATTGCAATAGTTGGCATTGCATGTGGGTTTTTATAAAACAATAATATCATTGCCAGTTCAATTCGAACGCAGTTCAATGTTATGTGATGTTACAAACAACGCCCTTATTGGCGTTGTTGTTACTTATTCGAGCGAGAATATACATACGTATAACATTCATACATTCAGTTTCCTCCATATTGAAAACTATTATTCTTATTATTTCTTTAAAACGATAATATTTCTTAAAACAATTTGCCAAAACTTGTTATGTAAAAGCATAAACAAAAAATAAGTATAGATATCTAAACTTACTATAAGCCTACTTAAAACTACCAACATTATATTTTATATCGACGAATCTATAAAACACACCAATGGACAAGAAATTTTACTAAATTTGTTTTGTATAAAAAAATTTTTGTAATATAAAATGCGAACTTTATTGACAAGTAACTCTACTGTTCGAGAAAAAAGAAATATCGTCCTTCATATGTAGCTCGTTAGAATGTGGTCACTGAAAATTAAAAAACTGTGTCGAAAATGAGCAAAAGTTAACAAACATTCTCTAGTTGAGGATCTGTTTTTGTACAAAAAAAAAAAAAAATAAATAAATTGCTGTGAAAATTTTAATATTAATACAGTCAAACCTTCTGTTACGCGGTACTCTCTCAAAACATGGTTTCGGTAGAACGCGGAACAAAAAACAGTCACTTAAACTTCGTAATTTCGGCAACGAAACTATATATAACAGTGATGTTTAATTGGTCGGTTGAGATCGACCGGTTTATCGCAGGGAAAATTTTAGCTGATCTCCTATTTTCATTCACACGGTGAAAATAGAGCCTACACGGAGAGAAAATTCCTATAAAAATTACTGTGCTCATACTACAATCGAAGTGTAACAGGCGAACATATCCAATTTTTGTACGGCAAAATTATAAAAATTACAATAATATAACTATAATTTTTATAATTTTACCGTACAAAAATTGGATATGTTCGCCTGTTACACGTCGATTGTAATATGAGCGCAGTAATTTTTATAGGAATTTTCTCTCCGTGTAACATAAAAATTACTTCCGGAAAATTAGTGACATTTTCTAAACAAACTTAGGACAGGAAAAATGAGAATTTGGCTCTCAAACCTAAATTCACTAAAAGATCTCATTTTCGTAGCTAAATATTAATTTCGAATATAAAAATTTTAATGTGATGGCGTTCAAACAGCTTCAAATTTAAAACTGTTGGTAGGTTTTCGATACTGCTTTTTCCATTTTTGATAAAATCATATCATAATAATTGTAAAAACAATAGTAAAGTCATACGCGGGAATTAAAGCACATTTCCTAGACAAATTTGATAATTTTATAATAGAAATTACACGGCTGACGCATTTTTATAATTTGAGGACCGCATTTGGATCGTGAACTGTACTTTGAGAACCCTTACTATAGATCCTAAGATACTGGTTGTCATCAAATATATGTTTGTGCATGTACCACTGTCGGACTCTACGTGTAGATGCAATATAAATTTTATTATGGTTGATTACGCGGTTGCAAAATCTATATGGAAAACAAGTGAATAAATTTATATTTACTGCTAACAACGGTGGCATCGTAATAGAGGCATAGAGGCACGTTCGTGTGTACATGCACAGGACAGAATAGCCGTCGTACAGATACGGATACTAACAGTCGGTTACTAGTTAGTTAGTTTGATAGCTGAAAACAAGTAACTTGTAACGAACAATAATAATATAAAAACGCCCACATTAAGTATTTTAATTCATTTTGCCGATAGATATACAGTGGAAATGTGTGTTGAGGAAAAGATACAGAGATAATAAAATGGTTTTTAATTTAAATTTGATGGAAAATTTAACTTCCTAGAATTTATACTATTCGCTAATTGTATTTTTAATAGTCTCAGTTATGGGAAAATTTTGAAACGTTTACTGAAATTTCTATATAAAGGCGTTTGTAATTGAGCAACATTTTGCGATATTCCATATTGCAACTACTGACTAACGTGTTGCGGGTGTTATCAGTCTCTGAGTGTAAACATTATTGCCCAGCCAAGTTAGTTCTTTGCTCTCACCTTTGCGTTGTATAATTAAATTTTTCTTTACCAAGAACGTCATAATCTTGTTGCTATCGGTATTGGTTTGTCGAATTTTGAGTCTAAATTTTTAAATAAAAAATCACTTTTTGACACTCAAGTGAAGTTTTTGAATAAATAATTACCGAAAGTTAATTCCCTGTTTCAAATAGGGTCGAATCTTTTCCAGATTTCTTTAATCTCTCAATCCAGATCTTTTTAATTTCTTATAATTTTTTAATACTATGTATGTCGTATTAACTAATACTTAAATCTTCACATTCAGCTGTTATTGTCACGTGTACGTATAAAAATTTTCAACTATACTGTGGCTGCAAAATGCCAGGATATATCTTGCTACATATTGTTCGACCATAATTGTTGGCAATATATTTGCGAAATATGGCCGCGCTACAGTATTCAATAATATTTCCGGCACTGTGTATTAGTTAGTCACAAAAAACCGTTTCACAATTTGACAAATCATGTATTAATTGAAGATATGAGTGGATAAAAGTGTCATGTATCATTTTTTAAAAAATTCATTTTTTGCAAAATTTTGAAATGCTGAATGAATGAATATGCTGAAGTATCATATATACTAAAATTTGGTTTTATTACGTTCATAGTCTTGTAGAAATTCAATAATAAACACATGCTATTGCATGGGAAGTAGGTATATGTAAATAAAAATTTTCAAACGTTTCTATTGTAAAATTATACAAATGTTACATCACACCTTCATCCACTCATGTCTTCAATGTTGTAACAAGCAAAAATCAGGACTTAAACTTATTTAACGTTTAAATCAGTGCTCATTGTTAATAACAATGAATATGTTTACGATTTATTTTCGATAAAAAGATTTTGGCAACGGAAAATATACGCAATTTAGCAGGCGTGATATATCTAAAAGAGTACTTTCTTCCCTTATACATATACTAATTGAGAAAATTGTTAAAGGAAAAACACCGTAATGATTTATTATTTTATGTGTAAAAATGGCGCTGAAACTGTAGAATATTGTCCCCTATAACTGCATAAATTGGTCACTGATTAGACACTTTGTCATAAGCATAAAAGCACCGTTTAAGAATACAAAAGAAATTTTTCTAAATTTTGAAAGTTCTAAAACACAAAACAACTCAGTAGGACCGAAGAATTAGTGATGAGGAAATGCAAGACCAAGAGCAAGACTTGGCAGTCTTGGTCTTGGTCTTGTTCTTGCATTAAGAATCTTGGTCTTGTTCTTGCTAGAGCAGTTTGAGTCTTGGTCTTGGTCTTGCAAAATGCAGTCTTGGTCTTGGTCTTGGTATTGCTAAATAATAAATGCACTTTCTTGCATCTTTATTAGCGAATTTTTTCCTTCTAAAATCAGAATTTTCTCTGTTTACGATATTAATTATACTTTCCAACTATTTAAATAGTTTAGCAAGAGTCTTGCTTTTTTCTTGCTTTTGTCTTGGTCTTGCTCACTTGAGTCTTGGTATTGGTCTTGCAGCCATACTTATAGTCTTGGTCTTGGTCTTGCTCTTGGTATACATAGTCTTGGTCTTGCAAAAAATGCAAGACCAAGACAAGACTGCAAGACCAAGACTAATTTTGCTCATCACTACGAAGAATAGATATACCTACCTTTTCCTTGATATGCTTCTAGAACTGTTATAAAGTTTTTTGGGCCTCACTAAGTTCGTTCGTTAACCTTTTTTTCTATAAATGGATCCAAACAGTTCTGGACACTGGTATATAAATCATTGTTGGGCGCCATATGGTCCATTCCAGGACAAAACTAAACCTAATTTCAATAAAATTTACTGATATTACATACTGGGAAAAATAAATTTAAAAATACCATACAGAAAATAAAACATATAAATTTATTAACGTGTTAAATCAAGCTTTATATTTTCTTATGCTATTCATTCACTTACAAGCGACATTTTATTGGCTTCTTGTATACAAGTTAGTATGCGCAATAAATGTGAGTAAGTCTTCAAGCCAAACTATTACTTTTAAAACTAAGTAGAGAATAACTGCTTCACCAACCAATCAACTATGTGTATGCCTGTAACAACTACAAAAGTTACAAAGACATCTTTGGTCGCTAATAGTTAAGTAGGTA
Organism: Brachynemurus nebulosus; assembly: GCA_035578155.1. Taxonomy (NCBI): domain Eukaryota; kingdom Metazoa; phylum Arthropoda; class Insecta; order Neuroptera; family Myrmeleontidae; genus Brachynemurus; species Brachynemurus nebulosus. The sequence continues at coordinate 13,784,315 of JAPWDM010000005.1, forward strand.
TCAACGTTTTAACAAAATACAATTTGTGCTCAATGACATTTGAATACGATAGTAAAGTGTTAAAAAGAACTATTTATGTTACTTATATGATGATTTAAAATGTTGCATATCAACATTATTGCATTCAAATATAATGCAATTGAACGTTCCCGTATGTATGTATAAGCTCTACATAACTAACTATTTAGTGCTTAATAAATTTTAATGGAAGGTGCTATTTTAAAAAGTAACAATTTATAAAATCGAACTATTAACGTTTATATAATAATTTCATTGGGTCACACATCCAAACAGTATATTAATCGTAAATTTTATGTGGATGCTGACAATAACTGCTTTTAGTAAAATTTTTTTGGGTTCTGTGTCGCTGAATTATTACGATATGTGTAAAGACTTGATAATCACTTTTATAAAATTATAATGTTTAGCCTGTTATCACTTATTATATATTTAAGAGTGTTCAAATATGCATTACAATGAATCTATATGAAAGTTATTTAGCACTTCTAAAAAAAACATCCAAATTTCTTCTTGTTTGGTATTTTTGTTTCTTTATATCCCAAGAATCAAGAGTTAAAATTTAACAACGAAATACTGAGCAGTTGTCGAGTTATATATAGATAGATAAAATTTACATTAAAATAGGGGTCAGCAATCCGATATGCGGGGCCGGATGGGGCCCATCAAGCAATATAATTTTTCGAACGATTTGTTTAGCTTATGCTTAGTTTGGTTGATATAGCGAGTTGCCGCATAATATAGAGAATTTTCGTTTACAAAAGTTAGTTTTTCTCGGAAACTAATTGATATAGAATAATTATTCAAAAATTTTTTTGTGATTTTTTCTTCTCTTTCCAACGGTGTAAAAAATATCGCAAAAACTTTTGAACTTGGTAAAATTTTGGCAAACCATTCTGGGTAAGTTGTGTCTGGTTTTTCGGAATTCTAACAAAAATTTTAGTGAATACCATTTTCGAATTCTAGGGACTTCAAAACAAATTATTTCTAACACAATTCTCAGGCTTAAATCGCGTCATGACAGTGGCTCTAATAGCTGAATTTCAGATTTGAAAATTCGCTAAAAGAAAAATATCTATTTAAACTATATACTACATCACAAAATATTTGCCTGTGCGGGCCGCTTAAAAATAATTTCTTTTAAAATGGCCGACCATTCAGAAAAAGTTGTCAACCTCTGCATTAAAAGATGTAATAAATATAAAATATCAAATGGGCTTGATTCAGAATTACATGGCGCTTTCAAAAATGGCGCATAGGCTGCAGCCCGTGCACCGTTCAAAATCCCACTACCTTTTTGTCCTTTTTTAAAACCCCATTTGAATTTTTAATTTCTAACCATTCACTGAAGTTATATTTTTTGTGCCACAAAAGGTCTTCTTTAGGCGTCGACTTTAACACCCCATATAAAATAAATACATCGTCATCCGGCTAAAGGAAAATAACATCCTCTGAAGGAAAAATTTATTGAAAATGTCTTTTATTTTTAGATTAAATGATCAGAAACCGCTCCACAATTGTCCGTCCAGTAATCGCTCGCGATTGACGGATTCAACACCACTGACCTAGATACTATAAAAGAAATAGAAGAAACTCAATTGTATGTTGATACCTCAATAAGATACAATAAAAAGAATGAGATCAACAATTTAAAATATTTACAAAAAAAAAAATTATTTATATAAGTACATATTATTGTTTTATTTTAATGGTAACAAGCATTTCTCAATTGATCCTCAATTGATACGCCCCTCTCACCTGTCTTCATCAACATCGTGCGTCATCACCCCAGTTATTCGCCGTCTTCATCATCTTCATCATTATCTTCAAGTTCAATAATTTGCATTGTTTAAGGTCGCACGGGTCAAGCGGAACACATGAACTAAATATCAATAGGCAACATTGTTATTATTACAAATATAAATAAATAAATAAATACATTAAGCATCATCAAATATTTTTTACAAATACCTAAAGCCACATTCACATTGTATATTTGACAATTAAATTGTTAAAAAGAAGTCATTACACAATAAAGGTAGAAAAGCATCTGAATGGGGGGACATAATTTTTGGTTGCTTTTGTCATTGAAATAGTTAAAAATAGTCGTTTACAAATTTAATTACTTTTTAGAGCTCCGTACACAAAAAGGAAAGAACGGAACACTATCAGATCATCCTCGTGTTCGTCTGTCCGTCTGCCACAAACATTTTTCTCGAAAACTATGCAACATAGGAATTTGTAATTTGGCATAATGTTGGGTACATGGAGAGAAAAAATATATAGTGTGTAGTACTAAAGTGATCACAGACCAAATATTCTAATAGTATATTGTGCAATAAGTGCGGGAAATTGTCGATTGCCCACGAAAGCGAAGTTGAGCGCACGAACGTAGTGAGTGCACTCATTCGCTTGAGTGGGGCAATCGACAATCCCGCACGAGTTGCACATACTATTTTTTATTACGAATTTCACATAATTTTTTCTATTATTATCACCTGTTTTTGACATTTTTATTACTTTTAAAATAATATTTTTAAGTGTTCGTCTTTTTTTCTGAATTAATTATCGTTTAAATTACTTTGTTGGTGGTTTCTATAGAAATAATTATGAAATATTTATTAAATGAAAAATTAAGGGGCGCCTTTGCGTGTTTTGATTAAATTTTTTGTGTTTTATTGCCAATTTGCGTGTGGAAAGTTACTTTCGACACGTAAAAAAGTATGCGGGAAGAGTACAGTGGGCAAACAGCTATTTTGCGTACAGAAATGTGTGCGCCAAGTCAGTACTTCTCCCGCATGAGTAATAAAAAATTATTATTGTTGATTTACACAATATTTTTTTGTATATTTTTAAAAATAAAACAGCAGCTCTTGTAAGACAACTTCTTTTTCTTGATGTACAACTAACTCCTTCCAATTTTTATACGACTAATCTCATACTTTAACTATAGTTTAAGATTCTCTAGTGAGTTGTGGAAATTTTTGATGGATTCAAATTCTCGTAATATGTATGAGGCTGACTTTTCCCTAATAAGTTGATGACAGTATGAATTGACCTTTAGTAGATATATATTTACAATATCGGTATGAATACGCTAATTTTTTTTTTGTAGTTCGGAGTAAAATATTTCAAGTGCAGGTCAATCAATATTATTTATATTTAAAAAGTCATATTCATATCCTATTCTACTTGTATGAATGTGGTAATAATCTTCTGTATGTATTCTTCATTCAATTTTGTACACTGATAATTTGATAAATATGTGTATCAGCCAAAGCTGAACATTGAGTGAACATATGAATATTGGTGTATGTTTAAATACGGATAAAAATCCGCCATACACTAATAATGTTTCACAGGCACTCGATAACATTTGAAAATTAAAAGTATAAAAAACTGCGTCTCGCATTAGAGAGAGGTTGTGTTTGATTGATTACTGAATTGGAGTGGCACTCGAATAAGTGATCGGTGGCCTAGTTGGTAAGGCGCTTGGCTGGTAACCAAGAGATCCGGGTTCGAGTCCCAGCCGATCCAGTTTGGTAATTTTTCAAACACTATGTCAATTTTAATGTGTATTTATATTTTGCACTATAAATGTATAAAATATATTATGCTGTAGGTGAAATCCGAAAGGCATCTTTGCAATTTGATTTGAAAAATAAAAAATTGTTATTAATGTTTTTGCTGTAATCACTTTCAAATAACGATTATAATTTCTATTTAAATCAGCAATTAATTTCAAAAATTAGTTGATTCTAAATTTTCGAAAATACAACACGGATAATATTCATATTCTCAGAAATAAGTATAATTGATCTGAGCACAAATTAGAGTAAGGTATGTCTAAATATTAAGTATTAGAACTCAAAAATATAGATGTGATAAAAATGATTATAAGATTCCGCACTTTTGCTTCCAAGATTATTGAAAGATATGAAATTCTTGAGAAAAATTTGATAAAATTTGAGCGCTGCTTGTACCACTTAGGGAATTTTTAAGAAAAAGTTAATAAGAACGGCTTTAAAAACATTTCAATTCGATTTACTAATTTCATCATTCTGTCATTTTATTTACGATTTCTAGCGCACTGAAAAATTTTAGTTAACTTGGTGACGTTATCAAATTAAAAAAATCTTTTTTCACTGAAAAGTGAAAAAACATTTCATTTTTGTTACTAAGAAGACGAAATTCCTTTTACTAAAATCACTGAATCGAAAGAAATCCCTTTTTTCGTGGTCCAACATGTTAAAATTTGCTAGTAATAAAAAAAAAAAAACGATTTCGAAAACCTGTAATTCACTTCCAATTTGATGGTTCTATCATTTTTTTTATTTACGATCTTTAGTGCACTGAAAAATTTTAGTAAACTTGTTTACGTTACCAACGAAAAAAATTTCTTTTTTTTAATCAGGTTTTATTGAAGTGACTTGGATTAGGATTATTGGCGAATTAGGTCAAACTCGGTGTAAACTTTCCATTTTTGTTATCAAAATGACAAAATTTCTATTGGTAATGTGACGGATTCGACAAAAGCATCTTTTAGTGGTGCTACGTGCAATAACATTTAATTGACCTTCCTTATTTTAACAAATAATATGAACTGATGTTTGCTCTTGAATTACCGCCAACATAGTTGCATAGGCTTACAATATATAACTGAAAAAATTACTAAATTCCTAAGTTGTTGGTTTCTTAGATGATACTTTCTAACAAGGAGCATCACGGGGGTGTACCCCTCCGATTTTGTTTATTCTTTGATATGTTGTAGAAAATCGAAAAACAAGGGACACATATTTTTTTTTAGCGGGTGTAAAACAGTTTGAAGGAGTGAAATCACCCTTCAACAATTGGGGTAAAAATTTAATTTGTTAAATATCTCGAAAACGGTAAGAGATATAGCAAAAGTTTAAATTGGTGATATTGCTCTTTTTTAAAGAGCTATATATCTATTGATATGCAACTTGCTTAAATTACGTCAACAGGGGTGGTTGTGGGTTAAAATTTAGAGGTTAATTTTACGAAAAGAGGGTTAGAAATACAATATATTAAAATTTCGTTTACAGATTTCAAATCTACGTGAAAAAATCGAATTGACCTGTCTTTGCTCGATTTCATAATATTAAGTTTAGGGGTGAGTAACTAGAGGGTGACTATATTGATATAATCATACTATTGAGTAATATAGGAACTTCTTCATTGAAAATAGCTCAAAGTAATTATAACATCGTAAAAATGATATTCTCGAATCAAAATTCAGTTTGATCAACATTGGAGAAGGGAGGGGGGTGAGTCACCCTCTTAAATTACATACAATCATTTTTTATATAGTACTTAAGGGTAGCAAGTTATGGGCGTTCCAAACGTATTACGACTATCAAAATAAAGTTTTCGTTATCGAAAATTATCGATATCGAAAATAACCATATATTTGAAGATGGATAATACATACGATAGTGTAACTTTCGAAACACTTATTTTGACATTATTGTCCTCCGCCAGTATGTTAATAATATAAATGAGTGTATGAAAATGTAATGTAATTTCATTCATAATTATATAAAAATTTTCCTTACAGTGTTCCCAGCATAATTTATTTGAACACCAATATTTACATGAGAAAAATAAATTTCAAAATTAAGCTCGTTAAATATTAATATTTAACTTTTTTAACGTATAAATTGTCTCTTGAACGATGGCGACCACTAAAAATAAAACATAACTGCACAAATCCAACGTAAATTTTAAACTGAATTCGTTAATTAGCTTACACAAGTTTATTGCACGTTTGGTTCGTTAAACACATGTAATGCCAATAAATATATTTTTATGTTAGAACTTAAAAGAGTCATAAATTTGAATAAAATCATTATTTATTACAATAAGAGAATATTTGTACCCTGAAACAATATTGAAAAGATTATAATATGAGAGTATAATGTATTATATGCATACGATACATATACATATACCTGTACAGTCACAAATAATTTACATACACCTGTAAATCAGTCAATATATTTTTAATATAACCATATTACGGTGTATCTATATTACACGCATACCTGCTTAGTTACGTATGTGGCTGCTATTGATATCATTACGTTCAGCAAAATAAACTTGAATTAAAATTAAAGTCATAAAGAACAGTGTACGGTACATACGCTTTTAAAGACATTAAAGACGGCTTTTCATTTTTATTTACGGCGTTTATTGTAACATTATATTGTTGTAATGGTCACTAATGATCATTTCTTGAGCGTAAACTGTACGGTAACTTTATAAAATTTGATGTCATTAAAGAGGAGATGGGTTGTAACGTTGTTCCAGCGTCAAAGACTGTCGCAATGACAAGTTGCTCGCGATGCTAGCCGAATTAGTTGACAAAACTGATGATCTCAAAACGATGGAATAATGTAAGATGGTTTTCCAAAGGTTTGGGTTCGGATACTTTTCGACACGTGTAAAATAATACCTAAATTTTGTTAAATATTTTTTAATTATCGACGAAAATTCGTTACAACGACGTCCATAATTAAAATAACAAAGTTTATTGTTAATTATACTCGGGTTCAGATGCGTAACTAAAATTTTGCTTCCTGGAAGAACTTTGAGTCAAGCACCTCTCCCGTCCCCTATAAAAAAGTATACTTTTCCCAAAAAATGAAAGTGACGTACAAGCAAAGTTTGCTTGGCATTTTCGTTTCCTCCAAAAGCTAACCTGACAAGCCAAAGAAAAGAGAAACAGAAAAGCACTTTACTAGCTTTCCAAATTTTTAAAAGTTCTTAGTTTCTCTGTTGTGCCCTTTTTCTCTGAGCTCCTGCGGTGGCTGCTCCACTTACTCCATTGTAGTTACGTCTCTGCTCGGGTTTTCGGGTCTTCACAGACAAATTAAATAATTTATTTTATTCAAATATTAGGTCTCGGTCTACGAAGTAACGATATTAAGAATGCGAATGTCTGAAAATTGAATTCCCCTCTCTGTAACTTAAAAATATTCCATTAGTAAATGTTAACGCCAGCTAATAATTTAAGTATAGTTCCTTCGATTATGTAATTTTAAATCGTAATTAAAATCTTTTAAAAATAGGACCCATATATCGAATTTGTATTATCTTGCCATAATACTGGTCAAAAATAAAATTTTTAAGTTAGTTAGCAATCATCTGTCGTAGTATTGATATCAAGAATAGTTCGGCTAAAATTAAATCATTTTTTCTTTTTTTTTTTTAATTTCTTTTCGTGCAAAATTGTTTGCTTATTCGATTCTCGTGTCGATTTATTTTGTAACACTATAGTTTGTGTTTATTACCACCTTCCTCAAGGTCCCATTTTTCCCCCATCCCTCAAAGGTGGTAGCGGCTAAGCATCGCCAATACGAGGGAGTCGATCATACTCAGAAATATCAAAAAACCACAAGTAAGTAATCAATTTATCCACTGCTGGTTTTTTTTTCTTTTATTGTTTAAACTTTATCACACTCAAAAAGATCGGATTGCGCGATACTTTTCAACGACAAAGTCACGTAACCAGTAAATTTCTATTAATCACGTATTTTTCCGAAAGCTTCTATGATGTCCTAAAACGAGATTGGTCTTACATGATAAAAAGAAGTGGAACTTGTTTTTAACAATTTTTTTAACAATTTTATGAAGGTCATTATTTTATTATCAAGTACTTATAATTTCTCGAATTAGACAAAACATCATAGATCTATTTGCACGCAAACAAACATTATGGTTAGTGACGTATTTAATAAGAGGAATATCGCCCTCTGTTGATTAAGAAGGAATATTTAAATTTACCGACTCTTAAGCTAGGTTCATGTTTCCCTCTGTTTATTAATATTTCTGAACCAGCGGAGTGGCCGAACGTGCTTGTGCACTAGCATGCTTGCCGACTGGTAGGTCGGGGGTTCGAATCCCGCGACGGCTATGCTTGTGAAGGTTTCTTGCAGTTTCCCTTCACAATTCCAAATGAATATCAGCATAGTTCCTTAAGAAGACGGCTGCAGACGCATACCTACCAAATCCTAGACCTTACACCACTTTCCTTGTCCTCCACCCACATCATAAATGTATAATGTAACAAATATGATGTATAATGAATAAATAAAGTATACAAATAATGATGTGGGTGGCATCTGTTGTAGACTAAATGGTCTCAAAAACGGACGTTAAACACATTATTATTATTATTATATTAGCCCGGCGTGTATATACTGGGTCTTTAAAGGAACAGTCGAAATTTAAGACTCAAATTTCTCTCTTATGAATAAAGCGCGGGCTTTGACTACCCTCCGTAAAAAGTCTAGTTAGTAGTGGGGACTCAAGGTCCAATGGATGCCCGGGTCTGGCGACTGACTTGCTGATGCGAACGAGTGAAAATTCCATCCGTTCCCTAAAAGGGTCAGTGTACACACGGCGTTAGTATTTTCGAAGGTAAGTGAATGGTGTTATTTTTATCTTTTCCGTAGTTTTTCAGTTTTTTTAAGGCTAGAATAAATTATTGTATACCGTTATAATTCATTGATGGATCTACGTTAGATGGCATGGATAACGTGCACAGCAGTGGAATCGCGGCTTTATTTTTTCATTTTTTTTTATATAAAACAAAGTTTTGCTCCATTTCTTTCCTTTACTTTCTTGCTTTTTCGGTTTTTTTTCTATTAGTATTTAATTTCTTTTATATTTTCAATAATAAAAACTCATTTTGTACCAAATAATTACTGTTCCGTTTATTATGACTTGCCTGTAAATATTCCCCATTTTCAGGTGCTTGAATAATTCAACTTTTTGGAGCTGATGCCAAAAAAACTATATTCATTTGAAAGCGCATAGTATAAGCTACAAAAGCCTAAAACCATTTGTGTTAATATTCCTTCATTGTAGAGTTAGGAGTTTTTTTACAAAATTTTATTTTTCATACTTTTTGGACTACTGGTCGATTTTTATTAACAACAGTTTTAAACTTTTGACTCTGGCAACTGCTGGGCCATGTCGTAGACACTCCAAAAAGTAACTGAGAATTTTTTGAGATTTTTTGGAAGCCTACAAAACTTTGAAAACACGACCGTCCCTTGAAAGACTCAGTGTACACACCGTGTTCTTGAAAATATATGTACACACGACGGGTTAATATTTCTGAGCATTTAAAAACGTGGTTCATGATAGCTATTATGACAAACAAATTTTTCTTCTGAAAATTTAGTAAAAACAGATCAAGTTGTATACCAATTGTGACTTGTTTTTGTAGCGGCTCAAATATAGGCACTTTGATGTTGAAAATATTGCATAATTTCAATAAATTATTTGATAGCTGGGCGAAATTTTTAAATTTAGTGCACCCAATAATACGATCAGTAACAAAAAATAATTTCTAATTAAAAAACCCTACGGATCTAACTTGTCTATAGTTAGTAATTTTTCTACTGTAAATATTCAAATATTGCATGCTCATGTGTAATATATTATTATAATAATTGTTAAAAATGAGATTTACAAAATAAATTACAACAAATAGCAGTGTGCGTAGCTGTAATTTTTTTCCATTATTTGTTAGCGGTTGTTATCGGGGCTGAGCTACCAAAGTAGTTTTTCGAAGTATTTTAATATCTATATTATATAAAATATTATATTGTGATTATTTATAGATATGTTGTTATTTTTTTATCGTTACCTGAAGGCTCCCACACTGGAATATTATTTATTACATTAAATAGCTGTTGTCTTCAAACGGCAGCAAACAACTATATAAGTATGTAACATTAGCATACGGATCAACAAAAACATTGGGTCCAATATAATATAAGCAAGCACTCATAATATGGCTTGTGAGTATCAATAAACTCATTCGTGTTTATAAAAAAAAATAATATAACAACAAGTAATATTAGTTCACCTGTTACCAATTTCTTAATGCCATGTTATAGAGTGTTTCAAAATAATATATATTATATAGAAATGTTAATTAACCATGTAAGGTAAATGAAACTATGGTTTATAATTGAAGAGGTGGATTCCAAAAGGCGCTAAGTCACTTTTTGCAATTTTTCAGGAAATGTAAAAAACTATCTAGGTAGGCAAATGTAGTAATCTGTTTAAATTATTTTCAAGTTCTTAGATAATAATTATTATTGATGTTACTTATTTGTTCTTATATATATATATATATATATATATATATATATATATATATATATATATATATATATATATATATATATATATATATATATATATATAATTTTCAATAGATTATATTGAAAAAAAAAACCTTTAAAAAGTTGGGTTGAGTTGGTTAAAATAAACCTAGTTTGTTTAAATACAGATATATTTTATTCAAGAAACATTTTAATCAGTGCATTATTAGCTATTTCATGTGTTTGACATAACAGAAAATCTATCTATGAGCAAATTTGGAAAAAAATACCAGCTATTATTGGGAAAAAAAATGCAATGGTTTACGAGTAAATTTGACTTAGAGCGTTTTGAAATAAAACTGTCACTGACTTAGGGCTTCTTTGGAAAACATTCCATTTTTCATCATTCATTTTACAGTAGACTAAGCTCACTTTGAAGGGTGGCGCTATGAAAATCGTGTAGAGCTGGATTTGAACATTCTGCATCAACTAAAATCTCACATTAGACAAAAAATGACTTAGCGCCTTTTGGAATTCACCTCTTCAATTGTTTTCTTCGTTCTTATAAACATTATATTTTAGATTTTGGAAAAATATAAAAAAATAAAATTAATAAAATACTGTCCTAATACTCACATAAACAAAATTTTAGCGAATTTCTGAACGGAATTGAGCTATCCCAACGAAACTGAAATCCCAAACCCCAAAAATGAGTCCTTATCACAATTAGGCACATTGAAGTTCTAGAAAAAAGTCCACTATCGAATCAGCCAGATTTCACATTAATAAGTTTGATTTGAATAAAGTTGTTATTTGATGATGTCGCGTCATCAAACAGAGGTGGGAAAAGTGGGCGACCACCCTGAATCTCGCTCCCCTTGGGGATTCGTATGTGCAGAAAACTGGTAGAAGGTTAGACCTTGATTAAGGGAGGGTTTTCTTCGTTGTTATTTGTCTGCGAATTTTTGGGAATAAATTTTTTGAAAAATCAAAGAGCGGGCCTCGCAAAAGTCATCTTGCCTACTTTCTATTTTAGTCTTGCGCTACTAGTCTATTCTGTCATCAAGTTTACTAAATTTTTTGAATGTCTTAAAAACGGTAAATAAAATTATAGAACGATGGAACTGCGGAAACGAATTACAGGTTCTCAAAGTCGTTCATCTTCATTTTTACCAAAATTAAGTATGTTGATCATTAAAAACAAGACTCGTAATTTGTAAATGAATATTCTAGATTGTTTTAATAGCAAAAATGAAAATTTTACACCCAAATTACTCTAATTCAGGTTATCACCCTAATTCAGATCATTCCTAATTTTTTTTTCAAATTTGATGACGTCATTAAGGTTACTTAAATCTTTCACTGCTTTAAAGATCGTATATGAAATGATGACATTGGAATCGAATTACTGGATTTTGCTTTTTGAAGTCGTATTATTTTAATACTAATTTGATACATTTTTTTTTATTTGATGAAATTGGAATCGAATTACTGGATTTTACTTTTTGATTATTTTAATACTAATTTGAGTACATTTTTTTTTATTGATAGCCTTATGATCTCCTCTCAATTTGAGAGCTGGACTCACCTTTTTAAACAGTACCAATATTTGGATTAGAAATAGCTTAAAATATTTTTCTAAATGAAGGACATTCTTTGACGATTACACCTTGAACTGTATGAATCCGGTCTATTTGCACGAGAGAAAAATCGCTATTTCACAATAATGATAAACTGCTGCTCCGTTTATGAGAAAATTTACATGAGAAAATATATTTTGTCATGAATTGAAAGTAGTTTATGTTGAATAATTTACAAATAGACCTAACAAATTATTCTCAATATCGTATTAAAATATGTTTATTTATTACTGAGATATTTTTACATAATATATTGAAATCGTTACTTAAAAGATCTAAATTGAAATTGAAGTTTTTAGCACTAGTAGAAATACCCTAACAATATTTTTTTTTAAATACTGGTATACTTCAAATAACATGCGCCCAATTCAAGATAATTTGTGGACAGTTAAGCAAGGACTTGCTAGATATTAAAAAAAATGAATTAAGTAATGTAATGGCTTTCTTAATTCAGCAGTACATTAATTTCTCTTTTTGTTAATTGTCTATTTTAAACAAAAAATGTATTACACGTTGTATAAATCGGTTCGAGTTGGCCATATTTGCCTGTAACATGAATAAACAAATATATGTTACAAAATTCTTACACAAATTTTATCTAAAATAATTTTATATCATTTACAATAATTTTGTAGATATATCTATGTACCTATGTATATGTTTTATATTAAGGTAGCTGTAACGTATATGGTTTTCTCTTAGGAAATTTTTCAAACTTCAGAAATAATAATTATCAGATTTCGCATTTTATCTCTCTTTTACACATTGTCTTATATTATATTTCACCCAGTGGCGTAGCGTGCCTTGGAGGGGCCCTGTATCAAAATTAGTTGGGGGGCCCAAATGAAGGGTAAAGATTTCTCACAAAAGAAACAAAAATGCTTGCATTAAATTAAAATAAATATTTATTGATTATATTTATAAGTTATCGCTTCCTCCTAGAAATTGAGCTAGCCAAACAATTCAAATTAAATATACACTTTTCTTGCCTTTTTTCGGCAAATTGATTTATTAAATTATCTATAGTTGAAGACGGTGTCAGTTTTTTTAAAATTTCTACCTCTATAGACAATAGTGACAAGTCTGATAGCCGTTTCTGCCCCATCGAAATCCTTAGGTAATTATTTATCAGTTTTAATTTTGAAAAACTTCTTTCAGCTGCTGCGGTTGTAACAGACAGGGTCAAGAATAGAAAGCACGCTGTTATTACCTCCGGAAAACTGGATGCAAGACTATTGAATTTTATCAGCAATAATTCCATGAGCTCCTTAATGGAATGAATTTTTTGAATTTCCGATTTTAAGCATGTTTTCAGTGCAATTAATTGTTCATAAAGATTAACTGAGATATCTTTATTGTATTTAGCCGACAGTTTTCCGGAAGCGTTTCTTATCACTTCGTTTGAAGAAGATAGGAGTTTCTCCGGTTGTAATACTTCGAACATATTACTCAGGTCACAAAGGCTGTGAAATCTGTTTAGTTTGAGAAATTAATATATCTAAACAGCAATAGTATACATTGACTTTGAAATATGATTCCTGGTCTGAAATTCTCTCATATGACAGTTTTGTTGTACGTTTTTTTCCCGGGAAGCACGAGATTAAGTGACATTGCGGATAACATTTTACTAATTTTTGCTTACACACGTTAGGGGCCTCTGTAGCCCGGGGGCCTCTTATCATTGATACGGCTGATACGGGGGTAACTACGCCCCTGATTTCACCTATAATTATATCACAATATAATAACGTAACATACTACACTACAAGTGAAAATTTTTCAAACTTTTTGATGGTACAGTTTTAAAGATATAGGTAATTTAAAAAATATTAGAAGATGTCATCTCGTTTAATATTGAAAATAATCGTTGCTAGTAATTGAGGGCAACGTTGAATCTTAAAACAGGTTTACTAAGCTCAGAACCATCTGAGAATACTTAGAAGTCGGTACACATATCTATATAAGTCGGCAATATCGATAATATATCACACACATACGTAATTGTAAATTTATTAGTTGTTAAATAAATTTTAGGATTATTAGGAATATTGGGTCTTTAATAACTTATTGTTTGAGAAATTTGCACTGATGCCATTTGTTATAGCATGAAGAATTATACCTTTTAAGGTATTAAACACACAACATTTTCAATTTATAAGCAATTTATTTGCACAAAAAAAATAGTTGTATGAAATTATAATCAATTGTTAGATTTTAAATAGTTTTACATTAATACAAAAAAAAAAATCAATTACAATTCACCATAAAATGGTATATAAAAATGAAGCGCATGTATATAGACGTGCGTTCTAAGTATTTGAATTGTAATTTTATAATGAATTGTTTTTAGTTTTTTTTATAAACAAATTAGATATTTTTATGTTTTTTACAAAGGTTCCTACAAAATTAAATTATTATTAAATTAATAACAAGTTTTTGTTTAAAAAATAAAAATTATTTCTGGAATGGTTTCCAATCAAAAAATATGTTGGAACATTGTTTCTTACACCATTAACAACCAAACCAGCTTCTGATTGAATTACACATTTAATATTGTGTGTTAGATAACCATCATAACCGACTTTTATAACTGTTAAGGAATACTTACGTAACGATTACAGAGAGAGCTCATGACCCTGTTGTAAATAAATTTAGAAATAACAACGACAAGATTTTTACTTAGTCCTATATTACATTATATGTCTATAGACCAAGTTATGTGATCGTGAAAAATTTCGATGTCCGGTTTGTGGTGAAAATATAGTCCCCTGAGACCAAATAAGTCATTGACAAAAAATGTCTATGTGTCTGTCTGTTAGGAGAGCTATTTTGATCTCTAACTATCAAACAACTTAAGGAATTTTGATTAAATTTGGTATAGGGATGAAGTTCCCCAAAGTACACAACCTGGTGAGGTCAATACATCCTTGAATTTTAGAAATACCCTCAAAATGGACAGATCGGCCATTTTCAGAAAAACTGCTTTGATTAAGTTTTAACCACTTTAAAGTGACTAACAAAGCAATCCGTATGTCTGGGGAAAGTCCGAAGGCTGAGATATAGGGCATTGGAAAAAGGTATGACGAACAAAAAGCTTTTTTTTAAATAAATAACGCAACTAGCTTAACATCAATCGGATTAATTTACCGCAACAAATCTAGCCTGCCTTCGGTGGCAAACTATTTTTAACCTTCAGTATCTATTACTTATTGTTATAGGACCAAGTGTTGTACGAATATTCGAACAGTTTATTATTATTAGTATAATATGTTCATACGAATAATCGGTTTTCAATGTGTGTTGTATCATGTTGTATAAAAATAATAATAATACTGATTTAGACACAAGAGTTTTTGTGTTTCATGCTAACAGCACCGATACCTTAAATAAATAACACCTGTAATATTAATGTATATATAATATGGTTAATTTGCATGTTTTTGATCTTTTGTTTTAAGTGTGTCAGTCTTTTTCACAGTGACGACAATTTTTTTCTGTTTCTCGTTTGAATTACAAATTATAAACGTTACCTCGCTATATGCTTGCTTGTACATTTTTTTTTAAATATATGCCATACACGGTATTGCAAAAAGGATATAAATTTTGAAAATGAAATTGTAAAAAACTAACAATCCGTGCAAGGTGAATTGAAAGTGTGATTATTTATTTATAAACCAAAACGATAGGTACACATAGATACACTATGTTTTAATAATGTAATTGGGATCTGTAAATTTTATTAAAATCTAATATAAAAGATAAATACCCTTGCAACAGCAGTATCCTGTACAGCAGCGGTTTCCAAACTTTGTGCACTAACGCGCCCTTATAAAAAATCTTAGCTCTGCCGCCCCCCTTTTGAAAAAATTTATAAACAATTTGTAAATTGCTTTTTTACTGAAAAAACTCATATTCTTAGCGGACGAAATGTCTGTACGACACTTTAGAGGAAACCGTTGATCAGACACGTTATTCGATACTTATGCGCTAACATGATTCTGACCGCTTGAGAATTGTTATTGTTAAAATATTACGTACAGTAACGAGCAGAAAAATCAATGTTAAGGAGTTACATGGCTTTTTTTAGCAAAAAAAACCTAATTTATTCCAACTTTTGGCAAATTTTTTTTCTGTTAGTAAATGCTTATGAAAAGGAATTTAAAAGAAAATGAAATTTCAACTTTTGACAGTGTTTTAAACAAAAAATTTTGATTTTTGGTAAAAATTTTCGTGTTTTTCGTTGATTTTCTACTTGTAAAATGAGATGTAATGAACGGAAAGAATAATTTTTCGTTCAAGTACAAGCCATAAGCATCTACTAATAGAAAAAGTTTTGTATTTTATTTTAGGTAAGAAAATTTCACGAGTTACTCTGCCTACGGCGAAAAATCAGCGATATTAGAAAACTAGCTGTCAATGGCCTAATTAATTTTTTTTTTCATAAAAATTTTTTGACTGCTTCTAAAAATAATTTATGCCAAAAGTTGAAATAAATTATATTTTCTTATATTGTAAAAAAAAAATCGAAAAAACTGAGTTCTTTTTGCTAAAAAAGACCCATGTATGTAACTCCTTAATATAAAATGTCCATTATTTGGTAATTATGTTTGAGTGATAATTCTTAAAACCATGCTTTTATCATAACGACGACGATATTTGCAATTATCCTGCGCCCCCAGTTTGGAAACCGCTACTGTAGGTACAGCATATCGAATTTACCTAATTACAAAAATTCCCTCATTTTGAAGCTAAATATTTCGCAAACGGTTTAAACTTTTCAATACGGAAAAGCATTAAAAAAAATTTGAGAATATTTTTTACTATTTATCAACACTTTATGGCACGATGATACAACATCTTTGTCATAGTCAGAACAACCGTGAACGCCAATCGCGATCAGTAATCACACATGTGTGTGATACTACCGCTGATAGGTAGCATAGCATGGGAAACACACTCTCAGTGTAGTGAAGATTTCTATAAACGTATAGAAGCTATGTTAGTATACCTTATCGATGTATGCTTCAAACGGAATTGTTGACGTGGTACAGCGTTGTATTGTGACTGTATCGGGTTAACTGTCATCTACACCTATGCACATGAAACAATTTTCGAGATTTCGAGAACGGGTTTCGAAATTTTAGAACCCAAAAATAAACTACAAAATGACCTGTTATGTGAAAAAATATAAAAATAAACAGGACAACATAAAACATAAGGAAACATCCTTGAAAATATGGACAGGGATTTAATTTTCGATAATTATTTATTCAAAAACTTAGTCGTATGTCGAACAGCTACTTGGAATATTCACTTCAAAAGCCTGAACCCAGAATTCAAAAACAATCTATAGTTCCGGAAACATTAATACAGACAATGATAAAATTGTGACGTGGCCCTCTAGGTGAGAGCAGAGAAGTAATATGGCCAGGCAATGTTTATTTATGGAGGGTAGATATCAGGAGCACCATCTTTGTATCAAAAAGTGTCCATAGAAAGGCGTAAATAGTGGCGGCGCTACTGTAGTAAAAGGGTAAATTTCGAGAAGTAAACATGGAAAGAAAAACATCCGCGTTGTTATGTAATTATTGTTTTTTTATTATAATTGTTTCATATAATAGTTTTATTATTTTAAAAATTTTTATAAAACTCCACACAAAAAATCACTATACTCTTTTGCTACTCTAGCGCTATTCTGGCGAGTTTTTGAACTGTTACTTAATACTTAAAACGGGACACTTTTTGAACTATTTTTCTATTGTTTTCCGTACAATATAGTCCTCCTTATATTCTACACTCCATAGTTTATGTTTTCGCTTATGCTAGTTGTAACATGGAATATTTCGTCGAAAATATTTCTGAACCTCGAGTAATACTACCCGGCCATTATTTCCTATTAGAAATTGCCGTAAAAAGTTGTTCGTTTACCTTTTAAAATCGTATTTAAAAGCGACAAATAATATTTCAATTTAATAGCAATACAGATCACATTGTCCTCTACATACATGAGAAATTAATGACATCAGCATCAGTGTTACTTTACATTCAATGTTTCTCAAAACAATTTTTTGTTTGTATTTTTTGATCTAAAAATTACTTGAAAAAAATCAACAAAATACAAAAAAATTGTTTGTTTCTAATCATGTTTTAGATTATAAATAGTGAATAGTGACAATCACGATTTTATAAAACATTTATAAATAATTGTTATAATTTTCATATAAAAGTAGGTGAACAAATAATAATCACAGTGTAGATAATTGTAAAATTTTTGAAGGACATATGTATGTACATTTCTGTACATATCTATATTTGATTTTGTATTATATTCCAAAATTTCCTGTTTTGAAATATGTTAGATACTAATAACAACCCAGTTATGGCCCAATTATAGGTCAAATAAAATCTTCACAGTAAAATATTTGTTAAAGGCTACTGAAAAAAATTTAAAAAAACTTTCTGCAGACTATTTTTCCTCAAAAACAGAATAAACAAAAAAGAATAAAAATAAAACAATACTTTTGCAGCTAAATTGTTTTCGTGTCTCGGAGCTATAACTCCGACATGACCGTACTAATTTTCTAATTTTAACTCCATGTCGTATGAATACTAATTACGTATAAGCAAATTCGCTCGGTAAAGCTCGGTCCAGTATTGCATGCTGTGTGTAAGACTACTTTCTTTCTAGACCTCAGTTCAATAATTTACAAGTATCCATAATTATATTTTTTCCTTTTTGTCATTTTTAAGGATATCTAATTTTTTATTGTCTAATTTATAGCAGAAGGAGAGCTTGTCACGTCGATATCACTCCGTTCCAGGTTCGATAAAATATTCTTACATAATAAACAATGAGTGTATTCACATCATCGCTCTGATATCGGTCCGATATCAGTCGCGGTTTGCTCCTATTCCAATGCCACTCCAATATCAATACCACTCAGGTAATATTTTATCGGAGCGATATCAGACTTGTTATGGCTTGTACCTATAGTGTAAACACTCTTTTGATTCCACTCCACTCTGCTTGCATTCAGTTGTTATGAAAATATATTTGTATCGAACTGAGACCGAAGTGGTAGCGTACCCAGAGCGGCACTATAATGTGAATAGAGAACGAATGGGTACCAGCATGATATCAGCACTGTAATGTGAACACAACAAGATTATATCGAATTGAGAGCGTAATGATATCGGACTGAGAGCGGAGCATTAATGTAAATCGGGCCTAATTTTTACTCAAGTTATGAAGTTTTAAACGAAAGTGTCCCCAGGTACAAGGATCTCCCCTATAATATGTCTTGTAAATTAATTTTGCGTTACTGAAACGATCACTAATAAATTTTCAAAAAAAAAAAAAGTAAAACAATTAAGGTTGTTACGTAATTAATATAACAGACGTTATTTATTTTCCTGCTTTATTTATGATGTTGTTGTTTATAATGTTGATTTAAACAATGGAAAAACACTCTAGGTAATAATAATATAATACTTAAAGAAAATTTTTACTTACAAAAAGACATGGTTCAAATTGCTGATAGTAAATTTAATACGTCGTTTACTGATTTTAAAAATTTTCCTTCATAAATTAGGTATAACAATGTTCCATATACTACATAAATTTACTAACTAAATATAAATGTGTTTTTGAAATATTGCTGCAATTGGCAATGACCAATTCACCAAATATTATTAATTACAAAAATTTCATATTAGTTTGAATGTTTTATTTTAGTATGTTAACCTAGTCCATACTAACTCCAAATAGCAATTTCATATTAGTCTCAATGTTTTAGTATGTTAACATAGTCCATACATGTTCCACAATTTTGTCGCAGTTTTGGCGCAGTAAGTTATAATTTCAATAAAAATACATACTTTAATTATTTATTATAATAATAGTAAGGTAAAAGTCCCTATACCGGAACGCGATCATATGTCCGAACAGTTTTGACATTTATATATTAATGAAGTTATTTCTGAAAGAAACCTCTTATAACAATAGTATATTATTCAATGAGCTAGTAATGATAGCTAATACTCACGAAGATGAAATTGAGATACGAGCCGAGCTTGTGAGGCGAGTGTCGTAATGCATCTGATTGTGAGTGAGTAATAGCCATTGCAAGCGAGTAGAGCAAGCAAGTAGAATACGATATTTTTTCTTCGAATTTTTTCCTTTTTGTTTTAAATAAAATTGAATATAAATTTTAAATCAAATTTTTCAATCTATTTCTAATTTCATTAAATGTTTGTATAATATGTATAAAACGATCAAAACAAAATATATACTACTTTGTTTACTTGTACGTTACTACGCAACATATATTAAACTAAAACTTGATACATATGTTAGTCACAATACAATCGCAAACCCATTGAATAATGGTTAATACTGTGATTTCATTAGTCAAAAAATGTACTGAGTAGTGATCATTCCTCCACACCTTAGAATAATGCCTAACTTTCTCAACAATTTAAATTATTCTAATTATTTTTCAATTTAAATTCCCCTCGCATCCCATGTTTCCTTACTTAATGAAAGAAGTACATACATATATATATATATATATATATATATATATATATATATATATATATATATATATATTTATATATATATATATATATATATATATATATATATATATATATATATATATATATATATAAAACAATTTTTGTTGAATACAGTATTTTGATCCTTTATTTACGTCTGATACTTAAACCATTCTGTTTCCTACTTTGATGTCTAGATGTCACTCTAGGTGTCATTTTACTCATATTACACGCTGCTTGTATATCGGTTCCCAACTCCTTGTGTCATTAATATTTCTTTGTTTGGATACAGATTTCGACATTTTGTAAAAGAAAAATATTAACAAATAAAAATTTTTGGGTTGTATTTTTTTAAAAACATATTCATTGGATTTAAAAAGCTTTCTTTCATGCTTATTTAGAAAGAAAAATTGGTGTTTAGTTTATTTGTCAATTTTTATAAGCCAGTTTAATTAGACACCTAAAAATAGTGTTCCAGTATAGGGGCTTTTACGTTAATAGTAATTATTGTAATAATTAAAGAATCGACACATTCAATTTACAATAAGTGATGCCTTGAAAATTTGCGACCTTTATTTGTAAAAGTGTATGTTGGAACAATAGCGTTTATCACATAAAACCACTACGTTACTGAAAAAGGCATTAAAGTTACCCATTAACACTAGGGATGGCGACTTTTCAAAGATAATCGGTTGTCGGTTATTTCGGTTTATTTTATGTTCAGTTTAACCTGATGGTTATAACCGCTCAAAATAACCTTAATAAAAGCAAACACCGGTCACTGAATAATGACTTAAATTTTTAAATTTACTTTTTTTCGAAAAATAATTCGTCCGGTTTTTTCTCCGGTTATTGATTTACAAAAAAAAGCACCGGTAATAACCAAATCCAAAAAATAACCGAAATAAACCGGTTAACTGAAACAGAAAAACCGATTTTAGATTATAACCAGTATAGGTTTTTTTCATCCCTAATTAACACAAAGAACGAAATATTTTATTTAAAAATTATTATCATTAGGCTGTAAACTATACTGATATACTCATTCAAATAACTTAAGAAAATATTCTTAATGCAAAGGAACGAATTTTTAGTTATTAAAAAGTAAAGTGGGACGGACATTTAGCGTAGGTATGTAAAATCAGTTTTAAAAAATGGTTGTGAATTCAAAAATAATTGAGCTTTTGGAACTTTAAGTACAAATATACGGCATATATCTTAACCACCTGATTAGTAACTGCATACATTTTACTTTCCCGTCCATATAGCGAAACTGAGAAAACCAAAAATCTGAATGGAATTTTGAAACCAAGCTAAAAATAATTCTCTATACTTATGGGGCATTAAAAAGAGCAAAATTTTGGTCAGTGGTTCTGATGTTGTCATTATTTTCAATATTTCGAAGAAGTAAAAAAATTTTGTGTTTTTTTTCATTTTCTCCGAAGTTTGTTTGTGAAGAAAATCGACGAAACTTAGGCAACGGGTATTACAAAAAGTCCAAAATATTTTAAGGGCAAAATTTTTTTCGTAAGTCAAGTAAGTGAATTTTGATTTTTTTAATGTATTTTGTTTCAACGGCCTTTACCTTCCTTATCACAATTGAAAAGTTTTTGAATTTTCCTAGCCGATTTTTTTCAAAAATTGTTGCAGTGAGTGGTATGAGTTGAAGTATGAACTTGTTGTCAGTTTTACTTCGACAATTTACGATAATCGGGAGAAGGGTTTAAAACAAAATTTACCTGTACTTTGAAAATATTTAATACTCTGATACCATTGATCTATCGTATATTTTTCATATACTTAGATAACAGTAAACTCCAGTTATGACGAATATGTTTTTGTTTTAAGCAAAAGAAAAGGAAGAATCATAAATATTAAGTATAGAAGAGGTAGTGAACTAATTTAATGTGGCCAACATCGTCACAGTACATTTGACTGTGTAGGTATATCTATATATAATACACCTAATCGTGACGTACTCGAGGTCAGTCGGGTCCACGGTCTGATTTGCAATGTTCAGGAGGACAGAACAACTTGACTTGACCCATGATGATGTTATATACATCTATTACATATACGGCAGGTTTTATTATATTTAAAACAATACACAGTCAACGTGCGGTGGACATGCGATTAATTTGTGACTTGTTTTTTTTTGACTGTGCTGTACAAGTGAGGAGAACTGAAAACAGAATTATAAAATAATATGGTAACAATTTAGAGCATGGATACCGGTATTTCGGTAATACCGAAAACCGGAATATCGGACATTTTTATACGTTTTATAAAACCGGTATCAAAGTTTCCAATACCGGTATTTCGGTTTCGGTATTTAGCAAAATCAGATACTTTTTGTATAAGCATGGATCATAAGTTATTACAATATCTTCAATTTTGGTTAATGTTTTCCAGATGCTCAGATGACCAAATATCTTATATTCATTCATATGTTTTTATACATAGTTTTTACAATTCTGGAATAAATATTTTTAAGTATTTTTTTGCCGAAAAAAATACAAATTTACTGTATGTTTGGGTAAAATATTTTGCTATTGATGAATACTATTGTTAATTCTAATGGTATATAAAAAATTCCTTGCTCTGTGTAAATAAAAGAGTGAAATTTAAAAATTGATGTCCACGTACCTATTTTCTTAAAATTATTTTACGGTTGTCACCACGTCTTTGGACTATTTAAGCTGTGATTTTTCGTCCTTACACTTTGTGTGTATATATCTCTTTAAATTAAATGTGCAGTAGTATCGAAGAAAATTTATATTTTATTATTTTTTTGTTATTCCCTTTACTTTTCTTTACTATTTTATATTTTGTATTTAGTTTTAGTTAGATTTTTAACATCTAAAAATGATGGAGTTTGTTATTTTTACTGTTATCAATCATATTCAATAAAACATATTACCTACTTATACAAAAACGATTTTCATTAAGAGTGTTTTTTAATATTTTTCTTTTTTTCTATACCATTTTTATTCAATACCGAAAAAATATCGAAATACCGGAATTTCGGTATTTTAAATTTTAATACCGAATAAATACCGGTATTATAAAATGACACCGATATTCCAAGCCTTAGGTAACATTATATTTTTAATCGACTTCAGAAAAGAGGTTATCAGTTCGTCCCGTAAATATGTAACATTTTTAGAAATCTACCACTAAATTTCCGGAGTTTATGTATGTATGATTTAATATTTAAATAAAAAAAGAAAGGAGAAAAAGCTCCCTGGAATAAATATTAATATAGTAGTTCAGATTGTGTAATTAATACTAATTATGCCAACATTTGTAAATATGGTATACAAGTTAGTGTGTTTTCTGTTTATTGTAAAATTGAAATTAAAATTTATCAAGTAGACTATTCTTTATGGCACTAGTGCTTTTTGCTTTTCGTGCTCTTAGGAACTACGAATCCGATTGGAATGACTATTTTTGCATTGATTTAAATATTTTCCAACTTGAGAAATGGCACTAACTTCATCAAAATCGGTTCAGTAGTTTATGAAATATGTATCTATACTTATACTCTCAAAACGATTTCTCTGTTAATTAAAATTTCTTTGATTTTGTTTTCTTTAATTCAAAAAAAAAAAAATTAAATAAAGAAATATTTCCTTGAATCAAAAAAAAAAAAATATTTTCTTTGATATTTTTTAGGTTATTCATATTAAATTACAACAATATTTTTTTGGGATATATAAATTTCACGAAGAATTTTTTCAACCTTCTCCCAAATTGCGTGGACTAGCTTTATAGAAGGATGGACATAATGAAACCAATATCTTCTATTTCATAGCTTTTCTGAAGATGATATTAAACATATCGAAAATATTTTGGCAATTTTAATAAAGAAAAGCTATGAAATAGAAGATATTGGTTTCATTATGTCCATCCTTCTATAAAGCTAGTCCACGCAATTTGGGAGAAGGTTGAAAAAATTCTTCGTGATATTTTCTTTGATTTAAAGAAAAAATAATCAAACAAATCGTTTTGAGAGTGTAACTTTAACACATATGCATCGATTTAGATAATTTTTTATTTGAAATAGTACCCCTTTGAGGTGATCCCATATAAATTTGATCAAAATCAGAATCTGTCAGCTTCGACGACACCATGAAACTTCTCAATAACGAACAACACTCATTAGGTATTTTTCGGTGATTAACTGATTACGTTTATACTAAGACCAAGGCCACTTTTTAAGAAGAAGTAATACCGATCGAATTCTTAAAGTTGGTGCTGAACCAACTTTAACAGTTTTATGAAAACATTAAATGTAGTTTAGTTGGTACTGCACCACCTTCAAAGACTGTCAGTTTATATTTATGTTTTGATTTTAAAAAGTCTTAAGTTTTTTTATTTTATTTTTTAATTCTTGTTATTAGTTTTTACCAAGTTTTTACGTGTTGATGTGTTTGCTTCAAAGCAAATACATCGATGATGTCGCTACCATATAAAATTTCCTGTAGAATTAAGTATCGATATTTAAATTTTTTCTTCTATATTCATGATAAAACGGCGTTAACACCAGCAATAAATATTTACACACAAAGCCTATATGTATATGTAATATGACAATTTATATTCAAAAATAGAAAAATAAGTACATTAATAATATATTATAATCTAGTATGTACGTATTTATGTAATGTACATATAATTAAGTCAGTAATCCGTTTCTGACCTGACGGCTTGTAGCTGATTACATGGTGTACATTATTCTATTAGTTTGCTATTATATGATATTTAATAGTGTATTATTAAAATCGTGAAAAGTAAACGATATTAAATTTATGTTACTTGGCGATTATAAATAATTTAAGCAGGGTCGTTTTATGCAATAGGTACAGTTGGAATGAAAAGATACAAATTATCTGTAAAACAGACGTCTAGTTTGATTTTCACATCTCTAACATTAACATCAGGCCTGGGAAAATGGTTTATAGAAACCATTTGAAATAGAAAATGGAAAATGGTTTCCAAAAATGCATTTAAAATACAAAATGGAAAATGGTTTTGCTGAACATATTTAAAATAGAAAATGGAAAATAGCTATTTAAAATGGATAATAAAATGCAAAATGCTTTTTTTACTTTAAATTTATTCTACAAATTTTCTATTATTATTTATATTAATAAAAAAAAAAGAAAATATCAAAAAGTTAAAAAATTAGAGCAGTCTTTTGAGAAAATTTTATAAAGTTTGTATGATATGAAAACAAAATTTAACTGTTGAAATATTGTTACTCAAAAATACTGTAAAATAAAATTTTAGCCTTCATATATTCAAACCTTGACTACGCTAAAACTGCGACTTCTAAATTATGAAAATCATCTACTCAAATACAAAAACATTTCTTATCGACGTGTCTTAAAGATTACACAACTTGAGTCAAAAAAGTTTGAGAACTGCAACTCTAGTAGCAAATTTAACTCAAATGACATTGCAACTCAGGTTATAAAAAGTGTGAGTCAGTTAAACCAAGTTACATTTAATTTACAATTTGTTAGAATTCAAGTCGTTCAATTCGAGTTCTATAATTTATTAATATAAGTATCATACATATACACATAAATTTGAGGATATGTACATGCATTTTCATTTTAAATGTAAAATGGATTCAAAATTTCATTTTAAATACAAAATAAAAATAGTTTTACCGAACTTATTTTAAAATAGAAAATGCAAAATGCCATTTTGTATTTTAAATACATATTTAAAAAGAAATCATTTTAAATAGTTCCTAGCCCTGATTAACATTATATTCACGATTCATTACACGTGAAAGCAAGGGAGCCAGCAATACTGTTTGGAATGGTAAAAATTCAATTAACTGAAATTTTCAATTAATTGATATTTTTATTGAGGCATTTCATTGATAAGAGGTCGTAGAGTATGTGGGAAAAATTTATTTGGTTAATTTTCGGTATTTTTTAATACAGCTAGACCTTTGTCTGTGCGGTGGATCGGGACCGCATAAAAAAAGTTTTATCGAAAATATATAGGGTAAACGGTTTAGTGATTGCCACCGTAACGTAAAATTTTTTTTTAAAACGACTATAATTTGGAAAGTATATTGATTTTATAGAAATCAAAAAGCGTATTGTGAAGACCATTTTGTCTATTTTCATGGAGTATACATCTAAGTCAGTTTTATAAAGACAGATATACAAATAAATTAGTAAAAATGAATTAATGTAGAATTTTCAGTAATTGACACTTTGAAGATAATAATCATTGACAGTCGGTATAGATTAGTTATTGACATCTTTTCCTCTTTCAGAAATGCCATACTTATGACCTTATGAGAAAGAAAGCAATAGTAGCATTAATGAAGCAATTATAATACCTAGATAAACATTAATTTTATTAGGTGTGTGTAAAAGTTCTATCCGTTTCCCGAATCCCGAATACTGAGTTTAAAAAAAATTATTCCGTATTAATAAATTATGTAATATTGCGCAATAATATTCTACATAACGTAAGCTCTCAATAGCTCGTGACTATACATACTTCTTGCTTACCCGTAATTAATTCGTTATACGGTTAACATGTCGTGTAGCAAAGATCATATCAAACACTGTTTGCTTTATGAGTTTGACAAAGGTCATAATGCTGTCAAAGCTTGTCGTAATATTGTTGAGGTGTTACGGGGAAGGTGCTATAGACGAAAATACATGCCGTCGTTGATTTCGAAAATTCCGTAACGGAGATAAAAGCTGCGCCGATAAACCACGATCTGGACGCCCTTCGAAGTTGTAGCTTAAAATAACTGTTGAAGAATTAGCAGAGAAGTTTTCTACACACAGAACTACAGTAGAAAGACAAATACGTAAACTTAGATTTATTATTTTATTTTTTTATGCCCTAAAAACGGGTAGAACTTTTGCACACACCTAATATTCCTAATATAATTAAATACATAGGTCAAAAATCATTGCCCGATATACGTAGGTATATACTTTAGAAAAAAAATTATTGTCTTACTTTTACGTAAAATGAGTTTTGTTTTGCAAATAAAATGAAGTAATTATTCATTTGTAGCATAGGCAGGACATAAGTTTTTTTTATGGACAACTTATGTTACTAAATACTTCCTTTTTACTCATACCATTCATGACAGCTTGGATGGTTAACTCTAAATCAACCTCAGAATATTGTTTTAAATATGGCAAGTTCTTTTTAACCTTAAGCATATCTTCAATTAAAGTAACATTAACCACATGTTGAGTTACGAATAAAAATATTTTTGACGCTTATGGTAGATTTTAATACTAACAAGCAACTAACGAGTCTTAAAACAGTGATTGACACAGCCGAATTATACTTAATGACAGATAACGTGATAACAAAGTCGTGACAGTCGTAAATACCCCAAATAATAATTAAAATATTAACTTATGGTAAAAATTTCGCAATACAATATTTGTTAACTTATAATGTATTCATATAAATTCGAAACAATTAACAAAATTAACAATTTTTTTTTACATATTTACGAATTTGACTGTAGCTTACACACACGACTATTAAAACAGTTACCGACAGAACGTTTATAAACCTTTTGTAACAAGAGTTGGCTAGATATAAACTGACACAACAAAGAAATCGTTGATTCGTTTTTTAAAAATAATTACCACTTTAATTGTTAATTATAACGGTTTAAATTTATACGTCTCAATCACTATCGGGGTGTCAACCACTATACCGTTCATCCTAACTCAAAACGCTCGAAACCTTGCGATTTCCTTAGAAGTTTCTTTTCTATAACCATTAATTTACACGTGGGAACATTTTATTTCATATTTATAATATTATAGAGATTGTGAAAAATACATCTGTAAAAAAAAATAAATGATACAATAACTTTTATTCTTATGCATGATTAAATGCTTAAAAACCATTAAAAAGTATTTTTATCAAAGAAAGTTTATAATATTTATCGTCAAAATTTTTAACAAAGCCAACAAAAAAATTTGATGACGCTTAACTAGGACACTAAACGACACAAGCGTTCAAGTGCAGCTGATTGATATTCGTTGATATTCGAGTAATCTCGGTATATACACTACCTGACAAAAACATTCGATACAACGATATACAAGCTCTTACTCGCTTTAAGAGGGGTACCCGCTTTGGGCGACCTTCCCCTAATTTTTATATGTGATATTAAACTATAGGTGTCACTTAGGCGATTAGTATAAAAATCCACACTTCAAAAATAAAGTTCTCATTTTTTTCCCTTTCTAGTTCTGAAAAAAATTTAAAAAAAATTATAATATGTAATTCATAGATATTTATTTAAATGGTTCCAATTTTATTTTTTTAAATTAACGTTAAGGGTTGTGGGTTGTTGCCATTTTTCCCTTATTATCAGAGTTAATGTTTAAGGTGGTTACCTTGTGACATGCTAGTAGAAAAAATTGCGAACCAAAATTACTTTATGTCATTATTGTCTGTATTATTGGATAGATGTTGATACGTATTAGTTTTCATACCAACATGTAGATGCATACTTTCAAACAGCCTGTATATACACACTTATACTATCAAAGTTTTTTATTATAAATACGCTGGCATCCTTGTCATTTTACCCAACAAACATATTAAGTGGTATGCATATGCGTTTGGAACCCTGTATTTTTTCACCTGTACAAGATAGATATATGCTCTCGCGGACTTTTTTGTAGAGAATTCGGTTCTCTACAAAAAAGGTCTTAACACTTTTCAATGTATCTATCACCGTTTTCGCTACGTAAGCGGTGAAAGGTCAAAAAACGCGATTTATGAATTTTCAATATTGTTTATAAGTAAATACGAATAAACCAGTTATTTAATATACAGCGTTGCCAGACTGCTTTGGTTCAGTTGCTTGAAATTGATGTATTTATAAAAATACTATAATTTCTCTGATGATATCTTCAATTCAAAACGATCAACAAATAATTCAATTTTCTCTTTACATTCAGAACTTATTAATCTTCCTATCCCTAGTTTTTTATTGAATTCTGTCGAGTCATTATATTATTAAATACAAAATAAGGGTACGTAGTCAGAATTTTGAGATCTAATACATGGAGTAGATACAAACTTTAACCCTAATTATCTTAATTTAGAAACGATCAATCTTTCCTAAATTACAAGGGCAATCAGATATAGCATTCTTCTTTATACTATTAAAATTTGAAACTATTCTGTCGAAAAGTTGAATGTCGAGGTAACTACCTTAAGTTTCTTACTTTCTCGTGATTTTGATTCACGTTATGCAATTTAATGTCCATTTTTTTTAAAAACCGCATAATATAAATCGTACAGAAAAATAGCACAAAAAAGTACCGCATAAAAAATGTTTAGCTGTAAACAGCGATCTGAAATCAAAATCGGGATTTCGTCAACATAGAAATAAGTATAACTTCTGAAGTATTAATTTTTTGGTAAAAAGTGAAGAGACCTTTCTTATTGGTATTGCACCATGTAATACGGAAAAAGTTTTAAAAATGCAAACATATTGCTCTTTCTCATTCGTATAAACCTATAAACAATTTCGGTTTAAACATGAACTTTTATTAGTACATACTATGCATAGAACGAGATTATGTAAAACACATTTTAGGCGAATAATTTTGACTATTCAACTTCTTTCTGAAACTATACTAATAAAGACCCTTAACAAAGGTAATATTATTCAGGAAAATTTTTTTTTGGGTTAATAAAATATAGTTATGGGACTCGCTATATAAGTGAAAAGTGAAATATCTATAAATGATGTTTCCAAAACTAGTGTTCTACTGTATAGATTAATTTTGGTTTATCGCCGATACAATGTTGCAATTCTTCGAACTTAAAAATTAAAAAACTGCATTTTTATTTGCATTATTATTCAATATTTTTGACTTTTTTGACGTATTTTTATATTATATTCAATAATTCTGCACGCATCTATACAAATATATTACAATGTATGTTTCTATATAGATCAGTGTTTCTTAACCGATCTCAAAATGGAACTACTTTTATGCAAAGAGAATTAGGTTTTCGACTATAGGATACCACGTTTTGAAGTTTAGTATTCTTTTATTTACGGCACATAATAGCAGACGCCTAGCACGATACAGTACAACCTTTATCGCTTAAAAAAAAGGAAACGGCAGAGTTTACGGATAATTGATCGAGTATATTGAGGCGGCAGGCGAGAGGAGTATATCGGGAATATAGAGGCGGCAAATTTTTAAAAAGGGCGGAAAAATCAGTGATTTAATTTCTTGGGATGTTATTGGCCGGGGATTTTTTTGATAGGGAATGTTTTTTTGGAGGATGATACTGCGGGGATTTTATAACGGGGTATATTATTTCGGAATTATTATTGGTGGGAACCATCCTATACGTGACAGGTTCCCACAAGACTATCCGATTTTCTACCGTACCGTAACTAAAAAAAGATTGAAAAACGCTGCTATAGAGATAAATAAAAGTGTCTTTTTATAAATAAAATATAAATACCATCATATGCGATTAAATTATGCGATTAAATTATATACATAAATTTAAAAAAAAAAAGTATAATATTATGAAAGTATTTTCTCTTTAAATTTTGGAGAGTGTTGTATACAAGAATGAAACATGGTCTGTGTCGTATTAAAGGACACAGAAAATGTTTGTTACATTGTGGAAATAATAAACTAAGCTATACACAAGTTACTTATAGTTCCGAATAACTTAAAATTATGAAAATTAAAAAAAAAATAAGTATCATTTAAATTGTGTAAAATAATATGACATCAAGTACACTTTGGACAGATTAAATAAATTGAATAATGCAATATAACTGTTTGTTTGTATCTACAAGTTTGAATTTGTTCATTATTTTAAATAAGTAGTTCATCTGTAGTTCATTACCTAACAACGCTATTTAATTTGTGTTTCGCTTGGTGATTGGTGATATTCTATAGCTTCTCTTCGCTGAAGAGGGAAAGTATTTTTAATCCGTTGGGACTAGGAGTGACACTTTTCTCCTTCCATGACTAAAGTACGTATTTTAGTCTCACAATTACAAAAACATTTCTTTTATGAAGATAAATTACTTTGATTGTGATATATTAAAGCTATTCGAAATTAAATTTTAATAAAAAGCAGCACATAGACCCAAACTTAAACCCTGGTCACATGAATAATTTAGTCATACTCCTATAAAACAGAATGATAGATACCTAACAATTAATGTGATTAATGATTATATTAAAAAAAATTAGGCATAGTTACTAATTCGGTACTGACGCTCAACACACAGTTGTGGCTACAGGGGAGCTTAGTCCTGCTATCTACGGTATATTATTACTATACAGAGAGTTCTTAGTTACCAATTGCCCGATTAGTATCAGCCTAATTGTAATTTTGATATTGAATGAACGTATATGTACGTAAGAAACCTCATCATGTCACCAATGAGAGTTTTATATTTTTAAAAAGTTTCAACATTTGTGATAATATAACTATAAACAAAGTATGAGGATTTTTAAGATTATCTATGAAACTTCTGGCTCGGTATCCATAAGGACTGTTCCATTACTATAACGAAAATGCTCTTTGATTGAATATAAACTTGTTTTTATTAGTGAAGAAACTATAAGAAGGGAAAGTATACTAGTCAGATCAATTTGAGTATGTGCGATTTTACTCGTTTCTTGACGTTTTTGGGCTTAAGAAACCCAGAAAACCAAAAATCCGGATGGAAATGTTCCGATCCTCTACTTTTTATCTAAACATTTTTGTTTCTATATACGTATGTTGGCGTTTCAAGCAATAAAGATCACCAGATCTACTAGGACTAGAGAGATGAAACTAGGCTCAAAATAATTTTGGAGTGCCATGATTCTCAAAACTTTTTGGAAAAATCAAAATATTCTGATTTTTCTCAATTTTTTTTTTGCTACTTTATTTATGAAAATCTATGAAACATAGAAGAAGAGTATTACAAAAGGTCTCAGTTATGTCGAGGACAAAATTCATTTTATAAATCACTTAAGGAGAGGGTAAGGTTTTTGTTATTTTTTTGTGACGACACAGTTAAAATCTCTTTATTAAAACCAGCGGTACATTAAGTATAACATTCGCAGAATATTGTATAAAATTTTCACGAAGAAATATTAGAAAATACAGTAATGGCAGTAATTATTCGAACGTGTCTCGGAAAAAAGTAGAATTGCGGTGCCCCTCATAACTTGGTGTTGGATCATCCGAAATAAAAAAAATAATGTTCATTCGTTAAATAATAGTTTTCCTCAGGTAACGCTGGGAGGGTTTTTCGAAATTTCAATTTTTCACTTTTTTGGAACACTTAGAACGGAAAAACAAGATTTTTGCGAAAAAATTGGCTAATTTGTTATTGTAAAATAAAATTTGAAAAAATCTCTCCAGCGTTACCTCGTAAATTACGTACAGAAATAGTGTTCAAATTTCAAATGGGTCGGTCCTGTAGTTTTTAAGTTATGAGGGGCACCGACTTTGAAAACGTGAACTGTGGGGAAAACGCTTTCAAGTTTTGAACACTTAAAAATTCTTGTAAAAACTGATATAGAATACTTACTACTAAACTAAATTTTGGACCCTACACTGACAAAATATACAGTACAGGTATAAACACGTTGGTACTTCCATTGAAATTTCTATAATATAACTGAGAGAGAAAGAGATATTAGAAAGCGAAACATCTGCCAGGTAACAACAAAAATGCTTATAACTTCGTCAATTTTGTTCCAATCAACTTGAAATTTTGAGACAATATTCTTGCATTCAGTTAACAAAATAAAAAAAAATGCAAAAAAAAAGATTATCTTAATACCTTACCCTGCCCTTAAGAGAATTTTGATCTTCTTGTTTTTTCTAAACCTTATCTTCTATAGGTATTAGAACTAAACAATTTTTAAAATTTTGCAGAATAGTAGGAATCGTAACATACCTACCTTTCATAAATGTATCACAGTGGATGGAGGTGATTTGAAATATGAATTTTCCCCTCTGGAGTGGATATGAAATATGAAATTCAAAAAAAAAAAAGTTTTCTTAATTTTTTCCTTTTTTAGTACTCAAAGAAATATTTCTTTAAACTAAAAAATAATTTTTTTAAGTTGAAGAAAATAAAGTCAAAGAAATTATTATTATTTGAACAACGAATTATTTTGAGAGGGTAGAGACTTGAAAATTTGTGTTTTCTTTATTAGAATCAACTCTTTATTAGAATGTTATATATTTCCATTTCTCTGTAAGGATTCACATTACTGTTAGACCTATAAATAATCGAACAAGCTATTGTCATATCAGTATTTTTGTTTTTCTTTAGTACCTACGACATTTTCTCTGTCACAATTATTTATTAGATGTACATATAACAAATATGTATGTTTATCTCTAATATCTGCATATTGATATAAAATATGTGCATACCCATATTGTACAAGTTTTTGGATTGTATCTAACCATCTACAAACATAAGTCGTATATAGGCATCAATACACTGAACGCAATTAATATTGTAATATAATTAATTATGGCATTACAATTTAATTATAACATACATATTATAACTCTTTACATATAAGTACAAAACTGATTTATCACATACAATAAGTCTCCGATACAACATTATTGTATTATGAATTTAAATTATTTACTAATACGAACAATATTAATAAAGTACAGTACAATTCTAAATTTAAACGTAATCTAGTTGAGATTTCGTGATAAATATGAAATAAAAAATATTTGACTGGACTAATACTGACGCAGGACAACGTGTTGCTTATATGTTTATTACTGGATCCCCAAATCAGCACAATCGAATCACTTTCACTGAAAATTTTCACTGCTCTGATCTTTTGAAATACGTAAATGTTTTCCAGTGCAGTTCCTTTGTAGTCCCATTGTGTCATTCCAGAATGATAACCTGTCCAAACCAAAATCCTTTCTTTTTTTGTTGCAAATGAACACAAAATCATATCAACCAGCTCATCACTTTTTTGCAGGGCTATATAGTATAATTCTTTAGTTAGGAATGGCGTCATTATCATCTCTTTTCAATTTATGATGCTAGCTGTTCTTTAAAAAAAATTACACGATGCTGATTCTTAAAATAGTACATAAATTAAGTTTATTTTCATTTTTTCTTTTTCTCACTTATTTCAATTGCCCAATTATATAAGATTTCATTTACGGATTTGTGTATACTGAAAAAAGTTAGAAAGAGATAACATACCATTAAATTATGTATTATTAAATAATTTTTACCAATAATTTTTTATTTGATCCACCCATTTCAAGTCATATTTTTATGATACCTAGGTAGTAACGTACCACAGTAACGTATCATAAATATATGAATTGAAGTGAGTGGATCAAATAAAAAATTATTTAATAATACCTAATTTAATGGTATGTTATCTCTTTTTAACTTTTATTCAGTATACACAAATCCGTAAGTGAAATCTTATATAATTGGGCAATTGAAATAAGTAAGAAAAAGAAAAAATGAAAATAAACTTCATAAATTTATGTACTACTTATTTTAAGGACCAGTATCTTGTAATTTTTTTAAAGGACAGCTAGAATCATAAATTGAAAAGAGATGATAATGACGGCATTTCTAAACTAAAAAAATTTACTATTTTTAATCGCTATAAGTTCTTGAATTTTCCTTTTCTTTGTATGAAAATTTTTCAAAATATCAGTAAATAGATGATAAAAAAATGGACAGTAAAAATATTATGTATTAGTCTTTTTTATTAATTGCTAAAAAAAAGCCGACATTTTTGTTTTCTAGACTAGAAAATCCCTTTTTGTAAAATAGAAATGAACACAGAAAAATCAATTTTGAATTTTTCTGTATTTTTACATATCAACAAAATACATAAGTAAATTCATATAAAAATACTTTAAACGCCTTGCTAACTTTTATAACAATATTTTATTTTATTAAATTTTATTTTTATTTGCATATTTACACGCGCTTGTATGTAATACTGTATGTATTTATAACGTATTACGTTTGTCTTCAATATGATTTATTTACGTATAAAGTCTTTATTTATCGCTGATATCTCATTACAAAAGTTATGTTGCATATATTATATCATTAATACATCATTATCCGGTTGTATATGTATACACTGTCTGCAATTAAAAGCACGCATCCTTACAGGCGAATTGTTTGACTCATTCAATCCTTTTCGAGAAATTAAATTCCTATTATTGTTCGACCAAAAATTACTTAATTGTGACTCTAATGTTGGATTGAGCATTTCGTGCGACAAAGCGGGTTGCAAGCGACTTTGGTAATGTTGATGATGTTTGAAAACAAACATCTACTAAGATGTTATCACAATTTATTAAAAAGTAGGGTATTCAATTCGGTGCGAATTATTCGAAATGTCTAATAATTTAGACCGAATCGAATAGTAATATTCGAGTCGAATTTCGAATCGAATAATTCGAAAAATCTAATTATTCGAAAAAAATTCGAATTATTCGAAAGGAAACGAACAGTTCGAAAAATCGAATTATTCAAAAGAAAACGAATAATTCGAAAAATCGAATTATTCGTTTTTTTTTTCGAATAAGTCGAATTTTTGTTTTTTCTTTTGATTCTAGGTAGAGATTTTTAAATATGTATTTAATTTAAATAAATTAAAAAGTCGCATCCATTACAATAATTTTATAAATGAAAAGTTACATTATGCCTAAATAACAGGATAAATCAATTAGTAATAATAAAAGTTTATTGTTACAAAAACTTAGGCAGTTATGTAACGCGATGGATTATTATTATACCTGTATAAATTTTAGTGAATATTATTTTCAAGTTTCAAGGATGTCAAAGCAAATTTCTGCCATTGTCTCGGACTTAAATCGCCCCAAGACATTGGCTGTAATACCTGAATTTTCGATTCGACAATTCGTTAAATTATAAAAAAAGGAACAAAAGAACCCACTGCAAGTTAAATATACTTAATTATTTTTTGGAATAATCTGCTCTATAAATTAAACTATATAATATATATAAATTATTAAAATTCTTAGGTATGTTTAAGTCTTAGAAATACAAAAAAAGTTCGAGCTCTCCGAAAAAATGAAACTAATAATTCGATTTTTCGAATTATTCGAAATAAATCGAATTATTCGTTTTGTTTCGAATAATTCGATATTTCTTCGAATAATTCGTTTTCTCGAATTATTCGGTTCGAAATCGAATCGAATAGCACTATTCGATTAAAAAGCTGTGTTTTAAAGCCAAAGAAAAAATATTGAATGTCATGAAGCCATGAAGCATTCCTAAATAATCATGAAATGTTAGAAAACTATTTTTTTAATAAGCTGTATTATCAATAAGATGTTACATATATTTTCACTGTTTTTCGAAAACAAATTTAGATAATAATGGAGTTTAACGTCCATTTTCTTGACAACATGGGAGGTGGTGTGAAGGATTTGGTAAGTATGAGTCTGCAGCCGTCTTCTTAAGGAACTATGTCGATAGTTTGGACGGGATTTGTGACGGGAAACTACAGAAAACGTTCACAAGCATAGCCGGCTGTGAGATTCGAACCCTCGACCTACCAGTCGGCGTACCATTATCAGATAGGATAATGTTTCAAAAACTTATGTGATTTTTTCGCTCTTTGCGATGATGTACCGAAAAATCTTGAATTCTGGTGACAAACTTAAATTTTCAATGAAAAATATCGAAAGTACCTAGTTTTGGATATCGGACATATCTGCGGTTGAAGAACTCCTCCAAAGATTCCCGTCGTAGAAATTCCAATCAACTGACATTTTTGATGTAGATCTTGGATGTGGGGACAAAATTTTCATTATCCTTCAAATTATACCGTACAAATAATATCGTACAAATCAAAAAGTACAAATTTACCAAACAAAAATTTAAAAAGATTTTTTTTTTTATTTAGTTATAAATAACACAATTAATAAAAGCAGAATCGATCAATTGATTTGAAATGAATATTGGTTTTTAATTTCTCTCAATTATTATTCGATGCCATAAATCTTATGTTATCTCCTACGTTATGTAACGATTAAGTATGTTTCGTTTTTTATTTTTAATTGTACCTTTTCATTTTTTATTGAGTTTGTCTTGAAATTTATTCATAAAAAATACATGCTTATACTATATAGAATAGATACTACTTATGAACTTAATAAATTATATAAATGTTTAGAAGAGTCAAGAGTGGGTCGTATAAAAAAATTGATTCTCCGTGTACCTATTAAATATGTATTTCATTATTTATTTTAAGTAATAATTTTTTGAAAGAGTTGATTAATAATATTTTGAAGAATATACAATTTTTGTTAAATATCGACATTAATTTTGATTAGTAGAAAATTTTTCATTTATGTAGATGAGTTACCTTCTATTTTTATCGTTATTTTATATATGATTAATTCATTTTTACTTTTGCATAGAAATACAATACGATTTTTATACATTGATGACAATACTTTGTATGTGAGAAGTTGTTATTACCAAATCCGTAAGTACATCTACAATAAATATTATTATCCAAATTGGCAGATACGATGTTAGGTCCAGAGGCGTAACTACACTGGAGCAGGTGAAGCAGTCGCTCCAGGGTGTATGAGACAAATGAACAAGAGAAAATAGGGAAAAGAAATACGACGAAACAACGGAAGTAAAAATTTGTGAAATTTGGAAAGCTAGTAAATACTTTTCTGTTTTTTCTTTTTTCTGTTCTTTTTCTTTTTGCTTCGTATTTTTATTCTCCGTACTCTTATTTTTCGGAGAAAAGTAGACATTTCGCGGGTGCTAACTCAAAGTCGCTTCAGGCCGCAAAATTTGTAGTTACGCCTCTGGTTAAATCCACAGTAATTATTATTAGAAACTTAGTTGCGGAAGCGAGAGATAGTAAATCCATTTATGTTATTACATTGACGAAAATCCACTTGCAAAAGAGAAACAGTAACAAAAAGCTACAAACACTCTCAAACTCCATGCCTTTGTAATTCAAAGTTCGATTTCTGTGACAAAAAATTATTAAATTTGCATGATTAGAGTAAATTTTAACTTCTTCTAGCGAATGTACATAGATTTATAATGGAGTTTTATACAATAGATTTTCCTTTTTTGGTATACTTTAACCATCTTTAAATGGAATGACTTTATGAGAGGGTATTTTTAGTGATCATAAACTTTTAAAAAGTTAAATTATTTTATTGCTTGCAACAAATTTAATGCCACCCTATGTTCCTACAATTATGTTTAAATAAATTACCTGTTTTACGAGTGACGATTTCTTTAAAAACTTGCATAGGCAAGTAGATAACCTGCTGGGAACAATACTAATAATTATTGCCGTACTTGAAAAGTCATCCCATTTAAAAATGGTTAAAATATACCAAAATGACAAAATTGGATTTATAAACGTGAATTATACATTAAAACTATTTTTTAAATGGCGTAGGCGCCGGGTACTTGTTGATAAATCACACGTCAGCCGTTTTAAGACAATCTTATAATGGTTCCGTTTTCATCTTAAAGTATGGAACCCTAAAAATAGCCAAAAAGAGTTACAAAATAAAATTATCACCATGTAAGTCGCTGGTGCGAACGATATCAGATGTAGATAAATATCTTTGATAAATTTGCAAGTGTTAAATCGCTCTATCTCTAATATTGCATAGATAATTGAACAAATAGGTTAATTATAATGAACTATAAATAAATCGTCTAACTGCCTATATATTTATATTCAAGGATTTCTTCAATTTTCAAAAGTGAACGTCAGTCACCGTCTAGTGAGGTTTACAAGTAGTGTTTATTATAGCGGCCAGCAAGCATTTTTTGAATTTGTGAACAATGTGTGTATGTTGTGTATGTATGTATGTATGTGTAAAAAATAGTAGTGGTTGCACGGGCCGCATGGTATGATTCATCAGAAACACCGCGTGCGTGCCCGCTTGTAAGGTATAATAGTTCTTGTATACCGGATGTTCAAAATAAAATTGTCATCATGGGAATTTCATACAAGATGAGAGATGCATTATGCAGAAGCGCTAGGTGCGTCGAATGTCACCTTCAAACTTCCCAAATTTCATGTAATTTAGAATGCCAATAAGTTTAACTGGTGAAAACTATGGGACTTTCTTAGAAAGAACATAAATATTTTCTTAGGATTTTTACATCAATTTTTGTTTTCTTAAATTTTGGCACGGCTAAATCACTTTTTTCTCTTCTTTCTATCGACAATACCATATGTTATATTTTAGAAAATTGTATTTTGAGGAATTTTTTCTAAGTTTCGGTCGAGAAATAAGCAAATTACCCAGTAAATAACTAATTAAATATGAAATAAATTTCAAAATAAATTACCAAAAGGAAGTTGCACTTAAACCTCTTTAGCGGCTCATGTAAAACTAACCAAATAAAATGATCCTTAAAAATACTTAATTTAATTGGATAATTATATGGCCTACCCATTCGATAATTTTTGCTTTAGTAATGCTTTTACGGTAGCAGATGACAACATCTCACAGTTGCCAACACGAGGTGAGTTCAGGTCGGGAGAGTCATTCAAGTTGTATAATTCATATGACGAGCTGTGCTCGGGATAGCCGCCAAAGGGGTTGAATAGTTAGAGGCTGATCGTAATTTTCGAATTTTTTTCCAACTTTGACAATGAAATTTGAACCGACACCATGTGATTTCAATTTATTTTCAAAAAAGGGGAGAAAAATACCATCACGCTTGCCACTATTTTTCCAAAATCGACTTTACGTTTCATACGAAAAACCAAAGTCTGGGATTATACCTAACTCAAGACCGGGCAGTTATAAGGAAATTCTAAAAAGATTCTAAGAAGTTCTACGTAGAATGTGTAGATAAAAATATTATAGTTTTTACCAATAAGAAGTTCTTGACGTAAAAAGAAATTTGGTATTATAAGTTTTTTGGTTATAGCTCCTAAAATACATGCTTGCATGCAGGCTTTGCGAAGTTTGGAGATGGAATTTGACGCGTCTAGTGCTTCTGATGTTTTCAATTCAATTTATCAAAACACCGAAACTGTGTCTCTCACCGTCTACGAAATCTCCAAACTAGAAATTTTATTAGGAACATTCTGTATATCTATACTGCAGGCTATATTCATTTTACTGGTGAAACAAGTGAAATTCATTGCATGTATGTATGTATACACATTTTGTACATGTATATGACAAATTATTACTTTGTTCACCTACACAAATACTTATGCATAAACACACGCACACATATTTACACATATAACTATGTACAAACATGTATGTACGTATATAATCAGTCAATCTTATACTAAATGCTTAGCGGTACGGTTTTTACTCAATTCACCAATTATTATTACAATGAACCTACTACAAATACCAAATTTATAACACATAAGTACAGGCTGTTTTATCTTTTTGTGTTTGTATGTAAATGCGATCATAAAGTAGTGAGCATTGCATTTAAATATAATAAATTCAAAATGCTAAAATTTATGAAAAAATATATGTAGGGGAAGGTCGCCCAAAGCGGGTACCCCTCTTAAAGCGGGTAAGCGCTTGTATATCGTTGTATCGAATGTTTTTGTCAGGTCGTGTGTATACCGAGATTAACCGAATATCAACCAATATCAATCAGCTGCACTTGAACGCTTGTGTCGTTTAATGTCCTACTTAAGCTTCATCAATTTTTTTTGTTGGTTTTGTTAAAAATTTTGACGATAAATATTTTGTGTCTAGTCACAAACCTTTTTATTTGTAATCTTTTCGGTATTACCATATTATGTTATCATCATTTGACTTTTAATGTAGAAAAAGGTAGACATGTATCGGCTTTCATTTTGAAATTATTTTAACATAACAAAATTAAGTCTTTTTGGGCAAAGCGGGTAGACAAAATAGAAGCATCTTAATGGAAAAAACTGTTGCAAAGGGAAAAAAAATAAAAAAATCTTCTTTTTACGACGGAATGAGGGAAAAAGCTTAAAAAAATATTTCTGCCTTGTTTGTGGTGATTTTGATGTGGAACCACCTGAAGTAATATACTCCAATATGGAGGTTGTAAAGAAAGTTACAGTTAATTGTTATAAATTTATTATTTTTGTCTTTTTTCAATTTTTTTTACTTAATTATTATTATTGTTAAGTTCTATATGATTAAAAAAGCTTATACTATAAAATAATAACAGTAATTAAGTACATAATGTACTTACCCGCTTTGCCCAAAGGGGGTTACCCGCTTTAGGATACCTATACGGGCAAAGCGGGTTTTTGCAGAGGTTTTGTATTTTCTTTATTAAAAATAAATATCGTTTAAATATTTCTTAAGCGAAGTTTCATTTTAAAGTTCGATAACTATTCTATCTGATAATATAAGAAAGATCTGCTTATCGAGGTCAGAAGTCACTTTTTTGGGCGTTTAATCTTAGCTTACCCGCTTTGGGCGACCTTCCCCTACCGTAAAACCGTCTAGACCCGGACACTTTTTTAAAATTTTTGGTATAGTTTTATGTTTATACATGTTTCCTTCATAGATATCACCAATAAAAGTATTACCATTAGAAAGGGCGTATATTATTTGTTATATCCCTGACCCATTTGTTTCATTATAAGTAAAAAGAAAAAAAGAAAAAATAATTAGTAAATGTCCGGGTCTACACCCCAAATTCGTCTTGACCCGGACACTTACTTAAATAATGTAATAACATGCAAACTAAGCTCTCCCGTCGGGTTTAGGACAGTGTTTTATATCGCTTGATGTCTTTGAACCTGTTAAAGACTTTAAAACATTTTGTGGGAAGGGAGAGGAGGCAATGCATAGTATGCCTCTCTATAAAGTAAACATACGATATGACACCAGAAGGAGGCATAAACAGCGTAATTCTGGGGGGAATATTAACGTATGGACAGTGCGAGTTACAACTGGTGCGAATCGCGGCCATAGTGTAATAAACTGATGTGTCCGGGTCTAAACGGATATACATATATAGCATGTATTCTTTTATATATACATCGAATATAACTTCAAACATCATTAAATGATGCGCGATAAAATTCTGAACACGTACATGTCAAAACTAAAACAATATAACAATTATTATGACGAAAATTACATGTCTAAGTTCGACACACATTTTATTTCTTTGAAAAACTGTAGGATAGTAATTCTGTAAAATGAGATAGTAAATGTTGAAATTCGTAGTTTTTATTGGTACAGCCGTTTAGAGGATGTTTTTCTCTCTCTAATGATGTCAAGAACAAATGTCTATTGTTGCAGGTTAATGTAGAAATTATTTAATTTGAAGATTGGTGCAAAGTTTCCGGGTCTAGACGGTTTTACGGTATGTAAATTCAGCTTTAAAGCCATTCATACGTCACGACCTTTCTAGCATCGAAATATGTTGATGATGATGGCTTTTAAGATCGATTTACAATTCTTTTTCGCCAATTTTAATTTCGTTATTCTTAATTTTATTAATATATTAAACTTTTGTGTAGTTTCCACCAACTGCAGCATATCCCTCAGTGGATAGGGACTGCATAAAAAAAGTTGCATAGGAAATACATAACTAAGAACGCTCAAAACGTTACGACTTCCTTAAAAGTTGTTTTTCAAAACAAAATAAAGCATTAATTTTCAAACAAAAATATTCTATTTCTTATAAATATGTTACATATTATCTAAGAAACTTATGATACAATAATTTATATTCTTATGCAATGTACTGATTCAATGCTTAAAAACAGTCAATAATAACTTTGATTGCCTTCTCATAATGCACTTTGATGAGAATTTATAAAAAATAATAAATAAAAAAAAAATAAAATATCACACGAAAAAAATCGTACAAAAAAATACCGCATAAAAACAGTTTTTGTTATAATTGAAGTTTATTGAATGACTGCTTACAAATTAGAATTATTTTGTTTCGGTTATATTAAAAAATATTTGGGATATTATACTAGAGATGAATTGAATCAATTGTAAGCATTAATTCTTCTCTTTTAGAAAGTAATTAATAAATATTAAGAGGTAACACGTAGGGGAGGATGCTAAGTAATCATCATTTTAAGAATCGCATCCTACTGTTAAAATAATGCAATATTTTTAATATAATAGCTATTTACATATTTAATTTGGAAATCAACAAAATTACAATTCTTATTCAAATTTATGCTTAAGTATTGCCACTTGCTTATTGCAAGTTTTATGAAATCATAAACACCGATATATTACATACATATTACTTACTACAGAGTCTCTTACAATATTGAGGTTAGCTATT
This sequence comes from Brachynemurus nebulosus, assembly GCA_035578155.1. Lineage (NCBI taxonomy): Eukaryota > Metazoa > Arthropoda > Insecta > Neuroptera > Myrmeleontidae > Brachynemurus > Brachynemurus nebulosus. Next base: position 13,828,021 of record JAPWDM010000005.1, read on the forward strand.
ATTATTATTATTTGTATTTTTATTTACAAAAATATTTTAATAGTAAAGCAGCGAACCACTCAACCAGTTTACAGACCTATCGGACCTATCTATGTACACCGAGATCTATGTGATGTGATGACTAATATTTAATTATTTATTCAAAATCAGCCAACACTAGTTCTTAACATAAACTCTTATGCAATTTTATTGCTATTATTAATTATTTAAATAGATATTTTGTGTAAATATTAATCAATAGTTATTAACGAAATAATATATGTACTTACAATTCATGGTAGATATATTACTATGTATTAATCGTTTAACAAAATACGTTTTTTGATAATCTTAAATAGTTGCTACTGTTCTTTTTATATGGCCATTCATGTACCGTCAAACAGAATGAATCGGTATATTTTTGACGAACTTTGCATTCGATTTTTACGTAACTTGTCCTTTACTTTTACATTGTACCGCAAAATCCTAAAGTGTGGTTGATCCTTATTCTCTCTAGTGTAAGGAAGGGGTTAAGAGCAGCTTTAGATAGGTTATAAATTTTGTCTTTTTGAATAAATGGTTTTGATGGTTATTTAACATTAAATGTGATTCTTAGCTTATATTAGGTTCATTGGTGTTGCTCTTAATACAGGCAATCATCATTACTTGCCATTTCGTATAGGCAATTACATTATCTTACCAAGAGCCTCCATGCCGGGTACTATTTTGGCACTACATCTTGCAGGAACAATAATGTTCACTAAGTTATTATTTCTAGCTTCAAGAAGTTATTCAATAATCAATTATCTCAGTAGAGCAACACATAAACGTATTCTACAGAATAACTGTCATTTGTACCTGTAGAATCTTGTTTAAACCAAAATGACTCTTTTGATTGAAGTCAATAAAAAAAAATTATACAAGAACTAACATATATCATGGACATATATACATACTTTAATTTGAAACTTAAAAAAAAAATCAAATAAATGAATAAAAAATATTTATTATGAAAATGAAAACGTTCTTTTATACCGCATTTATGTAAAAAAAAAAAATAAGTTAAAATGGACTCTGATTAAAAAAATTTGTTGATTTACACCCGTTTTACAATTTTGAAAAATATGAGTGACATTTTCTACTGAAAAGAAACAAGTTGAACGCAATGAAACGGAAGTGAGAACATTTTGAATCACACAGAAAAGGATTCTTTTAAAATTTTGTCATAGACATTTTATTAAAAATTACAGCAATTCGAATATACATAGTTCACATGTAACAACGTCTTCACTATTTGTTTAGGTTTTTATTGTTAATTCAAGCACAGGTGTTTAATCTTTGGTTCTTATGGGAAAAGTTTAAAATAGAGTCAAGTCGCGTAAAACAAAGTGAATGGTAGGTATGGTTAACTAAGACGGTACACAAAATTTGAAAGTTTTTTTTTAAATATGTAGTTATCAAGCGTTTTATAATAATTTGAGAGATTTATCAATAAATATTAAAGCTAAAGTATAACTTTAGATTGCTATTTTTAATATATGGTTGTATATTTGTATAAAAAAAAATCTGTATTTAGCCAATTAAAAAAAGTGGAGTATCCCTTCAGGTATCTGTTAAAAGCTATTTACTAATGAAGCAATGCAAAAACGTCGTAAACATTTCAAATTATTATCGTCACTTAAAGGAATTAATTCATTGAAAATTGCTTTAAAAAATTTATTAAAAAAAGGAGTAAGTCGACTTACACACTTTTAGCATTCGGCTCCTCAGTTTTCAAATACAGTTATCCCTCCTACCTACACGGTAGATAGATTCCTAGAATAAGCCATTTTGCGTAAAATCATCTTATATGAGACCTATAGTCAATTCAAAAAACGGTTGAGGGCAACTGTAAGTTCAAAAAATTTTTTCAATTACCAAAACGGAGATTGATAAGAAAGACCTTTAAATTTTGATTTCATACTAAAAAAATATTTTAAGAAAATGTAAATCAGATAGTTACGACAGTAATACTTTTTAAAGGAAAAGATCGCGTCATGACACTGGGCGTAATAGCTGAATTCCATTCTGGAAATTTGCTAAAAAGTACATAGTAAATAAATTTTTTAATTGTGTTAAAGCGCAACCGTGTTGTAAAGAACCGTGTTATACGAGGGATATCTGTACGATATTTTACTACTTTACATATATAACATTCCCGTAAACACGTGTTTTTAAGAAATCAATAGTTTTTAATATCGAGAAATAATATCTTTAAGCAATTTATATAAATTATAAATTTATCTTTTTTGAAAATCATTAAAAAAAAATCATTTTATGATTGTGTTACTTGATTCGTGAACTTGCTTTGCATGTTTAACTACTGTTCTACGTCAGGTGTTGATGATCTGAAGTTAATTAAAAAATTGTGTTTTTCTTTTTGTCAATAATTTTCTACATATTAAATTTGGGTATATTTATTTAAATAAAATATATACATGATACTGATACGTTCGTGACCAAATGTGACGAAAACTTGACGATATTTGAGTGCGAAGTGCTTACTGTCGTCAAGTAGAATGGTAAGAGGTAAAAGTAACATGATTTAAATATAGGTAACATCAGACAGGTGTTTCGATTTCATAAATTCAATTTTATCTCATTTAATTTATGATGTTATTAAATATTTCACGGCGTTCAAAAGAATTTTTGTTTTAAATTGACATATAAGACAAGATCAAAATTATTTTCCTGATTTATCAGTCTTGGAATAAAGGTGTCTCTCAGGCTTGGAAAGAAGTTATCATCCCAATTTTCAACCAAGCTATTATGCGAGTTTTATTTAACTGGACTTGAAGCAGTGTTTCTCCTCTATATTAGAAAGTGACACTTAAGGGGGTATTCTAGTCTAGAAATTCGAAAAAATCGATTTTTGTTTCTTTCATATTTTCAATGTTTAGATCTTTCAGAATCAGCCTCTAAAAGGATTTACGGAAATTCGAATTATTTTCGGAGTTATGGTTATTTTGTCCCTATGTACTGTGTATCTTTTCAGTCTTCGATACGGTTGGCATGATATCTCAAGTTCTAATGCATCGATTTACTTGAAATTTGATGCAAACCTCAATACTATCAAAAGTGATCCGACGTAGGGGTTTTTCGATTTTTTTTTTACTATTTTTTAAAAAATTCTCAAGTTAGAAAAAATGATTTTTCCTTTTTAAATGGACGCCATTTTGTGAAAAAAATTATTTTTTTAAATCGGCTACGTCCAACTAATTCTACATCCTTGTTTATTAAGAATTAACTAAAATTTTTTGTTTTGGATCACCTGGAATCACGTCAACCAAGAGACGCCTTTTTTTGAGTCCCCTCTTTGCCGACCTGGACCGATTTCAATTTTCATTTTTTTTTTTTTAAATTTTTAAACATTTTTATACTTTTCAAATATCAATAAAAAACTGTTAAAAAAATGGATACTAAAAATGTTTAATGTTTTTTTTTTTTTTTGCGCTCGTAAAATCACCTCAAAATCGAGCCTCTAGACTAGACTACCCCCTAAAATCAACAAATGAATCACTTTTGCAATTTTCAAATACCAGGACATATATTACATTAGAACAGATGAATGAATTAAGTGAATATGTAACAATTAATAACATTTACAGGTGTGGAAAATTAATTTTGTGAAGAGACTAAATCGAATTCGAACTGACAAATAATTCAAATTAAAAAAATATATAACCAAAAACGTTATAAAATATCTCCGGTAAGGTGTTCAATTTAAGAAAATCAAATTAATAATATCCGCCCAATACACCGTAATATCAAATAAAATTCTTGGACAAAATTAATTAATTAGTTTTTTATATTTGGATAATACTGAAAAAATTTATGAATACAATAAATTTGAAAATTTTTAATAGCAGTAAACATAGACAACATTGAAGCAATTATAGTCATTGATAAATCAAGATACACCATCTCTCCTATACAATATCAACAAAATATTATTATAAGCAGTAAATTTTTTGTTGTTGTTATAATCGAATAAAAAACGTTTTCGTCGAGATATCTAACTAAATTAAACATTTGACACGCAATTTAAAATTTAAGAACAGACCATTTTTGAAAATAATTTTATTATTTACGTAGGTATCCACATAAATATTTTACAGATTTTTATTTTATTTCAATGTTTTAATAATAGCCATTATCATTAGAAAATTATAAGCTTTACTATATTGTAAGAGGTATCTGATTTTTTTTAACGTTTCGTAGACACAACCACGAAACCTTTATAATTTTCGTGATGTCTATCGTCGCTCTGAGTGGCTCGACACGCACTTGACCACTTCTTAACAGTCGGTGACGGATTTTTAAAAATTTCCTACATATAAAGAAATTCTTTCGCTATTAAAATTCGTGTTTTTTTTGCAACGAATCTCGGTGATATATAGTTGTTAAAGCCTGCACGAAATTCTGAAATGAAGAGTGAAGAATGGTTAATACATTTTAACCCTTTCGTGCCCAACAGTTTTTAGACTAACTGCCTAAATGCTATTTTAACAAATCATTAATAATTCATCTAAAATACTTGCTGATACTTCAGAGTACTATTTGATCAACCAAATGGAATTATCTTTAATTGTTAGTGATGTTTTTTTAACACTAACGTCAGTTTTAATCATATTTTTGCACCTTCGGAATGTGTGATGACATTTCGATATTTTTAGATGGGTGCTAAAATGGGGGGTCAGTTAACTGGTACTCAAAAATACCGTCGAGCAGGAAAGGGTTCGTTGGGGCAAAATCGTAGCTCGTTGTTATTATAAGTGATTTTATTGTTAGTGTAGTATTGGCATTTTGGCAGATATTATAATATATATATATATATATATATATATATATATATATATATATATATATATATATATATATATATATATAACTACTGCAAAGCAACAGTGAGATAAGTTAAGTTAGCACCTAGGTATAACCTAGGATACTAGTGGTACCTAGGGACTAGTTATCCTAGTCCTTAGGTAGCGCTGGTACCAATCAATGAAGTCAGTTAATAAAATTTTAAAAAAATCTTCAATTTTATAACTTTAAATAATACTTCATTAGCTTATCTTTTGTTCAATAAAACTTTATTAAACTTTTTAAACAATTTCTTTTTACTGTTTAATTATTGTTATTGTGAAATAAAAAAACGAAAATACTATTATTATTAAATCAGTCAGTTTTTGTCTTTTTACCGTTAAAAAATAATTTTTAATAATTTTTATTACTTTGTAATAATAAAATACATCAAGTCTCTTACATTTTGGTGTCTATATTGTGGAAGAGAAAGACATAGGAATACATTCTATGTTGTTATATATGGTAAGATGTAGTGGATCTACGTTAATTAAAATCAATTTTAATTTATCTTGTATAATTTGAGTGAAACAATAAAATTTATTGTTAATTATTAGGCACTAATGATTTGGTACAATTTTATGGGTTTCTTTTCTGTGTGTTTGTATTATTTTTATGCTTCTAATTGTTATATTAGGGGTAATTAATTAGAAAGCCATTTCAATTTAACTACGACTAGAGCAGGAGTTCTCAAAGTCTTGCAGCGTCGGACCAAATTATAAATACCAAAACATTTGGCGGGTCTAGAAAAAATTTTAAAATAAGGAAGGCTACTAAACGGAAAATGCGTTTGTTTATGAATTATCATTGTTTTATTCGTCGATTACAATGAAATGCTCGATCGCAAAGTGACTTTTGATCGATTTCTTATTTTAAGCCTAACAGAAGGCTTAGAAAATTTGACAAAGAGATTACTCAAGTTTCGCCAACAGATCAGATTTAAATCGTTTTTTGCAACTATTATAGTTGAAAAAATATTCCCAGACACTTTTGTAGGTTTCCTTCTTTTTTGTCCTTGTCGTACACTTTTCAACACTGCACCAGTGTCCTTAATCAGTGGTTTTTATTCAGTTTTTAAATATTTGACATAATAATATTTCATATTCACAAAGTTAAAAAAGTGATGCAATACTGTAAAGAAAAGTGAAATATGTTATTTCCAATTAGAATAAACTATTTTCGTTTGATTTTAACTGATTTGAAAATTGCAAGCAGTACATATTGACATCCACTGATTTTTGGTTTTCAAAATTATATTTTTAATAGTATTAAATATTTTGCAATGAATCCAGTCATTCAGTTATTTTATGTATATGTTTACATAATATATCATTAATGTCATTTGTTTTCGGTTTCTTTAAGAAATATTCTTCTGTAATCAAATTATTATTGAATAAACAGAATTTACATAAAATTATAAAATAGTATTATTAACTTATTATTTATTATTATTTCGTAACATAATGTTCAATTAGTACCCTATGCACTATTTATTTGTTTGACTGCAATTAGAAAAAGACAATCATACGTTGACAAAAAAACTATCAAAAGTGTCTGGGAATATTTTTTCAACTAGAAATATTAAACTTATCATATATATCAAGTTTTTTAAAAAGCGCAATTTTAAGGTAAGAAACATAAAAATTTGAATTTGTTTATAGATCTTCGATGCTGCTGACAAAATAGAATTATAAAAATAACAGAAAAATCACATACGGAAATTAAATCATATTTCCTGAAAAAATTTATTTATTTTCTGACTTAAGAGTCTGATTTATATTGGTCACCGACTAAATTATGACAGAAAAATAACTCCTATAGTAGGAAAGGTCTCAAAAAAATTTAATATTTTTCAAAGGAAAAATGTTCATTCATATCCAAATTAATAGGATTTCCTTGAAAGACTGTAGATAAATAATCTTTCCGAATTCGAGACAGCAAACGATCAAGCATCGTGATCCACATTTTTGGAGTTCACGAGCCGGATTTGACTGTCGGACCTCACTTTTGGAGACCCCTGAACTAGAGTATAAAGGACAGAAATTAGTTAAGAAGAATCGGCGTAATCAGTAACCTACATTTGAATTTTTTTTTTATTAATATTTTAGGCTGTGTTTTTGACTGCTTGGTCATATACACAGCATATAGGACGTTTGAATTTGAATTTTGAATTTTAGTGTATAATTTTCAGTTTCAATTAAAATTTCACCGTTTCGATAACCAAAATTTTTAAAACACCATTGATAGATCTCTACACAAAATTTTTCAAATAATCTATATTTATTATTTGTACTTTTGGTCACACAAACATGATGTTTAAATTTATTTATAACTTATTCATTTCTGAGTTAGCTAAAGTATGATTCTGAAATAATTTTAAGTTTTAATATATTATTGTAATTTACACATATATCTGGCTAAATTGTTAACAAAAGGCCAATAAAGTATTTAAAAAAAAAAAAAGTTGTAATATATCGTTTTCAGTTTCAGGAGACAATTCTAACAGAAATAGAAGTATCAACGTTAAATTATTAAAATCCTATTAGAAATATATTTCTCATTTTGTACATATGTAATATACGTGCCTAACATATAGTTATTTAAGAAGCATTATAGTTGACGAGACCTGTAGGTAAACAGGAACTAAAAATTTGTCTTACTAATAGATTTATTATGTATATTCTTAATTATAATATTTATTTGCAATAAACGCCCCAAAGAGTGATATTTTTATTTTGCAATTAACTATTAAAAACTGTATTTACTTATTTAATATTAATAAAACTGTAGTTTCTACATTTAAAAATGTTTTAAAACTTTTTTTGACTTTTGTATTATGCATCAGATAAAAGTAAACCAATCAAATTAAACTTATTACCTTAGTTATAATTTGCTTAAATTTTATTTGCTTAAGTTTTCTTCGCTCTTATAGCACGGATATTAAAGTTTACTCCTGTTTATTCAGATTGCTCTTAATGTAGTTAATTCTAAGTAACAATACAAAACCCATCTTAAGATAAAGCAGCTATAAATAATTATTTTAACACCTATTCGCAACTGCCCAAATCGTTTTCACCTTCAAATTTTGACATTCATTTTGTAAATTAATGACATAAACATTAATTTTCATTTTTAATGTGGGGACAAATCATAAATCAAATTTTGATAAATTAATATTGAAATTGTTACTAACAGAGCTGGCGAATAATTAACCAAAAAATTAAATAACCGATAAAGGAACGTCACCAAATTTATTTGTCAAGAATAAAACTCTTAAAAAAAAATTAATTTTAAAAAATTTCTATTAATCGTGTCTTTTTAGTGGGCACAGTCATCGAATACAAGCAATCATCGAATTTTTAAAAGTCATCCAAGTATCAAACATTTTTATTGAAATCTAACAAAATATTTACATTCGGTAAATCAGTATTACTTTTTTCTTACCAGTAATTCCAGTAGCTGTTAAGTCTAATAGCAATGATAAAACTAAATTCCAAATTATCACCACAAGAATGTTAAGTGTAATAAAAAAGAATTTAAAAATCCATTTTCAAACATAAAAAGACAGCCGTTTAGAAAACATTTTGTCTCTATAAAATAAATATTTATAATTTTTTTCTTAATTCATATTCAATTAATATAGGTAATATTAATGTATTTTTTCTTTTTCTTATAAAAATTATTACTTAATATTTTCTAAAATAAATAAAATAAATTTCAAGTTTATAATCAAATCTGAAAATTTATGTTGATAGTTTTGAAATAGAATTAAAATTTTATTTTTAGTAATTTTTTAGAATTAACCATATCACTTAATATTTAAACTGAAAAATATGACTTAATTATTGTAATTAATTAAATAATTAATTACAAACACTATTTGGGAAGTAATTTAAAAATGGAAAAAGAATAAACATTATACATTTTAATAAATAAGAATTTTAAATTTAAAATCTATAATTTTCTTAGCGTAGTTCATTCTAAAGATTTATTAGAATATTAACTATTTGACATATTTTACGGTTGCTCTTGCACAAAAGCTATCACTATTCTTATACTAAAATACTTACATACAGGAGACCAAATACAGCCTAATGCTCAAATATTCTTAAAATTTGAGCAAAATGGAACTAGTAGTAAAGAAAATATCGAGCTTTAATGATATTCCACAGTAACACCGTGGCTACAATTACTTTGATGTAATTTGTAAAGGACCATATTGAATCTAGACCTCGCAATTACCTCAAAAATGATGAAATAGTTTCGAAGTTATACCTATAGACGGATAGAGAGACACAAAACTAAAATTGTTCAGGAAACTCTAAAAACATAAGAAGATTTTCATAATTCAAAAGTGACTGCAATGCTTTCGCTGCTTTCGTAATATCCAAAACAAAAAAAAAAAAAAAAAAAAAAATTTGCAATTTCTAAAACAAAAATTTCACAGTTGACCAACTTAAATTTGCGATAACAACTGATAAACTTTGTTAGAATTTCTTAGTAACTTAGTGCCTAACGTATGTAACCCACCTTAATGATAAATTTTTCCTTACATCTAACTGCAATTTTAACAAATGGAAGTCTTATTCATTCAACACGTCTGTAACGTATCGTCTTCCTGTAAGGCCCGCCACACACGTACAGTTTCAACTGACAGTTTGAACTGAACAGTTCAACTATACAGTTTAAACTCTACGTGTGTCGGTATTTCAGTCTCAGTCCAACGCAACTGTACAGTTAAACTGAGACGATTGAAATTTCAATTTTTTAAACTGAAAGGTTCAACTGATTGTTGCGGGTGTGGGGGTTCAACTGTACAGTTCTCAATTCAATTTGTGTCAGGAGCACAGACCAATGGACACTATTATTATTATACTACTAGATAAAGCGTAAAGCCAGTTTGTAGGCATTTTTCTTGTGGCAGGGAACGGGGTGAGAGGGGTGAGGTTTAAGGAATATAATATATTGTCCACTTTTCCGCAAATGGAACTATAATTAAAACGAATACCACTCTTTTTCTTTCCAAATTTTGCAGTTTTTTCTCAAGAAAGTAAAATGTTTATATCAATATTATATTTTGACAATAATTATTTGAAAACGTTACTACAAATACCACAGGTTATCGCATTGATTACTACATTACAGAATACTATTGGGTCGTATACTGGCCGTATCTGGCTGCTTCATTTATAAATTGATAGAGTGAGTCTATAGGATATACAGAATATGTTCTTTGGTCTGTGGTCAGGAGCAAGTTTGTTCGATTTTTTTTTTTTTTAACAATATAATTTTTGTGGGATTAAAGATGTTGCTAGGTGAAGTTGTCCTGCTGTTTCCAATCCATTGTAAAAACTGAAGAATTGAACTGTACGTGTGTGTGCTTCTACAGTGTACACTGTACAGTTTCACCTGACAGTTTAAGCTGTTCAGTTCAAACTGTCAGGTGAAACTGTACGTGTGTGGCGGGCCTAAGTCACATTTATTGATTTAATGAATTTCAATATTTTGATTTTATTTTTCCATTTCAATTTAATTAAATTATGAAATATGCAAAAATATATATCAAACCCACAACTCTCTAATCAGATAGATCAAACTGAAGCGATCCGATCTGATTAAATCGCAAGCCAAATAAAACAAAACTCAAATGTACAGATCGTGATTGTGATTTCAAACGTACTGATTGTTTTTGTAACTGGAGTTGATTGAAAAAGGAAAAATATTTGATTCGCGTAGCGAGATTGTTGCTTGATTAAGATTTAAATTATAACTCCGCAATTCCTTTCTCTTATTTATTACGATGTGCCATCTATTGACAGGTGCAATATGTCATTGAAACATTTAATATCATAATCAAAATCATATACATATTCAGATCGCCCAGTAATAGAAGGAAAATATGCAGGGAAGGCGTCTATTGACACAAAAATGAACTACTTGCGTCAATTAGGCACAGCTTCGCGATCACAATGTCATGTAGAGGTACAAAATGAATTTCCTTTTAATGCTAGTGAAAGTAATTTTTTTTAGAATTCGCAATGTCGAGGAAAGCATTACGAAGCTTTAAAGAAAAAATTGGACCCAGTCCTAATTTAAATTCTGATTCGTCTCTGAATGTAAACGAGGAAAACCAAAGAAAAAAATTGGTTCGAGGTTAGAAATTATTTTCTAAAACCAAATACCTATAATTTTAACAATTTTTGCTTTTAACTTACCATTTATAACTATAAATATTGTACTTTAAAAAAAAATTATTCATTAAAATGGTTACAAAAATATTTATTATGAAATTGTCGTATTATAGGCAATATAACTATGACTAAACTGCTAAATACTAGAAGCATTAAATCATACAAAATATGTGTTAAGTATTTGCCTACTTAAAATTAATGTAAACGTATAAAAAATTTGATAAAATAAATCAGGTCACTGAACGTATTAATAATTGATTTGGTATAAGTAAGAGTCATTAGTGTAAAAAGTTCTATTATGACAAATATCTTTTACACCTGAAGACAGAACTGAAGGATAAGAAAATTACTTAAAATGAAAATGAATCATGTAACAAGTTTTATTTTTAGAACTTGAAATAACTGTTTATTGAATTATCGAAACGTTTAACCTAAATATTTACTAATGGCTACATCTAATCAGTGACGTAACCCAACTATTTTAACAGGTAGAATTAATATTCAAAATATTACGATCTGTGATTTCAGAAATTTGATTACTATTGTTACTAAGTTATAGGTATGTTATTTTTAAAATTTCAACCAATCATCCTAATCTGTGGCGTAGCAAGAGGGGTGCAAGGGGTACTATAATAACCAGGGCGCCACTTTGAGAGGGGCGCCAAAAGCTAATAAATAGGAGGGGCGCTATTACTTTAATTTTTTTTGTGTTTCTCATAAGAATTTTACTACTTGAAAGTGAAAGGAAATTGCGAAATTACTTCCAAGTTATGATTTCAAATATGTAGACACACAAACAAAGCATGGCGAGCAAAAAAAAAGTGGGTAAGGCAACTTTGAAAAAAATATTTAAAATAAAAAGTTAAGAGAAAGAATTTTTTTCCGAAATTTTAAACACACCGTTCCACTACCTAAAATTTTTAAAATTTTAGAAGTTAAGGTAGGCGCAAATAAAGTGTCATGCACCGGACGCCAGTTATACTCGCTACGCATTTGATCCTAATTCAATCCACTTCCATAATCTAAAAAAAAAAATGATTAATTTTATGACGTCATCCAAACTTCAGATAATTCAATCGCCTAAAAACAATAAATAAAATGATCGAGTGATGAAAGTGGAAGCGAATTATCCATTTTCAAAGTCTTTACTTTCGTTTTTACTACAATTAGGATTGTAGGATCGCTAGAAAAAATATTTTTACCAAATCAGTCATTTTCCAAAATTTTCTCATTTTGATAGCAAAATACTCAACTCAACAAGTCACCCTTAATCAAATCACTTTTGTAAAACTTTATTTAAGGAAAAAGAATTATTTTTAATTTTATGACGTCACCAAAGTTACTAAAATTTTTCAGCATCATAAAACTGGTAAATAAAATGATAATAGAATGATAGAACTGGTAGCGAGTTATAGGTTTACGAAGTCATTTTTTTTTAATTTTTACTAAAACTAAGCATGTGGAAAAAGGACTTCTGTCGAATCAGTGCTATATGAAAAATTCGGTATTCCATAAAAAAACTTTATGGTATTCCATATTTAGTATCCATATATTTGATTTTAATCTTCACTTGTTTGATAATGGTCAAGTCGACCGAAACATGTCATAAGAGTTTTAACAATAAAAGTGGTACCTATTTTTATAAAGTGTTCTATTTGGTAATAATAATTCACATCCAAATTACCGTAGTGCAATCAGTCACACTAATTGTTCACTTCCAGTAAGTTTGCAGCGAAGAAATAACTGGGGAGTGTTTTTAGTTCTATAATATGATTTGAGGGATGTGGTGTTTAAGCTAAAATAGCTGAATTATCAAATTATACAGTGCTCTACCGAATTTTATATAAGGGATTGTCAATATATTGGACAAATATTATTATGAATAATGAATATAGGTTAATGAATAAGTTATCGAACCAAAGAATAACTACTGAAATTATACAAATGTCATTAACGCATAAAAGAAAGAAAATATTAACAAAAACAAATAAATTGTTTAATGAAATATTTTTTTTAACAAAAATTAAAGTAGGCTAAAAGCAATAAACACTTGATTATTCGCTTACAAAAGAACACTACTTTACCTTTTGTTCTAAAAATAGCCGTTCATTTGTACCAGAAAAGCAATTATTAATTTAAAAACTATGATAATTGTTACCTATATGATAATGGAATACAATTCGAGCATATCTTAAACAAAGTAAAACAAATTAGACACTAATGGGTGGTCGATATTCATAATTCTTTGGAATTTACACTAGAATACTGTTAAATCATAAAAAAGTAATATATTTTCCAATAAATCTAAATTGAAATGCTTAAAAGCTAACCTACATTAAATGTTTATTGTTATTTGTACTATTACGTCGAATTCAAAATATAGAAATTTACTGATACCTAATCAAGCACCACTGACTGATTCTAAATATTGTGATAACATCTAATAAAATGAAAAGTGTCATTAAAATAAAAAGAAATATTTATCTTGATCTAAAAGGAAAAAAATTAAATAAATTTTATAATTTCTAAATAACTATTTCCAATAAATAGGAATGCTCAACCTGTATAAGTATAGAGCATCCAAACATCTATTTTTTATATCGTTGATAAAGAAATAATGATAAAAATTGTGTTTAATATTATCGATTAATAACCTTAAACATGGTCGTTAATGATTTTATTTAACTTACGATTGTAGTAATATCAGTCCTACATTCCATTCAATAATCAAACAATTGAAAATATGAAATTACATAGATTCAACCACAGACTCGTTACAAAAACTGACTAATGTTACTATTTAAGTTATTTTCAGTAGTCAGATTAAACTCTATGGATCTCAGGATCAAGAATATTTGGTTGCTATTTTGCCAGTGTACTGAAAAAGCTGGCGTATCAAATTTTATAAATGAAATAAAGTTTTACGGAAAAATAAAACTCAGAATTTTAGAGGTCAAGACTTTTTTAAATTACTTCTACTATTTTTGATAATAATTAGTCTTCCAAATTAAATCAAAATAGAGCAACTAACATACAAAAAATTGCATTTCTCCCCGTTTTGCTCTAACGATGGAGCAAGACATTACATAATTATATAAATTCTAACCATTTTCTAAGTAAAAAATTTGGGGGGCCGGTCTATCCACACTGTCAACTTCCCATTGGGTGTCCTTAAAGACTAGAGACTACTGAACATAAATAATTTTTTTTTCATTTCAGGGAACTTCTCCCCTGGGCTCTTGATAGAGGCTTTACCCCGTGCACCATTCCGGGGGCTTCGCCTTCTGTATCTAAGGTTGGGGGCTTCACCCTTATCAAACAAATGATAACATTATTTGTTCTCAAGATATGCGAGATAAAATATATTTAAAATAAAAAGTTTCTTATTTCGTTTTTTTTCTTTTTTTTTTTTAATTTTCGAGGAAGGTTCTTAGGCCATTATATAATAGTATTATGGTAAAAAATCCATATAATCTATGTTATGTTAATAAAGTTAATTACGTTTTTTACCACAAAAAACAAACCGTTAATCCGAATTTGCTGAAAACTTTATACGGTCTTCATTTTTTGATTAAGCATCTAATAAAATTAGTCCGGAGTTGATATCATCATTTGTTCTCGAGATATGCGAGACGAAAAAAAATTCACAAACGAACGAACGAACAAACGCACACACAGACATCACGCTAAAAACGATGGATTCGGATTCTAGTGACCTTGAAACGTGGAGATATGTCAAAATTAGCGATTCGTAAAATCGGACCCATTACAATAACTTCCAATGGGAAGTTAATATACAAATTATTAAAAAGCAACCAATTAGAATTCAGTCACGTTGGTTGGTAAGGAACTATACAGGGATCCAATTTTTATTCCTAGCCACCCCCCACCCCCTTTCGCGTTTTAGCACACTTTCTTCAATCAAGACTACAGTCAGGAGATAATTCAGCACTTATAATCATATTGAATTTTAATCATTGTCATGATGAACCAATGAATTTAAAAATAAAGCAATCTCTACGAAAAAAAATATTTTGTATAAGTACCCAAAATAAAAATGTTAATATTCCAATCAAGCAATATTATAAAATTTTATTTCCTAGTATTTAAAATTAATTACAGTTATAAATTTGAAGCAAATCTCTTACGTACGTATTATGTTCTTGCATTGGTATATACAAAATTGAAAAAAAAGTATCTATGACACGGCATTATCAAATGATAGTTTGAAAATAAGGTTTTGTTTTAAAATAATGAGGGGAAGGGAGAGGGATATCTAGCAACAAAACAAGAACCGTTGGACTCAACTCGTTGATTGGAGTGAGATGATATCAGGGTTTGACATTGGTTGTGATTTTTGAACTTATTCAATCACATTGACAGTATGTCATAGCTAAGGATAACCTTAGTAACTGCAAAAAATCTCGTTATCTTTTTTGTCACCCTTAAAAAACCTCATGAACACTTAGGTTACTTAACCTTAGCTTCAGTAACTTAACACTTGTTTGTAAGCTGCGATGTTTCTCTTTTCATAATTATTTACTTATCGTCTTTTGTAGATCACTATCGAATATTCTACTGATATTTCCAAGAATATTTATACTCTTGTACATGCATTACCCAGCGCCCCACCATAAGTGTCTGTAAATATATTATATGTTTACTAAAAAATAAACTAATTAGGTTGTTGGCTTTGGATATATTTTCTTTTAGTAGGTGTAGGTACATAAAATGTCAAAAATTGAACCAGTTCTGACGTACCTACAATTTGTTAGCTTATTTACTCTATTTATAAATTGAATAAATAATTATTTCTTGCTGAAGAGTAAATGATAAAAAAATTAACTTTCTGGGAACATTTGAAGGATAAGATCAATAATTTCTAGCCTATAATATTTTGGTAACTTAATTTAAAGAACTGAAGAGAAATATATTGAAATTTACATAAATTTCATCAGTCATTTTCAATATTAGTTGAATGTCTATTTTTTAACATATGAAATTTCTTTGTATTTTTACGAATAAATTTTTGTTTATATATAACGAAAATTTATTGACTAGCAATTTATTATTTATTTAGAATTGTCAATTAGCAAAAATACGATAGTGTAACTGGAGTGTTTTTGGATTGACTGGATTGTAGAAAATACAAATTTATCCAAAGAAAATGTGAAATTCAAATGTAATACGGTAAGACAATTTTTCGAATAAAATAAGTTAGTATAGGTAAAATTATTTAAACTTGGATTGACATCATTAAACAAATTGAACAAATTCATCAAAATTAGATGTACCAAAATTTTCTGTTTCTTTTCCTTTTTGTTATATTAGAGTTATTATCCTAATATAAAATTATACGTAAAATTTTATGTCATTTGTTAATGAGGTCAGTGCAAGTTTAGATAATTTTACCTATATCTATAATTTATGTGATTATTTGATATTTCGTTATTATGGTTTTGAAATCAGTTAAAACCTGTAAAAACTATTCTGTAATTTTTGATCATGTTTGTGTAGGACCACGAAATGACCAATAAAAAATTTCTTACTATTCTTATCGTTACAAACACCAGTCCTAACTGGTCTTCACGATAAAAACGAAAAATCTTGTCAGATTTAATACATAATATGCATTAAACTGTCAATTTTAATTAGGTCGACAAAAATTGGTCAAAGTTTTTGAGATTCAACAGTTAGCACCTTAATAAAGAAACACATGAAAAAAATTTATTTTTTGTAATTCCGGGACTAAAACATGATTTAGACCGTCATAATAAGGAGTAAAGTTGCACTTTTAGTCCCAAAGGAGTAAAAAATTATGTTAGTCACGTTTTTAAGTCAATCAACAAGCAGAATTTACAGAGCATCACCAACCAGCGATCAAAATTTAACTTAAATAGCGTTGCTAGGTAATTTAAAACAATAAACAAATTCAAACTTGTACCTAAAGGCAAACAGTTATATTGTATTAATACCCAATTTCAAATACAATTGATCATGAGTCATCGTTAAAAATTAAATAATTCTTATATTCGAAACAAATCAATCTTCTATTCTTTTCTAAAAACAAACCACAAATTTACAATTTACGTAAATGCAATACTGAAAGAGATAAAGCCAAGAAAACAGAAATTATTTAAATTCATAAGTGATGAAGCATGGTTAAATATAACTGAAATGGACCATACCCAAGCCCTAAGCGTATGTGTAAAAATTGTGGATAGCAGTATGTCTGACTGTGTTCGATACCGCTTAAGTGTGTCAGTCACACAACAACTCTAGCGATGAGAAGATCGATTATTTGCAATAATAAGCGAATACATATATAGTAATATGCAGATACCGGACCACTGACAAAGTATGACGTTGACACAAACACAAGCGTACATCACGTATACATTGATACGAGATTTATGTAGTAACATGTTGTGCGTTTGGAGTGGGTGAGAATTTAGGTCATTTGTGACGTCACTGTCAGGTTTTGTCCACGTTGAGAAAGCTAGTATAAAGCTACGAAGTTTGTTTCTGAATATTCTGTGGACCATACAATTCAATTGATTTATCCACAGTATGCTTGATGTAATATTATTACATACAATTTGAATGATTTTTAGTTATTTATTTTTCCCTTAATTTTTATAATTTTAAATTATCCGGAATTGTAAAAAATGGTATATAGGCCACAGGAATAAAGTGTTTTTTTCTTATTCCTCGGGCCTTTACAGGCCCTCTGACAACAAACTTCACACTTCTAAATTTTACAAAAAAAAAATTATTTATACCTACACGGAGAGAAAATTCCTATAAAAATTACTGTGCTCATACTACAATCGACGTGTAACAGGCGAACATATCCAATTTTACCGTACAAAAATTGGATATGTTCGCCTGTTACACGTCGATTGTAGTATGAGCACAGTAATTTTTATAGGAATTGTCTCCCCGTGTATAGGTGGCTTAAATATTGCACTTTATTCAATATGTAAACCGTTTTAAAAATTAACTGTATTTATTGTCAGTACCTAGGTAATGTTTGTTGCTTTGTATGCAACAAACTGAATAAATAAATATGTAAATTTTGTATTTTTGTCGTAATGTAATTAATTTTATTCAAATAAGCAACACGAAAGTTAATTAATGCTTCTACTTCCTCCGTGCATCAAATCATTAACATCATTGTAAGAACATCTTACACAATTGTCAAGTACCCACAATTATTTACTACACATGGACATAGTACATACATCGAACAGAGCAAAACGACAACGCACTTGTCGTAACTCCAATCCAATCCACTCCACGTAATATTATCATTATTTGTTCACTTTCTCAATTGAGACTTGCAGTTGCCTCTTGCAACAAAATTGAAAGAGAAAAAGTGAAACACCCACCTGTTTGTTTATTACAAAATTTTTTTTTATTGTATTGTTTGCACCGTTTTACATCTCTGTTTCCGATCAGAAAATTTCAATAAATTGAAATAAATGAAATATGATATAAATGGAGTTGTACTGTACTGGATTCAAGAGCGGATACAGTGGGATTATCACGGTTCAAGTTTATGAAAATTTTTCAGTACTGTGAAATTGGAAATGAATTTAGTAGGATTTCGGAATCGTTCTTAGTATTTTTATCAAAATTAGACAAGTAGAACCACCAGAAAAAAAATTTTGTTAGATAAATCACATTTCTACAAGGAATTTCGTCATTTTGATAGCAAAAATGAAAAATTCAGATGTAAATTACCTTAAGTCAAAGAGTCAATCTAATTTAAATCACTTTCATAAAGCGTCAACAAGAAAAAAAAATTTTAATTTGATGACGTCATCGAGTTTACTAAGATTTTTTAAATGCTTTAAAAACCATAAATGAAATTGGAAGCGAATTGTAGCTTTTTAATTGAGACCTCTTTCGGATCAGTCACATATTTATAAAAGAAATTCCAAAAATGAAAACTTCACAACCAAAATATTTTAATTCAACTTAACATCCTAACTCAAATCTAGCAAAAAGAAATTTTTTGATTTGATGACGTCACTAAGTTTCCTAAATTTTTTCAATGCCTCAAAAACCGTAAATGAAATGACAGCAGGATGAAACTTTAAGCCAGTGTTTTTCAACCTGTGGGTCGCGACCCCCGCAGGGGATCGCGAAGCCTTTTTAAGGAAGTCGCAGTTACTTTAACAATAAAACCACTCTAGTTCAATATATAATATTTAATAAAGAAAAGGTTAATTAAAGGTTACATTAATGTGATGGTTTCATACCTTCGCTTGATAAAATTTCAAAAAAAATAACTGCGGCTTATCTTCAATAACAGTAAATCCGAGTTTTAAATAATTGTCGTCATATAGACGCTTTTTCTTTGCTCTTGTTTCATTATTCTCATTGAAACTTAAAGTTGACGGTTGTGCATGGCTTTCCAGAAACTCATCCATTTTCAATAATTACAATGAGCACAGACTTTTGGATATTATACAATAAGACAGTGAGCAACTGGTAAACAAACAACAAGTCAATTCAATAAATTTAACCACAATTCAAAGCGAATTCAGAATTCAAAGAATTCAAAAGCGCCGTCCTTTATTCGTCTGATGCTCCACGCAGCGCTTACCACGTTGCGCTATGTTTCGCTCATATAAATCACGCGCGCATTCAGAAGCTACTATAAGTCGTTAACTTCGATGTCGATATAAAAATATGCCTGTTTAAAATCCTTGTTACGCATATATTTAATTGACACCTGACTGAAAATAATCGATAATAATAAACGGATTCGATATTTATAACATAAAAGTTATAAATACCGAAGGGATATACTAGGGGGTCGCGAAATATTTTACCATACTAGAGGGGTCGCGTCATGAAAAAGGTTGAAAAACACTGCTTTAAACGAATTATAAGTTTTCGAAGCCAGTTTATTCATTCTTACCAAAAATAAGTATGTACAACCATTAGAAACAAGATTCCTGTCAGACCAGCCGTATTATTAAAACAAATTGCGTCATTTTGATTGCAAAAGTTAAAATTTCACACTCAAATTTCCCTAATTAAACTAAGCATCCTAATTATAGGCTTTTACGAATTACCAATTATCGGTCTTTTCTTTTAAGGGGAGAAGAGAGTCCTTAAAAATTATGTATTTTTCTAGAATTTTTTTCTCAAGAGCGGAAGTAAATATCAATTTCAAATTTTGTTCACATATTTATTAAGTATTAAACTATACAAAAAAAATTTTTCAAGGAAAAATATAAAAAAGTGTCCATTTTATAGATAGTGCAGTGTGACGATCCGAAAATCCAATGCCTTGTTGGTGGACATCCTAGCGCCGGTAATAAACCACCGAAACCCAAAAACAAAAAAGATTTATAATATATATGAAGAGTATCGGCACCTCTACCTATAATATCAATAAATTGCTGAAAGAAAAAAAAATGGCGGATGTTTGAACTTTGGGTACGATTTTTGTCTTATTTTTCGCTCTTTAAAGTAAATCTAAAAATTAAAAAATTTTGAAAGTGTATCGAACTTAGGTAGAGGTGCCGAAGAATTGAATTATCTTTAAAATAAAAAAATAGAAAAAGGATCCATCGGATAGTTTTTGAGTTATCGTATCCACCAGTTCCAAAAATGTAGTTCCGAGATATTAAAAAATATATATAAAGAAACGTATTTTCAAAATTTTATATTTAATACTTATTATTGCGTGAACTACGTTTTTTGAATTTTTCTTAATAGAAAATTGGATTCGGTTAATGTGTAAGAATCTTGTTTTAAAATTATTTTCAGTAAAATCACTTTGGGGACATATTCTACACATAATTTGCTATCAATTTCGGCAAAAAAAAAATCGATTTTTTTATCAAATCTCAAGTAAACTTTCCTTTAAATTACTTTCAGCAAAATCACTTTGGGAACATATTCTACACATAATTAGCTACCAATTTCTGCAAAAAAAAAATCGATTCTCAAGTAAACCTCCGCTTAATACTACTTTAGGTACAGAATTTTAAAATTTGTAAAAAAAATGTGACCCCTCCTAATTTGAGAACTGAATCCATCCCTGACTAGACTGTATTGTATTGAACTTGAATTGTACGTAGGCACACTGGTGTATAAAAATAAATAAACACTAACACCATAAACATTGTTTAATCGTTTATTACTTCATTAGACAAAGTAAAATGGATGGGAATGATGCATGTTAAATAAAGATCGGTTGTTAAGGAGAGAATACATAGGTGTATCATCCATTTAAACCACATTTCAGAGAAATAATTATCAATTACCGTAATATATACGTCTATTTCACGGATTGTTAAATAAATACATGACTAGTCATGTATGGATGAACAACTAAATTTCATTGATTTTCATGTGGATAATGACTAATACTCTAAGTGCTTCCTTAAGAAATGCTGAACTAAACAATAAACCAATAAACCAATTATATGTGGTGTAGGTACAGGATAAATGTATTAATGAATAAATGAAGCCTCAAAATCCGATCAAAATACAACCAACTACTACTTTGTAAAATATCATCAGTGCAATAACCGTGGTATCCGTTGTAACTAGTGATGTCGGATGATTAATCGATTAGTCGGCTTAGTCGACTAATTTTGTTTACATTTAGTCATATTTTAGTCAACTATTTTACCTTCGATTAAATGATTAAAATGATTTTTTTTTTAATTGACTAAAAACGACTAATTTAACAATTTTCCTATAGGTATTATTTATTGAAAAAAATGAAAACTAAAAAATTATTTATTTGTATAATTTTTCACTTTTATGTGATTAATATATTGTGATATTTCATTTTTTTTTTTTTAAAGAAAAATATTAAAAGTCCATAATTAAATTCAAAAGAAAACCTCGTTTTTGAAAGAAAACCTCAGTTACCTTATTTATGAATTCGGCTAAAAATTAGCAAGAAAAATCAACAATGTTTAATTGCCACTTTAAAATCTAAGGTAATCGGAGGACATCTAACGACAAGTTAATTTCGGACAGTTATTCTTAAACTCTTTCATAATTTGTTATTTATTAAATAATTCATAAGTGTTTGCACTATCGAAAAAAAATTATTCTATATTCATAAATCGTCAAATAATTATATTGTTGACTATTTTTAGCTATAAAGAAAAATTACATCTTTGATTATAACTTATTTATAAATATTAACTAATAATTTATCAATATAATACAAATCAAAAACAATACACATACAATCAGCAAATCGACACCACACCTTTTTGAATGATAATATTTTGAGAAAAAATTACACACAAGTCAATAAATTGTTGTATCGTTGTAATTTCGAAAATCATTAAATAACTGCAAATTAAAATCTTTTTATGGTGGGCTATACCCATACTTTATTATGGACACATTTGAAATAAAATAATTAGTTGACTGATTATTCTTTTAATTGGACATTCAACACAAGGCTATGTAAAGGTACGAGTCGCTATAATCATCAGAAATAAATACAGTCTGTCACACAAGAGCGTCCGATGGACTGTTTCAAGAGGAAACTATGTATTAGGAAGCTCCACTACTGTACTACTTGTCTGTGAGACGACGATCTCTAATAGCAGGACAAAGGGAAGAGGAGAATAGACACGAACTGTTATGCTACAAAAAGACAGACGGAATACATATTATGCTAAAAAGAGACAGATCACAATGAAGGCAACGACGACGTCAGAGATCATCGTCTCATAGACAAGTTGTAGTATTCGTTGAAGGGTAGGATACACTACTACGCTTTCTAGTTTGTATTGCGATAAGAACACAACATTTCCAAAATGAGTGCTTCATATGCGAAGCGTTTCGAAACAATGTTCTTATGTAGTCACAGTAAAAGACCTAAAATGACTTATAAATCTGCTTGTATGGAAGTGGATGTTGCGATATAATGGTCAGAAAAACGTCAACGATTTTCCCGAGAAAGGAAAAACGCGAGAGCCTTCTAAAAAAGAAGATAAAACCATTTTCAAGTTATTTCAACGAAGTCTTTTTTGACACTGCGACGAGGACAAGGCTGAAGAGTAAAGCTAATATTAGTATAATGACTCTGCATAGGCGATTAAACGAAGTAAATATTTCTTGGGGTAGTACGATGCTGAAATCTTTCCTAAAATCGAAATATGTTAAAAAGTGATGCTTGTAGGCCATGCAAAATTTGAATCGTGATCGGTATAATGTAATTTTTAATGACGAAGCGTGTTTTTACACATGGGTTTCTGCCAAATATACTTGGTCTTTTATTAAAGCAGGTGTGCCGCCATATCCGAGCTCTTTGATGGTCGTTACCGCAACAAATGCAAAAAATCTTATAAAAAGTATGCCAAAACGGTGCCCACGAATTCTAGACAATAATGAAGTCTGGACAACTTACTAAGTAAATGCGTAATAGTGCTTTTAGTGTACTTTAAATCGCCTTATTCATTTCTGAGAAGTAACAAACTTTCATTTAAATATGCAGACGGCGCTTTTGTGTGACAGACTGTAAAAGATTTTTCTTGGTAATAGAATTTTACTATGAAACTGGTTAATCAATATTTATTCAAAAATATTGAAATTTAACATTTAATAAAATGATGCACTTTTGAAAAACAAAGTTGAAAAATGACCTCATTGCTACGAGAAAAACGCCAATTTTAAGTAACAATTATCGAACAATGTTATGATTATTGTCTTCTATAGCTAACACCCTGTAACATTATGTAGTTTTTTAGTAATTTTGACCCGCGCATTGAAGGTATTTACTAATTAAATATAAAAAAAAATTGCAATAATGGATAATATTTACAAGCACTCGATAAAATACTGAAATCAAAATAACTGCTTCTCGCTTATTTATTGATTCCTTATCAAAATGAAATGGCTCTCCAACAGTGATTGGTGGCCTAGCGGTAAGGCGCTTGACTAGTTATCAAGAATTCTGGGTTCAGTGTCCCAGCTGATCCAGTCCGATATTTTTTAATTTAAATGTCTTTTTTTAATTTCACAAATATTTCATAAACCAAGCAGCAAAATTGAAGTAAATAAATCTCAATTACAACTATGAAATTGTGTACAAAAAAAAATTAAGAAATAAATGAATATTATGTAGGGAAGGGGTAAAACGGGGTACTTAAGAAATCGTTATGGTCTTAAGGACTGAAATATGCTGAATCTTATTATTTTCAGTCGTAATTAAAGTAAAATAATCAAATTTCGAGCTGCCATAAGAAAAAAAAAATTTTTTGCGGGCGAAATGGGGTACCCCTTAGTAATGTAAGATTATAAATATATTCATAAGAAAACGGAGCTACTAAATAATAATATTTTTTAGGAGTAATTTACGTAAAACGAACCACCATTTATATTAGTAGTGGATGCAGAGGCGAACAATAATTATTTTTTTAATATTTCTTACTACATAAAGTTATATTTTCAATACTTTTTGTAAATATTGATATATTATAATATACTTATTTATAATATATTTATTTGGTTTTCAATATTATCAAATTTGAAAATTTAAAAATTGTTATCATATTTTTGGGGTACCCCATTTTGCCCCCCCCCCTCCTTCCCCCTATTGCCCCCTTATTAGACTGGTTGTATCTCTTCGTATTGTTCCACCACGCATTTGAATGTAATATTTGAGTGACTCATTCATTAATATTAGCATCATCATTATCATCATCAGTTACATAGTTGATCGTTCATTTATGTCTTTCTCCGTCTAAATTATTAGCACGTCTGTGACGCTCATAAATATTATTTCCATTCGTGTCAATAAAGAATCAATTAAGCAAAATTTATTTGTTGCTTTTTTTGCAAATTATAAAAATTATAAGAAGTAACTAATAAGGTGTGTATACACGCCTAATTTTTAATTATATGTTTGAGTAAATACTCACAGGTTCAGACGTTGGGGCACCGGTTTTGTTGAAATTTTTCAGGTCGTAGGGAACCACTGACAGATAGATGTATATTTTGGGAGATTACCTTGACAGTACATGTTGGGAAATTTTTTAATCATCAGCCAAAATATACAGTAGGGGAGAGGTGTGTCAGTAGTAACAGTGGATCAATTGTTACTTCTAAATTTGCGAGACATTTATCAATCCTATTGAGGTGTATTGCGTATCATAAGGTGGCTCCTCAAGTTGTACTTTACTGACAAAACTTTCAGTTAATACCATGTGGCGGTTTTCTCTCAGCAATGCCAAATGTGTTTATTTATATAAGCTAATTGTAAATTTTGAGTTGGTTGACAATTTTTTGATTTTTGTAGTAAATACCTCATCACTTGGAAGTAAAATGATTTTATTGGAAACACAAACAAACAAATAATATTATCAAATAGGTAATTTCGCTTTTTTAATCATAATTAAAATTTTATGAATTTTTTTATAAAATTAAACAGCACTGCAACAACAGTTACAAATTCAGTAGTGTCAATTGTAACATGTTACAACTGACATTCCAGTAGTTTTATATATCCACAATTTTTCTTCTTAGTATTTTAAATTTAAGGAACTGAGCACATAGAGCCGAGAGTGAGTATAGGCTTTTAAATAAAGTTTAAAACTACGGTTTTTCAGAATTCTAATTTTTGAGGATTAATTTTACATTTTATCGCTAATAAAATCTTTCTTAGTTTACATTATTATTTTTCTAAATAATGTTTTGTATAGTGTTAAAAATTTATGTTAAACAAAATTAAACTTTATATTTTTTCAGGTATGAATCGAATGATAAAGGTAAACGGTTTCCATTAATAATTTAAAAAAGAAAAGAAAAATACCTTCCATTAATGGTTACACTTTGGGAAAATCCGTTTGTTTTTTGTATCGATTTTCGGTTACGGTTATCGTTAGATTCAAAGCTACCACGATTTGTTTTGTCTGTTGGATCAGTCTTTAATCTAATTCAGGCTATTTTAAAATAAAAAAATGCTATATAAAGCAAAACATAAACTAGGATAGGAACCGTATTCGATAATGTATACCTGAATGTCGTTAGAAGAGTAATAGAAGGAAAAAAAATCAGGCCTGTTGCTAGAGACTGTGGTATTTGTCACCTTACTCACTCAATAAGTAAGGAAGAATTTTGGAAACCAAATTAATTATAATAACTAACATGTAAATTCCACTAAATAATGAGTGTTACAATTGAACCTAAACCCTGTAACAATTGGTCCTCTGACGGTGACGATTGTAACATTACACTTTGGTCCACATAAATGCAGTTATTTCAGTTATGAACCAACATAGAATATTTTTGTGCGGCTTATTCAAAACCTGAAAGATGTCCGTATCTTGTGTCAAAAATTTAATTCCCTGTGATTAATAAATACAAAGTTACGCCTGTATATTTTTTTTGTTACTACTGACACACCTCTCCCCTACTCATTTTAATACTAATATTGTCTCGTTCTTCGGGACTCTGCAGCAACCTATGTTCCAGAATATGTTGGAAAATCTGCGCAATCGTTATGAACACAGCCTACAGCGCAATGACAATAAGACTAACATAATTTCCAGTGCTGTATATTTTAGCGCATACTGTATATTTTGCAATGTTAACAAAATTTGAAATATAATATTAAAGGATATAGGTAATGTAGATTTTAAGGAACTGAACTTCGCTTTTTTATAAAATTTTGTTAAATACATAATCATCGAAATGGGGATACAATTCCCGTTGAATTTATTACATAATTATATCCTTGATATATCCATGGATATAAGTAATATTTACATATTGCAGTTTAATATCTAGATTCGAAAGCAAAAATATATATTTAAAAAAAAAAATAAATAAATATGAATGAATTCTCATATTTTAGTAATTACAAATACGGCTATATACAATTAAGTGTGGGCTTTTGATTAGTAAAATAAAAAGATTGATTAAAAAAGTACGTATATGCCATTTTTTACACCTACTTATAAATGGTTAATAAATGATTGAGTACAAAAACAGTGGCGATTTGAATGAAAGTTTCAAATACACACATCTTATTGTCAAATTATCATATTTTATTGTCAGCAAAAATCGATAACTATCGCTCTAATAATCAAATAATAATTTTTTTGACAGTTTTGAAATAACTCAATTTATGTATTTGCTCAAAAATGATTGAATATTTTTTTGCTGCATTATTATTTTATATCTCTTTTTATTAAATAGCCTTTGTTTTGTGTTTTTTCGTTAACAATTCATTTTTTTTTTCATAATATATGTTAAAATTTCTAATTTTTATAATACAAGTGTAAAATTACCCGAGAGCATATGTTGAAGGCGTTAAATATAAAAAATTAAAAACGAGGATATCGTATATTTCTACATAATACTATTACAAACATTTTTTTTTTTAGTTTAAAAAATTAAATTAATATTTATCTACTTTAATGTACTATTTTGTGATTTCAAGGAGTTTCCAAAATGACACATTTTTTTTTTATGTTTATGATCAGGCGCCATCCATCTTGACGCGATATTTTGAGACCGAAGGCAATCTTTGACACATATAAAATGTTTGCAATTGTTTCTAAATCAACTTAATTTTAACCAATATAAATTAAAAATGTTGCCAAAGGGGCAGGACACATAGCTTCCACGTAGTTAGATTAACTGCATTTAATGTCAAATTACACATGCACCGTAGGTAATGAAATTTATAGGACACCACACATGATCTAAGTCTCAAAATATGAATTTGACGGTAACATCATGGCTACCATTCCTCCAATTTCAATAAAATTCCTAGGGGATCATCTAGAAACCAACTCACATAATTTCTAAAAATTTCATCAATATCGACCGAATAGTTCCGAAATTATGCGACTTGGTGGAATTTTCGGACACACAAACGGACAGACTAACAGAGAGACAAATGCTTGCGCTACTTTAGTAGTCTTGGAAGTAAAATATAAAAGTTACAATTTTATATCTGTTATAATAATAAATTTCAAACACTGACTGACTTAATAAATTTCTAACACTGACTGACTGACAGACAACGCACAGCTTGAACCGTTGGGTTTAGAAGAATGAAATTTTGCGTAGGTGTTCCCCAATCCCTAAGCGTGTTTGAAGAAAACTGTGGATAGCAGTGTGCCAACGAGTGGTTGATACCGCTTAAGGCATTTAGTTAGTCGCTGTCGGTCACTCAATGCACAACGCATTATGTTGTATTGTTGGACCATTGTTAGCTTGGACCGCACCTTGCTCCGTCCGACAATACGTGTTTTGTAATTGTGTCTGTGACAACTAACACAGTTGCAAAGATCAAACCAACACCACTACACACAGTGTGTACCTACACAGCATAGTGGTGGGAAATAGAGGGGATTTTTTGTCTACATTGGTATCACTAGTGCAGAGATAGCAACTTGGCTTCTGATTATTCTGTGGTGTTCCCTATGTAACGTAGATGAGCACTAAGAAAGGATTTTTGAAAATT
The DNA here is from genome assembly GCA_035578155.1 of Brachynemurus nebulosus. NCBI lineage: Eukaryota > Metazoa > Arthropoda > Insecta > Neuroptera > Myrmeleontidae > Brachynemurus > Brachynemurus nebulosus. Next base: position 13,856,566 of record JAPWDM010000005.1, read on the forward strand.
CGTCAAGTGGGTTTAATAGGGGATAAAAATTTGTATGTAAATTCGTTATTTTTGATGTTAGTGGTATGTAAAAATATGTTACTCTATGGCTATTAAAATAAATAATATATTATTGAATAAATCATTAACACTGACCGACAGAAAACGCATTGCCTAAACTGTTGGGTTTAGAAGGACGAAATTTAGCACAGGAGATATGAAAATTAGCGTTTAGGCTTCTATTTATAAATAAAAGTCAGTTGTGTAAACGTTTCTGGAAGTTTATTTCCTAAGGGGTTAAAACAGGAAATGAAAGTTCATATGCGAAGTTCGTCATTTTTGAAGTTAGAAATGTGGATATTGATTTAGGCTTTTGAAAAACATTAAAAGTGAGCAGAAAGTGAGTACCTAACAAAAAGATGTTGTCGATGGGAAATTCCATCGGGTATACGGCTAGTTTTGTAATAAAATATATAAATTGTTTTGGGAAAATTATTCAAAATCTCATATGATTGTGTATTAATATTGCTAAAGAAGATCTTTCTTCGAATATAAATCCATGGGTAGGTACTGCACTTAGACTATCCTTAAATTTTTGCAAAAGTGATAGGACTGCATTAAGCCGATCTTAATACTATATCGAATGTCCTTTACCCAGCGAAATCGAATATATATCTGTATTCTTATGTGTTAGAAAAAAAGTTTTCTCCTAATGTAGATCGGGCTTGATTGGATTCTTTAAATAAAAAACAGGATTACCTTTAAAAAAATAAACACAATAAACTTGATTTAAATATGTATGAATAGTCTGATAAACTGTTTTTTTGAATAAAAATATTAAATTTTATGAAAATAAAAGTAAATAAAAAAACGTTTTATCTAAAATTGTATACCCAAATAGAGAATGAATCTAAAAAAGCGGAAATTTTTATGAGGTGAACCAGGAAAGAATAACTAAATTACTAAGTACTGTGAACTAAATAATATTATCGTAGAGAATTATCTAAATGAAGAAATTTTTTCCCTTTTCACTACACATCGTTTAACAAGAAACTGATTTTATTAAAATTTTTTTACAACAGGTTAATTTTTTCTATTCAAAATCATATTCTAAATGTGTGTATGTCTAATTACATATGTTTTCTCGTTAGGTAAGACTTTTTTTATTGTACATCTGGACCTTAAAAAATATATTCATAATTTTTTTCTATTAGTTTTATTACAAAAAATAATCTTGAGAAAAAAATTGGGTCATATTTACCGGACATAGTTTTTATTTTCTCACAATGTGATGTAAGAATCTAAATATAAAGATCTTTTTTTCTTGTCACAAAAAAATTATGGACCCCAGAGCATTTTTTGTTTCAAAAGTATTTTATATTTAAATTAGAAACGACCAAAAGCGTGTCAAACATGCCAACGGTAGAGTTTCGTAACGTAAAAATAAAGTTGTCGACGCAAGTCAACGGAAATAATTTTCGTTTTCAAATTTTTTGAATCCACAGTCCACGAAGAAAAATTACACAGACGGGACTTAAAAGTGGTAAGGCAATAAGGTAAAGGCAACTTTAACATATTTTTTAAAGACCTTTTAAAGAAGGTATCCCAAAAATCAATAACTATCTCCATACCAAATTTCGTCTTAATAGATGCAAAAGTTAAAAAGTAATTTTGAGCTGCGGTGAAGCGACTATAAGGGTTTTTTGCTTACTACGAAACCCTAAAAATTATACTTATAAAAAGAAATCAAGTATAAATAGAAAAAAACCTTTCATATGTTAATCATAAGGATATAAAATTACTAGCTTTACTCGTGACGTTGTTCACGCGAAACGTTGAGTAGTTTATTTTTCCAATTTGTAGTTTCTTGAAACACAAAATGCATAAAATTGTCTCCAAATTGACAATTGTGTATTTATTGTATTTTTCGGTACACAATTAGCAACATTTTCTTTGATTTCAGATTCAGAAAAATTTTAATACAATATTCAATTTATTTACATTTTGTTACTATAGTTATGAAATTATGAAATATGTAAATTTACGTAATGCGTATACATGCTCAAAATGGTTTTTACATTTTCCCATGGGAATGAGAAATTCTTTCGAAGTGAAAAGTATCTTAGATGTTAATCCAGATAAAAATTTATCATCACACCAAATTTCATTAAAATTCGTCCAGTAGTTTTTACGTAATGTGTGTACAATATACATGTTCAAAATAGTTTTTCCAGTTTCCCGTGGGAATGAGACATTTTCCCGAAATAAAAAGTATATTAGATGTTGAACCAGGTAATAAGTTATCATCACACCAAATTTCATTAAAATCCGTCCCGTAGTTTTTGCGTGATGCGTGAACAGACAGACAGACAGATAAAAATTTTAAAAATCGCTGTTTTGATATCTACATCGATAACTATTTACAATACTAGTACAATTTTCAAAAAATATTCTATGTACAGAAACGATCTCGTTGCAGTTTTATTATATGTATAGATTTATTTATTCAGTTCTTCATTTTATGTCCAAATATCCAAGTTATGAAAATTACTTATGGTTAAATATTTGAATACTATTTACTTTAACAGTTTATTTTCTTACTTTTAACGAATAATGTTATAAGTTAGAATACTCGTATTTCTAATAGGATCTGTATTTTCCTAACTGGGCTGTCTTTAAATGCCTTATTTACTTTCAGATTCAGGGTAATAGTTGTAATTGTAGCCAAATTAAGACATATGTATACTAATCGTTAAATTGATCACTAAATGCGACAAAATAACAAATGGAGTTATTCTGAATTATTGGTGTATTAAATGCAGTTGGAATTTCCCTTAAAACGTTTAAGTATTGATTGCACAATACGACAATACTGAAAAGAAATTGGAATTATTTTGTATAAAAATTTCACACTGAAATTAATTGAAGCATATAAATTAAGTTTGTAAGTTTCTATATGAATTTTTTATTAAATATACTCTAAAAAACGGGTTAAAAAATGCCTAATTATTATAATGCCTAAAAAGTGTAAAGATTACTCTGACCTTATTTTTAGTGTAACAGGATAAATTCAATTATGTATTTTTAAGTAATTTCTGTATATCTTATTATTATTGTTTAATATTCTATTAATAAGAATGTCATTTTAGACAACTGTATGAAAAATACATGATGAATTTATAACGAAACGCTGCAAAAATTCAAACTTGTATATTTTTCATTCAACAGTGTAAAATTGCAGTTTCGTCGACATAAAAATTATTAAATTTAAGTAATTTTAGGCATTTTTATAACCTATTTTTTACAATGAAAAATCAAAATTAAGATGTTTTTATTACTTCTTTCTCCTAAGTTGAAGTTGTTTCATAAGTTTTTATATAATTAATCAATGGGAGGTAAAAACATCTATAAACCTGTAGGTCAGATACGTTCTATACTAGTGGTTCCCAAACTCTTTTGGCCCACGGACCCCTTTTCATAGTCAAAAGTTGCTCACGGACCCGGGGTGAAAAACTACATAAATGCATAATTTAGAAAACACAAAAATTTAATTTTGATGTTTTGAATGGTAAATGATGGCGTAAGAATAAAATATAAATAAAATATTTTGTTGAAGAAGTAGATATTTATTGAAATTATAACTTTTTTTTTTAATATACAAAAAAAAAAAAAAAAATGACTTGGATAAACCTGATGGGATAGTTATGAGTGTATTTATGTCCGGCTCAATGTTTATGAGTAGCAACCGCAAATCCCCGTGAGTATTATTAATCTCCGGTCGGTTTTTTTTTGTGATGAGGCTTATAACGGCACTGAACCCACATTTTACCAAATAGGAAGACGGAAAAGCAATCAACAGCTTCTGTACAATAACCCATAATTCTCATTCAATGGACTGGGACTTCTTAACTTATAATATGATATTTCGTTCGAATTATCGTGTTCACTTAGTATTACAAAATACTAATATACCAAAAATGTATCTAAATACAAGATACAAAATGAATTTTTAAAAGAAGTAATTCAGATACAAGATGAAAATACGTATTTTCTATCTTGTCTCTGTACTCTGTGTATTTCAGATACTTGTATCTTAAATAAGTCTCATCTCTGATCATTAATAATATCTATATTCTTTAGTGAATGTTAAGGGATAACTGCAATCAACTTAAACAAGAGTATAACTTTTCTTAAATACATTTACATTAAAAAGAGATATTAATTTTATTCAAAATTATACTTCTTTTTGTCCAAGACTAAAAAAATTTGTTGTGTACACTTCAAATCATGCATAACACACAACTAAATTTTGATTAGATGCGCGACTCTTTTATAGTTCATATTATAAATTAGTTACTGCAGGTATCGGCTCAGTTGCGTTCCTGTATAAACCTGTATAGATAGGCCTAACTCACCGTGATGTCGTTATTACTACTTGTATTTTATGCACCTATCTATATTTATACTTGCTTAGGACGTAAAAATCTCTAATAATAATTTGTTCATTGTTATTTAACTTCCATATTAATGAAAATTTGTCACAATCTTTTTATCTTATATTAAACCTTGCGTGGACCCCCTGACGTAGTTCAGGGACCCCCAAATAAATTTTGCACGGACCCCTGACTGATCCCACGGACCCCTGGGGGTCCGTAGGGACCACTTTGGTAACCACTGTTCTATACAAACATATTTATTTTATAGCATGAAACAATTCATTCTGCGTATAATACGACAGGTGGAAACTGGTTCTTAAGATTCAAAATAAAATTACAATTATCACAGCAAAAAAAAATTAAATCTGTATAAGATATTATTTTATTAATTAATAAAATATCAAACATCAATGAGTGTCATCAACATTGTAGTATAACCATAACGAATTATTTCCCAAGATTGTTAATAATTTTTGTCAAAAATATTGTACTTTTGATACAATTTCTTTCAAATTTCTAATATTTTATACTTCCAGGCATTACTTACCCAACTGCCAACAACTGATTTGAGCAAAATCATTCGAATCATTTTATGCATTAAAAAATTTTTGAGAACTTACAGACGGACAAATAGGTGGACTGGAATTTGTTCAGAAGTTCTAAACATAAAAAACGAGTGGAAATTTCTATTTTGGCGAACAATTTTTTCGACACTCAAAAGCGATTTGAAAAAGCTTCCGCTAGTTTAGTGGACTCGAAAGCAAAATAAAAGTCTAGGTAAAAAATTAGAAAGCGGAAGTACCTCAAGCCTTGCATTATATGGGATTCAATATTATGATTTTTCTCAAAGAAACCTGTATTAGTTTGCTATAGACGATTATCGATTACCTATTATTCACCCTGTTTTCATATTAAAAATTTTAATTAAATATTAATTTAAAATTTATTAGCGCCAGAAAATTTATGACCAATATACATAAATAATCAATTTCTAATTTGTCTACAATTTTTATTGCTTACAAATTTACCTGTATATAATTTTCTAATAAATATGTCTTTATTTAATGCATGCATTTTATCGGTAATGTTATCTCTATTTTAATTGGAATGTACAAAACAAAAATAAATTTTGTACGCAACTTATTTTTTTCTTTTTTTTTAAAATATAAATATTTAATACTTTTTAAAATTTAATAATCAAATATTAATTTTTCATTTTGTTTTACTATAAAATAAAAATTAATCAGAAATTATTAAAAATTCAAAATGATTTTTACTTGATTTTTATCATTAAATTCTATAATTACCTATTGAGTACCTATTGGTAGTTAGATACAGATGAAGCAAAATTATAAAGTTTATTTTTCAAATTGTGATTTAGAAAATAAATTTGTTATTGTTTTTGGTTTTCAAAAGCACCTCTTCTGATTTTTTTAGAAATTTTGATTTAAAGCAAGGTCTGAAAAGCATTTCTGTTTCAACACTCATATAAAAAAACAATTTCTTTTACCTAATCGAAAGATCCAATAGAGTATTATTTTTATGCACAGATACTAAAATTAAAGAAAACGTTAGAAACTAATTGTACAGACAGCATTTATTTGTAACTAACGATACAAATAAAAATAAAGTAACAGTATGGATTTCACTGATAACGATCTCGATTGTAGTGACTTAAAAATTTGGTCTCTTAACAATGCATTGGATTTTTCAATATAGGGGAGAGTGGTCCCATATCCACCGCCCAAATGATAAAGGCCATAAATGTGCCAAAAATCAATTTTTTGCTATGTTCAAAGTTGTATTCTGTAAAGGGATCATTTTTCTATATTTTACGCCAGTTGGTGAGGTTTGTGGGTGTCGTCAAGTGAGAGATACTCAGGCGAAAATAAAAATGTACGTTTTCGATGTGCTCAGAAATGGCGGTCCGAAACCGACCTCCATATGATCTGAAACCGACCCACTAATATCTTCATTAAATTCCGAAAATAAACAAAATTTGGAATTTTTATCATAATTTGTGAGTAAGAAACTACGATTTGAAATAAACTGAAAGAATTTTTTAATTTATTCGAATTCATTTCAAGGCCATTTTTAGAAAATACATATACATACTTAGATGAACTAAATAATGAATATAAATAAATTTCAATCGCCGTAATCTGAGCTGTCTTCTATTTTATAGTAATTGCGAATTATTCGCACGTGTAGTTTTGAGTAAGCCCATCCCAAAGCGGCATGCCAAATTGTATCACTGCAACTGTCTGACGCAGAAGCGTCGGATTTCTTTTCGCAGTTTAGCGTTTGAATATTCGTCCCATTTTTAAGTATACAGTAAAAAAATTTGTGTTCTGGGTAAAAAAAAAAAAAAAAATAGTGGTTAATATTTTTGTGTTAAATAAGTAACACAACCCTGCGTTAATGTAACATTTCGTGTTTGTGTTAAATGGAAATATTAACACAAATTTCGATTTAACAGAATAAAAATGTTAACCTGTTTTGAACAGCAAGGAAGCAACACAATATTTGTGTAGAGCAAAAGAATGCTATAAGTACCTAACTTACATTAGAATATATATCTACCAAAATATATATAATAAAGAAGATGAGAGCAATTCTTATTACTAAGCAAAACCGAAAAATTAAGTTTTTCAGTTATTGACGAATATAGTTTTATTAAACGGTTAAAAATGAAATAATTTTCCTACATTTTAAGGTTATTTTGTTACAGATTCGGTTACAAACAATCATGTAAGCTTACTTGAGATTGTATTATATAATATACAATCTCGTAAGCTTACATGATTTTTTTTAACTGAATCTGTATTTTTTTTTATTCTCGTATTTGTTTCCATATATATGTACCAATATGTACATATACCTAATCCCCCCCCCCGGCTCTACTTAGCTAGTCGTGCACGCGTCAAGTGTGCACTTCTCCCAAGTGGTAACACATTAAAATAACTTAACTTTAGATTTTTCTTTAAACAAACAACACCTCTACGTTCAATTTTGTGTAGCTCGAAATTGAACTCTATTGTGGTCGAAACACAAATGACACGAAAATTTTACTACGAGATGGAAAGTAATGATAGCTATAAGCTATATCTATATCCAAATTGTCTATGTTATGACAGCATTTCATTACCACTATCAACAATTCGGCCTGCAGCACCATCGCTGGGAAACATAGGGAGGTCGGAATGGTACGACCGGTCGATATGGGACCACCCTCACCTACATTTGATAAAATTTATTCGAATATAAAGACGATTTCGAAAATAAATACTACTTTTTTAAGGTTTTAAAAAAAATAACCTTGATACCCATATAATTTTGTCATATCTATCTGTTCGTCCATGTTTCACAGCCCCATAATTCCGATATTTTTCGGCCTAAAACCATATACTTGAAGCGTCCTCTCACTTCAATCTAATTTTTTTTTTAAATTAAATTGAAAAGTAAGCAAAAATATTTTGTCCAAAATTATACTATATTCGACTGACCACAATCTTGTAATTTTTTATCAATTTGTTGATTAAATTATTTTTTCTTTTATTTCATCGAAAAAAATTTATTAAATGTTTTTGAACATTTAATTATGTAAATTTTTAGCAAGTGAATAAATATATTAATTATATTCATCAAAGGGGGTCTTCACCAATTTATTTGAAAAAGAAAACGACAAATTATAATATATCTTCAATTAAAGTAACGTATAAATTTATTGGTCTACGCCTACGAATTATACAGATACTTGTGCTGTTTGGGACAGTGGAGAAGTACATTCGCATATCGACCAGAGGCGAATCTAGTCTTTAGCTTAGGGAGAGATGTCACCTAGGTATTCCACCAGTCTGACAACTTATTAAATTATTTCTTTATTTAACAGTTTTAGCAGTCATAAGGCTTTTCATATCCAAAAAATAAAATTGCATATTTGTAATTATAATAAATAAATGAAATATTCCGGTTCAATTTTTGTCAGATTATATTATACATATAAATAAAGCAATAGGATCGAAAATTTTGAACAAACTGATCTTTTAAGTTAATCTTCACTTTAAAACTGTTATTCCCAAAATGATAATGTATAATATTACAGTTTCAACTTGACTTTAGTTTTATGTGTTGTTAGTTGTAAATCAAAATAAAAAATAACGTTACTGTATTAATTAAGATTTCTTTATTTAATCTAATTTTTAAAATGAATTATTTGTTATGATTTTGATCAATAAAACAACAAATAATATAACGCCCACTTATCCATTTGTTTTGAAAATAGTGATTCTTAAATTTCAGGTACATAATTGTACAAAAAAATGAGCGTTATTCCTAATATAATGTAAATTTAGTTAATCGAAAAACTTTATAATACGAAATTCTTGTTTTGATGCAATAGATGACGCTGTTAGATTGGCTACTTGATTTCAGTACTAAGAGCTGCTGTGCTAGGTAATGTGATCGCTTCTCTACGGTACTGGCTGCCCACGATGCGTGTCATTGGCATGAGTCTTCTAACGAGTTTACCACAAGTTACCGCCGCTATCGCATATATTATATACTGCGTGAGTTTTTCGAGAGTTGCCATTTTTATTACAGCCAAACCGTTGATTTAATCGAAAAATTGTTCAAATAAGAGTTGTAGATATCGACGGGGGCAACCGATTGCTATAGTTAGGAGCTTTGTAGCTCTTATGGTTTTCGAGCTATGATACAAACTTATAGATTTTTAAATGGGACTAAATATTAATTTTTCGATAAAACTGATCTAATGCATTAATCAGCAACATAAATGAGCAAAAAAAATTTTTTTTAACCAAGTTTAATTTTTTAATTTTTCTTTAATTTATCAGTTAGGCGGTAAAAATATGCATATGTACTTGAGGCTACTTCAACCGATAGTGTTTTTCTTGGTTACATTTCCATTACATCCAATAAAAGAACCTTTTCCAGTACCATTTCTATCATAAAAATTTGGTTGTAATAGAAATGGCAACTTTCAAAAAACTCACATTGTATATTAAGTAGTGATTCAAATATGTGACCCACGCTGTACATCATAAGATCTACATTGAATTTATTAATAATAATACTACTCTAATTTTTTCTAATCGTGGATCATTTTCAATTACCATATTATCAATGAAATAAATCTCGTTAATCCAATATACGAAAATATATTTGTTTGACATAGACAATCTACGCCCAAAAATAAAACATATTTTCAATTAAATTGATAAAAATCAAATTGTGAGGTCTTCCTTTAAACTAAATTGTAAATTGAATTTAATTTATGTCAGTTATTTAATTTTATTATTATGATTATTAACATAGCAATAATAGTTTTAGTTTAACTTAGCCACGATACTGTTATAGTATCAGTTTTGGAATTCTCTCTAAAATGCACGGGTTATTAAGTTTAATCTTTCATTATTTTCTATATTATTACAAGTATACAATGTCTTGTTTTTATTGGTTTTGTTAACACTATGAGGCCCGAGCACTTTCACAGTAAACTTCCCCGGAAGCCGACAATATTTTTAAACAAATTTATGTAAACAAGTACATAAAATGATTCCACAGAACACTAAATGCTTCAACATGTACGTGTTAGGCAGGTCAGAAAATGAGTACATACATAGTTATTATTTTTGATAAAATACACATATACATACAAACATACAATACACACATTCATACGTATGTGGATACAAATATTATTTGTAAATAAAAGATGCAGCCTAGATATTTTGATAATAAAACATATTGTTATGTATATTTAATACATAATATGTACAAAAAATGGAAAGTGTCCGGTACGTAGTAATAAATTATTTTTATTAGAATAACATAAAATCCTTTTTATAAGTATGTATTTTTAAGTGTTTTGTTTATTATTCTAAATATTGATCGCGGTCGGCCTCTGAGGATGTTTTGTTTGGTTTCGGATGCCGAAGCCATGGGACTGAAAGTGTTAATAAACTTTTAGAGACCCGCGAGCTGAGAAAATACGCCGCGTGATCTGAGAATATCTGCAATTTGGAATTTGCAAAGACAATTTACATTTTTTTTTCTTTTTTCAGAAAAATCAGTAAATCTAATTCTCTTTTTACTATGCAAGTTATTTTTCTAATCTGATTTATTTGACAGTCTATTTCCACATAAATCAGGTTTTTAGGTCAAAATAATCAAATTCATGCAGGAAATGTGATTAAAGTTTCACAATTTGATTTTTCTGTTGTCTTTACAATTCTTATTTTGTCAAAAATGGAAAAGTAGTATAAAACCGATGAGTAGATTCAAAGTTCATATTTTCAGTACCAAAATTACGGTTTTTGGAGCTTTCAAAAAATTTCATATACGTTGTGACGTCATCACGTTCAGTCTTTTCCTTTTCAAATTAACACCTGTAAAAATGAGATGAATCTGATCAATTGATGAAATTTGGGTAATTTCAACAAAAATTTTCGTTTTTCCTGCAAAAATAGCCAAGTTTGTTGAGGAAATCTGACTTATTATTCAAATGTGAGTTTTATCTTTATATTTAGATATCATTTTTAATTTGTAAATTAGAATTTTTAATTTGTAAATTAGAATCAGAGATCGGCCAAAATTCACTTTGCAATCGACGGGTTGAACGGGCAGAGTTTTAGTAAACAAACGCGTTTTCCATTGTGTCCTTTTGAATGTTTCTTTTGGGAACCAGTGTCGTAAAAGGAGTGAAATTGTCATAAAACTGGTATAGGTACTATAGTTGTTTCTAAAGAATCCAAAGTTCTTTTAGAATTGTTTAACTGCTTTGCGCACTAAAATTTTTAGAAATTTTCAAAACTGTTAGAAATTTTCGAATAATTTGAAATTAAAAATCACTCATTGTTTATGCCATCAAACATATTTTACTAGCTTCCGGCCATAAAATTGGTAACTTTGGTCACAAGTTTAAGGATTTTACTACCAGTCGCTTGATGAAATTAGAAGAGATTAACAAACGTTTTAGCTTACTACTTTCACTTTTAAATATCTCGGAATTTTAACTATACAAATATGGACAATATACCTTTCCAAACTATTTAAATTCTACTACTGATAGGTACAAACTTATAGAAGTTTGCTCAAATAATCAGTACTTGTTTCCTTAGTAACTCTAAACCAATGGAAATAAGACATACTATACTAGTTATAAGGTGATACCACCAACTCTATTTAATTAATTATTTATAATATATATATATATATATATATATATATATATATATATATATATATATATATATATATATATATATATATTATAAATAATTAATTAAATAGAGTTGGTGGTATCACCTTATAACTAGTATAGTATGTCTTATTTCCATTGGTTTAGAGTTACTAAGGAAATATATATATATATATATATATATATATATATATATATATATATATATATATATATATATATATATATATATATATATATATATATATATATATTTATATATATATATATATATATATATATATATATATATATATATATATAAATTTATAAGGTGAACTGTCCAATAAAACGATTATAAAATGATTTTAAAATTATGAACGGATATTTTTAATATCAAATTTCAATTTGAATATTTTTTTAAGACTTAGATTGTTATCACGGATTATCATACGGTAATTATAATATTCTATAATAACAGTACAAAAGAGATTTCGAAAATCTAAGGCCAAAATATTTTCACTGGACAGTTTAACTGACAATACAATAAAATGTAAAACATACACAGATTTAATAGATTCTTATAAAACAGAATTCTGTATGGCGATCAACACTGGTAAGTAATAAGTATCTCGATTCGATTACAAAAATAATATTGGATATGATTGTTTGCTACAGGTTTCGCGAAGACGCACAGGTAAATTAGTTCTGATAGATTACACGAAATTTTTTCGGTGTAATTCAATTTTAATTATTAATTATTGTTGTAACTTTCTTATGGGTGTATTTTTCAGCGCTGTCACCACAAAAAATTAAATAAAAATAAACATATCTCAGATATTTTATTCTGTTATGAAAAATGGAATCAATTTGCGAGCGAAAACTTTAAACGCACTTTTTACGAAATGAAACATTTTACAAATAAAATATTACCAATCGAAAATTCTTTCAATTAACATGTGTCAAATTTTGATTTATGTCGAGTTAATTATAATATATTTAATATCTCTGATCGCCGAGATAATTTTGAGATAGAAAGCGGTCATTTTGTTACATAAAATATATTACCAAACCTAACAAATTCTTAAAATTTTATATTTTATAGTATATTATTATATGAATGTCTTTATAGAAGAATATGTACAATAAAAAAACTTTTAAACATACAAACAAAACAAAAACCTTACGATCTAATAGCAGTTTAACATAAAGTTTTATTTGACAGTTATGATTTTGACGATGTCTAAATGAGTTTTGATTTTGAATATTAAAAAAAAAAACGAAAATAATATTAAGCGAATAAATTGACTGAATGCATAAAGAAATGGCAATATCAAAAATGTAGATATAGCTAGATAAATTAAATACTGAGCTGATACACTCTCCATCATAAATTAGTGGCAATAATAACCAAGTATATAATGTTAGTATCTAGGGCCTCCCAAAAGAATAATGGACCTTCTGATAGGAGAGTGTTGGAAAAATATTTTTAATGTTTTAGTTAATAGAAAATGAATTAAAAAAAGAAAACTTTAAAGCTACATTGTTTACTTTTTATAATTTTGATGGATATTATATTTTTGCGTTTGTCTGTTGTAGGTACATTAGCATAATTTATGTAAATTGAATAAGTGATATAAAAATACAAATAATGTATATTAATATGTAATAATAGTATGTAATTGATAGTAACATACTGATAACGGCATATAGGTGTACCAAGAGAGATGATCTGTTAAAAATAAAACTGATTGTAAATTGATAAACAAAATATACATTTTTAACTTCCTAAATAGATTCACATTATACCTAAGTACAGTCGAATCGCGTTATAAGTCCGCTACGGGCTTTTAAAGGTCCGTCTACACGGCTCAAGCTTTACCACCGACTTACTTGCACAAACCTGGTTTGGGCAAGTAAGTCGGTGGTAAAGCTTGAGCGTGTGGACGGACCCTAACAGAATATAATTCTAAAGCCGGTTCTACACGATGCTACGAACACCTTCCAACATTGGACGTTCGATGGTTCATCGCATCGTGTGGCCGTTGTTCGAACCTACGAGTGTCCAATGTCGAGCGTCAAACATTCTCATTTGGCCATGTCCCGCTCGATGTCGGTATTCTTGCACCGAGTCAAAGGAATGCTTCGAACGTTTGAAGGTCAATGTTGGTTGCGTTGGTTGGTTCGACTCAGCAGCTGCACGACTCTTTCATGTGAAGGGAGACAACATCAGTGTATAACATTAGAGATCACTTAAGACAGATGACATCCTTGTCCACTGAATAAACGTTTGTACCAACACGTTATACAAGAGAGACAACATCAGTGTATAACATTAGAGATAACATCAGACAGATAACAGCCTCGTCCACTGAATAAACGTTTGTACCAACACATCATCATTCGTACTGGATCAAACATTCGATTCACCGTGTAGCAGATACATTCGTCGCACCAACTATTGAACTTAATTGCCTCAAACGTTCGATTGAACGTTGGAAGGAACGTTCGTAGCATCGTGTAGAACCGGCTTAAGAATTCCTGTACCCCCACTTGTGCCTAGTAGTCGACCGCCGTATCTCGCACTTCCCCTACTTTTCAAGCTTGTGAGTGTGTACCTACTTATTTATAATCAAATTGCCCGAACGTTTAGGGCAGTATTGCCATTCGTTAGAAGCGGCATAAAATCTACCTATTTTTAATAAATATATTTACTAATATTTCTTAAATGCGTTCTATAGTTTATGTGACAGGGGTTTAACCTTTAACCAATAAGGTGATGTCTGTGAGTCGTATGTAAATGAAGAGTCCACAGAAAGAACGATATAAGTCACATTTCAATTATTTTGAGAAAACTGTTATTTAAAGTCTGCAAGTATAAACAATATAGTTTTAATAAATTTTTTCTTCAATCTGGAATGGATCATACTTTGTAATCATTATTTGATCATACAAATTTAAATTTATTTGATTTAACATTATTTATTTAAATTATGATGCATGGATGTAAAAATTCAAAAAAATGGACTTGTATCGTTCTTTCAGTGGACTCTTCAAATATATTCTTTCAGTTTTCTTCCTCCCTGCTTGTTTTTGTTAACTGAACGTTTATGTATTCTTTTATAGTTTAGGGCAAATTTTACCCTGCTGACGTAAGGGGAGTGTTTGATACATGCATATACGTGTGGTCTCCAGTTTTGGCTATCTATGTTACCAGCCCGCGGTATGTTAATTTGTTGATGTCTCTCAGACATCACTTTACCGTGAGTATTATAAAAATTCACGTTGCCTGATAAGGGTTAAACAACATTGTCCACACATATTTTCTTTAAAAAATTTCTTAAAATCTTTTGTAGATATTGTAAATAATATTTTTAGTCAAACAAAGTTTGTAATATAATCCGCGCGATGAAAAAACTAAACTTGCTTTGGTCGGCTACACATGTATTATGTAAACACGGACCTATAAAAAAATATTTTAGTGAATAAAAAGATTCTGACAGGATGATTTATGATTTGCACTATGTATAAATGTCCATTCATATCTACAGACACTGAACGTCACAGACACGTATCGTGGCAGGCGCGACAAATATTGTTTAATGTTTTTCTTGAACACATTCATACATACAGACAATCCATGTCTGTGTGGTATATATGAATACATCCATAAGAAAAGCATTAAACAATATTTGTCGTAAAATAAAAAGACAATTCTTTACTTTACTAATACCACTTTATTTAGAGTTGTAATTGTCTGTGACATGTTTCGGCCCGTATGGCCATTGACGAACAGACACGTGTCTGCCACGGCACGTGTCTGTGACGTTCAGTGTCTTTAGATATGAATGGACCTTTAAATATCAACACGAATGTTCCGGTCTCATAACGAGAAACTGAAATGAAATTTTTTCGGTTATGGAGGGGGAATGTTTAAAATAGAAATAAAATCGGCGGACTTATAACGAGCGGACTGTATATGTAACGCGATTCGACTGTATATTATACTTGTGTTAGAGAATACCTGCCTTCTTTCTATACTTTTTTCTATTGTGAATTTCACACTACTGAGAGTTATATACAAACGTTTTTCTCTGTAGTAACACTTTTTTTAACGGGATAGTCTGATTTAAAGTTGTAAACAGTAACAAATTAGTTATAAATTGATTACACAGTTTTGCTGTTATTATAGCCGCCAAATCCACCAATCCCATTCTGTGTAATTCCTCCAAATTATTTTTGGCTCAATAATTTAATAAAATATTTAGAAAAATGCAATAAAATTTGTAAAATTGAATACCATCTGCATAGACAACATTTTCATCCTAATAACTGTAAAATTAGGCTTAAAATTTTACTGACATTTTTTTTGTTGCTTTTGGTTAAAATTAAACTGGGCTTGCCCTTTAATATGGGAATATTATGACCCATAAATTGACCCATATTTGATATTTTCATAATTCGTTTTATAATACACTCACAGTGCAATAATAATATATTTGTACAAATAAGCCACAGTTTCGCTCTTAATATTATAATCATTCATACTCACAGTGTGAAAATTGAGACTAAACACAAAATATTAAGATATAAAATTTATATTTTATTGATAGTTAAAATATTGTTTGTAATAAAAATGCAATGAACAATGTTGTAGATTAACACAAACAAAGAAATTAAAGAAATAAAAACCTGTAATAGTTATTGTTTTGATAAGTTTTACGACTTATTTTGACATTTTGGAAAACTGATACTTTTTTTTAATGTTTTGATTAACATTTTGAAAATTCAAAAATATGGAAATATTTTTCAGGAATTTATAGTCATATTAAATTTTTACTGCTTTAATTTGCATTTAATCGGAAAATTATGTCAGTGGAGATAATTTAGATATTGTGAATTAGTTTATTAAGCTTATATGTAAATAGAAGAAACCGACTTCACTAAAGTGCCCACCCAGAATCTACTGAAGTCCCATTTTTTTTATCGGAAATGTGCTTGAAATTTGAACTCATACCCGTATGCTTAGGTGATTAGAAAGTAATGCAAATAAATGTCAAATAAAATATTGATTTTGATCCAGATCTTGATGTTTAGACAATTCTATAATCAAGTCAAAAGCGTAAGGCCACATCCAAAGCGTTTTTGAAGCCTCATTCACACTGAACAATAATTAGTAAAATAAAGCGCGAAAACATAAAAGCGTCGTATCTAATCTGTTTATACGTTTTACATTTTTTTTGTTACTTACCGCTTTGGTCTAAATCAGTGGTTCCCATAGTGGTCCCTACGGATTCCCAGGGATCCCCGGGATCATTCAGGGAGTCCGTAAGAAATTAAGATTGATTTGGGGCTCCCTGAACAACGTCAGGGGGTCCGCGCAAGGTTTAATATAAAATAAAAACATTATGACAAACTTTTATTAATATGGAAGTTAAATAACAATGAACAAATTATTAGCGATTTTTACATCCTAAGTAAAATATAAAAGAAAAGTTATACTCTTGTTTAAGTTGATTAAAAAAATTATATATCACAGTTATCAATACAGTAAACCCTTAACATTCATTAAAGATTTCTTTTTTTATTAAAAACCGAAGAAGGGATTGTAAGTTTTTCTAACACAGATGCGTTTCTAAAGAATATACATATTATTAATGATCAGATATATATATATATATATATATATATATATATATATATATATATATATATATATATATATATGTGTGTGTGTGTGTGTGTGTGAGCGAATTCGAACTAAATATCGTATCATAACCTAATTTAAGAAGTCCCAATCCACTGAATGACCATTATGGTTTATTGCACAGAAGCTGTTGATTACTTTTCCGTCTTCCTATTTGGTAAAACGTGAATTTAGTGCCGTTATAAGCCTCATCATAAAACAAACCGACCTGAAATTAGTACTCGTGGGGATTTGCGGTTGCTACTCACAAACATTGAGCCGGATATAAATACACTCATAACATCCCATCAGGTTTATCCAAGTCATTTTTTTTTTCGTATTTTGAAAAAATAGTTATAATTTCAATAAATACTTCTTCAACAAAATGTGTTATTTATACATATTTTATTTTTACCCTACCATTTACCATTCAAAACATCACAGTTAAATTTGTGTTTTTTCTATTATGCATTTATGTAGTTTTTCACCCAGGGTCCGTGAGTAAGTTTTACTATGAAAAGGAGTCCGTGAGCAAGTTTTGACTATGAAAAGGGTTCCGTGGGCCAAAAGAGTTTGGGAACCACTGGTCTAAATGAACTGTAAAACAATATCGTCTCTTGTAAACATATAATTCATTTTTATTTATTAAAAACAATTATACAGCCAATAACCGTTGCAAGATTAAAATAGTCCATTTTTGGTATGAACGTGGTACTCGTCCGTAGATGCTTCCATTTAATCATTTAATATTTTAAGTATGTATCGCAACCTACATTTGACGATTTGAAACAAATTTTGATAATATCTACAAAGTAAATAGACAAGTAAAATCTCTCACTTTGAAGATAACTATATGTAGTATAGGTACTCCTCGGCATATGTTCAGGTACTGCATTAGGGTGCATTCTCACTGCGCGCTATGCGATGCGAGGCTTTGCTATGCGATGCTAGGCTATGCTATTAACTTTTTCTATGTTTCAAGATGTGTTCACACTGCTTGCTCAATCTAGCATTGTATTTCATAGCGAGTGATCATGAGAATTGGTAAAAAACATCAACATTGAACTATCGATTCTTTTAATTTTTCGCCATCGAATCATCGATGTTCTTATAAAAATATCAAAACATCGATTGTTGACATTAATGTGGAAAACGACCGCGAAAATTTGAAAAAGTTATAAAGTTATAAAATATTTAAAATAGATATACAATAGCAATAATTCAAAATTTTCAATTTTTCTTTTCAATTATCAATAATAAATTTAATTTAGTATCAAAATTTTTAATGTCGAATAAAAATTTATAATTAGTATATAAAAAATATATTTTCATCTTTTCTATTTTATTGCTTTGTATAGTTTTGACCGTTGACCCAATACTGGCGAACGACATCGAATGACTTCATAAGTTTTACCACACCCATCACTGATGACTGAATAGCACAATACTGGCGAGTTCAGGCGATAAAATCAAACATACTGAATTGTTGCGTATAAAAGCTGCTACTAGCATAGCATCGCATCGCTGTTCATAGCGCGCAATGTGCACATTCAAATATGTTCTTAAATGTTTGTTTTCATAGCATTGCGTCGCATAGCAAAGCCTCGCATCGCATAGCGCGCAGTGTAAATGCACCCTTAAAATTCTATTTCAACACTTACTTTAGAACTTCATAGGGATATTTCATTTACGTAAGAGTTCGTGTTTGAATAATTTTTACTATTATTACATATAGATGTTATCAATTATTTTATTTATAAATCTATAGTAAGTAAGCTTGTTAAATGCGGATAATGTACCGCAATGTTATTAGAGAACATATGGAGAAATTATCAGTAAACGAAAAATGCAATTAATAAACCATAAAAAAATTTTTATTTAAAATTTATTTTATTTACAATTAATTATACTTTAAGTGAGTGAAAAAGAAAATTAATTCACTTATCATTTAGCCGTTAATTACACGGTACATCTGAACACACGTTTTAGTTTTTAAACGATAACAAAATAAATTTTTCGACAAGTTCGATCAGTCAATAATTTTTGGATAAGACGTCTGTTTGAGATACTTATATCTTACTGTCATAAAGTTTTCACAATGTTTGGTATATTTACGATCCAAAATTTTCGATAACGAGGATTGTAATTTGAAAACTCTCATTATATTTGATACTCGAACTTCAGAAGCAGTTATTGTTGATCGTCAAAATTTTAACGTGTTACTATTTTCTGTTTTGCATGTAATTTGATGTAATCTAAACAAATTACTTGTTAATGTATCTGAGTAAGTAATAGCAATTGCAAGCGAGTAGAATACGATATTTTTTCTACGACTTTCTTTTTATTTAAATAAAATTAAATATTTTTAAATCAAAAGAATACAATTTTTAATCTATTTCTAATTTCATTAAATGTTTATATATATTGTACAAACGATGAAAACAAAATGCAAACTACTTTGTTTACTTAGATTTTACTACATAACATATTTGAAATTAAAAATTGATACGTATATTATACACAAAACAAAAGCCAGCCCATTGAATAATGGTTAATACGGTGATTTCATTGATCAAAAAGGTAGTGAGTAATGAAAATTCCTCCAAACCTTTGAATAATGCCTAACTTTTTTAACAATTAACGGATATGTAATGAGTGTGTCCTTCAACAGGAGTAGAAAAAAGCATTAGTGCCAGTTTAAACTGTCGTTTCAACTCTTATCGTTTCCAAGATATTTTGAAAGTGCAAACATTAAATGCCCAGCAAAGGTAACATGATTTTACTTTAATAATGTTGTTAATTTATTTTAGACAAAATTGTATTCCAGTGTACAAAGGTTTTTATTATAGGAAATATAAATTTTAAAAGACAATATTAAAAAAAAATTTTAATACTTTTATTTTCAGATTCTAACGATAATCATCATTTTCATATAATTAAATTTTATTTGGATAGAGGAATTTTGATTAGCATTAGTAATACTATATTTCTACAAGTGTATTTTTACAATAAAATTATGGTTGTATTATATGAATATGTCTAACATATAGGTTTATATATAATTAAATTAACAAGAAAAGGGAAACTTTGGTACTTTATGATTACAACTTTTGATTTAACTTATTTCATTTATCAAAAACTGCGGTCACTTTTGACAACCGAGGACCACTTGGTAAAAGAGAACGTCAAAACGTTGATAGACTCACACGTTGTTCAACATCAACTTTGTGACAATAGGCCGTGCAACACTTTTATGAATTAAAAATATTTGATTTTTTTTTTTGATTCGGTAACTTTATCTGCAAAGCAAAATTTTAAACTCAATTGACATCAACTTAGGATATGAATGAGTTATTCATTCATTTATATTCTATACATATAATAAAACTGTAAGATCATTTCTGTACATGGAAAAATTTTTGAAAATTGTACTGATACTGTAAATAGTTATCGATGTATAGATATCAAAACAGCGATTTTTAAAAATTTTGTCTATCTGTTCACGCATCGCGTAAAAACTATTGGACCGATTTTAATGAAACTTTGTGTGATGAAAACTTATTACTTGGGTCATGATCTAGGATACTTTTTATTCCGGGAAAGTGTCTCATTCCCACGGGAAAATAAAGAAACCATTCTGAGCATGTGCACATATTACGCAAAAACTACTGGATAGATTTCGATGAGATTTGGTATGGTGATAAGTTATTGCTTGCGTCAATATCCAAGATACTTTTTACTCCAGTAAAATGTCTCATTCCCACCGGAAAACAAAAAAACTATTTTGAGCATGTGCATACATTAGGCAAAAACTATTGAACGGATTATGATAAAATTTGGTGTGGTGATAGCTTATTATCTGCGTCAACACTTAGGATACTTTTTATTGTGTATGCATTATGCAAGTTCTGTATAATTATTGCACTTATATACACTTTTCATTTAAGCCGCTATTACACTGTCATAGATATATGTCAAAGTTTTATTTAATCAAAGAAATATTATAGTGTAATAAGTCAACTTTTATAATATAATATTTCTGTAACCATAGTTAAAGATACTTTTTAATATTTGATCATAGATTTGATCAAAGATCTTTGACATATATCTATGACAATGTAATAGCGGCCAAAGTTTATAACAATGCGTCGTGCGAACGATGTCGCGGGTACAGTTAGAATTAAATATAAGAATTATCAAGACATTTGCAATTTTTTTTTGATGGACCAAAACAAATTTTAAATTAATGGTTAAAATTTTATCGAATACAATATTGTATTTTAAAGGATTATATTGTTACTTTTTATTAAACACAAATTCACAAATACCAACTTATTTATATTTTTTAACAATGTAAATATTTTCTTTCGTATAAATAACTTTTTAGACCTATAGTCTATAAAATTAATATTCGATACGGCGTAAATGCAATTATTTAAAAATTAACGTATATTGACTTATTTTTCAATTGACAAGCCTTGAAATATTGATGGCGAAAGCGCAGGGCACTGAAATAATTTTTAATAATACATTTTGCCTACTATTATTATTGAAAAGTAAATCAAAAATTGTTATGCACACGACCGCGAAGGTTTCTGAATTAGTACAACCTTTTTACAATAGATAGTGCTCGAGTTGTTAAAACTAAGATTTTAGATTACTATATTTTACGTAATCTTAATCATCAATTTCCCATTTTATATGAAAGTATTTGATATTATAGTGTTTATAGACACTTATATACAATATATGAATGGATTTTATATAGTTATTATAATATTCTTATATTGGTTACACGCGTCTCCAATACTTACAACTGCTACAAGCATATTTGTTTCTTCTTTTTAATTGTACATAAGGCTAGGGTCACACTGGAAGTGGGTACGTACGACAAATCACTCGCGCGTACTTGTACGTACACGTCAGATTGAAACAAGTAATGCAAATAAACGAAGATTGACTAGATGTGAGTTATTCTTACGTACACTTACGTAGTCGTCAGTATTAAATCTTGAATCAAAAAAGTTTTTCTTTCGCACTAGTCGTACGTGTAGAAGATAAAGAAGATAAGCAACTTAAGTAAAAGTAATACAATTTATGAATATTATTTGAATTTTAACGGATATTTTAATTTGTTATAATTTTTGTAGTACCAAACTACAATTTTATAAAACTTATTATTTGATAAATTAAGGATACATTTAAATATGGATATAAAAAAATTAATAATTATCATTTTTGAAAGGGAACAAAAAAAAGGTACTATAACCGAGAAATTTCTAGAAAACTTTGCTTAGAGGTTGCGAAAGCATTAACTCTTCCTTCATTCATACGAAAATATTGAAAAAACTTATTTTTATCTATTTTCAAATGTGGAAATATTTCCTAAATTCACCACCAGTATATTTTCTATTGTATAATTCATAAACCCAAAAACGATCAAATAATAATTAATTATATTATTATCGAGAAACAAATAATCTCTTAACAGATTCATTTTTAAAATAAATTTACGTAAGTATACGCTGACAGTGTGACCACTTTATCTGACGACAATAGTCTCACGACTACATCAGACCAATTAAGTCGTACGTACCCGCTTCCAATGTGACCTTAGATTTACAAAATTACTGCTCAGTGGCGCAACTATCAACGTAGCAGGTGTATCAATGATAAAAGCGTCCCGAGCTACAGTAGACCACAACTCTGTATTATTTTTAAATATTATTATGTAAATTTCTTTAATGTAGCCGTCAAACTTTTAATACTTTGAGATTATTTTTCCATTTTTCATTAGCTTATTTCATTTTAATTCAGAATTGCAAAAAAAATATTGTATGCAACACGTGCAAAATGGGTGTTTTCCTCACTTAACAAGCCTTGCAGGACAACTGTACGACTCGTGAAAAAAAGAACATCTTTATTTCGCAAATTGTTGCATAATATAACTATTGTTTATGCGAATGTTTTTATTTTCCAAATTTTGATAGAAGGCCCACTCCAGGCGACTTACGTCACTACCACAATTGTGCTGGTAGATATATTACATTACAATGTTGGTAAATCAAACAATAATATGGTAACAATAAAAAATACTACTACATTTATCTTTTTTAATTTTTTTTATTTTTATTATTATTACTTTACGTGTGTGTTTTTAATTTTTCGAATTAACAGGCCGTGTACACGAATCCACTCACAACAAATCGTTATTACTTTTATAAACCATCTGATTAATTCAATAACGATACGATTGCAAAATTTTTACTTGTCAGATATTGAAAAAGTGATCATTGGTCGTGGATCTTTCAAACTATTCACAATGATAATATGCCTCTTTTTGAGCGAGATATCAATAAAAGACGCGACCGAAATTTGATAAAATGAAATCATTGTACAAAATAAATATCAAAAAGTTAAGTAAAGACGATGTTTCCTTATTGCTAGTTACAATGTTATTGATTGTATAACCCGCGCATACCTGCATCGTGTGTAGTAGAAACAGTTAAGATGTGGTGAAGATCGTGTGTCAACTTTCATTTTATTATAAATTGGGCGCCAGCTAATTCTGCGAAGAACTTATCACCTATAAACAACCTGTCATTATAGTTAAACCGCATTTTATTTAGTGAAATATTAAATTATTTTTTTGTGGTTTGCAGTGAAAAAAGAAACTAAATATTTGTTCTTCTTTGATTTTTTATATGTATCGTATGTGGTGTGGCGATGACAATGTTGTTAAGGGCATTTAATCGTGTTATTTAAGTTAAAATTACATACTTTCGTTTTAGAAAATAAATATACAACAGACATGCTAAATAATGCCACTGCTGGCAAAACGGTTCCTCTATCTACGTCTCAACAGAAATCCTACTCTCCTCGTTACTGAGTTTTCTTCCGTATAATTTACCATCTGAAAGATGTTAGGGATACCCACAACCGTAATCGTATCTAATATAAAAGTTTCGGATATATTTTGAATAATTATAATTCTTATTTATATGTCTTATTTATAATGATCCTATGTGAAAATTTTTAGTTGCACCCGATATTCAAACCCTACGTTTCGCTCCATTTTCATCATTCTATCATTTTATTTATGTCATTGAAAAATTTTAATAAACTTAATCGAAACCAAACACCAGGCACCAAATCTATTTTTTTTTTAAATCATGCTTTATTGCCTACGTGCCTAATTTTGATTCAAATAAAAAGACCTTCTAGTAGACAGAAAGATTTCTGTCAAAGGCGAAAATACTACTTTCTGCTAAGGTAGTAATAATATCGAAAGTAGATAGCAATTTTGTATCAGGATAGCAATGAAATTAATTCAAGATTTAAAATTTTGTTGGAAAATCAGCAACGATGACCTCGAAACAATTGTTACGAATTGAATTAGGTTTTTGCGAAGTGATACATTTGTTTTATTATTTTTTAATTAAAATTACAAAATTACAGATAATTTTTAAAATACTAATTACTATATTTAAAATCACGTGCAGTAAAAAGTGTTTTTCCATTTAAGGAGAAAGTAACATTTTACTTATTATTTTAAAGTAATGCAACTTATGAATCGTGAGATAAGAAAAGGATTCCTACACTAAAAAGATAATATTTAATGATAATTTCGTTCTAATTTTACAAGTGATTTAACAGATGATTTTCAAATTATAAGTAAACCTACTTCAAAACACCTCCATTTAAAAAAAAAAAATTATATGAGCATAGATAATTTTTCTCTCTTTAATGAAATAAACTCTTTTTAAAATATTTTTTGACAATTATTAGGCAATTTTATATCAAATTACACGATGTTAATATTTAATATTTCAACAAAAATATTCCAATGTCAGTATAAAATAGTGAAGATAGCAGTTAATTTATGTTTTGACTAAAAATTTTATGAATGTAAACAGCAGAAAATATACTTAAATAAACATTGTCTTACTAATTCAACAATGATTTATTTATTATTCTTTTATCTTTTTTTTTTAATTTAGTTAATTGTTAATGAATTACCTGAATTAAATTAGAAAAGTTATTAAATTATGTGTGTGTGTGTGTGTGTGTGTGTGTGTGTGTGTGTGTGTGTGTGTGTGTGTGTGTGTGTACCGATGTGTTACGTTTAATTTAACAAAAGTAATTTTTTTGAGGTGGAGTCCTGGAAGAGTCAAAAAAACTGATTTGTAAGTATTTCAACAAACGAAAAAATATCACCGTACCGACACCGCTGTCTAGGGGGCGAGCGGAGCTAAGGCTGTAGCCTCACGGCCCGGATTCAGAAAAAAGACCAGAAGTAATCTCAGAGGCCCAGCTGAAAGTCATCTGTATTTTGAAAGGAAATTCCTCTCCACGATTCTGCTACTACTGTAAAAAATAGATTACAAAAATAAATAAAATTACTTAAGTGTAATAATTTTTACGCTGATAAAGGTGTAATTTTACGCCATTGAATAAAAAATAGGTACACTGAAATTTTTACAGTGTTTTTGTTTTATATTTAGCTTATAAATAACTGTATTTTTTATAGAACTGTGTAAAATTACATTTTCGTTAGTTGAATTTTATACAAAAACATTGGGTATAAAGTAACATGTGGAAAATAAACATTAAACCATTTTAACTTTAAATTAGCCATTAAAACTATAATTAAATAACTAGCTAGAGATAGAATAAAAATTTTCTATTGACATTTATGTAAAGTAGTTATTATTATTTAGGTTAAGGTAAATTTTCAACTTCACAATGTAGTAAATAACTTTCTAGACACCTGTTTGGATTATCTAATAAGCGCCAAAAAAAAAAATTACAACAAAACTTACAACATTGTGTGTTATACTGGTACTATACGCACATAATAAATTATTCTAAAAGTAGCAAGACGTATAATTAAAATACCTATATAGGAGAACTAGCAAAAAGCTAACCTTAAAATACCTATATAGTTATTTTGAATATCAAATTGAAATTAATTATAGGAAAAGGTAAACCACTGATAAATATTAATTTGATTTTTTGTACCGTTAAGCGCAGACTATAATTCTTAAATAATATTTGTGGTCGTTCCAAACAAAAAGAGTAATTAATCTATTAATTGCGCACGTATTTTGAGACAGAGGCGCCCTTTTTTAAAGACACTTTTTCCAAAAAATTATAATAATTATAAAAAAATAAATAAAAATGAATAAAAAAAAATATTTTTGTAATTTTAAATAGTGGTATTAATCGCAAAAAAAATTCATCACCATTCCCCCAACCTATCCATCCAAAAAAAAAAAAAAAAAATGGCGGAAAGTGACTATTTTTCGGCCGATCACACTGTGATGGTACCTTAATACCTATACAAAATTCTAAATGAAATATAAGGTACCTAAGGCATTTAAGGCCCACCTAAGTAAAATATGCTTATTATTTTTATATCTTATAAAATATCAAAAATATAGTGCTTAATTATAAAAATTTAGTTGTTTTTTGACAAAAATTCCTAAAAAAATTAACGAATTTGTAATTATGTAAGTCAAAAATTTGATTCTAAAAAGGTTCTGCAATTGGGCCTTATTTCCGACTGGTGTAGAAAATAAGGCCCACCTACTGCAACTGCCTGAGATAACCCATTTATTAGTTTTTTTTAAAATTAATTAAGGGATTTTAGCTCTAATACTAAACTCTATATAAAAAAAATAAAATATATAAATTTTTTCGAAAAAATTTAATTCATTTCTTTTCTTGATACATTGTCTCATATGATGTACCTATTTCACATTTCTTGCAAACCTGGCAGAACCAATCATCTTCCATTTTTCTTTTTGTTATTTTTATATTAGAGTAACTATAGTAATTTAAGCTTGTGCGTCTAATTTTGCTTCAATTTTTAATGACTGCAAACCTATTTTAATTGATTTAGCCCAAACAAAATTTGGATGGGCCTTATTATCAACATGTCAGTATTTATGCTTAGGCACATTTTATATAAATACTTTAGAGATAAACTAAATTAATTGATGTAAAATTTAAATAATATTAATTTTTTCCAATTTTTATGCCAACTTGAAGGAAACATATCTTTAAATAATCAGAAATATAACACTCACAATATGCACAATTTTTATATCAACGAATGAAAACTTAACCTTCAAATTTGTTTGTTAAAATATGGTATGAATTTGTTACTCTGAGTAGCTACACCTTTGTAATTAGTTTCGAAATGATTGAAAGTTCACTTTAAACTTGTTAATAAGTTGGAGAACGCTTCTTGGTAAAAAATATAGCTAATGGGCCTTATTACCCGCTGGGCCTTAAATGCCTTAGGTACCTTATTTAAACACTAATTATAGCTGAAAAGTTTTTTTTATTACTCATGCGGGAGAAGTACTAACTTGGCGCACACATTTCTGTACGCAAAATAGCTGTTTGCTCACTGTACTCTTCCCGCATACTTTTTTGCGTGTGGAAAGTAACTTTTCACACGCAAATTGACAATAAAACACGCAAAATTTAATCAAAACACGCAAAGCCGCCTCTTAATTTTTCATTTAATAAATATTCCATAATTATTTCTATAGAAACCACCAACAAAGTAATTTAAACGATAATTAATTCAGAAAAAAAAGACGAACACTTAAAAATATTATCTTAAAAAGTAATAAAAATGTCAAAAATAGTGATAATAATAGAAAAAAGTATGTGAAATTCGTAACAAAAAATAGTATGTGCAACTCGTGGGCAATCGACAATTTCCCGCACTTATTGCACAATATACTATATTCTATGCTTATAACCATAGACTACAAACAAGTGTTTACCATATCTGTCCTTGTGGTGCGTTTATCTCGAAATGGCCCTACGTATTACAATTACTTAGTTACAACTAGTTTAAGAATATACTTAACCAAACTAACAGATTACGTAAGTACAAAATACCAAAGGTCCAACCATGCACAAACGCGAATAGACTGCAAAAAAAAAAAAATGATTCGTAAATATTTATACATCACGTTATTTGTGTACTTATACAATGACCTATAATTATTTCATGAATATCGATAACCTATCAATAAATATTACATTCAGATTAACAGACTTTGTACACGAAATTCTATTGTCTTCAACTTACAGTGGTAGGTACAGCTACCATTTTCCAAACCCATATTATTGTTTGTACAAAAATCGTGTTTCTACCGAATTCATTTCTACCGGAATTACCCACAACACAATCAATGTAAATTGTGTGTAATATTGGTCGATAATATTGAACAATAAATGACGAGGAAAAAATGCTGCCGTAGCAGTAAAAAGATTAGTGGCCGATGGCTATTCTTTCTCCGCGTTACGTTGCGCGAGCATGCATAAACACGGTGATTATTATTATTATTTAAAACAAATGTTAAAAGTTTTCAATCGGCCAAGCCGTCGTCTTATTTAAAACATTCATTCAAATATAAAACGGGTGGGTCACACACATTTATTTATATATTTGCTGTCAATGTGTGCGTACCCGGTTCGTCCACCTACAATTCTATATTGCTTATGGCATTATTTCAAGTTCAGATTAAATTTCTTATACATAACCAACTAC
Organism: Brachynemurus nebulosus; assembly: GCA_035578155.1. Classification (NCBI taxonomy): domain Eukaryota; kingdom Metazoa; phylum Arthropoda; class Insecta; order Neuroptera; family Myrmeleontidae; genus Brachynemurus; species Brachynemurus nebulosus. The sequence goes on from JAPWDM010000005.1 coordinate 13,885,443, forward strand.
CTATAGATATATTTAATCGTATACGATTTGCCGTAATAGTGTCAAATTCCTGAATACTAACCTGTACTGCCATCAAAGTGACGCGATGTAACAAAATGGATAAACGCCGATTTTCTCGTAGAAAGCAATTTTGCAGGTTTCGATTTATTATTCTCATAGAAACAAAAAAAAAAAAAATTTGGGGGCCAGGTCTACCCACACTGTCAACTTCCCATTGGGTGTCCTTAAACACTAGAGATTACTGTACATAAATAATTCTTTATTCATTTCAGGCGACTCCTCCCCTGGGCCCCTGATAGAGGCTTTGCCTCTTGCACCATACCAGGGGCTTCGCCTTCTGTACCTAAGGGTGGGGGGTCCACCCTTATCAAAAAAATGATAACATCATTTGTTCTCAAGATATGCGAGATAAAATATATTTTGGCAAAAACTAATTTTTCAAGTTTCTTATTTTTTTTTTTAAATTTTGTAATAAAATACTGGCGTTTTTTAACATCAAGGAAGGTTCTTAGGCCATCATATAATAATGTTATGGTAAAAAATCCATATAATCTATGTTATCTTAATAAAATTAATTCCGTTTTTTTACCACAAAAAACAAACCGCTAATCCGAATTTGGTGAAAACTTTATCCGGTCTTCATTTTTTGATTACCCATCTAATGAAGTTGATATCATCATTTATTCTCGAGATACGCGAGACGAAAAAAAATTCACGAACGAACGAACTAACGAACGTACACACAGACATCACGCTAAAAATGATGGATTCGGATTCTAGTGACCTTGAAATGGGAAGTTAAAAATGAAATTTGAGGAAAAACCACGATGAAATTTGTATTTACTTCCATCCAGTGGGGCCTTATGTCAACACTTATTTCTGCCGACTTAATTTAAAGAAAAAATAAAATGAAAAGAACGATATCGAAAACCTATAAATTGCGTCTACTTTCATCAAAATATCATTTTATTTACGGTTTCTTAGACATTGAGAAATTTTTTTAAACTTTGGACGCCATCAAATTAAAAATAATTAATATTTCTCAAATCAAGCTTTATGATAGAAGATTAGTGGAATTAAGGTACCATCATAGTGTGATTCTGCCGCAAAATAGTCAATTTTCACAATTTTTTTTCGGATGGACAGGATGGGGGAATGGGGATGAATTTTTTTTACGATTAATACCACTATTTGACAATACAAAAATATTTTTTTAATCATTTTTATTTATTTTTTATAATTATTATAATTTTTTGTAAAAAGTGTCTTCAAAGAAGGACGAAAATCGGTGCCCATGATTGCAGCCGCAGTTTTCATCCGAAAAAAAAAATCGAATAGAGTATAAGTATGTAGGTAAGCCGCTATGTACCTATGGGAGTTTTTTTTATTTTGAAATTTTCCTATTTTTCCACACGAAAAACTATAAAAAATTTTGTAATTTTTATTCAAACTGCCGCCATTTTTTCAATTTTCAAAGAAAAAAAACTCCCATAGGTACATAGCGGCTTACCTACTGATTTATAATCTATTCGATTTTTTTTCTTTGGATGAAAACTGCGACCACAATCGTGGGCACCGATTTTCGCTATTGTCACTTTTTTCAAAAAATTATAATAAATAAATAAAAATGATTAAAAAAATATTTTTGTAATGTCAAATAGTGGTATTAATCGTAAAAAAAATTCATCCCCATTCCCCCATCCTAGCCATCCGAAAAAAAATTGTGAAAATTGACTATTTTTCGGCAGAATCAAACTGTGATGGTACCTTAAGTTAATTTAGGTGTGAATTTTTTTATTTTTAATATCAAAATGGCGCGATCCCTTTAAAAAATATGACCGATTCGACAAAAATCTTTTTTTTTAGCGATCCTGTATACCTAATTTTGGTAAAATTAGGTATACAAACAATGGCTTCAACAATTTATAATTGGTTTCCAGTTTCCAGTTTTTGAAGCATTGAGAAATTGTGATAAACTTGATGACGTCATCAAAAAAAAAAATTTCCTTTTTTGCATGCAAGTTTTATGGGAGTGATTTGAAAGTTAGTGTTATTGATGAAATTATTATAACTTGTGTGTAAAGTCTTCCATTTTGCTATCAAAATGACGGAATTACTTTAAAAAATATGACCGATTCGATATGAAGACCAGAACGGCTTCGAAAACTTAAGGTTCACTTCCAGTTCCATCGTCCTATCATTTTATTTATGGTTTTTTAGGCATTGAAAAATTTTAGTAAACTTGATGACGTCATAAAATTAAAAATTTCGTTTTTCCCAAATCAAGCTTTATGAATATAACAAAAAGTGTTTAAATAACCAAATTCATTTTCGAAATGTGACTGATTTGATAGAAGTCTTTTTTCTACACGGAGAGAAAAATCATAATTTTTGTAGATAAAATTTCAGAAAAATTACCATGCTCTCTTATAATGCGTGCGCGATCGACGACCAAAATAAAAAATATGTGCTAGCATGGTAAAATTTAATGTGCTAACACAACTTTTATCACACTTTTATGCATATATGTTATAGTTTAATTCTTGTTGTCGTATACTCTTTCATTTGCGCATCTGACCCGCAACCTTATGTTGCTTGGGCGGTACCTATAAAAACTTCGAACCTGTGAGAACTTTATGATGCAGACAAAAATGATTGCCAACAATATATTCTAATACTAAAGATAGTGAAGTAACAAAATGATGAATTAAACGGTGACATCCCCGTCCTCTAACACAATGTAATGAATACCGCTTGCTGCTTGTAAGACAGTCTAATGGATCAAGGTGCTTGGTCCGACCCGCCCGACCAAGTTGGTCGTCCAAACCTATGGTTGTCTATGTGACTTGCTATGAGTGAGGTACATTACAACAGCGTTCACAACACACACAACCTTCTTTCTCTTTTTTTCTTTCTACTATTAGCAGATAGCATTTCAAATATTATAATACAGCATGGTAATTTTTTTAAGAAAAACAATTAAAAAATGGAACTTTTACTGTGCTGTTTTACAAATTTGACAGAGCTAATATTACGGAAACAATATTCTATCTTTTAAATTTTCTATGATTAATTATAATTTTTATATTTTTACCGTACAAAATTGAATATGTTCGCCTTTTACACGTCGATTGTAGTGCTGAGCACAGTAATTTTTATATGAATTTTCTCTCCGTGATAGTTTTCCTACATACGTAATTTTTATAAAAATGAAAAGAACGGCTTCAAAAATATATCATTCGCTTCCAGTTTTGTCATTCTGTTATCTTATTTACAGTTTTGTAGGAATTAAAAAAATTTTGAAAATTTAAAAATGTCAGCCCTTGTATCACTCCTAAACTATATGTTTAGGTCTAAGTAAGAAGTTCGCTACAACTTCAAACCAATGGTGAATTGTAATATGTCGTCGGCGTAAAATGTTTGCCAAAAATAATTCCCCGAAAAAGTAAACATTATTCCATTAGACCTTAACTAATTAAAATATTTCTTGAAACGAACTTAGGCTGCAAATAGTATAGAACTGGAATTCCATATTTCAAAAACGGATATCTATACAACAATAATTTTTCTTGTCCATATGGAATTCAGAAAATAAAGATAAAAATAATAATTATAACATACGATCAGATTAAGTCGTTCTTTTTTTTAAAACAAAACATTTTTTTACAACAAAGAAAAAAATTTAAAATTCATATGTAAGTATTTAGCATTGATTAGGACTACTGTAAGTGGTATTCAATAAATAAGTTGGAAACAAGTGAAACCGGACGTTTCATAGCCTTCTGTTTTATTGAATATAAAATATTTTGAAAACCATACAGGTATAATTTTCTTTTTAATAAACATATTTATAATTTGTATGGTAATGTAATTACTAATTAGTTAAAAGCATAAATTCTACTGAATATTTTTTATTTAAGTGGCACCACAGTCACCATAGTCATTTTAATTAAAAATATTTAAAAGAAAATACCCCTGTCGCAGCATCCTGCATAACATAGCGAATTTCCGTTTATAGAAATTAGTTTTTCTCGGAAACTAGTTGATATAGAAAAAAAGTCTAAAGACTTTTTTTATGTAATTTTTCTCCTCTTTTAAATGGTGTAAAAAAATTTGGCAGAAATTTTTGAATAAGTGGAAATTTTGGCAAAAAACTAATTTTTTGCCAAAGAACAAAAACCATGTTCCTGGCATCCGACGTGTCTGGCTGAAGAACTCATCCAAGATTTTTGGATTTCCAACGTTGTCACCAAATTTCGTATAACTAGTATAACTAAAAGGTTTTCCTGGAGAGTTATCGTGCTGATACATATATACATAAATGCATATATACACATATATATATATATATATATATATATATATATATATATATATATATATATATATATATATATATATATATATACAGTAGCCGTCACACAAATGTTCCTCTAGTGACTATCTTGGAAGTCATAGACGTCCGTCAGGTGGGGTAAACGCTTACACCAGGAATCCAATGGTACGTAGTGGTCGGTGCAAATTTAAGGGGAAGTACGTAAAATTGGAAGATCAGGGGCGTCGGCTAACTTTTATGCGGAGGGTTGGTAAATATTATTTATCTGAATTTATTTAAAACAAAACTATTCTAAGAAACAGCTTACACCTAAAATTCAGTTCTATAGATAAACGGAATTGAATGTTATATTAATGAATATAAGTACGACTTTTAGAAAACTAGTAAAGATGTCGAAAAATCAACTTCACTATCGGATTCATCAGCGTAAAAGACGCCAAATAGCCGAAGCTGACAAAAATTCTAGAATATTCTACTCGTCAACTAGAAGAGATATCAAAAAACAGACTTCACTTTTGATTTGGTTACTAAAAATTAGATTAAGCAGCGCAATTTGACAAAAATTCTAGAATGTTCTATTCGTCAACTAACAAAGATATCGAAAAACCGGTTGTAACATTTAATTGGTCATCAAAAAAAAAGACGAAATATCACATTTTGATAAATGTTCTAGAATAGTCTATTCTGACTGACGAATAGATCATTCTAGAAAGTTGGCCAAAATGGAACATTTAGTTTATATTAGTTTAATTTTGGTTGGACAGTCAAATGGTGCAATCAATTTTTCAATATCTTTGCTACTTGACAATTAGAATATTCTAGAACATTTACCAAAATGTGCTATTTGGTCTCTTTTTAGGTGACCAATTTAATGGCGACGTCTGTGTTTGGATGTCTTTGCTAGTTTACGAATAGAATATTCCAGAACATTTATCAAGATAGGCTGTTTGGCCTCTTTTTCAATGACCAATTAAATGCTGTAATTGGTTTTTCGATACATTTGCTAGTTAACAAATAGAACATTCTAGAATTTATATCAAACTGTGCTGCTTAATCTCATTTTTAGTGACCAATTCAATAGTGAAGTTTGTTTTTTGATATCTCTGCTAGTTGACGATTAGAATATTCTAGAATTTTACGTTACTCATTTTGCATTTGCATTTTGCATATTACGTATGCAGAATATGTGCATATATGTATGCAATAAAATTTAAAAATTTTTAGTCTACGAGACCCTTGTAGTGTGTAGACGTAGTGTGTGCTAGAGCCCACTATAAAAAATTGGTCATCATGTTTGTACGGACCAATGTATTCACTCTAGAAGTCTAGACTAATATATGTACATACGTATCACACACGACACACATTACACGGTAGCTACCTCACAAGGTACCACACGGCAGGCACACGGGGTATGTAATGTGCTGAGTAAGCAAATATTACATGTGACGCATATGTGCGTATAGACAAGAGCAAACATAGTATGTGGATGACGTATGTGTATGTCTATTTCACTCGAAATGTGACTATCTCGGAAGTGACTATCTTGGACGGCTACTGTATATATATATATATATATATATATATATATATATATATATATATATATATATATATATATATATATATATATATATATATGTGTGTGTGTGTATATATATATATATATATATATATATATATATATATATATAAATTTTAGTGAATGTTATTTTTGGGTTCTAGGGACCTCCAAACAATTTTCTGCCATAGTCGCGGGCTGAACTTGCACAATGAGTAAGGCTGTAATAGCAAGTTTCCACTCTGGAAATTCGCTAGAAGATCAGTAGATGATTTTTTTACAATATTCAAATTTTTTAATTTATACACAGCATTACTGATGTAATATTATTTCAAATCGTCTAAAATTGTATTTCAAAATTTTCAATTTTGTTGATCGCAACGAGGCGAACTTGCAATCGACGTAACGGATTGCCTGTACTTAAATAAAATAAACCGCAGTTTGAACCTGTAACCTTTCGCGCATATTAATGATACACAAAAATTATACAAAAAGATAAGACGGTCTCTATGAAAGTATCAAATATCACACATTAACTTACAAATATATCAGATTTTAAAGACATTAAAAACATTTGTCTTTAACATCTTTATAATCATCTAATATAATAATTTTAAGTACAGTAAGAGTCATAAAAATGATATTATTTCCTACATAAATTCGAATTCACATGGACTGCGAGAAATTCGAGTATTTTATACTCCAGATAAGTATGTACATTTTTGCAAAACAATATGATAAAATGGGAAATATACTGCCAACGAGGGGTGACACACAGATTGGTCGTACTCCTAACAGACTTTTATCAAATCTTGCGAAATAAGACTAGTAGTAAGTAAGATACCCACATTTAATGGGATTTCACCCTAGCTCCATGGCTATAATTACTCCGTTTGCGATGAAATTAATAAGGAATCAGCTATTAATGATACCACATAATTTCTGAAAATTTCATTAAAAACAATCGAATGATTCCGAAGCTATCCCACTTGGTGGGATCTTCGAACACACAGACAGACAGATAAACCGACAGACAGACTGATAGACAGACACGAAACTAAACTTTTTCAGAAAGCTCTAAAACGTAAAATGAGCGTAAAAACTTTTATTTTAGAAGGAAAAAAATTTCTTACATATTTCCAAATATTTCCAAAGTTTACCACAATTGCTTTCGCTACTTCAGTAGTCTTGGAAGCAAAAATTAAAATAACGTTTCGATATACAGTAAAACTATGCTTTCTGTATTTTAATTATCTTTTTCATACATAGAAGGACCAAATCTTTAACTTGTATTGTTTATAAATGACATTATTCAGATGAAGCGATTCAGTCTGTCTCGAAGAAATTGTTATATTATTTATTTGCAGTTTATGAAACGATTCGATTGGAACAAAAGTATGTGGCAAAGTGGTAGAATCTCTTCTGAAATGTAAGAAAACAGTTTAATTGAAAGTTTCTACTATACTTAACTATTCAATAATTCACTTTTAATAATGTTGTAATTTAAAAATTCCAGAAAACTATCTATTAATATATATGGCTTACAGTGTACATCTAAACACATTGTACTTACCACCAATGTAAACCTTTAACACATAATGTCTATCTGTATATGCAAATTTCTAAAAATATTTGTTCTCTTTCAAATGACAAGTTAGTTGCGCGGCGAATAGTACATAATAATTATTACTTTGAGAAGATGGTAAAAGGATCTGTACAATAAAGCACAACGTATATAACGCAAGATTAATAATTTAGATCTATACATATATACGTAGGGGAGACTGGGGTAAAGAGGCCAGTGGTGGTAAAGTGGCCATTGGCCTTCACTCACCAGAAACTACTCCAATCTTGTGGCGAAGTTGAATACTACCTTGTAGAGAAGCCATTAGTATTCTACATACTAAAACGTCAGTAATCATTTCACTAGATTGTATGAATTATAACGGATTTTCTTAATTTTTGAATGTTGATGTAAAGTAAGTATTAAGTTGTATTCTCAATATTTTCTTATTAGTTACGAATACAATTTTTTAATTGGGATAGCTAAAAACTCTGTCTAATTACCTGTCTCTGTCTAGAGAATTCTTTCTTGAAATTGGTTGTGGTTTGCCCAAATGGTGTCTAACGGGGTAAAGTGGCTAGGCTTATAATGGGGCAAAGTGGTCAGTGTCTCCGATCGCTGCTCAAGCTGAATTTTTAGGATATTTTAACATATTATATTAAATTCAGAACTTTTATTTAGTTCTTTATATTTTATAAACAAAAGAATTGCCTGAAATCAGTTTTTAGGGTTCTAAGAAAAAATGTGAAAAAGGAACCCTTATGCTGAGACTTCAATGTCTGTCCGTCCGTCCGTCCGTTGATATATAATAATTAATGATACAAACATAGTTTGATTTTGTATATAAACATGTTTATTACTTCAAGATTTCTTTTGGGGTTAAAATGGGTACCCCTGGCCACTTTATCCAACATAGTTGGGTAAAGTGGTCATTTTGCACATGTTGCAAAAAACAAAAATTGCAAAAATATTTTTCAAGATATTGTTGATATATTGATGGTTATTGGTTCTGCACTAAAGTCACTATATGATAAATACTTATTAACCTGTATTTCTTTTCAAATAGATAAACTAAACAACATTTTGTCTTAGAGTGGCCACTTTACCCCAGTCTCCCCTACGTATGTCCTTATATTACTTACAGGTGTTCAATTGAAAAAAAAGGAACGACCTTAAATCTGTTGTAACAGGAAGTGTTTCATTTGGTCGTATACGAAGATGATTTAGAAAGGAAATATCATTTAAAGTGTAATTAAAACAGGGTACGGTAAAACTACATTTTATTTATACAGACCAGGGTCGGCCTCTCCAAAAGTGGCAGCTGATGCAAAGTTGATTTGCGGGGCCTTGAAGCGAATTGCACAAATCCATCTAGTATTTACAGGATAGCAGGGCCCGCTCTAGGGGCGGGCAAACCTGGCATTTGCCCGGGGCGGCAAAATTTAGGGGCGGAATTTTTGTAAATTTTGGTAAAAAGACGGTGGCTTCTTGTGAGCCGGGGTAGGAAATTATGAGGGCGGGAATTTTACAAAAAAGGGGCGGCAATTTATACCCGGCGAGCAAAAAAAAAAAAGGTCGTCAGTGTAAAAAAGGGAAGCAGTAAAAAAGGGCCGGCATTTTGTACCTGGCGAGCAAAAAAAAAAAAAAACGTCGTCAGTATAAATAAAGAACAACGCCGGCTTTTTATACCCGACGAAAAATCAAAAGTGGCCGATTTTTTTTTCACTGCTGAGCTGTATTGAAACCATATAGCAATTTTGAACAAACAACAGGTCCTTATGCGAACGCGGCTGTTAAACGAAATTGTCGGCATAAAATGTTTTCGACATAGACAAAATACTTTTATAAAAATTTCAGTTAAAAGAATACTCTGTGATCAAAATACACGATTGCTCTGAATTTTGTAAGGTTAAAATTGCAATGAAATTTATAACAAAGTCACCGATATCATTATAATTTAAATTTATGGCTTGTATGAATTTGGTAGATAAAATTACGGAAGACGTAAATCGGTCTTGGATAATGCTAAATTCCAAATAATATTTTATTATGTTCAATCTTGAAAAAGATTTGAGGAATTAAAAAAAATAACATGTTTTTAAATAAATATTGCAATACTATTAGTACGGTGCAATTAGACGCAAACCTCAACATCCAAAGTAACAGTTTCACTCCAACTCCAAATTGTTCTATACAGTCCACATATTGTTTCGTAAAAAGTTACAACATTTTGAGCGTCGGGTTTGGGAGGAAGGAGGGTAGAAGTAAGCTAATTAACGGTTTTCGTCAGTTTTTTTTTTAATTATTTCGAAAACTGTAGTTTAGCGCAAAAAGTGCCTATACAAAAGTCATCTACATTAAATTACGAACAAAAATAGTCCTGTGCATAATCTTGCTGAAGTGAAGAGTTCCAGAGTTATGGAGAGTATAAAAGTAGCAATTTTTAGTATTTTTAGATTTTTTGGAAAAAATGTGACACGTTATCACTAAGGAAGCTAATTTTTTTTATACAGGATTGTGTTTTGTAACAGGAAATTGCGATTAATCCTCTTCAAACATAGCACCCTTTTCTTCTAAATCTTCGTCGATGATATTCGTATCCCTGTTATCACATCACAGGCCTGAGCAATTACCGCATATGCTTGAGCAGTTTATACCAGTCTTTCTGCATTTGCAGTTACGGACGCATTCGTCTTTGCAAGCGCACACTATGAGGGAAAGTAATTCCTCGGGAGCTGCAGGACGTGCTGTTGTAATTGGTCTCAGGTGTTCGTCAATATTCGTCCACCCCCACTCGAGCGGATTCTTCTTCTTATTCAGGCACTGCTGCACCTGGTAATAGGTGCAGCAGTGGCTAAAAATACTAAAAATTGCTACTTTTACACCTTCCGTAACTCTGGAACTGTTCACTTTGGCAAGATTATGTAGAGGACCATTTTTGTTCGCAATTTAATGGAGATTATTTCTGTACATGACACTTTTTACGCTAAACCCCATAATTTCCGAAATATTTAAAAAAAAAAACTGATAAAATCCGTTAATTTGCCTACTTCTACCCCCCTCCCCACAAAAAAAGACGCTCCAAATGGTGTAACTTTTTACCAAACAATATGTGAACTATATAGAACAATTTGGAGTTGGAATGAAACTGTTACTTTGGATGTTGAGGTTAGGCCGTTTTTTTTTTAATAACTGCACCGTACTATATGTATTTATAAAATTGTTTTTTTGTAATGCAGAACTCGATTTTGTAAAATCAGTCAGCACCGCTTGCGCCGTGCTAGGTCTGGCCGTGGTAGAGACTATAAACGAATGCTTTTTTTTTTTAATTAAAAAATTGTATTTAAATATGTGTTTAAGCAGCTTATTGTAAACTAAGAGTTAGGAAATTTTCGTTCTTTAAAAATATGCCCTCAAAAGGAAATTTTAAAAATCCCAGTATTTACGAAATTATAGCTATTTGAATAAGGCAGCAATTACACATCGCATCTGAATCAATTCGACAATAGCTTACGCACAGTTATTTTATTCAGTTTTCAGATTAGCTTCAATCTTCATGCTACGTAAACTCAGATTGTTGCGAAAATTGCCTGAAATTTTAAACGCGCTTTTCTATAAACTACATTTCCCACCCGATTTGTGATATCTTCTTTAGTATTACTATCATCAGTGCATCTTTATAAATAATTGAATGGCAAGCACCTTCATTTTTTTTCGTTTTATATAATTTAAATGATTTATAAAATGTACAATAAAATATTCTATCCTAGAAATTCCTACAGACACCTAATTAAATTTATGAACTATGTATAATTTTGCATCTTTATTTTTTTTCTTCTTTTCTATGTAGTACGTGCCTTTGAATATGATCATAATATAAATTTATTATAACGATTATTAGAATAATTTAAAAAAATATAATATGTAGGTATGATATGCAAGTACTTCTTTTAGAGCAGACGGAATGTGTTTAAAACTTATATATTATAATAACTTATGTTAATAGACTTATGTATTTGTATCTATTTTATAACAAATGTAATATACAAGTACATAAAATCAAAGAAAGCTTATTGATATATTTACAGGGTTTCAAAACTAGAGAAAAATCGTCCAAGAGTGAGTCGGGTTCGCACAATTAGACTTCCGTACAGTGAGTAGTCAATAGACCAAATTAAGCTTTTTTTTTATTTACACATATTTAACCTGTTAACCGGGGAATTAGCTATTGCTCAACTCGTTTCAGAATGGGGACTTTTTGTTCGCAGCGATAAGTAATATCACACCTCAAATAATAAAAGAATATCGTTTTTAACTTATGGTTTTTATTTATTTTGATAAAATATTTTATATTTAAAATATAATTCGAATGTATTCAATGTACAAGGAATTACTTGAACAAATTATAATAATTATTTCGCAGTATGATATTGCTTGAAACAGTGTGGCATACACAAGGCAACACAGCAGTCAGGACACCAGAATCCATGGGACTGAAAGTGTTAATTTCCATGACGAAAAATGTCGTCATGCCCATTGCAGTAGGCTTTTATGTATGACGAAATATTTCGTCATACCCAGTTAACAGGTTTTTCCATGACGAAAAATGTCGTCATGCCCATTGCAGTAGGCTTTTATGAATGCCGAAATATTTCGTCATACCCAGTTAACAAGTTAAATCTTATCCAGCTTGTCCCATACTGTACTGAAATTTTAGTAAATACGTTGCCTGTTACTGTGTTTTCTTTTGTTATTTTTGAACTATTTTTTTTTCAGCAACCATAACATTGTCGAAAAACCGGTAGTTTTCCAATTATATATGACTCAATATCTACCAACCTTATTAAAATCAAAATTTCAACTTTCGAAATTATTAAGACATCAGGGAGAAGTCATTCTTAGCAAAATTTGAGCTATATCTTTAAGACCACTGGGCCAAAAATTATTTAAAATAATTCCTTGAATCCTTGGAGGTAGCTCCTTCAAATATCTCGCATGATATATTAATTAAGGGGGACTACTAGTGTGACATTTTGAAAAAATTGGAAATTTTTTTGCATGTTTTGATAGTCTGTACCTTTAAAAATATTATACTAAAATTTCAAGCGCATATCTCAAATAGTTTTTGAGTTACAGCCATCCGAAGAGCGGATTCTGATTTTCAATGTTAATTTTGACGTATTGAGAAATGTATGAAGGTTAATAGTTCGGGAGTTTCTGGACGTGGCTGTCAGTCACATGTTGTAGAGCAGCTAGACCTTGGCACCTTTAAACGACTCATCTAGTTTTACTGTGGCCGTTATAGTGAGTACATCGTAAATAAATTTAGTAAAAATTCTCAGTGATCAAAGCGAAAAGGTAAAGTAAAGAAAAACAACATTTTTTAAATTTGCTGCAGTTATAGCTCGAAGACAAATCATCTGATCGATTTGATTTTTATTGCAGCTTCTTTTATATATGTTTCTTCGTGCCATGAACCTCCAGTTACCCGATCGAATAAAAAATGTAATTTTTGCAGGCCAAAAACCATCAAATTTTCGCGCAAAATTTGAAACTTTTTTTTAAAAGATCCGCCATTTTGTTAAATTTCAATTTTTTTTTCGATTGCGGTTCATGGCACGGGCAATACTTTCTAGTTTAATAGGCTTTTCGGTTTTTTTGATTTCAGGCACTGTGAAGGTCGCTATCACTGCAGCAGTGGGGGAACCTTTTTTTTGGAGCCTTGGGAGATCGCGAATAACTCACTGAATTGTCAACTTTCTGGTTCAAAAATTTTATCATGAAATAATTGTATATCAACGAATATTTCCTTAAAATATTAAAACATTCCATACAGTAGTTTTCTTCTTTAAAAAAATTCCCAAAAATCATTTTTTTTCGGGCGGTCACACTAGTGGTCCCCCTTAAAACAAATTTTTTTTTTCTTTGAACCAAACTGACCCTCCATTTTATTCCAAAATATTCTTCTAATCGTTGGATGGCGAGGAATGTGTACATCATCAAGGCTTAACATTATACCAAATTTCTAATTTCTATGTCGCATAGTTTTCTTTTCAGGGATATTGGGAGCGGTCTTATAAGGCTCCCGTTTTTCCTTTTAAGATACGGAACCCTACAAAAAAGTAATAAGCTGATTTTTGTCTACCTAAATTTATATTGTTATGAAACAATAATAAAACCAATCAAATGGAACTTATAACTTGAAGCTATTACCGTTTTTTATAGCAACCCACTAAAAAATTACGTTTACTGTTTTCATAATTATGTAACCAAATGCAAATCAGCATTTCGATATCTTTGTATTTTAATGTATAGACGAAATTCTTATTCGCAACGAAGAATTAAAAAATCGTATCTGTCGAAATATTTTCATTTATCAACAATCTGTTAAAAAGTTTCATCTTTAGAGTATATTAAAATTGTTCAATCATTTTTCAGAAAGGTTACGTTTACCTGCATGCTCTAGCTACAGAAGGACTACTCAGTCACTGCCGGTCACACACACATGAAGAAGTTCCTGAATTACTCAAATAGTATGATTATGTCAACACAGTCACCCTCTAGTTACTTAGCCCGAAACTTAAAATTGAGCAAAAACAGGTCAATTAGATTTTTTCACGTAGATTTGAAATCTGTAAACAAAATTTTAATGTATTGTATTTTTTACCCGCTGGCGCTGTTCGCAAAACTAACCCCTAAATTTTAACCAACAACCACCCCTGTTGATGTAATCTAAACAAGTTGCATATCAGTAGATAGCTCTTTAAAAAAGAGCAATATCGCCAATTTAAACTTTTGCTCTATCTCTTACCGTTTTCGAGATATTTGAAAAATTAAATTTTTACCCTAATTTTTGAAGGCTGATTTCATCCCTTTAAACCGTTTTACAGCCGCTAGAAAAAAATACGCGTCTCTTAATTTTCGATGTTCTAGTACATATCGAAGAATAATCAAAATCCGAGAGGTACACCTCCGTGACCAAGTAGTCCAAATATTACATTAATATTTTTTTTTATCTATTTATTTAAAAGGGTAAAAAAGAGGAAAAAATGCAGGTAAAGGTGAAAATTTGAATGAAAATCCTGAATGGTTGAAGTCGATAATTAATTTATCATATATTTCATCTTTAGGAATCTTTTTTAGGTTATTCAATTGCGTCTTTTCTGAAAAGAATATGAAAAACTTTGTAATCAACAATTTATTCTTATACAGTTATAGTTAAACAAATTTAAAATAACTTGTGATGCTTATTTCACATAAAATTAAAATTAACAGTCACATAAAAATGTTCGATAACGAACAATTAAACGATATAGTTTTTTTGAAATGATTTATTTTATTATGTGTACACGAAATTGTATAAAATTAATTCGTATACGATACAAGTGTTTTGTTGCTTTTACTTCTACTATGTGTTGCATGTGAAAGGTGGCTTACTAACTAACAAGTAAAGGTCCCGAGGCCGGACCTATCGATTTTGATGAAACTTAAATATCTTGTAGAACACTAAAAACTAAGGGACACGTATTTTTTTTTATCTGCGGAAAAACGGTTTGAAGGGGTGAAATCGCCCTCCAAAAATTGGGGTAAAAATTTAATTTTTCAAATATCTCGAAAACAGTAAGAGATAGAGCAAAAGTTTAAATTGGCGATATTACTCTTTTTTAAAGAGCTATCTATTGATATGCAATTTGTTCAAATTACATCAACAGGGGTGGTTGGGGGTTAAAATTAGGGGGTTAATTTTGCAAAAAGGGGGTGAAAAATAAACAGTATAAAAATTTTGTTTACAGATTTGAAATCTACGTCAAAAAACCTAATTGACCTGTTTTTGCTCAATATCCTAATATTAAATCTAGGGGTAGTTAACTAGAGGGTGACTATGTCGAATAATCGTACTATTTGGGTATTTCAAGAAATTCTTCTTCATGAAAAATAGCTTAAGACAATTAGAATAACGTAGAAATGAAATTCTCGAATTCAAAATTGAGTTTGAGCAACATTGGAGAGGGGGTGAGTCAGCCTCTTAAATTACATACTAGTTTATATACACTAATTTTTGCTATTAACACACTGATAGTGGGTAAAATAATGTTACAATAAGTGGTTCTGAAGTTGGACTAAAATGAAATTCTCGAATTCAAAATTGAGTTTGAGCAACATTGGAGAGGGGGTGAGTCACCCTCTTAAATTACATACTAGTTTACATACACTAATTAACACACTGACAAGGGGTAGTAATGTCACAATAGATCGTTCTGAAGTTAGACTATCGTATGTAAGGTTTTTATTAGGTTTCGTTATTTTAGGTTAGGTTATGTAATTTTCGGTATCGATAATTTTCGATAAGGAAAACTATAATATCCATTAAAAAAACAAACCTAATAAAGACCTTACATATGATAGTCCAACTTCAGAACCACTTATTGTGACATTATTTTACCCACTATCAGTGTGTTAATAGCAAAAATTAGTGTATATAAACTAGTATGTAATTTAAGAGGGTGACTCACCCCTCTCCAATGTTGCTCAAACTCAATTTTGAATTCGAGAATTTCATTTCTACGTTATTCTAATTGTCTTAAGCTATTTTCCATGAAGAAGAACTTCTTGAAATACCCAAATAGTACGATTATTCGACATAGTCACCCTCTAGTTAACTACCCCTAGACTTAATATTAGGATATTGAGCAAAAATAGGTCAACTAGATTTTTTGACGTAGATTTCAAATCTGTAAACAAAATTTTTATATTGTCTATTTTTCACCCCCATTTTGCAAAATTAACCCCAAAATTTTAACCCCCAACCACCCCTGTTGATGTAATATGAACAAATTGCATATCAATAGATAGCTCTTTAAAAAAGAGCAATATCGCCAATTTAAACTTTTACTCTGTCTCTTACTGTTTTCGAGATATTTGAAAAATTAAATTTTTACCCCAATTTTTGGAGGGCGATTTCACCCCTTCAAACCGTTTTTCCGCAGATAAAAAAAAATACGTGTCCCTTAGTTTTCAGTGTTCTACAATATATTTAAGTTTCATCGAAATCGATAGGTCCGGCCTCGGGACCTTTACTTGTAAGATGAACATCAAAGTTATGCATATACATTCATACATACTTAAATACCTGTAACTACATCCTAAAGGCGCTATGTTTCATTTATATATCTAAAAAATGTTTCTAAATATATATAATTCTTATGTAAAATAATCATTAAATTATATTAAAGTACCTTTACATCATCATATTGTTAATGATCAATTAATGAAACTTTTCCTAATGACGTTACGGAAGAAGAGAGCTGAATAGAACAGGTTTTTAATTGTCACCTCCAGTAGAGACAGTCCAGTTTTTCGAGTTGCAACTTCTAATAAAAGGTATCAAGTTGTTTTATACAGCTAAACCTTTTTTCATGCGGTCTTTTTTGTGCGAATTTTTTATTTGGTTTTTTTAAAAAAATGCCTATTAAAATTCAAATTAAAAGCAAAAGAAAGTAAGAAATTTAAACATTATTTATAATAATTTTCTTTGATAAAATAATTTATTGACTGTTTTTAAGCATTTACACAGTACCTATACATTGCATAACAATATATGATATGATATTGCATCATTAAGTTGTTTTTTTTTTTTTGTTTTTTTTTTTTTTGAGTCGAATTTTTCCTTGAAAAAATTAGACTTATACAGCCTATACGATAAGAACGGCGAGAGTAGGGGCGCTATCCGTTTTCGGACCCGTAGAACGGTAAGTGGAGCTCATTCCGATGCACAACAATACTATCTAAGTGGCATCAAATTTTGGATCCGATCCAAACTTGAAGGGGGCGGTGGGGGGCAACAAAATAATAAAACTTTTCCAAACCGGTTGGAAATAATTTTTCGGTCAATTGCCTACAACATATCCAAAATTCAGCTTCCTAGGATGATTTGGAGGGAGTAGAAGGGGAAGAAAGGATTTTTGCTGGATCTAACGCGCCCACAGTCCCCCAAAATTAACTTAGAGGGCTGAAATTTGGTACGTTGGTAGAGTTCGTACCTAGGGTCTAGTTTTTGGAGGTTTTAATACTTTATCCCCGCCCCAACCATTTTTAAGCTACAATTTCACGCTTTTTTGACGTTTTCGAAGTTTGTACCACTCGCACAGGTCACTCAAATAAACCCCGAGGACTGAAATTTTGTATTCGGATTGAATTAGTATCAAGGGGGTGTCTTTTGGGGGTCTAAACTTTTAACCCTTACCCCCACCAGTTTTATACCAAAAAGAACATGATTTTTCTTGTTTTTAACAGTTTCGTTCGGGTCAAAATCTCCCCAAATAAACCTAGAGGGCTGAAGTTTTGTGTACTGGTTAAGCTAATAGCCAGCCACTGCTTTTTGGAGGTTTCAACTTTTAACCCGTACCCCACGAGTTTTACGCTAATATTGCCTTGATTTTTTTGTTTTTTTTTTTCCAACACGTCTAGAGACTCTCTAAGGAAATCTAGAGGACTAAAATTTTGTACGTGTATTGAGTTAGTATCCAGCTAGTGCCTTTTAGGGATTCCACATTACTTTTCCCCCCACTTCTCCCATTTTTACATCGGAATTCAATGGTATTGTTAAATGTGTAGGAATGCCCTCGTACGATTTATGTTGGCTTTTTTCCTCCTAACTACTATCGGTGCAAAATTGAAATTTACTGAGATTCAGCCCTTAAAAACTTAACTTTTTTTTAAAGCCCCGATCAACCGGACACTCATCATCAGTTTTGAAACCACCAAAATGACAAATCGCTTGTAGGCGTTCAATTACATTTCGCTTGTAGACATTCAATACCGAAGATAAAGGGAAAAATTCGACTTTGCAATACATATGCAAATAAAATGTTCTCATGGGTAAATTAATACTTTATCTTGTTTAGAAAAGGAACTTCTAAGGAAATCGTCATGTTTTGAAGTGATGTATTTTCTATGAAACTTTTTTATGCGGTCCCGATCCACCGCATAAATTTTTTTTTTTTACAATCTGTAATGAACTACTTTTTATAGCTATTTATGAACTTTTTGAATATTTTTTTGTGCGATTTTTTTTATGCGGTCCCTGCATAAAAATGGTATGTTACACAGGCTCTAGAAAGACACTTTTCCGAGAAGTTCTGATTTTTATCGCACAACACAACTCACTGAAAATCGTTTCATAATAATAATGACCTATATAACATTTTATATCAATTAATGTTTAATAAAATGATAATATTTTAAGTGCATAAAACATTATAAATAATTCCAATTTTTTTTTTCTTTTAATTTATATTTATATATTGTAAAGCAGATCTCTCACGCTCTAATTCTTTCAATATAAATGTTATCCTGTATTATATTATTGTACATCGACATATACAGATAATCATGTTTGTATGTTTAGTTCATTAAATTTTTTTAGTAAAAATTATGGTAATGACCATTTTAGCAACTCTATACCATCAGAAATTAAGATTTTCACCCGACTGCAACGTGAAAATTGGTACCTAATATAACGTTAAAACTTTCTTTCTTTGAATCAAGATAACATTTCTCTGAATTAACAAAAAAAAATGTATATACCTATTACTTTGAAGTGCGGAAATATTTTTTTCAGTAATCAAAAAAAATTTTTTAGTATGCAAAAACATATATTTTTAAACACATATTTAAAGAAAAAAATTAAAGAAATTTTTAATTTTAGACTAAAGAATTCGTTTTGAAAATGTAAAAAGTTACATTAAAATGTATATAAAAGAAGGCATTTTATAAAGGATAACGGCTCATATTTATCGTGATAAGACTGTAGTTTTATTTTCAACTAGTTGCCAAGCAAAAATCAAATTAATATCATGTTAACAAATTCAGATATAATGTACACAAAAGTGAATTTAATAATTCCGTTTTTTTTATCACAAAAAACAAACTGCTAATCCGAATTTGCTAATGTGCTAATATGCGAGACGAAAAAAAATCACGAACGAACGATCGAACTAAAAAACGATGGATTCGGATCTTAGTGACCTTCAAACGTAGAGATATGTCCAAATTAACGATTTGTAAAATCGAATCCATTACAATAACTTCCAATGGAAAATTAATAATTTTTTTTTTAAATTAATTATTAATTTTTCTTGATTGTGTTCCCAAAAATTTACCAGCGTTAAATATACTTACAAGCACACCAAAACGAATTTTAAAACATTTAATTATAAATACAGTACAAGCATTTAAATCTGACAAGTTCAGTGTTGTTACTAAGACTAAAACCTCTAAATAAAATATTAATTTTTTTTTTTAAATTTTCAATTTGAATAATGGAAATTGTAGGTGGTTTTCTTTTATTATATTACACAAAAACAGAAATATTTATATTTTCAAATTATTATACACATTTAAAAGATGAAATCAACCTGTTCTTGTGCTAGTGTTTTTTATTAAAATAACTAACCAATGCATTCATTATTATACGCAAATACACGGTGAAAAGCTTTTATTACAATTGCAGATAAAATATTCTTACACATTTTTGCGTAGAAAAACAAATAATAAATCAGAAAGATAATTGATTTAAGCCTCTACATAAATTTAATTCTTTTAAGGAAATTTCGAAACAGAAATTTTTAAATACCACATCTACCTACAGCACAACTGCAACTTGCAAGTATTCAGTAGCGTATATTTAGCAAATAAATTTATGTTTAAACATAAAAGAAGGACTCAAAGATTTTTATCAATAAATGTATTATAAACAACCTTTCAACGATTAGATGGTGTGTAGGTTAACAACTAATTCACTAGCTGAGGGTTAATTTCAATATTTACTGATTTCAACTGCCATTTCAACGAGGTAGCACAAAACAAAAACATTGAATATATAAATATATTTGCAATTTTATAAGAAAAAAAGTACATTTTATCAGAAAAAATTAATCAAAAATCAATAAAACATTATTGTAATGTTTAATAATTTATAGAGGTACAACACTGGACAAGTATTGGTTGGCAAGAAAGTTTTGTCGTTTTTCAATTAAACAAACTTTGTTCGCTCATTCCTTCGTTACGCTCTGACTGATTTGGATCATTTTGGTATCAGTTGAAAGCTAATATCATTGGTTTTCCAATTTACAGATTAGACTATTTTTTTGGGATTTGACGGAGAAAAAATTTACGTTAAATATGAACTCTGAAAAGATTCATTTACGCCATTCTATACTTTATGAGTTCCAACTTGGGCATAATGTTACGGAAGCTCATAAAAATTTGTGTGCTGTTTTTGGGTCATCTAAGATAGACGTTTGTAGTGTCCAAAGATGGTTCGCAAAGTTTACGTCAGGTGCCATGTCTCTTCAAGATGAATCTCGCTCCGGAAGACCTAAAAAACTTGATGACGATGTTTTGAAGACACTATAGTGTGTAACGAACCGTTGTTGACCACTAGAGAGATCGCAAAGAAGTTTCACACTACGCATACAACGATCGAGAACCACTTGAAGAAACTTGGCTTTGTTTATTCCGTGAATTTCGTCCAACATTGCATAATCACAAAGGTGTTTCTCTTCCAGCATGACAACGCTAGGCCACATACGGCTTTAAGGACGACGTAGCGACTCCAGGAGATTGGATATGAGGTTCTACTCCATCCTCCTTATCTGATTATCATTTGTTCCTCTCCATGCAAAATTTTTCTTGATGGTAAAAGTTTTAAAAATATTCATGATGTTCAAATGGCAGTAACGAACTTTCTAAGCTCAAAGGATAAGGCTTTTTTCAAATCGGGAATAGACAAGCTTGTTGATCGATGGAGGAGGGTTGTAGAAAGCGGTGGACAATATCTCATTAATTGATGTTCATTTAAACATAAACTATAAAAAATTGAATTTTAAGTAAAAAAAAACGACAAAACTTTCTTGCCAACCTAATATTATACTCTCAAAACGATTTTTTTTGTCAAGGATTAAAAATTTCTTTCATTTTATTTTCTTGAAATTAAAAAAATTTTTCTTTGAATCCAAAAAAAAAAAAAAAAAAATTTAGAAATAGAGAAACTTTTATTTACTTTTTTTTTGGTAATCATTGAAATATTTCTTTAGATCCAAAAAAATATTATCTTTGATTCAAAAATAAAAAAAAGTTAGAAATTTAGAAAAAAAAAGAAATTTCTAATTTTTGAAAAAAAGAAATTATTTTGAGAGTATGCGAAATAACTCATAAAACAAATTAGTGAGTCATTCTCAGTATTTTGAAATAAGGCATCGAAAAAAAAGGACAAATGATAAAATACATAAAGAGGCGCAAAAAATTCCTTAAAATCTAAAAGAAGATTAAAAGGAAAAAACTTCGCCAAATGCCTGTTAAATACGAATTAAGTCAGGTTATTTTAATTTGTTAGATATAAAATCAGAGTTTAAAAGATATTGAATTTGTTGTGTTCCCTGCACTCAAACTTTCTGCACCTCGACAGGCAAGGAATTGCAAGAATATAGTTAGCATTAAATATTTGCAAAGTATTGTACTACTAAACAGGAAAATAAATATGTATGTATACTTATATACACATGTTTCCAAAGCAATTTCAATAAAATAAAACAAGTTTTTCAGTGTTATTATCTTAAACACATCGTAAAGCATACCAAACATACATACTTCTGTACGGAACATTACTTATTCAATAAGTAGGCTCTACTTACTTCAGTCGCCCATACTGAGTATTTTAGGTAGAGTAGAAAATTAAACTAACCACAGGGCTTAATTTCGACAATTTTCCAGTAATAAAATCACTGAGCTGTGCCGGAACGCCGTTTGAGGTACCGAAACATATTTCCCCTACGTTTCAGCGGAAATTTAGCCCTGGTTAGCCGTCCTCACAAAGTTACAGTTACAGCCATTTGCAGAGCGAATTCTGATTTTCATTGTTAACTTTGAGATACTGAGAAATGTATGAAGGTTGATAGTTCGGGAGTTTCTGGACGTGGCTGCCAGTCACATGTTGTGAAGAAGCTAGACCCTGGCACATTTAAACGCCTCATTTAGTTTTATTATGACCGTTAGAGTGATTACATCGTAATTAATTTTAATAAAAATTCTCAGTGATTAAAACTAAAAGGTAAAGTAACGAAAAACTACATTTTTAAAATTTGCTGCAGTTATAACTCGAACACAAATCATCTGATCGATTTGATTCTTATTGCAGCTTCTTTCATATACGTTCCTTCATACCATGAACCTCCAGTTTTCCGATCGAATAAAAAATGTAATTTTCAACTATTTTTCTTCGATTGAGGTTCACGGTACGGGCAATACCTTCTAGTTTAATAGGCATTTGATTTTTTTCGAGTCAAGCACTGTGAAGGTAGCTACAACTGCAGCAGTGGGGGAACTTCTTTTGGAGCCTTGAGAGATCTCGAATAACTCACTGAATTTTCAATTTTTTTGTCCAAAAATTTTATATTGAATTTATTATATATTAACGAATATATCCTTAAAATTTTAAAACATTCCACATAGTAGTTTTCTTTAAAAAAATTCCCAAAAATCACCTTTTTTTAGGCGGTCACACTAGTGGTCCCCCTTAAGTTTTCCAAAAAAATTCAAGCGTCCTATATATTTACTAAATAAAACGAAGTATTTTGAATAACTTAAAGTTTGAAAAATCAGATGTAAATTACATATTTTACGACCACATTGACAAAAATCTCCAAAAAAAAAAATAATAAATTTTATTATTGGAAGCGCTGTGAATGACGTTCAAAAAACAGTATACACAGTGTTTCCGCTGTTGGCTAGATTTTTTATATTTAATTATATAACAGAATAGAAAATGTCAAATGTTTTTATAACGTTCCCAGCGCTTCCACTAATACTAACTTAATGACGTTATGAGTATAATAACTTGTAACAAATTTAGTTTTTAGGATACTAGTTTTTATTTTACCACGCAGATATGAAATGTGACGAGTCATTAAAATTTTGAAATAAAAAAACCATAACTATTAGTCAGTACTGGTGAGTTTTTCAACTGTCCAAACTTTGTTGAAAAAACATTTTTCTAAATCAAATAAACAAAATCGTAGACTTTATCGTAAATTCGTATCATAAAATCGTAAATTTTTCCCACGCAATTAGTATTATGTTAAATTTTCACCCTACAGGTTTCCCCAATGCAGTCATATTCTGCCGCTTTTTTTCATCTTCAACTTGATTTTCGTATTTCTTTTTTTTTTTTTTGTTATGGCTTTCTAAAAGTTGTTTGTAAAAACTAAATTATAAAAATTTTTTCTACCTTCATATAAATAAAGTCATCTTACTTTGTTTGAAAATGGGCTTTTAAGCTTGAAACAATTGTCACACATAAAAAATAAACGTGATTTTTTTGCTAAGTAAAATATTTACTTCATTTTGTAAAAATATGGAATAGCATAATGTAATTTAGACTTATCAATTTTTCTCTTTCCCTTCGGTTTGTAGCATTTTCTTCTTTTTACTTCCGGTTTTTTTTTTCAAGCACTAATGATAGTAACACGCTACTCATATTATCCATGATGCTATTGTGCAACAAAAAATGAGTTAAAACGTTTAGAGCGTAATATTTTCTGTTGGGTTTTCCGTTCCAGGTGTATTTTTTCTTTACTAATGTACCTTTATGCACATTAAAAATTTCAAAATAATCGTCATTATTTAATTCAAGAAATTAAGGATATTTTAGTTTAAAAATAAAATTTCAGAAATTGCGTTTTGAAAAAAATTTTTATTCAGATATTTCGTTTTGGAAAAAGATTTCCGTTTAGAATAATGGCTTTCTAAATAAAGCTTACAATTCTATATTAATCTCAAAACCAGTTTTTTCTCAGAAATTGCTGTTTGAAAATAAATTCCACATTTGTTTCGTCTAACAATTAAGGGCAGTCAGAGTCTGATATAAAACATTGCCGATTTAAATTTAATTCAGCAAACTGATTCAAGTTGTTATTTTTAAAAAAATATTTAATAATGACTTAATTGGACTGGTTAATATCGTAAGGTGCAAATTCTGAACCATATAGTATAACTTAGGAGAATAGAGTTTCTTAATTATTGTACTGATGAAAGATTTTATAAGTTCAGTACAAGTTAAAAAATGTCATTATTTCACGTTTAAAAGTTATCGGTAAGAAAACCAATAAATAATTTCTTCTATAACATCGAACCAAGTTTTTGCAGATTGTATATTTTTTTAATAAACTCAACTAAAACACTAGTGGTTACAACATAGTCAACTTTCCCCTAGCTGGGAAGAAAAATGTCCTTAGAACGTTTCCAGAACTTCCATCAAAATTTAAGTTTATATATTTGTTACAATATAAAGGACAGATCCGGATAAGGATCAAGTTTTGTTTCTGTTTGAAAATGAACTAACGGTTCGAAACAATATTGTCACAGTTTCAAAAATAAACGTGGTATTTTGCAAAGTAAAGTATTTGTTTATTATTTACAAGGATCAAGTACTTAGCAGACAACTGACTAAATAGTCCCTAACAGTGTCGGAATATACAATATTTTGAACTGAGGAGAACTATAAGTTTTATTACTTTATTGAAATATGTACATTTATTCTGAAATACATATAAAATTAAATCTAGATACCAATAAGTGTGACTTTAAAAAAAAAAAATGATTAACAAAATTTTAACATTTTATGGCAAATACAATAAAATTTAATAGCCCCCCATTCAGAAATATCGTACACCCCAGCCATGTTAGAGCCACGTTTGATCCAGTGCACTGTCTGCTAATCACTTGACTTAAAACACGTTACAACTACACACGACTGATATTACTGCGACTGAAGTTTCGGAGAATGATTGTCTATTGTATTTTCGCCCACCTGATTGTAACATTAATAATAATCATATAACTGTATTGTACCAAACATAGAAACTACAAACATATACGTACATACATTTATGTCTGTATGTGGTTTATATAGACTATACAAATGATAATGTGTATCAGACATTAAAAACAACACAAAGACACTGACCTGGTGACCTGTCGTCAACTTATTCTGAAGCAAATGTCTTTAAAAATTTAGACTATACCTATTATTGCTATATATTTTCGTTTATTGTTTGGAGAAAGTCATTTTTCTAATTTTATATAAAAATTTTTTTGGTAAATTTGATTCAGTTTTATTTACACAGTGTTTGTTTCTGGAAAAATGTAAAAGAAAATTCGAAAAATTTTGTGAATCTTTACCAATGAAAGGGGTAAAAGTGAAAATTGTAAAGTTAAAGCATTAAGGGCAGGGTAAGGTATTAAAATAATTTTTTTTGCATTTTTTTTATTTTTCTAACTGAATGCATAATATCTTAAGAATATTGTCTCAAAATTTCAAGTTGATTGGAGCAAAACTGAAGAAGGTATAAGCATTTTTGTTGTTACCTGGCAGATGTTTCGCTCTCTCTCTCTCTCTCTCCCTCTCTCTCTCTCTCTCTCCCTCTCTCTCTCTCTCTCTCTCTCTATATATATATATATATATATATATATATATATATATATATATATATATATATATATATATATATATATATATCAGTTTTAGAAATTTCAATGCAAGTACAAACGTGTTTATACCTGTACTGTATATTTTGTCAGTGTAGGGTACAAAATTTAGTTTAGCAGTAAGTATTCTATATCAGTTTTATACGTATACAAGAATTTTTAAGTGTTCAAAACTTTAAAGCGTTTTCCCCACAGCTCACGTTTTCAAAGTCGGTGCCCCTCATAACTTCAAAACTACAGCACCGATCCATTTGAAATTTTGAACACTATTTCTGTACATAATTTACGAGGTAACGCTGGAGAATTATTTTCAAATTTGTTAATAGTTTTTATTTTACAATAACAAATTAGCGAATTTTTTTCGCAAAAATCGTGTTTTTTTTTTTTTTTTTTTTATTTTTTTAATAAATGGTTGTGTATTGTATGATGAGCATCTGTAACTAGACCATTAGCTCATCATACAATTTAAACACAAAGTTACATAACAATAGGTACAATAATAATAAATTTTACATAAAAACAGAAGATTATTTACAATAATTAGTAACTACTACATAATTTTAATGATAGGCATAGGCGTCACAGAACGATTTAATTTTTCAAATATTCACATTCAAATTCAGTAGATATAACAGTTAAATAAATAATACTTTTAATTATTTTATATTTCACTACACTTTTATTAAAAATTTATTTTGTTTCTTAGATTTGTTGAAGTAGACCTGAAATTTTTAAAAATTCAAATAAATTTTCAATTATTATTTCACTGTTTGGAAATAGCAGTTCGCTTAGATTGTTGGGTAAGTTGAAGAAATCTCTATACGCCGTATATTTTTTGCATGTCGTTAGTATGTGTTTAACTGTAACTTGGGATTCACATATATTACACAGAGGGGGATGTTCTTTTTGTAATATAAAACTATGAGTTAATTTAGTATGGCCTATTCGTAGTCGTGAAAGAACAGTTTGTTGATAACGGGGTAAATTTTGAATTTTGTTGGGTTTGGTCGTTGATTTGGTACTTCGGAGATGATTTTCTGTTGGGCTGATATTCTGCCAATTAGTTTCCCATTTTTGTTTGATTTTATTTTTGATGTGCAGTTTAAAATCTTCTTCTGTAACGTAGCTGGTATACAATTGTTCCAAATTCGTGGCTTCCTTTGCTGCTCTGTCTGCTCTTTCATTCCCCATTATACCGATATGTGAAGGAACAAAGAGAAATTTTATTTGTTTATTCTGGAGTTCAATGTTTTTAATTTTAGTCTGGATTCGTTGGAGGTATACATTAGTCGGATATAGTTTTGGAATAGACTGTAGGCTGCTAAAGGAGTCGGTACATATAAGGTACTGATTACTCTTAACTGAATTACTTTCAATTAATTCTAAGGCTTTTGTAATAGCGAAAAGTTCTGCTGTATATACGCTATTGTATGGATGTAATTTATATTTTCCCACAAAATTATTACATATGACAGATGACCCGGAGTTGTTGTTAGTTGCTTTTGATCCATCTGTGAAAATCTTTGTATAATTATTATACTCTCCTTCTACGATCTCCATATATATATTTTTCATTGTTTCTGGGTGTGTTTCAATTTTGGGGTACTTTAAAATTTGTAAATCAGCATCTTTTATTTCTATGCACCATGGTGGAATATCTAAGGATTGCTTTTCTAATGGGTCAGGAAGTTCGAGACGATATTCATTTAGAAGTTTCCTTATTCGTATTGCATACGCTGAATGTTTTCCGTTTATGTGATAAAGATTCGGGTACAACGACCTATAAGTATTTAAGAATGCATTATGATTTTTATTGTATCGCAAAGCGGTAGCATAGGTGAGTGACAACTGCTCCCTTCTAATATTTGGTGGTAGTTCGCCAGCTTCATTGTAGATACTAAGGAGTGGACTCGTACGGAAAGCCCCTATGGCTATTCTTAAACCTTGATTATATATACTATCAATCATTTTTAATAAATTTTTGTTAGCGGTACAATAAATAATACACCCGTAATCAATCTTGGATCGTACTAAAGATTTAAAGATATGGGGCAAGCTGGTAAAATCAGCGCCCCATCGTTGATGAGATATGGTTTTCATGAGATACAATGATTGTTTGCATTTATCTTTTAATTCGTTTATATGCGCTGCCCATGATAATCGTCGATCAAATGTTACACCTAAATATTTAATTTTGTCAGTGAAGGGCAACACTTCGTTGTGTAGAGTCACCTGCGGATTTGTATTGCATCCTCGATGGTGACAAAAATGAATACATTTGCTTTTAGTGGCAGAAAATTTGAGTCCGTTCTTCATTGACCAAGACTGGATATTGTTAAGTGTTTTTTGTATATGTTGGGTTGCAATTTCTGGTTTTTCATTTTGACATAGAATTATTAAATCATCAGCGAAGGCATATGCTTTGACTGGACTATGCACGTTCGTGGATATAACATCATTAAAAGCAATGAGAAACAACGTAACACTGAGTACACTTCCTTGAGGTAGGCCGTTTTCTTGGGTTTTTGTGTCTGATTCAATATTACCAATTTGAACTTTGAAAGTTCTGTCTTTCATAAAATTTTTGATAAAAGCGAGCATATTTCCATCGATATTCCATTCTTTTAGTCTCTTGATTATTTGATATGTCCAAACAGTATTGTATGCTTTCTCAATATCTAAAATGATTGCTAGCGTATGTTGTTTCGAAATAAAACCGTTTTTTATGAACGTTTCCACATTTATTAAATGGTCTGCAGTAGAATGACTTCTGCGGAAACCACTTTGATTGAATTCCAATAAATTTCTTTTTTCTAAAATCCACATCAATCGATTGTTAATAATTTTTTCCAGTAGTTTACAAAGGCAGCATGTTAGAGATATCGGGCGGAAACTTGAAATATTTGATTTGTTTTGATTTGGTTTGAGTAGCGGGAGTATTATTGATTCTTTCCAGGATTTAGGGAACTCATTCGATGACCATATTTGATTGTATAACAGCAATAGTCTTATTTTAAATTGTTGTGGTAAATTTTCAATAAATTTATACGGAATGTTATCGTGACCCGGGCTGGTATCTTTGCAAGTTTTTAGTGCAGTGTCAAGTTCTGCTTCGGTAATTGGATCATTGTAGATTTCTGTGTTTTGTTTATCAACCACTATATCTTCCCGTTCTTTATTATTTTTAAAGTTTAGAAATGTTTGGCTGTAATTTTCATTGCTTGAATGTTTGTAAAAATTGTTGGCTAGTAAGTTTACAATTTCTTGTTGATCTTCTATGATATCATTCTCCGTCTGTATGAATGGTATGTGAAAATTGTTATTTATACCTTTCAATTTGCGAACTTTATCCCAGATTTCTTTATTGTTTGTGGTACTGTTGATTGATGAAACAAATGATTGCCAAGATTTCATTTTGCTTTCGCGTATTATTCTTTTACTTTGTGCTCTAAGTTTCTTAAAATTGATAAGATTTTCAACTGTCTTATGTTTTTTATATAAATTCAGTGCTTGTTTCTTCTTATGAATTATTTCTGAGCAATTTTGATTCCACCATGGTATAGAATTTTTACATTTACTAGGTTGTTTTTTTGGGATTGTATGTTCAGCAGCGGTCGTGATTTGTTCGGTAAAGAGTTGGACGGATTCATTTATTGACATGTTAGAGGATGGTGATAAATTTTTAGCAGTGTAATCCAATTGTGTTCTAAAATCTTCCCAATTTGCCATTTGAAGTTTCCACTTAACAGAACGGGTGTTCGGTTGACTTGGGCAATTTGAACGTTTTATTTTTATTTCAATTGGAAAGTGGTCACTTCCATAGAGATCATCAAGTGGTTCCCAAGTTAACAGCGGAGTGAGCACAGGATGGCTTACTGCTAAATCAATATTTGAAAAGTTTCCGGTATGTATACTGAAGTGTGTGGGCTTGCCGCTGTTTAGTATTATCGTGTCTGTTCGGTCTAATAATTTTTCAACAATTTTACCTCTTGCCTCTGTTTTACTTGAACCCCATAAAGTATTATGAGCATTAAAATCTCCCAAAAGAACAAAAGGTTGTGTTAATTGATTTACTAGGTGTTCCAGTTCCTCAATATGTATGTTTTGACTGTTAGGTAGGTAAATGTTACACAGACTCATTTTTAATGGTGACATCAGTTCTATCGCAACAGCCTCAATTTCCGTTTCAAGTGGGATTTCTTTATAACAAATTGTGTCCTTAGTAAAAATACATACTCCACCGCTGGCATGACTTGTGTTTATACGGTCCTTACGTACTAAAGAGTATCCACGAATTTTCGGTACATTTTGGGGTTTAAAATTTGTTTCTTGGAGACATAAAATTTCAGGTGTGTATCTGTTAAGAATGATCTGAACCTCATTGACATGTGTGTAATAACTATTGCAATTCCACTGAATAATATTCATATTTAATATTCTTCTTGTGAAGTATCGGTTATTTCAGTTGTATCGTCTTGTGGACCTCCGGAATCTTCAGTCGATAGTTTACTAAATTCGTCGTCTTCTGATTGACCAGGAGTTATCTGTATTTGGAGTTCTTTTTTAATGTTATTTATTGTGCGTGTGAATCGTCCTTTAATGTAGCCATTTGGTAAAGATGGTCTTAAGTCCTTCAACATGATAATAAGACCTTCTATGTCGTGAGTGTACAGTTTGACCGTTGAAATTATTTCCCGGGAATGTTTAATTTCTTTGATAAATTGTTTTAATTTTTCGTATGTGAGGACGTAGCTTTCAGGTGCTTGTTCAATGATTGGTTTCACTGGCTCTAACGATTCGTCGATGGTATATTTTTCAGTTCTTCTTTTTTTATTCTTCTTTTTCTTTCTTGAATCTTGTTTTTTCTTTCTAGTCGGCGGTGTGTCGATAGCGGAAACGATGTCTAATTTATTAGAATTTAATTGACTATTTGTATTTTGACTTTCGTGTACGAGTGCATTTAAGGTATCATTTGGGTTTTGTGTCGTTTCGGAATTATGAACTATTACTATAGGTGATGGTGGGAGTTCGGATGAATTTACAGGAATCAATGGAATTCGAGGGGTAAGTTCGTTTGTGACTTGTGTCTGATACGAATTGATTATTTCAGGTTCAGTTAGTGTAGTTGTTTCTGATACAGTAGATGAACTAATATTTCGTTTTTCTCCTTGTCGAGGTGTTTCAATTTCACAATTAGTTGATGGCATTTTGCAGTTTGACGCTACATGTCCGATTTGGTTACACCTAAAACAGCGCATCTGATCTACTGATATAAATATTCGGTAGGTATTATTTTCATAATCGACTGTAATACTATCGGGAAGGGGGACTTGTTCGTCGCATACTACATATATGGATCGCCTAAAACTTAGTACATGATCGTAATTTTTATCACCAATACCAGCTTTTAATAGGTACATCGGAGAAACTAATTTTAATTTATATTGTTTAAGAGCCTCTTCGATTATCTCATTTGGTATGGTTGGTGATACTCTAGATAAGATAATCTTCTTTGCTGGAGTTATCAGCCTACGAACATTAATATTATGTCCTTCTACTTGAACGGTTCTATGATTTGATAATAGTTCATCAACAATTTCTTTTGAAGAAAGAAATATACATATTCGGTCATGTGAAAGCCATGAAGAAAATATTACATTCTTGGGTTGTACTATATTACCTATAGCTATTGTATATGTCTGAAGTTTGATGCCTTCGACTGCTGCTAATATAATAGCTTGGTCATTTTTTGGATATGTTATTCTGGTGTTTTTAACAATACTAGAGTATGAATTATTTAAACGATCGGGATTATTTAAACTAACAGAGGGATCTACATTAGTGCCGCCGTTTTGGTTGACAGCAGCACTATTTATATTTAATTCCATCTTATAATTTTATTTTAATTATTAATTTTATATAAATATGATTTTTCATTTCAACCGCACGCCTATGAACTTATATTGTATATACACAATACATACACTGCCTACGTGAACAGTACTTACAGTACTTACCGTCCAGTCCAGAGGGTACAGTGGAATGCATACGCAATCACTGCACCCTGAGCAGTTATCTGCTTTACTGGACCGGCCGGTTGATTTGGTTATGTTTTAAGGTTACTAGCAGATGTCGCTGTTTCAGGTGGTTTATTAATTAACTATAAATGTTTTGAATAATATGTAAATATGATTAAAATTATGTAACTGACAAATAAAATTTAGCACAAATTAGATGAAATGAATATTGAAAAAGTCAATATTAATACTTAAATATCAGTAATTAGTAAATGATAAATAGGAAAAATAAACGAAAACTTACTCCTCGGATTATTCACAAAGCAAAAACAAATTTTACAATTGGAATTACAAGGAAAAATTAATAAATGGTACGGAGCACTCAAAACACGTTTAAACGGTTTTTGTATCCGAACCGCTCTCTCGTGTTTTTCCTTTCTAAGTGTTCCAAGACAGTGAAAAATTGAAATTTCGAAAAACCCTCCCAGCGTTACCTGAGGAAAACTATTGTCTAACGAATGAACTTTAATTTTTTTTTTATTTCGGATGATCCAGCACCAAGTTATGGGGGCAATTCTACTTTTTCCGAGACACGTTCGAATAATTGCTGCCATTACTGTATTTTTTAATATTTCTTCGTGAAAATTTTATACAATATTCTTCGAATGTTATATTTTAATGTACCACTGGTCTTAATAAATAGATTTTAACTGTGTCGTCACAAAAAATAACAAAAACATGCCTTTTTTTGTACGAATTAACCTTACCCTCTCCTTAAACTAGGTTGCGAGTGACTATAAATGAAAGAAAGAAATGATTGTAAAAGAAGAAAGTAGAATGTACCTATACTATTCCCCACTCAGTAAAAGTCTATGAGATGTTTCTCACTGTAGCGTCCACTGTAATAGCTGAATCTTTCTTTTGCACATCAACTAAAAGAAAAATGAATAATCCAATACACTGCTGAATTCGGTTTCCAATAAGCTTTCCTTTAACATCCAACAAAAGATACCCTTGAAAAAAAATTTTCTCCAGTTTCTAAATTTTCCCTTAAAAATAAACGCCCATAGTTAAGATTCAATTTCGCATCTATAATTAAATCACCACAATCCATTTGACCGATTGTTTCAGAGAAAGTTACCTGTGGCAGACGGACGGACACCAAAATGATTTCAAAGGCAAAAAGTTAGATCAAGTTATTCATAATTTAATTGTACATGGTGAGCACCGGTCAGGTGAAAACGAATTTTTTGCAAACTTTTCGGATATTATAAAATTTTATTGTAGATACTTTAATACCTATGACCTATACTTTAACATTCAAGTAAGTAATAACTCCTCTTGATAACTAGTCATAAGCATCTTGCCACTAGATTACCGAAACCTGAGATGGGATATGATTTTATAACCATTGCGGACAGTGATACGATCACCTGTATTGGTCTGGTCGGTCCTTGCAGGTTTTGACTACAGGAAACACAGTAAATTGTTCAAAAATTTTATTGTCACCATTCCATATTTCATTATTGACCGCTACAAAGAATATAATTTTAAACTTTATACAGTATTCGTATATAACTGAATTATTGTTACCAATAAATCACTGGCGTGTTCTATGTTTTATAATCTTATTTAATGAATCTGTACTTTGAAAATTTATATCGTTTTCTAATTCAAGTTTATTAAATTTCAAAAAAAGACTGATTTATTAGTTGAAATTAGTTCTGGCTTGAATTTATATAATATACTTACCTATACGGTTAGTTTATTTACAGTTATATGTCATGTCATGTAGCTTCTAATTTTTAGCTGCGAACAGCTAATTTAATAATATTGCTAATAATGAATGAATATAAATTTAAATTTTATTAATTAACAAAGGATTCTTTATCTTATTCTTTAAATTTTGTCGTTATTTCATTATTTTAGTATAGAAGTAGTGCCTAGAATTTTAATGAACAGAATCGTCTTTGTCGCAACATCCTACATAACATAACGAATTTCCGGTTACCAATGTTATCCCATTTTGAAACTCAAGATTTCGCAAACGGAGCTTAAAAATGAAAAATACTAAAACAAATTTCAACTTTAAGAGCCATTTCTGACGAAATCCAATACGATGCGGTTTGTGAGAAGAAAATTTTTATCTCTACAATATACGAAAGTGCCTAAAGAATTTAAGAAATTTTTTTTCCTGTTGCGATCTACTACTGTAGTATGTACATGCAAAGTTTCATAAATTTATAAGGGTCTCGAAATATTTCTTTGGAACTCTAAAATAACAAACAATCAAATTGTTTATTATATATGTTCTCGAAAATCCGCTTGCATAGGATAATGCTTGAAAAACATATGTGATTTTTCCGCTCTTTGCCATGATGTAAAAAAATTTTAAGAATTTTTTGCACTTTGGTAAAATAAACTCATTCTTTGGAGGTTCCGGGTACCGAACGTATCTGGCTAAAAAACTAATCTAACGGCCTGAGACTTTCAATATTTTCACCAAATTTTATAAAAATTGGATGTTCAGTTCGAGAATTACCGTGCCGTCAATACTTTAAAATCTAATAAATTTCAGTTTCGGCTTCTAGGGACCTCTTTCTATTATAGTTCCGGACTAGCATTATTACTGGATGTGTATTAATTTAAAATTAATCATTTGATTGTCATATAAACACCAAAATATTTTAGAAATTTCTAGAAGCTTAGATATTTTATAAGTATTTACTTAATAGAATAAATATATTCATATTGTATTTCAAACAGTCAATAAAATACCTCCATAAAGCTGGCCGTCCCAAAAAAAAAAGAAAAATTTGTAAAATTCAAAAAAACTAGTAGATAAAGAATAGGT
Organism: Brachynemurus nebulosus; assembly: GCA_035578155.1. Classification (NCBI taxonomy): domain Eukaryota; kingdom Metazoa; phylum Arthropoda; class Insecta; order Neuroptera; family Myrmeleontidae; genus Brachynemurus; species Brachynemurus nebulosus. The sequence goes on from JAPWDM010000005.1 coordinate 13,920,318, forward strand.
GTGTTTTAGGTATAAATTAGGTGTGCTAATAAAAAATTAGGTGTTCTTACCATTTTCGAGAAAACATGAAAAACAAAAGGGACTGGTAGGTTTACATTCTATCCGTCCGTTAGGTGACGTCCGAATCTGCTCAACTTCGCTTTCGTGGGCAATCAACAATTTCCCGCACTTATTGCACAATATACTATTTAATTCAATTGTACATTTCGTAGAATTCTCTGCGATTACTTTAGATAATCCACTCCCGAATTTTTAACTACAAAACTATAATTCTATTTTATATATATTATATACTAATTTCTTTATCATACGGAAGTCATTATGATTGAAGTACGTTTTGTCATAACAATATAAATACATAAACGATTTAACAGATTGTTATTTTTTGTTTTCAAATAAAATACAAATACATGTTTCTATTTTGCCAAATCAATTAATGTTATCATTTACAAAAAATCTATTGAAATAAAGCATGAAGGTCTATTTTACTGTTTACTTTGAATCATCAATTGTTTTATGATTATTACTTAAGCTCCTACGCACACGTCCAAAAAGTACAAGCCAACACCCAAAAATTACAGTTTTTAGAACAAGTCAATATAAAATATGGATATAAAAACAAAGTAGCAGGTACACTATTTATACGTAAATAGTATTCTATGTAATCAGTTTTTTATGGATTTTTTATTTTACAATACAGTGTTTATAAGGATAAAGTATTTTTTTGTTGAATAAATACCATAATTTCCAATTTCATAACGATCGTATCTTAAAAATATCTCTTTAAAATATAAATAGATAAATAGTAACCTGTATTTATTCGGGTACCAAAATTGTAATATATTTTTGTGTATCCATATATCAATTATCGATTATCATTCCTGAATTTTTAGAATTTATTTCTTAAATAGTTTACCTAAATAATACTCAATTAATATAAGATTAATATAGTTATTCGCTAACAACATCTCGATCCAAGCAAAATTTCTCACCAAGCTTTCTAATCATGTACCAAAGAAATTATGTAAACAAATTCAGTCTAGATAATTTTCGTTCAATCTTTACCTCATTTACCGTGTTTATGATTTTTTTCCAGATTCTTCTGATGATCCTTTTGGTGGTAAGGGTGGGAGGTAAGGGTGAGGAACTTCATTAAAGAAGAATTTATGAATTTACTGAACTGAAATTTCAAACTAGTTTCTATAAAATAAAAATAGTTAATTATATTTCTGTAAAACCTTCTTGTAAGAAAACATAGATTCAGTTACCAATAGTATATCTGTTTTCAATTGTGTTTAAAATGTTTGAATCAAAATCTAGTGAATTTTTTCCACACAAATCCAAAAATATATTAAAACATGTTTAAAAAAGAAAAAATTATTCAAGTGAGTATTAGACACGCATTTAGCTAGCATTTTGTAGTTGAATAGCTAGAATTTTTTACAATTCTCATGTATAATCTACCGCCAAAAATATTTAATAATCATTAAAATATTAGGTATATAATAGATAATTCATCAAAAACATTTCTTGATTTTATTTAATATTAAAATCGTTTGCTAAATTAAAAATATTTGCTAATAATATGATTATCTGAACCTTTTACTCTCTGTATAGGTCTAAATAAAATTCAATACAAAACGACGCTATCTATTAAATCCACAGAATATACAGAAACAAACTTCTTATCTCTGTACTAGCTTTCTTAATGTAGACAAAAGCTGACGTCACAAATGACCTAAATTTCCCTCCCACTCAAAACGCACAACATGCTACTACATAAATCTCGTATCTATGTATACGTGATGTACGCTTGTGTGTGTGTCAACGTCACACTCTGTCTGTGGAAAGGGGAGACTGCACTGTATGGGTATGCTAGTGGTTCGGTACCTGCATATTACTATATATGTATTCGCCTATTGTTGCAAAGTGGTTGATAACAATGATAAACAATCGATCTTCTCACCGCTACAGTTGCTGTGCGACTGACACACTTAAGCGGTATCTGCCACACTCGGACACACTGTTATCCATAGTTTTTTTAAACATACGCTTAAGGCTTGATTAAATCCCATGACAGGAATGATAAACTTATAAGGATTTCGTTGTTGTACTACGAAACACTAAAAATTACGTATTACTAGTGACCCTGTAAATTACTATTTATGCATTAAATCCATAGACAATTATTTAGTATTAGAACCTACGCTCTAATACCATTGTAGTATTAAGCCACTGAGCAACCATTGAATTATGATATAAGATATATGTTCTGCCTTATTGTACTGTGTTACTGTAACATAAAAAGGCAGTATTTCAAAATAAGAATTAATGCTTAATATTTGGTAAAAATTCAAATTTTATATTTTAAAAAGAGTGTTTGCCAGGGCTATTATACATTTGTTTTAGATACCCTAATTCAAGCCAAAAAAACTCAGTACAGTAGAAAAGACACTCACTCACCAGCTATCCGATTGTCATCTGTTTCCGATCCAATTTATAATTAATTTTGTTACAGAAATTATTCTATTTCCTGAAATGTGAATATCCTTGTAACAAACAAAATAAGTAAATAATTAAATTCATTCAAAATATCTATTCCAGTAGAGAATAGAATAGACGATTGAAAATACATTACGATTTATCAATTGTATTTATTTACAAAAGACTATTACGTTAGTGTTTCTGTAAAAGATACGCGTGCATAGGATATTTAAATAATAGCGCGTAACAGCAGGAACTCTAGCACTCTAGCAGTATTATTTGAAAATAGTTAATAGTAATAATTGTAATACTAATAATATAATTAAAAATAAAATATGTATCAATTCAAGATACATCAGTAATGGGCGATTCTCAGCGTGACGCACGGGACATTTGTACAACGAAAACATGTTTTAAAAGAAAATTGCAATTAATAATAATCCAAACAAAATATTATAACTGGTATTATCCCAATATGTATCTAATTAGTATATTTTAATTTATATCTAAAATCCAGTACCTACTCAAGAAATAAGACATTAATAAGCGTAATGCACGGGACTCGTACGAATGCTTCAATCATGGTTCACCTAGTTCACTGAATATTTTCTGTGAATTGTGATATTATTTTTACTTTTCTTATCATAAATATTTTTCCTTGTATTATTCTCTTTATAATGTTTATTTTTGTTTAGAAAAATTTTTGTTTTTTAATGAGTTATTTGATATTTTATAGTACACTGCATCGTGATGCACGGGATGTGACGCACGGGACACTAAAGTAACCTTGCTTAATATTGTGATAATAAGCTTCTCAAATCAAATATAACTGTTACTGTTTTACTTATAATTATTATACTTCATATCTTTTAAAGAAAATAATAAAATTTATTCACTTTTTTTTTTTATTTACGAACTTTTTTTGAATAATTGTACAAAGTTTACATTCTAGTTTAAATATCTTTGTAAACAGTATATTCATTAGCTAGCTAGATTTTAAATGGGAATACAGTGCTTTTATTGTGAAAATAAGTAATAACCCAAAAAAAAATTATCACGTGTCTTCCACATTTTGCCGCCCGGGGTCAGTGCCCCGCGTGCCCCTAGTGTAAATCCGGCACTGCATACATAAAATGTGTGATGTATGGTATTTAAAATGTTATGATAAACATGTATTACCATACCCAATGTGTAAATTTATTCATTTTCTTGGTCAAATCTGCATGTCCCGTGCGTCACATGACGCACGGGACATTTTTTAAATTAAAAATTAAAAATTCCAAGATTATGTAAATTTGATGTAAACATATTTTTACATTTGCACTGTTATTCTACCTTTACAACCTACGTACAAAGAAAATTCATTTGTTAATTTCAAAGATAACTTGAAAAAATCATACATATTATGCGTGACGCACGGAACAGGAGGTCACACTTGTGAAAACAGTTGTTTTTTATTAGGAAAAAACAATGCAGCTTAAAAACTCGCACTGCTATGTGTACCTTAAACCTATACTTACCCTTTCATATAATTTGAGTTTGTTTAATTGTATCACAGTGTTAAAAAAACAATACTGAAATTTGTTTTCAATTTAGATATTGGTGACAAATTGTAACGGGTCAACTTTTCGGTGTTATACCGTAAAAATCAATTATATTTTTTCAAAAATTTTACTTGTTTGATAAAGTTTATATGTTTTTTTACAACAAAAACTAGATTCCAATCAAATTATTCCATTTCGAAAATTTCATTTTTATTGACCACTTGTCAGAGAATCGTCCTAATACTGTTTCTTTGTGTACGAAATATTAACACTTGTAATGCTTTATATTAATAAAATTGTTAACTATAAAAATTTGCATTCATACGCAAATGAAGCAAAATTAAATATCTCTAAACTCTCAAAACCATTTCTTTGTTCAAAGTATACAGATTTCTTTGACCATTTTTGATTCAAAGAAAAAATTTTTAAAAAATTTTTCTTCCAAGAACAAAGAAATTCTTTTGAGAGTGTATGTTGAATAGTTTTAGGCTCGTTGAGAGGGGGGCAGCCGGAGTTGCAGCTCCGGGACCCAGGCTTGCAGATGGGAGCCGTAACGGTTGATAGGGAGATCCGGAAACATCATCAACGAGTTTTTTTTTCGCCACTTATTTTATGGGGCAAAATTTTTTAAAAATGTGGTTTTTCCCGGGGTCCATAGTTTTCAAGAAAAACCTCTATGGCAAACGGACAGATTGGCCAGGAGGGTAATCTTATAAGGGTTCAACTTTTCCTTTCAAGGTACGGAAAAGAAAAAAATATTAAAAAAGGAATAAAAAAAATTTCAATTTATAACTGTACGAAGCGTCACATTATATCCAGTCTTGCGCATAAGGTTGGTGCTTGAGCTAACCACAGTATGGCGCTAATGGAGCGATCATGACATCAGCCAATTTTATTGTACCTTTAAAAATGGATGCATTTTGTATAGAATCTGTTGAATAATATTTTATACGAGTCTTATTATTGCATCTTCTACAGGACAAATAATATTCAAGTATACCTTTGTTCTTACAGTAAGCCCCCAGTTTGTAAGTAAAGAAAATGTAAAATTTTTCACCTGTGGTGCAAACCCACACCGACAGGTTCAGTCTAAGCGTTTATAAAGTCTAATTACGATTTAATAACATGGCCTATTTTATTTTGATTCAATCTAAGAAAGAAATAAAATACTTTTTAGAGAAAAAAGAACAACATCAAAAAATTAACAAATAAACAAACAAGGTTAAAATGACACGCGACACAGCATCTCACCCACGCAGTAGTGTGCAGGTACCCATTGTGACAGGATACAGAACAAAATAAATAAATAAATACAATCATTAGAGTGTGGCGGCCAAATAAAACTTACCAATATGTTATACACTAGTAAAAAATCTATTGAAATTCACCAGACAAAAATAAAATATTTAAATTTTGCTTATCACTGTGGGCTTACAACACGTTTCTTACAACGCTGATTCCAGTGAGTTAGTTTGTATTTAACAGGGGTAACACATAGGTCACAATAATATAATAACATGGATCTAAACAGGAACTCCCAAGGCGCAACCAAAAATATAGCCCATGGTTCCAGATCATCTATAGTTTCGAATAAGTAAATTAAAAATATTCACGTTGATAAATATCAAATTTTATATGCAATATATTTTGTCGTTACATAAATTTTAAATATCAGTGGTGTCAAACCTTCTTTACGATGCAAATATCTCAAATTCTTTCAGAAAATATAATTTAATTTCCGCATGTCATTTTTCTGTTATTTTTACAATACTGATTTTGTGAAAAATAAAAAAAGCAATTTTAAATTTTAAATTTCTAGTATCGAATTATGACTTTTGTAGCTTTTAAAAATCTGGTATACGTAACGACATCATCAAATTCAGTTTTTTCAAGTTCAATTAATAGCTACAAAAATGAAATGAATTAGATCCATTGATAAACTTTGCCTAATTTGTGTGCGAAATTTTCATTTTCCTTATAAAAATAGTTCGTTCAGAAAATATGAGTTATTTACTGAACAAAATTCACTCTGTGGTCAACCGCAGAACAAATCATCGAAAGGTGAAGAAAGTTGTAATATGTAGGATATGGTTTTAGATGACTGTAATATTAGAGTAAATGAAAAAGGAACTTTAGGTGTTATAAGTCATCAGGATAAAAATTCCCGACTAGAAATTTTCCTTATTTGCAGAAAGTATGATCGGGTCCTTATCAGGTTTAGATAAGGCAATCCCTAATAGGGAAAACCTGATAAGGTCCTTATGAGGATGTGGTCAGGATAACCTTCTTTGAAAAAAAAATATTTTTCATAGGGTTAACCTGATGAGGAAATTATCAAGTCCATGTCAGGATAACCTTACTTGTAATTTTTAACAGGTTATCATGATCAGGACCTTATCAGGATCATATCAGGATAACCTTATGTAAAAAACATAAATTTCCGATCGGGTTATCCTACTCAGAACATTATCAGGTCCATGTCAGGATAACCTTACTTGTAATTTTTAACAGGTTATCATGATCAGGACCTTATCAGGATCATATCAGGATAACCTTATGTAAAAAACATAAATTTCCGATCGGGTTATCCTACTCAGAACATTATCAGGTCCATGTCAGGATAACCTTACTTGTAAGAAAAATATTTTTAACAGGTTATCATGATCAGGACCTTATCAGGATCATATCAGGATAACCTTATGTAAAAAACATAAATTTCCGATCGGGATATCCTACTCAGAACATTATCAGGTCCATGTCAGGATAACCTTACTTGTAAGAAAAATAATTTTAACAGGTTATCATGATCAGGACCTTATCAGGATCATATCAGGATAACCTTATGTAAAAAACATAAATTTCCGATCGGGTTATCCTACTCAGAACATTATCAGGTCCATGTCAGGATAACCTTACTTTACAATCTCATGTAAGCTTACATGATTTTTTTTAACTGAATCTGTAACAAAATAACCTTTAAATGTAAGAAAATTGTTTCATTTTTACACGTTTAATAAAACTATATTCGTCAATAACTGAAAAAACTTATAATTTTTCGGTTTTGTTTAATAATAAGAACTATTCTCATCTTTATTATTATATATTTGGGTACAAATATATATTCCAATGTAAGTAAGGTACTTATACCATTATTTGCTGTACACAAATATTGTTGCTGTTCAAAACAGGTTAACATTTTTGTTCTGTTAAATGGAAAGAGTCTGGAACCATTACCATAGGTGAATTTGCCCAAGAAATGAAATTCAACGATATGTATGCGATTGTGTAGCTTAGTGAAAGAGTAAACCATACGTATGGATTTTTCCTCAATATCTTTACATTTTGCGGAGTTATAATACCAAATACCAAAAAATAGTGGTCTTATTCAAACTTTTTTTTCTCGTAAACTATTACAGATAAAACGATGAAACAAAATCCATATTGTTTGCTATGTCCAGTACTTTATTATATATTTTTTTCATTTAAAATGGACATTAAATACCCTTTATAAAATACGAAAAAAAAATTCATTAAATTTTTTTAGCTACTTGTACAAGAGTGACCACTTTCTTATTACTACCAAAAGAAAGCTCGCAAGCACTTCCCTCATCTCCCTGAATTTTATTTTTGTCAAAAGGGTGGAACATATTGAAAAAAAATAAGAACATATATATTTGGTGATGTTCATGGTACGTGTATGTACAGGTACAGGTCAACAAATCTGACTTTACCTCTTCAAGGTCATTAAAAATGCATTCTTAAAGAAGTGAGATAGTACTTAATATACAGAAAAAATGACCTTGAAGCGGCAAAGTCAGATTTGTTGAACTGTACCTACTGCCGTGTCACACTAATCTTACGTATCTCAGAAATTATAGTTTTGAGAAAACTTGATTTGAATAAAATATCGTATTATCTTAATTCGCTCAAATATTATTAAATATCTAAGATAATTGATTTTTATTATGCGTTATTGATTCAATGTTGCAGTATTGATTTAATAACATATAAATATACCATTTGAAAATATAAGAATAAGGAATGTGATACAATCAAAATAAAAATTTAAAAATACAATAGATTAATTATTATATTATTATTAACAAATTAATTAATTTTATTGTCAATATATATACTAGGGATTGAGTATAATCCTTTAAACGTTGTTACGCGAAATTGCTGTATCTAAAGATACCCGACATACGTGTCACACGGCAGCCTACTTGTTTTTGAATTGCGTTTTTAAGAAATATTTTGAATGAATAAATGAATCATTGAATGTTTTTTTTTTTTTATTATTATTATTATTACATGATAATCTGATGCCTGCTCTACACTCTCGATCGAAGTTCCTCGACGAAGTAAGCGCTAAAGTTAGCTAAAGTCGGAATACCGTTATAACACCAGCCAGGAAGAACCATGAAATGACCTTTTACACTCTCGTACTCGGTCCACTTTGCGAGAATTGAGAGTAGCCATAAGGAATCTAATATGTTTTATCTTCAAAATGTAGACTTTTTTCATATCGGAGTTCTAAAATACAATTAATTACGAAAAAAGAACTAACTTCTCTCATTGTTTTTTGCGTATTACTCAGTTCTACAATTATTTCGCAAGTAAATCCAATTAACATTTTTACTTACCCGTTAGGTAAAGTAAAACTGTTTACGTGATCAATTAGTGATGTATTTAACTTCATGAGTGAATTTAAAATTGTAGACTTGAGAAGTATGTTAAAAGCAATGAAAAAATTAGTTCTTGATTCGTAGCTGATTATTTTTTAAAACTCCTATGTGGAATGAGTCTACATTTTGAAGATAAAACATATTAGATTCCTTATGGCTACTCTCAATTCTCGCAAAGTGGACCAAGTACGAGAGTGTAAAAGGTCATTTCATGGTTCTTCCTGGCTGGTGTTATAACGGTATTCCGACTTTAGCTAACTTTAGCGCTTACTTCGTCGAGGAACTTCGATCGAGAGTGTAGAGCAGGCATCAGATTATCATGTAATAATAATAATAATAAAAAAAAAAAACATTCAATGATTCATTTATTCATTCAAAATATTTCTTAAAAACGCAATTCAAAAACAAGTAGGCTGCCGTGTGACACGTATGTCGGGTATCTTTAGATACAGCAATTTCGCGTAACAACGTTTAAAGAATTATACTCAATCCCTAGTATATATATTGACAATAAAATTAATTAATTTGTTAATAATAATATAATAATTAATCTATTGTATTTTTAAATTTTTATTTTGATTGTATCACATTCCTTATTTCTTATATTTTCAAATGGTATATTTATATGTTATTAAATCAATACTGCAACATTGAATCAATAACGCATAATAAAAATCAATTATCTTAGATATTTAATAATATTTGAGCGAATTAAGATAATACGATATTTTATTCAAATCAAGTTTTCTCAAAACTATAATTTCTGAGATACGTAAGATTAGTGTGACACGGCAGTAGGTACAGTTCAACAAATCTGACTTTGCCGCTTCAAGGTCATTTTTTCTGTATATTAAGTACTATCTCACTTCTTTAAGAATGCATTTTTAATGACCTTGAAGAGGTAAAGTCAGATTTGTTGACCTGTACCTGTACATACACGTACCATGAACATCACCAAATATATATGTTCTTATTTTTTTTCAATATGTTCCACCCTTTTGACAAAAATAAAATTCAGGGAGATGAGGGAAGTGCTTGCGAGCTTTCTTTTGGTAGTAATAAGAAAGTGGTCACTCTTGTACAAGTAGCTAAAAAAATTTAATGAATTTTTTTTTCGTATTTTATAAAGGGTATTTAATGTCCATTTTAAATGAAAAAAATATATAGTAAAGTACTGGACATAGCAAACAATATGGATTTTGTTTCATCGTTTTATCTGTAATAGTTTACGAGAAAAAAAAGTTTGAATAAGACCACTATTTTTTGGTATTTGGTATTATAACTCCGCAAAATGTAAAGATATTGAGGAAAAATCCATACGTATGGTTTACTCTTTCACTAAGCTACACAATCGCATACATATCGTTGAATTTCATTTCTTGGGCAAATTCACCTATGGTAATGGTTCCAGACTCTTTGTGTTAATATTTCCATTTAACATAAACACGAAATGTTACATTTAACGTTGAACTCATTTTATCTACATTGGAGTATTAATACGATTAATTCTGTATATATAATTTTTTAATATGGAGCTAACCCGATAAGGACAGCCTGATTAGGATTAAATAAGGTTATTCTGATCATGATCTGATATGGTAGTCCTGATGAGGACCTGATAAGGTAGTTATGATAAGGACCCGATGACTGTTTTGCGTGACAAACCTGATAAGGACCTCATACGGTAATCCTGATCTGGACCTCATCAGGATGTAAGGCACACCAGATAAGGTCCTTGTCTGGACCTCATTAAAATTTCTAGTCGGGTTAATAAGAAAGTAAAGAATTTTTTAAAAATTTGCTATCGCTTTCGGAATACCTATCCCCATCATCTTCAGGCAGATAATGTCCTCCAGGAAGCATAGGCATTGCAAAAACGGAAGTAATTTTTACAAAAAATTTTTCTTTTTTATTAATTTTTTATCCTGATGACTTAATTCGAAAGTTCCTTTTTCATTTACATAGATATAATATGTTCGCCTTTACGTCTAATATTTTTAAATCAAGTTCATAAATAAGTTTTTTTGTTTTATCTCTATTCACCCTTAAGCTGATTCCCGATTCAGCTTGATTTACGGTAAGTCAGTTGTTTTATGTACATATCATGCTGTTGTATTTACTTACCGCTTCAGTGTGAACGAAGTCTTATATATGTAGGGTCAAACTAGTTAATATATATATATATATATATATATATATATATATATATATATATATATATATATATATATATATATATATATATATATATATATATATATAAATATATATATACGTAAAATTTATGAAAATAGATACAATAAAATGGATACATATATATGAATATCATATTGAATGTGACAAAAATATTAATAACATCCTTCAGTACAGTTACATTTTACAAATAAACGTATTTTTCATTAAGAAATAAACAAAAATACCTGTTCATTCTAACATATCGCCATCTATCTAATATCTATACAAATTTTTTTTTGTAAAATGTATAGGAATAAACTGTATAGAGCATGTGCGACCGACAATGTTAATTTTATACTTAATGTCAACATTTTTTTTCTTACTGATCATATCAGCAACCATTTTTTTGACAAAATAAACATAAAATAATTCTGAATTCTTAATAAATTATCCATTAAGAGAAGATATTTGGAAAATTTTTTATAAAATCCGATTAAAAATGTATTTCTGTTTCTCTCTTGTTTGTGAATATTTTAAAACAACCATTTCTTTTTAATAATAAATTAATCGTTTTTTTTTTTTTTCTAAATACCTACATATATATTGGACAAGATGATTCAGACAGATAAGAAAAATTGTACGATCTTGAGTAAAAATCAAAGAAAAAGAATGTGAAAAATTCATCTCATTTTTAAATAAACAAAAACATTAGTGATTACTGATTAGTGATTAGAACTATACACAAATTGTTATAAAGATGTATAAGAACCGATTTTAAAATATTCCGCGATTACTGGAATAATGTTATTTATATTCATATTTTATTATTGTATTATAACTATACGAAACATTAAAAAATGATGCTGATGATTAGAGTAAATCACCTTATTCCGTCATATTTGAATCACTTTGTACTTGACAAGATGAATATCCATTTAAATTCATACATTCGTATATAAAATTTTTGAAGGTATTAATAATAATTACATAGGTATCACGATCAGATTAATTGTCTTATTACAGGAAGTTTTAACTATACAAATTTCAGAAGTGTTATTTCTATGCTAAAGTAATCCCTTTAACTTTCTATTTGGTTTTAATGACATTAATAGCACTTTATTATATTAAATAATTTAATAAAAATAAATTAATATTAATTAATTAAATCAGTGGCGCCACTTATTTCAAAATAATTAAATGAATCGTAAAATATTTTTCAAAATTATTAAAAAAAGAGATGTCATTATATTTAATTTATAAAGACATCTGAAACTAATAAATAGGTGCTTGTATCGACTACAGTTAGATGAATTTTTTTTAAGAAATTCACTTATTACATACGTTGGCTTAAGATTAACAATTTCCTATCTGCATGTCTAAAACTTAGTACATTTTTTGGTTATTAATATTATTGGCAACTTTCAACGTTTTACCCAAAATTTAAAAAGAAACGATATATCTTATATTAAATTCTTTATTTCGAATTTGGTACATATTGTTTACATAGTTTTAAACTATTTGATTGAATTAACTTGTGTCTTATTTGGTTATAACATCAAAAATACACCTGTCATTATAATAAATTACACAGAATAATAGTTCAAAAACCTATCATGTGTGATTTTTTTAGATTCTTTACAACGGTATAAGAAAATGCCAAAAAATTTTGAATTTTGGCAAATTTTGTCACAAAACTCAATTTTTGGAAGTTCTGGGCATCGGACGTGTCTGATTGAAGAATTCATTCAAGAATTTGGCACTTCCAACGACCCAAGCCATTGTATATACACAGTCACAGATTAAGGTCATTCAGAAATTCGCTAAAAATAAAAAAAAATAAAAATAATAAAAATAAAAAAACAGAAATTAATAACGTTAACATTCTTTCTTCTAAAATATGGTCTAGGACTAGCTAATAATAGTTAATATAATTATTTCTGGATACATTATCAATGGGTGGGTGGTCGAACTACCAATAGAGGTTTTTTTTTAAATAAAAACAAAACAAATTTTAGTTCAAAAACCTCATTACCAATATTTTACATAAGCCAAAATTATCACATTAAAGAGACAAGTTTTAAAAGAAATCAATTTTCGATCAAACAATTAGACAACATATTAAAAAAAAAAAAAAATTTTATAAGAATAAAAACTTATAAAAGCACTTAAACTTCTGAATTATTTACAAATTTAAAAACTTCTGAATTATTTACAAAAAAATTAAAATTTAATGTAATTTAACTCTTCAGTACTACTAATGGGTTCGCAAAAGCTTCTGTTAAAATATTTTTTAATGCAAAAAAAAATTTTTTTTATTAAATCCGTTAAAATATTTCACGATTTTACTTTTTGAAATTGCTTAGGTTCAGTGACATTTCACATACGTGTATTATGTTGATAACACGGAAAAATTGTTGTAAACTTTTCAGATAATAATTACGGCAGCTAGAGCACCAGCCACTTGGGAAATTGTGGAGGGATACGCTCCAATAAAGGCCTTCTGCAGCCCCCATTTTTAAGTGTATATATTAAAAATGTTATAACACATTAAGGGGGGGGGGGGTAAGGTTTTTAAATTTTTTTTTTTTTTAAATTTTTTTTCTGAATATACAACATGTCGAGCGTCAAAATTTCAAGTAAATCCGAGCAAAACTAATGAAGATACAGCGTTTCAAGCGACCGGCCCTCATGCTTGATTTTTATCCCTGCCTGGTAGCTACGCGATGCGCCTACCTGGTAAGTATAAAATTTACTTTAATTTTATACTTAAAAATCTTATACAAAACAAATACTTACTATAATTACCCGCGTAAGTATAAAAAATTATATCATTTTATTGACGCTTAGTTTTGGATTTTTGGGTATAAAAAACTTTAAATCCATTTTCTCGCAAACAACATTTTTGAAGTTCGTGAAAATCATAACTCAAAATCTACTTCACCAACTTTGTTGAAATTTTGTATACTGTTTCTACACATAAATCAACAGGTAACTAGGTCGAGTTTTTTTTTTGCTATTTTTTTCCCGTTTATAATAACAAATTAACCGAAATTTTCAGCAAAAATTGCGTTTTTCACTTCAAAATGCTGCCAAAAATAAAAAAATCGAAAAAATACAAAAAACTCTTCCTGACTACCTAGGGAAACATATCGCCTTTTAAACGCATTTCAATTTTCTTGTCTCGGATGATCCGGTACCAAGTTATGATGTTCACCGCAAAACAACTTTTTTTCGAGGCGCCTCCAGAAATTCGCTGTCACGGACTTATTTATCGATATTTGTAATTGATAATTTTTTCGAAGATACTTCAGATGTTATACTATAACGTGTATATGAAATAAATAAGCCAACATTATTCGTATCTCCAAAAAAAAAATCATGAAAATATGCCTTTTTTTCGCTTTTAAAACCTTACCCCCCCTTAAGGTCATAGTAAATACAATGTCAAACCCCAAAAATATGAATTAATTTTTCCCTTGTTAAAAAAATTCCCATTTCCATCTGCCTAAAGGTATTTCTCGCCCTAAGTAAAAGATTAAACAATTGATTTTTGATTCAAAATTCACAATAAAAAGTTTAATTAATTTAAACTTATAAATCTGTGCTATAGAACTTATAACTCTTTGCCGTCTTGTACCTACAAACGATGGATAAATATTTATTTTATACCGGCCGCCGCGTCATATGGGCGCCGACCACAACAAAAATGTGTAGGTGTAAAAAAAAATCTGCCAAGCCTTCTGGATATTAAAATAATAGTCAATAAAATACATCTAACTTGTCGTTCAATTTTAAAATATTTCAAATGTTGAAAAAAAAAACTCGTTATTTAAATTAGACAGAAAAATTGAACACTGTTGTTTTCATTTATATATATTATATTTTATTAATAACTTAATTATTAGATGTACACATTACTATTTTTTTCAACCTCGAAATTGATTGAGTTAATTTCAAGTTTTTTGTTAATTAGATGATAAATTTCATCAAAACATCAAGTTATTAAAATTTAATATAAATTATTTAAATATAATGTTCGATCATGTACATAAGTCCGTTACATTCTACCGGATATCTCAAATACCAAATTTTTCATTGTAAGGAAAATTCAAATATTACAGCAGGTATCATGATAAAACCCGAGATTATGATAGAAATTTGAAATCCGTAGAAACCGAAAATGACATTTGGGACATGTGTCAACGTGACAAGTAGAACAAATATACTATTTTTACGAAATTTTATGGAAAGTTCGAAAAGCTTGGATGAGTTCTTCAGCCAGAAATCTCCGATGGCCGGAACCGAGCAGTCTGGGTATTTTTCCCCAAAATTAAAAAATTTTCTGGAAATTTTTTCACACCATTGTAAAGAATGAAACAATTATATATTATTGTAACTTATCCTATGTAAACTAGTTTTCGCGCAGAATTTAAAAAATTATAGAATTTTTTTTTTATTGTAGACAAAACGGTTACTAGTAAATATTTTTTACACTGCAAACTATTATTTAGTTTGGTTTTTCCTTTTCTTACTTTTTTTTTTTTAAGTATTATAATATATCACTGTAAAAAATACGTAACAAAAATTTGTAAAATTACTTAATTACGTATAATAATTTCTAACCTGATGAAAATACGTATTTGCAAGATATTTTTAACGCCTTATCGCATACAAAGCCATATATGGATTCAAAGTTTTACTATTTTTTTTTTTAACATATTAAATTTTTTTTCTTGAAACTAATGTTAAATCCTAACTTTATACTTCTTCGAGTAACGGGACGTAATTTTTGTTGTCTTTGGTAAGTACGGGTTGTCAAATTAT
The DNA here is from genome assembly GCA_035578155.1 of Brachynemurus nebulosus. NCBI lineage: Eukaryota > Metazoa > Arthropoda > Insecta > Neuroptera > Myrmeleontidae > Brachynemurus > Brachynemurus nebulosus. The sequence continues at coordinate 13,936,030 of JAPWDM010000005.1, forward strand.
TTGAAGTTATGTTGAGAGTATCCGACCGTTACAGTGCAATTAATTGGTGCTAATTTTATTTGCGAAAACTAAACAATAAAACGGTAAGTACTAAAATCAAAAATTTTCAAAACACATTCTTTATATATTGTTTCCTTCGATTTTTGGGGCTTATTTTGAAGTTGCCATATTTAGCTTCGTATGTGTTTAATCCAAATTATTATTGGGCATATATGGCTTCGTATCGCTTTTATAGTACATCCTAGCATGTCAATTCTATTCTGGTGACGGCTTCGTGAGTGACTATGATTTTGCTTCTGATTCCCCAGTACTCCCACCAGCCAAGGCAGTCCATCAACTTTGGTGGCCAGAAAATGTACAGCAACAAGCCGAAAAGGTACTCCATCTAGCTTGCCTGGCTCACCTATACTCATTGAAAAACTCCAGCTAGGCATCAAGACCTCCCTTTGAAGTCTGTGCGATCAGATAAGGTGACCATTTCCCCGAATGGACAAAACTAAATTGACAATTATGTCAAAACTGCTCAAAATTCCGTTCATTCGCCAATTGTGGAAAGTATCAAGTTTATTTATGTTACAATGGCAAATAAAATTGCATACATATTTTCATAAAATATAATTGTATTTTTTATTTAACGCATACGAAGTCATATATCGATTATAATTATAATACTAGAATGCATACGAAGCCATATATGGTTTCGTTAAGTAATTTCTAAACAATAAGACTTAATTTTTTTTCTTAATTTGACTACTAAAATAAAAGAAGTGAAAGACATTTTCAGTAAAAAAAATTTGTTTTTCACCTCCTTCATAATTCATGCAATAAGGGGTTAACAATGTAGTTATATTTGATGTATTTTCTATGTAAAAAATATTGATAATAATGATGTATGAATACTTTTAAATCAATTCAACTTTATATACACAATTACTTTATACTGTCAACTTTTAACTCGACCATATTGATTTACTTTTTTCAAATTGTCAACGGAAGTAATAATTTCTAAATAAGCATCCATGTATTTGAGAGTGGATTCTGTTATATTTGTGGCATTCTATATATTTTGTGTGTTATTTTATGGCACGATTATTTGTACTTAATTATCTTAAAATTAATTTTTGTCTTTGATTAATACTTTGTCACCTTCGTTAAAATTTAATACCTAACTATACAGAAATAATTGGGCTGGTGTTTTTTGCCTTAAAATTTCCGCTTCTCTCTATTAATCTTTTGTGTATTGAAATAATAGATTTTAAATTCCGATTCTGTTATAGGATGTAACATATAATTTATTTTTTAATAAGATTTCATTTTATAATTTGATTAATTTAGTTTTTTACAATTTTTTAAGATTAAAATCTACTTATGTCTTTAAAATTTATCAGAAAATATGGTTCTCCTAACGAAGAAAAATTTTCTATTTGCCTTATGCAAATCAAAAGAGGGGCATATTTAGGATTATTTACTCTATGACTTAAGGTACTACAATTAAGGGGGACCACTAGTGTGATCGCCTGAAAAAAAGGTGATTTTTGGGAATTTTTTTAAAGAAAACTACTATATGAAATGTTTTAATATTTTAAGGATATATTCGCTGATATATAATAAATTCATAATAAAATTTTTGGACCAAAAAATTGAAAATTCAGTGAGTTATTCGCGATCTTCCAAAGCTCCAAAAAAATCCCCCCCCCACTGCTGCAGTAATAGCGACCTTCAAAGTGCCTGAAATAAAAAAAAAGCAAAACGCTATTAAACTAAAAGGTATTGCTCGTGCCATCAACCTCAATCGAAAAAAGAAGTTGAAATTTAACAAAATGGCGGAGCTTCGAAAAAAAAGTTTCAAATTTTGAGCAAAAATTTGATGATTTTTGACCTACAAAAGTTACATTTTTTATTCGATCGGAAAACTGGAAGTTCATGGCACGAAAAAACATATATAAGAGAAGCTGTAATAAGAATCAAATCGATCGGATGATTTGTCTTCGAGTTATAACTGTAGCAAATTTGAAAAATGTAGTTTTTCTTTACCTTACCTTTTAGTTTTTATCACTGAGAATTTTTACTAAAATTATTTACGGTGTACTCACTATAATGGTCAAAGTAAAACTAGATGAGTCGTTTAAATGTGCCAGGATCTAGCTGCTGTATAATATGTGACTGGCAGCCACATCCAGAAACTCCCGAACTATCAACCTTCATACATTTCTCAACAGGTATCTCAAAGTTAACAATGAAAATCAGAATCGGGTCTTCAGATGGCTGTAACTACAGAACTATTTGAGATATGCACTTGAAATTTTGGTATGTTATTTTTGAAGGTATAGACTATCGAAGCATGCAAAAAAATTTTTCCAATTTTTTTCAAAATGTTACACTAGTGGTCCTTCTTAATGTTAAAATTTTTCTTCAAAGCTTAAACAATAATGAAGCACGTCTGCGACAAAAGAAAAAACGTAATTTTAGTGTCCGCAATGTTGCTATGTATCAAATACTCATACGTACTATACTAAAAATACTCGTTTAAAAATTCATAGCACACTCGATAAATATTTAGCTACCGCGTAAACTTAAAATACCTATAGATTAGTTCACAAGAATTAATCTACATAGTATATGGATAATTTGATTTTCACTCAAAAAGTAAAAAGGGTTTTGGATTATGGTTAAAAATAGACATTTTTGCTGAAGTACGTACTTTCGAATAATTTAGAAAATTAACGTTAAAATTTTGACAATAATAAATTGTATTAATGTCTTATTGCAAAAATAAATTAAAAAATGAACAGGGTAGCATTATTCAAAATATCTTTAAAACATTTGTTAATAGATTGTTACTAAATCATTAGCGAAAATTGAGGATGATTTAATTTAAATAATAAAAAATATTTGAATAACCATAAAATACAAAATATATAATGTCAATTCATTGTGTTATAAAGGTATAGATTTTGTTATTATGTATTAATAAATAACTAACTGTACATCACTGATAGTAACCAATTACATACAAGTTATTTAATGATGTTGAAATAATTAATATTTATGATTTTCTAATGATTTAATATTACATATTATTATAATATTCGATACTTACAATTAGACGAAGTTTTAAATTTATTATTTAAATATATTGTTTACTGGATCATAGCAGTTCGTTGATAAAAACTAGTAGTGCAAAGGACACAATTGTTTCAAAACGGTAAAGGATATATAAAACATTAAAATTTTCTAATTGTGCGCTAAACACACATTAAAGAGTTTTGAAACATTCTTACATTCTCAAACGATTTCTTTGGTTCAAAGATTAAAAATCTATATGATTCAAAAAAATTTTTCCTTGAATTTTTTTCACTAGCCAAAGAAATGTTTCTTTGAATCAAAAAAATAATTATCTTGATCAAATAAAACAAGCGTTAGATCAGTTTTCCACATTATTTACTCGCTGTTACATTAAAAAAATCTAAAAATGTGAAACTGACTGGGAAATTGTTAAAATCATGGATGAAACTTTATGAAATGGATGAAAAAAATTACATATTTATTCATTCTTCTCCATTTTTCAAAATACAAATACAGCCGACTCTCGTAAATTCAAAATTCGGGGGGCTCTTAAAATATTACGCATTATCGAGTGTTTGAAATATCAAATAGTTCAAATGGTTCAAAATCAATCAAAATGTACTTACAATCTTCAAATTCAATCAAAATGTACTTACAATCTTTCTGTCTCTTTCTCTCTGCAACTTTGAATTGTCGAGTGTTTGACGCCGATTAATAATTAACGCGTCGTTTTGTTACGTAACAATAATTTTTTCGTTCGAATTATCAAGTGCATAAAAAGGTATTGATTTAGTTTGAAATATAAACAGATTTTGTAGGGAACTCGTAATAACTTTGAGAGGTTCGAATTATAGCAGGTTTGAATTTACGAGAGTCGAATTATCGCAGGTTTATCCGAAGTAATTTGAATTACTTCGAAATGTATTTACTAAGTGGAGTGAATTTACTAGCCAACCTAATACTACATATTAGAGTACAATTCATATAAATATATTATTTTAAATGTTTGTAATCGCCACTGTAAAATCAAATAATAGAGAAAATATTAATTGGTTGATTAGCTAATAATGATATCAAATGTATGATATGAGATTGATACAGTCAATGAAGAACTAATTTTACATATGAATAGACATTAATTGGCCTATTAAAATTTTATATTACGTATACAGAAGTGAGCACGTATGCACGCACAAAACAAATTTGATATGTAATGTTTTATTTCAACATTCGTATTGCCTACATTTAAATGCTTTGTTATTTATTTTACATTAATAATCGATAGATGATGTCTGAAAAGAGGAAATACAGTTTGTTTTGTACAGGGTGTCTAACATAAGTGTGAAAGACATTAACAAATTTCCATAAAGGAAAATTCAATTACCAACGCATCACAGCGCTACCTTTTGGAAATCCCTGAAAATTTTTGGGGGCTTAGAGTATTTGGGGGCTAGGTTATGTATAGTCCCTTATAAATTATAATCTGAGTAATGTGAGATAGTTACTGTGCATGCGTAAACGCACGAAAATATGTTAATACTGAGTTGCTTGTGTTGAGGGCGGGGTAAGGTATTAAAATAATTTTTTTGCATTTTTTTTTATTTTTTTAACTGAATGCATAATATCTCAAGAATATTGTCTCAAAATTTCAAGTTGATTGGAGCAAAATTGACGAGGTTAAAGCATTTTTGTTGTTACCTGGCAGATGTTTCGCTCTTTATATATCTCTCTCTTTCAGTTATATTATAGAAATTTCAATGGAAGTACTAACGTGTTTATACCTGTACTGTATATTTTGTCAGTGTAGGGTACAAAATTTAGTTTAGCAGTAAGTATTCTATATCAGTTTTATACAAGAATTTTTAAGTGTTCAAAACTTTAAAGCGTTTGCCCCACAGCTCACGTTTTCAAAGTCGGTGCCCCTCATAACTTCAAAACTACAGCACCGATCCATTTGAAATTTTGAACACTATTTTCGTACATAATTTTCGAGGTAACGCTGGAGAGCTTTTTTTCAAAGTTATTAATAATTTTTATTTTACAATAACAAGTTAGCCAATTTTTTTCGCAAAAATCGTGTTTTTCCGTTCTAAGTGTTCCAAAAAAGTGAAAAATTGAAATTTCGAAAATCCCTCCCAGCGTTACCTGAAGAAAACTATTATCTAACGAATGAACTTTAATTTTTTTTATTTCGGATGATCCAGCACCAAGTTATGAGGGGCATCACAATTCTACTTTTTTCCGAGACACGTTCGAATAATTGCTACCATTACTGTATTTTTTAATATTTCTTCGTGAAAATTTTATACAATATTCTTCGAATGTTATACTTTAATGTACCACTGGTTTTAATAAAGAGATTTTAACTGTGTCGTCACAAAAAAATAACAAAGACATGCCTTTTTTGTACGAATTAACCTTACCCCCTCCTTAACACTTGTTACTATAAAAACAAACAATTGGACGGCGCTATGTAATAACAGATTATGCTCCAAATAGATTAAACCAAATAACGGTACATCTTGTTTGCCATTGAAAAGAAGATTTACCGTTATTTACCTGAATCAGTTTGGCGCTTAATCTATTATTACATAACGCCGTCCAATTTTTTTGCATTTATTTGTTAGTTTTTAACGTCAAAAAATGTGTTTTGTTTTCTTTATATTTTTCTGCGAGTTCATTTAACATTTAAATAAAAGAAAATCGCACACTCAGGCTTTTCGTAATTTTCACAGTTATACAGCCGATTAGAAAAACTTCATCCTGTTCTTATCTTACTTGAAATCTAAGATGAGAAGTAGTTTAAGTACAAAATCACGCACGCTATTAGCATCGAATTTCCTTTTAAAATAAGAAAGAACAATTTTCAACAATTTTCTCTTAGCTCGCCAAATATTTTAACCCTTTGCACTCGAACCACTTTTTAGTATGGGTACTCAGCTACTCGACAGCAGTTTTAAAACGCTGCAAACACTATTGTATTAGGAGAACATAATATCATAATACAATATATCTATTAGGTAATTAGTAGTATGTATCACAATGTATTGTAGCAAGACGTCGCGTCGTTGTTCCATGTTTTCCCAATATAATAATTTTCAAATAAATGAAGAAGGCTGAGTGAGAAACAGAGCGAATTGAAATCAAAACGTGTTCACACTATCGATATAGGGTCTGATATCGCTCCGATAAAATATTATCTCAGTGGTATTGGTATTGGAGCGGTATTGAAGCGAGAGCGAACCGTGACTGATATCGGACCGATATCAGAGCGATGATGGGAATACACTCATTATTTATTATGTTAGAATATTTTATCGAACCGGGAGCGGAGTGATATCGTACTGAGAGCGGAGCGTTAATGTAAATCGGGCCTTAGGTCCCCTGGCGTGTTGTAAATAATAAAATACATACCTATTGTTTATGGCGCCGCTGCGGCGCCTAACGAGTGAAATAAATATTTATTGTGTCGCCGTGGCGACGCCCATCGAGTGCAAAGGGTTAATATTAACAATTTGGCTCACCGATGCCAAACTTTGGTAATCCGTAACTTAAGGGCTCAATTCTGATATTTAAACTTTATTTTTCAACTAACGAGAATTTGTTAGTAAAATTTTGTTTAATATTCCAAATTTTTTGATAATTTATTAACCAACGTCACAAAAGACTAAAATCGATTATATCAGGTCAAGGTATAGATCATCAAATACAGAACAATCACACGTAAAAATCTTTTCAATGAATTTTATTTTTGAACTAAATCTCAATGCAGGATCAAATTTCAAAAACAAATTCTTATGTAGATTTATGGAAATAATGTGTAGACGTAAACAAGTACAAAAAAAAGAAGAAAACTTAACAAAGAAAACTATTATCAGGTACAAACTATTGTTATTTAAAAATATGGTAAAATTATTCCACTGTTTTTGAAGAGAGACACATCATATACGACTCTATAAATAAATAATACCAATATTTAAATTTAGATTTTGAATTAAAAATATTGATGTGATTTTATTTCTGTGTTTCCAATGAATATAAAAAATAACATCAACAGGAGTACATTTAGGAGTACTAAAAAAAAACTTGTGTGGAATTACTGATATTTTCAAAAGGAATTTCGTTACAAAAATGAAAATTTTTATATCTCTAAATTACCCTCCACCATTAAAATTGATTAAACCGTTTTAGAAACTAATTGTAATAGACACACTAACACACACCTCTTCTCCAAACGCATATAGTACCTACCTGTTCCATTCAGTCGTGGGTAAAAAAAATACAATTAAAAATTTTTAGTAAGTAATTCTTTGGAGTGTTAATTAACTTGTTCTACATAATTGAGCAATAGAGATAATTAATTAAAATAATGATTGAGTAATTATGCACTTGAATTAACACAGGTATAGTATCAATACTATAAAATAAAAAGAAACAGAAAACTATTTGAAAAATTATTAATATTTGTAATAAGTAGCCCAAAAAATATTTAAAATTTGACATAATGTGGGAGATAAAAGCAATAGCGGCACAATTAAACCTTGCTTTGCAATATATAAATATTTTTTAAGAAATGTTAATTAATATTATTAATTACTGTTAATATAAAAATAATTTTGTATTTTATCTTATATATTTATCAAATAAAAAAAAAAAAATGTAGTTTTGTTTAAACACACGTTTGGCTTAAATTACTTTCAATTTAGTTAGTAGGTCCTTAAATTTTTATTTCTGCCTACATATGACTTCAATATTTGTATTAGAAAAAAAAAATCAAAATATAATAGTTAAAAATCAGGGTAAAAATAAAGTATTGGTAAGTACATAATTATAAATTTATTTTAACTACTTAAAAGTTCAAAACTGACCAAAATTTTTATATCTGGTTTATCGGTAGGAATTTGAAGAACCCAAAAACATATCGTTGCAAAAAAAATTAATTCTATCGTAACAGACAACGTTAAATTAAAACTTCTTTTTGGATCAAACTGATCCCCCAATTTAGTCACAAATATTTTTTTTTTCTAATCATTGACTGACCACATATGTACTCGCCATAGAGACCTTACATTATACCAAATTTCAAATTCCAACGTTAAATTGTTTTTCGAGGCAAAACCTCTATGATAAATAGACAAACGTAGGGTTGACCGGGGTAATTGTGAATGGATTTTCATGAATTGAGATAAAAGCGTTATTTTAAGTATTTTTTATTTTATATATCATATTATTGTTGATTTATTTTTAATTCTACATTATTCAGGATGCACCACACAGATTTTGAGCAAATTCGTATGAAAACAAAAATTTTATAAGCCATTCACATTTCCCCGGTGCGGATTTGCAAATCTTATGAATTTCGGGGTAAAAGTGAATGCCGTCAGAAAAATTATTTACAATGGATTACAAGAGAAGTGAGGTACATCAGAGTAAAGCCCAAATTAAATTCTTCACATTTACTCCACTTTCAAATTTTTCATCATACTTTAACGGTCACAATTTCTCTATGTTTAATGCAAGTTATCCATACCTCAAATTTGTACCAAAAATCAAGGGTAAATAAAAGTAACAAAAATTGTAGGAACAAATTTATTACAAACAAAAAATGATATTTTGATGATATTTTGTTATTTTATCAAATAAAAAAACATAAAATTACAAGATTTTCACACAAAAACAAGGAAAATGAGACTTTTTCAAGGGAATACATTTAGTTAACATGAATAAAAAACAATAATCTATTAGGTCTAATACTGTAAATGAAAAAAATAATGGTTTTGTATTAATCCTACTTGCCCTTGGACACTCACAAAGCAATTGAAAACAAGTAATTTTTCTGTTTTTGTAAGTTGTTATTGGATAAGGGAGCACAGCAATGATTTCGTAGATTGATACACAAAGCACCGCTCTTTACACAATTTTTTTTGTATTGTTTGTACAACGGAAACTTGTACAATAATGTCACCAGCATCTTCATCAACATTTTCAACTCTGAAAAGAACACTACTGAAATTTTTGATCGAATGGGGGCATTTGTGAATGACGTTCACAATTACCCCACAATCTTAAAATCATGGGGTAAATTACGATTTGGTAATAAATTGTCCAATTTCTTTAGCAGTTAATAAGGAACCCCTTCAGGGTTTAGACCATTTCTTTAGAAGTACTTTTAATCATTTCTTACCTTTTAAAAAAAGAAAATATATTTAAAAAAAAAATTTTTTTGAGGATTGGTCGAAGTAAGATACATAAAATTTTGCAAGGATTTTTTCAAAATAAAAAGAAGATACTAATACTTGGAGAATTGTCATTAAATTTTAATAGCATATTAAAAAAGGGCAAAAAAACATACTAAGATTTGATTTTTGACAAAATTAATGTTATTTTAGAAATTATAGGTGCCGTTCACAATTGCCCCAATTCACATTTACCCCGGTCAACCCTACATGAAAGTATAAGGGTTTCGTTTTTCCTTTTGAGGTATAGGACGCTAAAAATGAATTAGATGCTATATTTTCATATACTGTAATAACAAGAAGAAAATTCATTAATTTGGTTGCATAAACCAAAACAAGAAAATTGTAACTCGCGAAAGATAAGCTGTACAGTAAAAATTTAAAAAAAAAATCAGTATCATTCCCTTATCAACATTGACTTTGACCCATGTGTCTCGCTTAAAAATTCATGGATAATAAAATCATTTTCATGCAATTTGCGTTCGAAATATTTAAATAAATTTTCAATTTCTCTTCAACAATACTCAGCAAACATAATGGAGAAAAAGGAAACAACATAAAACTCAACATATTGATAATAAGTATTTAAAGTTTTACCATATAAGTATACCAATTTATTATTAAAACTTTTTAGATATTCACCTTAGAAGTAGAATTGTTTCAATACTTATTTCGAATTAAATAGATATACCGTTCAGTCAATAATTCAGATTCAATACGTCCTCAAATCCAAAGCTTCAGGGGAGGTTTACTTGAGAGTCGTTAAAAAAAATTGATTTTTTTGCAGAAATTGGTAGCTAATTATGTTTAAAATATGTTCCCAAAGTGATTTTGCTGAAAGTAATTTAAGGGAAGGTTTACTTGAGATTTGATAAAAAATCGATTTTTTTTGCCGAAATTGATATGTGTAGAATATGTTCCCAAAGTGATTTTACTGAAAATAATTTAAAAACAAGATTCTTGCACATTAACCGAATCCAGCTTTCTATAAAAAAAATTCAAAAAACGTAGTTCACGCAGTAATGAGTATTAAATATAAAATTTTGAAAATACGTTTCTTTATATATATTTTATAATATGTCGGAACTACATTTTTGGAACTGGTGGACACGATAACTCAAAAACTATTCGATGGATCGTTTTTTTAATTTTTTTTTTTAGTTTAAAGATAATTCAATTCTTCGGCACCTCTACCTAAGTTCGATACACTTTCAATATTTTTTTATTTTTAAATTTTCTTTAAAGAGCGAAAAATAAGACAAAAATCGTAATCAAAAGTTCAAACATCCTTCTTTCAGCAATTTATTGATATTATAGGTAGAGATGCCGGTACTCTTTATATATTTTATAAATCTTTTTTGTTTTTGGATTTCGGTGGTTTATTACCGGCGCTAGGATGTCCACCAACAAGGCATTGGATTTTCGGATCGTCACACTGCACTATCTATAAAATGGACACTTTATATATTTTTCCTTGAAAAATTTTTTTTGTGTAGTCTAATACTTAAATATGTGCACAAAAATTGAAATTGATATTTACTTCCGTTGTTGAGAAAAAAACTCTAGAAAAATACATAATTTTAAAGGACTCTCGAGTAAACCTCCCCTTAATTTGGAATGTTCAATTGTGTTTTGCTTTCTTTTGTTGTCAATCGAAATTTGTTTTTAGTAGGTGGTCAGTAGGTACCCACTGGTAGATTTTATTTCAAATGTTATAGCATGATTTCAGTCGATGACTCAAAACATAGGGACCTCGGAAATATATCGTCGGCCATCTCACGAATGGTCGTATCTCAATATCGTATCTCTATTCAAATTTTGAGTTGCGACACCGACAATATTTACTCAGCATTTTACATAAGTCTCGCGACCCGTTCTATCTCTAGTTTTTGCCGTTTAGAAACTGTATTCGTGAACGGTTTACGCGTTTCTCACTTGGACAATCGATTAATGTCTCACAAATATTGTCATAAATGGAAAAATTAGGAAAAATGAGATACGTCCATTAGTGAGATGGCCAACGATATCATTGTCGTCGCTTTTTGAATCACAGTTTCCAAAAAGGTGAAAAAAAACTTACATATGAAGAGGTGGATTCCAAAAGGCGCTATAAGTCACTTTTTTCAATTTTTCAGGAAATGTAAAAAACTATCTAGGTAGGCAAATGTAGTAATCTGTTTAAATTATTTTCAAGTTCTTAGATAATAATTATTATTGATGTTATTTATTTGTTCTTATTTATACATATAATTTTCAATAGATTATATTGAAAAAAAAAACCTTTAAAAAGTTGGGTTGAGTTGGTTAAAATAAACCTAGTTTGTTTAAATTCAGATATATTTTATTCAAGAAACATTTTAAACAGTGCATTATTATCTATTTGATTTGTTTGACATAACAGAAAATCTGTCTACAAGCAAATTTAGAAAAAAATACCAGCTATTATTGAAAAAAAAAAATGCAATGGTTTACGAGTAAGTTTGACTTAGAGCGTTTTGAAATAGAACTGTCACTGACTTAGCGCTTTTTTGGAAAACATTCCATTTTTCATCATTCATTTTACAGTAGACTAAGCTCATTTTGAAGGGTGGCACTATGAAAATCGTGTAGAGCTGGACTTGAACATTCTGCATCAACTAAAATCTCACATTAGACAAAAAATGACTTAGCGCCTTTTGGAATCCACCTCTTCATATATGATATTACAAAATTCAATAAAAGTCAGAAGAGAATTCACTCTATTAAACATTATTGAAAAGTGCTGTAAGTTTATGACGTGTAAGACTTACACGTGAATTGCAGTAAAACTTATCAAATAAAGAAGATGGACAAAGTGTATTCTTGAATGTACATTGTGAACTTGTTCAAATGTGACTAGTGGTGAAATGTTCTTAATGATATTGCGTGTAAGAAATACATAAAAATTCAACCAAATTAAATTGTTGCTTACGAACTTAATACAATTTTTGGAAAATTTGATTCACTTGAGCGTTACTTTATGGTATTCCAAATTTGTTAATAATTAATAGGACGCTCTACTTTGCAAAAATACCACTTTGATTTGTCTGATGATGATCATGTGGATCATTGCCTGTGATACCGGGCAATCATAAAGAACTTGTAAGTCGGACTACGTTATAGTTAAACTTTTTTCCGGTTGAAAATTTGAAATTTTATATGGTATAAATTTCGTTATTACATAGATTTTTTATATCAGTGGTGTTTTCCGTTTTTATTTCTGCCTGTAAATTTTCTGTTATTTTCACAATTCTAATTTTATCAAAAACAGGGCCGTGGAGAGAAATGGCGGGCTCCTGCGAAAAAAACACATTTTTAAAAATTTCCTCTTAAAATAATAAGTGACGAGTAAAATAAGGCTCTTTTCATTTTTTCCGAGCCCCTTACCAACAATTATGGGCCCCAGGGTTACAATCACGTCTGCCTTCCCTCTCGTTGGGCCTGATCAAAATTGGAAAAAAGTAGCATCGAGAACCTATGATCAACTTCAAATTTCATGATTCTAGTAGCAAAATGAAGGTTATTGGAGCTTTTAAAAAAAGATTTGTATTTGTAATGACGTCATCAAGTTTAATTTTTTTTCTTTTTAAATTAATATCTACAAGAATGATATGAATTATAACTATTAGTGAAATTTGGGGAATCTGAGTATAATACTAAATTTTCATTTTACCTGTAAATTCGGCTGTAAGTATCCCTATTTTGAATTTGTAAACTAGAACAGACGAATTAAACACCAATGTGTTTTAGATAGTTTTTTCATCGAAACGGTGGAGCTTGAGTAAACAAATTCATTTTTCCTTTGTGTCCTCCTGTTCATTTTAAGGATAGGGGGTAAGAGGTTTTAAAAGCGAAAAAAAGGCATATTTTCATGATTTTTTTCTGGAGATATGAATAATGCTGGCCTATTTATTTCATCTTTGAAAAAATTATCAATTAAAAATATCGATAAATAAGTCCGTGACAGCGAATTTCCGGAGGCGCCTCGAAAAAAAGTTGTCTTGCCGTGAACATCATAACTTGGTACCGGATCATCCGAGACAAAAAAATCGAAATGCGTTTAAAAGGCGATATGTTTCCCTAGGAAGTCAGGAAGAGTTTTTTGTATTTTTTCGATTTTTTTATTTTTGGCAGCATTTTGAAGTGAAAAACACAATTTTTGCTAAAAATTTCGATTAATTTGTTATTATAAACTGGAAAAAAATAGCAAAAAAAAAAAAACTCGACCTGGTTACCTGCTGATTTATGTGTAGAAACAGTGTACAAAATTTCAACAAAATGGATTTAAAGTTTTTTATACTCAAAAATCCAAAACTAAGCATTAATAAATAAAATGATATAATTTTTTATACTTACGCGGGTAATTATAGTAGGTATTTGTTTTGTATAAGATTTGTAAGTATAAAATTAAAGTACATTTTACACTTACCAGGTAGGCGCGTCGCGCAGCTACCAGGCAGGTATAAAAATCGAGCATGAGGGCCGGTCGCTTGAAACGCTGTATCTTCATTAGTTTTGCTCGGATTTACTTGAAATTTTGACACAACACGCTCGACATGTTGTACATTCAGAAAAAAATTTAAAAAAAAAATGCAAAAAAAAAAGTTAAAAAACCTTACCCTCCTTAAAACTTTTTCTCGGTTTGTCCTTGATTTACACAATTTAGGTTGACGACGCAAAATTTGGAAGCCCCTAGTCTATGGTATGACCTACGTATCAAATAGTCTTTTTTGATGTAATATACCACTTATCACTAGACAAAGAATATTTTAATAAGTGAACCTGTTAGAAACATGTTGACTATTGCTACATTTAAAGGTAACAAGCTTGTAAGTAACAACAATTGAGTACCTTCTTCGATTCTTCTTCGTTTTAATAATAATAATAATAAAATGCATACGCCAATGGTGTTATTTCGCTGATGGTTTACAACTTGGTGGTTCACTTGGTGGATATTGCGTGTGTGTGTGGTCCATTGACATTCGTATCATTTAATATATGTACATAGGTACATAATACACTTGTTATCATTTTAAAAATAACGTAAGTTGACATTACCATATTACTACGTACAGTGACGATCCCAGCCTGGCGTATAAGATTATTGTGGATGGATATGGTGCACTATGCAGGAGAGATGGCGGGAAATAGAATGCGTTAACACTGATTATATGTGATAATAAATGTCAATTAATATGAAGTGGCATAATTCTCTTCGCAACGATTAACAACTTACTGACGTGAAAAATTATTGACGACTTATGTATAGGCCGATGATAAATTTCATGATAATTGTAACTAGTGCGTACAATAAAATCCAGAAAAAAAAATTAATAGCTTCAAGTTTTGTATGAAACTCTGGAGTTACTTTTAAATATTCAGGCTAGACAAATCACACTCAAAATCATATACGGTAGGAATTTGGAAAAATGCCACTGTCAATAATGGCGTACCCCTACATCTCAGCAGCGGTCCTGTCAACTCCATCACACCACTCATAAACAAATAAATTCATAACATAACTGAGTTCTTATGCATATCTAAACAACTTTATCTTCTTACACAATTTTCGAAAAAAAAAAGGATTCGAAATTTTCTTTCATAAAACATTCGTAAAACATCTCAAAAATTTTCTCACAAATTTTTAAAATGATATTTGAAATCTTTCATGTGTTAGCCTTTCATGTGTTAGGGGAAGGTCGCCCAAAGCGGGTACCCCTCTTAAAGCGGGTAAGCGCTTGCATATCGTTGTATCGAATATTTTTGTCAGGTCGTGTGTATACCGAGATTAACCAAATATCAACTAATATCAATTCGTTGCACTTGAACCCTTGTGTCGTTTAATGTTCTAGTTAAGCGTCATCAAATTTTTTTGTTGATTTTGTTAAAAATTTTGACGATAAATATTCTGTGACTAGTCACAAACCTTTTTATTTGTAACCTTTTTGGCATTACCGTATTATGTTATCATCATTTGACATGTATCGGCTTTCATTTTGAAATTATTTGAAGTTAACAAAATTAAGTCTTTTTGGGCAAAGCGGGTAGGGGCAAACTGGTAGACAAAATAGAAGCATCTTAATGGAAAATACTGTTGGAAGCTGAACAAAAAATAAAAAATCTTTTTTTACGACGGAATGAGGGAAAAACGTTAAAAAAATATTTCTGCCTTGTTTGTGATGATTTTGATGTGAGACCACCTGAAGTAATATAATTCAATGTGGAGGTTGTAAGGAAAGTTACAGTTAATTGTTAAAAATTGATTATTTTTGTCTATTTAAATTTTTTTTTTTACTTAATTAATATTATTGCTAAGTTCTATATGATTAAGGAAGTTTATATTAAAAAATAATAACAGTATTTATATACATAAGGTACTACCCGCTTTGCCCTAAGAGGATTATCCGCTTTAGGATACCTATACGGACAAAGCGGGTTTTTGCAGAGGTTTTTGTATTTTCTTTATTAAAAATAAATGTATAAAAATTTCTTAAGCGAAATTTCATTTTAAAGTTCGATAACTTATCTATCTGATAATATAAAAAAGATCTGCTTATCGAGGTCAAAAGCCACTTTTTTGGGCGTTTAATCTTAGCTCACCTGCTTTGGGCTACCTTCCCCTAGCCTTTGAATGTAAAACACGCTGGAGAGCGTGAAATGTCATCTGTGGCTTATTCGTATGTCTTAGGCGCGTTACATAATTATATACAATTACTTATGTATGTATCTGATTGTGTGCCAAAGTAGTTTCGTTTTTATACCGAAATTTCAAGCACGTCTTTCTCGAAACGACATTTTTACAATTAGCAAGAACTCTCATTCAAAAATTACTCGGTTGATTTTCTTAAAATTTATACCAAATATACTTGCCGATAACATTATTCATATCATAAAGCGATTAATGTTTTGGTTGTGTAATTGAAAGATACATATTAGGTCATCCGGAAAGTTCGTGCCAGTTTCGGAGCCGTTCGAATGAATTCATATTTCTTCAAGTAGCAACCGCAGACGCAACGTTCACCAACATGTTAGTGTTAGGCCGATAGTGTTGCTTGTAATATATGTATCATTGTATCATACATCTTTAAACAGTGTTTAAATAATCATTCTGTTTTGTTTTGTTTTTTGTTTTTTTTTTTTTTTTGTTTTTTTTTTGTTTTTTTTTGTTTTTTTTTTTGTTTTTTTTTTTTTTCTTTTGTAAATAACGATGAGCAATCATAGACATCAAGGAACATCAAGTCATGTTATACGAGTTTAAAAAAGGTACTAAGGCTGGTCGTCCGTTGGATACGGAAACGTGCGATATTTAATTCGGACGAATACGCATGAAAATGAACGAACGATTCAAACAGCTGTGAAACTATACATCCTCGTCCATTGAAAGCGTCACGTTCGTCCTTTTCCGTGCGTATAATTGCGACGTGCGAACAGATCCAATTTTGTTTGGATTTTGTCGCGCGAAGAAGTCCGTTCCATGAGATTTTTATTTTTATTGAAATGAAAATGAAGGTAAATTATAATTATAACTGTGTACCTTTGCATATTACGTGCCATAAATTGTTTTTTACGTATTTTTATAGCATCTATGGCTTGAGAAAAAGAAAATTAAAAAGAAGAACACTGACGAATATTGGGCTAGTGGACGGACAGCTGACATATCATTTCGGACGAACGGCAAACGTGCGTAATCGTCTGAATCAAATATCGCAGTTGTCCGCAACCAATGGACGCAACGAGAAATATTTGTAGTGTCTATGGTGATGATGCGCTTTCTAATAGAACTTGTAGAAAGTGGTTTGCTAGATTTCGAAAGGGTAATTTTTCTTTGAATCTCCGGTCTACCTGTGTGTATTGGCGATGAATTTATCCGTCAAAAAATAAAGCGAAACTCGAGGTAAACTGTCGAAGAATTAGCGCAACTTTTAAGCATTCAAAATCCATAGTTTTTCAGCCATTTGAAAAAAAAAAAATGGATGGTCATTTGCACTAAAAACGGCACGTATTTTCCGGATGATTCAATAAATCAAATTTTAGACGTACTAAACAATAAAAATCAAAAATTAAATAATTTTTTTTTCTTTTTGATTGTTGACATAGTGAAGAGTGGGGGTATAGCACCTCCAAAAATTTTACTCCCTTACTGGACAAATGTAACATTACTCAAAGCTTCCTCTGTAGGTAATATTTTGCAATACTTGTAGAAGCTATAACAATGAAAATATTAAATGTTTTCTTTGATGGTTACTATTAATTTTATATCGAAAATATAAATAAAAATATTTTGAAGTTACTGGAATTGATATAAGTATTAAGTACACCTAATTTCTCATTTACTCTTTTTTGCTTAATAGCTATACTATGTATGTTCATATCCAGTGAATGTGTAAGAGAGTCAAACAGGGAAACAGGTGCCGTCTCGGTTCATACACTTGTTTAATGATTTGTTATGTCATATGTGGACATAATACGTATAAAAATTATTTAGTAATAAATATCCTATCTGTTGCGTACTTCAATATCCCTTTATTTTTTTATTTTTTATTTTTTTGAAAATATAAAATACTGTAATTATTTTACCGCATACATGTGCGTGTATTATATTTCGATATCGCACAATTTAGTCGGAAATTACGTTAGGTATTTTCATCTAAAGTATAATAACTGCAATGCTATTTTTATCTAAAAAATTAATATTTTCAATTTTTATGTATGAAATCTAGAGTTACTTTTAAAAATTAAGGGTTAAACGATCAGTCTCAAAATCTATCTGAGAAGCTACACTTAAAATTTGCTTACCAGTTTGAAAAAATGTGGTTTCAAAAAAGGACTGTGTAAATTTTCAAAACGTGTTTGAGTATCTTGATGAGAAATATTGAAAATATCGGCTTGCATTTTTTTTTTATCTTTATTCTGCTGTCTCGAAATCTAAATTTTTCTCCTCAGTCTCCTTCCTTGGCGATGTCAGGGGCCCTTCCAAACATTTCAGAATACTTAAATGCCACTTAGAAAATAAGCAAAAAATTTTTTAGAAATTTTTTGCACATATACTTCTTTTGAATAACCTTTTTAGAGAGTTACAGCAATACTTAAGTAAAAAAAAAAAAACTCTTGTGTAGTACACGGAGAGAAAATTCATATAAAAATTACTGTGCTCAGCACTACAATCGACGTGTAAAAGGCGAACGTATTCAATTTTGTACGGTAAAAATATAAAAATTATAATTAATCATAGAAAATTTAAAGGATAGAATATTGTTTCCGTAATATTAGCTCCGTAAAATTTGTAAAACAGCACAGTAAAAAGTTCCATTCCAAGATATTTTTTAATTGTTTTTCTTACAAAAATTACCATGCTGTATTATAATATTTGAAATGCTATCTGCTAATAGAAAGAAAAAAATTGAAAGAAGGTTGTGTTTGTTGTGAACGCTGTTGAAATGTACCTCACTCATAGCAAGTCACATAGCCAACCATAGGTTTGGACGACCAACTTGGTCGGACGGGTCGGACCAAACACCTTGATCCATTAGACTGTGTTACAAGCAACAAGAAGTATTCATTACACTGTGTTAGAGGACGGGGATGTCACCGTTTAATTCATCATTTTGTTACTTCACTATCTTTAGTATTAGAATATATTGTTGGCAATTATTTTTGTATGCATCATAAAGTTCTTACAGGTTCGAAGTTTTTACAGGTACCGCCCAAGTAACATAAGGTTGCGGGTCAGATGCGCAAATGAAAGAGTACGACAACAAGAATTAAACTATAACATATATACATAAGAGTGTGATAAAAGTTGTGTTAGCACAAATTTTACCATGCTAGCACATATTTTTTTTTTATGTTGGTCGTCGATCGCGCACGCATTATAAGAGAACATGGTAATTTTTCTGAAATTTTATCTACAAAAATTATATGATTTTTCTCTCCGTGTATAATCCATTAGAATAGGTACATGTAATAACAGCAGTTACCTCTGTAAATTTAACAGAATTAGTGCAATTGTAGGATTTGTGGGATTCAAAAATAATTAAAAGGCACGCATTAAAGTTGTAAATACTTGTTCTTACTAACCCAACTGTATTCATTTTTTCCAAAATATCTCTTTTCGCCATTTAAATCAATTACAGTTATTAACATAAATGTTTTGACGTCAAAAATTTCTAAACTTAACAAAATGTATACATACATAAAAACAGTACTCTTTATAAAATTTATATAATTATAGTTCCATTGTCTTTTATTAATAAAACAAATCCAAACACAGTTCCAAACAAGTGAATTTTTGAAAAAAAAAGACATTTGTTTAGTTACACACACACAGTTAAAATGGGGTAGTTTGCAAACGAGGGTGTACTGGGAAAATGGTGATCTATTGTTAATAAAAAAAATGACATTATTAATAATTATTTTGATACGTTCACCTGTTTCCTGGTGCAAACAAAATGCAGACAAATAAAGGCTATAAAGTAAATAATTTTTAAAAATTGGTGATTATTTTTTATCAATAGTAAAAAAAAATTTTAAAAAATAGTGAAGACATAGAAGATTTGATAATTTTGAAAATATCCACCGTAATTCCGGTTAAAATATATCGTCCCAAAAAATCGATTTCGCTCATTGTTCAATTTCAGTTTTGATTTCGACGAATTTAAAAATCTTCCACAGTCGTTGGTCAAATGGTTAATATTTACTGCTGAAAATATATTTTATACTCAAAACGTTTACATTTTTAACGGATAAATATTAAAAAAAACCGAATATTAACCTAAATTGGTAAGTATGACATATTTTATTTCCCAGTTCAAAGGTTAAAACAATTCTGGCTACAAAAGACGAAAACAATCACATTTTTAAATGACTTTATCAGGCTGTATAATCGGTTATTCACACGTGCTAAGTGTAAAAAAAATACAATAAAATATATTAGTGTTTTAGCAATAAAACATACGAATTTTGTTTATTGTTTTTCAATAAACGGATTTTGCGTTTCCAAAAATATTTCAAGACCGTTAAAAATTATTTTTTTACAAATAAACTGATAAGTCAAAGATTCTCTTCTTTAAAAATGGATCGTAAATATGATCGAGTAAAAATAGCAATTAATTTCTTAATTCAAGATTTTTATGATTTTTTTTTATAGTATATTTAATTACGATAAAAAAGGTAAGCTGAGTACAATAAAAAGGTATTGGTAAGGTACTGAGTATAATAAGGTATGAACTGTGCTTAAGGGGGTTTTCTAGTCTAGAGAGCAAAAATTTCGACTTTCTTTAGGAATTAATAAAAAAAAAAAAAAAACACTAATATTTTTATGGCCCATTTTTTTACCATCTATTTATTGATATTTTAAGAACATTAAAAACATTTCATACATATAAAAAATGAAAATTCGAGAACTTATAGCCATTTAAATACGGCCATGCAAAAAAGTAATGTGCTGGTTGACATGATTTTGGGATTTGTGTTCATCTGCAACTAAGAAAGAAAAACATTCTGATTCAGAAAGACTGTGATTCTGGCAGAAACTACAATGAAAAATAAAATTTAAAAAAATCTAAAAATGGTAGTTTTTTGAAAAAAAAATATTTTTTGACGTATTTTTCAAATTTTTTTATTTTTAAAAACAGTAAAAATAAGAATTTCGGATTATCCGTAGTCTCTAACACAAAGCAATATGTATTGAAAGTACGTGCCAAATTCGAAGTCGATTGGATAAATAGAATTCGAGATAATATGTCGGCCAAACCGGGACCTACCATATTAAAATGACTATGACTTTATATTTTCCAAAATTTTTAAATTTCCTTTTAAAAACACATTTTTGAAGGTCTAGACTATCAAAAAACAAAACAAAAAAAATCTATTTTAAAAAATTCTAGACCAGAATATTAGTCTCTTAATAATCTGCCTTAATAATCTAGTTCTTTCGCAGATGGTATATAGTATATACCTACTATACAGCAGTAATGCTTATGATAAGCATCACATATTATTATAGATAGTGTAGAAATCGACAATCAACTTGAAAGGTCACAAGCTCAATATTCGGTTACATCCTAACAGTTAGTTTATATGTACCGTTATGTAGGAAAAAAAGTAACTCAACGTCAACTTTTAGTAAAAAAGAAATTCATTATGAATCAAAAAAAAAAAAAAACAAAAACAAAAAAAACAAAAAAAAAAAAAAAAAAAAAAAAAACAATATAGTTCCGAACCGTTCCCTTCAGGCTCTTCAGCTCTATATTATGATTTTGGTATAGCAAGTGTGATTAAACGATACAGCCATAATTTTTTTATGACTTCATGGTTTACATTGACGAAAAGAAAGATCATAAACCTCGAAAATAAGAATGACGTATTACGTTTTAAAATCAAATTACTTCCACAACATAAATAATGGAATTTTTAAATAATATATTTTTATGCGTTAAAACGATCGTAAAATTATGAATAATATGTACTTGAATTTAAGTTCGTAAAATACATTCGGTTATATTTAGTGAACGAAAAATGAGGACAAAACCATTTGTGTGTTGTTAATGAAATAATATTTTTATGAGCCTTTTTAAAAAAAAAAAGTTGATTTAATATTACACATGGTCTTACTTTGCTGGAGATATTGTAACGTTGTGATGATTACAACGCATTTTTGTAAATATTTGATTTAAAATATACAATTTGTAAAAAAATGCAAGTTTGATAGAAACAACTTTAAAAAAAAAGATATATTTAATCAATTATGCAGAAGCTTAAAAAATCAATCAATCAACCGATCAATCAATCTATTTATCGATCTATCAGCTAACAAGCTAACTGACTTGTGACTATCGTATATTTTTTTTCTACATATACTTATTTACTGTAATATATACACTGTAAGGGTCGCGTACACGAAACAAATTACTCAACTACTACTATGAAATAGATGCCAAGGTTAAACTTAACGCATACACATAAATTACTGTTTTAGACAAAGTCCTAAGATTCCTTTTACCAGCTGTCAAGGCATTATTATCCTCTTTTAAGATCAATTTGATACCTATGCGGTTTTCTAGACCCGATAGTTAGCGTTGAAAATATTTTTGAACTCCATACGTTTAAATTTTATTCTTTGTATGGATTAGTCTTTTCTGTAATACACTAAAGAATTTATAACGTTTCTTTTTTAAATTATTTGATATATTTTACAATTAAAACATGATTTACTTTTAAATTTGTAATAAAAACAATAATATCGGTGAAAAATTCAGCGTATTTGTTGAGTTTTTCATAATTCATCACAAATGAGAAGTAATGTTTTGGAAATTTAAAAAATTAAATTGACGTTTAAATTAAATAAAATATTATAAGATAAAAATATCTCTCTTCAAAATGTTATATATTTTATATAATTATTATATTTCTTTCTTTTTTATTTACAGAACAAGGTAGCACATAATTTGAGGACAAAGTAGCAAGTACGAATAATATATATTAGAAGTCGGACTTTCTTCAGTTAAGAACCGGTCAAGAATCCCATATTCTCACTAGAAGCAAATTCTAAAATTCAAAAAACTAGATTCAACCACTACAAGAATTTCTACCACAAAATAATTTTAAAAACTTGTTAACTACATGTCTTAAATGCTGGTTTTGTTTCCCATTAAACAAAACTAGCTTGGTGTATTCGATACTTTAGTGGTTTGTAATATGTATACGGATTATGTTACAATACAAAACAAAACAAAAAAATCACAGCGACTTGGTGAATAACAGCACACTTGATTTGATAGACTTTGAAGAAAATATTGGCAGGCCTACATTTCTGGATGAGGAATATAAACAGGTTAAGTTCTACACATTAAAACGTATTAAGTATATACGCGTATCCGTACACATATAACGATTTACAGTAAGGGAAACCAAGGTGGGTTGAAACTAAGCTCTATTTTGCTACACCTAACTATAGTTGAAAAAATATTCCCAGATACTTTTGATAGTTTCTTTGTCAACGTATGATTGTCTTTTTCTAATTCCAGTCAAACAAATAAATAGTACGTAGGGTACTAATTGAACATTAGGTTACGAAATAATAATAATTAATAAATAATAAGTTAATAACACTATTTTATATTTTTATGTAAATTCTGTTTATTCAATAATAATTTGATTACAGAAGAATATTTCTTAAAGAAACCGAAAACAAATGACATTAATGATATATTATAACTTAACTGTAAACATATACATAAAATAACTGAATGACTGGATTCATTGCAAAATATTTAATAGGTACTATTAAAAGTATAATTTTGAAAAACAAAAATCAGTAGATGTCAATATGTACTGCTTAGAATTTTCAAATCAGTTAAAATCTAACGAAAATAGTTTATTCTAATTGAAAATAACATATTTCACTTTTCTTTATAGTATTGCATCATTTTTTTAACTTTGTGAAGATAAAATATTATTATGTCAAATATTTAAAAAACTAAATAAAAACCACTGATTAAGGACACTGGTGTAATATTGAAAAGTGTACAACAAGGACAAAAAAGAAGGAAACCTACAAGAGTGTCTGGGAATATTTTTTCAACCATACTTACCTCGATAGCATCCAGCCCCAATTTCCTCTACGTATGCACTCAAACCTTAAAGTTCAGTTGTAAAAAAACCATACGACAAGAAGTAATTTGATGCTAAAAGAATAGTTTTACATTTCAATACTTACAGAGCATTGCTTGTTTGTTTAATAATTGAATAGATAATTAATTTAGATTAATAAGAAATTTTTTTTCATAAGAACAATTCAGCTGCTACAGTAGTTGCCATGGTGAGACTTGAACCCGGGGCTGTGAGAGAAATTCGTTTTAAGGTCCCCAACTTTTGAAATAATACTCTGATTTTGGTGAAACTTTGCGGAAATATTAATATGATTTACTCAAAGAAAATAGAATGTTTCAGAAAAAGAAATACACGACCAGTAAGTGTGGTACACAGCTTCCTTGTACTTTTATCCAATCTTTAAAGTGATTCTGTGCATAAACTAGATCTTATCTCAAATTTCGTATCTTATCATATTATTATTAACGTCATATTTTGAAACAATGAAAACTTTAAAACTGAACTGCTTCTTAACGTTTTCTGATCGACTATATAACTATGGAAATTACGAAATTACGACTGACCGCATAACTTTTTTTTAATGTCAAATCAATCCATCGAAAAAATTAAGGAGGACCACTAGTGTGACCGCTTGAAAAAAAGATGATTTTTGGAAATTTTTTTAAAGAAAACTACTACATGGAATGTTTTAATATTTTCAGGAAATATTCGCTGATATATAATAAATTCATGATAAAATTTTTGGACCAAAAAATTGAAAATTCAGTGAGTTATTCGAGATCTCCCAAGGCTCAAAAAAAAAGTTCACCCACTGCTGCAATGATAGCGGCCTTCACACAGCCTGAAATCAAAAAAACCAAAAAGCCTATTAAACTAGAAGGTATGGTCCGTACCGTGATCCTCAATTGAAAAAAAAAAAGTTGAAATTTAACAAAATGGCGAAGTTTTTAAAAAAAAGTTTCAAACTTTGCGCGAAAGTTTAATGGTTTTTGGCTTGCGAAAATTACGTTTTTTATTCGATCGAAAAACTGGAGGTTCATGGTACGAAGAAATATATATAAAAGAAGCTGTATAAGAATCAAAAAGATCGAATGATTTGTCTTTAAGCTATAACTGCAGCAAATTTGAAAAATGTAGTTTTCCCTAATTTTACCTTTTAGTTTTAATCACTGGGAATTTTTACTAAAATTATTTACGCTGTACTCACTACAACGATCATAGTAAAACTAAATGAGTCGTTTAAATATGCCAGGGTCTAGCTTCTGCACAACATGTGACTGGCAGCCACGTCCAGAAACTCCCGAACTCTCAACCTTCATACATTTCTCAATACCTCAAAGTTAACAATGAAAATCAGAATCCACTCTTCGGATGGCTGTAACTCAAAAACTATTTGAAATATGCACTTGAAATTTTAGTATGTTATTTTTAAGGGTATAGACTATCGAAACATGCAAAAAAATTCCAATTTTTTGAAAAAGTCACACTTGTGGTCCGCCTTAAAGAAACCAGTAGACATTATTTGACGTTTTGAACTGACAAATGATTGCAAAAAATTAAAAGTTTTTTGCTTCCATAATAACAAGAATAATAAGAAGTCCATTTCATGCACCCAGCGTCAACATATTTGACGTTTACGCATGTCCAGTAATTACCATTACTCTGATTGTATTGAAACTTATAGGGAACCCTATAGGTAAAGCCTAATCTCCAAATTCTCTCAAAACTTGAGCGAAATAGGACTAGACGTAAATAAGATACCGACATTTACTGGAATTTCACGGAAGCGCCAGTTGCGTTGAAAATCGTAGGCGACAATCTAGGAATCAAATCACACAATTTCATCGATATCGATCGACGGACGGACACCAAACCAAATTCTTTAGGACGCTGTAAAACGTAAAGTGTGCGTGAAAATTTCATTCTGCCGAAGAAAAATTGTTATACCTATTCCAAAAGTGATCATCACAATGCTCTCTCTATTTTAGTAGTCGCGAAAGCAAAATAAATACACATAATCCCTTAATTAATATTCTTCATAACTTTTCAAATCTATATCTGCCGTGATAATATTCATATAATTACAACTGTTATGTACATGTTGTGGATTTTGCTTATTTATTATATTATATTATTCATTTTGTGTTTACATTTATGTATGTGTACGTATACAGTTGATATTTGAAGCAGAAGAATTGTTGATGTGACGTAAATTGTTCTCATTTAAAATTAATATCTAGTAATTCAAGCGTACAAAGTATTCATACTATACATATTTTTATTGTATAGGGTAAAACAGACTAACAATAAGTAATTACCTAATAACAGTACAATTAAAGAAAAGAAAATCGGAATTGAAGCTTCTTAAACTTTACTACAATATTATATATTTAACTCAAATCTGAATATGATCAATATCTTTCTTATAACTCTTCCCAGCCCCGACACCACATCTGAATACAAATTGTTCAATCATGAAAAAAATTAAAAATTATCAAAAGTCTTTTAAACGTCGAAAATTACTGACGAAATAAGCTGAAACTAACCTTTCTGAAGTCGTAGCATCCATTTCTTTCAAAATTAGACACATCATAGAATCACTAGGCAAAAGTCTTCTGCCTAATCCATTATATTTCTAAAAGGGAATTTCGTTATATTTTCGCAAAAATGAATTCGAATCACTTCAATAAAGTCTGATTTGAGAAAAAAATCATGTTTAGTTTGATGACGTCACCAAAGGGTCTAGCAGGTTAAAATAGATATTAACTGTAACTACTATACTTGATTATATATTTATAAGCAAGTTTATATGAAGGAGAGATATGAAGTGGTGAGTACTCTAGAGCGGTCATAAGGATATTTTATTTTTTTCGAAGTGTTGCACCCATCTGATCTGAATGCACCTTTTAGTGATAATAGTAGACATACTAAGCTACATTATATATTTTTTCTGTGATTGTACCTCTCCGAGAACTATGGAAAAAAATAAGAATTTTTTATTTTTAATTTTTTTAGGTGGTAGAAATTGCTAGAAAATTCTGTAAAAAATACAGAATATAGCACAATGTACTACCTAATAAACAGTCGTGATTTTATCAGTCTGGATGTAATAGTTTCGGAATAAAAAAAATTTTAAAAATACCCGCTCTAGCATATATATTATATGGTCAATTATCTCAAGAACGCAGAGAGATCAGAAGCTAAAATTGGTTCCAATGGTATATTTATTACTCACCGATATCGCAACATAACTTATTTTTAATAGGCCTCTCTGGGGCTGCCAACCCTATCTTAACCTGCTAGACCAAAAGGGTCTAGCAGGTCAAAATTTTTCAGTGTCTTAAAAACCGTAAACAAGGCAATAGAACGATGAAATTGAAAGCGACTTATAGGCTTTCATAATCGTTCGTTTAATTTTTTTTTAATTAAGCACGTAGGACGACCAGAAAATATACTTCTGTTGAACTGGTCATATTTCTAAAAGGAATTTTTTTCATTTTGATAGCTTAAATGAAAATTTCACACCCAAATTACCCTAATTTGACCTTGATGTTAGTGCTAGTGATTTACTAGATTTTTTTCGTACTTTAAGGAACTGATTAAACGATGACATTGCGACCAAATCACTGGTATTCGAAGTCACACCCAGATTGCTCTAATTTGGCTCAATAAAATCTGATCAAAAAAAAAGAATTTTTTTAATTTGCTGACGTCATCAAGTTTACAAGAAGTTTTCAGTGCTTGAAAAACCATAAATAAAATGACAGAATGATGAAGAAAAAGTGTCGTCATTTTGACAGGAAAATGGAAAAATTCTCTTCCAAATTATACTTTAACTTAACCAATCGCGCTAATTCAAATCACTTTAACTACAATCTTTTTAATTTAGTTACGTTATAAGTTTATTAAAAATTGACAAAATGATGAAATTGGAGACGAAATGTAGGTATTCAAAGCTGTGCTTTTAAAAATAATTTAAATACAATTTCTTTTAAATTTTTAATTTCGAAAGGAGCATTAGGAAGTTTTTAAAAATTACTTACCTTCAATGCCACAACTGTACACTTCATGCGCAATTTTCGTTTTCCGAGATAACACGAATCCATGTTTTTTACACTATACCTTTTTAGTGATTAAAAACTCAAATGCCTTTACCCGATAATACTCTAATAAAATATTATATACATATATTTACATAAACCGATAAGTCATTTAAAATGAACGATATTAATTAATTGATACAAATTTATATTGGCAGAAGGAAATTTTTAAAATTTATTTATTTACAAACAACGTGAATTTTCAAAACGCAATAGAAATAAATAGTTGGTGTATTTATCATTTCAAATAGCGACTGCCACGATATTTTTACACGTATGAATCATAAAATCGAAACGAACAGGTTATTTTGAAATTTTACGGCCATTTGATTGATCTGTTAATCAACTTTATTAATAGTGATATATTTGTTAGTCTAGTCGTTTTCTCATGTTGTGACTGTTTTATTTCTTTCCTTTTGATATATTAATTTAAATATTTTTTTTTTTTAAATATAACCTGTCTTCTGTCGGACCAAAACGCTAATTAATAATTCAATATTGAATTCAAAAATTATAAGTGACAGACCGATGTTTACTTGCTCATAAACTGGGACGAAAGATTTTTAAGTTATTTATTTTTAATATTTCAGGAAGCAACTTCCCACATAAAGGAACTGTTTGGAACAGTAAATGATTTTGAAGTGTAACGAATGCTAGTGATTATTTACTTTATCCACAACATTCCCGATGTCATATCATTTCAAATCTTTCATAATAATATTTGAATACTGAAGTGAAAATTTCCATGGAAAGGGTAACTCTGTTGAGAAATCTAATGAATTTTGGTAACTAATATGGTTTTCCTCTATTTTTGTCAAACTACTAAAAACACAACAAATCTATGGGAAACATCAAAATAAATTTAAAACAATTGAAATTTTCTATCATATTTAATTAATAGCAAATATTATCTGTATACACGCATACCGCGGTATATAGACCCCTCGCTAGTTGTACCATCAAAATAATATAAACAATTTTCCGTGGGAATTTTCTTATTCAAACAATAACATGTTTACAATATTCTGATATAAAAATTAGAAAAATATATTATAAAGGGTGTGCTTTGTAAATAACTAAACACTTTATTTTTGTAAATTAGATATTAGGTAATTAAAACAGATTCATTTTTAGTCTTTTTATATACAGTTTAAACAGATGAACATTACACATACCATTGTAATAAAAAGTATGTACCATAATTATGCATAAATACAAATTGTTTGCAGGTTTGTACCTATATACTATATAGGTAACAAATATTTTAGTGATTAAAAAACTTTTATAAATGAGTGTTTTTAATTAAATATATACATATTCTATTACTTATAAACCAAAATTTTAATGTGTGTTACAATTACATTACATATTTATAAATAAATTAATACAGAGTTGAATAAAACTTATTTTTTGTGGTGTTGACTTATTATTATTCAATTATTAAACAATATGTGTATTATATTTTCTATATTCTGTTTACGTAGCACATGTCAGTATATACGAACATAGGTGAGTGTGTAGTAATTTTTTTTTGATACGTTTATACCTTTAAGATCAGCCTGTATAATTTGTTTTTGTGCTTTGATAATTGTACCACAGAGAGAGACTCACCACAGGTAGGGGTACATGTACTAAGGTCAGAGTGTATATAAAAATTTCATGTCACAATGTTAGGCTACGATAAATTGCGAAACTATACTGAACCAATTTTGATCAAATTTGGTAATTATCTATAATTTGGTCCAACTTAAAAGATAGGATAGTTTTTATCTCAATTATTGACCTTAAAATTTCTTTTTTGCAAATTAAATATTTTAATAACAATGTACTATTTTGTACTTAAAATCTATATAAGTTTGAAAATATATATCATACGTGTGTTTGTTATTGATTTTTGTTTCCATAGTTTTAAAGTATGCATTGGCAAAAATTTGAACATCTTTTACAACTGACATAAATTAATAAAAAAATTTACTATTTATTTAAATAAATATTAATATAAATTTTACGAAAAAAATGTTTTAGTAGAAAAAATATAGTGTAAAATACGCGAGAAATAAGCCATTTTTCCCACTTATTGTACAATATACTATTATTATTATAGTGTGTATTGTGATATATGTACAAAAATTGTGCAGTGTATTTAAAACCATCAATATGGGAATTTAAGGAAAAATTTCAGAGTGTGAAAATAGATATATTAATGGTTATTTTCGAGTCGTATGGCGAGCGAAGCGAAGCATTACATGGAATTAACCTTTTATAGAATTTTGAACTGTTTAGCGAACGAAGCGAAGCACTTTATCCTCGCGTCTATTCTCAATCCCATATGATTTAAAATTGGCTAAACTATTTTCAGCTTTATTAGTAAACATTGATTTGATTGTATCAAAATGATAAGAAAAAATTAATTCAATCAATTATAACTACTGAGCCACAGAATCGCGTGGCCGGGTCAGCTAGTATTATAATAAAACAGAGGTTCCCAAAGTACGACCCAAGAACTCGCTAGCGGGTCGCTATGCCACAATTCGTAAAAATTATTTATTCATTTTTTTTTTCAAAAAAATCAGTAAGTCTGACTATGTCATAGTTAATTTTAACATAAATTTTATACGTCAGTAATGTTAAGCCTTTTTTTACTATGCGAGTCTTAAGTCAGGTTCTTAAGTCAAAATAACCAAATTTGTTTAAGAAATGTGATTTAATTTGCGCATATAATTTTCTATTGTCTTTGCAATTCTGTTTTTATCAAAACTAAAAAAAAAATCAAAAGCCAGTGAGCAACTTCAAATTTTATAATTCTAATATCAAAATTAAAGTTTTTGGAGCTTTTAAAAAATTTGGTATACTTGATCACGTCATCAAATTCAATTACTTCTTTTTTAAATTAATAGCTACAAAAGTAATACGAATAAGATCTGTTGGTGAAATTCAAACAAAACTTTGAGAACCGATGTATGAAAGCCCATCTCTGATTATAAATTATTTGAATGTTTTACAAATGCAGCTTTCTATCTGATCTTTGATCTATTGGATCATCAATATTATTATTCAGTAGGCTGGGCCGCCGTCTGGAGGGGCAGAAGGGGGTACAGCCCGAAGACCTCCTTCTTCAAGCCCAAAATGTTTTTTGTGCGCCAACTGTATTATTTTGAAAAAAAAATGTTTGACTCTGATGCCCATCATTTTTCTCTCCGGCCCTGTCAGTACTAAATATACATACCCATATCAAGACATTATTCAATTAGATCTCATTTTAAACTGAATTAAAATATGAGTGCCCCTGTGTATCTCCAAACTTTGTAAAACTTATTGGTCGATTCTGTAACTATTAACAGTCTGTAAAACCTCTGTTAGACTGTTAAATTACAGAATGTTAAAAAATTGTATTCTGTACGCAATTTTTAACAGAAATGTAAGCTAACATTCTGTTATTTCTCTGTAAACTTTATAGCACTCACAACACTCGCCATAAACTCTACAGAGCTATTAAATAGGCTAATTACTATGGATATTATTAAATATTGATAATTTTGATTTTTGCATTTTTTATAAATTCAATATTTTGACGTTTTAATTTGCCATTTTTTGAATTATTTGATATCAGTAAGTATGTAATCATGAAGTATTTTTTGTAGTAAGAAGACTGTTGAGGAAATAGTGCAGTGTTCTTAAATTGGATAGGATGTAATTTCAAATAAAATAAATTTATTATGAATTATATCTTTTTTATAAACAGTGAATATTTTCGGGACAAAATCGCACGGACACACTTTGTCCACATGAAGCGTTTTACCTTTTCTCGACAGTGCTTCAATTATTTAATGTATTTTTTCATCAAGTATTCTTATTCATAGTATTGTGAATTCTTATTTTGTTGTCTACGTATTTAATACACAATGCATTTTGATAGTGAATAAGCACATGTCTTTTGATAGTGAATAAGCGCTCCTTACTTTACCTGTTTTCACAATTTTTTTTTTAAATTATTACCCATAAAAGTGTCAATAATTTATGAAAAATTTTCCCCAGAGACTTGGTGGGCTTGAAGTATTTCTAAAACTATCGGTATCGATATCTACGGAAAGCTCTGATGTATGTAAATTAGATATCGAAATTATAGCATTATAGGTACATACGCCTATTTTACCATTTGACGAGTGGCCTGAAATATTATAACCATTATAAGGAACTGGTTGTCTAGAGAATTCCCGAATATCTAATTTAGAAATAGCTTAACCCATAATCATGATAATTTTACGTGAGTTTAATATACATGGGTAATACACATAATTTATCTCTCCATTTAACATAAATCGCTATAAAAGAATTAATTTTTTACATTTTATATACACAAATCCATGGTAATTTAACATAAATAGTTCAACAACAGTAGAATATATAAAATGTAATTGGCATCTTAACATATAGTGTCTTACAGAATACCTTTTAACATCCTGTTAAAAACAATTTTACAGAGCTCTGTACTGCAAAAGAACAGTCTGTGATAATGTAGTTACAGAATCGACCCATTATTTTCATAAACAAATGTTCATTAAACGTATATACATTTGTAAAAAAATTTAAATTAGCTAGGTAGGTATTTCATATTTTTTGAAATTATGACCATAACGTAAAACTGATAACAAAATGAAAAAGTTCGTTAAAAATATAGCTATGTATAATTTCTATTGTTACGCATGGAGGATTGAACGCGTGATACTTTAGTTTCAAGTCGCGGAAATCCACCACAAACATATTTAAATTTAAATGTCGGGGTGCCAGAGTGCAGTGGCGCACACGACACAACAAATAGCCATACACTTTTATATTTAATGTACATATTTTCATCAGTATACACCTTCGTTATAATTTTATTTAGATAACTGTACAGTTACTGACATGAATATGCTTATACATAAAATAATTTATATTGCTTCAAGGTAAAGTAACTTTCTGAGAATTATCAGTCTTACTGATAATTTAACTGACTTCAAAACCATAGTAACGAAATATTAAATTATGATATGAATTTTACCAAGTTATTTTATTCTTTAAATTATCTTACCGTATTACATTCGAATTGTATATTTAGGTATTGTGATATATATTTATTAATTATTGTAAGTAGGTATCAATAAGTTAACAAGTTAACAGTCAGAACTTATTATGACGAAACGTCCAGCTGATACACCATTTTGACATTAAGTTCAATACACTTTATATAGAACTGTTGACGCGTAATAGTGTTGTTTCGTAACTACTGAGGTTTCACTTGACGCCGTACAGCCTCCATGACCATCAACTTTGTAAAAAACCGTCATCACGAAAACGAAGAAAAAGAAAATAAATCTAAAATCACTATTCAGCACCCGTAATTAGATCATGTTTAATTAAACAAAGTGTAATTACATCAACTCTAGGTAACATACCAAAAAATATTTAATAAGAAAAATAGGTACATAACATACTTTTAACACGAAATTACTAGTGATGAGCAAATGCAAGACCAAGACCAAGACTTGGCAGTCTTGGTGTTGGTCTTGTTCTTGCATTAAGAATCTTGGCCTTGGTCTTGCTAGAGCAGTTTGAGTCTTGGTCTTGGTCTTGCAAAATGCAGTCTTGGTCTTGGTATTGCTAAATAATCTCGCACTTTCTTGCATTTTTTTATTAGCGAATTTTTTCCTTCTAAAATCAGAATTTTCTCTGTTTACGGTATTAATTATACTTTCAAACTATTTAAATAGTTTAGCAAGAGTCTTGCTTTTTTCTTGCTTTTGTCTAGGTCTTGCTCACTTGAGTCTTGGTATTGGTCTTGCAGCCATACTTATAGTCTTGGTCTTGCTCTTGTTATACATAGTCTTGATCTTGGTCTTGGTCTTGCATTTTTTGCTAAGACTACTAATTTGGCTCATCACTAGAAATTACAGCAAAAAAAAATTTTAAAAAAATTGTTAAAATATATTTGTACGCTACAGTAAATATTTTTAATAATAGTACAATATCGTACTTAATATACACATACACCATGCACCTGTCATTTGGATCGACCTGTGCCACAAAAAAGAACTTGTTTAGAATTTTTAATCATATTTGTTTTCTGTAATAAGAATAATAATAATTTGTTCATGCATAAAATTTAAATGTAAAAAATTCGTTTTTATTTAAAATTAATAGCTTCAAATTGTCATATTGCAAGCAAGCCACGTAAGGAGAAGTGTTTATTTTTTTTGTATTTGATATTCTTATTGAGAATCATTAGAGCAATACAAATTAAAAGTACAGGTGTCTATATATGTATATATGCATAGATGCGTACAAACAACTAATTATTTTTGATACAACTCCGAAAGGAATTCATTTAATAAGAAAAATTTATCGACTGTAACTACTTATAAACGGCAATATATTAATTTCCGATGGACATTCGTCGTAAATAGTAATTTAAATGTATTGGCTGTCTACCAGGGTCAGGCAAGCAAACCACACTAGACTACACTAGACTAGGCAAAAAATTTAGTAACAGTATACCTAGTTAATAATAATAATAATAATATATTTTAAATTGGGGTTTGATGACACTAGAAGTATAATTTTTAAGGATATTTTGGAGTAATGGTCATCAAGGAAAACAGAAATGTGATTTTTTCCCCTAAAGGCTACCGGTTTCGACTTATCGTCTTCTTCAGGCCTCTGAGGAAAATTTATTGATATAAAAGTACATAGATAAAATATAAAAAATATATAAAATATATTACATGAGGTACTTACATAATTGTATTTATATCAGACTGACATTTGAAAATAAAAATAACAACACTGATTAAAAAAGTTTAAAACAGTTTAAAGCAACATTTAAAGTTTGAAATGATTAAAAATATGAAGAAAATTATTTAGAAATATAGATAATTTAAAGAAATATATAATTAAACTGTGCATCACGAAAAAATTGTACATTACGAAAAAACAAATAAGGATAATATGAATGTATTTGTGAATTAATGTTAAAATATTTTAAATGAAAAGTACGTATTGCTACGATGAATTCCGAAAACAAAGTGCCTTCTAATAAAATTAAGGTGAATGATCATAATTATTTAATTTTTTTAAATTTTCAGTGAGTGTGCGCAACTTTGGTGTTTTTAACAATGGCAGGCATAATCTTGTCAAAGTTACGGGTATATGTATTGTCTACGGAGATGGCGTCCTGGTAGAGATTGCAATTTGGCTGTACGGTATTGATCCAGCAGCTTTCGATGAAGAATCTCTTCTTATAATTGGATTCACGTTGGAGCGCCATGGGGTTGTCGAAGTTGAAGTTGTGCCAATTATCCCAAGAATGCCGTACCAGTCCTGACACCATATTGGTGACACCATAAAAATAATATATTTTATTTGTAACTCGGCCGTGGCCATTACAAAGGTTGGCAAGTGAAGCAATATAAATACAAATAAAAAAGAAAACTTACAATATATAAAAAAGACTGAAAAGAATTAGTATAGACTCTAATAAATAATTAATTAATAAATAGAGTACAGTTTAAATAATTTAAGTATTGAGTGTATCTGAAAACAATCTGCAGTCTAAATTTCTTGCGACTACGAGAAGATTGGGCTATTCGTTCATAACAAATGCTCTTAAAAGTAACATGTTATGCGTGTAATAAAATGGATCGTTTACTTGATTTAAATTACTAAAATTTAATAGAATTTCGAGAAAAATTTCACGATTAATTTCCGCACTGATGGGAGTGAGATATTTGATCAAGTAATGGGAGCGAAGCTGCGAGTAAATGGGACAGTCGATTAAGATATGAAATAAGTCTTCCTTGTCGTGGCGATTACATACAGTACAATACTCGGAAGGATCTATTCGATAAGAGATACCGTTTATATAAAAAGTCATAATACGGCTGTTTACTGTTCGAAGTTGGTGTATAACACATGCTTTTCTAAAGCAGTCTCCAGACGGTGGTAGTGTGGACTATAGTTGGACGATACGATTCTGTCGCTGTCTTCACGATAGTAGTATTCATCTAGATTATTTACTAATCTATTTATATTCCTTTGAATTCTAGAAGGGTCCTGGCTAGACCAAAGCTCCCCTTCTCCTAATATATTGAACAGATTTTTAACCTGTGACACCCAATTATATTTTAAAACGTTGTTTTCACTGTTAGCTAATGACAGCAGTCGATTGTAGCTACAGTATACCTAGTTCACTTTATGGTTGACATTTTAAAAATTCCGACAAAAATCGTATAATTCATAAAAAAAACTGTTGTGAAATGAAAATGCCACTAACCCGAAACGTGTGCTTAAGCTAGGACTTGCATCCAAAAAAAAGTTGACCACACTGCTGTGTAAAATATTATACGTATACATTGTAAGAAATAGTTTACAAAAATGTACCAATTTACTCAAAAATTAAAAAATTTAGTGTGATTACTTTATATTTGCCCAATGAATTCATGTACATTTCATACAATGAGGTATTTGACAGTAGTTGAAAAAATTTCTATTTTGATTTTTAAATAATTACTCGAGTCATAATGATATCGAATATTGCTTTTTTACAAGCTATTTCATTGAAAAATATAAACATTTTAATTAAATAAAATAACAAAATTTACGTTAAAAATGACGTAATCAAAAATATCGAGCAAAAGTAGCTTACGTCACAAGCTCGCTGTATTATTTTGTAGTTAGGAAAAAAACTGTTTATTTTTTTGTACGAATGAAAGAAATTTTTCATTATTAAATTTTTTTAAAATATTTGACAATTTAAAACGTGTTTAATCGTTTTCACTCAATCTTGTTTAACCGTTATAAAGTGGAAGAAAATTTTATCCAAGCTGATAGTAACAATTTGCCAAGAATAGACGCATTAATGAAAGGCTTATTTTTTTAAAGTAATCCTGATTTTTACTACACCGAAATAACTAAATTGCAAAAACTATATTGTGAGTACCTATACAATATTTTTAAAACTTTCTTTCATTGTAGTAGTGCCTCCAGAGAATCTTACGGAGACGACGCAGTTGGATATGTCACAATAAATAACAAAATAACACAAATGTCACAAGTAAAACCACTATCGATTCAATGTTTTAGACACAATGACGTCATACGATTTGAAAGAGACAAAAACAAAATAATTTAAAAATGTGTATTATGAGCTTAGTAAGAAGTAATAAATATATACTAAGATGGTTTTTAAAAAATTGTCAAATACCCCATTGTGTCAAATTAAATATTTTTGAAAAGTTTTTACGATTTCTGGTTTTTCAAAAATTAGTCACTTATTTTTTACAGTGTATTCTAAAATCTATCTAATTGATGTACTAGTTCAAAACAAACATACTAGAGGCTATATTCGAAAAGGTTATTATATACAGAGTATTTAGTCGGGAAATGTATCTAGATAGTATCCCACCACTGAATTAGAAGCTCCACGCGTCCAAAAAAAAACACTCTTCGTTCCTACAGTGACCTTACAAGTCGTAATTATCCATGAATTATTTTAGGCAAATATGTTAAAATAACTTTTTTTTAGAATTTCGGGGCTAAAGTAAGTACTTTTAGTTCCTCATAATAAAATACTTTTCCTTCCGCTTTTAAGCCAATTAGAGTGAAATTTAATGTAAATTAACTAGCCTTTCTAGGTAATGAACTATAATAAATTTAAACTTGTAGATAAAGATAAACAATTATATTATAGTGTCCAATTTGTTTAATTTCTCCACTATATATTTGATGTCATATTATTTCACACAATTTAAATAATATTTAAATAACTTTTTTTTAATTTTTATAATTTTAAAATATCTGGAATTGGACACACTACGAAACTCAAGTGTATCTTTTAATCCCTTGAGCGAGTTGTTGCCCTTGGACAAACTGTCTGTCAACAAACTTCACACTCGGGATCAAAAGTCACACTTTAATATTTGATATTAATGTCAAACTCTTAATAAATTGAAATCATCATTTCATTTTCTGTTTATTTTTTTTCTTTTAAATTTTAATTCAGAACTGAAAAAATATTGTATGCAACACATGTAACATACGTGTTTTTTTACTCGTAGGCAAGCTTCGTTGGACAACTGTTACAACTCGTGAAAAAATACCTTATTTTGCTTCTTGTTACATAAATAATTATTTTATTATTTTAAAATTGTACATATTTAGGAGCATTAACAATATCTACTAGTGCTTCTAATTTCTTGACGAAGTACTGTGTACTATATAAACATTTATACCACATCATATACAAGCAAACATTACATACACTCAGAAACTCTATACACAATGAAACAATGGGCACATAAATTATCATTTAAAGATGTATATATGTCACCATTTTAATATCCTACATTATTAATTCCAAAATTATCTTCGTTATTGTCATCTCGCTTACTTTTACGACAGTACAAATTGAAAATGAGAGAAAAAATATTTCACCAAATACAACAACACTGAGTTCATTTTTTTTTCATACAATTTTTTCGAAAATTATCTTCCTTAAATCTGTCTTCTTTCATTCCAAAATTACTTTATGAGCATGTAAGAGAAAGAGTGGACATTGAATGGTGAATTTTCTGAACGGTAAGTATTGTACAGTAAGGTGACTTACTTCAAATTGTACGGTTTCACTCACACAAATTGTGTAAGAGTGAGGAACTTCTTGACACTATTCCTATATATGTATAGGTATATGGACACATTGTATTCTCCTATTTATTTATGCAAGGTGTTGGTAAAGAGTTAAATCGCGTACCAATAGCGACGATAAAGATTATAAGATTGCGTTGGTGGTTACAGAGAAATAAAGACGGATATACAAGCTCTTAAAATCAATTTAAGATTTGTTTGTACAATAAAAAAGTACAAACAAGCTTCTTGAGTCAACTTTTAACGTATAGATTCAGTATTTTCTTGTTAGCGTGTGTCAAATTATTTCTATCCATGAGCAAAAATTTTTTATATGTGCTGCCAAAAAAATGTAAAATTTTAGCAGTTTATTACATAGTAGAAAATATAATATAATATATGTTTAACGGTGAGACGCTCGAAACTCCTCGATGTTGATAAAAAAAAATTTGGGGGACAGGTCTACCCACACTGTCAACTTCCCATTGAGTGTCCTTAAGGACTAGAGACTACTGTACATATATAATTCTTTTTTTCATTTCAGGCGACTCCTCCCCTGGGTCTCCGATAGAGGCTTTGCCTCTTGCACCATACCGGAGGCTTCGCCTTCTGTTCCATACCTGTGGGGGCTCCACCCTTATCAAACAAATGATAACATTATTTGTTCTCAAGATATGCGAGACAAAATATATTTTGGCAAGAAACTAATTTTTTCAATTTTTCTTACTTCGTTTTTTTTTTTAATTTTATAATTCAATACTGGCGTTTCTAACATCAAGGAAGGTTCTTAGGCCATTATATAATAATGTTATGGTAAAAAATCCATATAATCTATGTTATCTTAATAAAGTTAATTCTGTTTTTTTACCACAAAAAACAAACCGCTAATCCGAATTTGCTGAAAACTTTATCCGGTCGTCATTTTTTGATTAGGCATCTAATGAAATTAGTTCGGAGTTGATATCATCATTTGTTCTCGAGATATGCGAGACGAAAAAAAATTCACGAACGAACGAACGAACGCACGCACAGACATCAGGCTAAAAACGATGGATTTGGATTCTAGTGACCTTGAGACGTGGAGATATGTCAAAATTAGCGATTCGTAAAATCGGACCCATTACAATAACTTCCTATGGGAAGTTAATAATTTTACTAAACTATTATCAGATTTTTTAACACATAAATAAAATATCACCATCATATTTAAAGAAAGTTCAAATATATTTGTTGTGTTTCACTTATATTTGGTATAAACGACAAAAAGAAAAAATTTTTTTAAACACTAAAAGATCAGAATAATACTTGCAAATACTCAGTTTACTTTTCTATTTGCGCGCTAATGTATTTCAAAATTACATACTTAAAGGACATAAAATATGTTACTAGGAATTAGATTTTTTAAAATATTTCTCAATCGTTGGTAAATTGCATTGAAACTAAGGCTATATTTGATGCTTTTCAAACTCGGTTTTCATCCACTTAAAAATAGGAATCTGAAATCCTACTTCCTAATAACATTTTCTATGACTGAAAATTTGAAGTTCATACGTTAATTCTCCGCCGAGAAAATAGAAAAGTAAAATCGCTTATTTTTGATGTTTTTTTTTTTTTTTCATGAAGAGTAATGTATACCCTTAAGAAAAACACTTTTTTAAGCATTAAAGAATTGTTTAAAAGCATTAAAGAAATGTTTAAAAGCAATTCTTTAACACTGAATTGGAATAACATTGGAGCATGTAATATGAAATGTTGTTTTCCGACCACTTGGCCGAATGCCGACCATGTAATTCAGATAAACACCGACAATTTTTTAAGCATTAGAGAAATGTTTTAAGGCAATTCTTTAACTTTGAATAGATTTATTGTTGCTTGGAATCATTTCCACCATTAATTCGAATAACATTGAGTCGTGTTATACGAAATGTCGTTTTTCGACTACTTGGTCGACCATGTAATTCAGAAAGATATCGACACTTTTTAGAGCATTAGAGAAATGTTTACAAGCAGATCTTTAATTATAAATATAATTCATGTAGCCCGGAATCATTTTCGCCATTATCTGGAATAATATTTGGTCCTGTAATATGAAATGTAGTTTTCCGATCACCTGGTGGAGAATGTAATTCAGATAAATATCGACACTTAGGGCCGGAACATCGCATAGACTCTAAATGAAAATTTTAATACTAATTAAGTTAATTAACTCAGATTAGGAAAAAAATTAAACTTTAGGTGTTTAATTCAAACAATACAATTACCTAAAGCTCTATTATATTTAGCTGGTTGAAGAAGTAAGAATTATTGTACATAATAACTAAATACACATATCAATCCGTGACTGGCATCGTTAATATGTATGGACCACCTTAATTTCTTCTGCAACATAAAATTTATTAATAAATACACTTTGATTTTATGTTTCTTCCAAAAATAAAAATAGAAAGAGATAAAACAATTGTCATTTTACAAAAGGCTCATAATGTTTTGTATTTTATACGTGTACGTGTTCCTGTTTTGATAATATGTGTTGTTGGGGGGCATAAACTAAATATTTACAGACACTGAGACAGTCAAAGTTCAAACTAAATTCTTGCACGAGACCATAATATCATTATCAATAAGGTCATTGTTACATCGATACAAAACCGACAATTATCACTACAATGTGCAATAAGTTTCCCTTAATCACGTTTTCGGGCAATCGCGTAGGTGGCTGAATGTTTTAGGAATTTTATTGTCATTTTACTTTTTTACACAAATTTTTTTATCTTTCATTGTTTTACCATCATTTTAAGATTATACCTATGTACTGACTACAAAGTTGTTGTCCGAAATGTGTTAAATTCGACATGTTTATAAAGTAATCGAATTATTTAGTTCACAGGTTAACGAAAATTATCGAGTTTTCTAACTGGGTGCGTTAAAAAGGTTAAAAACTATCAATAACTTGTTATGTAAACAAACTTGCTACATACAATACGAAAACAATTTATTTAAAATAATACAAAAACAGCATTACAATAATAACAAATAAATACATGTTAATAGTTTAAAGTTAGATACGCGTGCCAGCACTCAACTGTCACTTCCGGCGCCACTGACGCGTGGTAGCCATCTTAGTTATTATGCATTACATCACATTAACCACACGTGTCACTATGTGTCATGTCACTAAAAATTTATTTGTTATTAAAATTTATACAAAACATTAAACAATATGGTCCGTAATTTAAAATGTACATGCGCAGTATAATTAGTAACAAGTTTTTTTTTAAGCTGCTTAACATTTTTTTTTACGTTATCTCATACCATATGACAATAAAAATTTGAAAAATAGAACGTATTTACAATGCACGATTTAATTACTACCAGTATAATATCTTGAATGTGTTTTATTTTTTAAATAACCGTTTTCAATAATTGGTGATAATTGATAATTTTGAAATGGTAATTCGCTACGGCTGATCAATGTTTCCAATTTCAGTTTCTATAAAAGAACATATGGAAGTCGAGCCTGATAGTTCGTCACATTTACTAGAATAGCAATTCTCTGAAGTGGCATAATAATAAACGTTACGAAAGAAATATAAATAGTATTTTTTATTTTAAAGGGGACCACTAGTGTGACATTTTGAAAAAATTAGAAAATTTTTTTTTGCATATTTTGATAGTCTATACCTTCAAAAATAATATACTAAAATTTCAAGTGCGTATCTCAAATAGTTTTGAGTTACAGCCACCTGAAGAGCGAATTCTGATTTTCATTGTTAACTTTGAGGTATGTAGAAATGTATGAAGGTTAATAATTCGGGAGTTTTTGGACGTGGCTACCAGTCACATGTTGTGGAGCAGCTAGACCCTGGCACATTTAAACGACTCATCTAGTTTTATTATGACCGTCATAGTGAGTACATCATAAATAAATTTAGTAAAAATTCTCAGTGATTAAAACTAAAAGGTAAGATAACGAAAGAGTACATTTTTCAAATTTGCTGCAGTTATAACTTGAAGACAAAACCTCCGCTCGATTTGATTCTTATTGCAGCTTCTTTTGTATATATTTCTTCGTGCCATGAACCTCCAGTTTTCCGATCGAATAAAAAATGTAATTTTTGCAGGCCAAAAATCAACAAATTTGAAACTTTTTTTTAAAAACTCCTCCATTTTGTTAATTTTCAACTTTTTTTTTTCGATTGAGGTTTACGGCACGGGCAATACCTTCTAGTTTAATAGGCTTTTTTATTTTTTTGATTTCAGGCACTGTGAAGGTTGCTATCACTGCAGCAGTGGGGGAACTATTTTTTTTGGAGCATTGGGAGATCTCGAATAACTCACTGAATTTTCAGTTTTTTTGTCCAAAAATTTTATCTTGAATTTATTATATATTAACGAATATATTCTTAAAGTACAGTAAAACATTCCATACAGTAATTTTCTTTAAAACAATTCCCAAAAATCACCTTTTTTTCAGGCGGTCACACTAGTGGTCCCCCTTAATAAAATTGAGTAACCGCTCAATGTTTGAAAAAACAGGCTATAGGAATGAATGAATGAATTTTTGTTAAAAATCTATATAAATGAATGTTTCTTTATTTGGCCGTATGCCTTCCTATACCATTCACCCGATTGCAGTTAAACTCGAGTGAGTTTTATGCGCAAGCCCACAAAGTTTCTAAATTAGTACAACTATTTTACAATAAATGGCGCCGGGCGCGTGAGTCGTTTCATCAAATATGTGTAGTTTATTACAATGAAAATTTAATGAGTTGTTGTCAACCGTTTACATTTCCCGGTATGACTAAAATTTAAAATAACATTATTTTTTTATTTCTAGGTGTACGATGTCCAAGGTGACCGCTAACCATGCAAAAACGGAAGCCTGTGTACGTTCATCACCTAATAATATCAATTTAAATATTTTGAAGATTATTTAATAAAATAGTTTTGCATTTAATAAAATATGATATCTGTTGTAATCATTTATCTCTGGAAACATGTACAAATTTATTTTAAAATTTTATTTATAACCCCGATGAAATCTTTTAAATTCTTCTAATGGTCTGATAACAAATTCTACTGACAGATTTTTAAGCTGCGTATTAAAGCAATCCCATAAAATTTCTTTCTTGTAATATAAAATTTATGGAACTATTTTAAAATATCTAAATTGTACGTTTGTCTAACAGTTGTATTCAAAATTATATAAACAATTCACACTATACATTAAAACTTTTGAATTCAAATACTGGAAATATTGTCACTTCACTTGACTGTTTATCACGAAAAATTATTTTTACTAAATAAAATAATTTGGAAAATTTTCATCGTCTT
Source organism: Brachynemurus nebulosus (assembly GCA_035578155.1). Lineage (NCBI taxonomy): Eukaryota > Metazoa > Arthropoda > Insecta > Neuroptera > Myrmeleontidae > Brachynemurus > Brachynemurus nebulosus. The sequence goes on from JAPWDM010000005.1 coordinate 13,980,050, forward strand.
AATTTCCCTCACCTCGCTCCGAAAAATTAAGGGTAGGTTTACTTGAGAGTCGTTAAAAAAAATCGGTTTTTTTTGCAGAAATTGGTAGCTAATTATGTGTAGAACATGTTCCCAAAGTGATCTTGCTGAAAGTAATTTAAGGGAAGGTTTACTTGAGATTTGATAAAAAAATCGATTCATTTTTGCCGAAATTGATAGCAAATTATGTGTAGAATATGTTCCCAAAGTGATTTTACTGAAAATAATTTAAAAACAAGATTCTTGCACATTAACCGAATCCAGCTTTCTATAAAAAAAAAATCAAAAAACGTAGTTCACGCAATAATGAGTATTAAATATAAAATTTTGAAAATACGTTTCTTTATACATATATATTTTATAATATCTCGGAACTACATTTTTGGAACAGGCGGACACGGTAACTCAAAAACTATTCGATGGATCCTGTTTTTTAATTTTTTATTTTAAAGATAATTTAAATCGTCGAGACCTCTACCTAAGTCTGATACACTTTCAATATTTTTTTTATTTTTAAATTTACTTTAAAGAGCGAAAAATAAGACAAAAATCGTAATCAGAAGTTCAAACATCCGCCATTTTTTTTTCTTTCAGCAATTTATTGATATTATAGGTAGAGGTGCCGGTACTCTTCATATATTTTATAAATCTTTTTTGTTTTTGGATTTCGGTGGTTTATTACCGGCGCTAGGATGTCCGCCAACAAGGCATTGGATTTTCGGATCGTCACACTGCAGTATCTATAAAATGGACAATTTTTTATATTTTTTCTTGAAAATTTTTTTTTGTATAGTTTAATACTTAATAAATATGTGTACAAAATTTGAAATTGATATTTACTTCCGTTCTTGAGAAAAAAAATTCTAGAAAAATACATAGTTTTTAAGGACTCTCGAGTAAACCTCCCCTTAAGACAAGATTCAAATTTTTACTAAATTTTACCGCTATTTCTATGGTGTTCTTATGTCTATAAGTAATTCCACTCGCTGAAACCCTTAAAATTGTGTTCCAGGATTTTAAAACAACCCACATCTCAATCCAATGACCTTTAATGCAGTGTAAGAGACTATATTTCTTGGAGAAAATTCTATCATCGAGTTGTAAGTTTTCGAACTGATGATTCGTAAAAAATCGAAAACTAATTTGTTAAAATCTCTTCCACGCAGTTCAAGGAATATGTTCGGAAGTTTCTTTCCGATAGTGTATTTAATTTAATATTTTCAATGTGACCGTTTATCATTAATTTAAAAGTTTTTTCTTTTTTATTTTGTAGAAAAATAAATAAATTCTTTTTAGATGACATTATTCATAATAACACCACAAAATTTAACACTTTGTTTGGACAGCATTCCAAACTGGATACGCCCATAAATATCCATTTAACAGGTTCAACAAGACAAAAGTTATGATTTTATAAAACACAATTTATATTATTACAATAAAAATGCTGCGTGAACAATTATTTGAAACAAACTTAAAAAGTGTCAAGTGAAAATGCAAATTTAATACAAAAATAAGAAAACAAATAAATAATAATTCTATAAAAATATATTATTAACATGCAAACTGTGATTATGAATGATGGTATCATAAAGTTTCAAAAATATATAATATAAAAAATATAAACAGTCAAATGTGTAGGTAGGTATTTGTAAAAATTATTCTTCCAAGTGGCGGAAGAAATTGCGAACAAAAATCGATAGAACTTCACAAACAACTATAAAAGAATCACTTGCATATCCTTAAGCGAACAATTTGGAGTATTATTGCCTCGAATATTGTGTAATAACACATGCGAAGTTTGCAGAAAAATTTTGAATACTATGTTGTACTTGAACTGGGAAAAAATACTGGTAACATGCAAATTTTTTCCTAAATCAGTTTTCAATTTTTATTCAGTGTGTAATGGATAGCACACCTGGCTAGTTACCAGGAGATCCTGGGTTCGATTCCCGGCCGATCCGGATAATTTTTTCAATCACTTTGTGATTTTTAATTTACGTATGTGGTTTTTGGTCTTGTTAACCAAGGAAGTCGAGTGCTTAAAGTTTCAATTTAGCTGAACGATAAGTGAACATATGAATACTACGTGTGTTTAAAATGCAGACAAAAGTCTGTCATACGTAGTAGTGTTTCACAAGCACTCGATAATATTTGAAAATGAAAAATTGTAACTGCTTCTCTCATTATAGAGGGTACATACACATAAGTGGTTGAATGTTGTCTGTATCGGACGCCTGTCGAGCAAAGGACCGGTGGTGTAATGGATAGCACACCTGGCTAGTTACCAGGAGATCCTGGGTTCGATTCCCGGCCGATCCGGATAATTTTTTCAATCACTTTGTGATTTTTAATTTACAATTTTTATTACTTTTGAGTTGGGTCGTCCAGATCAAACTTACAGATGTATTTCTTGTCCAAGTATTTTCGATTGAAACTGGGAATTCTATAGTCAACTCTTCTGTTGTTTGCAGAGGCTGATATTCCAATAGATAGTCAATTCACGTTTGGAGTTATTTTTGGTTTAATTCGTGAGGCCTACTCAATTTGCGTTCTTTTTTACCATCTTCAGAATTTTTATCACAATATCCTGGCTGATTGACTTGGAAATTCGAACACAAGCCGATAGAGACATCATCGATCCCAATATTGATTCCCACAAGGCATCCTTAATTCGCTGAATTTGTTTCAAGACCAAATTCGTGATTACCGCCATAATGTTTTTTTACGTCACAATTTCCTTGTTTAAAATGTTAGTAATATTTCATAACCGAAGACTTACTGAAGGAATTAGAACTCGTAACTTTTACAAAACAGCCATGCGCTTCTACGGGATCGTAGTTTTCAAGAAACAAATACCTAAGACCTTTCAAGCCAGAACTTGATACTATGTATTTTCGAAAAAAATTTTTATGCAATTATTACACAGTTTGTTAATCAGCAAAGTGCAAAAGGGATCACCGTAGGGTTGATCGATATTAGAAAATCATCGATGTTGACATCGATGTTGACATCGATGTCAACATCGATTCAAGAGTATCGATATACGATATATATCGAAAGAAAAACATCGACATTTGAAAACATCGATGTTTATGTAGCAAAATAAACAACCATTACAATCTATTATTTTATTTATTAAAAATTAACATTGCCAGTATTTATTTGGTACACTTTGCAAAAGAGTCACTTTGTTAGAAGTTTCCCTTTTTAATCTGTTGCTTTGTTGATACAAATGCTAGCCAGTTTTTTAAAAAAGTCTTTCTGAAGCTGTTGAAGTTGCTGTGCAACACAAATATTTAATGGCAATTTTTTTCAAGTTTGGATAAGTGGTTCCTAGAACTCTCCATAAAGTAATGGATCTTGTTTTAAATCAGCTACAGGATGTTTTAAATACTGGATAGCTTAGAGAAAAATTGATGTTTCAATATTATTCTCGTAACATCGATGTGTCGATGTTATCGAGGACATAACATCGATGTTATTACATCGATGTTTTCCCGCTAAACATCAATGCTTTTCTACCATCGATGAATATCGATCATCCCTAGGTCACCGTTCATTAAAGCTCATTACACAAAAACGGAAAACCAAATACCTATAAGTATTTTACAATTGATAAAAACCTCCAAGGTTATGTCAAAACAAAATATTTTATAACAAGTATGTTACGTTAACGAAATGAATAATGTCAATCGATCTTTACAATCCATACAAAATTTCTTTTTTGTTACAAGTGAATAAAAATGAAATAATATATTTTTTAATAAAATTTATGTAAATTTTTTGGTATAGTTATTGTGTAAAAGTAAATACTTTTCTTATTTTATTTAAGAAAGTGTGAACTACATAAATAAAAAATAATTATAATAAGCCGATTTATAAGTAAGATATGTATCCCGATATGACTGTCGTGCCAGTATGAATTCTTCAACCAACGAAACGAACAACGGTACACCAGGAGATTATCGGCGACAATTTCCTATTACACCCAGCATCGTTCGAAACATTGTTCGATTGATTTTATTATAATGTAAAATTGATTGGTGACACTGATTTTATTCGCAATTGAATTTAAAAAAAAAAAAAGAACTTTTAAATATTTTGATATTTTAAATTATTTATTGATAAATAAATATTAATTTAATACACTGACATTCTATAATGTCTGTAATAAGATACATAAGAATGAATATTATGCATGTAGATAAACCAACTTTATTATATTGTTATAAATTAAAAAATTTCTCTAATAAATTTCGTATAATAACGGTTTATACGTATATTTTGCTCATTACAACCTGTATTTATGGCACATTCTTACCTTTTTTTTATTTTAATTTCAAAGTGAAAAGTAAAGGAGTTGGGCACATATGGATCCAAATATTTTGCCACAATCACTTCGGTTGCGTAAAAAAAAGAAAAAGTTTTTCACCCAAAAAATAATGGTAATATTTTAGTTTTTTTTCCTAGCCGATCCATTTTTGATGATTTTTCAAACATTATATGAATTTTAATTAACATAATGAATTGGTCATACATACCAAAGTAAATCGAGTGTTCAAGTATCAGCTAATGCTGGACATTAAGTGAACATATGAATGTTGATGTATGTATAAACACAGACAAAAATCCGCCATACATTAATAATGTTTCACAGGCACTCGATAACATTTGAAATTAAAAATGTAACTGCGTCTCGCATTAATGAGAGGATGTGTTTGATTGATTATCGAAATTGGAATGGCACTCGAACGAACGGTCGGTGGCCTAATTGGTAAGGCGCTTGGCTAGCAACCAAGAGATCCGGTTTCCAGTCCCAGCCGATCCAATTTTTATGATTTTTCAAACATTATGTGAATTTTAATTAAAATATTTTAGTGACAATTTAATGCATGTGTATCAAGTCCCATAAGAACTTTTGCCGTGAAAAAAAGTTAAAACCAACTTTTTCAGTAAAAAAAAATGGTACAAAACATTTCATTTGTCATTTCATTGCACGTAAACATGATAAAAATAAAACGTCAGATCTATTGGTAAAAACTGATTTTATCGAAACCATATAGTAATGAAATGCTAAATAACAATATGAAGTAGGGCCCGCTCTACGCTCAGGGAATCCGTGTATTGGCCCGGGGCGGCAAATTTAAAGGGCATTTTAAAAATTCAAGAGAAAGCGAAGGCGGCATTTTTATAACTGACAAGCAAAAAAAAAATGTCGCCACTCTCATCGGGGCGAAATCTTTTTCCACGGGTCATCGTAAACGCTGGAACGCGCGCTGTATGTACTTATCGCTGTACTTATCTTATTCGTTAAATTGTCTTACCGTGTTACACTGGAGTTTTATATTTTTTCTGAAAAAATTTGTGTTTTTACAACACAAATTACGCTGTCGTGTTTTTGTTAGTTGATAGTTTTTCTAGTTAAATTGTTAGATAAGAAATTTTTGTTAAATAAACATAAATTTAATCGAAAAACTACAAACCCCTCGTATGATAATGCTATGGGTAAGAGGTTTCCAAGCTTCTTAGACCGGTGGTTCCCTTAACGTACAAATCATTACCGACGGCGTCCATTGGCCCCGAAAACCCGAAGAGCGGAGTTTTCGAAAATTTCTTCCCAAAATATAAGTGATGAGCAAAAAATATATCTACTCGGATCATCTTTTCATATTTCTTCATTTCCTCCAAAGAATATACATATAACTGATGAGCAAAGAAAAGGGCACTTTTTTACTTTCACCGGACTTGAATCTATCAACATTATTTTCGCTTTTTTAGCGAGACAATCGCGGCGCCTTTTATGACGCGCCCAATAAGCCACAACTGGTCTCTTTAAGAGCCTTTTTATTCACGGTATCTTTACCCATGAAAAATTTAGTGGCGCTACAAAAGTTTTCACTTCAAAAATATAATTAATGCTTCATATTATGTAGATTCCTCATCTTGTACTAAACTATATACAGTTTTTACTTGTTATTCTTGTTACTACTTACTGAATAGACAAACATTTTTTGTTTTCTATTTTTTCCACACTAGGTGGCTCTGCTTCAGTAACTTCTCTCTATAAGACGTGATGTTTGTTTGTTAGTCACGTTTGTTTTATACATCGCGTAAAGATATACATACATTGTATACATATAAATGTGTTAAAGAAATTCTTCTATATACACGATTACGGCCACACAGCCAACTTCTTTTCATTCAATCTATCATTCTTCAAACAAATACGTTAAATCAGTGTTAATTTATCTTCGGTTCCGTTGTTTCTAAAACCTAAGTAATACTAGCAGTTGACATTTTCTGCAAACAGTGGCAATGAACGTAGCTATAGGCTAGCCCTTTTTACAACAATACAAATTCTTTTCTATTTTATTCGACGATATACTCCGTTACATAAATCAAATTCTTCCAACCGAATATTTTTTTTCTATTGGTTAGATGCGTAACAGCCAGAGTTGTGCCATATGATGTAAAAAACCAGTGTTTTACATTTTTATGTAAAAAATTGTAAAATATGTAAAAAACTGTAAAAAACCGTAAAAAATTGTACAAAATTGTAAAAAATTTAAAATACTTAAATCATTTGTCATTTGACTGACAAACAATTTATTTTGACGGTTATTAATTGTTTATAAGTTCACTTAAAGAAACGTGTAAACAAAATGTCGACACAAAAATGATTTTCTGCTGGTGGAAGGCCATCCACAACTGACTACAAAGCTTTAAATTTCCAAATTAACAAACTGAGTCTTGACAGATCAAAAAGCTACTACATATTTATCTCTCTTTAAATTATAATAACAATAAAATCACTGATGATAATGATGATGAAGATAATTGATACCTTCAATAAAATTTAACTAAATAAATAAAAATCTTTTTAATATTGAATTCTTAAATAAACTATTCTATCAAAACTAACCTTTCTTTTTCCTGTTTGTCCTCATTTATATTTTTAATTTTCAAATTACTTAATTATTAAGTTTTACTTTGTAAATATAGCAAATACTTCAATAGCAAATATGAAATACCATCAGTAACGCTTACATATCTATTAAATTTAAAAAATTTAGTTTTTTACATTTTTTACAGTTTTTTTTATCAAAACAAGTATGTGTAAGTTACAAAGTTTTTTACATGTAAAAAACTGTGTAATTTACCCGAAGTAAATTACACGCACAACTCTGGCAACAGCTAAGGTCATATGTACCGTTTTTGGAGAATTATGTATTATGATTGATGTAGGATGATAGATCTCCCCCGGTTGGATACAAACTCACCATCTACCAGACAAGAAACTGAGTTGCTAACCACCAGACCAACTCGGGATTCAACCGAATATTTGATTACGCATAACTCTGCAACTAAATGGATTTCATTCACTTCGAGGGAACTAATTCTCCCATTCTTAAGAAATCTTTTTGCTTCGTTAAAAATTCATATATTTCTTTTAGGGTACTACAGGGGGTACATTTCTCGCCTAAAATTACCTATGAGAGATTTTTCAGGAAGCATTGCAATTAACGGTTTTTACGTCAATATATTGCTTAATTTGCAAGTTATTGGTTAATTTCATCGGATTTTTAGTGATTCAACAATTTAACATAATTCATATTGAGGTAGCAATATTCCGCCAATATTACTTATATAAAACATTTTATGAGACTAACAGACTGAGGCTTTTATTAAAAAAATTAGGTATATACCTTCGTCATGACGCCTTCAAGTACAATTTTTTTCTTTTTTAAATTAATAGCTACAAACTGAAATAAATTAGATCTACCGATAAAGCTTAGGTAATTGTTGCACAAAATAACCAAATTGACTCGAGGAATCTGACTTATATCCTGGAAGTAATTTTTTGTGGTGTTTATAGTTTTGATTTTATCAAAAATAAAAAAATAATACCCCTGTCGCAGCATCCTGCATAACATAGCGAATTTCCGTTTATAAAAATCCGTTTTTCTGTGATTTTTCACCCTTTTAAGTGATTTTTTCTCCTCTTTCTAATGGTGTAAATAAATGTCAAAAAAATTTTTAACTTTAGAAAATTTTGGCAAAAAACTAATTTTTTTCACGAAAAATGGTCAAAAAAACCATGTTCTAGGCATCCGACATGGCTGGCTAACGAATTTGTCCAACGGTGTGGGACTAAATATAAATTTAATACATAAATTTTAGTGAATATTATTTTTGGTTTCTAGGGACCCCAAAACAAATTTCTATTATAGTCTCGGGAGATTTATTTCGGAGCTCTAAAAAATAGAACTTTCTTCGGAACCCTAAAAAACGGCATATAAGTAACATACAAACATATACATTTGTATGACGTATATGACTTATATACAATCTATCTTCCTGTGTTGTACCACAAACACATTCTTTCATATAATTATGCATATAGGTATACCCCTGTCGCAGCATCCTGCATAACATAGCGAATGCCCTTTTATAAAAATTAAATTTTCTCGGAAACTAGTTGACATAGAATAATAGTTTAAAGACCTTTTTTATGTAATTTTTTTTCGTCGTTTAAATGATGTAAAAAAATTTCGCAAAAATTTTTAAATAAGTGGAAATTTTGGTAAAAAACTAATTTTTTGCAAGAACAAACACCATGTTCCTGGCATCCGACGTGTCTGGCTAACGAACTTGTCCAACGGTTTGGGACTTCCAACATTTTCACCAAATTTCGTAAACCTAGGACATTTCGTTCGAGAGTTATCGTGCGGACACATATATATATATATATACATATATACATATATATATATATATATATAAATTTTGGTGAATATTATTTTCGGTTTCTAGGGACCTCAAAACAAATTTCTGCCATGGTCCCGGGTTCAAGTCGCGTCATGACAGTGGCTGTAATAGCTGAATTCCATTCTGGAAATTCGCTAAAAAAAGCAATATCGAAAACCTAGAACAATTTTAAATATTATATTTTTAACTGTAAAATTACAGTTTTTGTGGCTTTAAAAAATTTAGTACCTACACGTGATAACTTCATCTGAATTCAATTTTTTTTTAAAATTAATAGTTACAAAATTGAGGTTAACTCCTAAAAAAAAGTTTTAGTTAACATATCGTGTGAGGTATGATTTGAAAGAAGTACCACTAAAGATTCTAAAATTTTTTTTTATAATTTTCGCTCCAGTGATCGTAATTATATAACTCAAAATTTACTAGAAATCGATTGTTCCTAGTTTATCTCCTAGGTTCTTAAAGCTAAAAATTTGAATTTAATAGAATTTGTAGCTATTAAGTCATAGATTATTAATCGTCTATTTCTACTAAAATTTCTAACATTATCTAATGTAATGTCATTCAGGCAATAATATAATAATTTCATAAATTCGAACTACTGACTGGTGCATAAGCAATTGCAGTATTCACAATACCTGCACACACACACACACACACACGTAACACATCAGGTTGCAACTTACCTATTTGTTTTTATTTTGTTCATATTATACTTAGTTACAGCATATATGTATGTATATATAATTCTTCTCTCATTTTGTTCCAATTTCATTGATTGCATTTGACAGAAACAGATGCCAAGAATTGAACTATACTAATGTATATCTAATTAATCAATTCTCACTGCATTTAATTCCTAGTGCATTATGCATGGATATGTTTGTCTATAGAGTAGTAAGAATAAAACATTAAAACAACATAGATACATACAAAGTGAAACTGAAACACATTTTGCTAAGAACTCGCAACATTGAGCAGCTATCGCGTATCTATTATTATTATTTTTGTTATTCTACTTACTGTATCATTTAATACTGTTTTGTGGACCATAATTTTAAACTTAACTTTACAAATACCACATTTAAATAGCGGATTATTAAAGATATATTAAATTAAGCACCTATAATCTGTAATAGTATAAATTAAATACTAAAAAAAAAAAAATTCAAAATATGTTGAAAATTTATTAATGCCTATAGACAGGTATGCAAATTTCTTGGAAACCTCATTTTTCAAAAATTTCTATTGTACATTGTACATTAAATAAAACTAAACAAAAGTGGAAAATTACGAGTCGCGATTATGATGAACGTGCGAAGTTAATAACAAAAATGCGGAATACAAATGCTATATTAGATTAGAACCAGAAACCAGAAAAAGTCAAAGTATGCTTCAATTTAATAGTTCGGTTGAAATATCCTTAAATATTTTATTACCACATTTTCATAATTTCAAAAGTTTTAATTTTAGAATTTATTTTGATTTATTTTGGTTTCCATAAATTTGTTGAATTTTAGTGAATTGATAGGTGATAATAATGAAAGTAAAGTTATTTTTATCTAATTTTAATTTAACCGTAAGAATGATTTTGGTAAAGTGACAAAAAAATCACTAAATTAATTTTTTGAGAACGCTCCTTTTTGAGCAAAAAGGAGTTATATAGATGTAAACTAGTGATGAGCAAAATTAGTCTTGGTCTTGCAGTCTTGTCTTGGTCTTGCATTTTTTGTATATGATGTATATGTAAATATATTTTTGTGTATGATGTATACCAAGAGCAAGACCAAGACCAAGACTATAAGTATGGCTGCAAGACCAATACCACGACTCAAGTGAGCAAGACCAAGACAATAGCAAGAAAAAAGCAAGACTCTTGCTAAATTATTTAAATAGTTTAAAAATATAATTAATACCGTAAAGAGAAAAAATTCTGATTTTAGAAGGAAAAAATTCGCTAATAAAAAATACAAGAAAGTGCAAGATTCTTTAGCAATACCAAGACCAAGACCAATACCAAGACTGCATTTTGCAAGACCAAGACCAAAACCAAGACTCAAACTACTCTAGCAAGACCAAGGCCAATATTCTTAATGCAAGAACAAGACCAAGACCAAGACTCAAACTGCTCTAGCAAGACCAAGACCAAGATTCTAAATGCAAGAACAAGACCAAGACCAAGACTGCCAAATCTTGGTCTTGGTCTTGCATTTGCTCATCACTAATGTAAACACAAACTTAGGTACCTACCGCAATTTTAATTTAGATACATATATGAAGTATTAAGGAGTTAATTACGGACCATTCTGTATATTTATTTATATTGAAAAAAATCTGTATTATTGTACATTTACAATTTAACCTGTATGCATAATGTAAAGCAGTACATGGATTATTTAAATAAGTAAATTATAAACAAAAAAAATCGATATACATACTTTTGTATTTGTAATTAAATTAACATTAATCGAAAATTTTTATTATAAATACTGTTTATTTAAGTATTACGATTCTTAATATTTAATCGTGTAACCTCAAACACAGCCAGACAATGGTTAACAATCAAGAAAGTTAGATCGTCATAATTTTTAAAATATATTTTTCATTTGTTTATAATTATATAACATAAAAACTGATAATTCACAATAAATTCATATACACAACAGTTGGAAATCGCAAAAGTTTTTCTGAATATCTATATCACATCGGCAAATATATAAATGTCAAAAGAATTTTCAAAAAGCCTAAACCGTGTTAAGTAATTAATAATATTTTTCATGATTAGCAGCATAGACAAGTGTAATAAAATGAACCATGAAATATTTATCTCACTGACCATATGTGACCGACCCAACAGTCTTTAAAATATTAGACCACAAAGAAAAAAATAATTAACTTGAAAAAAAATAGAAACAAAAGATAAATTGCACTTTTGCTTGTGGTACAAGTTTTGTTAGGTGAATTATGACTATTTAGTTCAAAAATATACCTAATTCGACTCAAAGGATCTTTATTAACGATTATTATTTATAGTAAAAATTATTTCAAGTGGTCAAAATATCATATCAATGACATTGTAACAATAAATTCTAAAATATAAAAATAATTCTTATTGTCCGAAGTTTTGCTTGCTCCACGCTCCAATAATATAAAATCTGATAATGCAGTTGTAAGGCTTTACCATCCCGTAACTTGCAAGGGATTGATGATATATAAGCATCTACGAATAATAGTCAAAAAACCCTAATGAAACAGATCATTTCTATCAAATATTACAACGAATCAAAATTTATTTTACGTTTTTACTTTTTATGGTTAAGTAGGAGAATTTTAAGGGAATTTGTCGGAAATAAAAGTGTTGGAATTGAAATTTTATAAAATTTATCGAAATTTAGTCCCTGGTTCCCTCCAGGAAGCAAAGCTTATATTAGAAGGCAAAGTTTACATATTTCCTAAAAGTTCAAAATATCGATAACTCCAGCACCACTGAACAAAATATGTCGTAGGTTTAGCTTCTTTTAATACCCTATATATAGAATAATTTATTTTTCGTTATTATATCTTTCGTGTGGTCTATTTTGTGCAATTTTTCTATGCGATTTGAAAAAAAAAAAAAAAAAAAAAAAAAAAACGAAAAGGAAGAGAAGAAATTTGAGCAATAATTTGCAGTAAGGTCAGTTACTGTCGTTACTGACTGTTTTTAACGCATTTCATTATCACATTACATAAGTATATCAATTATTGTATCATTAAATTACATATATATGTATTGCAATTTTTCAATATTATAAATATTGATTTCACAGACTTCACTGTACTGTAATTATATCAATCGAAAATAAATTAATTTTAAATACAAAATTATTAAACAATCCAAAATAATATTTAGTTCATTTTAAAATTTAAAAAATACCAAAATATATATCTTTAATAAACCCTAATTAAAATTATTGCTATAGTCTAGTCATCTTTACTACTACTACTGCCCGTGGCAGTAGTTAGTAGTCGACTTGACTATCACACTACTATATTGACCACAATTTTTGAAACAATTTAAATAATATGTGTGAGGGTAACATTCAACAATAGTACGTCAGGTGGTTTTTTTGTTGTTAGCTACATCATAAGGTGCGGGAGTTTCACGTGTGTAGGTCACGCGCCCTTAGTCACGCCTTTTGTTAAACTAAAACTCCCTTCCGTATTAATAAAAAAAAAAAGGAAAAACAGGTGATGGTATTTATACAACCATAACGTACCTACGGAATTAGAAAAAAGTACTTTATTAATAATTTTTGCTATTATAAAACACCATTTGGTTATCTAAATTAATTAGCTTTTTTTCTTTTTAAATAAATTAAAAACATTTTTTTGTAAACGTTAACCCCTTAATATATGGTAATTAATAAACAAATTGAAGGGACTTTATGTTCTCATTTTATACTTTTAACAAAAGTTAATACTTATTATTTATAGTTTAATTAATATTAGGAATATTTTAACGTCTTGTTTAACCTCTTTAACGTTCGGCTGGTAATTGCTTTTGTATACTTAATGGTACATTAACATTGAGTACTGTAAAACCGTCTAGACCCGGACACTTTTCACCAATCTTCAAAGTACATAATTTCTACATTAACCTGCAACAATTAACATTTGTTCTTGTCGTCATTAGAGAGAGAAAAACATCCTCTAAACCGCTGTACCAATAAAAACTACGGATTTCAACACTTACTATCTCATTTTACAGGATTACTATCCTACAGTTTTGCAAAGAAATAAAATGTGTGTCTAACTTAGACATGTAATTTTCGTCATAATTGTTATATTGTTTTAGTTTTGATATGTATATGCTCAGAATCTTATCGCGCAACATTTAATGATGTTTGAAGTTATATTCGATGTATATATAAAAAAATACTTGCTATATATGTATATCCGTTTAGACCCGGACATATCAGTTTATTACACTATGGGCGCGATTTGCACCAGCTGTAACTCCCACCATTCATACGTTAATATTCGCCCCAGAATTATGCGATTTATGCCTCCTTTTGGTGTCATATCGTATGTTCACTTCATAAAGAGGCATACTATGCATTACCCCCTCACCCTTCCCACAAAATATTTTGAAGTCTTTGACAGGTTCAAAGATGTCAGATGATATAAAATACTGTCCTAACCCCGGCGGGGAAGGTTAATTTGTATGTTACATTATTTAAGCAAGTGTCCGGGTCAAGACCGATTTAGGGTGTAGATTTAGGTAGGGTGTTTATTTTTACTTATAATGAAACAAATGGGTCAGGGATATAACAAATAATATACAGCTTGTTCATTTTAACTTAGCGGGTCACAGAATCGGCGCAGAAACCTATTCGTGTAAGTAGTGTTGTAGTATTGCGGTAGTATTTGTGTACTTACACTCTGTAGATATGCTGATACACACTAACACATATACAGATATGCGTGAGGTTCAAAGTCCAGCCGCCAAGTAGAAATGAACAAGCTGTACACTCTTTCTAATGGTAATTCTTTTATTGGTGATATCTAGGAAGGAAACATGTATAAATATTAAATTAACCAAAAAATGTAAAAAAGTGTTCGGGTCTGGACGGTTTTACGGTATTGAAAATTTTTTACTTTAAAAAAGCTATAGTTGACCAAAAAAAAAAAAATTAAGAACGGCCAAATTTACAATTTCTTCTGTTTTATCGATGGAAAACGGAAAATTAAATCTAAACAAAAAATGCAAGGAAAATTAAGATATCTCACAAACTAATAAATTATGAGATTTTTAATTTCCTCTTTGCACAAATAGTTCTGTTCCGTCTAGTCGAATCAGATGACGTTATCTCTCTAGTAGCATTGTAAATAGAGCAACAAATAGCCCAACTCTTATTAGTACCAAAAGACTAAACTATCATACATAATACCGTGTCCAACTACTTACTAACATACGCCTGCATCATAAAAAGGTAACAATAGACTTTTGATTTTATCAGGAAACTATATTTTTTTTTTTAAATCGTTCATATGACAGATACAACTTCTGTGTAAATTTTTGATATCACTCATATATTTTTTTTTAAATTTTGATTGACTTAAACCATGTAGTTGACTAAACAGTCAGTCATTGATTTTAAAATTTAATTCTTGTCAATTATACTAGCCAATGTTTTATTGCCCTTACCTTTCTGATTATCATACGTACAGGTTGAGTAAAAAATTTATTTATGAATCGACAATTACATCTATAGTTTTATAACTATAATTTGCTTAGCGTCCATAAAATACTCCATGGTGACTCATGGTGACTTTTGTCTTGAGCACCCCCCCCTCCCCCCCCCCCCATATTGGAACGTACTTAGTTTCTTTTCACACTAACAAGGAAAGGGCAAGAAGTCGAAAATTCAAAAAAATCTGAAACTTTGTCAGTATATAGAGGGTAGCTACCTAATAACATAAAAAATATCAGTTGCTGCTAGAAAATTTTTTTAAGGGATGAAACATCCCCTCAAAGTTGGAACTCAAAAATTTAAAAATCGATGGAATTTTGTTTATAGGTACCTTAAAAGGTTCTAGTAACAAATATAGCATTATTTTTTGCATTTACACATTTTTAAGGGTTGAAACCACCCCTCAACTGTGTACTTAAAAATTGATGATATTTTGTTTATATATACTATATAGAGCTCTAATAATAAATATAACATGTTTCACCCCTTAAAAACGTTTTTTAGCAGAAACTGATATTTTTTATGTTATTAGGTAGTCACCCTCTATATACTGACAAAGTTTCAGATTTTTTTGAATTTTCGACTTCTTGCCCTTTCTTTGTAAGTCCAAAAAACATTCAATTAAAATAATAGTCTTTTTACTATAAAACATTAAAATTGGCACTTTTGTATAGTTTAGTTAAATATTTCATTAAAAATCACGTCCCCTTCCAGTACAAATTTTAATGTAGAGACTGTGTAACCACATGGTTGCATAATTCACTTGAGGAAGTTTTTTCAAGTTTCAAAATATCCAAAATATTAAAGGGGGAGAGTCCTCCAGACAACAGGTTTTTTAATAATTTCTTTTTTTATTTTAAGAAACTGGATACATTTATTGTATAAAATGAAGTTACATAGTATAGTACATGTTATGGTGTA
This sequence comes from Brachynemurus nebulosus, assembly GCA_035578155.1. Taxonomy (NCBI): domain Eukaryota; kingdom Metazoa; phylum Arthropoda; class Insecta; order Neuroptera; family Myrmeleontidae; genus Brachynemurus; species Brachynemurus nebulosus. The sequence continues at coordinate 13,995,994 of JAPWDM010000005.1, forward strand.
TTCACTCATAAATTTTTATGCAAAAATAAGAAAAAATGACGGCGCTAGGGCTGTTCCAATAAAAAATAAGTCATTACGCTTTGCATAACCTATTTCTGATGAGAAAATTTTTTTTTCACAATTTAAAATCAAAAAGAAAAAAATTTCACTTTTTTATTTATAAACAAATTGTTATAAACAATATTTATAGTAATAGTTTATGTAAAATTTTAGGTATATGCAAAGACCAATATCTTAAAGAATATCTGTACAAAATTTCAAGTTAATACCTTAATAACTTCTTAAGTTATGTTCCACAGCACGGAAAAAAACCTGTTTTGAGAAAAACACTATTAAAAAGGTTTCGTTTTTGGAAAAGTAGATTTAAAAACAGTTTATCGTTATCTAAGATAACCTTTCTGTTGGGATTTAAACATTAGAAGTATATTCCTTAAGGTTCAAATAAACTTTTAAAGCAAAACAAAAAATGAAAAATTTGAAAGTTCTGGAGGACCCTCCCCCCTTAAGCACCTCATAAGGATTATTCAGGAATTTTTACATTCAAATTCATGTTTGTTTAATTGTTTCAAATTGTTCCCTCCCCCCAACTAAGCTACGTAGTTTATGGACGCTCCCTAAGTATGTAAGTACACAGGACTGTAAATTCGATTTTAGTACATTTTTAAATAAAAGTTTGATTTAAAAACATTTTTTTAATTAAGTTTATACATACAGTAATTATTCCCAAATGGAAACCCCTTTCTCTCTCTCACTCTTAGATATAAATACATAAAGAGTGAGTGAGAGAAGGGACTTTCCATTTGGGAATAACTACTGTATCATGCAAGAATCTTTTATTTTTTTTATGGTTGAAAAGTTCTTCAATCTTCTTCTTCCTTAAAGTTCTTCTACAGAGATACTTTCTACAATTCGAGTTTTCTCGACACGGCAGATACTATAACGACAGATTTACAAGTTAAATCTCTAAATAGGGTGAATGCGGGAGAGACGCCGCACATTTTGAAAACACTTGATAATTCTTAAAGTATGCATTCAATTGATTTGAAATTTGGTACACATTAAATGTACACTCTAAGAAAAAATGGTCAAAAACGTGTAAAATAACTTAAATTTAGAGCAAAATTACTCCTCGCTCTGAAAATATGCACTATTATTTGTGTAATATGAAAAAATTGGTGTATTTTTATATAATTTGTGTATAAGTACTGTTTTTTTTTAATATTACACAAATAAAGGTGTAACTTTAGATTTTTACAACGTTTTTGGTTTATTTTTACACCACTAAATAGCAAAACCCATGCGCGCGCAAATGAGTTTATGTATTTTAATATTATCTGTTATTGAATTGCTGTATTATTTATACGTACATAAGTAATACTCTTAAAGGTTAAAAGTTATGTTTTCAAATTAGCTGAATTAAACAAAAGTATTTTTTGATAAGATATATAGTTACCTAATATGGTTATAACGTGTATGATAAATTAATCTTTAAATATGCTACAAAAACAGTGTTATAGTGGTGTACTGGTGTTTTGTTTTTATATGTATTGTGCAAATGGCTTCTGGAATAATGTGCAAAGAATACTGTAATATAAATTTGTTTGTTTCCAAAATGCTGTCCTGATGATACATTTAAAATATTTCAGGTAAGTTAATTTTTTTAATTTTGCTTCATACAAATAGTTATGTAATTTGATAAAAGTTTATTTTACAATTTGACTAATAATAATTTATTTTGGGGGGTTGTCAATTTCTGTGAAAATTAAAACATTATCTACAATTCAGATATCTTTTAACACACTGACAGGGGGTAATAATGTCACAATAGATCGTTCTGAAGTTAGACTATCGTATGTAAGGTTTTTATTAGGTTTCGTTATTTTAGGTTAGGTTATGTAATTTTCGGTATCGATAATTTTCGATAAGGAAAACTATAATATCCATTAAAAAACAAGCCTAATAAAGACCTTACATATGATAGTCCAACTTCAGAACCACTTATTGTGACATTATTTTACCCACTATCAATGTGTTAATAGCAAAAATTAGTGTATATAAACTAGTATGTAATTTAAGAGGGTGACCCACCCCCTCTCCAATGTTGCTCAAACTCAATTTTGAATTCGAGAATTTCATTTCTACGTTATTCTAATTGTCTTAAGCTATTTTCCATGAAGAACTCCTTGAAATACCCAAATTGTACGACTATTCGACAGAGTCACCCTCTAGTTAACTACCCCTAGACTTAATATTAGGGCATTGAGCAAAAACAGGTCAATTAGATTTTTTGACGTAGATTTCAAATCTGTAAACAAAATTTTTATATTGTTTATTTTTCACCCCCTTTTTGCAAAATTAACCCCCAAATTTTAACCCCCAACCACTCCTGTTGATGTAATATGAACAAATTGCATATCAATAGATAGCTCTTTAAAAAAGAGCAATATCGCCGATTTAAACTTTTTCTCTATCTCTTACTGTTTTCGAGATATTTGAAAAATTAAATTTTTACCCCAATTTTTGGAGGGCGATTTCACCCCTTCAAACCGTTTTTCCGCAGATAAAAAAAAATACGTGTCCCTTAGTTTTTAGTGTTCTACAATATATTTAAGTTTCATCGAAATCGATAGGTCCGGCCTCGGGACCTTTACTTGTTAGTGCGTGTCAAGAACACGCACTTAACGAATTTTTTTTTTTTTTGCTTTACAGTAATATAAATTCATAACAGGTTTAAAATGAAACGACGCGACGTATGGAAATCGAGTTTTTTAAGTAATAATAACAATGGTAATAATAATAATGGAATTTAACGTTCGTTTTTTAGACAATGGTATGTAACGGACGTCACTCACATCATTATTTCTCAACTTTTTCATCATGATATGGGCGGAGAACAAGAAAAGCGGTATAAAGATTTGGCAGGTGTCTGTTTGCAACCATCTTCTTAAGGACGATGTCGATATTCATCTGGAATTACGATGCGAAATAGCAGAAAACTTTCACCAGCATATAACCGGTTACGGAATTCAAACCCTCAGTCTACCAGTTCGGAAGTGCCAGTGCCTAAGCACGCCGGGTTACTCTGCTGGTGAGTTTTTTAATCAAAAATTTAATATCTGTACATTCATTAAAATAACCTAAAAGTAATTGTGTAGCAAAAACGAAATTTTCTTAATTTTAAATTGCTGTGAAATAGTTATTGAAAAAAGAAAAATAAATAAGCAAAAATGGTTATAAAATTAAGTAACCCTTATTTTCTGATTTGTTTAGAAATCGAAATTGGTGAAGACATCTGTGAAACCGTAGCATACATTTTCCCTGTCTGTTTGCAACCATCTTTTTAAGGACGATGTCGATATTCATCTGGAATTGCGATGGGAAATAGCAGAAAACTTTCACCAGCATATAACCGGTAACGGAATTCAAACCCTCAGTCTACCAGTTCGGAAGTGCCAGTGCCTAAGCACGCCGGGTTACTTTGCTGGTGAGTTTTTTAATCGAAAATCTAATATCTGTACATTCATTAAAATAACCTAGAAGTAATTGTGTAGCAAAAACGAAATTTTCTTAATTTTAAATTGCTGTGAAATATTTATTGAAAAAAGATAAATAAAATAAATAAACAAAAATGGTTATAAAATTAAGTAATCCTTATTTTTTGATTTGTTTAGAAAAAGAAATTGGTGAAGACATATGTGAAACCGCAGCCTACATTTTCCCTGAAGTTCTAGTAATGGCAAGAGTCAGCAGAATATTGGGCGGAGGACAAGAAAAGCGGTATAAGGATTTGGTAGGTGTCTGTTTGCAACCATCTTCTTCTGGATAATGTCGATATTCATCTGGAATTATGATGGGAAATAGCAGAAAACTTTCGCCAGCATATAACCGGCTACGGAATTCAAACCCTCCGTCTACCAGTTCGGAAGTGCCAGTGCCATAAGCACGCCGGGTCACTTTGCTGGTGAGCTTTTTAATCAAAAATCTAATATCTGTACATTCATTAAAATAGCCTAGAAGTAATTTTGTAGCGAAAGCGAAATTTTCTTAATTTTAAATTGCTGTGAAATAGTTATTAAAAAAAGAAAAAAATAATAATCAAAAATGGTTATAAAATTAAGTAACCCTTATTTTCTGATTTGTTTAGAAACTGGAATTGGTGAAGACATCTATGAAAGCACAGCATGCATTTTCTGCGAAGTTCTAAGAATGGCAAGAGTCAGCAGAATATTGTTTTTCTTATATTTAAGTATTGTTTAGTTAATTTTCTTAAACTATATTTTTGATATGATGTAACTACAATTTTAATCCATAAGTTTTTAATATTATCATTGTAATCTAATTACAATTAAATTTTTTATAAGATATTGCTTAAATAATTGTGTCTGCAAAACGTAAGCATTGTAAAAAAAAGTCATATCTCAAAATTTTGACCAGTTTAATTGGCAGTTACACTGCAAAATAAAGATTACCTATGTTCATGAAAGCAAGTAAACGTTCATAATAAAACTTTTATAATCTTACTTTTTTGGAGTGTTTATTTTAAAATTTACCAAAAGAATTATTATTTTATCATACGACACACTTATATAGAAATTTAGACATAATAAGCAAAATATTTAACATCTCGAATCTTTTTGTATATAATTCCAAATTATTCTATACGTCATATTATTATAAATATTTATGTAAAAAAACCATCAATAATCTTTTTTGATTCGTTATTTTCAATTAAGTTGAATCAGTTTATTTTTTTCAGCACAATTGAATCACTCATACTGATTCAGTTGAATTGAATCAGAATGAGTGATTCAGTTGGATTAATATTACACTTTTCTGGGTGTAAACATTACTATATAAGTGTGTAAAATTACATTTTCAGGTGTACAGGCGTGGTTTAAAAATACATTAATATGATGTAATTTTACGTTTAACTGCGCACTATTGCGAACTGAATGTGTAAAATTACATCTTGTTGTGTAGTTAATACACAAATAAAACGTAATCTATTACACACCTGGACCGTAATTTTACGTACGACATGTGTAAAACTACACATATGAGTGAGTAATAAGTACACCATGATGGTGTAATTTTCACCTTCGTACATTACGGTTTGTAATGTTACTGTCATTATAGAAGGCATTTAATTGCCTCCTATAATAGTAGTAAAACGGTACTTTTTTTTCTTAGAGTGTAAACATTGTTCTTTAAAATTATTTATAAATAATTTTAAATTTTAAGTCATAAAGGATTCATAATTAACATTTTTGTAGAGCCTGCAAAGCGGGAGAGATGCCGCACCTATGGGAGAGATGCCGCATCAAAGAAGGAGAGGCGCCGCATATTTCATATTAAAAATTTTGCATTTTATACACATCTACATACATGATGCATGCCATATGTAACCATTTTTGGCACTTTATACATCTTAACCAGTCAATTTTCTTTTGTTTCTGAGTACTCTTCAAAACAGTCAATACACAGGCAATCATCATTATTTTCGTTATCTTCACCAATATGAGAGCTCTTTCTGATCCATTAATGGATCTTTTATATTTACGTGGCATAATTTACAGTCAAAAAAAAAAAAAAAAATTTACATGCGGCATCTCTCCTTTTTGTTGGGGTAGATGCCGCATGTTGCTATAGCAAGCATAGTGCGGAATTCTAACCTAAAATTTTATACAGTACTTTTAAAATATACCTAAATTAATAACAAAACTCATTTTCATTAAAACAATGAAATATACATTCTTAAATTCTAATGAATTAAATGCTTGATAAAATATTATCTTAAAAAACTTACCTTTCAATAATAAAAAGTTGGATAATTACTAAACTGACGGACTAATCATAAATATTACCATATACAGCTTAAATAAGTAACTTATTCTAAACATATAATCCATTAATAGCGCTATCTGTCAGTCAACGGACGAACTATGGCTACTGCGGCATCTCTCCCGACGCGGCGTCTCTCCCGCACTTACCCTAATACAAAAATTTAAAAATTTCTCTCTCCTATTTGGAAATAAAGAGAGAGTTTTCTACAGAAAACCGTATAATTTGTACCTACCTCAAATATTTATATTTGATAACTTACAATAGAAAACTAATAATTTTTTAAATAGTTTGTTACTATTATTTTTAGTAAAGAAATGTGAACAAGTGTGTAATATTAATATTTAATATACATATATCTGTGTATACCATAATATGTGTGATATAAAGTTATGCACCAAAGATGCGGGTACAGGTGTTATTAGTACGTCCGTCCGCTTCATTGTTTGTCTGTTTGTCTTATCTTTATCTCTCTGTTATTTTGTTATTTTATTTTATCACATAACTTCTTTTACACATACCTACACATGTCTAGGGCATATCTCCATGTATGTATCATATATTATAAAATGTGTTCAATGTCATATGAGGCAAAAACCGAAGACATACACTCTGATTGTCGGACTAGCGCTTCACATTAACCTTGAACGCTCTATTAAATGAACCCATTATTAAAATCCTTAGAAAATAACGCGTGCCTATATTATATATAAATGAATTATAATTATAACTTTTATTTTTTGTGAAAATTTTTATTGAATAAATACTTTTAAAATTAAAAATTTGAATTGTGTTCAAAAATTCTTCTTAAGTGAAAACTCTTTCTAACTCAAGACTCCAATCTCCAATTATATACGTACAAGTTTAATCACCAAAGCGTTCTAAACATAATGAAAACTCCTTTAATATGTAAAAATCTCTAAAAATATTTATAAAAATAGGGACAACGTCTCCGAAAGTCAGACTTACCGTTGTAAAAGACCTCTATTAGCCAATCCCAGTGTTTCATTACTTTCTCTAAATGCTGATCCACCCTCAACGAAGACTTTAATAAGCTAAAGAAATAAAGGCGGTGTGGTCTGAGCGCGACACGAGAAGTTCACACTACCAACTTCCCAGTAGATGTATAGTTATTAGTAACTTTTAAGCTTAGTATTTCATAAACGGCGTTTAAAAATGAAAAATGGTAATACGAACCCTTTCATTTTGCACGCCCTTCCTAACGATATTCCACACAATATGACATGTGAAAAAAATTTTTCATGTATCAAAAAGAGAATGTGATTCATCAATTTTAAAATTTCGCCAATTAGTCATTTTTTTAGTTATTTTGCCGTAAACAAATAACTAAACGTCCAAATTTCATTAAAATCGAATCAAGAATTCATTACCGTCATTTGGGGTGAAATTGATAATGGGGCGTGAGATTGTTCACTAAATCATATTTTTTTAAATTAAATATAGCGCCAAAACTATAGTTTAGAATGCGATTTTACCGACCGATAATGGAAGAAATAAGATGGCTGAAAATGCCCTATACACGTCAAATTCAGCAGTTCCATATATTTAAAAAAATATAGTGTATTAAAAGAAGTCGTATTTTTGGGTGAAAGTGAACTTTTAAAACTTTATCTGATAAGTCAAAATCTAAACACTTGATTGTTGATGCTTTGTAACCATCACGTGCTTGGCTGTACATAATCAGTTCAGTATTATTTGTCATATTGGACACATTATTGCGTGGGGTGAGATTGCTCACTTATTGTATTGAAAGATTAATTACGTATAGCCGTATACGTAATACGATGTATCTGAGCATGTTTTATACTCTTTAAAACTGTTAAAATTTATTATAAGCGTCAAACAAATAAGATTTTTACAATAAGAATTGTTTTGAAAATTTAAAAAAAATGGTGGTCAAACAGTTTCTTTCCTCTTAATTAGGGCCGTGGAAAAAATGGCGGGCCCTGGGACTAAAACCGTATTTTCTAAAAATTTTCCTCCCCACAAAATAGGCGATGAACAAAAAAAAACCTTAACTTTTTTCTGGTCTTCTACGGACAGCTACGGACTCCCTCCTTAAGCCCGGGTCGCGAGGCTGTAACCCCGGCTACACCGCCCTCTCGTCGGGCCTACTCTTAATGAATAAAGTGCGTTTTCAGGGCTGCGAATTCGTGTGAACAATGTCACCCCATAACAAGTATGAGATTGCTCATGGCTTCCTTGCTTCCTGTAGACTATGTTTTGGCATGTAAGGAAACGACATTTTTAATATGGTCCGTATTACCATCGTCCATACATATAAACCAATTTTGCCCCAATTGTGTTTTATTTCTGTAAAATTAATACCAAAATATGTTTTTTTTATCAATCCCACCCCAAATGACGGTATGTAATTACGTCGAATAAAACCGTTCCGAAGTTCTTACCAGTTTTTGTTCTCAAGATATCCGAGATAAAAAAAACTCCATGTACGAACATACACACACAAAAAAGACATCATCTTAAAATCTATAGTATAGACAGGGCCAGATTTACCTCTGTAGAGGCCCCTGGGCACTTCTCATGTGATGGCCCCCAAGTACTTCATATGTGGGGACTCCTGAATATTTTTGTGGGGGTCCCTGAATTCTTCTATTCTTTCCATTTTATTCCACTATTTTTAGATTTTGTGGAGGCTCTTATTATGTGGAGGCCCCGTGGCATCTGCCCCAAGTGCCCTTATCCGGCTCTGAATATACACCTTTCGAAAATCGGAGTCCATTGCAGCAATTTCCTATTGGGAAGTTAATAAATGGTCAAAATGAAATCATACACTCTCAAAACTATTTCTCTATTCAAAGATTAAAAATTTCTTTGATTTTTTTCTTAAATCAAAAAAAAATATTCTCTTGGAATACTGAAGAAACGTAGAAAGTAAGGAAACGTTTGTAATAAGAAAATTTAATTGAAAATTACATTGTATCATTTTATCTCTTTACAGATTATAAATACTAATGAATAAACCATAATATATCGGATACATAATTATTATCTATCTTATGGTAACCTATGTATTGTGTGTGTCGTAATAGACGTCTTTACTTAGAACATGTGATTAAAATAAGTTTAAAAACGATTCTTAAGCAATACAAATTAACTACTTAATCTTCAACAATTTAAATGGTTACTAATACATTAATGTCAAGCGTTTATTAGCTACAAACGATACAAAATTATTATTATTACGGGCGTTTTTACATTTATACGTGTTGTTTTTTCCTTACGTTCAGTTCTTTATTTTTCAATTTGAATTCAAGTAGTAATTTTATTAATAAAATGAAGATGAGAAAAGTATATACACGTTACCTATAATCTTGTAAATGACATAATAGCTACCGAATTCGTTCTGTGGAATAAAAGTACCATTAAAATAATTATTTATTACCATGAAGGTACCTACATACAAATTAATAAAATTTTTTATTTAGGTAGGTACACGGAGAGACAATTCATATAAAAATTACTGTGCTCAGCACTACAATCGACGTGTAAAAGGCGAACATATTCAATTTTGTACGGTAAAAATATAAAAACGCCGTGAGCAGCGGGGCCCCATCACGGTAGTCGAATTTTCCCCTTCATCTTCGGTATTGAATGTTTACAAGCGAAATGTGATTGAAAGTCTACAACCGAATTGTCATTTTGTTGGTTTCAAAACTGGTCATGAGTGTTCGGCTGATCGAGGCTTTAAAAAAAGGTTTTAAGTATTTAAGGGCTGTATCTCAGTAAATTTCAATTTTGTGCCGAAAACAGGTAGCAGAAAAAAAGCCAATACAATTCGTACGAGGGCATTCCTGCCCATGTTTATCCGCTAATTGCCTTTATGTTTTAGTTTTAAATATTAAAAAAGGAAGGCCTTTATAAAGATAATTTTTCTTTCAAAAAAAAAAAATAAATAAATAAATAAAAAATAAAAAAAATAAAAAATAAAAAATTATTTCTTCGGTATTGAGTGTCTACAAGCGAAATATAATTGAAAGTCCACAAGCGATTTGTAATTTTGGTGGTTTCAAAACTGATAATGAGTGTCCGATTGATCGGGGCTTTATAAAAAGATTTTAAGTTTTTAAGGGCTGAATCTCAGTAAATTTCAATTTTGTGCCGATAGAAATTAACAGGGAAAAAGCCAACACAATTCGTACGAGGGCATTTCTATCCATGCTTATCCGCCAATTGCCTTTGTGTTTTACTTTTAAATATTAAAAAAGGAACTTAAATAGTAAACTGGAAGGCTTTTATGAAGATATTTTTTCTTTCCAAAAAAATCCAAAATTTCTATTTTATAAATAATAAAAATCCAAAATTCCTAAATAATAATTAAATAAATAAATAAACAGTGACTCTAATAACATTTGCAAATTACTTAATATGTATGTATTTCATTTGTTAAAAAATTGTATTCACTTTTTTTTAAATTTTTTTAAAATTACTATTCGCCTACTTGTATTTAGAATAAACATAATGCTTTTAAAACACATTTAACAATAGCATTCAATTCCGATGTAAAAATGGGAGAAGGGGGGGAAAAGTGATGCGGACTCCCTACAAGGTACTAGCTGGATACTAACTGAATACACGTACAAAATTTCAGCCCTCTAGGTTTTCTTATGGAGTCTCTAGACGTGTTAGAAAACAAGCAAAAAAATTAAGGAAATATTGGCGTAAAAATCGTGGGGGTAAGGGTTAAAAGTTGAAACCTCCAAAAAACAGTGTCTGGCTATTAGCTTAACCTGTACACCAAATTTCAGCCCTCTAGGTTTATTTGGGGAGATTTTGACCCGAACGAAACTGTTAAAAAACAAGAAAAATCATGTTCTTTTGGGTATAAAAATGGTGGGGGTAGGGGTTAAAAGTCGAGACCCCCAAAAGGCACCCCCTTGATACTAACTCAATCCGAATAAAAAATTTCAGCCCTCTAGGTTTATTCGGGTGACCTGTGCGAGTGGTACAAACTTCGAAAACGTCGAAAATGCATGAAATTGTAGCTTAAAAATGAGGGGGGTGGAGGTAAAATATTAAAACCTCCAAAAAGCACAACCTAGGTACGAACTTTATCAACACACCAAATTTCAACACTCTACGTTAATTCTGGGGGGCTGGGGGCCTGTTTGATCCAGCGAAAATCGTTTTTCCCCCCTCTACTCCCACCATATCATCCTAGGAAGCTGAATTTTGGATATGTTGTAGATAATTGACCGAAACATTATTTAAAACCGGTTTGGAAAAGTTTTATTGCTATTCCGCCCCCCACCACCCCCTTAAAGGTCGGGTCAGAAAAAAAATTTGCCCAAAATTTGACCCCACTTTGATAGTATGAGGTGCCTCGAAAATGAGCCCCATTTACCAAATTTCATCTCTTAACTTCCATAGGGGGGCCCTACACAAATTAAAAGGTGGCGGGAAAATATATATATATATATATATATATATATATATATATATATATATATATATATATATCAGACATTTTTTTTTCTACATATTCGTGTTCTACGGGTCCGAAAACGGATAGCGCCCCTACTCTCGCCTCTCGCAGCTCTTATCGTATAGACTGTATAAGTCTAATTTTTCGGAGAAAATTCGACTAATAAACATAATGCTTTTAAAACACATTTAACAATAGCATTCAATTCCGATGTAAAAATGGGAGAAGTGGGGGGAAAAGTGATGCGGACTCCCTACAAGGTACTAGCTGGATATTAACTGAATACACGTACAAAATTTCAGCCCTCTAGGTTTCCTTATGGAGTCTCTAGACATGTTAGAAAACAAGCAAAAAAATTAAGGAAATATTGGCGTAAAAATCGTGGGGGTAAGGGTTAAAAGTTGAAACCTCCAAAAAACAGTGTCTGGCTATTAGCTTAACCTGTACACCAAATTTCAGCCCTCTAGGTTTATTTGGGGAGATTTTGACCCGAACGAAACTGTTAAAAAACAAGAAAAATCATGTTCTTTTGGGTATAAAAATGGTGGGGGTAGGGGTTAAAAGTCGAGACCCCCAAAAGGCACCCCTTTGATACTAACTCAATCCGAATACAAAATTTCAGCCCTCTAGGTTTATTCGGGTGACCTGTGCGAGTGGTACAAACTTCGAAAACGTCGAAAATGCATGAAATTGTAGCTTAAAAATGAGGGGGGTGGGGGTAAAATATTAAAACCTCCAAAAAGCACAACCTAGGTACGAACTTTATCAACACACCAAATTTCAACCCTCTATGTTAATTCTGGGGGGCTGGGGGCCTGTTAGATCCAGCGAAAATCGTTTTTCCCCCCTCTACTCCCACCATATCATCCTAGGAAGCTGAATTTTGGATATGTTGTAGATAATTGACCGAAACATTATTTAAAACCGCTTTGGAAAAGTTTTATTGCTTTTCCGCCCCCCACCACCCCCTTAAAGGTCGGGTCCGAAAAAAAATTTGCCCAAAATTTGACCCCACTTTGATAGTATTGTTGTGCATCGGAATAAGCCCCACTTACCAAATTTCATCTCTTAACTTCCAAAGGGGGGCCCTACACATATTAAAAGGTTGCGGGAAAATATATATATATATATATATATATATATCAGACATTTTTTTTTTTTACATAATCGTGTTCTACGGGTCCGAAAACGGATAGCGCCCCTGGTCTCGCCTCTCGCAGCTCTTATCGTATAGACTGTATAAGTCTAATTTTTCGGAGAAAATTCGACTAAAAATTATAATTAATCATAGAAAATTTAAAGGATAGAATATTGTTTCCGTAATATTAGCTCCGTAAAATTTGTAAAACAGCACAATAAAAAGTTCCATTGCCGACAAAAAAATATTTTTTAATTGTTTTTCTTACAAAAATTCCCATACTGTATTATAATATTTGAAATGCTATCTGCTAATAGTAAAAAAAAAAGAGAAAGAAGGTTGTGTGTGTTGTGAACGCTGTTGAAATGTACCTCACTCATAGCAAGTCACATAGCCAACCATAGGTGTGGACGACCAACTTGGTCGGACAGGTCGGACCAAGCACCTTGATTCATTAGACTGTCTTACAAGCAGCAAGCAGTATTCATTACACTGTCTTAGAGGACGGGGATGTCACCGTTTAATTCATCATTTTGTTACTTCACTATCTTTAGTATTAGAATATATTGTTGGCAATCATTTTTGTATGCATCATAAAGTTGTTACAGGTTCGAAGTTTTTACAGGTACCGCCCAAGCAACATAAGGTTGCGGGTCAGATGCGCAAATGAAAGATTACGACAACAAGAATTAAACTATAACATATATGTATAAGAGTGTGATAAAAGTTGTGTTAGCACATTAAATTTTACCATGCTAGCACATATTTTTTATTTTGGTCGTCGATCGCGCACGCATTATAAGAGAGCATGGTAATTTTTCTGAAATTTTATCTACAAAAATTATATGATTTTTCTTTCCGTGTATATTTTCGACTTTCGAATATTCGAAAATATTTCATTTAAATCGCGTTTTAAATTATTTATAATATAGTACGTTATACACCAAGGAATTAAAGTGTGAGTTTTAATACCGAGTGTGAAGTTTGTTGCCAGAGAGCTTGTAATAGCCCGAGGGCAGCAAAACACACGAGGGATGAAAGAAACACTTTAGTTCTGTAGTACATACCTATATTATTTTTTGCAATTTCCGATAATTTAAAATTATAAAAATTAAAAAAAATTACCTAAACATCATTCAAACTGTATGCAATAATATTGCATCAAGTATACTTTGGATAAATCAATCGAATTGTACATACAATATAACTGTATGCCTTTATCTACAAGTTTGAATTTGTTTATTGTTTTCAATTACCTAGCAGCGCTATTTTATTTAAGTTAAATTTCTGTAAATTGTGCTTGCTAATTGGTTTAAAAGCGGGACTAAACGTGAATTTTTAGTCTCTTGGGACAAAAAGTGACGCTTTGCTCCCTATTGTGAGGGACTAAATCGTGTCTTTTAGTCCCGGAATTGCAAAAAAAGTAAATCATTCGCCCTAAAATTATTAAATTTGTCCTTCATAATCAATATTTTTTTTAAATTAAAATTATCATGACGACGTCATTAAGTATAATTAGAAGCGTGGAAACCAGCTTAGTGGTCAAGCGTGCTTAAGTATGCGGCAGTTGCCGATTGGTAGGTCAAGGCTTCGTATCCCACGACCGGCTATGCTTGTGAAAGTTTTCTGCAGTTTCCCTTCACAGTTCCTTTAAAAAGACGACTGCAAATGCATACCTTCCAAATCTTACCCTTGTCCTGCATCCACATCATAAAAAAGGTAAATGTAAAATATATTGCAAAGTATAATTAAATAAAGTCTGCAAATAATGATGTGGGTGGCGTCTGTTATAGACCAAAGGACTCAAAATAGACATAAAAACAACATTATTATTAGAAGTCTGGAATTAACAAAAATACATTTATATTTTCTAATATAGTTTTCATTTCCAAGTGGAATTTCATGATCGAAAAAATTCGCTTTATTCGCTAAAAAATTTAAATATTTTTCGAGTTGTTTAAAATTTTCAAATAATTATAAATTTTTGAATTTTCGAGTTATTTGTAAGAACTTCCCAAATATTTGCTGTAAAATTCGAACCGAAAAATAAAATTGTATTTTATTCGATTCATAATCGATTCGTTCAAGCCAAATAACTCTGATAAATCTAAAAAATTAAAGCAAAATGTATATCCTTTTGTGTGTTGAATCATTGACACAAATCTTGTGTATAGATTTGACACATATGCTTTGTGTTAAAATAACACTAAAAATTGAATGGACCGTTCTGGACGTGTGTTCTGGACGACTGAAATGTGGACGACCGTTCTGGACGACTGAAATGTGTTAATTTTAATACAAATTTTTTCACTGTGCAGAGAAGATCGAAGCCGCTGACAACTGGATCAACGTAGAATTTCGACTCAGTTAAATGAGTTCGTTAGGTCTAATTTTTAACTATATACCTATAATCGTGAAGCATACTGTACCTCCTTTTTAATTGTATTCACAAACTATTAAAAAATAGTTAAAATCAGTTCATGTTTGCGAAAATCATTTATGAAAACCAATTACTTATCTATAATAACTAATTTGTTTACAATAATGAGTGGCAAGTGTAATTTATTATTCATTTAATTTACTATTTTTTCTATTTTAGCCGAGACACGACCGACGCAGCGTTTCTAAGAATAAACTTTACTTACAACACTTAACTTTGCATGCAATTTAGTAAGTGTTTGTTTGCGCTTGCTGTGTCTGTATAGTCTGTGTTGGCATGTTTGTCAAATTGTCAATCATAATGGCGGTCGTGCAGAAACAGACATGAAGTTAGACAACAGTCGGTACACTGCAGTATATAAGGTGACGACTTCGCTCTCATCTCTGTTGCATACAATAATGCATAAATAACATTCTTAACAGCCCTGTGAAATTATTATAAACAAATATTTATTATTAAATAAGAAACAAAAATGGAAAAAATAAAAATGTTTATTCAATTTATTCCTGATATTAATGGTTACTTGGTTTCATATCAATTATCTACACACGTTTACTATAAAGCTTCGTTTACACTGTACAATTTTTAATCGCTTCAGGAACGATTAAAAACTAAAAAAAGACACATTTTCAAGAATTTTTTCTGGCGAAACCTTATATGTAATCGATCTGAAACCAGGATCCACATTATCAACCATTCCGTTAAGTATCAAAAAATTTTTTATTTTTCTTTTGCTCGATTACGATGCATTTTTTGCTTAAGAAAAAAAAATCTTTTACGACACACAGCAGGTACAACTTCAAACGGTGCCACAGTGGAGCCAAATACCATTAAAGGCGGCAAAAATACAAAAATTAAATTATAAGCTACAATTTATATGACCCCTTAAATCAATAGTTAAAATATTCTAGCAACGACCATAATTAACTTATGTAAAATAGCGTGGGGTGTGCAAATATATCGACTATTATTTGTTATTTCTATAAATTGATTGCTTTTTAAACGATATCATTGTATGTAAAGTAGTGATTTGCGGGACCGTTATTTAAGTTATAAAAAAAAATAAAAAAAGTTATAATGGGCGATGTTCCCCATGGTATATTATTTTTTTTATGTATCTTATTTGTTAAAATCAGTACTCGTATTGATACTATCAAGCTTTAATGAAACATGGTTGAATTACCTAGAAAAATTCTGTAAAAATTAATTTCTCAAAGAATTTTAGTTAGGTATCAAATCGAATCCAACGGATATATTTGTGGCATTTGATAAAGCAATTAGGCTATTTTGGTATTATGATTGCAGAGTTTGCACCAAATTGCACCTTTTTTCAAAATTTGCTGATTTTATTTTCATTTTGGTTGAGCAAAAATCATCAATAAGAAGCTTAGAAAGTTCATATAAGCTTTCAGTGGTGCATAAAAATATCAAATAATTAAATAAAACACTCGAATTTATTAGATTTATGTAGGTACCGAATATTCCAGTTAAGTTAAAGCTAAAATTAAGCGTATCATCGAAATTCGTTATCAAAAATTCCATATTCCATTTAAAATTTATAAGCTGATACCACGTGGCTAGAAACCAATAACCGGAAAAGAAATCGAGTTGTATGAAAAAAGTCTCAACCTAGGGTCAAACAAAATCTGCGAATTTCAAATTCATACGACGAATGGTTTTTGATATAACAAATTGTATACTTGATATTTTATTAACAAATATCAAGTAAAAATAAAATATTGGTATATAACTATTCTGTAGTCAATAAAAGGACTAAATAATTTTTGCCATCTTTTACCTACTTTGGCCCCACTGTGCGGTGGTTGGAAATTAGAAAATCAAATGGCGTGTTTTTGAAGGAAACAAATTTTCTGGGTCACTAAACCTATAAAGTTACATCAATTTAAACAAAAATAAAAATAAGAATTGTGAGCTTTTGAAAAAAATCTAAATTATTTTTTTTTATATGTAAAAAGAGGCTAAAGTTTAGTTTTAGTGACCCAGAAAACCTGTAACGCTTGCAATGTGCTCCCTAATACGTTATAATTAAAAAAAAACTTAGGAGATCAGGGGGATGGTCATCTTGATAAATCGCAAATTTTGAATTATATTATTAAGTTTACCGGTCCAACAATTTAAAAAATTACAGATATTTTTAGAATTCTTAGAGGTAGCTCTTCCAAATGATACCTCACTCGATATATTAATTAGAACTTTTTTTGAACCAAACTGACCCTCACATTTTAATTCAAAATAATTTTTCTTCTAGTCGTTAACTGGCAATATATGTGCACTAGTGATGAGCAAAATTAGTCTTGGTCTTGCAGTCTTGTCTTGGTCTTGCATTTTTTGCAAGACCAAGACCAAGACTATGTATATCAAAAGCAAGACCAAGACCAAGATTATAAGTATGACTGCAAGACCAATACCAAGACTCAAGTGAGCAAGACCAAGACAATAGCAAGAAAAAAGCAAGACTCTTGCTAAATTATTTAGTTTAAAAGTATAATTAATTAATACCGTAAAGAGAGAAAATTCTGATTTTAGAAGAAAAAAATTCGCTAATAAAAAAATGCAAAATTCTTTAGCAATACCAAGACCAAGACCAATACCAAGACTGCATTTTGCAAGACCAAGACCAAGACTCAAACTGCTCTAGCAAGATCAAGACCAAGATTCTTAATGCAAGAACAAGACCAAGACCAAGACTGCCAAATCTTGGTCTTGGTCTTGCATTTGCTCATCACTAATGTGCACGTCATTACGATCTAATATTATGACAAATGGTTTTCGAGAAGAAGCTCTATGACAGACGGCCAGATAAACACAAGCGTGATTTTATAAAAACACCGTTTTCCCTTTCAAAATACAAAATCGAACGTAAAAGCTTTTTTTCAAAATACGAAACCCTGAAAATACAAACTTCTCGTGTAGTAATAAGTGAAAAAATTGCTGAAAGACATTTTTTACCCTTAAAAATCTATATTACTGCCAATTAAATTACGTACTTATACAAATTTTATTGTAACTGTAATACAGGTTTGTATGCTGATTGATCGTTGAAGTCTCCAAATAGATAAGCCTGAACGTTTAAATAAACTCTGTATTTTTCGATAATATTAGGATTGTAGCATATAACTGGACCAGTATGATGAAAAACTTGACCGAAAATGTACAGATTGAGTTGTCCCCAGCGCTCCCACCATATCCACCATACCAATTAAGACAGTGGCGACAAAAAAAATGTTGAATGTGAACGGAGCATAATATTATTTTTTTGTCTTTTTAGCGAATTTCCAGAATGGAATTCAGCTATTACGGCCACTGTCATGACGCGACTGGCACTGTCGTGCGGACACACACACACACACACATATATATATATATATATATATATATATATATATATATATATATATATATATATATATATATATATATATATATATATATATATATATATATATATATATATATGTGTGTGTGTGTGTGTGTGTCCGCACGATAACTCTCGAACGAAATGTCCCAGGTTTATGAAATTTTGTGAAAATGTTGGAAATGCCAAACCGTTGGACAAGTTCGTTAGCCAGACACGTCGGATGCCAGGAACATGGTTTTTGTTCTTGCAAAAAAATTAGTTTTTTGTCAAAATTTCCACTTAATCAACAATTTTTGCGAAATTTTTTTACACCATTTAAAAAATTACATAAAAAAGGTCTTTAAACTATTGTTCTATGTCAACAAGTTTCCGAGAAAAACTAATTTTTATAAACGGAAATTCGCTATGTTATACAGGATGCTGCGACAGGGGTATTTTTAATTTAAAGTGGTTTTTACCGGTCTCATTCTTTTTATTTTCAACAGTGTTACACACTTGACTACAGTAGTTAAATAATCCATAAAATTGTCGTGATAAAAACATCAACTTAAAAGTACCGCATCAATTTTTTTTTGTTATAGGTAATGGTAATTAACAAAGATGGGAAGAAAAGGTCTTTAACAGAGTCGCCATATAAAATATTTTGTACTGGGGGGCTACGAATAGAACTGGTGGGCTGTCATAAAACGTAAAAATATTATAGATCTTTTTAAAAATCAGTTTTACGACGTTTTACTATTAATACCACATCGTTAATGTTATTTTGTGTCTGTTTGTGTTTTTTAATTGCCAATATTATGAATCATTTTGCTTGTTATATATACATACATATCTTTATATTTTTCTAATGCAAAAACAAAACCATCTTCAGTCTTGTGAGCGACCTACTAGAGTGATACAATCTACTAATACAATCAATTTTGTTTACATTAAAGCAGGTATAAAGAAGGTAACATGTACATATTATTAAAATAATCACAACGGAAATAGAGATATTGTTTACAATATAAATGTTTTAAATTCGTTTAAATTAATTTCTATTACAGTCGACCACTTATTTATTCAACATTAATTTTTTTAAATTATTTTTAAAATTAAAATTATATATTATATTATGAAAAATGGATAATTTTTGATTTTTACTGATTTGTTCTTTAAAGGTTCCTTAGGCTAGTCATCAAATCCAGGGGAAAATCCTCAGCCTTCTAATAAAATTTATAGCCCCCCAATTCAAAATATTTTATATGGCGATTCTGTTCGGGACCACTGTTCTCCCAACTCTAATAATCACAAAGGAAATAGAGATATTGTTTACATTATAAATGTTTTGAATTCGTCTAAATTAATTTCTATTACAGTCGACCTTATTTATTCAACATTAATTTTTTTAAATTATTTTTAAAATTAAAATTATATGTTAAATTATGAAAAATGCGTAATTTTTGGTTTTTACTGATTTGTTCTTTAAAGCTTCCATAGGCTAGTCATCAAATCCAGGGGAAAATTCTCAGCCTTGTAATAAAATTTATAGCCCCCCAATTCAAAATATTTTATATGGCGATTCTGTTAGGGACCACTGTTCTCCCAAGTCTGGTAATTAATTATCAGTATAAAAATTTGAATACAATATCATGCATAAAGAAGTTGCGATACTGAAACAGTAAAAAACAATTGTATATATAAGTTACTCATACCACTGGAATCAGGACAATATCAGGAAAATCGGCGTACGGTGCTTATTCTTCACTATTACCGAAATTTCTAGTAAATTGTTATTAAAAAAATATTCAAACTAAAAACAAAACATGTTCAGACACCAAATTAGGAATGATTTTTCTAGTTTGATTTTTTTTTTAAACATTGTTGGGTAACGTTAAAAATTCTCAATAAACAATATTCTAGAATTTTTACTTTCAATTTCAAATTGATCGATAGATCAAGGATTCATAGTATTTATTGATGAAAAAATGCAACCAAGAGTAAGTAAATCATGTTTACAGATATAAATATGTCAATATGTCAATCATTTTAATAAATCTAATTGATTATTTGCAAAATTCGAAAAAAATTAGTGATTGTTCGATGTAAGAAAAAAGATTCTATTTAATTTTCATACGTCAAGAATTTTTAGGTGCGAATAAAAAAAAACTCATTTTATCTTTATATTGAATCTATATTTGTAGGTAATTGTTTGGGTTTTAACTTAAGCTTTACCTACTTATTAACACCTAGTTTTCATTTACGTGATAAAAAAATATGGCATTCTTTTCGAGAAATAGAAAGGCTAGCTACTTGAAGCCAGGGACGGATCTAGCTCTTAAATTAGTAGTGAGTCAAATTATTATAAAGACTTCTCTTATAATACTGTTTTTGATTTCTTCGAAAACCGATAATTCGCTTCCAGTTTCATAATTTTTTCATTTCAATTATGGCCTTTAAGGCATTGAAAAATTTTAATAAACGTGATGGCGTCATCAAATCAAAAAAGTATTTTTTTCCAAATCAGGCTTTAACTGAATTAGAGTAATTGGTTGAATTCGGATAATCTGAATATGATTATTTTTAATTTTTGCTCTTAAATCTTTTTTCTAGCGGGCCGACATGACATACCTAACTTTAATATAAATGAACAATACGACTTCCAAAACTTATAATTTGCTCTCAGTTTCATTATTTTCTCAATTTATCTAAAGTTTTTATGGCTCTGAAAAATTTTATTAAGCTTAATGACGTCACTAAATTAAAAAATTATTTTTTCTTAGATCAAGCTTTATCCAATCAATTTATCACTAGGATGATTGTACGGTACGCTCTCAGAATGACGCAACAACTTTCAGAAACATCTCTGATTCAGTAGTTTCCTTTTCTAACTATATCTTACGGGACTAATTTTGATAAAAATGAGAAAACAGCTCCAAAAACATATATTCCGCTTGTAGTTTCAAAATTCTATCATTTTATTTACGATTAGCTGTACCCGCGACGTCGTTCGCGTGACGCATTGTTATCAACTCAATGAGAAGTATATAAGTGTAATAATTATACGGAACTTAGAAGAATAATTTTTGATTAATGCATGCACATGCTCAAAATGGTTTTTCTACTTTCCCGTAAGAATGACTCATTTCCTCGAAATTAAATAAATACCTTAAATGTTGCTCCAAGTAATAAGTTATCACCACACCAAATTTCATCAAAATCCGTTCAATAGTTTTTGCGTAATATGTGAACATGTTAAAAATGGTTTTTCTATTTTCCCGTAGGAATGAGACATTTTTCCGGCGAAAAAAGGTATCTTAGATGTTGACCCAGATAATACGTTATCATCACACCAAATAAAATCAGTCCAGTAGTTTTTGCGTGATGCCTGAACAGACAGACAGACAGACAGACAAAAATTTTAAAAATCGGTATAACTATTTACAGTAGCAGTACAATTTTCAAAAAATATTCCATGTACATAAATGGTCTCCTTACAGTTTATATTATATGTACCTGCAGATTCTAAAGCATTGAAAATTTTTGAACTTGATGACGTCATCATATTTTTAAAAAAAAAATTAATCTTTCTTGAAGCTTTATTGAAGTGATTTAGATTAAAATAATTGGTCGAATTACGGTATTTTGAGAATGAACTTTTTCTTTCTTTCTTTCTTTTAGAAATATGTCTAATCCAACAGAGGTCCTTTTTCTAGTAATTCTACAAGCTTATTTTTACTAAGAATGAAAAGAACGACTTCAAAAACTTATATTTCGCTTTCAGTTTCGTCCTTCTATCGTTTTATTCGCGGTCTTTAAAACATTAAAAAATTCTTTTATTTTTACTGAACTGATTTAAATTACGGTAATCGATTGAATTCGAATAATTTGTGTGTGAACTTTTTATTTTTACTATCAAAATCACGAAATTCCTTTCGTAAATGTAACGAAAGTCTTTTTTCTAATAAAAATGGAGCAAACGTTCCTACTGCCACTCCCCAGTATCCGTGATTGCTCGAAGAATTTAAGTTATAATCATCAATAATTTAATAGTAACTCAAATACAAAAGCTTTTTTTGACGAAATAAATTCCGCCATATTATCCATGCGATTTGATATATTCGAATGGTAAATACACAAAAACAGTTTTAAAATAATATTTTGTCAAATTATTAAAATAAATATTTTCTTTGTTACCGTAATAATAGCTTACAAATGTGTTAATATATGATTTATTTAGTAACACCGATAACATTATCATATTATTTGGATTTAACACCTTTAATGCACTCTTGTAAATACTTAAATGCATATGCAATAAATTTTATCATGCACTTCAAATGTATCAAAAGAAAAAAAACTTATATGGCATCACTTGAACAAAAATTTTAACACATGAGCGATCCATACAAAATGGTTTTACGTTTTGAAAAAGTATATCTAATTAAAACTATGTTATTGTATTAATATTAAATTTTTCGATGGCTACCTGGTCAGTTTGAAATCTGAATGAAATATTTTTTTTAATAAATTTGAAAAAATACCTTTCAAAACACTTGTTATACTTCACAATACATAATATACGTACTTGAAATTTCTAAAAATATGTGTAAGGTAGTTTACAAAAGGGCATTATACTTTTAAGTTCATTACAAGATTTTGTGTATTACATTGTATATTTTTAGAGATTTCATTTTTTGATTATTTTTATTTGTTCAGAGGCTACAATAAATCCATTTGAATGTGACGGTTACCTGTGCCGGAAAATAAATACATTTAACTGAAAAATAATGCATGAATTGTCTCACATTGCACTGAAACAGTAGCTAAATACGTTTATTACTGTGTGTCCCCTTGTTATTTAAAATATTCTTTTACAGCCACTATTACACTGTCGAATAAGCCCGTAGTTTTCTGGAAACCTATGATTCAATATCTGCTAACCCTGTTAGAATCGAAATTGTGGCTTTAGAAACTATTTAAAACTTTTTTTTGTACTAAGCTGACTCCCCATTTTAATCCAAAATAATTCGTTTCATTATTATGTACGCGTCATCACACTATGCCAAATTTCAAATTCCTATGTTAAATAATTTTCGAGGGAAACCTCTATAACAGACGGACACAAGAGTAATCTTAAAATATGCGTTCCATTTTTCCGTTTGGGGGTATTCCAGTCTAGAAATTCCAAAAAATTGATTTTTCCTTTCTTTTCATATTTTCAAAGTTTAGACCTTTAAGAATAAACCTCTAAAATTGAATTAATTTATTTATTAATTTAATTTTTAATATAAATTACTCGAAACTATTTTTTTCGATACGGTTGACATGATATCTCAAGTTCTAATGCACCGATTTACTTGAAATTGGGTATAGGACCTTCGTAATACTATCAAAATTGGTCCGACGTAGGAGTTTTTCGAATTCTTTTTTTTACTATTTTTTAAAAATTTTCAAAGTTTAAAAAAGGAGACGAAATTTGATTTTTTTTAAACGGACGCCATTTTGCGAAAAAAAAATTTTCAATTCGCCAACTAATTCTACATCATTGTTTATTAAGAATTAACTAAAATTTTATGTTTCAGATAGGGATGATCGATATTCATCGATGGTAGCAAAACATCGATGTTTCGGGGCAAAACATCTATGTAAAAATATTGATGTTATGTCCTCGATAACATCGACACATCGATGTTACGAGAATAATATCGAAACATCGATATTACTCTAAGCTATCCAGTATTTATAAAGTCTTGTAGCTGATTTAAAACAAGATCCAATACTTTTATAACAAGTTCTAGGATCCGCTTATCCAAACTTGAACAAAAATTGCCATTAAATATTTGTGTTTCACAGCAACTTCAACAGCTTCAGAGATACTTTTTTCACAAGCTGGGCAGCATTTATATATACAAAGGAATATATTAAAAGGGGAACTGCTAACAAAGTGACTCTTTATGCAAAGTGTACCAAATAAATACTGACAATGTTAATTTTTATTAAATAAAATAATAGATTAAAATGGTTGTTTATTTTGTTACATAAACATCGATGTTTTCGAACATCGATGTCTTTCTTTCGATATATATCGTATATCTATACTCTTGAATCGATGTTAACATCGATGTCAACATCGATGTTTTTTTTAATATCGATCATCCCTAGTTTCAGATCACCAGGAAAATTGAAATCACGTCAACCAGGAGACATCTTTTTTTTGAGTTCCCACTTTGTCAGCCTGTACCAATATCTATTTTGAATTTTTTAAAATTTTTATACATTTTTATACTTTTCAAATATCAATAAAAAAGTGTTAAAAAAATTGATGCTAAAAATGTTTACTTTTTTTTAACCCGTAAAATCACTTCAAGGTGGAGCCTCTAGACTAGATTACCCCCTTAAGGTACAGAACTCTAAAAATTAAATTTACATCAGCCATACTGAATATCATTTAAAATAAGTATGAAATAAGTATTAAAGCAAGAAAATTGTGAAACTTACAATTAACCACTTTTAATTTGCGACAATAATATTGATGAGACATTAAGATATATTGTTGAGATTTAGTAATTTTTTAATTCCTAGTGCACCTTAACAACTTTAACTTTCAATTTGAAAAAGTATTATAAATAATTTTTTTGGTGTAAAGAAATTTATGTCAGAACAGTATCCATATATTATACAACAAAACTAAAATACCTATGTACAGGTTACAATAATACTTACGTCTTTTTTTGTGAAGCACTTGTTTCAATACGAATGGACAATGGAATTAGATTGGAACTAAATGTTTTCAAATCTATTCTTCTCTTTCAGTGTTCCTCATCTTCAAAATAAAATAAAAAAAATGTATTTATTATTATTCAATTTCGAATTCTCAGGTGGGTTGATCATATCAATACACTATGATATTATGGTATGCAAGTATGAATGAATGCTAGACTAGGTATATGTATACGTATAACTATAACCAAGCACTTGAACAAACACTTTAGAACGCTAGAACTCCTCCTCTACCTATATCTGATATTATTAAAAATATGTAGGTGAGATGATTTTTGTTCAAGTGGAGAGAAAAACGGACCAAATTATTGTTAATTTTTTTTTTTTTTTTTGTCAAGAATATTTACATATCGACAAATATGTAATTTCAATTCATATACCGAATATCAATTCAAAATTTTGGTTTTGGTGTCAAAAGAATTGCGGAGAATTTGAAAATTAACAGGAACGATCAACCATGAGATAATCAACCAAGTCTTTGGTTACTTCTTCAGTCACTGAAATTTAATGTTTCCGTTATTGACATCATTTTAAACGGCTTATTTCAAAAACATACACATAATTATGTAGGTATATATTTATGTAGGATAATTATTCTAAACTAACTGTGAGTTAAGTCTCTTCATGTCTATCTAGGATTGCCAACTGTCCCGATTTAATCGGGATGTCCCGATTTTAGGCCTATATGTCCCGCGTCCCGACAACAGTAGTGGCGGAACGCTAATTGTCTCAATTTTTAACAACTATACAATTACATTCTTAGTCCCGCCAGTCTCGCTATTGTTATTTCCAAATTATCGTGCTTGCATGTCATGACGGCCAAGGAAGTAAGTATATGTGCTGTACCTACTGATAAAGTGTACGTTATAAAGTCTATTTATAACTTATACAGTTTACAGTGTTGCCAGATTAACTAATTAAAATCCCTCCAACATTAAAATCCCTCCAAAAATGGGAGAAATTATTTTTCGTACATGAAATACGTCAATGCCAAAGACGGCCAACTTTATCAAAAATGTTTTTTTCCAAAAATAATACAGTTGATAAGCAACAAAAAAATTAAAAATCTAAAAATTAAAAAACTTGATTTCTAATTTAATAAAATAAAATAAAGAAATCCCGAAATATTCATTGGTAGAGTTGGCAACCCTATGTCTATCCCAAAGAACCATTCCAAAAGTTTTTTCTCACCAAACCTGTAAGAAATTTTCTCAATAGCAAATTATGGTTTATATCGAAATAAAATCTATACAGCAAAAGCATCCTTTTTTACTTTGTGGATAGGGACAAAAAAAAAATATACAAAACCACATAAATAGCTAGAAAAAGTATAGTTCTCTCCATAATATAAAAAACTCTTTTATTCGGTCAATCGGAAACCACACAAAAAAGTTTCATAGAAAATGTATAATTCAAAACGCTCAAAATCTCACAGTTTCCTCAGACGTTGTTTTTCTAAACAAAATAAAGCATTAATTTATTAGCAAAATTGCGATAAATTCATACATATGTAAAGAAACTTAATGGTGTTATATTCGTATGCAATGTGCTGATTAAATGTTAGAAACAGTCAGTAAGTAACTTTATCGAAAATTAATGTTTAAATTTCTTACGTTTTCTCACCTATCTTTCTCATGGATAAACATTTTAAAAAAAAATTAAAATCACATAAAAAGTCGTTGACTGATGGGCCGCATAAAAACAGCTTAAAATAGCCTATGATTCCAAACAAAGTAGACACACTGTTAAACCTCACACGCAGTTTTCTCTAAAACTTGTAATCATTTTTGAAAATTATGATGGTTATTAAGACACACTTGCATTAAAAACACATATTTTTATAAATTTATTTAATGTGATATGAATAAAATAAAAAAAGTGATTTTTTTATAAAATTAGCATTAAATAAGAATTTTTTTGAAGAATACTTTTTTGTAATAATAAAAATGCGTTGTTTATAACTTCCTGAGTACCGTAAACACACCTAACTTTGTTTCAAATGACTATTTAAGCGTTATGTCTTAAAAAAAAGCAGAGAGCAGAAGTGATATTTCTCCAGCCCTTACTCTTCCCAAACAAAGAAGATGGTCAAAAATTCGATGAAAAATTACGGTTGGAAATTCTAATAGGAAAAGTATCGTTGCAAAGAAAATCTAGTATAATTTTCAACTTTAATATCCAATAAGTTCATAGAAAAAAGAAAAAATTGAATGAAAATTTTTATAATACTGATAATTGATCCATAATTTATTTATTGCAAAATTACATTAAAATTGGACCAGAGTCAATATAGAGTTACTGTGTACTATCTAATACTAAGAACTTCAGTCATAGTTGAGTGTGTTTGCGGAAATTTGTTTCATTCAAATATATAAGAAAATAAATAAAAATTCTTCAAAATCCAACAAAAAAAACGTATTACTGTTTTGATATTTCTTTTTAAAATAATCATTTTATTATTTTATGAATAATTAGAATATTAAGATAAGTTTATGATGTAAAATTGCATCAGACAAGTAATGTGGGTTGTTTTAACTGAATTCCAATTTCTATTTTCGAGACATTTCTATTAGGCACCAGTCGGACAAAAGATTAAGCTGGAACAGAATGACTAACCAGCAGATTTCAATAATTTTATGTAATTGCAATAAGAAATAAAAATTACGGAATTCTTTTTCATAGCGTTAAATTTCATAAATTCCAAGACAATACCGGAAATCTGAAAAAGATTTGGCAATTTGAATTCTATATAGGATTCAGATGTTACTCTTAACATGTTTATATTTGCCCAGTATAAAAAAATCTTCAAGAAATGTTAACAAATTGCGTCGGTTGCAAGAACCGTTTGAAAACAATTTAGATAAAATTGATTAGTATATTTTTTATTAAAAATTTAGTGAAAGAAAAATTCCGATCATTTGGAATTGTAGAACATAATAATTTATTTAAAAATTACTTACGTCCGCTTATAAAGTAATTTTATCTATCTAAAAAAATTTTTGATTACTACAGGTGATATACAGAAAATTTATTAAAAAATCAAGTAGGCTAAACAAATGTTTCACCTTTGTTTTAAATAATTCAAAATGTGTTTAACTTGATAAACCTACATACTTTTACAAGATAATTTTGTCATTTTAATTTTCTTTTTATGGTGAATAATGGACCTCTTCAAATTTTTTGAATCGTGAAAATATAATTTGGATAACAATATTCCAACTAGAAGATTTACTTCAAATATAATACGTCTACTGTTCCAAAATAATCGTTTCTATTAATGATGGGCGTCTTTTTTACCACTTTCATATTTCACATAGCTGGAGTTGGGACTAACATTCAAGAAGTACATACATACAAATATACAATAGTAATACTTTTCCTAGTATACAGTCGTTTATTATTGATCTATACAGTAGATATTGCAGATACTATATACATATTACCAAGATATACCACATAGAACTCATCCAAGGGTTTAGAACTTCCAATGTTTTCATCAAATTTCGGTACATGTATACTAAGAAGGGGAGTATCAAACATGAGAATCACGAATTTGTTAGAAATTAATATATGTTGTAGAATATATTTCTCTGAGTATTATAGTAATAATAACTTAGGTCAATGTGGCTTCATTTAGAAATTAAACGCACAAAAAGTTTTGAATAACATATCGTGTTTGATATGTATCAGTTAGTGGGTATTGTCTGCAACAACGGCGGCTGGTGATGTGGTTAGCGTCTGCTCTTATGTGTATAACTTTTTTTAATATACAGACAGAAAGGTTCTTTGTTCGAATCTATGTCTTTCCAACATAATTCAATTTTTTTTTAACTTTTTCAATATTGTACGATGCTATAATTATTTTCTGAAAAAGGAGATATAATATTTTTTGTACATGTTATACATTATATGTAACAGTAATTTTATGGTAAAATTTAAATTACTGATTTTCTTTTACATAAAATTAAAGCAATTTTTATTATAAATTACTATTTTTAGACATTTTTCATTTTATCCTTATTTAAAGTAATGGCAATTTAGTCCAATTAAATTACACATAGAGAAAACAAAAATTGTTATCTAGACTTTTATAAGTGGAAATGGTGAAGAGGCTTATAATAAACGTAAAAAAACTAAATGCGTGAGCATGGGCGGCGGAGGGTTGATTTGGGAGGGCCCCAAAAGAGTGAAAAAGTATATTATTGCAATTTCCGGCGAAAGTCGAAGTCAAAGGAAAAATTATTCTTAACAAAAGTTGTAGATCATAGGAAGATCTACAACTTTTGTAAGGGTCACTTTTTAACATAACCTCAAAATTTCGGAGAAAACAGCGAATTTTCTTGCTTATATCTTTATTTCGTTTTATGTTTCCCATTTCCACAAGAATAATTTAATTTTAACGAAATTTAGTGAAAATATACCTTTCTAGGTCTTAAATAACCACAAGTTTTTTCGGGTAAAGAAATTAAGAAGTTTCCGAGATATTCATTTTTTTCGGTCCCGAACACTTCTTTTTCAAGAAAAGATTCTACTTAATAAACTCATCGTACAGAGTTCTATAGTGCTGTAGTGCTAGTATTATATAAAGCAAATTTTGTGTACACCATTTCATCCAAACAATAAAATAGTTGAAAAAATTCTTCTTGCATATCGTTCTAATATTATTACCTACTCTCAGAATGGAATATATATATTTGTATAATTGAATAATGCCATATTTGTTTTATTTTAGAATTATTTACTTATAAAGGTTTGATTATTATCATACTTTGGTCACGACATGTCCATCTTTTTTAAAACAAGTGTATACGATAGCCGTATTGTACAATATATATATACGTATGGTTATTATACGCAAAGTTTACTTTAAATAAGAAATAAAATATACTTAAGTAAGTATACTCTACTCCTAGTGTACAGATAGTAAAACATATGTTTAACATATTGTATGGATGGTGGTTATATGGCTCTATATTTATAGGTAGTTATGTTTAGGTTAAAAGTCGTAATAGTAACAACTAATAATGGACGAATCGATTGTCGCAAGTGAACGTGGTTATACGTACCTGCTGCTGCACCATCATTTCGGCTTCGTGTACCATAAAGGATTTCTTTTTTGGCAACACGCATACATGTACGTATTCACTATATAGAGAGAAATGTAGGATGGCAGTAAGTGGTTTACCAAGTTTGGCTATAATGAAAATGAGAATGAAAGCTCTCAAATTATTCATCCTGTATGTATGCAGGGTGTCCCGAATAAAATATCCTAGCGTGGGGATCTTGTAACATCAAATTTTTTTCTGGTAATAACTCTTTACTGGTAAGAACTATGATATTTTTATCCAAGGGGTCAAACTAGATTGTCTATGTCTCTGTTCCACTTGTAATGAGTTTGTGACGTAAAATCTCCCCACTCTGGCGTGTAGATACACACTGTTTGCAATGGTATTGGTTTAATGGTTGCGTCTGTGTGCATATTCACACATACTACTACAACGACTACAACACACGTATTATGGGACAGACCAAGCTGTCCAATTTAAATTACAATGTCTAACCATTGTCCAAGAATGTACCGTGCGTTCGGCGACGGACACTGACTGACTACATGCCTTAAGCTGTGACTGGCCTACAAATGACTCCAAGCGAATTACACTTTTTTGATATTAGTTGGCTTCTAGTGTTCTATGTTTTTATCTGTGGATTCTAATAGCACTTTTTTACGTAAAATTTAAATATTTAGAATTTCTCTGTAGACCTCGGACTTTTGTTTTTCTTACAGAATCCGAAGTAGATTTGGCATTTAATTAAATGGTCTCTTTTTTCTCGTTTCTATCGATATATCATATGTTATGTTTGTCTTGAAAAATAATGTCGAAAATTTTTTCGAAGTTTGGGTCGAGAAAAACTACACGGAGAGAAATATCTATAAAAATTACTGTGCTCATACTACAATCGACGTGTAACAGGCGAACATATCCAATTTTTGTACGGTAAAATTTGTTTTTGTACGGTAAAACTCCGCGTAAGTACAAATTCTAATGTTATATAATTTATTACGAAAATATCGCGCCTACATTCGTGGAATATCCCCATTTTGACAATTTTATCAGGGCCACCTGTACATTGCATAAAGCGGAAATGCCTTGATAGATTTGTTTCTGTATGCTACGTATTGTTTCGATGCCAATTTTTACTTAGTCTAAATTTGTCATAATTAGAGTCATTATCTGCATTTTACTGTAAACGTCCTGAAGAAGAAGAAAATTCCTTTTAGTTGCTTACTACACGGAGAGAAAATTCATAGAAAAATTACTGTGCTCAGCACTACAATCGACGTGTAAGAGGCGAACATATTCAATTTTGTACGGTAAGAATTAAACTATAACATATATGCATAAGAATATGATAAAAGTTGTGTTAGCACATTAAATTTTACCATGCTAGCACAACAATTTTTATGAATCCATGACTAATACTTTTTACGTTTCAATTTAATAATATTTACATGATCGTAAAATATTTTTTACTTTGGTCGTCGATCGCGCACGCATTATAAGAGAGCATGGTAATTTTTCTGAAATTTTATCTACAAAAATTATATGATTTTTCTCTTCGTGTATGGTAAATTTTCCAAATAAGTCAAAATTCCAAATACTGAAAAAAAAATATGGGCAGTGTAATTGTAGGTGGTTAATGCTTTCCTAAAACAATCTATTAACAATAATAAATTCGGTAGTTTTATTTATACTGATGTTTAGTTAATTCTGTTTGTGTCTTAAAACTCAGTAACTGTACTACTCACTCGCAAGAAAGGACGCGACAAAAAAAAAATTAGAAAAACGCGAAAACAATAAGAAAAGAATGTAAGAAAAAAAAATCTTGAAGTAAAAGTATCTTGAACCCTATCCAACTCGACTGCCAAATTCCCTCCGCAAACATGTCTTATTACTTGTCATCAGCATGCATGTTTCCCTGACATTACCAGAGTCTGATTACTGTTTCGTACTTTAAATGCCTCCACTAAAATTGCAGAAAGATTCTTTCTAAACTGAAAATTATCAAATATTATTTAAGCTATCTCAGAGTCGCTTTATTAGCTTGCTGATAGTTATTTTTATTAACACTATACGGTCCGCGCATCTACGCAGTAAACTTCCGCAGAAACATATTTATATTAACAAAAAACTCTGTATAAATAAATTCACGAAAGTACTCAACAATACTGGGACAAAGGCCTCTGTACACTATAATACAAAGAAGAAAAATGTTGAAGCTTCGTACGAGAATCGAAGGAATCGTTCAAATAAAAGAAAAAGCTTTTTTTATGACGTACTCCAGCTTAGAAAACAGAAGGCCTATGCTATGAGAAATGTGTAGGCGTGCTTAAGCCAAAATTAATCCAGACCGCAATGAATTTAGTTACGCCACTGTTTAAAATGTAGGGATTACTTACATAAATATTTTGTTAAAAGTATTTTGTTGTCAAATTATAAAAATAAAATATATCAATATGTACATAGTATACTTTTACTGTTTTAAATTACGGAAAGACTATACGAATAAAATAATGGATTAATGTCATAATTAATAATAAAATATATAAATCAAAACGAAAAAAAACTTGTATTAACTTATAATATAATAGACGCATCTTATTATTTAGTATTATAAAATTACACGAAATCTTTCCGATTTCATCATTAATTTAAAAAATAAATCAGGTAGCCCATACACAACACTATTCAAAAACTTATCATGTGCATGAAGCCTTTGAAATACAAATTTTGATACGTTGGTCCCACCATACGAATACCTAATTCTCATTGTTTAATACAGTGTTGCACATTAATTGCTTAAAGGCTTATACTATTCAGATTGGCTAATAAATGAAGCTTTTATGGGAACTTTTTTTTCCATTACCTACCAATAAAACAATCAAAGTAGAGGTGATTTAAGGTATGGTAAAATCGGATAGAAATTGTCCATCGTTTAGAATTATGTGGCATGCCGTTTTAAAAACGTGGTTTCAAGAAAAAGGTGTTTGTGTTTACTATATAAAAATTTGATATAGCAAAATCGGTTAAAAATTGCCCATCGTTTAGAATTATGTGGCACGCCGTTTTAAAAACGTGGTTTCAATAATAAGGTGTTTGTGTTTACTATATAAAATTAGGAATGAGCATCGATGGTCGATGTTTTCAAAACATCGATGTTTTGTTGTCGATGTTCGATGTTGATCGTCGATGTTTTTCGTACATCGATAGTAAGTTGTCGATGTCTTTATACTATACATCGATGTTTTTATATACACTATGGGTAATATGAACTCTGTAGGAACGAAAATATTACATCGCAAGCTATAAAAATTGTAAAAATATTCACCTTTATTCTAATTCTCAATTTACAATTGCAGTAGTTTATAATCTGGGGCACGGCAGTGCCGCCGCCAAGAGACGAGGCAAAACAAAACAAACAGAGCACTGCCGTATCTTTTCTCGAAGCAATTCAGCCTATTTTTGGACGCTGCTAACTTCGGTCTGGATAACATTTAAGAGCTCAAATTGTGAGGATAGAATGTAGTCACCAGCCTAATGGCATATACCAAATTTCAATTTTATAGCTTTACTGCTTTAGATTTTATTAATACGCAAATTTCATTAAATTCGTCACGCACTCACTGATGATCATCAAAATTATAGAGTACTTCCCAAAGTGTTAGAAAATTGAAATTTGGTATGTAGGTTGGGTTTAGCATACAATTAATGAGAAAATTAACAAATCCGTGATTTTCCGTCTTCAACTTCTTATAAATAACAAAATATGTTTTGGGTATACTTATCTACTTAATAAATCTCTAACACTGACTGACTGACTGGCAGACAATGCACAGCCTAGACCGTTGGGTTTAGAAGAATGAAATTTTGCATAAGAGTTTCCTATGTAACGTAGGTGAGCACTAAGAAAGGTTTTTTGAAAATTCGTCCCCTAAGTGGATTAAACAAGGAATGAAAATTTGTATGGAAATTCGTCATTTTTGGAGTTAGAGATATTGTATAAAAATATGTTACTATGGCTATTAAAATGAATAATATCATATTTAATAAATTTTTAACACTAACTGACATCCTGAAATGTTGCCGAGGGTAAATCCATCGGGTGGGATATACGGCTAGTAAATAGATAAAATTAAAATCAAATCAAAAAGGATGAAAAGGATAAAAAATGCGGATTTTCAGATGAAAGTTTGATGACGAAGGTAAAGAAACTCTTCAAACAGAATCCTAACACGTCAGAGCGAGATATGGCTTCTAGAACAGGTACTTCAAAATCCACTGTACACAATATAAAGAAAAAAAGTAATTTTAAGACCTACAGAGTTCAGAAAGTACCTGATCGTTCCGACGAAAAACAGTTAGAAGCTCAAAAGAGAGCCCGAAAATTATATGAAGGTTACTTGACTAAATTCGACTGTTGCGTTATGGACGATGAAACATACGTCAAGGCAGATTTCAAGCAGCTTCCTAGACACGAATTTTATACTTCCGAGAAGAAGGGACAGGTACTGCCCAAATTCAAGGAGAAGAAAATTTCAAAATTTCCAAAGCAGTATGGTTTGGCAAGCCATTTGTACCTGTGGGTTGAGAAGCAGCATTTTTGTCACGCAGGGCACCATAAATTCCAAATTTTATGTTGATGAGTGCCTCCAAAAACGACTTCTGCCATTTATTCGTGCACATGAAGGCAATGTGCTCTTCTGGCCTGATTTAGCAACATCACATTACTCTAAGGCCACTATGGAATGGTACAGAAGCAATAAGATTAATTTTGTACCAAAAAAAGCGAATCCGCCCGACTGTCCAGAGCTTCGATCAATTGAGAGGTACTGGGCTCTAAAATCTGCAAGATTTTAGAAATAAGTGGAGAAAGTCATACGATACTGTTGATGCAACAACTGTACAGAACTTAATGAAAGACATTAAGAAAAAAGTAAAAAAATTTTACAAAAAATAAATTTTTGTTAATATAATTTAGCTTATTTATATTCTGTAAAGAATTTATAATTAATAAAAAATTTAAAAAAAGAAAAAAAATATTGTGTAATTTTTTATTATTGAAAAACAAAGTGGCAGTTTTTTTCTTGGGCCGTCCTCACTATGGCTTTATTTGCCATAGTTTCGCGAAACGACCAAGCCTTATAACTTGCTTTGACCATGATGTAGACTTATTTGGGGCTTGATGCAACATTAGATCTCATAATTTTTTAACAATAAAATAGTTGCAAGTCGGCTAAATTATTAACATGAAATGTTTTTTTGGTGGGATAGTTATTTTCATGTATTTATATTTTGAATATCGATATTTAAACAATATAAAACATCGATGTTTATAATGAAATATTAATAAAAATATCGGCTTGCTGATGTTTTTACTTGCATTCTGCTATCCTTGAACCGTATAGCATTCCTTTTAAACATAAATTTTGTTCTTCAGCCTCCTTTCTGGATCACCTAAGGAGCGGAACGGTCGCTTCAAATACTCCACTTACTATAGATATATGGTCGACTTTAAAATTATAAACAAGTGAATCTGTAATCTTTATTATTTTTTTGTTTAAATTTTTATTTATATTTATTTTTTTAAAAATTATGTATTTAAAGTAATGTTCTTTATTTTAAATATGCACATCTAATTTGGTAAAATTTTATCAAAAATTTTTTTTTAAGATTGATAAGATTAAGAAATATTATTTTTATAAGTCACCGCTATGAGATAAATTTCATAAATAATAATAATTACAGTTTCATTTTTATAAGCATCCATATAGATAGATATATGTTAAGCAGACTTTGTTATATACCTACAGGTTTACTAAATTAAAAATTTCACAATAAAAGAAAGAAATAGTTATTTATGCAACAAGTATCAAATCAAGGTATTTTTTCACGAGTCGTAACAATGGTTAAACTTGCAGAGCGAACAAAACACCTATTTTACACGTGTTGCATACAATATTTTTTGTAATTTTGAATTAAAATTAAAAATAAAAAATACCTAAATAAAAAATGGAAAAACGATTGCAAATTATTAAAAGTTTTACATTTAAATTAAGAATATTATTATATTTGTTTTAAATAATTTATGGATAACTCTGTACCTGAGAAGTATAACACTGTAACTCCATTTTATAAAATTTTTAAATTTTTACACTGTTCTATAGTCTGTGTTCGCCTCTATAAAGTTATCAAACTGTAACCAACCTTAAACTGTTTGAGATGTAGACTTTTATAATACCATATTTCTCAAAAAATCTATAAGCGGAACAATATAATTTTGACAAAAAATTCATA
Source organism: Brachynemurus nebulosus (assembly GCA_035578155.1). Classification (NCBI taxonomy): domain Eukaryota; kingdom Metazoa; phylum Arthropoda; class Insecta; order Neuroptera; family Myrmeleontidae; genus Brachynemurus; species Brachynemurus nebulosus. The sequence continues at coordinate 14,032,375 of JAPWDM010000005.1, forward strand.
TCCTATAAACTTGGCGATTTAGCGCTTACAGTTTTATGTTTCTCAGGTATAGAACTATGGTTTGTATTGCAACGTTACTATAGAAACGAATATTGTTTATCTTGTCACCTATTTTCACGCGTGATAGAAAATTGATGAGGTAGAGTTAACTATGGCTAACTTCAAAAATGCATCACTGTTTGCATGAGGCAGAGTCAAAAGTTCAAAAACGCATCAGACGGATCACAACGAAAAATCAAAAATTCGTTTTTGCATTTGATGCGTGAAAACAATGCATCAAGAAATTTGGTGATGCGTGTCCAAGATGCATGTAATGTATGTATAATGTAGAATTATAATCACTTGCCATATTATGTAGGTATTAACACCAACAGGAATAATTCCGAAAAACAAATTGTTGAAAAAGATGAATGTATTTACCTTTGATTAAAATTGTTTAAACTATTTGAATACATCTTGCACTCAAAATAGGTATGTAATATGTTTTATTCAAATAATTTCAATATTTTCTATTTCAAGTAAGTTCAAGTTGAAATTCAAAGATAATATACCTATACAAGGACTGTATTGCTATATTATCTATAGTCTATCATGCTACATTATCTGTCTTATCTATAGCCAAATCAGAGGCTAAATGATGCCAATATCCCGTTCAAAAACATCTAATGTGCATCAAATTTCAAGAGAGCATCAGCAGCGCATCATGTAGTATTAGACGCATCAGAAGAGTCATGATGCTGCATCGATGCGGTAAAGTTTACATTTTTGAAGTTACCCTTTTTAATTTACAATTGCAAAAAATATTGTATGCAGCACGTGTAAAATGGATGTATAAAATCTGTACAAATTTTATAGGAAAATCAACCACAAAAAATTTATTATAAAGTAGTAGCACTAACTGTGTCATTCTAAGGATTACATATCTAAAATAATCAGTTACACTTAATTTAATTATCTCGACAACTGTACAAATTAATATTAAATTGTTGTGGTAACGGTAAGTAAATAAATTTATGATCTTTTATGTAATTTCGACGTTAAAAAAAAAGTAATAATTAATGTACTTACATTTGCATATACGTACGTACATACTACATAATATGTAAATAGACATACCGACAGACATTTTATGTATGTACATGTATGATTCATTCGTTTTGTATGTCGTCAAAAAAAAATTTGATCTAAAAAAAAGTCTACCAAGGATATGGAAAATTAAAATCAGTGTTAACGATCAACAATTGTAAAAGCAATAAGGAGTAAGTTGAATTAATTAACATATTAGAATATTTATTAACTAATTACCCAATATATGAGGTTCGATGGCTTACCACTTGTCAAAAGTATTTAATTTATTACATTCTCTAAAAATTATTACTATAATTCGATATGGACGTAGGTATAATGTGTTCCACAGAAATCAACCCGTTGGTCCAAAAAAAAAAATTTAATTTCAAACGTCTATTGTCAATTTTGTTTAAAAACTTCATCAAATGCATATCACATACGCATTGCGAACAGCTAGAGTTTGTCGCAACCCTTAGTATTAAACAAATTAGATATCCGAAATAATAATAAATAAATTTTTTTAATAGGTGCTATAGGCAGAGTGCGAAGTATATGGTGGAGACAATTAAATCGATTGCAGCGTGAGTAGTGGTGAAAACAAGCATTAATACGGGCTCATATGTGTTTATAGTATAATAAAAAATATTAAATAAAAATATTTACATTGATTCCCTTTGATTATTATAAACGCAGTTGCAACTAAATGTCATTCCTTATTTATCTGTCAACAGTATTAACATCTACACGTCAATCCATAAATACAGAATTAAAATTATTTGATGTATTTTAACTCACATAATCACATGTAATAATGTTTCGTAAAGAGTTAAAGTTATTGATGTTTGTCTTATGACTCTACATTCAACTAAATGACATGTCAGCATTTCTTAATTCTCGAATTTCCCTGACGTGCTTCACCGGCACCAGCAACTTTTTCCTCTGCATGGTCCGAGGTTGGAAGGAAATACTGTCTTAATAATTATATCCATATTAACGTCGAAAATTGTTTAATTACTTTTTTAATATAACTGTTATACTTCATTCAGTATTTTATTGTTCAAATTGAACAAATCAAATTGTTCAAATTTATTTATAAAAAAAATTAATTGTTAATAGCAAACATTTGTATTCAGATTTTACGGTTTGTTTAAAAATATTTTAAATTTATTTATTTCCACGGTTACCATTATTTATATTCGTTAATGAGCCCGGAAAAATGTATATTATAGATGTCGTTGCCATCACGCACCCAGCCTATAGGCCAAACTATAGTAACTTGTAATAGTTGTAATCTAATTTTACTTCATTTGTAAATGATGTCAGACCATCTTAGTTAATCTATGCTATCTGTAATTTTTCTTTAGATATTTTGGATCCAAAGTTGAAAATTTAGTAGTAGGAACACTCCAGTGTGAAGTTCAATGCTTCGTAAACAAAGCTTAAGAAAAAAATTTATTAAAGGAATCTCAGCTTTATTTTAAAACGTCTTTCTAACGATATCCTGAGTTATTTAAGAAAACTGAAAACTGTATCCATTTTTCAACATTTTTTTTTAATCACGTAAGGTTAAATTTATGGGGAAATTTTCTAATACCAAAACATCCCCCCCCCCCCCATAAAACTTTATTTTTTCACTGGGGAATATTTTTCCGACTTAAAATTTCCATTTGAATTTTCGAAAATTTAGTCGTTTCTATCTATACCTATCTCCAAAAGTGATTGATGCAATATGTTAGCCGAAATAATTTTAATAATGTCTTCAAATTTCCTGGAACCGTGGTTGAACTCTCGCCGAAACGAGCAATAGTCTAGACCTCCGTACGGATAGGACCGGGCGTTAAACTAGCATTTAGTTTTTGTAGACTGTAAATAATAAAATAATAGATCGTTAAAATTAAAATACACTGAAGCAAAGTAACGTAGGGGACGGACGGGCAAGACGGAGAGGTCGGGCAAAAAGAATAATAGCCTAAGTGGGCTAGTTAGATGTATGATTGACTCAGATCTAATGTCATTTGCTTCTTCACTATGCACTTAATGCTATCATTTGTCAAAAGGAGGTACTGTAGTTTATTTGCGTGTTTAGTGACCGAAAAACTGTTTTGACAAGAAAAAAATCAATAAATGGAGGTAAGTAATCTACGAATAATTTCTTTGTGTATTGCAATTATTTATTTTTAATGATTTCTATAATTTGTATGAACATTATGACCAACAAATTCGTACTCGTATTTAATTTGAATCTATTAGTTTGAAATTGCAGGTTAAGTTAGTTAAAAATGTGATTGGCGGGCAAAATGGAGTCAGACAAAATGAATAATAAAATGAAGCTTCTCTAGTCAAAAGGAAAATTGTTTTAAATAATCCAGGACCTTCCAATGAAAAAGAAACAAAAATTCGTTTAAAAAAGATAGAGTCCATCAAAGAAAATCAAAAAGATAATTATTTTTGTACGGTCTGCCAAGAAAAATACATATATCCGCAATAGAAGACTGGATGCAGTGTAATTTTTGCCTGGAATGGACCCATCAAGCGTGTTCTTTATACACAGGTCGATCGTCCTTTTGCGATCGTCGTCGTCGTCCTTTTGCGATAATTGCGACGATTAATTTATTTGTTCATTAGTATTAGTTTTGCCCGTCCAAGATATTCATTTTACCCGCCCTAGTAGGGCAAAAAGTATAGTTGCAACTTTTTTTTCAAGTAATTTTTAATGTGGTAAGACATAAATTTTTGTTAATTTTCTGTTTACTTTATTAATCTTAAGTAATTGAAGACTTGTTATCTTGAGATAAATAAATAATTTGGTTTTAATCTCATGCTTTTTATTAGAGATCAAGAGATCCTTCTTGCCCGTCCGTCCCCTACTCAAAATAATTAGACATCCAAAATCCTGGAAGTGTTGTGAAATAAGTATTCACATACGTTTCCGTATCCGCAGAGCCGACAAGAAAAATATCGATCCGCTAATACTTTCCATTTTTGCCTGGACCTACTACACTGGGCTCTCCGACTACAGCCCAGGCTGCCCTCACCTCTCAGCGGCCCTGTGTATCCGAAATCTCATATCCATAACATCCCTATACACGGGAAACACACCAAATAATATGGCACATACTGTATATAAAGGTATAATAAAAAGTGTGTTCTAGTTGATTTAAATAGGTGGAGCAATATAGAAACTTGAAAACAATATTATACACGTGTTACGTCCAAACCGCACCCGCGTGCACATTAGCGCTGGCTGTGCAGTGTGTGCTCTACAACGACAACGATGGCGCTATAAGTGACTCCGTATAATTAATTTTAAATGATTTATACGTCCTACTCGGTAATTGTAAATGAGTATCTACAATAACAGCAGAATAATGTCTCTCTAAATATACCTAGCTATATGTACTACATATGTAATAAACATCACGGTTGTGTCATTGAATTCCAAGCAGAAAGATGTGTTTGGAGAGAAACGCGTACGCCAGAAAAAGAGCGTGAGATTACATAATTATGGCATATATACATGTTGATTCTCTCATAAAATTACATATATGATAGCCTTATGTAATCACTGTAACTTACAAGTAAAGACTTTGTGCTACAGGAAGGTCGACCAAAGCGGGTAGAGGAGATGCTTGTACCTCAGGACACCTTGTACCTCGGGACAAGCCCATAATTTGAGAACCAATGTATTGTAAAATGATTAGTATAGTGACATTTAATGAGTATTTGACACAAATACTCAAAACACATGCAGTGAAGTCGGCGATTTTGACTCGTTTCTTCTATGTGCAAAGTTTTGACATTTTTGCCGTTTTTTTTTTTTTTTTTGTAATCCATATAAATCACCATTTTACTCGAAATATTTTGAGGTGAGTAAATGATTAAAGGTTCAAATAGTTATTATACACATTCGTAACTATTTATTTTGACGTATATCACTGGATTTCCCTAATTAAAAAATATAACCACACTTTATTGTATGCAATTTAAATTTGTACCTTGGGACAGCAAATTTTTTGTATTTTGAGACGGTCCCAAGGTACAAGGCATTGCTTTTTTTACAGAGTTTTATAGGTAAGTTTGTTTTCAATATATCTTTATCTATCCAGATGCCGCGAAGTAAGAACAAGGTCACCCGGCCAAAGCCCAATGAAGAAAACGTCAAAAATTAAAATGGTCATTTTTTTCTATAATGGAAATGATTGCAAGTAAAACCAAACAATTTTTATTGCTCTTTAAAAAAATAGAATATATATTTTGCTTTCAAGGCTTAAAATGGCTTGTATAGTTTGTTCCAAGGTACAACCATTGGTGTCCCAAGCTACAAGCTGTGATTGTACCTTGGGACAAATATCCTCGATTTTTTAATGCAAGTTTTCACAAAAATGAAACACAATATCGTGATATATTGTATCATAATATTAAGATGTTATTGTGTGCTCAGAGAATTTTCAATATTCGAAGTCATACATTAATTTTTACTCAAGTTATGAAGTTTTAAACGAAAGTGTCCCCAGGTACTCCCCTTCCCCTCTTAAAGTGGATAAGCGCTTTTATATCGTTGAATCAATTGTTTTTGTAAGGTCGTGTGTATACCGAGATTAACCAAATATCAACTAATATTAATCAGTTACATTTGAGCGCTTGTGTCGTTTAATGTCCTAGTTAAGCGTCTTCAGATTTTTTTGTTTGTTTTGTTAAAAATTTCGACGATAAATATTCTTTGACTAATTACAAACCTTTTTATTTGCAATCTTTTCGGTATGACCGCATTATGCTATCATCATTTGACTTTTAATGTAGAAAAAGGTAAACATGTATCGGCTTTCATTTTGAAATTATTCTAATTTAACAAAATTAAGTCTTTTTGGGCAAAGTGGGTTGGCGTAAAACGAGTAGACAAAATAGAAGCATCTTAAGGGAAAAAACTGTTGGAAAGGGGAAAATATTAAAAATCTTCTTCTTACGACGGAATGGGGGAAAAGCTTAAAAATAATATTACTGTCTTGTTTGTGGTGATTTTCATATGGAACCACCTGAAGTAATATACTCCAATATGGAGATTGTAGAGAAAGTTATAAATTTATTGAACATAACTGTCATAATATGTCTTTTTTTAATTCTTTTTTACTTAATTATTACTATTGTTAAATTCTATATAGTTATGAAAGTTTTATTAAAAAATAATAGCAGTATTTAATTACATAATGCACTAATCCGCTTTGCCCAAAGGGGGTTATTCGCTTTAGGATACCTATACGGGCAAAGCGAGTTTCTGCAGAGGTTTTGTATTTTCTTTATTAAAAATAAATCTCGTATAAAAATTTCTTAAGCGAAGTTTCATTTTAAAGTTCGATAGCTATTCTGCTTATCGAAGTCAAAAGCCACTTTTTTGGGCGTTCAATCTTAGCTTACCCGCGTTGGGCTACCTTCCCCTATCCCTGCGATTTTGTGGTGCCGAAGAGATTCTCGAAACCCTTATAATTTCGCTGAGTCACCCATATATACATATATATATATATATATATATATATATATATATATATATATATATATATATATATATATATATATATATATATATATATATAATTTCTACTTCTTCCGATCTTTAAACATGAAGTATATCTACTACATGTGTACATAGATGTCAATTAACATTACAGCAAAAAAGATTTTTTTCATCTACTGTAGATACTTTCACGTATTGAAAAACGGGGTTGAAAAATTTTTTCAACGGATCAGATCTTCTAAAAAAAGTATTTTGGCTAAATTCGAAAAAACGAAAAGTAAGTAATCTACGGTAAAGAAAGTGGTCCCCAATAATTAAAATTTTTCATTGAGGTATGTTTCAATATGAGAAAACAATCTTAAAATATTAGAGTCCAAATCATTAAGGGAAATGTTGGAAAATTTTTGTTTTTCGTAAGTAACAAATACCCTCTCGTACCTTTTCATTTTTAAGTTTCGTTTGCGAAATATTTAAACTTCAAAATTTATATGTTTGCTGCTATGAATTATTAGCAATTTATACTGAGGGTCTTAAGCAAAAAAAATGGACTTACCTAAATACCTTTTATTATATTCCCAAAGCCATAAAAAACTATGGCCACTAACAATAAGGACCCTTTACTCAGTGTATATACAACACGCATTTGGTGAATTTTTTCAAAATATTAAACAAAATTCAAGTTGATTCATCGTTTGGTTCAAAAGTTATTAAGCACGCCGCGCCGATTTGAAAACGTTTCGTAAAAAACGCGCTTAAAATATTCCTTCTCAAATTTTTAATTTTCAATTTTGCAATTTAAAGACGAAATAATATACCTTATTCCTGAACGGTCTAATAATCTTTCTTCAACCATATTGTCAGGTATATTTGATGTAGCAAAAGCTCTTGCGTGGTAAGTAACATATTTCACACATAATTAGCTTTCCAAAATGTAATGGAAAAATTTTTTTTAGTCCAGATTCATGAGAAGTCTACCTTAAGTAACTCTTCACAAACCAATATGAAATTCAAAAATTTGAAAGTTTAAGGTTGGGTGAATTATAGTGAAAGAAAACTCATGAAATAAACATTACAGATCTTGAATTTCAAAAATATATGGAATAATTTATTGGTGAGTATATCTGGATGTGACAAAAACGTTTATTAAATCATTCTGTATATAATATAAGTACACAGACCTTGTTCATTTCCGTAGATGGCACTCAATATGCATAATATAATATATTCATAAGTCACATTTTTTTTATTATACCTTATTTCAGAGGATATATTAATAATCTAAAAAAAATCGTCTAAAGTAATTTTTAATATTTTTTTGTGGGTTAATTTTTATATTTTTTATTTCTGTACGATGAGGTTAGAGTTTAAATATGAGGAAGTTAATGTTTTTTTGGTAATGAAAAAATTATATTTAAACAATATTTTTTGTACATAAATGAGGGGGTAGATTCGATAAAAAAATATGAGATTAAGAAAAACTTCTGTGTTGGATATTACATACAAAGCTGATTTTCAATAGGTACTTATATATAGATACGCACACTGGAAAAGTTTCACATAATTATTGGATTAAAACCTGGTTTGATTTTTTTCTGTTCCTGTTTTTAAATTTTACTTCCTTTTAAATCTTTTATTTTTTTATTTTTTGTTCATTTTTTTATTTGCCCAGTTTCCAGTAGTATTTTATGTGTAAACTTGGGTGTGAATTCTGAAAAAATAAAAAATTATTCAAGAGCAGTTTTCTTTTTTGTAAATATTATACATCTTTATCTGTACAATAATTCCTAACACTTAAGAACATGTTATTATAAAATCTAGTGTTCATAACATACCGCAATAAGCATTCGAGTTTTTTTTTTTTTTTTTGCTAAAACATACTATCATTTTCAAAAGTACATGTGTTTTAAAAAAAATGAAAACAATTGAATTAGTATTTAAGGCAACTAGAGGATGTAGCATGACTTTCTAATGATTAGTTTACATAAGAATTGCTTAAGTAAGAGTCTAAAATATCTTCTATAACTGTATATAGGCGTCTTAAATAATACTTAATAATTACTAATAATAACGCTTAAGGTAGTTCTGTCGGGGAAATAGTTTCCTTAGGAAAGTTTTCAAATTTTTTGTACTTATTATTCAAAATGTACTGATTATCGCTTGTTCTGATGAAAATAGTATGTTATACACCAAGGAATAAAGTGTGAGTTTTAATCCCGATTGTAAAATTTGTTGCCAGAGGGCCTGTAAAGACCCGAGGGCAACAAATCACACGGGGGATGAAAAAACATTTAGTCCTGTGGTGTATATACTATTTTTTGCAATTCCGGATAATTTAAAAATTATAAAAATTTAAAAAAAATTACTTAAATGTCATTTGAATTGTATGTAATAACCAGTAACATTCCATCAAGTATACTTTGGATAAATCAATCGAATTGTACAATATAACTGTTTGTCTTTGTCTACAAGTTTGAATTTATTTTGAATAATTTAAGTGAAATTTCTATAAATTGTGCTTGCTGATTGGTTTAAAAGCGGAAGCAAAATAATCTTTTAGTCCCTTGGGACTAAAAGTAAATTTTTTATTTCCTTGGGACTAAAAGTGGCACTTTACTACCTATTATGAGAGACTAAATCATGTCTTTTAGTCATGTCATTATTTTCTATATGGAAACAGAGAAATTCGATATAAAAGTAGGCATCGAAATTCGCTATTCCATTTGTGTGAATTACGTTATAATTGGATTCAAGTATATTTCATATTATACAAAAGTAAGTACCTTTACAATGTTGATAAAACAAATTTTTCAAATAGTTACATACATAGACAAAAGCTGCCCGCAATTTAAAGCCGGTTCACCGCCTAGTTTATGAGATAATGTAAAAAAGCTATGCAAAAATTATTCACCACAACTCACCAATATTAGATAATCAACCACTCTCTCTAGTTTTTGCTAAAACTCGATAGAACATTTTGTCTTATCGAAAACCGCAACAAATAGACGCACTATTCATAAAAACCATTATAATCATGACTGTGAATGAAACAGGGCACGTGTGACGTCATGCTGTTGACGATAAAGATGATTTTGATGTTCAATTTTTGATACCACCTCCATCCAGTATACAACAAACCACGATGTTATGTCTGTCTGATGCATCAATTCGTACCACATTTTTAATATACCATCTGGTATTTCAACCCCTATATTAACCAAAATGCGATAATCCATATATACAAGTGTAATTTTATATAAACCCAAATATTATATGTAAAAAGAACCATATAGACTTCTGTTAATGATGATAGCCCACGTATTTCAATGATTGAATAAGATGATAAGAGTAAAATTGTTATTTGGGTTGACATCAAAAGATCAAAACCATACTGGTACCATACGTCCAAACATTCCAAACATTTTGTGTGTTTTAATTGCATTATTTTAATGCAATTCAACGTATTACGTGCCAGAAAAACAAATATCAAAACTTTCACCAACGTTACTGAACAACTAAACATGAAAAATGAAATATCAATCAGCAATATTTTTGAAGAAATCTAAATGTGTTAAAATACCCAATATGCACGGAGAGAAAATTCATAGAAAAATTACTGTGCTCAGCACTACAATCGACGTGTAAAAGGCGAACATATTCAATTTTGTAGGGTAAAAATATAAAAATTATAATTAATCATAGAAAATTTAAAGGATAGAATATTCTTTCCGTAATATTAGCTCCGTAAAATTTGTAAAACAGCACAGTAAAAAGTTCCATTCCCGACAGAAAAATATTTTTTAATTGTTTTTCTTACAAAAATTACCATGCTCTATTATAATATTTGAAATGCTATCTGCTAATAGTAGAAAGAAAGAAAGAGAAAGAAGGTATCAACACTGTTGAAATGTACCCCACTCATACATGCAAGTCATATAGCCAGGCTGGTGAGTGGTGTGACCACAGAACAAATAGAACGAATACATCTGTCTCTTTTCTGCAATCACTTATGTGCTTTTATGTGCATCTTAGACTGCTCAGTCCTCATTCATTCGCCAGCACTCAATGGGTATGTTTCAATTGTTGTTATATTGTTACCTCTCGTATTAACACGGTATATGTACGTGGCATACGTACAACATACGTACCACCATCACATACATATTATGTATGTATGTATGCAAGACACTAATACACACAACATCCAACGGACTAACACACACAACTCCGCGTGCACATATATAACATAGTGGGGGTTTATTTTCTATCCTTTGTAGTTACGTTCGTTTCCCTAGTATAGACATAGTAATGTTCGTTCTCTTTGTTCTGTGAGTGTGACGACCAACACGACCAACTTGGTCGGGCCAAGCACCTTGATTCATTAGACTGTCTTACAAGCAGCAAACAGTATTCATTACACTGTCTTACAGGACGGACTGTCACCGTTTAATTCATCAATTTGTTACTTCACTATCTTCAGTATTAGAATATATTGTTGCCAATCATTTTTGTATGCATCATATATTGTTCCTCAGTGCGTACAGCCCGTACAGCCCAACCAACATAAGGTTGCGGGTCAGATACGCAAATGAAAGAGTACGACAACAAGAATTAAACGATAACATACATGCATAAGAGTGTGATAGAAGTTGTGTTAGCACATTAAATTTTACCATGATAGCACAACAATTTTTATGAAGCCATGACTAATACTTTTTACGTTTCAATTTAATAATATTTACATGATCGTAAAATATTTTTTACTTTGGTCGTCGATCGCGCACGCATTATAAGAGAGCATGGTAATTTTTCTGAAATTTTCTCTACAAAAATTATATGATTTTTCTCTCCGTGTGTAATTGCTAATAAGAAAAATGATTATTCGCGATTTTTGCATAGTACGAAGAAAAATAACGATTGCGAGTGTTTGCTCTATTATGGTCAAATCGTACCAGACCTGAATTTTAACTGTCAAAGATAATTCATTGCGGGTAACTTCTCAAAATTCAACTTTAGATGTAGCTTTTTGGAAAGAGGAGATCTTGTTCTATCAAATAATATCTACTATTTTTCACTTTTTGCTTCTGAGTATACTAAAGAAGCATCGTAATCACTTTTGAAATATGAAAATTTTAGAACTTCTAAACAATTTTGATTTTGTCTGTCTGTCTGTCCGCCTGTATGTCCGAAAATTATATCAAGTTGCATTGGTAACTTCAAGAGTACTCGGCCGATCTTGAAGAAATTTTCAGATTTTATGCGTCGAAATCGAAAAAATTATAACCACAAGAAAATCTTACTATATTTTGCTCAAATTTTGAGAGTATTTGAGGGTTAGGCCATGTATGGTTCCCTATGAATTTCATTACAATATTTCATTACAATCAGATTAATGAGAGGTATATAAATCTACGGCTGGACCTACTGGAAGAACTGTTCAGGTAAAATTGTAATAGTAAAATTGTAAAAATATTTTACAATTTGATCAACATATACAGAAATTGCGTAAAAAAAATATAGTAGTTTATCTATTTTTTTTTCAAAATCATAACAAAAATATTTATATTAACACTTTACTGTCCACTTTCTCGGCAACCGAAAATAATCACAACCGTAGGGTCCGATCGCGATCAACGATTAGGCTATGCGCCCACGAGGGACATTTGTCACGGTGACAAAAAAGTCTTTGTCATTGTCGTGTCGCTGAACATTTTTTGTGTGCGCACACGGAGAGTGACAGTCGCCGATGATTTATAAAAATGTATACTTCATTTGCAAACATGGATTTCTAGAAGACGATTGTGTTCACTGTACTTGTTATTAAACGCAGAAAAAAAAAAATATAGTGAAAGAGATTACTGAGTTCATCCTCTTTGGTGTGATAGGATATTAAGAGGAAAATTTTACACCGTGTATAAAAAATTGCGAAAATATTCGAAACAATTTTTCCATTATTTTAGGATGAGTACCAAAAGTTTTGACGAATTATTAAGTATTTTCAGACCTGCAATAACCTACAAAAATACAAATATGAGATTATCTATCCCACTTCAAGCTATATAATTCTATTATAGCTAACCGGCTAATGTTATTACGAATTGAAAATTATGCAAGTAATTGGGAAAATTACTTAAATATAATTTAGGAATATTTTTTGTATATTATACTTTAAATAAATAAGATGGGACATAAGATTAATTTTTTTTCGCTTATTTGCATTTGCCTAAAGTCTTTCAATATTCAGTTTTCAACCAAACAAAATATATGTATATTAATTATTATATAATTGTATTTGTCTACAAAATAATATGTAATATACCATATATACGTCCTTTAAACTGAGTCAGAGCGACAGTTTTGTCACCGTAGTGCGCACTTGTATTGATACCAATAGATACGGTGACAGTTTTGTCGTAGGCATGTCCGCGTACCCGCGGACAAAAAAGTCACCCAGCTGTCGTGTCGCTACGTGTGCGCATCACCATACTAACAAATAGACTTGATAAAAGTGACAAAACAGTCACCGTGACAAATGTCGCTCGTGGGCGCATAGCCTTACACTATATGTGTGCGATGTTACCACAAACATATATTTACAAAAACAAGCACATCTCTGTGTGTTGGTTTCTATAAACATTTATAGAATAAAGAAAACACTAAAATATTTATAAAAAATATTTTTAATATTACTGTTTGATTTTTTTTTATAATTTATTTTTGCCATCTTATTATCTTACTTGCTGTTATTGATTTTATTAAAAATGTCAATGTATATGTGCGTATGTTTACACATGTTGAATCATTTTATGCATTTGTTTATATAAAGTTTATATTATTCAACGATAATCAATTGTGCGTATTGAAAATAACAGAAATAGAAATAAAAAATGCTAAATAACCAAACAAATTAAAATAAACCGATTTACCATATTGCGTTAATAATAAAATGATGAAACTGAAAAGGGTGGATGACTGGCCCGTGCCATACTTTTAATTAGCCATCTGTTTTCTACTATTTTTTTTTTAAGTTAATTAAAAGTTACCTATTTAAATTGAATATTAAACACACAATTTAAATCAATTTAAATTAAAACAGTAGTGGCACCTTCTTACAATCTAAAAAATATTTCAAACTTTAATAAGGTCATTTTTTCAAAATGCAAGGACCATATTGTAATCGATTCAGGAAAATTCCTTGTTTTTAAAGGAATATATTTTATAGGTAGGTACAATATAAATGCATATATGTATTATATACAAAAAGGTAATTAAGGATTGAAAGAAATACTTTAAAATTAATTTTTATTAGGTATTTTGGTAGAGGTTGAGAGTTCTCCTGTATACATTCAGGATGGTTAACTTAATTAATAGAACATGACTAATCAAATAATCAAAAATATATACAAATAAATTATATAAAACACAAATCAAGGTAATCTATTTTAATGGCAATTTATGTAATCTTTTTTTGTACTACTTAAATGAAATAATGGTCCCTGAATTTTATAATGAACACTTCCTATACCTATAATGTATAAAAAATTAGGTCTGTAACGAATATTCGACAAGTATTCGGTCCACTCGATCATTTTCGGGGGAATATCGAATAGCAGGAAAGAGCAAATTTATTCATTTTAAAGTAGACAAAAAAAATTAAATCCTAAATGATGTACCTATATTTTATTATAATATTTCCTACTACCTTTTAGGTAATTCTACTGAAAATAAAACAAAATTATACCATTTCTTAATAGTATATTACTCAATGAGGATCGTAAACGTTATTTTTGTAGTTTCGAGTACAATTTTTAGAGTCCGAGACTGAAAGCCGAGAATTCTCTAGCATCCATAGCCAAAAAAAAATAAACTTTCATAGAAAATTATATTTATTAATTGACAGTAAGCGATTATTTACATTCCTAGAAAGGTAGAAAACTTTTGTGACCTGTTACTTTTTCCAACTATATGGAAATAAAACAACAGAATGGTAAATTTTGCTTGCGCAACAAGTTTCCTGCTATATGTAAACACCAACTTACGATTCAAGAGGTTGAAAAAAACTATTTCATAGAAAAATCTATTAACGATAAGTAAACTTTTATGGCCTGTTATTTTTTGTAACTATAATAACCAGAAAATAGAATGGTAAATGTAGCTTACGTGTCAAGTTACCAACTATATAAACGTCAATATTTTATTTAAAAGGTTGAAAAAAATGTTTACTAGTATTATTTATTTCTTTGGTACTATTCCTTATAACTCGCGACATCTCGACTCTTAATAAAATTACCAAATAATCTTCTAGTAATCGGTTAAGGGCAGGGTAAAGTATTAAAACAATTTTTTTTGCATTTTTTTTTATTTTTTTAACTGAATGCATAATATCTCAAGAATATTGTCTCAAAATTTCAAGTTGATTGGAGCAAAATTGACGAAGTTATAAGCATTTTTGTTGTTACCTGGCAGATTTTTCGCTCTATATATATATATATATATATATATATATATATATATATATATATATATATATATATATATCAGTTATATTATAGAAATTTCAATGGAAGTACTAACGTGTTTATACCTGTACTGTATATTTTGTCAGTGTAGAGTACAAAATTTAGTTTAGCAGTAAGTATTCTATATCAGTTTTATACAAGAATTTTTAAGTGTTCAAAACTTTAAAACGTTTTCCCCACAGCTCACGTTTTCAAAGTCGTTGCCCCTCATAACTTCAAAACTACAGCACCGATCCATTTGAAATTTTAAACACTATTTCTGTACATAATTTACGAGGTAACGCTGAAGAGTTTTTTTCAAATTTGTTAATAATTTTTATTTTACAATAACAAATTAGCCAATTTTTTTCATAAAAATTGTGTTTTTCCGTTCTAAATGTTCCAAAAAAGTGAAAAATTGAAATTTCGACAAACCCTCCCAGCGTTACCTGAGGAAAACTATTATCTAACGAATGAACTTTAATTTTTTTTATTTCGGATGATCCAGCACCAAGTTATGAGGGGCACCGCAATTCTACTTTTTTCCGAGACACGTTCGAATAATTGCTGCCATTACGGTATTTTTTAATATATCTTCGTGAAAATTTTATACAATATTCTTCGAATGTTATACTTTAAAGTACCACTGGTTTTAATAAAGAGATTTGAACTGTGTCTTCACAAAAAAATAACAAAAACATGCCTTTTTTTGTACGAATTAACCTTACCCTCTCCTTAAATTCAGCAATTAATTATTATTGAATTTAAAAGACAATTTTATAAAAATATGTAAATGATTTTTTTTTAAATAATTTATATCTATATTGTTTTATTTTAAAAAAATGCTGGTACTTTAAAATATGTATTTATATGTAATGATAATTTTGGAGAAGCAAGTAGTCGAAAACTTTTTTCTTTTTCCATACATTATGTGGGATGCTGTTTAAAAAAGTTTTTTATAAGGATTACAAAAATGTATTTTTGTTTTAACTACTTAATAATTTTAAACAACATATAAAAAACATATTTTTAAAAATATACAAAAATATAAGGCAATTAATAATATGCTAAGCAATCGTTGGTGTCACCTTCAGTTTCTTGCAGGTCAAAATATCGCATAATATTCGTCAAATATTTGACCATTCCGAATAAGGTATTCGTTACAAGCTTAGTAAAAACCTTGTCCATAATTTCTGAAAAGTTACTTAGAAAGAGAAAAATGTCAAAGAGAATACAGAAGTTTTACTGCAGTTTAAATAAATATTTCACTAAATGTTCTATTGTCATTTATGACTAGAATACATGAAATAAAAACATTATAAACATTGACCATCAACTAAATTAATTAACTATAAAATTAAGGGAGGAAATATTATTATAATCTATTTAATTGTAACGCACATTAGATGCAATTTGGAAGTACAAATGAGATGTAACATTTATAATAACATAATATACTTAATTACAATCTATAATTATTATGATGTAACATTATACATTAAAAATTAAAATGTTCAAAAAAACATTTAAAATATTTTTAATGCTTTGAAATTCAATATTATTTCTATTTAAATTTTTCAGAAATTTCTATACGTACTCTAGCAAAGTTAACTAATTTCATTTAACCCTAGAATCATACGTTGGTCTACGAGTCAATTGACATATGATTAACTTAAGTTAATCATATGTCGGCGTCATTTTGACGAATGGACTTTTACGGAGAGTTTTGGAGTTTATTTGCAAAAAACATTTTTTTACATAACAATACTATAAAAGCGAACAAAATATTTAAAAAAATTGGATTTGGAAAAATTTCTTAATATAAATATTTATTAATTTTTTTAATCTTTTTATCAAAGTATATTTTCATTATAAAAATTAAAAAATAGATAAATACATCAATTGTATCATAAAACATGTCTTTCAAATAATTAATTTATGAACTATTATGAGTCAGTGGACATGTGTGACTTTACAAAATGTGATAAATATTCCTATAGATATGTAGTTATTTCCCCATTAGGCACATTTGTAAATTTTCTAAAATTTGTTAGTAATTTTTCGAATAAGATGTCAAAAAATAATAAAAATTAAAATATTTTCCACAAAATAAATTGTTAATCTTTTATTAAGTCATTCGAAACGCATTCTTTAGTTTTCGATTCAATATATTAAAATTTCAGCATTATGTTGTCTCTATAATTCAAACAGCTGTAATCATCTTTCACATTATCATAATCATTGCATAAATTAATTATAACATGCATATCTTTAATAAATTTTAGACAAATTAGGAAAACTTTTATATGTGAAGTACAAAATCTTTAAAAAAAAAAAATCGCGTAATCATAATTCGTCGTCCTTTTGACGGACACTATTTCAATACAAACAAAACGACAATGACTATAAACAAAATAAATACATCTTATGTGTTATAATAACAAATAAATTAGATAACAGAAGTTTCACAGCAAGCAGGCAACGACAAGTTGTAGTATTGGAGCAGGCAGAGAAGTTCGTTCGTCGTTTTGACGAGTACGTTTGATTCTAGGGTTAATTTAAATCATATAATGTCTTAAGTTACGTATACTTGTTCTCATTAAATGCACATTAACTTCATATATTTTCTTACCCACTTGCCAGGCGAGTTTCCGCAAACCAGACAACTACATATATCAAAAAGAAGCAAGGAAATTAACGTCATAATAAATCGAAAACTTTCTTTACCCAGAATTTAAAAAAAAAAGCTTCCTACAGAATAATTCACGTTTTTCACCTAATTTTACTATACTTTTTACCTAATAAAAATTCAGCTTATTAGAACAGTTTCGAGATTGATCAAAAAGTAAATTCTAGAAATAAAAATTAGAAATACATAGCTGGAAACATGAAAATAACCTTTGCAAAATTTATGTAACAATAATAAATTTACAAATGTCATAAATAATTAAATAAACAATACGACATCAGCAATTAATTAACAATAGCATGAACGTAATAAATAACCTACAATTTTAACATATTATAACACAAAATTTTTGTTCTGTAAATGCATACAGGTAATTATCAAAAGTAATGAGACAGGTATGAATTATTTCTTTTTTTCGAATTTATCTGTAAACTTGTGTACAGTTGAGTCATATACAAATAATAATGCAGTACAGTACTCTACAATTAAATTAGGCCCCACTATTGATAACGTACAACATTTTGATGTTAGTATATAAACACGTGCCATTAGACTTTTTTTTTAGATTAGAAAATCCGCAAATATATTTTAGAAAATTATACTTTTCCTCCATTTGATCCCCTAGAACGCTCGTTACCGATTTGTGATAAAATCGATTCCAGTGCTGGATTTTGTCGAATCAACAGTCAAGTTTGATATTTCCAGAAATCAAAGATACTGTTAATTGAATAAAAATCCATCAAATGCGTATCAGATCCGTATTAAGTCAATTTCGTAATCAGTAACTAGTGGTTTTGACAATTCTCGAGATCAAGATTAATCAAGAAGTGTTGTCAAAAAGTGACGATCAATCACTACTCGTTCTAAACTGCATTAACCGCGTTCTGTCTGCCTCCAGAATTTCGTGCAGGCTACAATTTTACCATAAGTCACTGATATTCGTTGCAAATACATACATACACCACCAACAGCTAAAGTATTTTTTTTTAATCAATACCTATAAATAAAATAGAAGAGTCTGGCTGTGATTTTTGAATTTTTAGGTGTTAGTATGTTTTTCAGTTAGCAAATTCGACATATATACCGAATATAACTTTAAAAAAATTTTTGCCTGTCTGTCTGTCTGTCTGTCTGTCTGTTTGTACGAACCGATTTAACTCAAAAACTATTAAAGTTATTGAGTTGAAATTTACAGGGAATATAGATATTAACCTCCCGATCAATCTTAGCAACATTTTAATGTGATCTCCCAAATGGTTATGTACAGGATGATTCAAATAGAATCTTCATTAGAAGTTCATGGTCTTCTAAATAAATTAGATTTTTGAAAATTTGGTTATAGAAGTTTTCAATTATGAAGATTTTAATTAAAATATTTTTAACTTGCTGCCACTTCCGGTTATACCGGAAGTTGACACCAAATTTATTTTCTGAAGTGTTTGAGACAGCAGATTTGAATTCGCTGGAAATTGTTACTAATATTCTATGTGACAGTGACACATCAGTGACTTGATACAGCGTGGTCACATAAAGCATTTTTTTAAATATTTTTTGTTTATTGTGCAAATTTTCTTTTTCAAATGAATCACCTGTATTTTTATCATAATTCATGTCTCTCTATTACTATAAGATATCCTAATATCTAAAATTAATATTTTGGAAGATACATAGAATTTATATAATAAAATTATCAGTTAGGTTTTCTATGAGCACGACTGACACAAAAACCACGGGACAGATTACAGTGAAACACTATAAATTTAGTCCTTAGACGCTTCATCATCTCAGCATCGACAACATATTCAGTCAAAATTATCACAATATTTTTTAGAGGGATTTATATATTCAAGACAAAAGTTGATATATTAAACTTACTAACTTAACAATAAACGGGAATAAAAGAAAGAAAAACAAAAGATTACCTAGGTTACGGTAAAAATAATATTTAAAAATTTTTAAATATTAACTTCAAAACTTTTTTACTAAAATTTCCCTTTAGAAAAGAATAGTAGTAAAGTTTAATTACGGAGGAACTGAACACAATTTTAAAAAATCCGCCATGGGTTTCCGATCCTGAAAAAGATCTAAAATTGAATTAATTTCAAAGCCATCAATATGGGAATCTATGGAAAAATCTCAAAGTGTGAAAATTAGATATATTAATATGGTTACTTTCGAGTTGTTTGGCGAGCGGAGCGAAGCATTATATGGAATTAACCTTTTATAGAATCTTAAACTAGTTGGTGAGCGAAGCGAAGCACTTTAAAGAATTGATTTGAAATTAAATTTTCCCGATTTGTTTCGGAATAACTATGATTTAAAGTAGCTTTACTCACAGTTAGGATAATTTTACGCGAATGAAACTGGAGGGCATAGTCAAAGGAAGTCAAAAATAAATTAATGAATACATGCTTCAACACTTTTTGAAAATTATCCTGTAAAGAATAAAATAGGGAATAAACGCAAAAAAATGGGGGAGAGGTCAAAGTTAATATTTTCAACGCCTACTATTTTAGCGTCTCTAACAATGAGTCAGTTACTTTAGGAGATGTTCAAATATAATGCTTATAGGGGATGTTGGCGTAAGGGATTAAATTTTCCAATAGGAATAGAGAGGATACTTATTTAGAGTAAAGTCTACAAAATATTAGGTATTTTAAAAATATATAAAATTTGAGTATTTTAAATCAACATACTTTTTTTACTTCTATACCAAATTCGTTGACACCTTCTTAATAATCTTACTTTAGATTTTTAGTCTTTGTAATATGCTTGAAGAAATGACCAATTCGTTTTTGAAAATTTTCAATTGTTCCTAGATAACTAGCCAAAGGGAGAAATTAAAAATAAAGAGATTGATGAGTGAGCTTACCAATAAAGAAAGCCTATCACTTCAGCTTATGATAAGAAAATAGGGGCAAAATATTTTAGTAAACTATTTAAAAGAGATTACCTTTACTAAATTATGAAATTGACGCTTGCGAAGCCGCGGGTAACAGCTAGTTTTAGATAAAGTAAAATCCCCTATACTCAAACGTGATTAAATACTCGAACAGTTTTGATATTTTATATATTAATGAAGTTATTTCTGAAAAAAACCGATAAATATTAAAACTGTTCGAGTATAGGTGCTTTTACGTTAAATTTTCCGATGGAATATCACATTTAAAAATTTTTTCACGATCCGTCACAGACTGTTAAGAAGTGATCAAAAGCGTGCCGAACCACGCAAAACGATAACAAACATCAGCAAAGTTATAAACGTTTCATGGTTATAACTACGAAGCGTTAAAGGAATGAAACCTGTCGAATAGTTGCTGATTACGTATTGTATGTAACTGCCTCGTTTTAATTTTTTTACTAAAAAAAATAAAAATAAAAGTATGTATAAATGATTAAAACCTGTCACATGGTACGTAGTCACAAATATATAAATTCGGTGACTTGTTATAAAGATTAAAAAGGCCTGCAGTACACATTATCTTCTCTTCTTTTTATTTTTAAATACAAATGTAACAACAGGTCCATTTTATAATTTAAAATAATAAATATTATTCCATGCATTGTATTTATATAATAATAATATGAAGTGAAACAAGTGATATTGTTATAGTTAAGTTTGTGACTATGATTTATGTCCACCTTGTACACAAACATTTCATATTAAATGTAGATGACCACACACATTTATATTAGACGTCTTTTATTTAATAAAAATGCTATCTGTATCAGATATTATTGTAGTACTCTGTGTACACGTACATATAATACGTCGGCGTATAAGGCGCACTTTGAATTTGCCAGATTAAGTGCCGATACACACATGCGTGTTTTTACCGCTGCGTGCACGCTGCGGCACTGCACGGCACCGCAAGTATGTGTGCATCACACATTTTAACTCAATGTACTTTATAACCGCTGCGGTGCCGCACCGTGCACGCAACGTGCAAAAACCGTATGTGTCCATCACATTTTGCGGTGCCGCTGCGTGCACGCAGCGGTAAAAAAACGCATGTGTGCATCGACACTAAAAATTATTGCTATCAGCATTAAAGATTATGTCTTCTATCATTAATAAAAAAATTATTATCAATTATTATCAAAAAGGAAAATTTCTGGTAAATTCGAATTTAATAATTTATAAAATATTGATACTTTTCAAAATATTTTAGCATTGGCTATGTTCGAGCAGAAAAAATTCTTTAAAGCGCTTTAAAGCAAAATGGCGATTTACTAAGAATAACAAAGCACCAAAAAGAAAAATGTCGTCGTAGATATTTAAACAAAATAACCTCAATAAGAGTTATTCATAGGAAAATTTGTTATTTCTTTTATATTTTACACAATATGAATAACATTATAGGTCATATTATTGAAGAATCATCAGAGTAAACAACAATATTGCAGAATTTTGTAATTTATCGCAGTAAAATTTAAATTTCGTTTAAGACAGAACTACGTGTCACTTGATTTTTGTCCTGGCAGAAAATTAGTCAGCAATATGAAGCGGCTTGAAGCGCTTAAAGAATTTTTTTCTGCTCGAACACAGCCATTCTTCTAAAAACACAAACCAAAACTATATTGTCAAAAAAACTGGAATATACAATATGCGGCAAATATTCAAAAAAAAAAAAAAAAATCGTAATTTTTTTGGGGTTGACGTCATACATCGCAATATATATGATATTGCAATTTTTAACCCTAAGGGGACACCGGGGCTTTAATTTCTAAAATTGTAGGTGCTGCAACGCCGTCCCAATTTTTTCCCAAAATTTTCACAACAGATAAAGTGACGAGCAAAAAAACATAGGAAAAGTGCTAATGAGTAAAAATAAAACAGCCGTTTCGATTACTGTTTCTCCAAATCCCTAAAGATGACACTGACGAGCAAAAAAATCTGTCTTGGCTTACCATAGGCCTGAAAAGTAAGTTTTTGGTCAGTAGAATACTGATTTAAAAGAATCCTAGGCCGTGTTCCGCTAGAAATTAAGCCTTGAATAAAACACATTGACACTTAATATTCAATGAAAGATGAAGAAATTATGGACGTGTGACAGACAGACGGACAGGACGAATTTATAAGGGTTCCGTAATTTATTTATTTGGGACCCTTAAAAGGAAAACCGTTTTACTAAAGACAATTTAACTCATGTGTATATTAAGTCTCATAAGAATACTGTTTTGTTTTTGTTTTTTTTTTCACTTTTATCGTGAAAAATAGGTTTGGACAAATTTTTACAGAGCTTAGAATTCATTTCAAGTAACTTGACCACTTTTCTTATATAAATTCAATAGTAACAGTGGCCAGACCATTTGAAATGATCTGTACATTTTATTGTAGAAAGACGATAAAAATGCAACAGAAGTTTTTATTGATAAATTTCAAAACATAGTAACGAAATCAAAAAAAGAAAAGATTATTTTATTAACTTACTTTGTTCGTTAAATTGTTTTACCGTACACTCGAGTTTTATATTTTCTTTTTTTTTAATATATTTGTGTTTTTTACAATTCAAATTTTTTGCCTAGCAATTTAACGAGACGAAATCTCAATCAGCGAAAACACGGCAGCTAAACTGGACTGTCCTTATGTGTTGATAGTTGTTGGAAAACGTTTATTCAAAATAATATAAACCTCTCGTGTAAATAATATGTGAAAAAAGAAAATTGGATATGCAGCTCGGCAGTAAAACTGTTTCTTTTCTGCCTAGTCAAATAAACTACCCTTCTTTCAACTATTTACAAATGTTTAGTATATTCATTGTACAACAATACGTATATTAAATCTCTTCTTTTTTCCACTCTTGATCATATTACTTCTCCTTTTTGTAATATCTGTTGCTTATTTTTTTGATAAGTGTAGGTTGCGTTGAATATTATTTTGAGTAGGCACATTTATTTTATTAAAATAATATATAACTATATAAAATAAATATGTTACATTTATGTAATACAATTCTGTCAAAATATTTTTGAAATATTTCTCTTAATATTTTCCATTTCGTTTATTCTGTATAAACATTAATTCATATATTTTTATTAACGTTACTAATTAATTAAATTAAATCAGGTATGTAAGATAAAGGTAAAGAAAATGAACTGATAAAATGTGTACCTCGGTATTAAAAATAATTGTGTATATATCACATATATTTTAAAAATCAATCTATTCAAAACTATACAGACTTCTGAAAATTCACATTCAGACAACATTTTATACTTTTATGTGTTTAAGACGCTTTAAAGTAAGTTCAAAAATAAATTGAAATTGAAATAAAACACGTATAAATTAATTTGAAGGCTAATTTTTTTTTAAATTTGAATCATTAAATTATTGTCCTGAGTCTACGTCTTATGAACCACATTTTCAAATATCAATGTTGACCTCCAAAGCGTCTACTGTTGGTGATTTCCTAACGTGCGTCCTAAAATAAAATTTTTCGAAATAATATTATTACTTATAGTTTTCATAAATTTTAATAAACTTTTATATATTATATTAATTATGATAAAAGAGTAAAAACTTAAATTTACTCAAATGTTACTTTTAACATTATAAAAATTTTAGAACGAAAAAGATCAGACCTTAGATTAATACAAAAATATTATATTAATTATTCCTCAGAACATTGTTTTGTGGCTTATATACTATTCTTCTTAGTTTTCTAACTTTAAACCAATAGTTTTTTTTTTTTCAGCTTATGTAAAAAACATTAAAATAAAAATTTGAACCGAATGCTTGCACAAATATTTTTACAGTTACGCCAATGTTCAAAACAATAATTCATATCAAATAAATTCTTAGTTCATAAATTAATAAAAAATATGGATTATAAATACAAAGTAATAATACATTTTGAGACTATTGAGAATAGCTATTTGCGTGTTTAACGATAATTTCCGACATACATATATTCAAACATTGATTGGAAACTAATATTACGTTGGAACAGATTTGTAGGTGTAAAACTGATCCAACGTATAGATGATATAGCTCTAAATCTGTAACAATCTGGACTTTAAATGACTATAATTAGTTATGAAATTTATCGACGAAAATTACTTATGACAGTTCTTTAAAAAATTATTATTATTTATTCTATTGTGTAAACTGCTATGCCTAAACCAGAAGAGTGTCAACTGTTTATAGCAGTAAAATTAAAAATTTTAAATGATATCTCAGCTTCTAAGTTTTCGTTAGTACATTTAAAAGAATTTGTAACTGAGTTCAAGAAAAGTTGAATTCTAACAAATTTGTAATTGAATTCAACAAAAGTTTCTGAAGTTGGTGCCGAACCAACTAGACCAACGTTTCTCAACCTTTTTAAGTCACGGCCCGATAAAACTTCAATTAATTTTGTGCGGAACGGTCGTATGAAGATTATCAGTTTCCTAAATTACATTTATATTTAATACGAAATGTAGTCTTCCGACCACTTGCCGAACGTTGTAATCTAGATAAATATTGACACTTTCTTAAGCATTACAGAATTAGGTTTTTGAAGAAAAAAATTTTTTGTTATAAATGGAAAGATCAAACTCTTTTTATTATTTTTTTAAAAAGATAAGAAGTTAAATTAAAAAGAAATTTTTAAACTTACAACCGATAACGAGCCGATAATTTCCGAGCGCTTATGTGACGTAATAAAGATTATATTGCCTGAACATAGCTATATTAGTGTTTTTTTTATTTTCAAATAGATTATAGACCAAGAGCTACTGGCCGATTTGCGATAGTCATTTCAACACGCATTAAATTGAGAAGATAGAATCTTGGATACTTACTCTACATAAAAATTCAACCCGGCCGAATAGGCTTGCCAGAACTGAATTTTTGTGTAGAGTAAGTAGTATCCAAGATCCTATCCTCTCAATTTAACGCGTGTTGAAATGACCATCGCAAATCGGCCAGCAGCTCTCCTACTGTTATTGTTGCTATGAAAATATTGTTACTATGAAATTATTGTTGCTCTGAAATTGTTGCATTTCTATTCAAATTATTGCTTGCTAGAAACTTCACTGTCGAAATATCGAAACTAAAGCAATATCGAGCTTGTTTTGTACCACTTTGTGATAGCAATACAAAAAAAAAAGTCCGAAAAAAATTTCCCTCAAGATTTTGAACGTCGAAATCAATGAAACAACCACCAATAATTTTTTCTACTAAATTTTAATAATTTTGACACTCTTAACATATTACCTTTATGACGTCACAGACATCGCGATTTTTGTAGTGCTGTTTTTGACCAAATGATATTTTTAAAAATTTTTTAAGTTTTAATTAATTTATTATTTATTATAGGGTAAAAGCCCCGATTGTGGAACACTATTTTTAGGTATTTCATCAAACTTGCTTACAAAAATTAATAAATGAATTAAACACCCTTTTTTTTTCTTAATAAGCATGAAACCAAGTTTTTTTAATCCAATGAATATGTTTTTAAGAAAATATAACCCAAAAATTTTGATTTATTAATGTTTTGTTTTATAATTTGTTGACATCTATAAAAAAACAGACAGAATATATTAACACCCTTTAAAAAATCAGCACATTGACACCTAAAAAAGAACACGTATGTACAACATGAGATACATTACATACCATTCACATACATATTTTGCCATCTTTTCACTCTATGACATAGAGTGACATCTAGTAGTAAATAGAATGTCAAATTAAAAAATATAGAATGTTTTAAATATTCGATAAAATAAACGACCAAAATCACAGAATATACCAAAATACCACAGAAAAATACTATATTTTGTTTCGCCATCTATGTATTTTGGTAAAGTTCTAATCAATTCTAAACCTTCTAAACTAACTTATCAAAATGGCGACAATTTTTCATTATTAATAAAATTTTGCAACTTTAAATCGATATTTTTTTATTTATCAATTGACGATACGCTCCGAAATAAAAAAAATATTAAAAATTTTACGATTTTAAAGCAGTAAGTAAATATTTTAGACTCAAAAAGAAATTAAAACTATTTATAACATAAATTTTTAGTTATTTTACGTACATGATTTTAGTTAAATACAGAGGTTATATTGTGTACTGAAAGAAATACACATATATATAAATTACATTTAAACCGAATAAAAAGATGATTTAGCTCTTATAATCTCTTAACTGGACTAATAAAAATTATTTGTATAGTTTTATTGCGCTAACTTCGAAAATTAACTGGAAAATGTTGAAATTTATAAGGCATGTGTTTCGATAAATAAGCATTGATCAAACGCAAAAGAGACACATTCAGCAAAAATTGTTTAATATATATATGTATTTCTTTAATTAAGTAAAGAAACATTAAATGTGAGATGAATTTAAATTGAAAAACAATCATTCTATTAATAATAATTTTTGTTATCAGACGTTTCTTTCAGAAATAACTTCATTAAGATATAAATGTCAAAACTGTTTTTCTATTGGATCGCGTTCCACAAACGGGGCTTTTACCCTATATCATTTTTTAAAAATTTTTCGTATCGATTATCAATATTATTTATGATGTAGATTTGAAATAAAACAAAAAAAATGATATTTATTTTTTATTAAAAAACCCAATTGTTTAAATACAATTTTTTAATTTTATATACAGTTCTTGTAGCCTGGAATCATTTCCACCGTTAGTTGGATTAACATTAGATAGTGTAATATGAAATGTCGTTTTCCGACCATTTGATCGACCATATGTCCATGAAGTTAGCTCCGTCATTTTCTTTTTTCCAAACATAAAAGTGGTGTTGTATTGCGTCAGACGTGTGCTATCAAGTGCCGTAAATAAAAAGTTAAATCATAAAAATTTATAACCAAAAACTATTTTTGGGCTTTAAATTAGTCCCGCCGTTTTCCTTTTTTAAAACAAAAGAGGATGTACAGTTATGCTATACTTATGCTATCATGGACCATTAACAAAAATACCCCTGTCATAGCATCCTGCATAACATAGCGAATTTACGTTTATAAAAATTAGTTTTTGTCGGTAACCAGTTTATATAGAATAATGGTTTAAAAACCTTTTTTATGTGATTCTTTCTCTTCTTTCTAATGGTGTAAAAAAGTGTTGCAAGAATTTTTGAAAATTTTGGCAAAAAAACTAATTTTTTTCACGGAAAATGCCCAAAAAACCATGTTTTCAACATTGGACGTGTCTGACTAACGAACCTGTCCAACAGTTTGGAACTTCCGGTTTCTAAGGACGTCAAAACAAATTTCTGCCATAGTCCCCGGCTCAAGTCGCGTCATGACAGTGGCTGTAATAACTGAATTCCATTCTGGAAATTCGCTAAAACTAAATTCCAAAACATATGATTTGTATGGCCAAAACACTTTTCTGCCGTAAAGCTTGCTAGAAATTTTAAACTTATGGTTTATTCTGAAATCCAGTCTTTTTAATTTAATTTTATTTTATTTATTTTTTTTTTTTAATGTTTTTTAATATTTCGATTAGGTAATGAAATTTTTATACAAAAGTTTTTTAACTCAAGTGTACAGGCTGATTGTCAGTAAGTATATTTTTTTTGATAACATTAAAAGTGGACCGCCCAGTTTTTTTATTGTGTACTCAATTAATATCAATAATGTCTTAATGACTTTCTTTATTATTATTCTAAGGAATAATTAATATAATATTTTTGTATTATAGTTACAAAATATACGAATATTTTTAGGTACTGTAGAACTATATGTATGTGCTGATATGAATTTGATATAAATTTTTGTATAATGTATATTGCCATTCAAGTTAGCATACAGTATACTTTAATAAAAATTCATTTCATTATTAAGTTCAATTTTGAAATCAATTATTCATTAATATTTGCGCCCACAATGAAATGTTTTTTTGGCAAATTAGAAAACAATTTAGACATTGAGTAATTGTTGTGCATTTACGTTAGTATTTTACAATGATTAGTTGTTGAAAATTAGTTCAACAACTTGTTTTTATGTTTAGTCTAATCTTTGTTAAAATATATAAATATGTAATATTTTTAGAAAATAAAAAAATTGTCAGCTTAGTGAGTAGATAGGCTAGGAGAGAGCTACCCCACAGTAGAACCCCAATTTTCCGGACTACTTTTTTGACGATGTTAAGAACCGTGTAGTTTGGGGTCCTACTGTACCTAGAGTATGAATTGATCTCTGACCCGGCACGTACCAGGTACATGTATTTAAAATTTGTTGTTGACATTTGACCCCACACGCGCTCATACTGTAAGCCTTGAAATTCATAAGAGATGAGTCATTACCCGCAACCAAATTAATTTATGTTAACCCATTATGCGTCATCACAATTTACTTATAACAATTTGGTTTTGTGTTAACCCATTATGCGCCGGCACTAATGTAGTTTTTGAATGCAAACCTAACGCATGCGCAGATTGAATGTAAGTACACGACGCATGCGCAGACTGAATTTTAGGTTACAATTTGATAGATGGGGTACACTATCGCGTCTAAAATGTGGGGAATACCCTAACTCGGGGGGTGGCCCCAAACTTTTGACGCCGTACTGTACTTAAATTTTTGGTACACTGCCGTGTCAAAAGTGCGGGCCCCCCTGACCAAAAAGGTATCCGATCACTTTTTTAAGCGTACTGTACGTGCAAACCTTGGCCCCAACACGCGCTTGCCTTAATTACGTCATCTTAAACGAACTATCACGTCAAAAAATGTGGGGAATACCCTAACTCGGGGGTGGCCCCAAATTTTTGACGCCGTACTGTACTTAAATTTTTGGTACACTGCCGTGTCAAAAGTGCGGGCCCCCCTAACTAAAAAGGGTATCCGACCACTTTTTGAAGCGTACTGTACGTGCAAACCTTGACCCCAACACGCGCTTGCCTTAATTGCGTCATTTTAAACGAAAGGTACATTACCAAGTCAAAAATGTGGGGAATACCCTAACCCACGGGGAGGCCGCTAAATTTTGTGGGGGCACTGTACCAAGCGCTACCGCAAAACTAACTTCAGACTCCAGGGTCCAGATGTCTGACCGCTACTGTACTGCCGGAAATTTGGGTGTCAACTGTAACTCAGGGTTTTTTTTTGTATATTTAACCTTGGAAAATTCCAGGAATTTTTATCATTTTTAACATAAACAAACAACTAATAATTAAATGTTTGTTTTAGCTGAATTATGATCGTAAGACTCATATAAGGAGTTTTTTTGGTATAAGAAAGATGACGTCATGGAATATTAATGAGTTAAAAAATTGTTTAGTAAAAAATATCACCCATTGTAGGCCTCAAGCAAGAAATTATTTTTATCAGTTTTAATACTTTAACATTTAACCTACAGTGACCAATTTTTTAGTTAACTAACAGAAGTTCTTGAAATTTTAAGAAGTTACAAAAAATATTACTTCTTATGGTGCACAACATTTTTGAATTTGACTGTAGCACAAAACTGTTTTTGTATATCAAACGAAAATTATCTGAAATAATTCAGTATGTACATATGTATAGACTCTGTATATTAAAAATATTTTATGTATACACTCTGTATATTGAGAATAAGAAAGAAAATTTGTATATAATTTTAATTTTTATGAATACTAGTAAACGAATTGTATAGCCATTTATGAATAAGTATTAAATCTAATTATAAAATAATTTATAAATATTGCAAAAAATTTGTTTAATCAGCAAAATCAATGTATATCATTTTAATACTGATACATATTTATATTAGGGTATAATAGTATTGTATTTAACATTTTTAAACAGAATAAAAGTTCAATTTTTGGTTTTAAAATTACTATAAGTTAAACACGTCGCTTAATATAAAAATGATAACAGCATTGAGTTTTACTAAATTTTTAAGTCTGTAAAATCAAAATTTTTTATAGACTAGAACATTTTGAATTTGATACTCTATCATTAACATACAAATAATATCATGTATATATAACGGGTGTATATTTAGTATTTTTAATAAATATTTTAGTATACAGGGTGTATCATGAAATATGCTTTTCAATTAGAATAATAAATTTCATAAGATTTTTGTTAATACTCTTATAGGTTAACGAAAGAAACTTTTTGCTGTAAAAAATAGGGGAATGCAGGGTAATAATTAAATAAAACGCACATATTTTTTTTTTTTTTTTTAAATTTTATTTATAGAATATGTATACAAAAAATTAAATTGCTTAAATCTATATATTAAAATCTATTTATTTTCCATATAAAAATTTTTTAAAAGAATACAATTTTCTAATGAACAAATTTTATCTGAATGAAGCATACAGCGTCTTGAATAATATTCATCTCGCAGAATGGAAATCTTCGGTACATCAAATATTTCTTCCAAATTCAAAATCCACGGCTGGTTTTCGGTACCATCAAACAAACTTGATATCCATTTCTTCTTTTCACCACCCTTGACGTATATAACATCATACTTCTTTAATATAGGTTTCAATATGGTATGAAGTTTTTTGTATGGAATAAATCCATACGACCAAGGTATCCCATGCCAATTTCGGTAAAGCCAACTGGCTACTCGTTGATATTTCTTCGGCAACTCGTTGAAATCAAACGGTGCGTCGAATATAAGATGTAATATATCATCCGAATTTTCTGCAGCAATACCAACTTCTTTAAAATAAAATTCGTTGTTAGCTCCTTGATAGCCTTGTATGTCAAGAAACGCCATTTTTTACCGCCACCGTAGAACTGAATTTATTCACACAATCCACAACTTTATATAGAATAATTAAAAGTGGTGGGGGTAGTTAGTTAATTTGTGGAACGTATTCGAAAATGGCTATTAATAGCTATTGCTAGTTTACCATCAAATTACAAACTGTTAATAATATTTAGCACATTTGTGAGTACCAGGTTCTTTTCACTTTAAGACCTAGTGATTTAAGGAATGCTAAATTTTCAGGTGAAATGTGTTGTTGCTCAAAAGTTTTACGTTTAATGATCTTAGGTTTCGAAAGTCCTTTGCTAGGTTCTCTAGCGGTGGGCTGCGCTGAATTGTAAATTAACATGGTTCCAAAATGTAATTGTTTTACCACGAAAGTATAATTTTCAACGAAAGAGATGTTAACTCTTTGACAACCACCGGTAAATAGATAATATTTTATGTAAGTTCAACTATTTTATACCCTTCAACCATGATAAGGTGTATAAGCTGGAGTATAACTCAGCAAATTATATAGCGGTGGTGACGTAACACACAAATGCGGTGGTTGTGTTGCGGTTGTGGCGGTGGCGGTGTTTGTGTGACGGTTGTGTGGTGGTGGCGGTGGTGTTTGTGTGGCGGTGGCGGTGGTGTTTGTGTGGTGGCGGCGGTGGTGTTTGTGTGGCGGTGGTATTTGTATGGTGGTTTCGGTGGTTGTGTGGTGGTTGTGGGGGGTCGGGGTAGCAGCGGTGTTTGCGGCTGACGTGCACAACTTTATCATTAATTCAATCGAAGCAGCAATTTACTGTAGACAATAAATCGGTGGTGACATCTCGCGGTGTTTGTTGAACGCAATATCTAAATTAATCAATCTGGTGACGTTCCTGTTCCCTGCTCTTATACTGGAAGATTATTAGATATCGATTTTAGATAAAATATTGGAAAATTTCGGTTACAAAAACTATAAATACAACTGAATTATTAACCGGATGTCATTTGTTGGTTAAGTTCCAGAAGGTAAACAACAACAGCAACATGCCGATTTGTGGTATTTGCAAATTTCAACCGTCACAGTGTAAGTGTGCCTTCTACGAGTACTGTGATAGGTGTCAAAATGAAAAACGAATTTGCATGTGTTGTAAACGATGTATGATGCCATTTCCAAACTGTGTTTGCAATTATATAAACTGTACCACATGTAAAAGCCGCTGCAATTGCAAATAATTTAGAAAAATCAATCATCTGATTGCCACATAATACATATTGACCAATTCCACGGTTGCTCAAACCAACGTAAACATTTATTTATAACGCAATGACCAGCGATGTAATGAGGCATAATGGATATTTTGTGTAACAGTGGAATTGGTCAATATCGATTAAATATCGATTTTTTATAAAATATTGCATTATTTGGTTTCAGTCAAAATACTATAAATACAACTGAATTATTAACCGGATGTCATTTGTTGGTTAAGTTCCAGAAAGTAAACAAAAACAACATGCCGATTTGTGGTATTTGTAAATTTCAACCACCACAGTGTAAGTGTTCCTTCCCCGAGTATTGTGATAGGTGTCGAAACGAAAAACGAATTTGCATGTGTTGTAAACGATGTATGATGCCATTTCCAAACTGTGTTTGCAATTATGTAAACTGTCCCACATGTAAAAGCCGCTGCAATTGCGAATAATTTAGTAAAATCAATTACCTGATTGCCACATCATAAGTATTGACCAATTCCACGGTTGTTAAAACAAACATTAGCATTTATTTAGTAATGAGGTATAACGTATATTTTGAGTAACAGTGGAATTCACCAATACCTATTAATCAGTGTTAAAGTTTTTGTTGAATGCTCAAAATATACATTATACCTCATTACTAAATAAATGTTAATGTTTATTTGATATTTTCCATTGGTTGTGGTGTATAAACACTGATCATATGAAGGTGTGGTTGCTTTAGAGTAACTTAATTTGTAGCTGTGTGGGAATAAACATATCAGTGGGGTAAAATGAGCAACTCAAATTTTGTAGTTGTGTTGGGGTGGTGGTGGTGGTGGTGGTGGTGGCGGCGGTGGTGGTGGTGGTGGTGGTTTTTGTGGGTGGCAACTCATAATTTATTTAAGCGACGTGCTGTAACAGAAATTGGCAGTGTATTGGCAAAATGTCTGAACAACACGGTGTTGAGTTAAGTATAAGTGATCTGTGGACCACTTTTACTGCCACTGATACAACAATGGATCCGGTTTTGGAGAAGTTGAATAAACTTGGTGCTGGTAAACCATTCAAATCGCTATCTACACTCAAACCATATGAAACGTGGAAAATTCTTGATGTACGACGCATGGAAACTCGATATGGGCCAGCGGTTGCGGTGGAACTTGCAGATGCTCAAGTGTTCCTTCCAAAACGATTCGCGGATTTGGATGAGCAGACCATTCAATGTTTACGTACAGGACAATATTTTATTACATATAAAGGAACTGATTCTAGTGGTTTTTTACATATTGTGGAATTTAGTAAATAGCTATCACATATATGATGTTAGATGTAAGATTAAGGTAACTGTCAGATATGAAAATGAATTGATTTACTTTTTAATTTTAATATTGTAAACGTATATTTCATTAAAAAATAAATTATTTTACGTATAAATTCTTATATTGTTCTTATTTTACAACACACTAGAACCTCCCAAATTATATCTTGAATTATGATAAGACTCTCAGTAGGTATGGACCCAGTTGGCAACGCAATGTAATTGCCTATATTCAGGAGCAAGTATTTTAATGTTAGTGTTGAGTCACCTGACACTTGCATATAGCTCTTCATTCATTTTTCTGAACTAATTTCCAAACCGAAAGAGCGTAATGGGGGCAAAATGTGTAAGCCGGATGTCAACAGCTACTTCATGGAGTAAAATGAGCAACTCAGATGTGGTGGTTGCGGCGGCGGCGGTGGTGGTGGTGGTGGTGGCGGTGGTGGTGGTGGTGGTGGTGGTGGTGGAGTATATAAGTAATCGCTAACACAATTCTGAATTAATCTTGTAAGACTAGTTGAGCTTTACACATCTATTATAATGTTCGAGTGTACGCGGTGCTATAAAAGCTTCTCGCGGAAAGATTCTCTTTCACGTCATATAAGAAATACACATATGCGGGAATTTTCACCAAAAAGGTTTGAAAATGGTTACTCTCTTGATCCGCTAAAAAGACAAACATTAGACACGGCTGATGACTTATCTAGTTATGATACCGGGAGGAATGATGTTAATGATGACTTTCTAAACAACAAAGTTGAAGAAAGGGTCAATCCACTTGAACAAAGAATTAAAGCTGCATCAAAAGCAATTCAAACTAAATTTAATAATTTAAGAAATCAAAATAATGTTTACACACCCAGCGATGAGTCTAATAACAGGGTTTTAACCACTTCTGATAGTGGAACTGTTATCATTCCCAAGTTAACTACAGCTTTGCAAACCCTTTTGGATATTTTATTAATCAAAGAAACTCAAAATAAAGGTGAGGATTCTAATGAACGAATAGCAATAAAACGTCCAGTCAATTCAACGGACCAAGAGCTACTTGCTAAGCGTATCAAATACAACGACTCGGAAAATGCTAATGGGCAATCGAAAAAAATAAAATACTGGCATAATCCTAATACTTTAATAGATGAATTACGACGTTTATACGAGACTTCAGAGACTGGTGAAAAAATACTCAATATTATTCGGAGTTTAGAGGAAAATAAAAACATATTGTTTAACGTTGACGATAGTGAAGCTTTAATCGAAGAGTTAGATGCTTTAAGAGAAACTACTGTCGGTCAAGAAATATTCTCTATACTTCGTGAACTTCAAAAGGCTGATGTTATTGAGCCACTAGGTGATTATCTGGATGAAACTGATAAAGAAGATGCTAGCGATTATGATGATGATTAATTTAGATATTGCGTTCAACAAACACCGCGAGATGTCACCACCGATTTATTGTCTACAGTAAATTGCTGCTTCGATTGAATTAATGATAAAGTTGTGCACGTCAGCCGCAAACACCGCTGCTACCCCGACCCCCCACAACCACCACACAACCACCGAAACCACCATACAAATACCACCGCCACACAAACACCACCGCCGCCACCACACAAACACCACCGCCACCGCCACACAAACACCACCGCCACCACCACACAACCGTCACACAAACACCGCCACCGCCACAACCGCAACACAACCACCGCATTTGTGTGTTACGTCACCACCGCTATATAATTTGCTGAGTTATACTCCAGCTTATACACCTTATCATGGTTGAAGGGTATAAAATAGTTGAACTTACATAAAATATTATCTATTTACCGGTGGTTGTCAAAGAGTTAACATCTCTTTCGTTGAAAATTATACTTTCGTGGTAAAACAATTACATTTTGGAACCATGTTAATTTACAATTCAGCGCAGCCCACCGCTAGAGAACCTAGCAAAGGACTTTCGAAACCTAAGATCATTAAACGTAAAACTTTTGAGCAACAACACATTTCACCTGAAAATTTAGCATTCCTTAAATCACTAGGTCTTAAAGTGAAAAGAACCTGGTACTCACAAATGTGCTAAATATTATTAACAGTTTGTAATTTGATGGTAAACTAGCAATAGCTATTAATAGCCATTTTCGAATACGTTCCACAAATTAACTAACTACCCCCACCACTTTTAATTATTCTATATAAAGTTGTGGATTGTGTGAATAAATTCAGTTCTACGGTGGCGGTAAAAAATGGCGTTTCTTGACATACAAGGCTATCAAGGAGCTAACAACGAATTTTATTTTAAAGAAGTTGGTATTGCTGCAGAAAATTCGGATGATATATTACATCTTATATTCGACGCACCGTTTGATTTCAACGAGTTGCCGAAGAAATATCAACGAGTAGCCAGTTGGCTTTACCGAAATTGGCATGGGATACCTTGGTCGTATGGATTTATTCCATACAAAAAACTTCATACCATATTGAAACCTATATTAAAGAAGTATGATGTTATATACGTCAAGGGTGGTGAAAAGAAGAAATGGATATCAAGTTTGTTTGATGGTACCGAAAACCAGCCGTGGATTTTGAATTTGGAAGAAATATTTGATGTACCGAAGATTTCCATTCTGCGAGATGAATATTATTCAAGACGCTGTATGCTTCATTCAGATAAAATTTGTTCATTAGAAAATTGTATTCTTTTAAAAAATTTTTATATGGAAAATAAATAGATTTTAATATATAGATTTAAGCAATTTAATTTTTTGTATACATATTCTATAAATAAAATTTAAAAAAAAAAAAAAAAATATGTGCGTTTTATTTAATTATTACCCTGCATTCCCCTATTTTTTACAGCAAAAAGTTTCTTTCGTTAACCTATAAGAGTATTAACAAAAATCTTATGAAATTTATTATTCTAATTGAAAAGCATATTTCATGATACACCCTGTATACTAAAATATTTATTAAAAATACTAAATATACACCCGTTATATATACATGATATTATTTGTATGTTAATGATAGAGTATCAAATTCAAAATGTTCTAGTCTATAAAAAATTTTGATTTTACAGACTTAAAAATTTAGTAAAACTCAATGCTGTTATCATTTTTATATTAAGCGACGTGTTTAACTTATAGTAATTTAAAACCAAAAATTGAACTTTTATTCTGTTTAAAAATGTTAAATACAATACTATTATACCCTAATATAAATATGTATCAGTATTAAAATGATATACATTGATTTTGCTGATTAAACAAATTTTTTGCAATATTTATAAATTATTTTATAATTAGATTTAATACTTATTCATAAATGGCTATACAATTCGTTTACTAGTATTCATAAAAATTAAAATTATATACAAATTTTCTTTCTTATTCTCAATATA
Source organism: Brachynemurus nebulosus (assembly GCA_035578155.1). Classification (NCBI taxonomy): domain Eukaryota; kingdom Metazoa; phylum Arthropoda; class Insecta; order Neuroptera; family Myrmeleontidae; genus Brachynemurus; species Brachynemurus nebulosus. Next base: position 14,069,719 of record JAPWDM010000005.1, read on the forward strand.
CAGAGTGTATACATAAAATATTTTTAATATACAGAGTCTATACATATGTACATACTGAATTATTTCAGATAATTTTCGTTTGATATACAAAAACAGTTTTGTGCTACAGTCAAATTCAAAAATGTTGTGCACCATAAGAAGTAATATTTTTTGTAACTTCTTAAAATTTCAAGAACTTCTGTTAGTTAACTAAAAAATTGGTCACTGTAGGTTAAATGTTAAAGTATTAAAACTGATAAAAATAATTTCTTGCTTGAGGCCTACAATGGGTGATATTTTTTACTAAACAATTTTTTAACTCATTAATATTCCATGACGTCATCTTTCTTATACCAAAAAAACTCCTTATATGAGTCTTACGATCATAATTCAGCTAAAACAAACATTTAATTATTAGTTGTTTGTTTATGTTAAAAATGATAAAAATTCCTGGAATTTTCCAAGGTTAAATATACAAAAAAAACCCTGAGTTACAGTTGACACCCAAATTTCCGGCAGTACAGTAGCGGTCAGACATCTGGACCCTGGAGTCTGAAGTTAGTTTTGCGGTAGCGCTTGGTACAGTGCCCCCACAAAATTTAGCGGCCTCCCCGTGGGTTAGGGTATTCCCCACATTTTTGACTTGGTAATGTACCTTTCGTTTAAAATGACGCAATTAAGGCAAGCGCGTGTTGGGGTCAAGGTTTGCACGTACAGTACGCTTCAAAAAGTGGTCGGATACCCTTTTTAGTTAGGGGGGCCCGCACTTTTGACACGGCAGTGTACCAAAAATTTAAGTACAGTACGGCGTCAAAAATTTGGGGCCACCCCCGAGTTAGGGTATTCCCCACATTTTTTGACGTGATAGTTCGTTTAAGATGACGTAATTAAGGCAAGCGCGTGTTGGGGCCAAGGTTTGCACGTACAGTACGCTTAAAAAAGTGATCGGATACCTTTTTGGTCAGGGGGGCCCGCACTTTTGACACGGCAGTGTACCAAAAATTTAAGTACAGTACGGCGTCAAAAGTTTGGGGCCACCCCCCGAGTTAGGGTATTCCCCACATTTTAGACGCGATAGTGTACCCCATCTATCAAATTGTAACCTAAAATTCAGTCTGCGCATGCGTCGTGTACTTACATTCAATCTGCGCATGCGTTAGGTTTGCATTCAAAAACTACATTAGTGCCGGCGCATAATGGGTTAACACAAAACCAAATTGTTATAAGTAAATTGTGATGACGCATAATGGGTTAACATAAATTAATTTGGTTGCGGGTAATGACTCATCTCTTATGAATTTCAAGGCTAACAGTATGAGCGCGTGTGGGGTCAAATGTCAACAACAAATTTTAAATACATGTACCTGGTACGTGCCGGGTCAGAGATCAATTCATACTCTAGGTACAGTAGGACCCCAAACTACACGGTTCTTAACATCGTCAAAAAAGTAGTCCGGAAAATTGGGGTTCTACTGTGGGGTAGCTCTCTCCTAGCCTATCTACTTTAGTGAACAAAAAAATTGTAATTTATAATATCCTAACGACCCCAATCCAAATTCGCACGAGTTTTTAGTCTTTAATTTTTTCAATCTTATTATATGAGTTGCCTAGTATCAAAATCTACTAATTCCACTTTATAAAGATCGTGGGAAATCGCAAAAAACCATAACTTTTCGATTAAAAAGTCATAATTATATTAACTAACAAGGTAAAAAAGATGATTAGTACTATTATCAAAAAACAAAATTATCGTTTTACCCCTTTTTTAATCAAAATTATTTGAATTTAGTAGGTTTTGATAGTAGCATTTACATAAAGTGCGTTTTAAAACAGAAATTATAAGGGAAATTTATTAAAGAAAACTTGATTCAGCAATATTGGATGTATCAGGGTTAAACGATACAATTTGTTTTGTAATATTGTAAACTATTCTCATTTTGTCACTTAAAAACAGAGTGCTTACTTAGTAATTCATTTAGATCTACGTTTTCATTATTTAAAATTTTAGATAAATACTAAAGTACAAATTTTACGTGAAAACATAATTTTATACTTCATACGTCCCGCATGTCAGTGAAAAAATTAAAATTTGAACGGTTAAAATCTAAAATATAGGTTATGTATAGGTATTTAGCAGTATTTGTAAAGTTTTCAATGTAATTTTAGCAGGATTTGAAAATTATGTTATACTTCAGTTGCAGATTTCTTTAGTAAGCAGTTAAAATTATAACAAAAATGTTAAGGGGCATGCCTTGTTGCATTTAAAAATTAATTGCCCTAAAAAATCAAAAAATTCGAAAAGTGCACTTAGTAGATTTTGATACTAGGCGACACATATTCTTATAATGTATATCCAGTCCAGGTATAATATTATTAAAAATAATCATTTTAGTCATTTAGTCGAAGGTAAAATAATCGACTTAAAAATAATTCTATTTAAACAAAATGAATCGACTAAACTGATTAATCGATTAATCATCAAATATCACTACTATTGTCAAGTTGAAGCGCAGTTAGTCGAATTAGTCATTAGTCGAAAATACTGAGCAAACAATTGACGATTAATGAACTAAACTTTTAATTGAACTGATGAATATAGTAACCTGTATATCTTTCAAAAACGGTGTTTTCTTTCGAATTTAATTATATTAATTTGTAATAGTTTTTTTAAAGAAAAAGAAAAATATATCTTTATTACCTTATGCTAACGACATAAAAATGAAAAATCATACAGCAGTAACTTTTAGTTTTCATATTTTTTAATCTTATAAATGATATAGAAAAATTAAAGTAAAAAAATGTTTTTTAAGAAAAAGCTTTTATTTAAAAATGAGCTAAAAAAAAATAAAATAATTTTTGAGTGAAGTTTGAAACAATATGCAACAAAATTTATAAAAGCTTGAGGCGTTATCATTAGTTATTTCTGTTTTGGATGTTTTAGATATACGTATAAGTGTAGCCATTTTACTTTTCAGTAGTTACCAGACTTAATTAAACGCCTCAAGCTTTTATAAATTATGTTCATATTGTTTCAAACTTCACTCAAAAATTATTTTATTTTTTTTTAGCCCATTTTTAAATAAAAGCTTTTTCTTAAAAAACATTTTTTTTTACTTTAATTTATTTTCTATTTTTTAGTCTGATCACAATTAATTTAAAAAAAAAAAGAATTAAAGAAGTAATTTTTTTACCTACATTTTAATCGGTTAATTTATCCTAATCAGACATAACTATGGAAACAAAAAATTGCAATGTAAAATCAATGGACAATATTTGACAATCCGAAATGTCAAAAAGTTGCACAGGACTAAAAATCAACAATTTTGGTTTTGGGCGATTTAGGACAAAACTAATTATACAATATTGCATTGTCATCAAGGTTAGACACGTATGCAAAATTTGAAACCTCTAGCTCAATTAAAACCTGCCTAAATTTTGATTCCAAGATATGATTTAAACCAACATACTAACATAGTAAGTTAAATAAAAGCTTTAAAAAAAAACTTAAATTAGCTGTCTTTTTTGTCATTTAAAAATTTATTAATCATTTTAGTCATTTAGTCGAGGATAAAATAGTCGACCATAAAAGGATCAAAAAACAATTACACAATTAGTCAACTAAACCGATGAATTGATTGATCATTTAATATCACTACTATCCATTAATGAAGATCGAATTCAATAATTACTGGAAAAATCTATTACGGTCAGATAGACAGATGCTGTAGGCGACTATATATAGATAAAAATTTGTAAATAAAGATTAAAAATGATCACGGTTTTTAAAAAATAGGCTTGCCTTAAATCAGTGTTAATCATTTTTAAACCGAGCATAAAAGTGTAAGACCAATAACCTTATAAAATTTACCACCGTGCCCTCAATAGGTACACGCGTCTCTAATTTTTATGGCACCCGCTATCAGGAAAACAATCATCAGGTGAGGTTTGACCCAACCTGGTCTATGACATATTAGTTAGTGACTATATGTAATGACTAACTGTGATAATACATCTTTATAGTACTGTAAACGTAAAGAATAAATCTACACAGGTTCTCTGCTTCAGTGCATCATAAAATGTTTATTTCATCGACTAATAACTGTTTGTCATATACTTATTAAAATTAGTTTTCTTCTTTTTTTTTAATATAATAAATGAATTATTGTACAAATTCTGATCGTATTTGTTAACGTCATAGACAGAGTATTCCATTTTTCTAAAAAAAAGAACATGTATATCTATACAATAATATGAAGAACTCGGGATTTTTTCCAGAAACGGAAAATTCGAAAAATGTAAGACGGTTGACAAGTGTACATATAGTTTAGGTCATCTCACAGTATGGGTTTGAGGCAACGAAAACTGGTTTGTGATCAGTCACTATAGCTGATTGAAAAATCACCATCATGTGTGGTTTAGTTAGGAAACTATACAGTGTTTCATACAGGATCACTAGATGACCACACTCATTACATCGTATGTCTTACGTCATTTTATTGTGTGAAATCCATAAGTATCAACATTGGTGGGAGTGCGGGGAAATCAAAATTTTATCTAAGTGTCTGATATTTGTGTTCAAATCAGATCCAGAAACGACTCTTTTTGTTTCACATTCAACGATTTAACAATTTAAATACGTTACCTATATAATTCCTGTTTATTTTTTATCTTTGTGTGAATCTATGACATAAAGTATTAGTGACGTGTCCTGAACCATATGTATAATGTATTACCTTATTAATTTTTTATTAGTTCTTTGAATAGTTAATGTAAGATGACATCGAAATCAGAATCGGGTGTAACTTGAATTGTAGCTGGTACTTATTTATTTGTGTTCTGGTTTATGACCAGAATGTTTGGCCTGTTTGATTCACGCGAACAATCAAAAACAATACACAATAGTTTATACAGCTATGCTATGATACTACATATAAAAATAATTCTGATTGTGAACTAATATATCATGTGCAGGGCTGGGAACTATTTAAAATGATTTCATTTTAAATATGTATTTAACATACTAAATGGCATTTTGCATTTTCTATTTTAAATAAGTTCGGTAAAACCATTTTCCATTTTGTATTTAAAATGGAAATTTGAATCCATTTTACATTTAAAATGAAGATGCATGTGTATACAATATTAATTATAGAACTTGAATTGAACAAATTGTAAGTTAAATGAAAGTTGATTTAATTGACTCAATTTTTTTTATAACTCGAGTTGTAAATGTCACTTGAGTTAAATTTGTTACTATAGAGTTGCAGGTTGCTGACTCAAGTTATATACTACTATTTTTAAGACTTAAGTAGATAAGTACTTCGAGTAGATGATTTTCATAATTTGATTTAGAAGTTGCAGTCGTAACGTACAGCGTAGTCATGATTTGAATATGTTAAGGCCAAATTAAATTTTACAATTTTTTTAACAATATTTGAAGAGTTAAGTTTCGTTTTCATATCATGCAAACTTTACAAAATTTTCTCAAAATACTGCCTTTATTTCATTTTAGTATGTTTGAATTTTTTTTTTAATTAATATAAATAATGATAAAAAAAATTAATAATAGTTATACAAATAAAGCAAAAAAGCATTTTGCATTTTATAATCCATTTAAATTATTATTTTCCATTTTCAATTTTAAATATGTTAAGCAAAACCATTTTCCATTTTGTATTTTAAATGCATTTTTGGAAACCATTTTCCATTTTTTATTTTAAATGGTTTCTATGAACCATTTTTCCCAGCCCTGATCATGTGCATACATACACCTCACTAAAACTGTTCAACCTCACCTGATATTGTAATAAGTGTACAAATACATATTTGAAGAAAAGAGGATTGGTTTAATGAAAGATTTTTCTTATTGATATACATGCGTACACATATGTATGTGCTTATTGAATGTTTGATGACACATTTCATCAAACTACTAGGTAACTTTTACTATAATCCTTTTTTGTTTTCAAATTTCCAACAATTTGGTACTTACTTATCAACTGTGAATCTTTGACAAATTCCCACAACTTTCGAATAGAAAGGACAATGTGCAAAATTGCCCCTCCCCAGCGTCCACTAGTGAGATATGTATTTTCTGAAAGCCCCTTCCTAATAGATCACAAATATCTTAGGTATGGAGAACCTGACTATCAAAAGTTCTGACGTGCAGTAGGTTTCACGTGGCCATTTCTTAAGGAAACGATATGTATTGACCTGCAGCGGCCATTAGAGTCCCCCTCGGGAGGGTGCACTTCGGACTACCTTATTTCGGCAATCTACCAAGTGGTCTACCAGAAATCCCCACCGGTAGGACTCCCAAACTTCTCTTCGGATACTCCCAATGTACAGGTTTGAAGCCGCTCGGTACGTCTTCTGCCCTAGGCCACGCGAGAAAACGAGGTTAGACCACTTGCCAGGAAAGTGGTTTCACACATAGGCCGGCCCACGACATGTCTCATAACCCATTTGTACCTATACAGAGTATCCCGTTTGGCTATGGCCACGTGCACACTTTTTGTACATTTGACGCCCTATAACTCTCCACGAACGTGCTCATTGACAAAGTTAGACTACTTGACCAGGATTATCGATCGGCACCGGTCTCAACCTTGGGCGCTAGGGGGCAGCTCCCCATAGAGTTTTGCCCATTGTCCTTTTTTTCTGTCGGTTCCGGTTTCAACTCGAAATGAAGCTCTTACTTCCTCCACGTCTCAAGTGGACGTTACTGAAATTAGTTAGTGTTCGGTTATTTCCGGCAAACATTCACCTTGATCCCAATAAACTGTCTACTTTGTTTACTATAGATTTGAAATCAGTAAAAATTTACCAATGAAAGTTTCTATTTTATTTTTATCGCATTTACCTACTATAGGCAGAGTGCGAAGTATATGGTGGGGACAATTAAATCGATTGCAGCGTGAGTAGTGGAGAAAACAAGCATTAATACGGGCTCATATGTGTTTATAGTATAATAAAAAATATTAAATAAAAATATTTACATTGATTCACTTTGATTATAAACGCAGTTGCAACTAATAGGTCATTCCTTATTTATCTGTCAACAGTATTAACATCAACACGTCAATCCATAATTACAGAATTAAAAATATTTAATGTATGACTCACATAGTCACATGCAATAATGTTTCATAAGGAGTTAAAGTTATTGATGTATGTCTTATGACTCTACATTCAACTAAATGACATGCCAGCATTTCTTAATTCTCGAATTTCCCTGACGTGCTTCACCGGCACCAGCAACTTTTTCCTCTGCATAGTCCGAGGTTGGAAGGAAATACTGTCTTGATAATTATATCCATATTAACGTCGAAAATTGTTTAATTACTTTTTTAATATAACTGCTATACTTCATCCAGTATTTTATTGTTCAAATTGAACAAATCAAATTGTTCAAATTTATTTATAAAAAAGTTAATTGTAAATAGCAAATATTTGTATTCAGATTTTATGGTTTGTTTAAAAATATTTTAAATTTACTTATTTCCACGGTTACCATTATTTATATTCGTTAATGAGCCCAGAAAAATGTATATTATAGATGTCGTTGCCATCACGCACCCAGCCTATACAATAATCAAAATTAGCTATAAACCGGAATAAAAAATATAAAGGTTTTGGTTTTGGTTCGTAAAAAAATGTTTCGCTTAACGTTTATTCTCCGAAAAAATCAATCGATCTTACCGGTTTTCGGGAGCTTTCTTGTAACATTTTTACATGCAGCAAAGCAAATTGGTTTTCATTTTAAGAAAAATAACTAATTTATTGTTACGATTTGTGATGACTGATGACATATTGACAACAAAAATATTTGTAAGTAATGTATGCCACAAAAAGATTGTATTCAACAACACTTGCATCTGATTATTGTTATAATTCCACAATAAATCTTGTACACCATAGTGTCACCAATCATATCTGAAAAAGACAATAACACAACTTTTCTTTGTTTTCAAAATAGTTTTTTAACAAATTTATTCATATTCCGACATAAAAATTTAGATGAGAAAACAATAGTATTATTTATTTCTTTTAAGAATTACTCTTTTAACAAGAGTGTACACCAATCCAAAAATAACTGGGTAACTTATTTTTAATATTTCTTATAAATAAATATATAAAGAAATATATAAATAAATTTCTTATAAATAAATAATTTCTTATAAATAAATGTATTGTTGATAAGGTTTCTTTTCTTGAACAGATAACATTTATTGAGTTTCATAATGACTTAATAATAGACTCAGCTCAAATCACAATAACTTACAGTCTTCCCAATTTCCTCCTCAATTTTTCTGAGACTAACTTCACAAAACTATACTCATCCAAAAAATTAAAAGAACGCCAAAAGTTTTAAAAATTCACTCAGTCAAAAATAGTCCGGAAATGATTTCAGAAAGAGCGTTTTAAAGCTTGAAGTGTCTAATTTTCGAGACTGAAGCTCAAAAATTCTTTTCTGCCGGATAATCGCCGTCATCGCCGAAAAAAAATGTGGAAAAATGATAACTTTTTTTACGATTTTGACTGATTTCACGACTTTTATTTCTCGATGACAACTTCCTCAAAAAAATTTCACTTGAACTTAAACAAAATATGTTCAACTAAATAATCCCATAATTCTTGAGTCGATTGTTTGGTATTTTTAAAAAACAAAAATTATGAGTTACAAAAATTTTAATTTTTGCAAATTTTGCAAATGTAAAAACAGTTTCAATTTTCTACAAGCCTCAAACTTTCGGAGGTATATCAATGGTTAAAAACACCATTTTTTTAACCCTCATAATTCCTGAAACAATAATTGTAGAAAGTCTTTTAAATAAAGAAATTAAACCTAAAAGTACACTCTAAAAAAGTATGACATAGGGCTTATTACAAAAAAATTCTGCTTCTTTTGCAGTTTTGATTTTTCAAATTTTTGATATCAAAGTATAGCCACAGTATAAATAAAAGATTATTACCATAGGCAGTAGCGAAACGCACTTTCTATCCTTTTTTGATATAAGTACAAATAATTATGTATGTCCTTTTTTACTTATGTGGTTGTATGTGTTTGTACATGTGAGATTAAGGGTTGATAATGATCATGTTAAATTATATGAACAACTAAAAGCAACTTTCTTCAAAATGAATTGAAGAAACGTGAAATTAATGACAGTATTCAACACGAGAACTTAGATCGTCACGACCTATTAGCACCAACCACTGTCGAAATCGGATTAACTGAATTATTATAAAATATTAATAATTATTTATTATTTAACGTATTTTTACATAAGCATTCAAATTATAATAATACTTACAAATTTGCATCAAATGGCACTCAGAAAAAACATAAATTGAAATTTTGTTTTGAATGATTTAAACAAAATTTAGCAGCACAAGAGTTATCACCAGACATTTTAAGCCACCATAATAATTAAATACATATCAGAAATATCTTACAGATCACAAAACACACTAAAATTACAAGGAAATATCAAAAATAACTGATAACAAGCTTTAAATAAAAAAAATTTAATGACAGTTAAAATTCCACTGCCATCGTTGTTAAAAATTTTAGTACATAACATGGATAACCCTTTGGAATATTTGAATTCCAAATGACACTCTTACGTCATCTCGTTTCGTAACTGTTTGTGAAACAAACTATTATTTAAACTGTGGTATAGCCATTATTATCAGAAATTTGTTCAAAATCATTTGCAGACTGGTACGTGTTGAGTGCTATACAGCCTCTTGACAAAAGGCGAAAAATTTCAATTCTTTTGGTGTCCTTTTTTTGAAGAGTATATTTCGGAGCTATCCATGCATGGCATAAAAAAGTATACCACATCGGAGTAATGAGCTAAAGAATATAATAACTTTCAAGTATTCATTCATACATAATTTTTAGCTTACAATAAAATATGATATTAAAACTGATATAAAAAATTACTTTGATGAATGATTTTAATATTTGATAAATTTTTTGATTGAATTTCATGTTATTGTGACAGTTATTTATATAATAAATATTTTCATTTATCATATAAATACAGTTAATATTCAATTACATATTATACGGATCAGATGCAGGGACGGATCAACTCTTAAATTTGAAAGAGGTCAAATTTTTTTTAAGACTTCTTAATACTAAATACCTAAACTAAAATCAGATGTCAAAAACTATAATTCGCTTGCAATCCTGTCATTTAATTTACAATTTTTAAGGTAGTAAAAAATTTTTGTAAAATTGATGACGTCACCAGATTAAAAAATTTATATTTTCTCAAGTCAAGTCTTATTGAAGTGATCTGAATTAGTGTGACTGTTTCATACTGTTTCAAAAATTTCAATAAACCTGATGACATCATCAGGTTTAAAAATTTGTTTCCCTCAAATCAAGTTTTATTAAAGTGATTTGAGTCAGAGTGAGTGAATGAGCTAGGGTGATTTGGGTGTAAACTTTTAATTTTTGTTACTATAAAATGACCAAATTTCTTTTATAAATGTGATGGATTCAATGGAAGTCATTTCTTAAGTTGTCCTAGGTGTCTAAAAATGAAAAAAACTCCTTCATAAACGTATATTTCACTTTAAGGCCCAATTTACATTAACGCTCCGCTCTCGATACGATATCACTCCGCTCCAGGTTCGATATAATCTTGTTGTGTTCACATTACAGTGCTGATATCATGCTGGTTCTCTATTCATATTATAACGCTGCTCTGGGTACACTCCCAGTTCGGTCTCGGTTCGATACAAATATCTTTTCATAACAACTGAATGCAAGCGGAGTGGAGTGGAATCAACAAAGTATTTACACTATAGGTACAAGCCATAACAAGTCTGATATCGCTCCGATAAAATATTACTTGAGTGGTATTTATATTGGAGTGACATTGGAGCGAGAGCGAACCGTAACTGATATCGGACCGATATCAGAGCGATGATGTGAATACACCCATGGTTTATTGTGTAAGAATATTTTATCGAACCGGGAACGGAGTGATATCGTACCGAGAGCGGAGCGTTAATGTAAATCGGGCTAAATTTCATCATTCTATCATTTTGTTGGCCATTTTTACCCTCCGGTATCCGAACTTAAGGTACCATCACAGTGTGATTCTGTCGAAAAGTAGTCAATTTTCACAATTTTTTTTCGGGTGGATAGGATGGGGGAATGGGGATGAATTTTTTTACAATTAATACCACTATTTGACAATTCAAAAATATTTTTTTATTTATTTTTATTTATTTTTTTATAATTATTATAATTTTTTGAAAAAAGTGTCTTTAAAAAAGGCCGAAATTCGGTGCCCACGATTGCGGCCGCAGTTTTTATCCGAAAAAAAAATCAAATAGATTATCAATCTGTAGATAAGCGGCTATGTTCCTACGGGAGCTTTTTTTCTTTGAAATTTGAAAAAATGGCCGCGGTTTGAATAAAAAGTACAAATTTTTTTACAGTTTTCTGTGTGAAAAAATAGGAAGATTTCAAAAGAAAAAAAAAGATCTCCCATGGCAACATAGCGGCTTACCTACAGATTGATCAACTATTTGATTTTTTTTTTCGGATAAAAACTACGGCCGCAATCGTGGGCACCGAATTTCGGCCATTTTTAAAGACACTTTTTTCAAAAAATTATAATAATTATAAAAAATAAATCAAAATAAATAAAAAAAATATTTTTGTATTGTCAAATAGTGGTATTAATCGTAAAAAAAAAAATGATCCGCATTCCCCTATCCTATCCATCCGAAAAAAAATTGTGACAATTGACTACTTTTCGACAGAATTACACAGTGATGGTACCTTAATCAGATACGGTTAATAAATCTAAAAAGTAGAATGGTATATTTTGTTTTTGAATCAAGAATTACATTTAATAAAAATTTTTTACCGACCGTTATTGTTTACTTGTAAGTTTTCTCTTCCATTCTTTCTGATTAACAAAAGTATCAACTACGTAAGTTACATAACATGTCACAAAATTACTATAGGTACAAACAACGACCAGTTTTAATCTACGGTTGCATAATAATTATATTTTATTGAAACAAACTGTATACGGTAGGTACTTTAGGTAGGTACTTATGCTGTGTCCATCTACACGATTTTAACTAAATATAGATCTATTTTAGAGTCACGTAACAAAAATGGACAGTACATAGGCACACGAGAGCTATGTATGTAAAATATTTTATTTGTTATTATTATTATTAAATACGTGATAATATTTGGACAAAATTTCCCAGCTTCAATTTATTATTATAATTTTATTTCACATTTTTTGTTATAACATTTCACTAGCCACGTCAGTAAGTAAATTTATTCATTTAATTTATAAATTTTATGAAATAGTCAAAGTAATAATACCTATTTCCCTTTTGTCATATAGAAACTTGCTAAGTGAACCACTGAATGCACTTGCTTGAAATTTAAATTAATTAATTTAAGGGGTTATATTATCATAGACAAATGAACATGTTGTAGGTATCAATGGTATGAGTTTTTAATTGTCTGTGACATGTTTCGGCCCGTATGGCCATTGACGAACAGTTCAGACAGACTGTTCGTCAATGGCCATACGGGCCGAAACATGTCACAGACAATTAAAACTCTAAATAAAGTGGTATTAGTAAAGTAAAAAATTGTCTTTTTATTTTAAAATGGAATACCATAAAGTAACGCTCAAATCTATCAAATATACAGTGAAATCCTGTTACATTTCCTCAACGAAAATGCATAATATAACCCCTTAAAAATATTCGATACTTGTTATAACTTTTATACAGTTTACCGTCTAGAATACAATGTATTAGAATGCTTGATTTATCATTTATCTTACTAATTAAATGCAAAGTTTTAATTAGTTTCTGTAATTGTTTAGATCAATTAATGGATATTTTGTTCATTCATTCAGTGCACAAGTGCTTGTTTAAAACGTAAAGATATATGATTAAATATGTAAGTATTAAGTATAATTCCATAGAATTTTATATCAAACTTACAATTTTATTTTTTTTTAATTTGTTAAACAAATAAACGTACCTTGTAAATAAAATACCTTTTAAAATCCCTGCATATGTATCATTTTCAAGCTAAATACGTTAGTATGTAAATTGTAAAATAGATCCGACATAGGAACACTAAGTACATATAAAGATTTAATTGCCATACCATATCAAACAAATATCGTGCAAGTACTTACATTTCGCGCACATTTAAATAATAAAATTAAGTATTATATTGTATACAAATGATATTATTATTTTTATATGCATAAAATATAAAATACATGCCGGGTTTTATGAAAAGTGCAGGTGTCTAAATGGGTTACTAACTCTGGTTGTAAGTACATATTTAACATTTTCTATACATACATATAAATTCATAATATAACGAGTGCTTACATTTTATTGTGCGCTAACACAAAAATGCTCATGGTACAAATTTGATGTGTATACTCTTCACAATTTTTGCTATTCGAATTCCTAGAGCATTCGCTTCGAATGCGGATGGAAGACTGTGGTTATGGAAATCATAATCTCCCCCCTCCCCCGCTTAGACAAAAATAGAAGACGAGATAAATCAGACGAACCACTTCTATCAAATGTCACATTTCTAAAAGCAATTTCGTTAGTTTGATAGCAAAAATGAAAAATTCACGCCCAAATTACTCTAATTCGACCAGTCATCCAAATTCAAGTCGCTTTAATAAAGTTTGATTTGAGAAAAAAGAAATTTTTATTTGATACGCAGACTACTGGGAAAGAAACTTCTGTCGAATCAAAGGAATTTGTTATTTTAATAGGAACAATCAAGAATTCATATCCAGTTGTCCTAATTCAACCAATCACCCCAATTCAAATCACTTTCATAAAGCTTCTTGGACTGATGGCGTCATCAAGTTTACTAAAATTTTTCAGTGCCTTAAAAACCATAAATTAAATGATAAAATGATGGAACTGGTTGCGAATTGTATGCTTTCGAAGTCTAATACTAGTTTAGGTACATTTTTTTTTTAAATTTGCAATGTCAAAAAGAACTTTATGAAGCCTTTTAAAAAATCTTTCCGAACTTGAGAGCTGAATCTGTCCCTGATTCCATTATATGAAGTCTTTCAAATATTCTTTTGTTTATTAATACACATGGCATATTTATTTTTCAAAACTTTTTTTGTAATGTATTATTTGAAAACAGAAACATTAAGACAGGAAAATTTTCGACCCCCAAATTTTTATATAAATTTTAATTTCAACCGTAAAAAAATATTTAGAGATTTTTAAAGTCGCGAAATTTTCAAACAATTTTCTCAAAATTATTTTCTTATAAGAATGAAGTTTACAAGTTTTACAAAATTAGAAAAATGTGTAATTATTCGAAAACTTTTTAAAAAATGAGTAATTTTCCTGCACTATTTTTGTTTCTAAGTTTCAATAATACGACATTACAACGCAGAAATACGGAATTAAGAAGTGTATTCCTTTACAACAAATTAATTAACAACTCTTAGAATTAATAGAATTTTCTCTACCACTACGTGGCATCAATTTTGTCTATTCCTGTACCTGTATATATACAGCAATTTTTGTATATATTTTTCTGTTCACAAGTGCATTGTATTTTGTATGGGGTTATACGGAAAAGAATAACAACGGCATGTAATGAACTTCATTTACATGTGTGTTATTGCTCTAATTTAATTTTTTTTTCTACTTTAGTTTCTCAGAAATACTTTAAATGAAACTAATAAAAACGCAATGAAAAAAAAGCAATTCCTGATATGATTTATATCCATAAATAAATGTACCGTTATGTTTTCTGTAACGTACTTGCGCGTATCAAATTTACTTTTTTGTCAATTATATACCGTGACAATATTTTATGTGTAAAGGATTTCATTTAAAAATTTTTTAAAAATGACAAAAAAAAACAAAAATTAAACCGAAATTTCAAATATTTTATTGACTACAAGTGATAAAATATGGTCGATTAACTTCCGTTAATTATGCTACAAGTGCAAAATGAAGCTGTATTTTTCACAAGTCGTACAATTGTCTAACGAAACTTGTCGAGTTGGAGAATTACGACGAGTTAAAAGACACCTATTTTGTACGTGTTGCATACAATATTTATCGCAATTCTAAATTAAAATGAAAAAAAATTAACGAAAAAATAAATGAAAAATAGAAAAATAATCTCAAATTATTAAAAGTTTGACAGCTACTTATGTACACCGAGCCGTGTTTATGGCTGAGCGGAGCTTGCAAGCGAGGCCAATAAAAAAAGGCGAGTTCATAAAGTCAAATTATGTACGAGTTGCATACAAAGTTCTAGTCAAATTCCTAGTTATCGATAAAAATCGAATTTATAAATCTCACGTCTATACTTTAAATAAAAAATGTATTTTATGTATAGTTGGCATAGACAAATTTATTGTGTTTAAAGTATGCTTTGGTTATTATCTGTCATCTAAAGCTAATAAAATATTGGAGCATTTTTAAAAGATTTTTCAACAAAACTTATTATTATTTAAAAAAAGAAAGGCGAAAAAGCTCCCTGGAATAAATAGTAGTTCAGATTGTGTAATTAATATTAATTATGCCAACATTTGTAAATATGGTATACAAATAAAGTTAGTGTGTTTTCTGTTTATTGTAAAATTGAAATTAAAATTTATCAAGTAGACTATTCTTTATGGCACTAGTGCTTTTTGCTTTTCATTATGCAACTAGTGCCAAAAAGTAATACTTTTTATATCTCTTAACAATGCAATAAAATAGGCTTTTATGATTCAGTCGTACATAAAATATTTTATTATTTATTATAGTATATTACGTGATTGAGGTTGTAAGTTGCATATTACACACGAGCGAAAAAGTTACGCAAGAGCCGCACAGCGGCGAGTGCCTAATTGCGCGAATGTGTAATAAGCCTTACAACCGAGTTACGTACTATACTTTATCTACGACTAACATGAAATTCATAATAAACGACAAAAATTTGGTACAAATCTACAAATACCAATACATTAAAATTATGTACTTAGTATTTGAAATTTATTAAAAACAAACGTAAACAATCAGTTGCTAGGTAAAATTTTTGTACAGATTCTAACATAATATGTATCATGTATATCACTGTATAATATATAATAATTATAAGAATTAATAAAAGTGTAGTAGGGGTTGTTATTTTTAGCATATATGCGTGTAAAGGGCCATTTTTTGTACAGCTGGTTATGTGACTGTATGTAAAACGTAGCTTACTTAGGTAGTATTTTGTACAATAAACAAGCAATTTCATGGTAATCGTAGATAAAATTTTTTATGACTTGTAGACTTTAGAAACGAATGACTTTAGAAACGAATATTGTGTTAATCTACTATTTTCACGTGTAATAAAAAGTGGATACTTATTTTTCACGCGTGAAAAACAGTGAGGCACTTTCACACTATCAAAGACAATTATAAGGCTAACCTTTAATTGAGAATTGTAAAAAAAAAAATTTCCCCAAATAATTAATTTTTTTTATAAATAATGGTTTGTTGTTGTATTGCAACATATGAAAATTAAATTTAAATACAGCAAAGGAAGAAATTGGAATAACTTTTTATTCGTAATGTGAATTCGTAAATGTCAAATTTCAAATAAAAGGGATATGTATGAAGACCATCCCGACATGCTCCTTACTTCACTCATTTTTCCTAGAAACTTATTATTTTATTTTTAATTTCAAATGTTCCGCGTGCCTGTGAAACATTATTAATGTATGACGAACTTTTGTTCGTATTTATACATATACCAATATTCATATGTTCGCTTAATGTCCAGCTTTAGCTGATACTTGAAACACTCGATTTACTTTGGCATATATGTCCAATTCATTATGTTAATTAAAATTCACATAGTGTTTGAAAAATTGTCAAACTGAATCGGCTGGGACTCGAACGCGGATCTCTTGGTTGCTAGCCAAGCGCCCTACCAATTAGGCTACCGAACCGCTTGTTCGAGTGCCCCTCCTGCCCAACCGCTTGTTTGACAATTTTTCAAACACATGTGAATTTTAATTAACATAATGAATTGGTCATACATGCCAAAGTAAATCGAGTGTTTCAAGTATCAGCTAAA
Source organism: Brachynemurus nebulosus (assembly GCA_035578155.1). NCBI lineage: Eukaryota > Metazoa > Arthropoda > Insecta > Neuroptera > Myrmeleontidae > Brachynemurus > Brachynemurus nebulosus. Next base: position 14,086,832 of record JAPWDM010000005.1, read on the forward strand.
GCTGGACATTAAGTGAACATATGAATATTGGTGTATGTATAAATACGAACAAAAGTTCGTCATACATTAATAATGTTTCACAGGCACTCGATAACATTTGAAATTAAAAATATAACTGCGTCTCGCATTGAAGAGAAGATGTGTTTGATTGATTGTCGGACTGGAGTGGTACTCGAACAGCAGTTCGGTAGCCTAATTGGTAAGGCGCTTGGCTAGCAACCAAGAGATTCGGGTTCGAGTCCCAGCCAATCCAGTTTGACAATTTTTCAAACACTTATATGAATTTTAATTATTACTTTAGGTTACACGATTTTCAAATAGTATAAAACGTATCCTTAATTTTACTGCAAAAAATTTTTTTACACGAATTTCTGAAGAACGTATCTACCGTGTAACAAACGAGTTAGGTGTATTTGTCAGTAAACAATTATTATCAAATAAACACGTGTAATTATCTTAATTGATTAAAAATTCAAATCGACAATTTATTTGAATAATAAACTACAAAATGATTTATAAATGATTTCTGTAGCACAGTTAACTAGTATTTAAGTAGATAATATTTTTCTTGACTCGTCTAGCTACAATGAATAAATCGAACTTGACTCTTTTCTTACGTTTGGAAAAAATATTCACTGATCAAATGATTAAATACATTAATTATAACAAATAACAAATAGATAAATTATAATTCGACGAGTAAAAAATTAACTAAAGTTTAACTTACATGAACATATTGACTCCAAGAGGTGAATAATCGAAACTTTCTGTATAGTATGTGAGCATTGAAGATTAACAAAACTCAAATGTAGTCGATGGTAGAAGCGCTGGGAAGACATAGATCTATTAACGGATTATATCACTTTGGAAAGAATCTTTTTTGCATTTTTTCTTTATTGGCTTAAATGACATATTAACATCTTTAGGATAATATTTTAAAGAAATTATGACTGTGGAAATATTTTAAAAATCGTTTTAAATCCAATTTCTGAAACGACTTCGAAGGATTGAAAACATTCAAAAACGCCACTCCGCTCCGCGTAACATAGTGGATTATATTTCCACAAGTGACTAACAGACGGCGTTAATAATAGGTATAAACTAGAGTCCCTATAATAAATAGAATCGTGACATGTCATCAATTTCGTATCCAAAACAGCGCGGCAAGCTTCAAAATTAATTATCACATGTTTGAGTAAATATTTTTGAGTACATAATTATTGTTAATAAGTTATGAATTAATGAACAATTAATAATTTTTAATTTAATTATTCTTTCTAAGTTAAACTAAATGGTTTTTTATTAATATTTAATTTATTTTTAATGTATTTTACGCAAACTTTGGATAGAAAATGCTGGAACCAATCAGCGTTCAGCACACATATCACCACTCTATTTATTATAGGCACTCTAGTATAAACACACAAAACGATAAACAGGTTTTGAAACTTTACATATGTTTTTCTTCAAACTACGTTTCCCAAAACAGTGGGCAAGATAACTCCAACAATTTTCATCCAATTGATTTGAAATTTCACCTGTAGCTTTTTAGATACATATTATTTAGGGTGATACACACGATTTTTGGAATTGATCAACAAGTAGATTATTTATAAGCAAATTAAGGTTGATTTTTTCTTAGATTCTTAAATTTTTTCAAACTAGTGCCATTTAACGTTAAGGTAGTTGGTCGATAAAACGATTTTTTCAAAGGAATTTAACGAAACTTCTCTAGATATTTATTTAATTCAATACCAATAATTCGAGCCCTTACTCAAAAAAAATTGACCATCCCAATTTTGAGAAAAACGGTTTCAAAGTTTTGTAATTTTAACACGGGCTCTTACGGGAAAACTCTATTTTTTTTTTTTTTTTGAATAAAATGAAAACGTTTCAAAGGAATTTGATAATAATTTAATATATTATTTAATACAAAATTACAAACCATATTTAATAAGAAATAAAAGTTACTGACCACGCCGTTTTTGAAATATAATTTAAAAACATCATTTTACAACGTTTTTACAACGCTTTTTCAAAAATTCTTTTAAATTACTGCAACAAAAGCGCGCGGAAATTCAAAAAAACAAGTGGTATACAAATACAATAACTGAAGAATATTAATACATTATTTAATTTTTGATAAAAGAAAATTTTTTTGCTGAGATATACTTTTGTACCTGACTATCTCAGAGCAACTACGTTAAATCAATATGTTTTAATAATCATTTGGACCATCTTAGTAAAACGAATGTAAATGTTCTAACTGCTGTTTGAAAAGCATCTACATTGAACCTGCGCCCCCGCCACCATTTTGCTTTTTAAACTGGAAAAATAAACGTTTTGTATACCTAAGATCACTCTAAAATGATTACATTATTCGTTACGGAAAAACAACGTTACCACGTTCTTTTATGGCATTTAGAAGTGATGTAACGCCATAAAAAAAGTAAGTTAAATACTTACAAGTTCCAATTTTTAAAATGTATTCGTTTAAAACAAACTTTTTGTTAATCAATATTCAAAGTCCATTTGATTTGTCTGATACTACCGTATTTATAATTCATTTATTTAAAATGAATCAAAATTTAAATATTTAAACCATTTTTTAACGTTGAAATATTAAATTGATGTTTCTTCCCCGTTTCATTTGAATGATACGAATAAAGGTACAAGTTAAAAGTGTCATTAACACTTGTGACAATGGCCGTGACACCTAACCTAACCTAACTTAATATTATCAAAAAAATGTTATATAAGAGACATGATTTCCTTTTTCATTTGGTGACGTCATCAAGTGTACTCAATTTTTTCATTGTCTTAAAAATTTTAATAAGATTTTCAAAGCCGTTCTTTCGTTTTTTCCAATAGTAACCACCCAGTACTATTCGAAAAAAGGACCACATTCAAATCAGTTATATTCCCGAGGAGAATTTCGTCATTTTGATTTATTAATAATAACCCTAATTCAAATCGCTTCCATAAAGTTTCAATTGAGAAAAAATAAATTGTTTAATCTGATGACGACATCAAGTTTACTCAGAGAAATTCGTCATTTTGATAACAAAAATGAAAAGTTCACACCCAGATTTCGCCAGTTCAACCAATCACGCTAATTCAAACCGCTTTCCTAATGCTTCAATTAAGCCAAAAAAAATTAATTTGATGTTGTCATCAAGTTATTTAGTCAAATTTCACTTGGCGCCGTATACCGTCCATGACCGTCTACATGTAAGTACAATAACAAGACGACACCCACATCATTATTTGTGGAAATTTTGGCAAAAAATATTTTGCAAGAACAAAAACCATGTTCCTGGCATCCGACGTGTCTGGCTGAAGATCTCATCCAAGATTTTGGGACTTCCAACATTTTTACCAAATTTTGTAAAAGTAGGACATTTCGTTCGAGAGTTACCGTGCGGACACACACACACACACACACACACACACACACACACACACACACACACACACATATATATATATATATATATATATATATATATATATATATATATATATATATATATATATATATATATATATAAATTTTAGTGAATATTATTTTTTTATATATACTCAAAACAAATTTCTGCCATTGTCCCGGGCTCAAGTCTCGTCATGACAGTGGCTGTAATAGCTGAATTCCATTCTGGAAATTCGCTAAAACCCTAAAAACTAGTTAAATAAAAACTGATAATAATTTGTATTCTTTATATCGTGTTTATTTAATTCAATCCAACATATTGATAAATGACAAGTAACGTGGTTGACAAGCTACACGTAAAATCTGTCACATTAATACGTGTATATCCACGCAGATATATGTACCTATCTCGATCATAGTCACAATAGTAAAAACTGATAGTGTAACTGGTGGTTTAAGATAATTTAAAACTGATAGAGATAATAAAAAAAAATAAATAAATACAATATAAATTCTTAATTTAAAATTCTTTTATGGTTACCAATAATCAATCAATTCTTAAACAAAATGGACTGGCTGGGCCTGATATTGTTTCCTTTTTGTTATCATTTCAAGCCTTGTTAATATCTGCTTTATTATTTCTTCAGATTCTAAAACTTTTATAATTTTTAGATACTCTTTAAATCGAATCAAAAAAAGAAAAAGAAAATATGTTAAAATAACAGCCACAGTATATAAAGTAACTTACAAATAAATTCAGTCGTTTACCTACGATTCCTGCTATTATAATCAAATATTTTAATTTAGTCGCTTACAATACCTTCAAAATAGATTACAACGAAATCTCTTTTTATAGGGTAAATAGGAACCGTATAAGACAATCACAAAAAAATCAAAAATTTATTCGCAAAAGTATCATAAAAAAAAAGTAGAACTTTACAATTTTCCTAAAAATTGCTTTTCTAAAGAGGATAAGAAAATTTACACACGGGAACATTTTTCTACCACACTTTGACTCCAACTCTGGAGAGGTCGGTAAGAGTTCTCCTTAGTGATGAGCAACATTAGTCTTGATCTTGCAGTCTTGTCTTGGTCTTGCATTTTTTGCAAGACCAAGACCAAGATTATAAGTATGGCCGCAAGATCAATACCAAGACTCAAGTAAGCAAGACCAAGACAATAGCAAGAAAAAAACAAGACTCTTGCTAAATTATTTAAATAGTTTAAATGTATAATTAATACCGTAAATTAATACACTAATAAAAAAATGCAAGAAAGTGCAAAATTCTTTAGCAATACCAAGACCAAGATCAATACCAAGACTGCATTTTGCAAGACCAAGACGAAGACTCAAACTGCTCTAGCAAGACCAAGACCAAGATTCTTAATGTAAGAACAAGACCAAGACCAAGACTGCCAAGTCTTGATCTTGGTCTTGCATTTGCTCATCACTAGTTCTCCTAGTCGAAATCCTCAAAATTTTTGTGTCATGCAGATCAAAATAGGAAGGCTTGTAGATACTTGGATAGATATATCTATCTATTTATTTTATATGTAAGTGTTACGGATAGTTATATAAAATCCGTTTATTATGATTGAACTAATGCAAGTACCAAAATGGTAATTTCAAAATACGGTAGATAAAATTATAATACAGTTCAGCACATGTCACCGATCACGATTCAAACAAAACGAAAGAGACACATGAAGTTGAATGAGACCATTTCACTAGAGTGATTATTTTCTTAAAAATAACAGGGTCGTCTGTGCATACACTCTAAAAACGATTTTTTTTTGTACAAAGATTACAAATGTTCCTATTTGAATCCAAAAAAAAATCTTTTTTGATTCAAAAAAATATTTCTTTAATTACTAGCAAAAAAAAAAACAGTCAAAAAAATAGTTCTCTATTTCAAAAAAAATATTTTTTGCAATTCCGGGCTTAAAAGACATGATTTAGTCCCTCATAATAGGGAGTAAAGTGCCACTTTTAGTCCCAACGGACTAAAAGTTTAATATATAATATATAGAAATAATACTAAAAATATACATATATTATTATGTATGTTGATTATTTATTATTGTTTCCATAGTTTCAAAGTATGCTTTGGCAAAAATTTGAACATCTTAGAATTGACATTATAAATTTTAAAAATTTTTACTACTTATTTAAATTTTATTTTAATTATTTATGCTAATTTTACGAAAAAAAATGTGCTCGTAGAAAAAGTATAGTGTAAAATACGTGGAAAAAGCTTATTTCCCACTCATACGAAATTCATATTCGCGAGAAATAAGCCTCTTTTCCCACTTATTGTACAATATACTATTGCTCCCGCTTTTAAACCAATCACCAAGCACAATTTACAGAAATATAACTTAAATTAAGTAGCGTTGCTAGGTAATTGAAAATAATAAACAAATTCAAACTTGTAGACAGATACAAATATTTATATTGTCATTGAGGAGAGAATCGACTAGAGAGAATGCTGTGTATTGTAAATACATTAAGAAATTGAAGCAAAAAAATTGACTGATGTGATTATTTTAATAGCGGTCAAACCATTAATTTAATGGTTTATCTAATATTTATAAACAAGTCTCCGTGGTTACAAGTTGGGTTGAATAAAATGGAGTCATACTTCACAATTTAATGCCTGTGGTATCTCTAGGAAACATATGTTAATCAGTTCGATTCAGTACTCAGTGTATATTGTATTGTACAATTCGACTGATTTATCCAAAGTATTGGCGACGCAAAGATTACGCGAGCGCTCCTGGTTTTTTAAATTAGAAGCTGTATCAAGTAAAAATTTTTATATATGTTTAATTGTCGATAGAAAAATGTACTATACAAATTTTGCGCAGATTACTAGATTTTATATTGCCCAGTAATCGTATACGTGTATTTTTACTTGATGCTAGTTCTAATTTTACTACCAGAGGCGCGAGTGAGAATCTTTGCGTCGCCAATACTTGATGGAATATTATTAGGTACATACAATTTGAATGACATTTAAGTAATTTTTTTTAATTTTTATAATTTTAAATTATTCGGAATTGCAAAAAATAGTATATACCTACACCACAGGAATAAAGTGTTTTTTTTTTTTCATCCCTCGTGTAATTTGTTGCCCTCGGACCCTTATAGGCCGTCTGGCAACAAACTTCACACTCGGGATTAAAACTCACACTTTAGTCCCTTGGTGTATAACATACTATTTTTTATACAAACAAAACAAAATCAAAGAAATTTTTGATCTTTGACAAAACAATGGGAAAACATCACAAATTATTAACTTCCCATAGGAAGTTATTGTAATGGGTCCGATTTTACGTTTCAAGGTCACTAGACTTCGAATCCGTCGTTTTTAGCGTGATGTCTGTGTGTGCGTTCGTTAGTTCGTGAATTTTTTTTCGTCTCGTATATCTCGAGAACAAATGATGATATAAACTCCGGACTAATTTTATTAGATGCGTAATCAAAAAATGAAGACCGGTAAAGTTTTCAGTAAATTCGGATTAGCGGTTTGTTTTTTGTGGTAAAAAAACGGAATTAACTTTATTAAGATAACATAGATTATATGGATTTTTTACCATAACATTATTATATAATGGCCTAAGAACCTTCCTAACCTTCCTAAGAACCTTCCATTATTATATAATGGCCTAAGAATCTCTAGTCTTTAAGGACACCCAATGGGAAGTTGACAGTGTGGGTAGACCTGTCCCCCAAATTTTTTATATCTACAATACAAATATTATTTAATATTTGGAACTGCGTAAAAGTATATATAGTTATATAGGCAGTTTTTACTTTGTTACAGTGGTGGTGTTCTACCCGTCAATCACAGAGTGAATTTTGTGTGATCTTCTACCCTTAATTACAAGTTAAAATAAAATAAGGGAATATATTCAAACAAGAAAATCATATCCAGAAAATAAATCACATTATTTTATTGAAGGAATTTGGCTATATTTTTATAACAAAAATAAAAATTTCACACGCAAACGATTAATATATTTCACCAACAGATCTAGTTCATTTCATTTTTATAATCAGTAATTTAAAAACAACAAATAAATTGAACTTGGTGACGTCATCATGTTTACTATATTTATTAAAGCCACAAAAATTGTAATTTTATTGTTAAGAATACAAAATTTAAAGCAACCTATAACTTTTTGGTATTACTTTTTCTTTTCGGTATCGTTATATTATAACTTATAGCTGGCGGCCTGTACACGATCAGTAATACTGTCAGTATTTACCGACAAAAATAATGAATAATTATTTTTATAATATAAATTCTATGTAGGAATACTTCAGTATTATCAATATACGATCAGTAATACTGTCAGTATTTCTAAATACTGACAGTATTACTGATCGTGTACAGGCCGTCTATCACTATATTTATCGCAAGCAATGTACGAGTAATTCACTATAATCGGATTCACACAATAAATGCCGTAAGACATAAGAGGTTATTTGAATGTTACTAGCTGAGATCATAACATTCGTTTTGATTTTTTTAAAACTTACAATTAATGATTTAAACAAATCAAAACAGATGTTGTGATCTCAGAGAATTTTCGTGATATTCAAAAATAGCTACGTACTATGAGTGATTAAATTAGAAAACTACATAAAGTTTCATCCGGGGTCACTAGATGGCGACACACCTTGCGTCTTACGACATTTTATTGTGTGAATCCCCTAATAGAAATAAGCATATACGCGCCTGCTAAATAAAATTGGGTAGATTTAAATTGCAACAGCATAATTTCAATAGCTTTTTCTTCATATATAGATTAAATTTCTCATCTCTTTTCTCGACAATATTAAAATTCATGTTTAAGAGTAAGAGAACTCGGCTATACAGTTGTGTTTTTTGCATAGTTAGTTAGTTACTTACTTACATATTATTAAAATCATACCGATTTTTGTTATTAGAAAAACGAACAAACACCAACAAGCACTAGGTAAGTAAGTATGTACCTAGTTGTCTCGTAATAAGTAAACACAGCACCAGAAGATCATATCATCATCACAATAATCATGTCCCAGTGCCCATACGGACAATAGTTTGTCGACTTATTATATGTATTAAAGAAAGAAGTTGCAGTAAATGAGTCCTCATTTTATGTTGTCTTCGTACTAAATCGAGGCGACCCAAGAGGTCTCCTATGTCCGTCGACCGCGCCTTATTTAAAATATATACAAAATTACCATTAACTTCCTCAAGCTATCTCTTTTTAATATGACAAATTAATAAGTTCGTTACAATTTTTTTTTTTAAATTATGATATTTTATTTACTTGTAAATATGTATATTATTCTACTTACTAGATGAATGCAGTCGCTTTTCATAGGGCTTCGCAGTGTTGTCCGACCTCCAGTTTTAGTAGGAGGTCTTCTGCTTTTTTTAAAAAATCTCCTATTCTTCTGTATTCTACTTGAATCTCCCGCTTTTTTATTTTTTAGTTGCCAATTTTCTGTTTGAGGTTTTCTTCGTTCTCACCAAGGTCCATGAATAGGGAGGAGAGTACTTGGTCGCCATAACCTCCATCTACGGACCTTGGTTATCACCACATGTTTATTATCCCTATGTACACACGTCACACACTCTACACTATTGCAAACGAATGTGACATATACTATACACATACAAGTTATAATTATGTTATTTTATATCAAGTTGGTAGAAATGGTCGAAGGAAAACATTTCATGAATAACATTTATTCAAACAAGAAACTATACTAGATTGCTTTCCTGTATTAGGAAATTTCATAAATGTATTTATTTAAACATAATATACTTATTTATATTTATTTATATGATGAGTAGTTTTGATGAAGAACCCCCTTGCAAAACACCGAAAGTTTCAATAAAATATAATCAAAAATATAACAAACTCTGGAAAACTAACCTATTGTATAAAAGTTGGTTATGTATGAGCAAAAAAGGGCCTTTTTATGCGTGCTGTAGAGCATGTGACAATGACATAATAATAAAGTTTGGAAAACAGCAATTAGATACATATATACATATTATATCCGCTCATACTTTGAAATAGCGATAATTTAGACCTCCCGCTTTTTTCCTACTGCTACTGCTTTTTAGAGCTGCCACCTACAGTTTTTTGGGAAAGCTGTCTGACAACACTGGGGCTTCGCTGCATTATATAAAAGTGGAGCGTAGTCACCAATCACAACAAATCGATCTTTTTAGTATTAACCTTTATTTAAAAATTTCAAATTTTTACGTAAAGTAAAACTGCAATATCTAAATGGAAAATAAGTTTTATCTTTAAGTTTGCTGTAACAATAATACTTTTAATGCTATATAGGATGGAAACAGATTTATGGATACAGGCCAAATGCAATGGTAATTTTTTTTTATTTTTTATTACTCATGCGGGAGAAGTACTAACTTGGCGCACACATTCCTGTACGCAAAATAGCTGTTTGCCCACTGTACTCTTCCCGCATATTTTTTTGCGTGTGGAAAGTAACTTTCCACACGCAAATTGACAATAAAACACGCAAAATTTAATCAAAACACGCAAAGCCGCCTCTAAATTTTTCATTTAATAAATATTTCATAATTATTTCTATAGAAACCACCAACAAAGTAATTTAAACGATAATTAATTCAGAAAAAAAGACGAAAACTAAAAAATATTATTTTAGAAAGTAATAAAAATGTCAAAAATAGTGATAATAATAGAAAAAAGTATGTGAAATTCGTAATAAAAAATAGTATGTGCAATTTGTGTGGGATTGTCGATTGCCCCACCCAAGCGAATGGGGCAACTTCGCTTTCGTGGGCAATCGACAATTTCCCGCACTTATTAAACAATATACTATTTTAGCTTCGAGAGATTTTTGACCATATCGTTCGCTCGCTACGCTCATACCGCTCCAATAAATGTTACTTTACAAAAAGAGTTTGCCTTTTTAGCGAATTTTCGAATCGAAAATTGAGCTATTATAACCACTATCATGACGCGACTTGAGCCCGAGACTATGAAATTTGTTTTAAGGTCTCTAGAAGTCGAAAATGACATTCACTAAAATTCAAAAAATCTTGAATAATTTCTTCAGTCAGACACGTCCAGAACATTATTTTTTGGGCATTTTTCGTGTAAAAAAATGTTTTTTGCCAAAATTTTCCCAAGTTCAAAAGTTTTTGCGACATTTTTTTACACTGTTGGAAAGAGGAGAAAAAATCGCAAAAAAAAAAAAGTTTTTGAAGAACAATTATTCTATATCAACTAGTTTCCAAGAAAAACTAATTTTTGTAAACGGAAATTAGCTATGTTATGCAGGATGCTGCGATAAGGGGGTATATTTACTTTACAAAAATATCAACATAATCAATATAAAATTAAATCTTGTTAGCCTATCAGTTATATCTGTAACAGCATATGCAAACTCGTGCCGAAATACAAAGAAAGTCACTTAAAACACTCAAGAAATTTATCATATAAAAAAATTAACAAATCAACAACAGAACTTTTTCTCTTTTGCCGCAACATATGTTTTCTAAAATATTAAAATCTTCCTCATTCTGCTACTTTTAGTAGATGAAATGAAATTTGAAATCTTCTATCAACAATAACTGTATACCGTAATGATCTTCGAAGGTAAATTGACTACGGGTGATAATTATTTAAGTAAGTACCGTAAAGTCAGCCAACATTGCCAAAATTTTCGATACAAATTTGAATAAAATGAAGACGAAATTAATTTCGTGATAAGTACTTAACTGTTTGAATGAAATAAAATGATAAAAATCTTTGATCTAACTTATGGATAAATTTTCACAATAATAGGTTAAACTGTCAACGAATCCATAACTTTACCTACCCAGGTGTTTTCAAATGCAATGTTTTTACCGTTTGTACTAGACGTAGCATTCGTTATATTACGAATTTTTAAAGAACTGTAATTTTACCTAACCTATAGTAACCATTACTTAAACGAATTATCCTATAATGCGCAAATAAATACATAAACGTCAAGATTAATTTTAAATACTTATGAGGTTATGTCATATTTCATATGGTAAAATTACCTGAGTTTTCTAATTTCTGACAAGTAAAGGGCCCGAGATTTTTATAAAAACCTTACATACGACAGTCCAACTTCAGAACCACTTATTGTGAGATTATTACCCACTGTCAGTGTGTTAATATTAAAAATGAGTGTATGTTAACTAGTATGCAATTTAAGAGCGTGACTCACCCCCTCTCCAATGTTGCTCAAACTGAATTTTGAAATCGAAAATTTCATTTCTACGTTATTCTAAATGTCTTAAACTATTTTCCATGAAGAGAAACTTCTTGAACTATCCAAGTAGTACGACTATTCGACACAGTCACCCCCTAGTTAACTACCCCTAGACTTAATATTAGGACATTGAGCAAAAACAGGTCAATTAGATTTTTTGGCGTAGATTTAAAATCTGTAAACAAAATTTTTATATTGTTTAATTTTCACCCCCTTTTGCAAAATTAACCCCTAAATTTTAACCCCCAGCCACCCCTGTTGATGTAATTTGAACAAATTTAATATCAATAGATAGCTCTTTAAAAAAAAAGCAATATCGCCAATTTAAACTTTTGCTCTATCTCTTACCGTTTTCGAGATTTTTAAAAAATTAAATTTTTACCCCAATTTTTGGAGGGCGATTTCAACCCTTCAAACCGTTTTTCCGCCGATAAAAAAAGTACGTGTGGCTTATTTTTTAGTGTTCTACAACATATCTAAGTTTCATCGAAATCGATAGGTCCGGCCTCGGGACCTTTACTTGTGAGATATAAACTAAAGTTTGCACACTTGTTGAAAACACAAACTTAGTACCTACCTGAATTAAAAAATGTTACAGACATTGTAAACTGTGAAATTTTAAATTTCTTAACAGAATGTGTGATATGGTAAAGTTTTGTTTGATAGGTAAAATAGTTAAGGGTGTTGACGGTACATATTAACTGCAAATACACATTAATTATAAATTTTCAAGAGTCAAGTACATGTTTTTATCACTTGTCATACATTCTTCATTATTTTTTTGTTTAAATACATCGCACAAGAACTAAATAGCAGTCAGTACTTAAGTGATAAATCAAAAGACAAACTTGTTAAAAAATAATAATTATAATTGCCTCGCAATTTATGAGTGGACGAAAAATCAGTAGTCTCGTGAAACATTTCGCTACAATAAAAATATAAATGACATTGATTTTAATAAAAAAAAAAAAAAAAAAAAAAAAAAAAAAAAAAAAAAAAACAGCCACTTTAGATATTTAAGTTGTGTACCTGGCTAACCTCTTTAATGATTTAATGTCATATTTATCATTGCCGATACATATAAAAAGCACGTACCTATAAGGTATATATGTAACTACTTAATGCACAATGTAATTCAAATTGTTGCAGTCATTTATAAAACAAAGTATGTAAATGTAATGTATGATTTACCTTAAGGGGTTATATGCTCTTTTTTCGGTAGCATCATTTTTTTATTGCATTTTCTTTGAGTAAATCATATCAAGAATATTTTCACAAAATTTCATAAGAATCAGTGCATTAGTTAGAAAGTTATGTACATTTAAAGAAGGCGACCTCGAAGACAATTTCTCGCTGTGTGCTCCATATGCCTAGATGTGCTTGAAATTGGTCCTGAAATCGATGATTTTGTTTAAGTTAAAAAATACCGTAAAATTAGCCACGTAAAATTATGTGAATTATGATGGGTCAATCGCGTATCTAATTTTCATACTTTTCGACCCTTTTTGACGTCCCAGGGCTCTGAAAAATATTTCTGAACTCGCGGAAAATTGTAAATTCTGAGAATGTTTGTCAATAATATTTGAACAAAATTTGGTTAAGACTCATCTAGCCGTCTTTACAATTACTCATTCATAAATTCAGATGGACCCACAAGGTAACTATAATCCAACGAGAATTTTATCGTAAGATTTAAAAGATGGTTTTGGTAAAAATGGTACATTTCAAAAACAAAACAAAATTTTTTTGAACTCTTCATTCGCGTACCGGCGACTGTAATTACAAATAAATGTGGCCGTAAACCACCCAACAAAAATGACGTAAAATAAAAGACAATTTTCAAAAGCGGATCTCATACAAAACTTAATGTGTAGAACCAACAACAGAAAATTTTTATTACGTGTAAGACAACACACGCTTAAAAGCATTTTCAAATCAGTATAGTATTTTTAACTTCCCATTGGAAGTTATTATAATGGGTCCGATTTTACGAATCGCCAATATGGACATATCTGCACGTTTCAAGATCACTAGAATCCGAATCCATGGTTTTTAACGTGATGTCCGTGTGTGCGTTCCTTAGTTCGTTAGTTCGTTCGTGAATTTTTTTCGTTTCACATATCTCGAGAACAAATGATATCAACTCCGAACTAATTTCATTAGATGCGTAATTAAAAAATGAAGACCGAATAAAATTTTCAGCAAATTTCGATTTTAATCGATTTGTATTTTATAATAAAAAACGAAATTAAAAACTTTTCGTGAAATATTTATTGTCTCGCAGATCTTGAGAATAAATGATGATATCATTTGTTTAATGAGGGGTGGAGTTTCCCACGAGATACGGGACGATAGGAGCAAAGCCCCTGTCGGGGGTTCGGGGCGAGGAGCCTCGTGAAATGGAAAAATAATTATTTATGTACAGTAGTCTCTAGTCTTTAAGGACATCCAATGGGAAGTTGACAGTATGGGTAGACCTGTCTCCCCAAATTTTTTGAAATAAATTGTACTTCTATTTAAAGAGAATAATTTTTAACTAACAACCAAGTGGACTACATTATATTATCAACGAAAGAAGTACATTTTAAAGTAAATAAAAAAAAAATTATTAACAACCGTACTCAATAAATGTAATAACTGCGAGTACTTATATTCGGTCCGATGGCGATGGTCGCTATATGACACGTGGATTTGAGATATGAAATACCGTATTCTACCACGATTACAATTTATCATTCTTAATACAGTATACATTCACAATATTATAAGTACACTCGTATAGTCTCATGAACCTGTTATATTAAAATAATAAAAAATAAAAAATACTTTTTAGACATAAGTAATTTTAATCTCAAAATTTTAATAGCCTTACTATTTCCGGACTTAAAAAAGATTGTTACAAATTTAAAAAGAAAAAAAATCGTCAAGTGCAAGTTGTGCTTACGCAAATTGTGTTCGGTACAATGAGTGGCTTTTATGAAATTAATGTTATAATATGGTATGAATTTACCAAATTATTTACAAATTATTTTTCCTGACAAATATTTTTTACCCCTTATTTGGCATGTTTTCGCTTATCAGGAAGAAAGAGATATTTACTAACATAAGTGTATCAGCGTTCGCTACCTATTTTTCTTGTAGAATTTCTTTCTAGAACTCATTTTGTAAAATATTTACCAAAATATCCGATCAATATAGCATATATACTAGTATAATCCGATTCATTAGCAACATCTTGATCAAAGTAAATGTAAGGAAATTCACTTCAGATAAGTTTCAGTCAATCTACTCGTATATCTCATTCTTAATGTTCATGATTTTTTTCAGATTTTTCTGAGCAATCCTTAAATTTTTTTTAAATTTTTTATAGGTAGGGTAAAAGCCCCCTTTGTGGAACTGTATCTAATACTGGAACAGTTTTGACATTTACATATTTATTTCTTTAATTAAGTAAGGAAACTTTAAATGCGAGGTGAATTTAAATTGAAAAACAATCATTCTATTAATAATAATTTTTGTTATCCGACGTTTCTTTCAGAAATAACTTCATTAATATGTAAATGTTCATAATTAGATACCGTTCCACAAAGGGGGCTTTTACCCTATATAACTATTGTTGAATTTGTCTTTCAATAAGCTTTCATTTGATACCCTACAACAGGAGTCGGAAACCCCGTGGCCCGTTGCAAGTTTTAGTGCGGCCCACCAAGCAACATAATTTTTTTGAACAATTTGTTCTGCTTATGCATATTTGAGTATACTCAGTACTTTTTTTCTTGTTTTCTAATATTATTATAACATGTAAATAAAATTCTTACTAAAAATTTTCGTTGTTTCCTCTATTGTAGCATCCGGCATAACATAGCGAATTTCCGTTTACAAAAATTAATTTTTCTCGGAAACTAGTTGACATAGAATACCTAATTGTTTAAAAACCTTTTTTATGTGATTTTTTCTCCTCTTTCCAACGGTGTAAGAAAGTGTCGCAAAAATTTTCGAAATTAAGGAAATTTTAGCAAGGAATGTATTTTTTTCACGAAAAATGCCTAAAAAACCATGTTTCAGGCATCGGTTTGGCTGAGCAACATGTCTAAGATTTTTGACTTTCTACAGTTTTACCACATTTCGTAGAAATAGTATGTTTCGTTCGAGAGTTATCGCGCGGACACATAAACATATATAAATTTTAGTAAATGTCATATATAAATTTTAATTAATGTCATTTTCGACTCTAAAGGACTTCAAAAGAAATTTCTATTATAGTCCCGGGCTCAAGTCGCTTCATGACAATGGTAACTGTAGTTACTAGTAATTGTATTTTCTATTCGAAAATTCCGTAACAGCAAAAAACCTATTTAAGCTACATATTACATTACAAAATATCTGATTGTGCGGCCCGCTTAAAAATAATTTTTTTTTAAATGGCCCGCCATCCAAAAAATGTAGCCGACACCTGCCCTACACCATGCTCTTGGAAAGAAAAAAATTTCCGACTTTCTAAGTTATCCTATTAAGGAACTAGGATATTTTCGATAATATAAGTTATCCTATGAAATTAACCCCCTGAATTAAAATTAACCACGCTAAATTACTATGTCGGTACTAAATTACAAATTTTTATGTCGAATAATTTCGGAAAAAATCGCCTGTGATAGACGGACGGGCACCAAAGTGATCTCATAAGTATTACGAAACATTAGAAAAGAAGAAATTATAAAATTACTCATTACTTTTAAAGATTCCATCCGTGGATCATACCCATTACTGTCGCAACACTACAAATTTTCATGAGTGCCTAGTCTAAACGATACTGTACAATAAATGTTATAAATTTCAATATTTGGTGTCATGGCGGAGACAATTTTAGTTTTTATAGCAGTAAATATTGTGACAGTAACAGTAGCAATTTAGTTTTAGTCACAAAGCACAATTGAAATTTAGCCTCACTAACCCTTAATATGTTTGCTTAATTTCAGTTGTGTTTAAATTTTTAAGTAACATTTCTGTGAAAATAGTAGGTATATTGTACAATAAGCTTTTCCCACGTATTTTACACTATAATTTTACTACGAGAACATTTTTTTCGTAAAATATACGTTAATATTTATTTAAATAAATAGTAATAGTATATTATTCAACGAGCTAGTAATGATAGCTATTACTCACGAAGATGAAATTGCGACACGAGCCGAGCTTGCGAGGCGAGTGTCGTAATGCATCTGAGTGAGTAATAGCCATTGCAAGCGAGTAGAATACGATATTTTTTCTACGACTTTTTTCCTTTTTGATTTAAATAAAATTGAAAGAAATTTTAAATCAAATTTTTAATCTATTTTTAAGTTCATTAAATGTTTGTATAATATGTATAAAACGATCAAAACAAAATATAAACTACTTTGTTTACTTGAACGTTACTACGCAACATATATTAAATTAAAACTTGATACATACATCATTCACAAAACAATCGCAAACCCATTGCGTGAAATAGGGTAGATATTTTACTTTATAGTCCTTTTTATACATAAGTAATATTTGTAGTACCGAACATGGCATGCATTTGTATTGAAATATTACTATGTTCTACCAACTAAAATTTTTCCATAAAAATATATGTTA
This sequence comes from Brachynemurus nebulosus, assembly GCA_035578155.1. Lineage (NCBI taxonomy): Eukaryota > Metazoa > Arthropoda > Insecta > Neuroptera > Myrmeleontidae > Brachynemurus > Brachynemurus nebulosus. The sequence goes on from JAPWDM010000005.1 coordinate 14,104,180, forward strand.
TAGAGTACTAAGAGACATATTATTGAACAAAAAATGGTGGGTGTCGCTAACGCGTAAGTGTCAAAAAAAATTACTTAAATTTAAAAATTTAAAAAAAATTAGTATAATAAAGGGATATAACGTTAATTTTTTTTTTATTACTTTGCTTAAGGTGGGTACACAATATATATTAAACTCAAATAAATCGACTCAGTAATTTCGTCAAAAAAAAATTTTTTTTTGAAAATTATTCTCTGGTTGTGTATTCATAAACTATTAGCCTCGGGGGGTTGAAATTTGGCAGGAATGTATCTGGGGCTAAGACGTATTATTTCCTATAAAAACAATCAATTTTGCGTCAAGGGCCGTTTTCCCTATCTTACCCGGCTATGCCCTTTTCAAAAATCGCAGATTTTGCTTCTAACTGTACGGACTCAACGTCGTTAATAAAATTAATTTATATAATTATTATAATTACGACTCTTGTAACACTAATAAATAATAATATAATCAAAGCACAGATAGATTCATTTAAGGGGGACCACTAGTGTGACCGTCCGAAAAAAAGGTAATTTTTGGGAATTTTTTTAAAGAAAACTATCGTATGGAATGTTTTAATATTTTAAGGATATATTCGTTGATATATAATAAATTCATGTTAAAATTTTTGGACCAAAAAATTGAAAATTCAGTGAGTTATTCGCGACCTCCCAAGGCTCCAAAAAAGTCCCCCCACTGCTGCAGTGATAGCGACCTTCACAGTGCCTAAAATCAAAAAAACCAAAAAGCCTATTAAACTAGAAGGTATTGCCCGTGCCATGAACCTCAGTCGAAAAAAAAGTGGAAATTTAACAAAATGACGGAGTTTTTAAAAAAGTTTCGAATTTTGTGCGAAAATTTGATGAGTTTTGGCCTGCAAAAATTATATTTTTTATTCGATCGGAAAACTGGAGATTCATGGCACGAAGAAACATTTATAAAAGAAGCTGCAATAAGAATATATCGATCGGATGATTTGTCTTCGAGTTATAACTGCAGCAAATTTGAAAAATGTAGTTTTTCTGTACCTTACCTTTTACTTTTAATCACTGAGAATTTTTACCAATATTATTTACGATTTACTCACTATAACGGTCATAGTAAAACTAGAGGAGTCGTTTAAATGTGTCACGGTCTAGCTTCAATACAACATGTGACTGGCAGCCACGTCCAAAAACTCCCGAACTATCAACTTTGATACATTTCTCAATACCCCAAGTTAACAATGAAAATCAGAATCCGCTCTTTAGATGGCTGTAACTCAAAAACTATTTGAGATATGTACTTGAAATTTTGCCCTGGTCTAGAGGCCATTCAAAGTAATTTTACAAATATTGAATGTTTCCTGAATGCTGTCGAGAAGAGAGGTCAGACCTCTGGACACTCGGTTTGTCTGCGCCACTGTCATTTTTTGATCTACGGTTCGATTAACTTACTTCGGTCAACGTAATTTGCCCACTTACTTTAGCTAACATTTCTTATGGTACAGAATCTGCTTATACGCTTACAAAAGTACAATAACTTTTTTAACAGCGATTATTTTTTTAATACAACAATTTGACCGTGGAGATTATTTTTTGAACTTGTTTTAAATCCGTTGTTCTTTTACAGGTAGTTTAATATTTATTTTATCAGACAAACAGATAAAAACACTCGCTTGTACACAGTCAGTGAATTGATTCAACACAAAACAGTAATTCCAGTAGCCACCGCAATCCTACTCACTAACTTTTTAATGATTGTTATCAAAATAACTCGAGTAAAAGAATTATTAATCACGCTGTAACTTAACCACATTATTTATAATGATATACTTACATTACATACATGCGTATATGAAATGATTTCTTTTTTTTTGTTAAACGGTAGCGCGACAATTAATCGTGCTAAAATGTAATCTTTAAAGTCATCAGATCAACAAACATGCTTTGTATATTTATTCTGGATCCATCATTTCGAATGTCACTCATTGTGGGATTAACAACCGAAAAATATTTTAAATTCTTTTTCTGTTGTGAGTACGTTTATGATGATGATTTGAGTAATGGATTATGTATTTTAGTTCAATAAAAAATTTTACTACCATCAAAATGGAATTTATATAACTGGAATTACAATTTAAACAAGTTGGAATACAAACAAATTAAACATTATTAGAACACGAGTAACTTCAAAAATGTAAACTTTACCGCATCGATGCAGCATCATGACTTTCTGATGCGTTTAATACTACATGATGCGCTGCTGATGCTCTCGTGAAATTTGATGCACATTAGATGTTTTTGAACGGGATATTGGCATCATTTAGCCTCTGATTTGGCTATAGATAAGACAGATAATGTAGCATAATAGACTATAGCAATAATATAGCAATACAGTCCTTGTATAGGTATATTACTTGAAATTGCAAATATTGAAATTATTTGAATAAAAAATATTACATACCTATTTTGAGTGAAAGATGTATTCAAATAGTTTAAACAATTTTAATGAAAGGTAAATACATTAATCTTTTTCAACAATTTGTTTTTCGGAATTATTCCTGTTGGTGTTAATACCTACATAATATGGCAAGTAGTTATAATTCTACATTATACACATTACATGCATCTGAATCCTTTGTTATAAACTGTATTGTTTTGAACAAATAAACTAACTATACTGGCATTTATACAAAATTCAAATGATTCATATAGTTGGAATGTAAAAATTAAATTTTGTCATTTATCAAAGTTATTATATAATTTTTACTATCCTCTTTCAATATATTAGGTAGTAGATCTTGTAAGAGATAGCTATATTACAAGCTTGTCTGCTGTGCTGTCTTACGTGCATTCCTATCGCATGAAATCATTTTCATTTGGTAAAAATATTTCTTTAACTAACTAACTAACTACATGCATCTTGGACATGCATCACCAAATTTCTTGATGCATTGTTTTGACGCATCAAATGCAAAAATGAACTTTTGATTTTTCGTTGTGATGCGTCTGATGCGATTTTGAACTTTTGACTCTGCCTCATGCAAGCAGTGATGCAATTTTGAAGTTAGCCAACATTTTACAAGAAATTTAACAAATTCTTCAAAACCAGCAGAGTGGCCGAATGTGCTGGCTCTTGCGGACTGGTAGATCGATGAGAGATGCTTGTGAAGATTTTCTGAAGTTTCCCTTCACAGTTCCAAATGAATATCGACAATCATTTCTTTAAAAGACGGCTGCAGACGCATACCTACCAAATCCTGGCCCTCACGCCACTTTGCTTGTCCGTCACCCACATCATAATCTAACTGATAATGTATCAATGTATAAATAGTTATAAAAAAATAATGATGTGGGTGGCGTCTGTTATAGACTAATTGTCTGATAAACGGACATTAAACCACATTATTGTTATTACTATTAATTCTTTAAATTATTGCTATTGCAATATGAAATGTAACTCAGGGCGGGCAACCCGGGCATTTGCCCGGGGCGGCAAATTTCAAGGGCGGTAATTTTGTAAATTTTTGTAAAAGAAGGGCAGCGTTTTACAGCTGATGAGCAAAAAAAAAGTCATAAAAAAGGTATAAAAAAAAGAAAAGAGGGCGCGATTTTCACACCCAGCGACCAAAAAAAAAAATCACTCATTTTGCACAGGGGCGGAATTATTCCCTTTTGCCCGGGGCGACATAAACGCTAGAGCGGGCGCTGTGTAACTAAATATTCCTGTAGCAGTATCCTGTATTACATAAAAATCAAACAATGGTTCAGAAACGTATCTTATGTGATTTTTTCCAGTCTTTCGATGGTGTAAAAAAAATTCGAAAAACTAGAATTTTGACAAATTTTTGTAAAAGCCTCATTTTTTTGCAGGGTCGGGCATCGGACGTGTCTGTCTGAAGATCTCATCCAGAAATTTGGGACTTCCAATGTTTTCATCAAATTTCGTAAAAATAGGATGTTTTATTCGACTGTAATAACTAAATTTTCCAAATTTCTATAAATGCCTGCCTACTCGAACCACGACGAATTCAGACATGGTCTTTATGAACTGCAACCCATGACTTCGTTCAATCAAATGGCTCCCCTAGCTGTAAAAAATCAAAAATTAAAACTACATATAGGTGAATTGTAGAACCACCAAACAGAACCAGCGAAAATTAACAGCTCACATCTTTAAGTATTGGAAAAAAAATATTAAAATTTATATCTGTCTGATATGATTATTCTGAAATATTCTGAATTTTCAACAAAATTGTTAACAAAATCCTGTATGAAACAACTGTTTTAAAAACTTATTTTTAAATACGTATTATACAATCAAAATTTCATTTATGTGATTTTATATTGTAAAGAAATGAAATATGCTTCAGATAATAGATGGATAAGATTCAACAAATACTGATATACAAAAGAATTTTCAAAAAAATGTTTAATTACAACAAAGAAATACCTGTTCTTATAAAAGTAAGATTAGTAGACATAAATGTGAATTATTATATTCTTTTAATTTTAGTAAAATACTATTTTTTGAATTTTTTTTAATAGAAAAAAATTCTATTATTTAAACCACCCACTTGAAATAGCTGATCTATTTTTTTTTTTATTTAACATAAATAAAACGCTTTATTGAAAAAAATCCCTTTATAATCTTCGTTAGGTGTGACTTCAATTTAAGATTGGTGGCAAAAGATTTTATGTAATTTTTTAATCAATAAATGAACCTATATCAAACGGCTATTATTTAAATATGACATATTTTTCTCAAATAAAAAACATATTTTTGTAACATTTTGCGTAACATACATATTATAGGGACTTTATTTAAAAACTTTATTTAATCGACGTGTTAAAACGAAGGAAAAAGGTTATTAAATTATTTGAAAAACAAGTCCGGTTAAAAAATGCAGAGCGACGTGCTTAAATTTCACATAAATCACTTAAGCGAAATGTAAGCGAAAGAATTTGACATTCCTTTTTATTAAATATTATACAATAGGTTCTTTTTTGGCAAAAACGTGTTTTCAAATGTTTTTATGTAAAAGCTGGAAAGGGATATTTGATTTTTCACAAAGGAAATAAAGAGTTGAATCGTCTTAGATTACAACAAATTTTGGGCCATGAGCAGTCCGACTCCGACCAGTTGATTAAAAAAAGTTAGGGTAATAAAACTTTTCAAAATATATGTACTATGTTTGACATGTAGTACCTAAAGAGATAACGTTTCGGGGATTCCCCTAACAACTGCATTATGGAAAATAGGAATTTTTAGAAATTTTTTTCTCACAAACTATACATCAAAATGAGTACAAATTCTGACATTTTGTGTATTAAATACTAAAAAGTAACGTATCCAAAAATCATTCCTTACTCGTTAAAATGCTTAGCGTGCCAACCACATTAACTTTCATATTATTTTCTTTTTTTTTTTTGAATTTTTTTGAAAGTTTGAACATATAACTACATTTTTTTTTAATTTCTAATAAATTTTAATGACAATTTTACATAAAATTTCTTTTTTATTAAACATACTCTCAATTTTTATATAACTTTTTCCTTAAAAAAAAAAAAAGTAGTCATATATGTTTTATTAAATACCAATAAAAAGAACATAAACGTACAAATATAAAGTACTTTTTACTAGACATGTGTACATAATAATATGTATATTACAATAATATAGAAGTTGTAATATTTGTTTCCGTCATGGACCACACGCGGCGCTAGTATGCGCTCCTGCTTCTGAACTATGTAAACTCCTATTTAAGTAAAATTATATGTATAGCCAGGTAATATGTTTCATTTATTTGATACATTCACGTTTTATTTTAAATACCATTTTTTTTTTTAAAATGAAAGAATATTTATAATGTGATTTTTATATTCATCTTATATTATTAATAACGGCATCAAATAGTTTGAAATCATCACTAAAAAATAACGTACGTTTATACACCGTAACATTTCTGCGCATGCGTGGCGCATAATATATACATGATTTTGTATTCACAACAGTACGTATAAAGCCGCTGCTACACGATGCTACGAACACCTTCCAACATTCGACGTTGGATGGTTCATAGCATCGTGTAGCCGTTGTTCGAACCTACGAGTGTCCAATGTCGAGCGTCAAACGTTCGCATTTGGTCGTGTCCCGTTCGATGTCGGTATTTTTGCACCGAGTCAAAGGGATGCTTCGAACGTTTGAAGGTCAATGTTGGTTGCGTTGATTGGTTCGACTCAGCAGCTGCACGACTCGTTCATGTGAAGAGAGACAACATCAGTGTATAACATTAGAGATAACATCAGACAGATAACAGCCTCGCCACTGAGTACCAACACATCATCATTCGTATTGGATCAAACATTCGATTCACCGTGTAGCAGATACATTCGTCGCACCAACTATCGAACTTAATTCCCTCAAACGTTCGATCGAACGTTGGAAGGAACGTTCGTAGCATCGTGTAAAACCCGCTTAACCACAATCACACACAATCCAATGGATACATAGTGTAAAGCGGGTTCTACACGATGCTACGAACGTTCCTTCCAACGTTCGATCGAACGTTTGAGGCAATTAAGTTCGATAGTTGGTGCGACGAATGTGTCTGCTACACGGTGAATCGAATGTTTGATCCAATACGAATGATGATGTGTTGGTACTCAGTGGACGACGCTGTTATCTGTCTGATGTTATCTCTAATGTTATACACTGATGTTGTCTCTCTTCACATGAACGAGTCGTGCAGCTGCTGAGTCGAACCAACCAACGCAACCAACATTGACCTTCAAACGTTCGAAGCATCCCTTTGACTCGGTGCAAGAATACCGACATCGAACGGGACACGACCAAATGCGAACGTTTGACGCTCGACATTGGACACTCGTAGGTTCGAACAACGGCTACACGATGCTATGAACCATCCAACGTCGAATGTTGGAAGGTGTTCGTAGCATCGTGTAGCAGCGGCTTAACTTAAGTAAGTATACATGTTGAGTTTATACACATATGCAATTTCAGTTGCATAAGTTATATATTAGGTGTACAACTGTTTTTTGCAAAAGAAAAAGCATGTAATATTTTAGAAATAGATTGTTGGGTGACATTTAACTTTTCTGCAAGTTGTTGTGTTTGCGCAGAATCTTGGTCCAGTAATTTTTACAATTCCTCGTCACTGATTGTTGGAAGCTCCAAAGCGTGGTTTATCATTTAAATTGAAATCTCCATTTTTAAATTTCTGAAACCATCTTCGACACGTACTGTCATCAATAGCACTGTCACCATAAGTTGCAGAGATTATTATTTGAGTTTCAGCAGAACTTTTTACTTGATGGAATTTGTATAGAAGACCAATGGGAGATATGCACACTACTTCCATTTACTTTCTCAGTAAAAAAATACATATTTTGAAGATTAATATATTAAGAGCGTGATGAATTTACAGAGTAAAAACAGCTGTGTATGTGTATATGCGTATTAATAATTAACTTATAACCAGCTGTGAGATAACGCCATCTTTTGAAAACGGGTAAAATTTAGTTGTACACCTAATATTATAATATCTGTATAATAATACAAGAAATACAAGCGGATGATTTTGAGAGGTTTTACTGCGGATACTGAAATGACTGGATATTTTTCTCTTAGCCATCTGGTCTTCGCTGACGCGTTTTGAGTTGACAATTTTTCAAGTTAAATTGCTTTTACATAACAAAGAACTGTAGTGAACTGTAAAGCAATTTAACAAATAAAATTAGTATAATTCTATTGTTATTTAATATTTTGTTACTATGGTTTTAAAATTAGTTAAATTTACCAATAAACACTTTCGTTTCATTTTTATCGTGTTTACCTACAATGAAATGACCAATAAAATGTTTTATGTCATTTTCTTCGCTGCAAAGAGTTGTCCTTACTAACTTTTTTATTACGGTAAAAGTGAAAAAAACTGCAATATTCTTATGGAACTTAATTCATATGAACATTAAATTGTCAATTTAAAATGTATTTTATAATCATCTTTATACAAGTTATAAATGTTTTATTATGTGTAGATTTTAAACAATTTGTCAATTCACTCAAATATATAAAATCCTATATATTTTATATGTCTGTATATCTCTCTTGTAATTTTCAGAGTATAAAAAAAATCAATATTTTATAGGTAACAGTACAGGTTGTATACTCTTAATGATACTCTTGAATATCAACTTTATTATGGATTTCACACAATAAAATGCCGTAAGACGTAAACGGTGTCGCCATCTAGTAACCCTGGATGAAACTTGATGTAATTTTCTAATTTAAACAGTCATAATAATATGTAGATACTTTTGAACGTCATTAAAAGTTGTTGAAACACAATATCCGTTTTGACTTTTTTTTAATTTAATTATACAAAATCCAAAAAATCTGATGTGTTTTCAGCAAATTTTAGTGATATTCAAAAATACCTACATACAATGAGCGGTTAAATTAAAAAACTATAGCAGTTTCATCCAGGGTCACTAGATGTCTGACGTTTTACGGTATTTTATTGTGTGAAGGCCCTTATAAATCTTCAAATTTCTTTACAGAATTAACATATTATGACAAACTGTGATTAAATATAAATACCTCTGTATAAGAATAATCAGATTTAATTTTACCTAATTTTCACTCGCGTTAAAAAAAATACCCCTGTCGCAGCATCCTGCATAACATAGCGAATTTCCGTTTATAAAAATTAGTTTGTCTGGGAAACTAGTTAACATAAAATAATAGTTTAAAGACCTTTTTTATGTAGTTTTTTCTCCTATTTTAAATGGTGTAAAAAAATTTCGCAAAAATTTTTAAATAAGTGGAAATTTTGGCAAAAAACTAATTTTTTGCAAGAACAAAAACCATGTTCCTGGCATCCGACATGTCTGGCTGAAGAACTCATCCAAGGGTTTGCGACTTCCAATGTTTTCACCAAATTTCGTAAAAATTTGATACTTCGTTCGAAAGTTATCGCGCGGACATATATATATATATATATATATATATATATATATATATATATATATATATATATATATATATATATATATATATATATATATATATATATATGTATATATATATATATATATGTATATATATATATATATATATATATATAAGGTAACGGGCCTAGTTTCTGACCTTTTAAGAGTGACGGCTGAGGTTAAACGACAGTAATAAATATAAGTTTCAACTTAAGAGACAATTAATAATTTTATCAACTAGTTTATGGCTTTCAAAATAAAGCCATACAAGTAAAATAATTATTTGAATTGAATTAATAATTTAAATTAATGTTTTAAAAATTGACAAAAAGGACCCAGTTTCTGACCTTCAAAATTTCTCATGTGACAGTTTCTGACCCTGACAGTGGCCTAGTTTCTGATTCTTAAATTTAAAAATACAGTTTTTTAAAATTTAATTTATAAATAATTTTTTATTGATAAAAATGAATGTTTAATGTTATATACGTTATGAAAAATAACAAAAACTAATCGAAGATAACTATAAATAACAAAATAACTAACAAAAACTGGTTAGAATTTAACTGGGCCATACCACTTTAGAAGTGAGCCTAGTAATTGACCCTCATATTTTAATAATAAAAATCATTCTAGGTATTTTATAAATATTTTAAAATAAATTTTAAACAAATATTAACCTGCTCATATATTTTTAATTAAGTTTTCATACTTACATGATGAATATTGCACAGATCAAAATGAGTACTTTGTAACATAAACTGTTAAGAAACTACCAAAAAAATAGTGTTTACACACATTTTAAACTTAAAAATTTTTTTTTATTTAGTTAATATATTCTAAACTTTTTAAATTGCTGTTCATTAGACACAGAATAGATTACTTTAAATTAAGAATTTATTTTTTTCTTATTTAAAATATAGTTTTTTTATTAATTTATAACAAAGTTGAAAAGTTCAGAAACTGGGCCAGGGTCAATTACCGGGTCTTTTACCTTATATATATAAATTTTAGTGAATATTATTTTTCCCGAGCTCAAGTCGCGTCATGACAGTGGGTGTAATAGCTGAATTCCATTCTGGAAATTCGCTAAAATCACGGGAAAGGATGTTTGTCATATATTTAAGGGCGAGTCAATAAATAATATTCATAATTCATTATATATGCATTATGATTTGAATTCATAAATACAAATTGATGAGAACGTCCCTTCTTGATGACAAATTTTCTCACAAAAAATAATTTGCCCTTTTTATAATTTATTTAAATAAATTTATAATTAAGCCGTACTACAATAATGAAGGTGTGTCGTGAAAACAATTTAAGTAATTACAAAGACAATAGAAAATACAAGGGACAAACTAGGTACACTTTTAAAAAGAATCTGCTTCAGTTTAAATAATTATTATAAATTGTTCTTGGTAAAATGAGTAGTTTTAGAACAAAAATATATAGTAGCGCATTTCAAATTTATTTCATTGTTACCAGTATACGGGGTCGGATTTATACACATGGGAGGTCCTAGGTAGTGTAGTTTTTTATTTTGCTTTCAAGTCTACCATGGTAAAGGACGCTTTTTAATCAAAATTCAAAAATTCAAGGCCGACAAAAACAGTCTACAGTAGATTGAACTGCAGACTACTGTCAATATCGCTTTTAATCGTCAGTTGATAAGGGTCATGGACGCCCACCCCTATGAGCAGGAGGCATCCCCCCCAGCTATAAAACAGGATTGGAAGAAAATTAAAAAAAAGGATTTCGAAGACAACTGTGCTTTATACGAAAGAAGGGAAAAAAAGGAATGAATCGAATGAAGGAATGAGACAAGCAAAAAAAAAGGTTAATTTGGTGGAGGGGGGGGGGGGGGGGGAAGATCGAAAAAGAAAATTATCCGAAATTTTCTCCGGAAGTTGACCCATCGGGCCCTCCTGGAATCTATCATATGGGCGCCCATGATAAGGCTTATTGGTTAAACTTCAGCTTCGTATTTTCTCAGTCGAATTTATGTTTATAATAGTCCCTTTTATTTAAAACTCACTAACTCTAATTCTTACTAAACCACAAATTAATATATCAATAACGTCTGGGTTTTATTTTGTATTAACATAACAAATGAACTCTAAGAGTGGAATAGTTACTCTTGGGACTAATCTAAAATCCAATAATCTAACAATATGCCAATAATTTGCATTACTATAGCAAACAACAAAAAAATGAAGTAAAATAAAGTAAATTGATTTACAATTTTATATTATAATAGCAAATATGTATTGTAATGGCAAGAATATTAATGATTATAATTTAGATTACGATCGCGAGCATTAAACTTGTTCCACAAAATATAATATAACAGTAATGTCTACTAATTTCTAAATGATATTTACAAAGATTGATACTTATGTAGCTCCATTTTTTTTTAAATAAAATGTTCCTCTATATATTTCTCTATATATAAACATATTTATTTTATATTTAAATTGATAATCGATCATATTTCATCCAAACTACGTTTATTTAACTGCTAAAACTATGGCCGCGTGTCCACGACGTCGTTCGCGCAATATATCGGTAAGTAAAAAAATTCTTATAGCCTGGAACCATTCGTGCCATTAGTTGGAATAACATTTGGTCGAGTAATATGAAATGACGTTTTCCGACCACTTGCTCTATCATGTAACTCAGATAAATATCGATACTTTCTTAAACATTAGAAAAATGTTTAAAAACAATTTTTTAATTCTGGACACCTGGCCCAGCCCGAAACACTGTTGAAAAACGCTGGAAAATTAACAACAGATTCTAGTGCGAACTTTCATGTCTAGTACTAGAAAATTAGAAATCATTAAAACAAAAATTCGTCAAATGCGTGTTTTTGACACGCACTAAGTAATGTCATCTCAGTGAAAATGTTAATTTATGATGTTTTGTTAACTCTATAGTTGTTAGCTCTACAGCCCTCTTGCATTTATTCAATATGGATGTACAACTCAATAATTATTCAGTCACACAACGATATTAATATGTCATCTTCGATGACATAATAAACGAATGTATTGCCTACATTTCTTAGCAGTTAAAAAATCATGGCACATAAATATTTTATAATAAATAATATGTATCAAACTAAAAAAGGCCAAAGAACTTGCAAATTCTCAATAAAACAGCGCTAAAATTATCAACTATGGCTATTTGGAATATCAAAAAGAAGTTTAATGTATGTATCAATAGATCAAAATCCGCTAAATCTACTATCACAGTTAACTACCGAGTTTCTAAGATTTTTTTGTTAGGTGGCACTATTGATGTGAATAGCAAAGTTACAGACACATCTTTTGAAAATTAAATAGGTATGAAGGATTTAAAATTTGCAATAGCTAGTTTTGATCCTAAAATTGACCATTAGGCTCAAATTTCAAGATGCAGTGAGCATCATTTATTGCTAAATTGTTATTTTGAAAATTACGTTGCATCAAAGCAAGTTCTAATCGGCTGAAAAGGATTTAACGAAGTTTGAAATAAAAAATGGCAAAATGGGAAAGGAATTTAGCGGGTTTCTGCTATGAAGTCAATATTTTTAACTTAATTTTCAGTAGAATACCTCTATATCGTTCACCTCCAAGAACTCATATCTAACTCAATTTATCCCACGGATGGATTTAGCCGATTTTGATTCTAAACGTCTCAGTTATACTTCAGATTGACAGATTTTTGTTTTTAGTTTTACATTTTTCTAATATTTTGTATTTATACAACTTGAAGAAATAATTTTTGTAAGAATGTAAATAGAAATTTCCCTTTTTAACAATAATCTAACTTTTGACATGTAATTTACGATTGACATGTGTTATTTATTAGGCCGAAAAATAATTACATAAATTAGAAATATTTTATAAATATTAATTGTAAGCCAATTAAAAATTAAAACTGTGAATATGTACTTTAAATCGAATAGAACAAATTATACAATTTTTTTGTATTTATTAAATATATATTTTTATATATTTATAATCTTTTTTCTTTTATTATAACAATTATAAAAGACCTACAAATTAGCTTAGTGATTTCCTGAACATATCAGAAATTTATTAACAGTCTTAAAACACATTGTAATTTGTGTATAACAAGCTTATAAATATTACCTCATTTAACTGCTAAAACTATGGCCGCGTGTCCACGACGTCGTTCGCGCAATATATCGGTAAGTAAAAAAATTCTTATAGCCTGGAACCATTCGTGCCATTAGTTGGAATAACATTTGGTCGAGTAATATGAAATGACGTTTTCCGACCACTTGCTCTATCATGTAACTCAGATAAATATCGATACTTTCTTAAACATTAGAAAAATGTTTAAAAACAATTTTTTAATTCTGGACACCTGGCCCAGCCCGAAACACTGTTGAAAAACGCTGGAAAATTAACAACAGATTCTAGTGCGAACTTTCATGTCTAGTACTAGAAAATTAGAAATCATTAAAACAAAAATTCGTCAAATGCGTGTTTTTGACACGCACTAAGTAATGTCATCTCAGTGAAAATGTTAATTTATGATGTTTTGTTAACTCTATAGTTGTTAGCTCTACAGCCCTCTTGCATTTATTCAATATGGATGTACAACTCAATAATTATTCAGTCACACAACGATATTAATATGTCATCTTCGATGACATAATAAACGAATGTATTGCCTACATTTCTTAGCAGTTAAAAAATCATGGCACATAAATATTTTATAATAAATAATATGTATCAAACTAAAAAAGGCCAAAGAACTTGCAAATTCTCAATAAAACAGCGCTAAAATTATCAACTATGGCTATTTGGAATATCAAAAAGAAGTTTAATGTATGTATCAATAGATATCATAAAAAAAATTATAACTAATAAAGGAATTAGGTTGGTATTGTTTATTAATATTTTGATGTCTCCATCTTTTCTTTTTATTTTCATTATTGTCTTTACGGTCGACTGCCTATTTTGTTTTGTTTAACGTCAGTCAAGTGTATTTAACAATGTAAGAATTATTATAGAAACTCACCCAGCGATAGTTAATTTATATAATCGTAATATCATGTGTATTCTTATTAATTTCTCAAAACAAAAGATCACATTAATCAAAATAGTCAAAAACACTACGCGGCAACACCGTTTGCCTTAATATCCTGGCTAACAAACCAGTGAAGCTCAAATAAAGAGCAAAATTTATTTTGTGCTCTTTGACAAATGAATTTATTCAAGTGTTTTATCATTTTCACACAAACGATATGTACATAGTAACAAACTTTGAAAGAAATCATGCCTGTGAAATATAAAATTTAAATTCAAAATACCACTTTTTAGTTCATAAATTTAATGAGTTGTTTCGATCAATATCACTATTAGTAGACAAGACTTTTTTGATAATGGTGATACTGATCGAAACATGTCAATAAATTTATAAATTACAAGTGCTATTTTTACATAGTACTTTATTCATACCATTAGTTTAAGTTCGGTATGCTAATTATGAGCTTTTACGTTATTACAAATTATTACAAATTAGGTCAATAATAACGTTAGATAAAAAATTTTCAAAAACAGTAAGAGTAGCGATGGAGGATTACAGATAGCTTCTATGTTTCTAAGACCAAAATTATAATTATTGTAGCAAAAAATTAACTCATTGTTTAAATTATTGTGTACTATTAATAATGATTAATGCGATTTCAATAATCTGAGAGAAAATTCTCAATTTCTCTTATCAAAATGGTGAAATTCTGTTTGAAAGTGAGAACTATTTATATACTAGAACTCAGATTTCGGTTAGTTTCAATCTTTTAACTTTATCAAAAATGAAATAGCGGTAATGGAAACCTGCAATTAAACTCGAATCCCATGAACAAAATTACGATTTTTGTAGACTAAAAATATGTTTCATTATAACCAATAACACGAGAACATAGACCTATATATAGATGTACGTCTCACTTCACTGATATTACTAATTCATTAGTTAATTTGTTCTATAATTCTGCAATGTTTAAGGTTGTTTTGTATTGTCACTTGCCTAGCGTTTCTTGTTAATGTGTGTTCTCCACCTAGTGAAGTTTTGCACAATTACTCCAGGATGTATGTGAATTTGAATGTATGTGCTGCCATCTCCCAGTTTTTGATTTAAGTATTCAAAAAAACCCGGGTACATTTTTTTCTTCAAGAGATGGCACTAATAGTACAAACAAAAAACAAAACGAATACCCGCGATTTATTTAAATAGTATTATATAATACAAGACAATTCAAATCATTTATTTATGTGTAATCAACATTCATTCTGTTTGATTATAATTAGTTAACTAATGATAAATAAAATTTATATTGTTGAAAAACTTTCATATTAAGATTAAATCCTTGTGTAAAAATTAGCAAAATTAGAAAGTTTCACAACCCACATAATTAAAAATCTAATATATTTCAAGGCTAATAATGAATAAATAAATATTATTAAAAATATTAATACACATGATTGCATTTAGTAAAACATTATTCAATTTTAAAAGATACAGCACAAAGACACAAAACAGTACATTAAATTTTCACGTTTTTCGGGTTACATAACCTTAAAAAAATTTTGTAGTATTATATAACTCGTTATGTAACCGAACAAAAATGATTTTTTTATGTAATATTTATAGTACAAGTATTGTTTTAATAGAATTATTTATAATACTTCACAATAAATTAGCATTAGGAGACAACGAATATACTAAAATAAATCTTCCGGATGAACATTTACCATATTATTTTAACCAGTTTCCGAAAATCACAGAAAAATGTGCTTACGATCCTGAATGTCCACATAAACATCATTTAAACCAAAACAAATGTTGGGGTTACGAACCGAATTGCAATCAATCGAATCAGTACTCGGTTCCTGAGTGCCTAGGCGATCATCAGGGATGGGTTCGAACGAAGGAGCAACAAATCCAAACTTTTTACAGCCAAGGCGATTTTGGATATGTAAAAGAATTTATTGATAGACAAATGGTAAAATTTTATATTTAATAAATTTAAATATTGAAGATTTTTATACTATAAATATACCTAGGTAATATGCGAACCACAATTTCCTGACGATAGTTCATTGGAATGCAGTGAACATTTACGCTTTTGTAGAGGTCGCAATTTGATGATTAATTTTACACGACTTTGGAAACGAAATGAACATGTGCGATATAAAATGGATGTTCTTGGTGATGGCGATATCGGAGGATATTGCAAATTATATAAAAATCGTTTACAAGAGCAAGCAGATCACATAAGCCCGTTACAGAGTTGGGGGCCAGAATTAAGATTTTTTCAAAATCTTCCAAAAAGACCGATTGCCGAAAATGTCTGTGATTTAGTCATAACAAAACCTACATTCATTATGAAAATTGATGCCAGTAAGTATTCGTTTGTGTTGAAGATGACTTGGAGCGTTATATAAACCCACGGTATCTAAATTATTTTATGAATCCTTAAGCCGGCTTAAGCTGCTTGGCGTACTAAAGCATTCTAATAAGGATTAAGGAATGATTTTTGGATATGTTATTTTTAGTAATATACTACTTTAACATTTATTTTTAGCATTTCGATTTTTGTAACACATTGCTAATGTGGGAATCCAAAAAAAAATATCCAAAGCCAACATTTAATAGAATAAATAAAAAATTTCTGCTGAAGATTAAAAGAAAAGACTCATTAAAAAATAAATAGAAAAAATTGATATTTCGAAAAATTTTACAATTAGCCAATTTATAACGATAATAATTGATCGACTTTTTAAGATTTAGTAATTTTGTTTTTAAGATTTAGTAGTTTTGTTGGTGTCCCTGGCACACCAACCGCTCTAAAGGGCATGAAATTTAATAAAAGTACTTCTGAATTTTTAGTATGAATTTGTTTTTGGGCTCAGATACAGCTGAAATAATTCGTGATGTTCAAAATTAGTATAAAAAAATGTGACGGGCTACGTATGGAGGGTAGATATCAGGAGCACCATCTGTGTATCAAAAAGTGTCCATAGAAAGGCGTAAATAGTGGCGGCGCTACTGTAGCAAAAGGGTAAATTTAGAGAAGTAAACAAGGAAAGAAAAACATCTGCGTTGTTATGTAATTATTGTTTTTTTATTATAATTGTTACATATAATAGTTTTATTATTTTAAAAATTTTTATAAAACTCAACACAAAAAAATCACTATACTCTTTTGCTACTCTAGCGCTATTCTGGCGAGTTTTTGAACTGTTACTTAGTACTTGAAACGGGACACTTTTTGAACTATTTTTCTATTGTTTTCCGTACAAGATAGTCCTCCTTATATTCTACACTCCATAGGTCTACGTATAATTGAATACAGCTAAACCTTTTTTTTTGCGGTCTTTTTTGTGCAATTTTTTTTATACGGTTTTTAAAAAAATAACCTTTAAAATGCATAATATGAATCAAAATCAAGAGACAGTAAGAAACTTAGTTTTTTTTTACAATCTGAACCGAACTAATCTTTTTATAGCTATTTATGATATTTTTGAATATATATATATATATATTTTTTTTGTACGATTTTTTTATGCGGTCCCTATCCACCGTATAAAAAAGGTTCAGTTGTATCTTTGAACTATAAAAAACAAATTATACAATTTTGGCAACGTTGCTGGGTAATGAACTACTGATTTAAAATAAACAAGTCAAATAATAAGATAAAAACAAACAATATTATTTGTAGGGTGTAGTTTGTTTAATTTATCCAAAGTATACCTGATGTCATTTTATTCTACACTATTTAAGTCACATTTTATGTTTGTATGCTGAAGAAGATAAACAGCTAACATTTCTATATGTAGGTATTTTATTGAACTATAAAACATATCCATGATTCAATATTTTCCCGCGCAGCGGAAAAAATTCACTTTTTTTAGCTTCTTTTAACTTCATTTCGACGGGGCGTAACTATTGTTGTAATATAAATACCTATAACTTCTTAAATATTAGAAAATTTTCCTTTTTATGTCACCGAAAAATTAATAATAATAATAATAATAATAATAATAATATATAATATAATAATTATAGAGTTGTACATGCATATATTGAATAAACGCAAGAGGGCTGTATTCTCACTGTACTTAAAAAACGAGCCAAAAAATCATAAATTAACACTTTCACTGAGGTGACATTACTTAGTGCGTGTCAAAAACACGCACTTGACGAATTTTTTGAAGACATAGATACCGCTTTAAAATTTTTATTTTCTTTTTAGCTTCAAATATGTATCATCATTTCTGCGACTTCTTCAATTTATATGCATCTTTACATGTCAATTCTACGCATGAATCAATGTTTTCCACTGACGTTCAAATTCTTATTTGGGAAACATATAGATATGAATCGTCATTCAGGGATACATTTAAAGCATTCACCGAACATCCAATATGGGATTTATTTATATTCCGTCTCAAAAAAGTCAATACCGTTTGTTTTAAAAATGTCGTCTTCCCCTTATTACCTCGAATGATTTTCGGTTTATTTTATAACACACCGCTGGTAAGAAATTGCAATTTTCAAACAATAAATATAATAAATTTTTTTAACAATTTAGATTTCAGGCTGCGAAAAAAGTGGATTATTTCATGCATTTTCGAAACATATTTTATATCGTTTGAAAATCCCATTACAACCTCGTATAAATAAAAAAGTTCGAGTGACATTGTTATCACGTGATTCAAAATATCGCAACATTTTAAATGAAAATGATTTAATTAAAGCATTAAAGAAGAATAAAAATTACGAAGTGAAACGAGTTAAATATTCGGCTGTCAATCCTAAACATATCCGAGATTTCCGAGCTCAACTGAATCATACACATAATTCAGATATTTTTATTGGAATGCATGGAGCTGGATTAACCCACTTACTATTTCTACCAGATTGGGCAGTAGTTTTTGAATTGTTAGTATATATAAAAATATTAGTCATCTTCATAATCCTTGTTACGAAAACCAGTCCAATTGGAACACTATGGTTTTTTCAAAAATATATTAAAAATACATGTAATAGGAAAAAACTGCGGAAGGGATAACTTCATAAAATGAAAC
Source organism: Brachynemurus nebulosus (assembly GCA_035578155.1). Taxonomy (NCBI): domain Eukaryota; kingdom Metazoa; phylum Arthropoda; class Insecta; order Neuroptera; family Myrmeleontidae; genus Brachynemurus; species Brachynemurus nebulosus. The sequence goes on from JAPWDM010000005.1 coordinate 14,123,297, forward strand.
ACTTTTTTAGTTTCATGTCACTCATCTACAGATGTGCCGTGACTATTTGGACCCTATTTCGTCGAGTGAGTGACGAAAAGGAAGAGATAAAGCAACCATACATAGCATAGAAAATGATGTCTTACAGAATTGCTTGTACACTTGCACATAAAGTTAATGTATTTTTCAATTACATTTATAAATATAACTTTAATTACAAAAGGAAAAGGCTAAAAATCAATTTTATTTAACTAATGGTTTTATTATTTCTTGCGTAAAGTATTTTTTTTTTAACCAAAATTAAGTTTTTTTTAAAAGCTTTTATTTAACTTGGTATGTTAGTATGTTGGTTTAGATCAAATCTTGGAATCAAAATTTAGACAGGTTCCAATTGAGCTAGAGGTTTCAAATTTTGCATACGTGTCTAACCTTGATGACAATGCAATATTGTATAATTAGTTTTTCCCTGATTCGCCCCAAACCAAAATTGTTGATTTTTAGTCCTATGCAACTTTTTGACATTTCGAATTGTCAAATATTGTCCATTGATTTTACATTGCAATTTTTTGTTTCCATAGTTATGTCTGATTAGGGTAAATTAACCGATTAAAATATAGGTAAAAAAATTACTTCTTTAATTTTTTTAAATTAATTGTAATCACACTAAAAAGTAAAAAAATAAAATAAAGTAAAAAAAATGTTTTTTAAGAAAAAGCTTTTATTTAAAAATGGGCTAAAAAAAATAAAATAACTTTTGAGTGAAGTTTGAAACAATATGCAACATAATTTATAAAAGCTTGAGGCGTTTAATAAAATTTGGTAACTACTGAAAAGTGAAACAGCTACACTTATATCCAAAACAGAAATAATTAAAGATAACGCCTCAAGCTTTTATAAATTATGTTGCATATTGCTTCAAACTTCACTCAAAAGTTATTTTTTTTAGCCCATTTTTAAATAAAAGCTTTTTCTTAAAAAACATTTTTTTTTACTTTATTTTATTAATTAATTTTTTTTGCGATCTTATACTACTATACAGAGCATGTATGGTTGTTACTATAGTTAGAAAATTATGAATAGTTTAGTATGAAGAACCACCCAACAACATACACTAAACATTGAATCTGTGGTTACCAATCGGTGGGGCTGTACATATTATCAATGACATATCAATAATAAGCTAGAATATTGATTTTGAAGTTAAATCAAATTCTTATTTATTAATTTTTTATAAAACAATAAGTATTATTTTTATGAAATGTTCTTGTCTTCCTCATTTTTGTTTTTAGAATATTTTAACAAAAATTATAAAAATAATCATGTTTACCACAAGTTTTTTCAACTTTTGTTAAATTTTTTCAAAAATAGGATAATAAATTGTTTTATTACCCAATCACTTTCTACAATTTATTTCTGGACTTTTTGAAAAATTTTATTACATAAGTTTATTTACCTAAAGTTCTTAGATATGAGATAATTAAAATATTTCTCCCCTGCGATGTCGGTGTCTTTACATCAATTTATAGAATTATCTTAAAATAACTGGAATTTCAAAAACTACCATTAAAAATTTTTCTGCTAAAGTATGTAAGAAAATAAGGAACAGTAAATCAACAAATCGGGTTCTTTTAGTCACGGCAAATCTGTTCAACATTTGATGATGCCACTAGTGTCGTGCGGCCTACTGTCACAATATGTTCTTGACATAACACATTTAACGTGATTCAACATAATATTTAATAAAGATTACGAAGACTCCTATTATTTTTAATAATTTTATATTTATTATTTTTTAAATTTCCCTTTCAGATATAATTGTGAAGATCCAAACTGTTATCTAGACTTAGCAAGACTAAGAGGTGTAAAGTACATTACGTGGGAAAATAAAACTTTACTTCATCAGCAAGATGAGGTATACAAAAAAAAAAAAAAAAAACGCATAATGAAACGCACTACACAGATGTGCTACTAAACATTTGTTACATGCGTTTGCCCTGTTTAGTAGTACACATGCGCAGTGCTCTTTTCTACTACGATCGAACCTAGAATTTAATAACTTTCTGTTTTTCTTCAGGGACATCATCCGAATGGCGGAGCACATGCAAAATTCACAAACTATGCATTCGATATAGACGAATTTTTGCGTTTAGTAGCTAAAGCTGCAAAACATGTAATTAATCATCCTCAATGGCAAAAATTTGTTAATAACAATTCAAAAAGCAACCGGGATGAGTTATAACATTTAATAGTGTTTAGATAATTCAAAACCAATTATAATTAGGCAACGAAACTTTATTATCAAATATTTTTTTACCAAATTTAATTTATTTTAATGACAACATATTTTAAATCACAGACATAACTAAACTCTAAATAAGAAATTCGTAAAGAGCCGAATTATTTCCCAAAACAGATATACTTCTTTCCGGACAAGGAGTACACGTAATTGAGTAACATTAATTTGTAATTAAAATAACACAATCCGATACCAACCCTTTCTGCCACACAAGTGGTTGGAAAACAACTCGACCTCGTTCACAAATAAAGCAAGAATTGAGGCGCTTAGAATCAAAATCCGCTAAATCTACTATCACAGTTAACTACCGAGTTTCTAAGATTTTTTTGTTAGGTGGCACTATTGATGTGAATAGCAAAGTTACAGACACATCTTTTGAAAATTAAATAGGTATGAAGGATTTAAAATTTGCAATAGCTAGTTTTGATCCTAAAATTGACCATTAGGCTCAAATTTCAAGATGCAGTGAGCATCATTTATTGCTAAATTGTTATTTTGAAAATTACGTTGCATCAAAGCAAGTTCTAATCGGCTGAAAAGGATTTAACGAAGTTTGAAATAAAAAATGGCAAAATGGGAAAGGAATTTAGCGGGTTTCTGCTATGAAGTCAATATTTTTAACTTAATTTTCAGTAGAATACCTCTATATCGTTCACCTCCAAGAACTCATATCTAACTCAATTTATCCCACGGATGGATTTAGCCGATTTTGATTCTAAACGTCTCAGTTATACTTCAGATTGACAGATTTTTGTTTTTAGTTTTACATTTTTCTAATATTTTGTATTTATACAACTTGAAGAAATAATTTTTGTAAGAATGTAAATAGAAATTTCCCTTTTTAACAATAATCTAACTTTTGACATGTAATTTACGATTGACATGTGTTATTTATTAGGCCGAAAAATAATTACATAAATTAGAAATATTTTATAAATATTAATTGTAAGCCAATTAAAAATTAAAACTGTGAATATGTACTTTAAATCGAATAGAACAAATTATACAATTTTTTTGTATTTATTAAATATATATTTTTATATATTTATAATCTTTTTTCTTTTATTATAACAATTATAAAAGACCTACAAATTAGCTTAGTGATTTCCTGAACATATCAGAAATTTATTAACAGTCTTAAAACACATTGTAATTTGTGTATAACAAGCTTATAAATATTACCTCTTTTGTGCTTATATTTTAACACGTTGGTGATCATGAATGCTGTACAGCGTCGTCAAGTGAAACCTGACTAACGTATACATATAAAACGTACATCAATAAGGTACATAAACAAACGTAGTTCGCTCTCTGTCTAGGATACGTTATAGTAGGAGAGCCAGTGGCCGATTTGTGATGGTTATTTCAACACCCGTCAAATTGAGAGGATACGCTCTTGGATACTTACTCTGCACAGAAATTCAGTTCTGGGAAGCCTATTCGGCCGGGTTGAGTCATCCTAAACGTTTAAAGTGGGTAAAAAATAAGACCCAATTTATCGCAAATCTGCCACTTGCTCTAGGTCTATTTCGTTTTATACAATACACCAACTACTTGTAGTATCTATTGTGCCTAAAGAGAGAGCGAACTACGTTAATTTGTACCAATAATTGGTGTATCAGTTGGACGTTTCGTCATAATTTCTATTGACCGCCAATGTGTTAAAATTATTTTAAAACTAAGGCTGTATACACAATCAATGAAATAAGGAATAAGAAGTATGCCATCTAGTGACGTTGAATGGAACTTTAATGAAATAAGGAATAAGAAATAAAGAGTATGCCATCTAGTGACGTTGAATGAAACTTTAAAACTTAACTGCTCATAGGTAAATGTATTTAGGTATTTTTGTACATCAGAATTCATGAAAAAGTAACGTTCGTGATGACTTTTTTGTCACTAAGTGAAAAAAATCACGAATTTTGACGTAAAAAAATACCTACATATTTATATCTATGACCAGTTACGTTAAAGTTCCATTCAACATCACTAGATGGCATACTCCTTATTTCTTATTCCTTATTTCTTGTTTCTCATTTCTTATTTCATTAAAGTTCCATTCAACGTCACTAGATGGCATACTTCTTATTCCTTATTTGATTGATTGTGTATTAAGCCTGATGGGCAGAAATTCAAATTTTATTACTGAATTTTTTTGCATCGAATTATCAACAAATTCTATTTGTAAAAATACAAAAGTATCATTTCAATTATTAAGAAACAATTTGGACGCATTATATATAAAAGCTCAATATTTTTACCAGAATTTTAGTTTTATATTTTGAATGTACGCGGCGCTCATTACAGCGCAAATAACAAAAATGTAAGTAATAATTATAATCAAACTTGGGACGGAATCGACAGTTAACGTATGTATTGTTAAATTGATTAATCCAGTTAAAACATTTGCCAATAAAAAAAATGTTAGTCCATTATAATTGACCGCTTCAAGAATCAATGACATGATACCATTAAGTTGTGTTACAACAATTCGATTTTGATCAAATTGTAATTTTAAACCAACAAAAATTAAACTGCTCAATAATTCAATAGCCAAGTAAAATGTGGTCATTGATGAAGCTATAAATGCAATCCATAGTATATAACCGGAATTTGCTAATCGTCGTGAAACTCCAAATATATTTTTAGCAATTACAACAAGTATTAAGTAAATTATAGACATCACAGACATTTTCGATAATAATCGTATATTATCTTTAAATTTGACCGCGTCTTTTAAATTCATACACATTACAAAATGTGTCGTTAAAAAATATAAACTTAAATACCCTAATGATGACACTAAACCTTCACGATTAGCTGTTAGGAATGTATTCCGTGCTATATTTGAGAAAACCCATTCACTCAGTCCAGCATGTAAAACATATTCATGTAACAATATTAAAAATACTGATAAATGAAGTAAATACTTTAACGAAATTATATAAAAAATAACAGTACTTAATAATTTTGTAACGGCTAATGTTATAAAGAAATTCCAATGCACGCCATATTCCGAAACCGGTGACTGATATTCCAATTCACTCGTTAAAACAAATCGAATTGCACCCAAAATAAATAACGGAATACAACTTGTAAATGTTTTAACAATCATCTGCAAAAATCCAACATTATGATCCATAATATTCGATATAACAACTAAAGCATTTGAACAAATATATAATCCCACTCCCACATCCATTAAACTAAAACCAAATGTTTCCGTTTTTGCATATCGATTAGGAAAAATGCGAAAATCAACGGCCAATATACATATTCCTGTTATAATGTTAACTGTCGATCGTGCATTCGTAATGAAATGTCGTCTTGTTGCCGGCAAACAAATTTTTGAAAAATTCTGTACACTTAAATATTTATACAAGTACGCAACAATACAAACAGATACACATAAAAGAAATAAAAATATATAATAAATGTAATCGGATAAAATAGTAACCCAAAATACAATCGGTAAAACGATTATTGTAAATTCGATTAAATATTGATACAGTTTAGTGAGTTTTATTTCAAATAATGGTAAAATGAAATAAATTATACTAATACAAATGAAAACATTGAGGAAACTTGGTACTATTAAAAAATACGTTTCAACTGCCGTAGTTCCATTAAAATTTATCATATAAGCCTCATGAAATTTACGATACGTTGTTGAATTGTACGCAGCAAAATCAAAATTATCTTCCATTCTGATTCAATCAAACAAAAACCATTCTATTCTTGCAGGTTAGAATTACAACTACATACTTCAAAACAAAAACAGAAATTATTAGTACATTATTATCACTATTAATATTTACTTGTAAATTACTTAATCGAAATTTTCTGATTCATTTTCAATCGTTTGAACACCAACGTCGAAAGTATGAGAAATTCGTTGTTTATTTGATTTGGAAACACAACATGCGCACAAATTATTTTGAATGAAAATTCGTAATCGTTTTTTTAATGACGGCCGTTCGATTATTGATGGCGCTTTTATCATTTGAAGTTCTTTGTTATCTTTATCTATATCAGTACTAATATTATTTATTTCTAATTTTGTTTGATTATCAAGTGGACTTTTATTTAATAAAGTAACCGGTTCGGGTGATAATTTTTGTTTAAGCATGTAAGGGATGTTTAATTGGGAATTTGAAATTTTCGATATATTTAAAGATCGATGAAGTTCTTGAAATTCCACTACTCCTGGTTCACTTAATTCGGATGTATTTTTCCTACATTGTTTATCTAAACATTTAGAATCAATTGGATTCCAAGACGAAAGTGGAACTAAACATTCATCAGCTTCATTCATGTTTGTACTTGATTTAATAAAAGTAACTAAATTAACCATGGATGGACTCTCGCCAAGATGAGTTCCATCACCTGGCACCGCTCTATCGTGTATATCTGCCCATTTATTTATTGTTTGTTTTCTAAAACGTTGCTTAACATGAATTACTGTTACTTCAGAATCACTTCGTGCAAATGAATTCTTAAATTGCGCTTTATCAATTGCTTGAATTAGTGGCACACTTCCATTTCCTGTGTGAATTTCTTCATTCAATCTTCTTTCTTCGGACGCTTTAGTTTCGTCTAATTCAGTTAAATAATCGTCAATTTGAACATTATCTGTTTCAGAATCATTGTTAGTTAATTTTTCAAGATTAAAAAGTCCAGAAGCTTTTGCTTTATCAATTATGGAATCAATTTCTTTATAATCAGTTAGATTCAAAAATGTCATTTTTATACTTGATGATTTTTCCATTTTTTTTTTTTTTAAACTTAAGAAAGCCTACTATAACTTTAATTAAAATTAGAGTCTAGAATGGGGAATTTGACTAATTTTGGGAAATTATTTTAAAACACACATATTTATGTATTATGCATGTATACGTTTTTAATTTTTAAAAATAATGCCGAAAATTGTTAGAAAAAATTATTTTAGTATTTGTTCTCAAAATTTGCGCGAAATCGTTTACTAGCTGTCAGTTACGTCACATTCTCTAGATAGCAACAGGTGTCCGGTAACTAAGAAAAAAATGTTTATTTTTGCTGTAACTAGGAAAAGAATTGTTGATTTTTAAAAAAAAAAATAATTAAATTTTGATTAATTTCCATAGTTATGTTTGCTAACCGGAAATTAAGTAGCGACACTAGTGGTGATAGTGTTGAAATATAAGAGAAAGCAACGTCACAGCCCGTTTCTGCTTACGTGGATTTTAGCTAAAAAGTTAATTTTTTAATTAAATTTTTTTAAATCAAATAATGATAGTTGAGATGAATTAGTATAATAAATTGCTGCCTTTTATTATAAATTTTCATTAAAATTTGTTTTAATTGATTTTCTTTGATATTGTCAAATACCCCATTTAGAGACTTCTTTGAATGAAAAGTAGGTAGGGTAGATTGTATGATGTAGATTGTGTATGTAGTGTTTCATAAAATATCTTTATGAATTTCCACTTTTTGTTGATGGTTTTGATTGAAATAAAGGTATATGAACCCTTAATCGTATTTCGTTGTGGTTTTGCTACATTACTTTCTCAGCTTGTTATGTAAAGAACTATTGTGTATGTATGTTTTGTGGTTTTGTGTACGTTTTTACATCAGAAGGAAAACATTAAATGCGCAAACTCCAAGAGTGGTAAAATATAAACAAAAGATCAGCTGATATTACAAAATTATTTGTAATTACAAAAACAAAAGATATTAAAAGTATGAAGGCTGTTTTAAAAAATTGAGAGTCAAAATTAGTAGTAACATCAACTTGCAGGCAAAAAAGTCAACTTGTAATAATTAAGTGAATAGTGTTTATAAAATTAAACGAAAAACAGCATAAAATAGAGTTTATAATACTATACAATAAAAGTGAAAATGAACAACATTTTTTCAATAAAAAAAGTCGTTATTTTAAATGTGTTTTTATTTGCGTTCGTTTATGGGAATTTATATCCTGTAGTATTTATACCTGGCGATGGTGGTAGTCAACTTGAAGCGAAATTAAATAAAACGTCCGTAGTGCATTATATTTGTGAGAAAACATCAGACTTCTTTAATATTTGGCTAAATATAGAACTATTGGTACCTGTAGTTATCGACTGTTGGATTGACAATGTAAAATTAACATACGATAATGTTACACGAACAACACGAAATGCGGATGGTGTTACAATACGTGTACCTGGTTTTGGATCGTCGGAAGTTGTGGAATGGATTGATCCAAGTCATGCATCGGCCGGAGCATATTTTAAAGATATTGGCAACGTATTAGTATCGTTAGGATACGTAAGAAATATATCAATACGTGGTGCTCCGTACGACTTTCGAAAAGGCCCCAGTAAGTTTTGTTATTAAATTTTGTACTAAATCGAATGTAGTAATTACACAAAAATAATCGCCATTGTTGTAAAATAATGCAACAATAATGTGTGTCGTCCAATTCCAAAACTCGCTAAGTACCTACATAATCTCAAATTTTACAGTAAGCTGGGAAAACGTATTATTTCTCTCCCAGTAGTTATATTAAGTTGAAAAAATTGTTACTTATGCGTTAAATTATTTACTTTTATTGTATGTTAATCTATAAAATCGTACAGCAATAGTTATTTGGAAAAAAACAATTGTTGGACATAACGTGTTTTGGATCTGTAATTAGGACATAACGAGTTTTTGAAATGTTTTCTCGTCAAAATGGCAGAGTCTGATAATAAAGAGATACACTGAAAGTATGGAGGGTAGATATCAGGAGCACCATCTCTGTATCAAAAAGTGTCCATAAAAAGGCGTAAATAGTGGCGGCGCTACTATAATAAAAGAGTAAATTTAGAGAAGTAAACAAGGAAAGAAAAACATCCACGTTGTTATGTAATTATTGTTTTTTTTATTATAATTGTTACATATAATAGTTTTATTATTTTAAAAATTTTTATAAAACTCAACACAAAAAAATCACTATACTCTTTTGCTACTCTAGCGCTATTCTGGCGAGTTTTTGAACTGTTACTTAGTACTTAAAACGGGACAGTTTTTGAACTATTTTTCTATTGTTTTCCGACCAAGATAGGCCTCCTGATATTTACCCTCCATAAACTCAACACAAAAAAATCACTATACTCTTTTGCTACTCTAGCGCTATTCTGGCGAGTTTTTGAACTGTTACTTAGTACTTAAAACGGGACACTTTGAACTTTTTTTCTATTGTTTTCCGGCCAAGATAGTCCTCCTGATATCTACCCTCCATAACTGAAAGTATTTCAAAGAGAAGTTTTTACTTCCATTATTAAAAGTATAAATCAAATTAACCTAAATGCTTAGTGTTTTAGTTATTAGAAATGTCCTTAATTTCGTCCTCCACAAGGAATGAGTCAAAAAATTAAATGCCTAAAACATCTTCTTCGCTGGGAATATCTGAAATATTGTCCTCCTGATTCATTTTAGTTTTTCTAGATTTTCCAGGCGAAACTGGATTTATTATCTCGTCACCTTCCATCTAAACACTAGTTTTAAATCCTCTTGTTTGGTATTAAAACTTTTATTATCAAAAGAATCCGGCATTCTTAGAACATAAAACAAGCCAAAATGATGAAATAAGAGCAATTAAGCTGTTTACTTTCTTAACAAGATGATTTTTGAACAGCTGGTTGGACTAACTAAAACTCATCTACATAACTATTGATATTCATTATTGTAAAATAGATTTACTATAAAAACAGCATCATATTCTGTAATTACGCTTAATTTTTACAATGTAAAACATTAAAGATAAGTTTTGGACATAACGTAATTTGAAACTGTAGGTACTATGAAATTTGTACTAAAATCTTATGGGACTTGACGGATTTTGTTCCTATTTTTGCGGCTGGACATAACGTATTTTGACACTGTTTCAGTGATGGACTAGACGAGTTTTTGAACTATAACATTTTTGAAAAAGATATATATGGTTCTGCTCTATCAAATGGTGCAAAAAACAGAAAATCGGAAATTTGTGGACATAACGAGTTTTGGAAATGGACGACTCATGTAATGATTACAATATATTTAACACCTAACACCAGGGTTGAATTTACAATTCTTGCATCAATGACCCAACAAATTTTACGCGCCGACCACTCATTATTATAATATAAACCTTTTGAGAGTTGGATATGCAATAAAATAATGAAAAGCTAAAAAATATGGGGTTTATCACGCTGTTTCGATCTCCAAAATGTATGAACCGGAAACTTGGACCCATCTGTCAATTTCTCCAACGCTCTGCCTAGTTTTTACAAAAATTTTTAATGCCAGTTTTTCGGTGGCGATATTTATGATTATATTGCTACCTACGGTATTTTAAAATTATAGTTTAAATGTTTTGTTCATTTAAATTTTAAAGAGTTACTGGCAATGAGTTGTACAAAATATTCAGCTATTAATTAAATATTCAATTAAAAATTATATTGGTTTATGAAGGAGTAAAATTTAATAATTTTTTTTACTACCTTTTGTTCTGTATCAGAAATATCAAGGTTTTAGTAATGGAATTTTTGTAGGACGGAAATCTGTGTGTTTAGATTAATTTACTTATTTTTAGAAAACGTCTAACAAGTGTAAAATGTAGGGTCTTCCATTTTTTCAAAAAATCGATCCCATTTTAAAAAAAAAATTAGATCAATAAGTTTTTATTGATTTGGACGCTAACATATACATACATACGTTAACATCCGTCAATTTCCATCTAGATTTTTGAGTTCCTTAGGCTCGAAAAAAACTTCATATGCTCAAATTGGTCAGATTACCATACCTTCTCTTCTTATAGCTTCGCTATAGGGTCATTCTCCGCTGTAAACCCTCTGAACCCCAATTTTTTTTCGATAGATTTGAGCGTTACTTTATGGTATTCCATTTTAAAATAAAAAGGTATACTCCTACATGTTTTTTGTTTATAGTTTATTAAAGTATATTAGCTTAACCTTAGGAAATGAGATAAATTATTTGTTTAAAGTAAATTTTTCAATATGATATCAGTGCTTGAAAATTAGCATTGTAATTTTTACATTTTTTCATTACAATCAACGTATTTACAAATTTTTATTTATTTAGAAAAATACTGTTGTATTTCAATTTTTTTTTTTTTAAATATAACTAGGTACATAATGATCTTATTTAACAATAAAAACAAAAATTAAAATATTATAATAATGTTTTTTTAAAAAGGACGATTTATTTAAACAAAAATTGGATGTCCCGCGCATAAGGGAAAAAGACGATTCTTTTTAGTTTACAGATTTATTTTTTCACTAACTTTTCCTGTCCCGTGCATAACAGAAATTTTTCTAAAAATTTGGAAAATCAAAAACTCTTCGAGCATTTATAAATGTAGGCGGCTGAATTATTTTATAATGACTTCCCTGATGTGGTAGAATACTTTATTTCATTAAAAGCATAATAATTATCATTATTTTTTAATTCCTCCAACTCAGTCTGGAGCATATGTCCCGTGCATAACAAAAATTGAATTAATTTTAAATTTTATTGAGTAAGGTAATTAGCGAAATATTTAGCATAATGGGGTATTTGACAGTAGCTGAAAAAATATCTATTTTGATTTTTAAATAATTGCTCGAGTCATAATGATACTGAATATTGCTTTTTTACAAGTTATTTCATTCAAAAATATAAAAATTTTAATTAAATAAAATTACAAAATTTACGTTAAAAATGACGTAATTAAAAACATCAAGCAAAAGCAGCTTACGTCACAAGCTCGTTCGAATATGTAGGTATTATATTGTAGTTAGGAAAAAAACTGTTTACTTTTTTGGTAACTATGAAAGAAATTTTTCATTATTAATTTTCATTACTAGACCTACTACTACTGCTCAATGTTTTAGAGCCAATGACGTAATACGATTTGACGGCACAGAAAGTATCGTTTTGGCGATTTTTTTAAAAACTAAAATTTTATCGGTGATTTTTATTAAAAATATAGTACAAAATAATTTAAAAATGTGTATTATGGAGTTTAGTAAGAAGTAATAAACACACTAAGATGGTTTTTAAAAATTTGTCAAATACCTACCCCATTGGTTATAGTAGCTGTTGGGAAAAAATATAAGAAGCATAATAATCATCATTATTTTTGAATTCCTCCAACTAAGATGGAGCAAAATTCAGATATGTCCTGTGCATAACACTAATTAATTAAATTTTAAATTTTATTGAGTAAGGTATTAGGGAAATATTTAGCATAATTGGTTACAGTTACTATTCAACTGTTGAGAAAAAAAAATATAATGACAATAATGATTTTTTAAGTACTTAAACTGTAATTATTATTTAGTTTTCAACGTAAAATTTAAGAATGAGTTCTGCTGTTGATTCGACAGCAAAAAAAAGTTAATATATATCTTATTTTACTTTTTTTATATGCTTCAAAAGTTTGCAAATGTCCCATGCATAACAGGAGAATGGCCGTATAGTCTATATCAGTAGTTCACAAAGTTTTGCATCGACTAACCAAATTGTAAATATTATGTACCAAAATATTTGGCGGGTCAACTTGACTATTTTTATAGGAAAAATGAAAATTTCCAATTCAAATTACTTACCCACATTTCACCAACATATCTAAGTCATTTCATTTTTGTAGCTATTAATTTTAAAAAAAAAATGTACTTGGTGGCGTCACCATATATATCAAATTTTTTAAAGGTCCAAAAATTGCAATTTTGATGCTAGAACCATGAAGTTTGAAGTTCTTTATAGATTTTCGATACTTTTTTTTTTACATTTTTAACAAAATCAAAATAGTCAAGACAATAGAAAAATCATACGCAGGATAAGAATTTGATTCATAAAAAAGTACCTAGATTGTCGAATAAATTATAATAGAAAAGTAACTCACATAGGAGTCATCACTGACAAATAAAATCTATCTAATAAGAGTATATTGCATATAAAACTTGATTTTTTTCAACGGAAAATATAGCCAGATTTATTGGCTTTTCTGAAAAAAAATTATTTTCGCGAACTTCTGGCATCGTGGGCGTCACTTTGGGAACCTCTGGTCTATATATAAGACGAGAAAGTAAAAATATTACAAAATATTTAAATATCCTTTCTCTTAAAATCAGAAGCTATATACTTACAAATTTTTAAAGAAATATTTTCAATTATACAGATGAAAATGCTGATTATTTTGTACGTTTAAAAGAACTCGTTGAAGAAACGTACATATTAAATGGGAAACAACCAGTCATGTTAATTGCTCATTCGATGGGTGCTCCAATGTCTTTACTATTTCTTCACGCTCAAACACAAGCATGGAAAGACAAATACATTCGTAATTTAATAACACTGGCGGGTTGTTGGGGTGGTTCTGTTAAAGCTGTTAAAGTTTTTGCAATAGGTACGTACAGGTGAAGCAAACAATACAGGCGACTAAGCGAGAATGTATGTGCGCAGTCGTCTGTATTGTTTGTTGGAGTTGTATGTTTATTTTTAAAAACGAAAAAAATTTCAATTTTTAGGTGATGATTTAGGCGCATTCATGCTTAGACAAAGTGTTCTTCGAGCTGAACAAATCACATCGCCAAGTTTATCGTGGCTACTACCGTCCAGTCTATTTTGGAAGGAAGATGAAGTTTTAGTCGAAACGTCTCGTAAAAATTATACTATTAAAGATTACAAACAATTTTTTGAGTGAGTCTCTTCTCTGAGAACCATTTTACAATTCGTAGACAAATTTGTAAACCTATATTACTAACATCAGTATTATAACGATAAACTCTGCCTTTTTCAAAATTTGTTACTACTTAAATGATAACTACTGTCTATCATATAAGTCTTTATGACATCAGAAAGTCCTCCATTTTTGATTTCTGTAATAAATATTAAAAACAGGTGACAAATTTTTAACAAATATGTTCATTTTTTTTGCAGAGATATACAATATCCCGTTGGTTGGGAAATGAGAAAAGATACTGAAAATTATACGTTAGATTTTTCACCGCCAGGTGTTGAAGTACATTGTTTATATGGTACAAATATACCAACTGTTGAAAAGTAAGTATTACATTATTATTTTAAAGAATAATCTCAGAAAAATATTTTTCAATCGATAAATTCATGTAGGGCGTTTTCAAAATTTGTATGGTTGCATGCTTTGACGCATGTCACATGTTCGTTTTTTATGTGTAAAATGCTTCTTAGTTACTATTTTTCTATGTGCAAACAAATATACACATCACCTGCAAGTTTAAACTAACTGTCTACTTCAAAGCTTATTTAAATTCTAAAAAAGCAATATTTTATTAAAATATTTAAAAAAAAACCTTTTAAATTCATATTTATTTATACTTTTAGAAACACAATAATGACATGATAATTATACTATAAGTTTAAGTCACATAAAAATACGCTGATAATGCATTCCATGAGAGAGCTTGCAAAGAATTCTGTCAGTTAGTAAATATAGAGAAATGATAAATTTAGTTTCAATTTTCTTTTTTTTTTCAGAACAAATAAAAATATATTTTTGTTATCTTATGTTTTTTCCCTTGTTTAATAAAAAAGATAAGATACCAAATAACTTCTTTTAAAAGTATCTAGATAAACGATAATAGATAACAAAAATGTTATCTAAATAAATTTTAGATAACGTTATCTAGATAAGGATAACACTGAACATAACTACGGTACACTACCATTGTCTATGACTGTGTAAGCATGGGTTGAATGTTTACATACATAGTCACAACTGTTTAGTTAGATTTTGCTAGCATGCAACTATGCAAACTTTGAAAATGCTCATATAACTGGAAAATCAAAATTTTACGAAATATTTTAAAAAAAATACTACTTTATAATTAAATTGTGATAATTGTTTCGAACATTAGTTGTACATTTTCAAAAATGAAGGGTTCAAATATAAATTTCGGTGGCCATTTGTAACAAATTATTAAAAACGTTAGTTTTTATTTGAATAGGATAAAATATTGTTGTTATTTATATATTAATGTTGAACTATGAACTTTTAATCATCTTACAAAAATAATATTTTCTAGAAATTAAAATAATCTAATTATTATAATTTAATTAATCAATTATAACTCACTGACCCACTGATAACATGAACTTCGATATAATTATTATTTTTTTATACATTTTTAAATCTTTCATTTTTGGACCAACTGAAATTTTTTGTTTTTAATTTTAGATTATATTATAAAAATGGTACGTGGTTAGACGGGACACCAAAATTAATCAATGGAGATGGAGACGGTACAGTTAACATTAGATCGTTACAGGGATGTTTACATTGGAAACAACCACAAAAAATATATCATCAGGAATTCCCCAATGTTGATCATATGTCGATTTTAAGTGATGCCAACGTTTTAGAATATATAGCGCAATTAATCAACAAAATAGAATAATTTATTTATGAAATTTTTAGGATATTTACCGTGTCGATAAAAAAGAATATTTTTTATATTTAGATCTTGTGTCGAAATAGAAAACGTTATCATTCATATCTACCATATTGATAAAAATTTATATTTTTAAAAAATCGAATTATAATTATGTATTAGTTTAGAGATCATATCGGCTGATTTAAATTTAACAGTTATTATCAAAAAATTGTGATAATAGTAATAGTTAATTGAGCCAATTTTATCGCTAATGATGGTGAAATACTCACTAGAAGTCGAAGTTAGAGCCATCTATATTAAATGATCATTTGTTAGTTTATCAGGACGCTGTGTTATTTATCAGCGCAAAAGTTCTCATTCGCGCCTCTGGTGGTGAACTTGGAAGTTGTATCAGGTATATGTTCTAATTTCACCGTCAGAGGCGCCAGTGACACTAGAGTTACAGTTTAAGTTGCAAATACATAATATTTTTGTGCAAAAATTAGCAAATTGACATCATAATAAGTACTGGCTTTAAAAAAACCAACCAAAGTATTAAAAAGAAAAAAAATATTGTTCAAATAGCGTCCTGATAAATTGATATATTTATCCATCATGAACGCTGTAGTCGAACTTGAAATCCTTTTCAAGCCAAAACTTAATAATCAACGCCTACTGGTGGAAGCAACTGTGTAGGGTGATGACAGTATTATCTAGTGGACAAATAAAGAAGTAAATTAGGTTCGATCAACTGGTTATCGACAGTTATTGTAAAAACGTAAAAATTTGAATTGGATTAATTCGGTCATTTTAACGACTTAAGTGGCTAAGGCTGCGGTTACATTGGATACGAATTCGTACGAGCTCGTACGAAATTCATTCGTACGACTGTGTGGTTACATTGGATACGGAATCGTAATACGAATTCGTATTTAAATTTAAACTGAAAACCGTTAATACATATTGCATGATATCAAACAATGGATCCAGCTACCGAATCTTATTTATTAGAATCATCGTTTTCAAAATTTCTAATTATAGAAAACAAACAATTCTGGGTAAACGATTATTCATTATTCATGTAGAGCAAAAAAAGCTGAGTTCTGGAATTGCTTGGAAGAAATTTTTCAAGACGAACAGAAATTTTTAGAGTACTTGAACATGTCACAAGTCACACTCAATTATATTTTAAAATATACTGAATTTCAGCTTCAATATTTAGTTAATTATTCATTACACATACTTAAAATGTTTTTGTTAGGTTAGGTTAGTTTTGTTATATCGTAATATATTTAATTAAAAAATTATCTAAACATTTCTTCTGCCACCTCATTCCACAATTTTTTATTTAACTTTCTATTATGACAGTATTTATGTTTTTGATCCCTTAAAGACCACTTTTGTTCAACAAAAATGATTATTTTTTCTAAATCCATCATTTTTTTCGTACGAATTCGCATCAAAAAACAAAATATTTTGGTCGTATCAAAAAGTCGTACGAGCTCGTACGAATGAGTCGTAAGCAGTGTAACCACGCATGTCTAAATGTATGCATTTGTTTAATTCGTATTAGCTGGGATAAACTCGTTCGAATTCATACGAATAAATTTTCGGATGAATTCGTATCCAGTGTAACCGCTACCTAATTCGAGTTATTGGTGACCTTTATAGATTGTACTGTACCATTTGATTTGATTTGTCTGTCAATTTTAGAATTTTATTTAAGGTTAATTCCTCCGTTAACTCTACGCGCGCCATATTAGCTGTAATTAGAACTAATTTTATTAGATTTTTTATCTACTTTCTACTTTTAAATTTCGTCACTAGATCGCACGTCTATCATCAAATATGCTGCCCTCAGTTGCAATTGTTTAGATAATTTGTTCTAGAATAACTTAACGTAATTTGTTCCCTTAAATACCACCAGTAAGCGCTTGTATAGCTCGTAGTGAATAAAAATAAAAAATAAATTTAAATTTTTAAAATTTTAAATGACAAAAAGTATATTTAAGTGTTTTCATTAGTAAAATTAATTAATGATTGATCTAAAAACCAATTTTTTTTTTTTATTAAAGTTAAGTACTAAAATTACCCTTGTAGTGTGATAACCTTTTAGTATACTCAAATATTGTTCCTTTCTAGTACTAAAAATTACAACCAAAAAAAACCTAAAATGTATTTGTGTTGAAGTGAATTGAACATATAAGGTCAATGCCCCTATTTCTAAACATTTTAAGCAAGAGTTCTCGTAACAAGGAACAAATAACGTTTTTAATTTAGTAAAAATCATATACAAATTTAATTTTTGAACAATCAAAACATTTCATTCTATCGAAAGCAGATATCTCCAGGAAACTGAAACATTTTATATTTATTGAATTTCTCATTTCTACTGGTGATTTTAAACATGATTTTTTTTTATGTTACACAAAGAAATAATATTGTAATTAATTAATAGAACAAATTAAAATGAACAAGTAATGCCATTTATAATATTAATTAATACTTTTAACATAGTGGCCACATTAGCGGAAAATCTGGAAATGTCAGGGAATTCTAAACTTTCTGGAAAAGTTAGGGAATTTTACCAGAAGACTGGAAAAAAATTGATTTTTATAATTTTGTTTTCTAGGGATAAAACTTCAATCAAATTTTCAGTTGTTTTAAGATTAGATTTAAAAATTGGCGCGGATTTCGTTTTTTTTTTTTTGCTCGTCATTTACTTTTTTTAAGAAAAAGTGTTAAAAAGTTATTAAGAATTTTTTTTAGCTTTTTGGGATAAAGTAGGGGCGGCATTTTTCACAAAATAGTCAGGGAATTTTTTAAGAAAATTTCTGGAAAACCTCGAAAAATCAGGAAATATGATCTTCAAAAATCTGTGGCCATCATGTTTAAAGAAAACCCTTGATTATTTGACTCTCTAGCACGCTCTCTAGTCTAGGCATGCGCGCGCACTTTAAATCGGTATACCTAACTTTAGATATATTTTTGAAAAAAACTCCTTACCGTTATTTATTATCATCATTTACATTAAATAACATACAAAATATTTAAAAAATAATGTACTTTTAGGGTTGTGACTAGAAATAGGGCCATTAACCTTACCCGTTTATAATTTTTATATTATTATTACGTTCGCATTTATATTACCAATTTTATTTATATATAGATAAAAACTGTAAACTTAGTATACCACATGGCGCCAAATGGGTAGTCAGCCCCAATCATACAAATAAAGATTGAACAGTCTCTAATATTGTAAATTTTATTTGTTTCTTTACTCCCTCAATATCATTTATTTGCTCAAAAAAGCCCAATTATTTGCCACTTTTATCCCAGAATCACTTTCCCTCAAACATAGTTTTACATTTATATAGTTTGTGTGTTATTTTGTGCTGTATAGTGATGGGTCGCACGTGTGCGAGTCACTCTAAAAGAGTGACTCTTTTAAGTGTGCGGTGTGCTGTGCGACTCGTATAAAAGGAGTCATTAGCACAGTCCGCCATTACTACACATGACACATAATTGAGCACATTTTTTTTTTCTGTATATGCTATACTCAACTGGACATCAGATTAACATATGTTGCATATTATGGCACAAACAAAAGATTTCAACTTTTTCAAAAATGAAGAAGATACATATTATGCACTAATTTATGGATTCCTACTTCCTGGCTTGACATTTGACAAATTGTGTTCCAGTTTATAATGTTTAAAAATATTTTATATGAATTGAACAATATGACTTTTTTTACGTATTATATGTTATTTTATTAATATGTCCGAAATATCGTACAGGAAACCACTCCCACAGAGTAAAGAAGTAGTATATTTTATTTTATTTAATATAGACTTTAAAATGTACCTACTTAAAAGGACAAATAAAAGACAATAAAAGGAAAGGACGGAAAGGACAATAAAAGAAACGACAGGGCAATAAAATAAAGGACAGGACAGCACATATATCATAATAAAACACTGTGCTGTGTGCTCCAGAAGAGTTGTCATTCGTTTCAAACTTCAGTTTGAAGCGCAGCAGTTTCATCGCACACAACGTGACACGTAACACAGTATGCGAGTGTGTTTGGTACGTTGTGTGCTCCAAAAGAGTCGCTCACTCTGTGCGGAGTCATGTGTACTGGCACACATAAAAGAGTCGCTTCGACCCAACACTAGTACTGTAGTTTTTGTTTAAGTATGGGTCAACTACTTAAAAATAATGTTATCAATATAATATATTAATTTATTTCTTTTTTTTTAATATATTTATATAAATACAAATAATAATTACAACAAATAACCTTTAAAAAGCGATTTATAAATTTTTACGATATCACTTATACTTTCTAATTGCAAAATTATCACAAAATAAACATTTACTCTACGGAATTGATATTATGGAATAATATCTAACTTGTAATAAAAATAATGTTGAAAAATTTTATAATCCAAGAGTTATCGAATATCTAGCTAACGAATTTTGCAACGGTTAAAATTTTGGATAAACAATTTGCAATATTTCAGTAATTTAATTATATAATTACAATTACTTTTGTTTGAAATCAAACTATACAATTACAAATTAGCATTATCAAATCAACCTGTAATTATCGATATCGAAAATTTTCGATAGGGAATAACAAGTGTAGCGAATAACATTTTTAGCAATCAAATAGGAAAATCTCTGAAAAAAATAGTGATTAGAATTAAAAACGTATAATTCTGAACAAATTACAAATTCTTATGGGGCTGTTATACAACATTTTAACCGCTACAAAATTCTTTAAAAGAAAAAATATTTGATCACTCTTGAACTATATCATTTTAACTCTTAATTTTTTAACCATTCTATAAAATAAATAAAATGGAATTAATTATTTTATATTTATTTTTTTTTTTTTTTTACTTTCATTTCATTTTATGGGAAAACAACAATAAAATAAAAGGAAATTGTGATCAAATAAGAACAAGTGTGACCAGATTTTATATTATTGACATTTTTTTAATAAATAAAATATATTTTTATAACTGTATTAACATCTTATAAAAATTTTGTCAATCTATTTCTTGCTTTATCTTATCTAACTGTAAAAATTTTAAACCCTCGTAATGACTGTGTTAATTCGAATGAATTGTCATCTTTGAACATTTACGTCAAAATAAAAGAATATGAAAATATTTTTACGGGACAAGGGACAGTACAAAAATGGTCGATTGTGCCCAATGGTTGTCTCATATAGTTTCTGTTACGTAAAATTGGCAAAAAATTTTAAAAATATCAAAAAAGGTCGAAAACTATTGAATTTAGGTGTAAGAGAATATTTTTGAAGAATTGAAACTCAATTTTCTGTCCGAAAAAGCCACGTTCCACTTGAAAGAAGGAAGTTGGTGTCTATTTCCGGTATAATCAAAACCAATAGAAGAGAATATATATTTTTTTTTAAATATTCGTAGCCAAAAACACCTACAAAATTTTTCAAAAAACGTACTATTAAAAAAACAAACTTGAACTACACATCAGAGAGGATGCTGTACACCAGTGGTTCTCAAACTTTTTGTCTGCGACTCCCTTTGGCATTTAAAAATTTCAAAGAACTCTCCAAATATATAGAAATGTGTAGAAAATGGGTATATGATCTGTAATAGTTTCTGCGACCCCGCAAATAGTTTTCGCGACCCCCAGTTTGAGAATCACTGCCGTACACTAATGTTTTTGCTTATTTGTTGCTTTAGGTTTTTCCCATTTCTTAATCAGTTTTCCATTTCCCAATTGTCTCTGATTCGTCTTCTAACTTAAAATAGATTTTTGATTCAGTTCAACTTTTACCTGACGATAGTTTAATTAACAGAAAGCTAGCTCGTAAAAATATATTTCAATTTTTATTTAAAAATTTGACAAATTAAACATTTTACCATAAATGAAAGTTAATATTTTCGAAGTTATGAACAATTCAATTTTTAGATTGTTCATTATTATTATTATTATTATTATTATTATTATTATTATTATTACATTTTACGTAACAAAAATAATAACTACTGTTTTATTTGCTGCTCTTTTAGCAAAAATCGACCATTTTTTGCACCATTTTCTTTGGAATAATTTTTTTTATACATAATAAGGTCGAAAAGTTTCAAATCTTTAGATAGAGATGTCATCTGGCGGGAAAAAAGGAAGTTCCATCGAGAATGGACGTGAAATAGGCAAAAATTTAGACTTTTGAACAACATCTCTAATTTTGGACCTTTTTTCCATGAAAAAAATTTTCGAATATCAACCTCTATTTAATCCCCGAAAATTTATATAACGATTAATACTAATGTAAGGAAACAGTAAAGACTATCTATTGAATAGCCAATAATACGAATCGTTGCTACGGAAATATGCCAGAAAACCAATCGCTACTGTTGCAGTTGCAACAAGTATCCGGTACGTGGCAGCACGATCACGTGGAATCCAGAATGGGACAAATCGTTGTAAATGTATAAAGGGTTGAATGAAATGGTTTTGGCGCGGTTGTATTCGTTGTAACCGACGTTTTCTTGCATACTCTTCGTCCCGTTTTCGTGCTTCCATTCTAAAAAAAATTGTTCATGTGAATTTTGTAATTTTGAGTAACAAAAATTTCTGAAATTTTATGAAAAAAAAAAGAGAAAACGTCAGAATAAAATGAAATATTTTATTGAACAAAATATTAGTCTACAAATTACTAATATAAAAAATTTAAATAACTAAATTTCTAACAATAAAAACAGCGTTAATTAGGAAGACAATTAAATTGTATATGATTTATCGATGACTACGAATGACACAACTACAAAACTTCCCAGGTCCGTTTCAACAATCGTGGGCACTGCATTTCTGCCCCTAAAGTTCAAAAATTGTCATTTTTTTTTGTTCAATAAACATTTTTTTATCAGTATTCAATATAATTAAATACTTTTTTATTTTACATATACAGGGTGTTAGTGAATAAGTGCCAAAAATTTTAACAGGCAATTGCTGAGGTTCTTTTATGCAAAAAAAAGTTCATATAAATCCAGGTCCGAAAACGTTTAATTTCCAAGATACAGGATGTTCAATTTCTCGTCTTTTTTAATATTTTCGTAAATATTTCAAAAACGTTTTGAAATATTGATACAAAATTTGGGACACGCTACGACACGATAAATAATCATATTCTAAAGTAGACAGAATATTTCCACAGTGATGATAAATTTTTAAAGAAAAAAAAGACAAGCCAATGATTTTTACCAATTCGAAAATGTTTTTTCAAATGTCCCATAAATTGTTGACAAAAATGATTTCTTACTATTTTGTCGCTCATGTAGTCGTTTTCAAGATAAAAAATAATTTCCAGTTACTGTTGTTATTACAAAACCGGTATGAGCTATCTAGTAGCCCATCTACTGTGTATCTTGGAAACTAACCGTTTTGGGACTTGGGTTTATATGAACTTTCTCACATAAAAGAACCTCAACAATCACCTGTTAAAATCTTTCACACTTATTCACTAACACCCTGTATAATGATATTAAAAATAATTTACTTGATAATGATCATATGGATCGAAACATGTCATAAAATTAATTAAATAAAAATTGTATCTATTTTTAGAGGCAATTTAACTTATGTCTGGTGTGAAACTTAGTTTTTCCACTTTTACCGTGAAAAAAAATTAAGGAAGACCAATTTTCACAGCGAAAAGTATGCTACAGAACTTTTCATTGGTAAATTAAACTGATTTAAAAACCATAGTAACAAAATATTAAATAATATGAACTGCTGACGACGCAAAGATTACGCAAGCGTCTCTGGTAAAACGTATACGTATACGTTTAATTGGTGATAAAATAGATATTATACAAATTATGTACGAATTACTCGATTTTATATCGCCAATTAGAAGTGTACGTACATGTTTTACTTAATACAGCTTCTAATTTTCACCACCAGAGGCGCGAATGACAATCTTTGCGTCGAATTTATTATGTTCGATGAATTGCCTTACCACAAAATTTTATATTTTTTCTGAATAAATTTAAAAGCAATTTAACTCGAAGAACTCTTAGAAACACTCCATCTACGCTGTCGTGTTTTTGCTATTCGACAGTTCTTCTCGTTAAATTGCTAAGCAAAAATTTATTCGGGAAAATACAAATATCGTCTAATAGTAAGTGAAAATATTAATTAATACATACTCATCCTGAATTCTCTTTTGTACATCCTTTTCAATTTCGTCCGGTGGATATAATTTATAGTAGCGTGTCGCATTTACAAGGATCTTTTCAAACGGCAAATTGTCAGGTATCGTTGTCAACAAACAATGAATGCTTGCCATATCACAATCAACATTGAAAATTTCATCAGCACGTTCTATCACTAAGGCAGCAGCTACATACAGTGGCGCCAATGGCGGTGATGCAAGGAAATAGTCGTACAAGCGAACCACATCTTTGTAATGGTTCAGTGAATGACCAAACCATGTTAAGTACCATGGTAACGCGAACATGGTTCCAACAGATGATCTAATAAAAGAAAAATACTTCGAATTAACTTCAGATGTTGTTTAGGATAAAAAAAAATTGTTTTTTCTTTGATATTTTGGTTTGTTTATATTATAAAGAATCATCGGTTAAAATTTGAAAACGAGATTATACAGATATATAAAATGTAAAACTTTAAACGCGTTTTACTTAAAACTATGTTTTTAGAAACGGAGAACAGGTAACAGTTTGAGCTTTTTTTATTAACACCATGACGGTCCTAATTAATCTATACTGATAAAACACCCAACTGGTACACTATTTTGACAGTTAATACACTTTATATGGAATTGCTGACATCCTACCACGTGGTGTGTGAGTTAGTAAGATTTCACTTGACGTCAATGACCGTCAAAGTGTTAATTATTAAGGTGTGTAGTTTTTTTGACTTACTAAACTTACAAAAAATTCACCCTCTTTTTAGGGATCAATAAGTGAAAAAAAACCGACTAGCTTTAAATTTTATATATCTAATAATAAAATTACGATCTTTAGCGCTTTAAAAAAATTTAGTATACGTGATGACGTCATCTAGTACAATTTTTGTTTTTAAATTAATAATGGCTACAAAAATGAAATGTATTCGATTTATTAGTGAAATTTGGGTAATTTAAGTGTGAAATTTTCATTTTTGCTGTCAAGAAAGTCAAATCTGTTCAGAAAATGTAACTTGCGGAAAAAAGAGATGCAGGGGCACTTGATTCAAATTCGCTCCAAGGCCTAAAATTTATAGTTACGCCTCTGACGGACGATGATTAGTTGGTAACACATAGACGGATAACATAATATATATATATAATTTTTGACATTTAGCTTTTCCTTTTTTTTGTAATTATATGTATTTGTGTTTTTTACATTTTTTTTGTCACTTCATTGTTAGTGTTTATTTTTATTTCGACTAAATTGTAGTATGTACCAGACGCTGGCATTTAAACTATTGCATTTATAAAGGAACATAAATGGGTAAAAACTATTGTATCTAAAAAGTTAAGCCTGGGAAACATATTATTTTGATCGATCAAATAGTAGATGATATAAAAACTAGGTGGTGAAGTTAGTTAAGGTTAGGTTAGTAGTTTTTTTTTAACAATATACTTCGACTTTAATACAAAAACTAGTTAAGTTAAGGTTATAGGACTTTTTTTCGAATTTTTACACTCAATTTAGTTTTTTTTTTTAATATTCCACCAATAATTAACACCATTACCTATTTTTAAAAATGTGCGATATACAGGGTCATTCAGTATCAACATATATTGTGAATACTGAAAAAGTAAAGTGATTTAAAAAAAAATGTTTCCCAGATTTAAATTTCCAAATATAATAATTTCCACCCCTATTTGTTCGTTTTTTCGTACAAATTTCGAAAATCGCGTTTCTGGCACATACTACAAATTTGCCTTTTTTTTTAAAATAAAAATGTGCGGTTGCTCATATTATTTCGTGAATTTAAAAGTTTTTTTTTTTATTTAATTCTTTAAAAATATTGTCGGCTCTTGGTGAAATTTAATTGTGTAGATGTGCGACCATTAAAGCGTTAAAAAATAAACGTTTTTGAGCTCTTCAAATAAATAAATTTACCTGTCTAAGTACTCAAAAAGACTAGGATGCTCTCTATTTATAATAGGGTAAATAAAATTAAGTCTATAAGAAGTTTTCTCCATTGTCGGTTCCATACATTCCCGTAAATGGTTCGCGCTAAGCTTCTCCATTATTCTAAATGCTATCACTTCACCAACAACCAATAAAAATGTGATGGCTACGTCATGGTAACCCTGAAAAATATTTAAATTAATTTTTATTTTAAAACCGCCATCTTTCACTTCTTACTTGATAATATCTAAGATCTGGATACTTCATAATCACTCGAAGTATTAAGACTGTAAGCTGATCTTGCAAGGCAACTCTCTGTTCGTACGGAATACCCGGCGGAAATCGTTTTAATGAACGATTTACGTCAAGTATTACTTGATTATATTCACTATGGTCGGATAATTCTTCTAGACTAGGAGGTATTTCGTTTGGGTCCCACTCGACTTCTAATAACTTTGGCCATATTTGTTTCCTAAATTCATCTATAAATAACAAAAAGAAAAATGCAAATTGTTAAAAATACACAGGTGAGTAAAAAAGTATCGAATAATTTTAAAAAAATTTGACAAGTGCGTGTTATACACGCATTAAGTCAGAATTTCGTAGTTCAGTAGCTAGAGTTTTTCACAATTTTCGAGATAAAATATTTCTTGATTTCATTTAATATTAAAGTTAGCTTTTGATTTGTTAGTAATATGAATACACGAATGCCGCGCAAAACGGAACACCAAGAAAGGTTTGTCTCTTTTTATGTCACTATAAGTGAAGCATATATAGGGTGTTCAAAATGTACACATATATAGATATACACATAAAGGAAATAAAGGTAAGATAAGTGTGATAAAAATAAAAAAAGGTTTTGTACATACCAAACTCGTAATAATAGATGCACATATAACAATATCATTTTTTTAGAGTTAAATATATTTTTAAATATTCATGTTACGATATCGTTTCTGAGAAAAAACATCGTGAAAAACGCACATATTCTGTTCAAAACTAAATATGTATTTAATTATCTAACATATTAATTTATTATTTTGTATAAAAAATACATAACCATATGACAATTTGAAGATTTGAAAATAATATGTACATATGTGACTACTAAAAGTCTATGAATTAATGTTTAAATAAATCAGAATATACATATGACATATCTTACATGAGGGTACATAAATTATGTACGTATTTCTTTTATTTAAAAAGTTGCATTATAATGATATCATTTTTTTTTGTAAGTAAAAATTTTGAATTAAAATATCTAAAGGAACAACTGTATACACTACATTTTAGCAAAAAAAAACTTGTGATAAGATAAACCAATAACGTTCCATCTCTTTCTCTGTATTCAGTTTGTGAAGTAACCTTATTGCGAAGCAAACGTGTATTTATTTAAACCTTTCATTTTCTAATAGTTTTCAAAATACGACACTGACTTTTACAAAGTAGTCGAGTGTGGGAAAGCCACCTAATACGTGACGGTCATGACTGAATCTATAAAGATTTTGTGGTTAGAACTACGAAATTTTAAAAACAATTATTTAACCATTAACTCGCTACATTCTGCGTCTATTTTTACTTGTAGGGTTTTGACCGAATTTTATCCAGAATGAGATTAAGTAAATCCTCAAAAAGGCTTCTGGTAGCCTTTTTAGGATAAAAGGTAACGTTTGTATTATATACAGGATGTCTCTAATATGATTTCCTACATTGAGATTTCGTAAATGGTAAGATGTACAGATTTGATTAAAATAGGTTCCATATTTAATTAGATACTTATTGCGTAATTTGAAAAGTATTTTGATTTTGAAGCCCCTAAAACTACATAAAATTTTGATTAAATACCAATTAAGTACCAATATATTTGTTTGTAAGGGGTTAAACAGGAAACACTTACGTGTCCAGGGCCGACGAGAGAAATGACAGGCCTCCGGGCACATTTTTCCCCAAAAATACAATTGACGAGCAAAAAAAAACATCGTCACACTCTCTTCGGGCCCCTTTTCAAACTCGGGCCCCCGGGCAATTGCCCCACCTGTTCTACCCACTCGCCGGCCCTGTACGTGGCGTTAAAATTCTTTAGGAGAAAAATTTGAAAGCCCCAAATTATTTGATACTTTTTTGACAACTTGTAAAAACAAATTAAAGGAATTACTCAATTTGAATTACTCAATTTACCATCGACTAAACCGTGCTCTGATTTTGCTAACTTTCTCCACGTTTCTAAATTCGACGTTTTGTCACTTAATGCTTCTAATATTTGTTCTCTTTTTTTCTTTTCATTGACACTTTCTGCATCTATTTGAAAAAAAAAAAATTAAATGTCACGTTAATCTATAACTTTATTTTTAAAACATTACTTTTTATAAAATTTAATTCAGCAGGTTCATTTGAATTTTCAATATCACATATTGACGAATATAAACTTGATGTTTCATCTTTCAATGACACTGTACTGTCAAAATCGTTAAAAACAAATTCATTCGCGTTCGTATTCTTGTTACTATTGTCATCTACGAGTCCATTATAAGTTTCTTTCGAACTTTTAGCGTCATCTAATAATGAATATTCACTTTCTGTTAAACTTGTTTCTGGCGAAACGGACGGTTTCCTATATCGAAGTTCATCACTATCCATTTTGAAAAATTACACAATTAATTTTAACGTTCATTAAATTTAATCATTTTCGATATAGTTAATATTATTTTTTTCAAGTCAGGTGACAGCTTGACAATTTCTTAACAAACATATATGTGTTTATTTTTTATTTGTCTAATAAGCTGTGAAGCTGTTTCATTTATTACATTTGATCACTGATAATTTAGATAATTTTATGACACTAGAAAATGACATTGATGATGTATTGATGACATTTCAGTTTTTAAATGTTGGTATCAATATATACGATGTCTACAGTAGAACCCCTCATAAGTTATAAATCTCTAGTAGGTAGCAAAGTGTTCTATGGTAGCAAATGTGTAGCAATGTGCGGTTTGTTAAAGTACCTTATGCTTATGCTGTAATCAACGAGTGACGTAACACAGAACACATACGATCAAAACCATAGAACACTAGAAGCCAACTAATATAAAAAAGTGTAATTGGCGCGGAGTCATTTGGAGTCGTGTCACAGCTTAAGGCATTAGTCAGTCCGTGTCCGTCGTCGAACCCACAGTGCATTATATGTACATTGTTACCATTGTTGGTTGAACACGTTGAACAGCTCTCTCTGGTAATACGTGTATTGCGGTAGTGTGCGTAAATACGCACACTACTAAAAAACACCAAACTAATACACTGCAAACAGTGTGTATCTACACAAATAGAGTGGGGAGATTTACGTCATAAACTCATTACAAGTGGAACAGAGACATAGACAATCTAGTTTGACCCCTTGATCAAAACACATGATATATGGACACGAATATACCAATGTGTTAGTATGATATATTGATGATGATGTATGTAGTTCGCATATATAGCCTATACTATCATGGCCACCGTATGTTACCACCAGTCAACAATTGACGCTTTTAAACAAACCATATGGAAAAATTTTTTTGTCTCAAAATGCAGGACTTTTTACTGCCAAGTGATAAGTACAATAGATAAGGTTACAAAAAAAGAAAAAGAAAAAAACTCAAAGACTCCAACATCAAAAAAGTAAACCCTAGGAATTTACAAAATATAAATTATACTAAATTACAGTGTTCCTTCTCAATAGTTCCGCAAAATGAAACGAGGGGAATAGCTTTTCCAGGAATTGTCGTTCCCCACCGAATTCCAATTGCTCGCTAGCAAGGTAATAAATTTCTTTGTCTAAATTCAGAAATTGTAGTTCAATAATTTATGATTGTGTCAAAATTGAAAATGTCTATCTGTTTACATTATGAGGACACTAATTGATACATATCAGTGAAACAGTGGAACAGTATAAACAATGCTGATCAGTTATTATTAGTCGAATAATGATGTTACAAACTTAAATTGTCTTACTATATTTATTCAATTTAGATAATTTTTCTTTCATTTAATATAAACAAAACATTTTTAGCTCTTATGAAATAAATATTATAATAGGTGGCAAAGTGGGGGTATATTCAGAATACCCACTGTATGTTGATAAAATAGGCCTTTTCATCATGCGACGAGCGCAAGCGCAGCCTCCATGTTA
The DNA here is from genome assembly GCA_035578155.1 of Brachynemurus nebulosus. Taxonomy (NCBI): domain Eukaryota; kingdom Metazoa; phylum Arthropoda; class Insecta; order Neuroptera; family Myrmeleontidae; genus Brachynemurus; species Brachynemurus nebulosus. Next base: position 14,153,291 of record JAPWDM010000005.1, read on the forward strand.
AAATAGTGGTAACTCAAAAATTTCGTACTGTTTTGGTCAGGAATAGCAAGGAAAGCAATATTATCTCAATAAACAAATGAATTATTGGAAAAAATCATCGATGGTGCTTCACTTGTTTATAATTCAGTTGAAGCCCATAATCACCCATAATTGTGAACAATTGAAAAGGTGGCTGAAATGTTATGGACGTCCGCAAAAACGGAAAAAAAGTGAGCTGATTGAGAGGTTAGGCATCCATACTACTTGTTTACTATGTCAAAAATAATAAAAAAAAAAAAAAAAACAAATAATATCTATAATTTTATTCTAATTAATAATGTCAACCAATTTTTAGTACTTTAAATGTTTTATAGCATGTATCACCCTTATAAACTACATAATAACACCGTTTCTTTGCTCCTTTTCGTACAGATAACATTATAGTAATGGATTGAAAAAATTTAATTTTCAATTAAAAACACTTATTTTTTATTTTTTCTTACTTTTTTTTCAATAAATATTCTTTATTTAATATTTTTTAATTTTAATTATTTGTAGATGTGTACTTTAACATGGTTGTTTACAAAAAACAGTACGAAAAAAATGGCCGATATTGACACATGCGCACAAAAAAAAATTTGTGACGAAAAGGCCTATTGAACATTATTTAGAATTATACCGTATTGTCAAAGATGGCAGCACCTGTACCAATGAATATATACATATGACAGCATTTTGAGCCGCCATATTGCTAGTTAACTCGTCTTAATCATTTAAAGGTTAAAAATAAATTTATTTATTTTAAGAAAGATATCCCTTTATTTTGAAAAATTTTTTATTCAATAGAATTTTTACACTTAAGTACGACACACTTCATATTTTTTTCTGTTTAATATTCACGAGTTGATTAAAAAAACATGATATTTATTATGACGTAAACACCACGACGGTCAGTAACAGAATAAATCAGCAGTGGGGTAAATTGCTACTTATTGCAACTTTCGGATTACACTTTTTTTATATGTAGGCTTGATCTGTCTCATCTGTGTCTGGTACCTTTGTACCGCATAGGCGTTTAGGAGCTGACAGTTTTCTGCGTTTTCTGTGTAAATTTTATTAAAATATCTTGTCTTTTATACATACATACACATTTTTTATAATTTTTACTTATTAAAGTTAGAATACTGATAAATAGAAGTTCTAAGAATCCACAAATGGATTATCACAATTTACTCTTCATGCATCTTTTAGAGAAGTATTCATTCAATAGGAAAGGTATTTTATTACTTTATACATAGTATGTATAAAATTATTCAAATTGTAAAGATAAATTGAACTTTTTTTTCTCGACTCTCCATAGTTATTTTGTCTAAGGTTATTTTATCGTTCGGTTATTTTGTCCACGGTTATTTAGTCGCGGCACCACAATTACCATCTTTTTTAAATATGTTGTGCAGTGCTACTGCACTGCACTCTGAACTCAGTACCAAAATAACCACCTGCTAAGAAAAATCCTATAATTTAAGTGAGTGCTCTTCTATATATATATATATATATATATATATATATATATATATATATATATATATATATATATATATATATATATATATATATATATATATATATATATATATATATATATATATATAGTGTTAGGGTGTCTACACAATCAATGAAATAAGGAATAAGAAGTATGCCATCTAGTGACGTTGAGTGGAACTTTAAAGTAACTGCTCATAGATATAAATATGTAGGTACTTTTGTACGTCAAAATTCGTGATTTTTTTCACTTTAGTGACAAAAAAATCATCACGAACGTTATTTTTTCATGAATTTTAATGTACAAAAATACCTAAATACATATACCTATGGGCAGTTACGTTAAAGTTCCATTTAACGTCACTAGATGCCATACTTCTTATTCCTTATCAAGGGGACAAACTATGTGGTCTATGTCTCTGTTCCACTTGTAATGAGTTTGTGACGTAAAATCTCTCCCACCATGTCGTGTAGGTACACACCGCTTGCAATTGTGTTAGTTTGTTGTTTGCCTTTGTGTGCGTACTCACACATACCACCACAACACACGTATTATGGGACAGACCAAGCTGTCCAATTTAAGTAACAATGGTGTTCATTGTTAACACAATGCAGTGTGTGTTCGGCGACGGACACTGACTGACTACCTGCCTTAAGCTGTGACTGGTATACAAATGACTCCCAGCGAATTACACTTTTTTTATATTAGTTGGCTTCTAGTGTTCTATGTTCCTTATTTCTTATTTCATTGATTGTGTATGACTTTTATTGTGTTAAGATTTATTAATTGTAGAAATAATTCCTATCGGCGTAATTCGAATCTAATCTTTTTTATTTTAAAATTACATAGGTAGGTCGTAAAACTCGTGAAGTATTTGTATTTATGAATTTTGTAATTCCCAATTCTTGCTGTAGTTACGCGAATTTCACTTTGATTTGAGTTACTTGTGTATTTTATTCATATTTTATTTCTTTTATCCGTATTTTGTAAGTAATGTGAATTATTCTACATATTTAGATGAAATTTATTAATTCGTGAATCTAGTAAAGTAAACTTTGTGAAACTGATAATTTTAAAATAAAATAGTAAAAATAGTTACATAAAAGTTTCTGTAATATTTCAGTAAAAAAGTATTTATTATTAGGTATTTAAGTAAGTATTATATTTATAATTATTAAAATATAATCAAATCATATAAGACAAAATTGAAATATTTTTCGCAAATCCTAATATGTAACAGTAAATATAGGTATAACATTTTAATGTGGTTTATTTATTTATAGAAATGGCGGAAATTCAAAAATATAACTGTGTGGAGGAAGATTTGCATAGCTTAAATAGGCAGTATATCTCTATTGATCAAAATACTAGAAAGAAATATAATAAATATTTGAAAAAAGTAAAATATTAATTTTTATTATTTTTTGTATAAGTAAACCAAAAATTAAACAAAAAATTAACATCTTAGACTTTTCTCTAAAGGGGAATCCCATCGTAATTATTGAAATATTTTCTTTTTTTACGAATTTTTAACTGTTGATTGAAGCTAAACTATCGGTGGTTTTTTTTTTTTTTAATAATATGACTACATATAGAAATATTCTTGGATTTTTAAATTTTTTATTTAAAATTATTTATAATTTTCAAATAAATTGTTTAAGATAATTTAAAAAAGAAAAAATTAAGAATACTAAACAGGGATACAAGAACAAGATTACACATTTGGAAATAAAGAAAGAAGTGATAATGGAACCCTTTAGACAGAACATAAAGCTTGATGTAATCTCCTTCTCACTAACATGACTAACAACGTTCTTGGACATAATATTCAATTCATTGCATGTTTCTATTTTCTTATGACACGAATTCCTGTTGCAGGCAATGGGTAAAATATTTAATACCATCAAACCATCTAATTTAACCTACTGACGGTAACTTTATCAAACTACATTTTATGCCAGACAAATTAAAATTTCGTGGTTCGTGATTTCTGTAGCATCTTTTTAGTGATAGGATCATGATGTCTGTAGCGTTTTTTTTAGTTTTCAAATTACACTCGTTGAGAACAATAATGTACCATTTATGAATTTAAAACAAAATATTAATAATTTAAAGAAATTGAAGAAAGAAAATTTATATAATACCACTGGTTTGTTAGAAATGTCCTTGTCATTAACGCTTTTAAAAAACCGTATGGAAAAAATTTTTTGTCTCAAAATGCCGGAGTTTTACTGCCAGTGATAAGTACAATAGATAAGGTTACAAAAAAAGAAAAAGAAAAAAAATCAAAGATCCAAACATAAGAAAAGTGAATCCTAGGAATTTACAAAATATAAATTATAATATACTGTGTTGATAAAATTGAACATTATTTAGAATTGTACCGTATTTCGGAAAATCTGTCACAGATGGAATTTACAAAATATAAATTATAATATACTATGTTGATAAAATTGAACATTATTTAGAATTATACCGTATTTCGGAAAATCTGTCACAGATGGCGGCACCTGTACCAGTGAATATATACATATCATAGCATTTTGAGCCGCCATATTGCAGGACGAGTTAACTCGTCTTAATCATTTAAAAAGTTAAAAAAATGCTACAGACATCATGAACATGAAATTTTAATTTAACATAAAATGGTATTTGGTAATGTTACCGTCAACAGGTGAAGTTAGGTGTTTTAACGGTAAATTACGGGAATTTTAGATACAGTCATATAAATATTAATTATTAACATTAATTATTATTAGTTTGTAGATACTCTCATTGAAGATTTGAGTAAGGACGAATTATTTGCAACCATTTTTGTTGATAAACATTACAGTGGAAGTTATTTTAATCGACTTAAAGTCGGCAAACCTGATGAATTTGATTTAAATTTAGTTATGAAAATACCGTGTATTGATTATAAAAAACTTATTATTAAGGCTCATAAAAATTGGCCGGGATATGTAACGTTAAGAATTACGCCAACCGACTATAAACATCTTTGCCGTTCATCTTTATCTGAAATTGGTTCTCAGTGAGTACAACAACGTTCAAGGTAAGGTACATAAACAAACGTAATTCTCTCTCTCTCTCACACACACACACAAACGTAATTATCTCTTTCTCTCTCTCTCTCTCTCTCTCTCTCTCTCTCGGCACAATAGGCATGACAGGACCTACGTGTGCTCTATGACTGAACTACGTTTGTTTATGTATCTTGTATTTAGAGAGCGGAATTATCGTCACAAAAATATTGAAAAATATGCTATATAATACAATTATATGATTTTATGGTAAAATATGTATCACTTTATTTTCAAAATATGTACGAATTTCTTCAAAATATACAAGAGTAAGTGCAAAAAAAGAGTATTTTTTTAAAGGGTTTTTGAAAGTTTTTGAAGTTCTTGAAATTGCCTATAAAAAATTCTTTAGACCTGTAATTTAAGATATATTTCTTAAAAAATGGAAAATTTGTAAAAATATGTATATTTATGCAAAAAAATTAAAAATACCTATGCAAAATTAGGTCAGATATGGAAAATATGCAAATTTTAATTAATATTAATCAATTTGAACATAGATATTACCGAAATTAATCGATATCCAAAATATGCAAATTCCGCTCTCTCCTTATATTGAATGTTTGGTGTTGTATAGAATATTTAATAACTTAATTATTTATTTTCCAGTCCAATGAAAAATTGGTTCAATAAAGACCGATATTTTTTACCGAATAAATTTCGACGTTGGTTACAGTCTGTAATCGATAAACATTATGTAGATTTATGTAATGAAAATATTGAGGTAAATTATTTAAATTTTTTACTGGGATAATATCTAGTATGGTAGTATACAACATACCGTCAAATGGAGTTATTTGAAAATGGTGGGGCTATTTGGAACAAAAAAAAAAAGATTTAAACTCTTAAAGAAGACTTTTAAAAAAGATTTAAACTCTTAAAAAACATCCCCTATTAAAGACGCATTAACGTTATGAATCGTTCAGAAATCAAACAGATATAAGAGCTTAAATCTTTTTCTTTTTTTTTGTTCCAAATAGCCCCACTGTTTTCAAATAGTCCCGTTTGACGGTATACCATATTATATACTTACTGTAAAGAATAAAGACTTAAACATCCATTAAATCATAATTTATGCAACTTTAAGCCTATTTTTTGAGTGTAGGCTATATATTATAAGGGTTAAAACTGCTCCCCAGGACGCTACGGATTTTAATCAAATTTTGCTCAAACATTATTGAGATCCCTGAATGCGGCGTAAACATATTTGTTGTTGTAATATGTGAATTTAATTCTGCTCATGTGCAGTGCAAGCTATTAACTATCAATTATTTACTAATTATAATTATATACATATATTATGATTTTAGATAGAAGTTAAGACGTCGGGCCCCGCAGTTACATTATGTGTTACTGGAAAAGTGAGTTTCAATCTAGATTTAGTTCCAGTCATACAAATCAACGAACCACAATGGCCACCTTCACCACCATTTCGTCCTCTTCCAAAAGAGTGTCGTAAAAATGATGTAATCACATATTTCTTAATATTATTTTTTTTTTTTTTAAAGAAAAAGTTTACGAAAATTGCTAGCACTTAAAAGCTATGTAGTGAATTTTACTCGAGAGTACATAATATTTTTTTTTCTACAATCATAGTGGAAAGTAGGCTTTTGCGTTCTGTGAAGAAAACGTAAAATGTCTAGTTGCCGAGCGACAAAGTACTACTTTTCGCTTTAAAGCGAAAAGTAATAGTTTGTCGCTCGCTCAACGTATATTTAATTACAAATCGGGTAGGCGTTGTTTATATTTTCTATGGCAACAAATAAACAGATTCTGAATTTATTATTATTTTTATCGTGATCAAGTTTATTAAATTAATTTTATTAAATTTCAAAATAACTGCAAAAATTAATTAAAAATAATAAATAACTATAATTAATAAGTAATAAGAATAAAAAATTTAAAAAAAAATCTATACATATTTGATGGAAATATGCAATAGTGACAGTGATTTCTCAAGTACACCTCCTGATATTTCTGAAGCTGCAAAAATTATAACATTAAAGTAAATATTAACGTCCATTATTATTTTTTCAAGTATCTTTTAAATAAAAAATATATTTTATAAGATTGTAGAAAAAATTTTGTGTGTAATTCGAGCACAAAATGACATTGCCACTCTAATGAGAATAACGCGCTCCGTTTGGCGGCGTCGCGCGTCAACATTCTCAACCGAGCGGCAATGTACCATTTTGCAATCTTAATACACAAATAACTATTAACGCACAGTAGTTAGCCATGTGTTTATTTACTAGTGTAAAGTGTGGAGCAAGCTTGATTATAGCTTATCTGCTATTATTTTAGTTTTTATTAATGTGATAAAACTAATTTTTTTTTATTAATAAGAGTTTGTTGTAGTAGTAAGAATAAAAGTTTAAATATAACGAAGAAGGAAACTGGAATAACTTTTCATTCGTAAGTCAACTAAATAAATACATGAAATACGTTTTTAAACGTAAGATATGTGTAAGAACTCTCTTGCATGACTCTTGGCTTCACTGATTTTACCTAGAAACTCACACTATCTTGAAAACGTATGTATTATATTATGTGCTCTATGAAGTTTTAAACTTTTTTGCATTTATTTTTTTAAATATGATGTTATTAACGGTTACAATTCAGGCTCAAGACTTAAAATATTAATAAGTATTGACCACACAAAGATTACACAAGCGCCTCTAGCGGTAAAATTAGAAACTGTATTGAGTACATATACGCAGAGATGTACAAGATACCTCTTAAAAAGTATCTAAAATACAAAATACAAGATACTTTTAAAAATGGTATTTGAGATACCAGATACAAAATACTTGTGGAAATGGTATGTATTTGAAATACTAGATACAAACAAAATACGTATTTTCTAAATACTTTTTTAAGATAAAATACTTTTTTTTTAAAAAATGTTTTTATTAATTTTGATATTTACTTAGTTTATTTCATTACACATTAATTGGATATTTATTATTCATTTTACCTAATATTTAGAAAGTTATATCAAATTAACAATAAATTTTTAAACTTACAATTAGCACCAGTAGCACGCCAACAGTTTCCAAGCGCATATGTGACGTCATAATGTTTACTTAACTGAAAACATTAATATATTTTTATTTTGAATTATTCATGCTATGCAGTTATTGCTTGTTATAAACATTTTTATATTAAATATCTTAATGACGTCACAAACATCTTTTGTAGTGCTGTTTATAACCAAATGATATTTTTTAAAATTTAATAAGTTTTGATTAATTTTATTATTATTATTTTTTTTATATATCAACGCCAGCAATATAATAGGGCGCAGGGGCGGCGAGAATGGCGACGCGACGGGGGCAGACAAAAACAAATAGATCATAGTCTTTTGATAGATTGAGAAATTAAAATTTTAAGGGCTCAGTTTTAATTCAACCTTATGATTGGATGAATTGGTAAAAATGGGTAAAAGTATTTTAGCAAACTTAAGTATTTACAAAATACTAAGATACCGAAAGAAAGTATCTAAATACAAGATACAAAATACATTTTTAAAAAATTTTTTCAGATACAAGATGAAAATACGTATTTTGTATCTTGTATCTGTATTTCAAATACCTGTATCTTAAATAAGTCACATCTCTGCATATACGTACACGTATAATTGGGGATAGAAATAGGTGTTTCACAAATTATGTGCGGGTTACTAGATTTTATATCGCCAATTGGAAGTATACGTATGATACGTACATATTTTACTTGATACAGCTTCTGATTTCACCAATAGAAGCGCGAGTGAATCTTTGCGTTGTCATAATAATAATCGTTTTACAGAAAAGACTAAGATGTTGGTATTTAATTCCAAAACCATTAAAATATGGACACAACTTGCAAGCTAATTTTGATCAAATGCCATATTGGCGATTATCATTTTATCAACAGGAGAGAGTTTTGATGAAGGGAAAAAACAAATTAAAACCAGCAATTAAATTAGTAAAGGTACAATCTGCTCTTACATATAAGCGAACAACTTAACCCCTAATTTTTAACAAAAAATATTCTACGGAGTGTTCTAGTGACTGATTTTTTTTAACCTGTTCAAAAGTATTAATCTACAGTATTTGAATTTTTTATTTTATTTTAAATTCTGCATCGATTAAAAAAAAACCAGCCACTAGAACGCTTGTGATCACTTTTTCAATTTATAAACAACTTTTTAAGAATAAGCCGTTCGCCTAATACGTGTAAATACATACATTAAATTATTTAAAAAATTTGTAATTTTCAGAAATTAAAAATGACACAGGGTTTTGCAAAAATTTCAAGTTATCATATAAATATGATCGCTTTATGGGAACTAGAAAATCGAAGAAATGATAAGATGTGGAATTCTGCACCGCTTGGTTTTGTGTTTGTTTATGTAATTATTTATTTAAAATATTATTGATTTTCTAAAAAGAAAAAAGAAATTCAAAATATTCGAAGTAGGATAAATTTTCCCACAGCTAAATCGATTTAGGACTTTTGCCACTGGTTGAATTCTTCAGCTAAACATATCTGATACTAAAATCGGTTATTTTCGACATTCTCCGTTTTTTTACTAAAATTCTAAATGATTTCCAAATTTTTTTATACTATTACAAATAGGGTAAGAGTTGGTTTTTGAATCATTGCTCTATCTAACTAGGTTTTGAGAAAAATTTAAAACTTTAATTTTTTATCCAATGATTTCTTTATTTTTTTTTTTTTTTATTTAAGTACAACGCGCATGTATTTTTCTTTTTTTTTTTTTGAAAAGTACGTATTCTAGTGGTATTTGAATTAGGCTAACTTCAAAAATGCATCACTGCTTGCATGAGGCAGAGTCAAAAGTTCAAAAACGCATCAGACGCATCACAACGAAAAATCAAAAGTTCATTTTTGCATTTGATGCGTCAAAACAATGCATCAAGAAATTTGGTGATGCGTGTCCAAGATGCATGTAATGTGTATAATGTAGAATTATAACTACTTACCATATTATGTAGGTATTAACACCAATAGGAATAATTCCGAAAAACAAATTGTTGAAAAAGATGAATGTATTTACCTTTGATTAAAATTGTTTAAACTATGTATTTGAATACATCTTGCACTCAAAATAGGTATGTAATATGTTTTATTCAAATAATTTCAATATTTTCTATTTCAAGTAAGTTCAAGTTGAAATTCAAAGATAATATACCTACAGTTTATCATGCTACATTATCTGTGTTATCTATAGCCAAAGCAGAGGCTAAATGATGCCAGTATCCCGTTCAAAAACATCTAATGTGCATCAAATTTCAAGAGAGCATCAGCAGCGCATCATGTAGTATTAGACGCATCAGAAAAGTCTTGATGCTGCATCGATGCGGTAGTTTACATTTTTGAAGTTACCCTTATTTACTGCGATGGTACTCAAAGTGTGACATTGACGACCACTTCGAATGTTACTGATGCGAGATTAGCACTGAACGTGTTAAAAAATCCTATGTGATTGGCGAAATAAGTCTTGTAGGAATTTTTTCTTTTTTGAATTGAACCTGTCCTGTGTGACAGGAGCTCCTTAAAAATAATTCCTGACAAATTCACTACGTTACGCAGCATGCTGCTGTACCTATATCACCTATATTGTTGTATATTATTTTCAGTTACTTAAAAAACTACACAATTATTTATATGATCATTGGATTCCATATTATTGGAATGAGAATAATAACTTGTTGGCTACCGTGGAAGAAACAAAAATAATGGATTATTATACAAAACTGAGAGAAATAATTCGTGATATTGAACAAAATCCGAAACTTATTCCATTTTATATTTGTAAACATTGTAAGTGTGATGATTTAGATGATTTTTTAAGTTGTAAACAAATCAGGTAACAACATTTTTATTTTTTGAAATTTTACAGTATCGAATAAGAATCCAAAACGGCGAAATCGTCTTAGAAGACTTTTTTAGTTTATTTAAGATTTTTTTTAAAAGTTACTTCTTGATTACATTTTTTTATAAGTATTTGTTATTTCAAATAAATAGATGTTTATTCTATAATTTCATTTTTTTGTAAACTAAATGAATTTCAAATATATTTTTTTATTTTAGTATTTTTTTTTAACCAACGTTAGAACCTCAAATTTTTGTAATTCATTTCAGATTGAACGGAAACTTGAACTTAAACTGGAATTAAACAGTGGCGTATTTACCGGGCGACTAAGTGGGTAAAATCATAGGCTGCCTGTACACGATCAGTGATTCTGTCAGTATTTACTGATAAAAATAATGAATCATTATTTTTATTACTTCAGTATTTTTATGATACCGTACACTATCATTATGTTCTTCAGTATTTTAAAACAAACTGTCAAGTTTAATTTTTCGGAATTTTTAAATTAATAAAATTTTGGAATTGTTATTATTATGGAAGAAGCGTGTTTAGCTATAGTACTAGCATTTGCAACTCAAAACAAGAAAACATGAAGAAAACAAAAAAGAAAAAACGTTATGTTCGTAATGTTTTTTCTATCTTAGCCATACATATACGCATGTATGTACATACGGTACATATCGTACATATTGTACATAATGCCGTACATACTAATCAATAATAATATGTACAAGCTAGGGATGTTATGGATATCCGTAACCGTAACCGAAACTACCGGATATCCGAAATAATTACATATCCGAAACCGAAACCGTATCCGAAAATAAAAGTTTCGAATTTGTTTCGGACAATAACAGACAACTGCCATTAGAAAACTGAGGTTAAATCGAAGCAAATTTTTGCTACATATATTTCCCTTGATAGATTTCCGTTGATTTGTGTTTGGCGTTCACTTTTTGGGATAAAATTCTCCCCTTTTTTCTAAAAAAAAAATGTTCACTGAAAGCAATTATCCGTAACCGTATCCGTAACATTATCCGATATTATTACATATCCGTAACCGGAACCAAAACCGAAAAAAATGTTTTTAAATATCCGTATCCGTATCCGAAATTTCATATCCGTAACATCCCTAGTACAAGCCTACTTTTCCATGATGTACATATTATACGATCTACAATCGATTTGTATTTATCTCGGCTGGTACCGCTGGTACATAATATACGAGAAATATGTTTTAACGGTTTTAACTGTCATTAATGTCACTGTCCCCTCCACGTCTTAGTACTGAAGTGAATACTAATGAAATTATAAGCCATTCTTCAATACTTTCATCATTATTTCAGTATCGTCAATACACGATCAATAAAAGTGTCAGTATTTTGAAATACTGACAATATTACTGATCGCGTACAGGCAGCCTAAGGGACGAGGGTGATTTTAAAGAATGAAGAAAAATGAGGAGTCCAGTTTCAAAACGAGTCTTGTCCACAAAAATAAAAAATTGAGTTACACACAGTAATGGATTCTGCATATAAAATCCTACACAATTCTAAACAGTTTAAATTGAAAAAGAATTCTGTCCCGTTGTTTTTAGCATTAGAAAACTTACTTTGTTTTCAAAATGGGTCTTGTCCACAGGTTGGTGTCAAAATGAGTCTTGTCCAATTTTTATCAATTTTTTAAAATAAAAACTGTTATATTTGATTGATATGAAAGGTTGAAACTTACTTAAGGCTACATTGCCGAACAGTAAAACATATTACTCAATATATTAAACATGCATATCACATTACAACAGTTTTTTGTCGATATCTCAAAATTATAAAAAGTGGACATGACCTGTTTTGAAACTGGACTCCTCAAATGAAAGGTTCACACCCACTTGTATAAAGCATGATTTGAGAAAAATTTTAATTTGATGACATCGAGTTCAGTAAAAATTTTCATTGCCTTAAAAATAGTAAATAAAATAATAGAATGATGTAATTGGAAGCGAATTATAGGTTTTCGAAATCGTTCTTTTCATTTTTATCAAAATTAAGCCTGTAGGATTATTAGAAAAAGACTTCTATCGAATCATATTTCTAAAAAGAATTTTATCATTTTGATAGCAAAAATGAAAACTTCCCTCCAAAATTACCCGAGTTCAACCAGTCACTCAAATTTAAATCAGTTTCATAAAAATTGATTTGAAATAAAATTTTTCAATTTGATGACGTCACCAAGTCCATTAAATTTGTTTCAATGCCTGTAAAAACCGTAAATAAAATGATAGAATGATGAAATTAGAAGCAAAATAGAGGTTTTCGAAGTCGTTCTTTTAGTTTTTCGCAAAATTAAGCGCGTAAGACACTAAAAAAAGGACTTCTTTCGAATCAGTCATATTTTTAAAATGGATTTTATTATTTTGACAATATGTAAAAATTAAGAGTTCACACTTCCATATAAAGCTTGTTTCAAAAAAAAAAAAAAAATTTATATTGATGACGCCATTAAGTTTAGCAAAATTTTTCAGTGTCCTATCCAGTGGCTGAAAAAAATAAGTAAGCTAAACAAAGATGAGTTTATCTAAATCGTCACATTGGAACTTGCGCCCGTTAAATTGTATGTATGTATGTTTAAAGGCATGTGCACACCACCACGAATTGTTAAGTAGTTATAAAATTTTATTGCACCGCTTGACCCGCAATCAAACTCACGTAGGTCATCGTAATTTCTGAACAATAAAAAAATATAAATATTGGTTTTGGACACAAAAAAATAATTGTAAAAATGTACATGTTTTGGTCTTTATGTGAAGTATAATTATTTATTTAGTGGTTCATGTTGGTGTGTCCGGTCATTAAATCGTTTTAATTAGCTGATAGCACAGAATCATACGTGTTACTTTAAAAGTATTATGTTACACAAATGTTTCAGTTTTATTTGCACTTATATTACTGATCAGTGATCAGTTATCAATCACTGGTATTGTTTTCTGGCTTTTATTATAACAACTGATAAGACAAAAAAATCTAAGAAGTGTTTATTTTAAAAATTACCTATTACATATATATGTAACCACAATTATAACTATAAATAGTATAAGTTATATATTTTAGTGGCTATTTTGAAAGTATTAACGGGGTATTTGGTGATTTTGGCGTCTGTTCGTATAACAAAGGTATTAATTTCATTTTTTGATAGCTTTGAAGTGAAGATATAAAAATATTTGCAACGCGATAACTTTGATTAGCGACATTAGTCATCTGTTTATACGTATAACAATGCTGGCGTTCCAGACGAAAATTTTGTTAGCCTAACGTTAGCTAACGGAGCTTTCACCGTTACAAACCAGAGGGCTCTGATTCAAAAAATTAATGCACGTTAATTTTTTTAATTGTTTTTTACGGTATAAATACTTAATTTTTGAAGTACAGCCACATTTAAAAATTATGGAATAAAAATAATCAGTCACCATGTTAGAAATTGTTGTTTTAACATATAATGTACGTTAATTTTTGAATGCGTGCCCTCTGGTTTGTAACGGTGAAAGCTTCGTTAGCTAACGTTAGGCTAACAAAATTTTCGTCTGGAACGCCAGCAATATTTAAAAACAATGAAACAACGAAACTTTCTTATTTTTAGGATTTCGTAGTTCTAACAACCATTTGTCATTTGTATCATTGCATTAGGTGGTTTACCCGCACGTAACCATTTTGTAATAGTCAGTGTTAGAATGTAAACAATTTAAGAGACAGTGTCGTTTTTTTTTCTACAATCTTTGTGAAAAGAAGGCTTTTGCGCTCTGTGAAGAGAGCGCAAAATGTGTATTTGCCGAAGACTCTCGTTACCGAGCAACAAAGTACTACTTTGTGCTTTAAAGCGGAAAAGTAATACTTTGTCGCTCGCTCAACGTATATTTAATTACAAATCGGGTAGGCGTTGTTTATATTTTCTATGGTATATAACAAATAAACAGATTCTAAAATCATTATTTTTATGGTAATCAAATGAAATATTAATTTTATTAAATTTCAAATTAACTACAAAATATTGATTAAAAATAATAAATAACTATAATTAATAAATAATAAGAATAAAAAATTTAAAAAAAATCTATACATATATGACGGAAATATACATAATAGTGACAGTGATTTCTCAAGTACACCTCCAGATATTTCTGAAGCTGCAAAAATTATAACATTAAATATTAACGTCCATTATTATTTTTTCAAGTATCTTTTAAATAAAAAATACTTTTTATAAGATTGTAGAAAAAAATTTTCTGTGTAATTCGAGCACAAAATGACATTGTCGCTCTCATGAGAATAACGCGCTCCGCCTGGCAGCGTCGCGCGTCAACATTCTCAATCGAGCGACAATGTACCATTTTGCGCTCTTAATACACAAATAACTATTAAATGTTATTGCTTTTTTTCAACTCACATAAAAAATAAAAGGTTCAGATAATCACATTATTAACAAATTAAAGGCTAGTTTTAACATAAATAAAAGCAAGGAACACTTTGGCAAATTCGTATAAAATTACGCACTCCCCTCTAATCGCCTTTCTTACATCGCCGATCGAGATCTATTAAAATTATCTAAAAATTTGATATTTTAAGAACAATACCTGTTCGTCAAAAATCCTTTTACAGATCAATAACTTCTCGATATATATATATATATATATATATATATATATATATATATATATATATATATATATATATATATATATATATATATATATATATATATATATATAGTAATAATAATAGTAATAATAATAGTAATAATATATATATATATATATATATATATATATATATATATATATATATATATATATATATATATATATATATATATATATATATATATATATAGTAATAATAATCGACCAGAATTCAAATAAATACTTGCTTTTACTTTGACATTTTATGAATATAATCAAAGTTTTGAGGTTGTAAATATTGACATTGACATTTAGTTGCTTCAAACTGTGACGTCACTATAGTGAGGTCTTTTTCCCGCCTTTTTCTCATTTAAAATTGTAGGGTTATTTTTTTTAATGATTTTTTACAGAATCTGTCGAAAATAAAAAAATCACTTAATCGATATGGAAAAACAATGCTTTTAGAATATTTTTGTAACTTCAGTCAAGAACCCTATTATCTATATAGTCAACCCTCCTATCACGCGGTATTCTCAAAACCTCTTAAACAATGCTGTTGAACTGTTATCGCCCCAGTCACCGCAACCTTGAACGTATATTCTCAACATTGAAGTATTTATTTATTTCAAAAGATCATTTATAATTTCTATATAACGCGGTACTTTCCTAATTTGCATTAATCTACGTCTCAAAATGCAATTTCGATAGAACGTGGTTTGATAGAATTTCGTAGTTTCTTGTCATGTTTTAGTTATTTCTTAATCCGTGGTTATTTCTGTGAAAAATAAAAAAAAATTTTCTGTGAGTTTCTTACAACGCAGTACAGATTAATCGCAAATTTATAAGAAGGTTGATTGTAATTGAAAAACGTGATAACAAAAATATTGATTTAAAGAGCTCTATCTCTGAAGTTATTTTAAATTGCTGATACTACGAGAACTTTTAAGTTGCCCAGACATACACTGTGCAAGACTGCTAAGACTAGCCGCGCACTAGCAATTTTTTTATCACGTCTAAAAGCAGCTTTTAAATCAGCGAGTATAAAACGTATTGTTTTGTATTGAACACCGCGCACTTAGTTGCCTCAATTTAAAAATCACCAGTGCACGGTGTTCAATACAAAACAATACTTTTTATAACACCCGCTTCTAAAGTTCAATATTCGAGCGTTGTGGGCGTAAAGTGGGCGTAAAGAGCAGTTTTCATATCATTGTAAAACAAACGACAGTAACTGTGCGCGAAAGTACAACTGTGCGTGAAAGTAGCTACAACTATGCGAGAAAATAATGATATTCATTTGTCAATGATAATCATATTCAAATTGAACATGGAAACGATCAACAAATTAATAAAAAAATAAAAACGATCTACAAATTAACAAAAAATTTTTTTCATATAATATTATAAAATAAAATTAACCTTACTATTTTCTAAAATTACTTAAAAATAATTAATTTTTTTCTCTCTATTAAACTTTATAAACTTTAAAAACCGGCGTTATAAAAAATTATGTTCGATACGTATGCGTAAAGTGAGGTATCCAATAGGCTTAAACTGGGGCACTCGCTAAAGGGACTGACGCATACACAACGAGATCTCGTGCGCTTACCCCCATTCGTCTGACGGCTCGTGGAGGTATACAGCGCACTCGATCTCGTTGTGTATGCGTCAGTCCCTTAGACTCGTGCCCCAATTTAAGCCTACTAGAATACCTCTCTTTACGCATATGTATCGAAAATAACTATTTTATACTCGGTGATTTAAAAGTTGTTTTTAGACGTGATAAAAAAATTGCTAGTGCGCGGCTAGTCTAATTCCCGCCAATTTTTGCGCAGTTTTAAATTAGTGTGCGCAAGTGTCTACATCATTTAGAAGTAACTGATGAGTGATGATAGCAGCGAACACAACCATTGACAAAATTCAACTGTTGTGAATACTATTTACGGACTATGTACATACATATATGATGTATATTGTTGTAATGTTCAATATTTCTGTCAATGTAATTCGTCAGTAATATTGTGTGTATAGTATTTATGTATTTAATTAAATATTATTTATGTGATTTCTGATCCCCTTAAGTACCTCGTTGAATAAATATTGGTTACCTATAAAATTTTATATCGTATAACACGTTTGTTATTTTACATATTTTATGTATGTACATATATGTATAGTGTATATCGCGCGTTTTCTGTCACAACCTCGTATAAGGTTTTTTGACGGTTTTGAGTTAGAAAGCCATACATGTACATAATACACTTCCCCATCTGATGCACTAAGAAATATTGCAAAATAGTTAATGGAAAAATAATTATTCAATTTAATACAAACTTGTACCACATGAACTAAATTTAGTTTTCTGACAAAACCTGGTATATGGTATACGAGTTTGTGTATATGGTATACTTGGATATGCTGATAAAAATGTTACTATTTTAAAAAATAATTTTACACAAACTCGTATACCATATACCAGGTTTTGTCAGAAAACTATCAGAAAAAATGTAGTTTCGAGAAAAACGCGTTTAAAATTTAAGTTACTGGTTATACTATCGGAATATGCAAAAAAAAATCGATTTATTTCACAAACTCGCATATTGAAAAAAAAAGTGGGCAGCAAACTCGTATTTACTAAAAACATCGATAGCTTGTAATTTAAAACATTTAAATGTCTGCTTCATGTCTACATAGGTAGCAAACATCAAAAAGTGTAACATACATAAATCTTTAATTGATAGTGATGAAAATACAGTATTTAATATGTTTTTTCTGTTTCCTGAGAACTGTGATTTTTGATATACGAGTTAGGGACAGAAAACGCGCGATATGTAACTATTAACTATATAAATGATGTACAGTGCTGTAACGAAATAAGCACACCATCGGGACCAAAGAGGAGAAGTGTGGTTATTTCGTTACATCAGTGGCGGCTTCATAAAAGACTTAAAGCTGCTGTGGATTACTTAAATATTTTATCATTGAATACTTAAAATATTTTCTTTAAATACCGGCATAAATACTACAGAATTTTGATTATTAGAAGCTACGTGTATTTAAAAATCATGAAGTTTCATGATCTCTTGCGTTTTGTGTCACTTTCTTCCGCAACAAGCTTTTATAAAAGTCTTTTATATTTTCTTTATTTTTTTGTACATGAGCTATTCTTGTTCGATGAACACCGTATTCATTAACTAGAGTCTTGATATTTTCTCTTTTTTCTAATTTTTTAATAATTTCAATTTTATTTTCATGTGACAAAAATTTTCTTTTTCTGGGATTCTCCATTATTGTTTTCTCTTTTTAAATTAATTAAGTATTCAGATAATGAATTGTATTTATTATATTTATTGCACTGAAATATTGTTTATTGAACTAACAATAACTTGTATGTTTGGAATATATTAGTTACATACAAAGAAAGCTATAAAATAATATAATATAACTTTACTAATAGGTACGTATATGTATATGTATATTTTACTAGCTTGAACGAACAAGTTGTTGTTTTGTATTGATAATAACACAACAACCCTTTTCACATGCGTTTTTAAAATTCTATTTTAAAAACAAATCATTAGATAAATTAATGTGAATAATTTGTGAATGTGTGTATAAGTATATACATATATTTACATATATGTATGTATATTTGAAGATTATTTTAGATTAATTTTCGTATATGGATTCTAACAATGTTTACAAAAGATGTAATCAAAACTTATCAATTATCATTTAATGTATACATACATATATAGAGATAATACATCTATTAAAAATTTATTTTAATTCCATACTTCAGAAGATTTAAAAAAACAAAAAAAAAACAAAGTATATGTAGGTACATTGTTGTTGTCTACTTGGTTGACTTGATGCATACATATATACATAAGTATTAAATTCGCCACTGGTATGTAACACTAACACATTGAACAGGTAACTCACTATGCGTGTGAGGGTATCCCTTCCAAAACATGCTGAGTGTGGTTATTACGTGTGTGCTTATTTCGTTACAGCACTGTATGTACATATATACATATAATAATATATTATATTTTTAATACTTTTCATCGTTTTAATGCTTATTTAAATTTTAGTTTATATTTAGAAAATGTCTCGTCCGGTCGATTGGAATAAATATAAAATTGGGGAAAATAAAATACATAATTTAAATAGTAAATTTGTATCTCTTAAAGAAAAGGAGAAAAGGCGATTTAATGAAGAATTTAAACCGGTATGTTTTATCATTTAAATACATTTTTATTTATAAATAGTATTAATTAATTAATATGTTTTCAGTTTTTATCTGGTTTTCTTTCACAAATGAAACAAGTTGACAAACTGTTTAACGCAATTTTCAGTGATATTTTGTACACAGGAAGCTATTATGAAGGGTTAAAAGTTGGATCGCCAGATGAATTTGATTTAAATATAATAATAGATTTACCGATTGATTATTCCCGTATTGATGTCAAAACTAATCGGCTCTATCCTGGTTACGTTAGTCTGCAAGTTCATCCTCAGAATTTTAATTGTTTAATAAAAAGTCCTCGATGGGCAACAGAATATAAGTAAGTTATCTACTAAAAATTGTAAATATGGTAACCATGTCTGTGAAAAGAGACATATATAGAACT
Source organism: Brachynemurus nebulosus (assembly GCA_035578155.1). Classification (NCBI taxonomy): domain Eukaryota; kingdom Metazoa; phylum Arthropoda; class Insecta; order Neuroptera; family Myrmeleontidae; genus Brachynemurus; species Brachynemurus nebulosus. The sequence goes on from JAPWDM010000005.1 coordinate 14,173,080, forward strand.
TTAATCCTGTGTTAAATTTATGGACAGTTTTAGAGCACCCGAAACCGCAATGTTGGTACCCCATCTACAGATGGCAGTGCTGTGCAGGCAAGCAGTACGCACTGTTATGTCTTGATAACTGTACTTTTGAAACGAGAAATTTGTTTATGGAAGAAAAATGAAAATATACAAATTGAAATATACGTTCCCCACCTCTTCTTGTTAAACTGAAGCTCCGCCTGAAAACTTAAAAACGTGTGAACCTCTATATTTCTGCCATCTAACAGAAACAAAATCGACTAAAATTTTCGTCCACATTGGCCCACAAGAATTAAAGTTCTATTATACGTCTCTCTTCCATATATGTAGTATACATATATTGCTAGCAACGTATTTAGCCTATGAGAGGTATTTTTCGCCAACAAAGAGAGACAGACAATACAAAAATAGTGTACCATTTCTATTCTGCGCATGTCTAGCGGTTCATATGAATAGTAATAAATAAACTCATTCATATTTTTAATATTTTATTGTTTGAATTTTTAACTCACGAATGACAATTTTATTTATCCAAATAATAAATAAACACATTTATTGCTTTACTTTGGAATTTATACTCGTATTTGATAATGACAACCTAAGTGGCTAAAATGGAGGCATTTTTGAAATTGCCAGCGCATGCGGACAATGAAAATAGGTACAGTAAATAAAAAGAGAGAGTGATATCGTCTGCACTCTAATGTTTGCGACCAAAAATGCAAATTGATAGCAATATTGGTATAATACATATAGGCTCTCTTCACTGACCATGTCAAATTTTTTAACATCTTGACGGTTATAACTTATAATTGACGTTGTAGGACGTGGTTTTACTTGACGTCTTGCGACGTCAGTAATCGTCAAGGTGTTAATATTTACGTTAATTGTTGGTTAACGGTAATACTTCGACCGATCTATCACGTGGTTAACTCATGTGAAATTGACAAATTTAACCCTAGAACATACGTACACGTCAAAACGACGAACGAACTTCTCTACCTGCTCCAATACTTCAACTTGTTGTTACTTGTTTTTTTTGTGAGATTTCTGTTATCTAATTTATTTATTATAACACACCACATATATTTATTTTGTTTATAGTCATTGTCGTTTTGTTTGTATTGAAATAGTGTCCGTCAAAAGGACGTCGATGTATGATTAAGGTATGTTTTTTTTGAAGATTTTGTACACTACATTTAAAAGTTTTCCTAATTTTTTTTAAAATTTATTAAAGATATGGATGTTATAATTAATTTATTCAATGATTATGATAATGTGAAAGATGATTACAGCTGTTTGACTTATAGAGACGACATAATACTGAAGTTTTAATATATTGAATCGAAAACTAAAGAATGCATTTCGAATGACTTAATAAAAGATTAACAATTTATTTTGTGGAAAATATTTTAATTTTTATTATTTTTTGAGATCTTATTCGAAAAATTACTAACAAATTTTAGAAAATTTACAAATGTGCCTAATGGGGAAATAACTACATATCTATAGGAATATTTATGACTGAGAAATTTCACATTCTGTAAAGTCACACATGTCCACTGACTCATAATAGTTCATAAATTAATTATTTGAAACACATGTTTTATGATACAATCGATGTATTTATCTATTTTTTAATTTTTATAATGAAAATATGCTTTGATAAAAAGATTAAAAAAATTAATAAATCGAACGTCAAAACGACGTCGATGTATGATTAACGTTTCTCGTAGACCAACGTATGATTCTAGGGTTAAAACTTCAAAGAGTTGATAATACTGATTATATCCTATTTTTACTACTTTTGCACGTAAAGTACATGAAGGGTCACGTTCGAGGGATTTCCATCTAACTGATGGACTCGTGCATGCACAAGTTGCCAGCTGTCATTAAAAAAGAAATGTATGCGCATGCGCGAACTCATTAATTCAATATTCCCGGTGGCCGATCTTGAATTAGTTTTTCTTTTTCAGTCTTCTACATACTTACACATATATGAGTATAATTTTTTATTATTTTAAAAAGTCACAATGATATTTTTGTTTGTGAAGATAGGAAAAAACTGAACTTTTATGCATTTTGATATATGTGATGATAAGAATTTGGGTATTTGGTCTACTTTGGGAGATACGATCCAATTTTTCTTTTCTTTTTTGATGAAACATATATTATGTTGTCTTATTGCCAGTACTTTCATACTACACTTATAATTTATTGGTATTTTTCATAAATAGCACGAAATTTTCTTGCTATTATGTAAAAACCCTTTACTTTGCAAAAACACCACTTTTATTTTATAAATGTTTCGATCAGTATGGCCATTATCAAAAAAAAAAAATATTATCAAACTTGTTTGATTATGAACATATTGATCGAAACGTGTCACAAGACTTATAAAAATTGATATTTTTTGCAAAATGCTTTTATTTGATTTTATATATTTTAAATATCACTCAGATCTATTAACTCTTTTAGTAGACATTTCTCTGACGTTATGACATGAATTGCAATTTACAGTCCGAATTTCATGGTTATTATTGTTTGTTATAGAGAAATGGCAACGTGGTTTGATCAAACGTTATACATAATACCGCATCGAATCAGATACTGGCTGGAATCAGTTGTACAAAAAACTATCAATATAAGACAAAATTGTTTCAGAGCTCAAGGGTGTCACGTAAGCATCAGATAAGAGCTTAATTTTTCATCAACCTCTATTTTTATGTTTATTTCATCACGGAAATGTAAATTTTTACTTTCCGATAATGATTCATATATTTTTCAGTACTTACTTAATTTAAGAAAATTTTTCATCAATTAAATAAAGAATGGGGAGTTTGACTAATTTTGAGAAACTATTTTAAAGTACGCATATTTATGTATTATGCATGTAAAAATAATGCCAGAAATCGTTAGAAAAAATTAATTTAATATTTGTTCTCAAAATTTGCGCGAAAACGTTCACTAGCTTCAATTACGTCACATTCTCTAGATAGCAACAGGTGTTCTGTAACTAAGAAAAAAATTGTTTTTCTTATAACTAGGAAAATAAATTGTTGATTTTTTAAAAAATTAATTAAATTCAGATTAATTTACATAATTATGTTTGTTAACCGGAATTTAAGTAGCGACCCTAGTGGCGACAGTGTTGAAATAATAAGAGAATGTAACGTTACAGCCCGTTTCTGCTGACGTAATTTATAGCTGAAAAATTACTTTTTTAATTAATTTTTTTCAAAATTAAATAATAATAGGATGAATTAACATAATAAATTGCTGTCTTTTATTATCAATTTTCGTTAAAATTTGTTTGTATTGTTTTTCTTTGATACTGTCAAATATCCCATTCCGATATTTTTAGTGCGTTGTTTCAAAAAATCAGCCATTTAAAATCCGTCTAATTAAACCAAACTGCTACGAAAGTAGCTAATTACAATTTTAAATTGTAAATTATCAGAGTGTAGTATGTCTGTTATTTCTACAATAAGTAATGTATTAACCAAGCCCTAAGCGTGTTTGTAAAAAATTGTGGATAGCAGTGTGCCAATGAGTGGTTCGATACCGCTTAAGTGTGTCAGTCACAACTGTAGTCGGGTTCAGATCGATTGTTATCAATCACTTTCAACAATAAGCGAATACATATATAGTAATATGCATGTACTCTAACATCGGTATACATATACACTGCAGCCGTCTCCCTCCACGGACAGCGTGTGATGTTGGTACATACACAACCGTACATCACACGCATACATCGATACGAGATCTATGTTGTGCGTTTGGAGGGGACAGAAATTAGGTCATTTGTGACGTAAGCTACTGTCCACATTGAAAAAGCTAGTACAGAGATACGGAGTTTGTTTCTGAATATTCTGTGGTATTAACACTATACAGTGAGCAGTCTGCTTAGTAAACTTCCCCAGGGGCCGCCAATATTTTTTTAATTCCATATAAAGCGTACACTAACAACTTTATTCTGACTGATTGCGTTAGTGTGTTACACATGCTACCCATTCGCGATAGTATCACACACATGCGTGATGACTGACCGTGATCGGCCACTACGGTTGTTCTGGTTATGACACAGATGCTGTGTCACTGGACTGTAAAGTGTTATCATCGAAATCATTATTACAAGTGAAAAAATAGTTTTTTGTATTTCCTGAACATTTATGGCTGTCCAGTTAGATAGTTTTCAATCACATCGATTCAAGTATGTAAAAATTTTATTTTTTGATTATTATTATTATTGTAGGTATATTGTTCTAACGCAGGACCAGCGATTACATTGCATGTAAGAGGCAATCTACATTTTGATATCGATTTGGTACCAGTAATTGAAATGGGATTGTATCATGGTTTGGTCTGGCCACCAAAACCAATTCGTGAAAAACCTTCTGTTTCGGTAATGTAAAATTACAAATAATATTTCATTATTAGGTACCGGGTTTCTTCGGACAGGTCAGGACCGTACTTATTTCAATAAAATTTTGCAACTAAATTACATTAAATTATGCACATTTGAATGAATATATTACATTTTTCACCATTTAGAATACTAACAGCATTTTTTATTTGACGAAAGTAAGAAAATTCAAAAAATCGGAAAAAATTTTTGTAAAATATATTGAAAAGTTGTTGAATATTTAGACGGTCCACTATAATAGCTAAGACGTACGTATTTACTAAGATTTTTCATTATTGAAAAACAAATTTTTAACAAGCAACTATACTTCTACCTCTCAAAATTGAAAACAATAAAAAAAGATGAATTTATTTAATTTAAATGACATGTTACATAAATCACATACATAATATAAACAAAAATACTTTTGATAGTCAATTAAAATTACAGTGGCACTTTTCAAATGTGCAGGTAATAAATAAAAGAACAAAAAGAATGTTTACACCAAATACGTATAAATAATATTTTGATACACATATGTATGTGTGTGTATGTAACTTGTGTACGTTGTTTTTATGAAAATATTTTGAACTTTTAGTCACATTGAGTGCAATATGTATGTATATCTGCATATGCTAAAGACGAAACTGTCTGATCCGAAAGAAATCCGATACCTGTTCATTATTTTTGAATTAAATTTTTTCAGAAACACTCATGGTATTGTGTACCAAAACCGGTAAAACAACATTATGATGACGAGGCTGTAAGATTTTGGCGATTAAGTTTTTATGATCAAGAAAAAGTTTTAATTAATGGAAGAGATCGATTAAAACCAGCTCTTCGATTATTGAAGGTATTAAAAAAACTCATAATTTTAATAATTTATAGTTTATTGTGCAATAAGTGCGGGCAATTATCGATTGTCCACAAGAGAAAAGTTGGGCGCACGATGGAAGTGAGTGTGCCCATTCGCTCGTTTACTCGAATACGGTTAAGCCATGTGGCAACAGTAGAATGGGCAAATAGCTATTTATCGAAGCAAAATGCGTTCACTAAAAACTGACACCATTTAAAACTGTAATTCAAATACACATTTTTGCTCTCTTCTGATAACGAAAATACAACACAGTAAGAAAAATTTTAAAATATACGAACTTTCAGTTATGCGCAAGTTCAGCGCATGCCCAGAATATTGTAACAAGAGAAAAATTTTAATAATTTCATTTGTACAGTTTAATATACAACAAAATATGAATTTATTTCAGAAATTTCGAGATTCCCAAAATTTTCCCGACATTGCCAGTTACTTTCTAAAAACAGTGTGTTTGTGGGAATTAGAAAATGAAAAAAATAGTATGTTTCGCTCAGCACCTTTGTCTTACGTTTTTGTGCATGTAAATATTTAATAATACTTATTACAATGTTAACGCATTGTTTATCTTGGATTTTGATATTTTTTTAGCTATTAAAAGCCCTCAAAAATTGTTTTGAAAACGGAAAAATTCCATACTATTGGGATCCGGCCAATAATTTATTGACTGGAATGAATACAAGCAGAATTAGAGATGTTTATAATCGATTAACAAGAATTATTAAAGATATTGAAGTGTATCCGGAAAAAATACCAAATTACATACGTAAGTTTCAGTTGAATAGAGAATATTCATGTATTTTTTTTCTTACTTAAATCGTTAGAAGAACTAATATTAACTCTAAAAAAAATTTTTTAAAAATATCAATACCCTTATCTAATTTTTAAAAAGTTATTTTTTTATTGCTATAATCTAGTAAAGTTTAAACAAGATTGCATTGCGCGCGCTGGACGTGACGTGTCTTGGCATAACTAGTACTTAATCTTGACACTATAGTCGCTAGTCATTATAATTTATGATAAATATAAATAAATATTCAAAGAAAATAAAATAAAAAAGAAAGAGGAAATTTAAGCACAATAGAAATAACCAACCTGCAAAAGTCAAATTTTTATGACGTTTTTGGGTAAAAAATGAAAAGAAACTAAGTTATTTCTTTTTCCTATTTCCGTTGTTTCTTTTAGTTCTGTTTAAATTTCATTTAAAATTTGTTTTCAATTTTTTGAATATTAAAATTTACGAACTGAAAGGTTTCTTTTGTCAAATGGAGGCGGGGTTAACTATTTAGTCTAGACTCAAAGGACCACGCTACTATTCCGTACCTTGTATAACATTTGTCGCCAAAAACTTACGTCACAGCGAGCATGCGCACCAGACTATTATGATACATACAACATACTAATAATCAGGGTAGGATTAAGGAAAATTCAAAAATAAAATGATATAAACTGTATATGAGGGGACCATTATTTTTAAAACGTAATTTATCAAATAAATACATGTCGCACGCTTAATAATAAACCGAAATAAGTCAAAATTTCAGAATTCTAACTTTTTGTAATAAACCAAACTAACGTAGCTCCAAGAATGAGTACAATCCGATTGCCACGCGAAACAAAGCAATATTATATTATATTGCTTTTTCACGTGGCGATCGGCTTGTACCCATTCTTTGAGCTATGTTAGTTCGGTTTATTACAAGAAGTTCGAATTCTGAAATTTTGACTTATTTCGGTTTATTATTAAGCGTGCGATGTTCTGCAACTCTATACAAATCTGACAAGTACTATTGACTACTGACGATATTTAAAAAACCATGTACTTATTGAAACAAATCAAAAAAAAATAAATAAATAAAACGTTTATAAAAGTATTTTATTTGAAAAAAAATTTACATCTGTTCTTACGTTCCTTGAAATAAAACTAATTTGTTATAAATATGTCTACGACTTTCTTTTGTACTAATTATTTTCGCAAAATAATGAAATCTAACATCGATGTATTTTTCACTTATAGCCCATTAATTCATTTACAGAGGTGTATTTTCTTGAAAATCTGTTTGTGTATATTTATCACATCTCGACGTCGGTTGTAGCCTTAAAGTAAAATTTACACGTAAATATTAACTATATTTTAACACTACTATAAATATGGTAACACTTACTGGTTGCAAATATAACGTAACGCTCCAGGTAATAATTTACGAATTTCCGTCTTTGTTGTATACATACATTCATTTTTAAAATGTTTCGAACAAATTCGTGAATATTTCGATGGAATCCAGTCCATTCTATTAATAGCATTAACCCACGCTAATTTAGTTTTAATATCTTTTGGAAACCTGGAAAAATTTAATGAAATTAATATCAAACCAATATTATAAACGTAATAATTTCAATAAAAAAATTAATATAACTACAGCTACATAAAATAAAAAAAAAATCTGCTTAATTTTTAGAAAATCTAAAAAACGTTATTTTTACATAAAAATGTAATAACATAATAATTATTAGTGATAAATATCTTAAATATAATTATTTTAAGAAAAACATAATATAAATGTAACAAAATAACTTAAAAATGTATTAATTTTAATGAAAAAAACAATAAATAAGAAAATAATTAACAAGAATTTCACTTATCGTATCAAAGCCAACCCTGGTTTCCTGATATGGCAGTTGCATGTGACGTAACCACCTTGTGTTTGTGTGTGTGCACACAGACATTATGTAAATATGGCTGACTTTGCTTTGACAAACCAACAATAAATAAATATATTCACTTACTTAAAGAAGGAAATCCCTTTATTTTCATTATTTTTTTCCTCCGATCGATTTCTACAGTTTTGTACAACACACTTCATATTTTTTTTTATTTAAATTTCGCTGTTAAATAAAAAATTAAAAGAAAAAAAATCCGATCCACACTCCACAACGACCGAATAACAACTAAACAAGAAACTGCGTGTCGGGCTCCCGCTGGGCTCTCAACTAGTCACAATTTTTTACACTAATGCTGACCACTTGTCTAGACTGGTAATCATTTTATCATTCATCACCAGATGGCAAAAGTTGAGACATTTAAAACCATAAAACAAATAGAACGAATACAACTATCTCTTTTCTGCAATCACTTATGGGCATTTATGTGCATCTTAGGCTGCTTAGTAGTTACTTGCTCAGTACCCGTGGTACTCGTCGCTGAGTGTAGGTCAGTCAAACAACAATGGATTTGATTGTTGTTAGCATTGTAGAACCCGCACAAGTAGCGTTGTGGTATCACACATATGTATGCGAACCAGGGTCACGTGACGGCTATCACTACCACCGATCACTCACACTAACAGAGTTTACCGCACAAATACAAAGTAAACACCGTGCACGTATACAACATATTTTCTATCTCAACTGGTTACACTGGTTCCAGTAGTACAGAGATAGGTATTTTATCTCTAGTGCTCTAAGTTTAAAACAATGGTAGCAATTTGGAATTGTCCATTTTTATTTGAAAACAGTAAATTATAATGGGAAAAAATAAGAATGGCATTCAAAAAAATATGCCAGTTTACTAAATATTAGTAAACTAAATAGCATAAATTTTGTGAATTGTCAAAACCTAAAGCCGGGTCTATATATAACGAACGAACGCGAACGAATGTGAACAAACACGAACAAACGTGAACGAACATGAACAAACAAAAATAAACACAAACGAACGCGAATGAGCAGTTAACGTCAATTCGTTGATGTTCGTTTGTGTTCCGGCTACACAAATTTTTTGAATAAGTTTAATAAATTTTGAAATGGAAAGTTATCGCAGTTTTATGGTCTACTAATATCGCCCACATTATGACGCCAATTTTATCATGCGATCTTTAAAAACCAATAAATCAAAAAAATATTGGTAGATGGTTTTGCTTTATAAAAGCAAAACTCGTTATAATGCCTCTAATTTACTAACTGATTTAATTTGTGAAAATTCCTAATTTTTTGGAAATTTTACAAGAACGTCACTATCAGATTTCAAAAAGTTAACTGAAACAGTTGGACCAAAAATATCTAAACAAAATATATACTTATTATCGGAAAGCAATTCCTGTTAAAGACTTCAGTGTTATTACACATTGCGACTTCTGTTAATCAAATTTTCCCGCCAAAAATCCCCACACGTCATTTCTTTTTCCGGTAATTTTGTAAAAATTATCTAAAACATTCCACTAAATCGGAATAAAATTTCAAATCTTATCAATTTTAAATTGTTAACTAAATTTATTTTAAACTGTCTATCTTAATTTATTGTTAGAATAATTTTTAATCGTCCACATCTAACAGACACAAACAAACACGAACGAATCTTTTTCTTTGATATACCGACAACAAATGGGAAACATTCGTGAGTGTTCGAAACTGTTCGTTCATGTTTGTTCGCTTTCGTGACTACGTCCACATTTGTTCGTTTACGTTTGTCTGCTACCATTCGTTTACGTTTGTTCGCATTCGTTCGTTATATGTAGACCCGGCTATAATAAACTTTGTCTACTGGCAGTAGTTACTTTTTTGGTCACTAGTTCGCGTATCTGAGTTTTACGATTCCCATGCATATTCAATATTGATAATTATCAGTAAAAATTAATAATTTTTCGTATTTTTTTAGTTTCATCAGATGAGTTTGAAAGTTTCAACGGTTTCCACACTCAATTGGATGAACTTTCCATAGCTGCTGAAGGTAATATTGGTAACTACAACAACAATGTACAAAATGATCAATCCTGGTGTTCTATTCTTTAAAAATGTGCCAATAAATCTGATACTTTATTGCCTTAAAATGCTCACCTGTTTATAAGTATTTTTTAAATACGCATTTTGTATTAAAATTTTAAGATTTATTAATTAAAATTTTTATAAATGTTTAACCTTTTCTAATTAATGCTCTCAAAATTGCATATATAGAATGAGTCTTCCTCTGAGAGACCTCTGCATCAAATTACACTAACAGTAAGTAATAATTTTAAAACTAAATGGTAAGTGATCTGATAATGATAATATTGATCGAAACATATCACAAAATAAGTGGCTATCATCCATCTATATTTCAAACATTTCAAACATTAAAGAAAATATTTTGGCCAGTTTTATCACAATAGACACTCAAATTATGACGCCAAAAAATCATAATCCACTTTCAATTTTAAACGTAGAACGTGGAAAATCATAAATTACCGGGAACACGCAAAAATTTAAATGGAATAAGGTATAATTAAAATAATTAATCGTTTATAAAATCATGTATGTATATTCAAAAAAGTTACGTAACAAACTACAAAATGAAAGTATTTTTTTCACGCTCGTAGCAATTACGACGAGTCGGAAAAGACATCTATATTGCACGTGTTGCATACAATATTTTTTACAATCATGAATTAAAATGAAAGAATAATATCAAATTATTAAGTTTAACATCTATATTAAAACAATTATTTATGTAACAAGTAGTAAATGAGGTGTTTTTTTATAGTTGTCCAACGAGACTTGCCGAGTTGGACAATTATGACGAGTTAAAAAAACACCTATTTTACACGTGTTGCATACAATATTGTTTGCAATTCTGAATTAAGATGGAAAAATCTGAAAATAGAAGATCTCAATTTAAGAGTTTGACAACTAGATTAATTAAATAGTGTTGATATTATTATATATCTGTTTTAAATTATTCCTGGATAACCATGATTTGTATTCATAGACCAATGAACATATTATATTATGTCATATTATATATTATATAGACTAATTATATAAATATATAATTGAGGCAGCCAGATACGATCAGAATACGACCGGATAGTATTCTCTAATATAGTCATAAATGTAATAAGCGATTGTATCCGTAGTAACGTTTTCAAATAATTATTGTCAAAATATAATACTGAGAATAAAATTTCATTTTTTTGAGACGAAACTGCAAAATTTTGAAAGAAAAAGTAGTATTCGCTTTATTTTCAAAATACGTACGTATACAAATTATGTCCTGCAATAATAATTATAGTCGCATTTGCTTAAAAATTGACATTATATTCCTTAAATCTCACTCGTCTTACCGTTACTTGCTTCAAGAAAAATGCCTACAAACTACCTTTACGCTTTGTCTAGTAGTATAATATAATAGTGTTCATTGATCTGAGTTTATATTGTAACGTTACTAATAGAATCAAATATTGTTTATCTATTATGGTCGCAAGCTCAAAAGACCTCCAGAAATTGAGGTGAGGGGAACACAAATTGTATTATTTCCATAGTTACCGACCAAACCAAGTAATTATGTTTTTATATGAGTGAGTGAATAAACTTCTATTTATTAATATGATAGACAAAGATAAATGCAGATGTAGATAAAAAAGTTCTTTTTAGCTTGCGCCCATAATATTTTTCTGACACTATCACAAGCAACTATAAAGTTAGTTTTTCAGAATTGCAAAAAAAAAAAAAAATTATTTCTATATAAATAATTTTCGAAAAAGTTTGTACACGTATTTAAAAACGATTAGAATAAATAATTACGTACGTTTATCACAAATTCTTACTAATACTTTAAATGCAAAAATTGTTGAAATAATATAAATTTTAAATTTTATAACTTAGAGCGAAGTAAAACATATTATTTGGTTTTATTTTTTGATTTTTCTATAACAGAGCAATATAATTACGAACTTTCAGTCATATTTTAGTTATCTCTGATTCGATTAAATTCAATCAATTCAGAATTTGTTACTAAAAAAAAAAATGTGTGTTATTTTATAATCAGTAGATTTGGGAAAAAATGGTCCCTAACAAAGTCACCACGTAAAATATTTTGGAATGGGGTGGAGGGGGTGGGGGGTACTGTAATTCTAAGTTTAATAATAATACAAGGTATTATGGCTACCTAGCTACAAGGTATATTAAGGTTTCTTGTTTAGTTTGTCATGAATTATTACTTAGTGTAAAGCCGCTACTACACGATGCTACGAACACCTTCCAACATTCGACGTTGGATGGTTCATAGCATCGTGTAGCCGTTGTTCGAACCTACGAGTGTCCAATGTCGAGCGTCAAACGTTCGCATTTGGTCGTGTCCCGTTCGATGTCGATATTCTTGCACCGAGTCAAAGGGATGCTTCGAACGTTTGAAGGTCAATGTTGGTTGCGTTGGTTGGTTCGACTCAGCAGCTGCACGACTCGTTCATGTGAAGAGAGACAACATCAGTGTATAACATTAGAGATAACATCAGACAGATAACAGCGTCGTCCACTGAGTACCAACACATCATCATTCGTATTGGATCAAACATTCGATTCACCCTGTAGCAGATACATTCGTCGCATCAACTATCGAACTTAATTGCCTCAAACGTTCGATCAAATTTGGGGCAGGGGTTACGACTCTCCTGTATATGTACAGGTAACCCCCGAAGAACACGGGTACCCTTCCCCCGAATTACACGGTTTCAAACAACACGATTTTTAAGCAATTCTTCTGAAAAAGAATAAAATACATATAATATTATATATTTGATATAAAGTTACATCGGTCGTCCATGTACGCGAATATACAAGTTTCGTGTGGATTTGATTTACACGAATAAAAATCGTGTAATAAATTGAATCTGTCATAAAAAAAAAATGCTGGAGACAAAAACTATTAAAATTTTTGAGAATTTTATAATAGAAATGATAACGAATATGTAGAAATTTACATATTTAAATTCTGAAAATGTTATTTTCCACATCGATAATTTTCAATAACAAAAAGTAGGTTTTGAGAGTCCCAATATGTTCGGAATACTCACAACTTGCTTCTCTTGAGCGTTCAAAAATTTCGTTATTTTTTCGCTACGACGCACTGTTTATGAGATATTTACGATCAAAAGTTTACGTTTACGAAAAGTATCGAAAACTAATTTTTTCGAAAATTTTCTATAGTGATTAAATCAATGGGACTAACAGAGCCTAAATTAACCAATTATAACCAATCTTTGATAAGTTACGCAGTACCGATGATTTTCGATAACGAAAAGTAAGTTTTGACAGTCCCAATATGTTTGGAATATAACTTGCTTTGCTTCAGCCTTCAAAAATTTCGTTATTTTTTCGCTATGACGCACCGTTTACGAGATATTTACGATCAGAGGTTTACGTTTACGAAAGGTATCGAAAACTAATTTTTTCGAAAATATCCTACTGGTGACCAAATAAGAGGGACTAATAGAGCTTAAATTAAACAATTATAATCAATTTATGATAAGTAGTTCGTTATCGATAATTTTCGGTAACGAAAAGTAGGTTTTAACAGTCGCAATATGTTTGGAATACCCACAACTTGCTTCGCTTAAGCCTACAAAATTTTCGTTATTTTTGAGCTACGATGCACTGTTTACGAGATATTTACGATCTAAGTTTCAATAATTTTTTATGATAGACCGACTTCAGAGCTAACAAATGCTCAATTCCATTCTATTTTAATCGAAATAAATACGCATTACATACAAATGTGTATGTAAGTATGTAATTCAAATTTTGTTGCATTATTTCTTTGAATTTTTTTTATATTTTTTTATTTTCATACTTGTAATAGAAAATGTCTATCTTTTGTGGCCTCGAACAACACGATTTCAAAGAACACGGAACCAATTAATCGTGTTATTCGGGGGATTGCTATACTGTAGATCTACTGTATGTATGTATCTGGTAACAATGACCTGACCATAACCTAACAATCAGTAACAATGCATATTTGCTCTTGCAGAGTTGATGCACGACTAATCACCTTAAGCTGCGACAGACCAACAAATGACTCCAAGTGATCTATACAATTTTGATTTTAGTTTCCTTCTAGTGTTCTGTGATATCTTGAGCATGTTTGTACAACATTGATAATTTTTACGTTTTATAACAGCCCACAAAGTGGCCCCCAAGCACAAAATATTTCATATGGCGACTTTGTTACGAACCATTTTCTCCCACGTGTAATAATCAATTACTTACAAATATAATTCGGTATCTTTTTGGAATCTTTTTCTATATCTTCAATGATTCTTTTTATGCGATTGTAAATATTATCTAATGCAGTCTTATCAATTCCTTTTAATAAATTATTTTGTTTCTGCCAATAATAGGGAATGCACTGCTTTTGTAAACAATCACGAAAGGCTTTTAATAACTACAAAAAAAGAGAAAAAATTTTTCATTCAAAAAAAAATTGGACAGTTTAAATAAACGCGCGCATCTGATGGCGGAATTAGAAACTGTATTAGATAAAACATTAACGTATCCACCATCTAATTGGCACAAATTATGTGCAGGTCACTAGATTATGTCTACACACCAATTAAATACATTTTCTAATTTCACCAACAGGGGCGCGAGTGAGTCTTTACTTACATGGACGAAAACGTAGCCGATGGAGGCTGACCTCCACATATCAGCATTTGCTGGTTTGTCAACTTCCCACAAACAAATCGTTTTCAAGTAATAACTGGCTATTTTTGTCAACTGATTAGTATCCCGAAATTTCTGAAAAGTAATTTTTTTTTTAATGTATATCTATTTTTTTGGAATTATGATCAAATACCTTTAGCAGACGTAGCGCGGGTTTCAATCTATCCTTGCCGTTAATCAGCACCTTTTCTTGTTCGTGTAAGGCCAAACGCCAGTACAACATTGTACTATTGTCATTCTTCAATGGTTTTGGTACACAGTACCAAGATGTTTTCTAAAACAGAGAAAATTACGTTAGCGTGGTCACACAAAACAGAAAATATGTTCTCCCTAAAAAATATACTACTTTATTTCTGGTCTCGTAAGAAAGTGGTAATAATTTTTGTAAACCGCTTGTATACATATGAATTATACAGGCTGAGTCTTAACTCCTGCTTCACTTTATACTAAGTCATATGTAATTTATGACTAAACAACCATAATATCACTTGTTGTCGGGATGCACACTTACCAAGATTAAGGATGTTTGGGAGGTACAATCGGAGATAAAAGTACATGAAATTAGAAATTCGTGAATAATTGCGTTGTATAACAAACTATGAGGTAGGGTAAGTTCAAAAATGTAAACTTTACCGCATCGATGCAGCATCATAACGTTTCTGATGCGTCTAATACTGCATGATGCGATGCTGATGCTCTCTTGAAATTTGATGCACATTAGATATTTTTGAATGGGATATTGGCATCATGATGCATGTAGCATAATAGACACACAATGTAGCCAATGTAGCATGATGGACTATAGATAATATAGTAATACAGTCCTTGTATAGGTATATTATCTTTGAATTTCAACTTGAACTTACTTGAAATAAAAAATATTGAAATTATTTGAATAAAACATATTACATACCTATTTTGAGTGCAAGATGTATTCAAATAGTTTAAACAATTTTAATCAAAGGTAAATACATTAATCTTTTTCAAAAGTTTCTTTTTCGGAATTATTTTCGGAATTATTTCTATTGGTGTTAATACCTACATAATATGGCAAGTAGTTATAATTCTACACATGACAAGCATCTTGGACACGCATCACCAAATTTCTTGATGCATTGTTTTGACGCATCAGATGCAAAAAAAAAATGAACTTTTGATTTTTCGTTGTGATGCGTCTGATGCGTTTTTGAACTTTTGACTCTGCCTCATGCAAGCAGTGATGCATTTTTGAAATTAGCCGTAAATAAATAGTTATCTTTGTTAAATAATAGCTATCACTACAACTGATTGTACAATACATCAAACTATAGCTCTCAACTGACTACAAGAGCTGATACATTCTGAGGATTTTTCGGAGGAATTTCAAAATGCTATGCCAAGACGATTAAAAATTTAGTAGAATGTTCCTCATTAAATACTAAGGCCTCTGTGAAAATTTCAAATCGATTCACTAAGCCGTTAAAAAGTTCCTAAAAAAAAAAAAAAAAAAAAAAAACTAATTTTACACGTACTCTTATGGAAATTCGAAAACAGAACAGATTAAATAACTTTTTAACGGCTTAGTGAATCGGTTTGAAATTTTCACAGGGGCCTTAGTATTTAATGAGGAACATTCTACTAAATTTTCAATCGTCTCGTAGCATTTTGAAATTCTCCGAAAAATCCTCAGAATGTACTCGGCTCTTGTACTCAGCTGAGAGCTATAGTTTGATGTATTGTACAATCAATTGTAGTGATAGCTATTATTTAACAAAGATAACTATTTATTTACCTCATAGTTTGTTATACAACGCAATTATTCACGAATTTCTAATTTCATGTACTTTTATCTCCGATTGTACCTGCCAAACATCCTTAAAAAAAAAGCACTGTAAAAAAAAACTGAGAGCCACTGGTACTGGTTATCTTGTTTTTAATTTATAAAGAATATTATCTACAGTCATCGTTTTATATATCAAACATTTTTTTTTCCTTCAGAATCGTCTTCTACTGGTCCGAAAACGGATAACGCCCTTACTCTCGCCTCGTCCCGTTCTTATCGTATAGGCTGTATAAGTCTAATTTTTTCAGTTGAAAAATTCGACTAAAAAGTTACACCCTAGGAATTTGCAAAATAGAAATTATACTAATAAAGTATGTTGGTAAAATTGAACATTATTTACAATTATACTATATTTCGAAAAATCTGTGACAGATGGCGGCACTTGTACTAGTGAATATCAAGCATTTGGAGAACGAGTTAACTCATCTTAATCAGAAGATGAAGCTAAAGTCTACTTCGACAAAAAATAGAAAAAATTACCTTATTATCAATACTGTCATAACTCATAGAGTTTAAAGACTCATAATATATAAACAGTTATTTAGCTCATTAGATATACTACACAAAATTGCGTATGTGCATATGTATGTTAAACTTAACATACGTAATTATGTATGTATACACACCAGTGGTCTCAAAATTTCAATATTAATTTTCTCAAAAACTAGGCACCGTAAAAGAAAATGATATTAGGATTTTTTGTTCATTTTGTCATGGGTTACCATCTGTTTTAGTTTGGGTCAATGGTTACGACTCATCCTTTATTTTTTTTCTTAAATATACTTACTTTATTTTTTTTGGCTTCATCAGGAATTGCTCTTACTGGAGGTGGTGGCCATATAGGTTCTTGCATTTGGATTACCGGAACTAGGTCTACATCAAACTTAATTACACCACTTAGATGCAGTGTTACTGCTGGACCGCTTGTTGTCATTTTCACCTTAATAAATAGTGTTATGTTAAAAATACCTAAATATTATTTTAAAAAAAAACTAGTATCATTTTTATTACGTGATCCTTCATCAGGTAAATAAGATCAAAGACACCTAATTTCGTAATCTTTCATAATTGAAATCTAATTTTTAGTGTTTTTCGGGATCAGTAACGTAAAACCCCTCATTATGGAACGGTATCTAATACTGGAACAGTTTTGACATTTACATATTTATTTCTTTAATTAAGGAAACATTAAATGCGAGGTGAATTTAAATTGAAGAACAATCATTCTATTAATAATAATTTTTGTTATCAGACGTTTCTTTCAGAAATAACTTCATTAATATGTAAATGTCAAAACTGTTCCAGTATTAGATACCGTTCCATAATGGCGGCTTTTACGTTATTATCAAATAAAAAGGTATAAAAATAGGCTTAAAAATCAATAAAAATGGTAATTTCTTATTCAATCAGCATATTATATGAAAATCTCGATAAAATAGAAAATTCGTTTTAATAATTCAATATGAAAGAAAAATGGTCGCTATACTCTGTTATTGGGGAAACGCTTTGACATCATATGTGACAGAAAGAAATAATCTGTGTTTAATGAACGATTACATCACAAATCGTTTTAGCGCTACTTTTAAAAGTGAAGATGTTTTTAAAAAAAATTAAAAATATTTTTTTTACTTATAGTATTACTAAAATAAGTTCGGAAAATTTTTAAAAAAATTATCAACTGAATTAAAATTTGCTTAACTTTTTAGTACCGCCGTATATTCCAATATTTTAGATAAAAAATTTAATATCTTTATAAGTATAATTGCAAGTTTGATAGGTTTTACTTAATTTATTTACAATATGACTGCTCTTTACTATACAGCCTCCAGTTACCGATATAAGACAATGCACACTCTTCAGTTGAATTTTTTCTAAAAATTAGTATGACGAGCTGAGCTCGTCATTAGTCCTAAAGGGGTTAAATAATTATTATATAAAGATAATAATAAATAAAGATATATAAAGATAATTAATAAATAAAGATTATAATACAGAAGGAGGTTCCTCTTTTAAAACTTTTGGATGAAAACTATAAAAAAAATTATATTGAAAAGAAAAAAAGCACTTACTTGACAACCACGATAGTTAATCTGATTCATTCTAGTGTTAAAAGTCCTTTGGACAACAGATTGCATCCAGCGTCGGAATTTATCAGGTAGAAGATGTTTTTCACCATCAAACCAATCCAACATAGGTCTAAATTTTTATCAGCATAATTTTAAAAATTGTTATTTTAATATCATTCAATTATTATAATGTAAGCACAGTACAGTATGCAGTGTTATAATTACCGGTAAATATCACTCCATTCAGGACTACTTAATAAACATTTATAATCGTTTTCGTCTACTTTCAAACGAACATATCCTGGATAATTCTGCTGCGTTTTAATTACAATTTTCGAATAATTAACGGGAATTTTCATTATTAAATCTAAATCAAATTCATCAGCCTTCCCAACTTTCAAACCGTCATAAAAACTCCCGGCATACAAAATGTTTACGTAAAGTTTTTTAAACAATTTATCGGTGATTTTCATTTGTTCGACAAAGTTTTCCATAAACTAACAAATTAGGAGAGTTTACTATTTTCGAAATATAATTTATGTTCAGTAAGTCCTTAATTTTCGTACATAATTAGTTTTAAACTTTTAAAAGTTACAAAATGAAAGTAAATTTTATAATAGAAAGGTATAACTGATAACACAAACATTCTCACTGGCGCCTCTGGTGGTGAAATTAGAAGCTATATCAAATGTACGAGTACTTCAAATTGGTGATATGAAATCACTAATTTTATTACTAGAGACGCTGGCCTAATGTTTGCGCCACCAACAGTTATTTATGCAAAGTAAAACTGACTTTTACTCGTGAAAAAAACAACTATTTTACACGTGTGGCATACAATATTGTTGCAAATTTTGTCTTAAAATGAAAAAATTTAATGGAAAGTGTAAATATGATTTCAATAATTCAATTTATTAACGATTTTGACATCTACACTAAAAAATATTTTATAGTATATTATTCAACAAGCTGGTAATGATAGTTATTACTCACGAAGATAAAATTGCGACACGAGCCGAGCTTGTGAGGCGAGTGTCGTAATGCATCTGAGTGAGTAATAGCCATTGCAAGCGAGTAGAATACGATATTTTTTCTACGACTTTATTTTTGATTTAAATAAAATTGAATATTTTTAAATCAAAAGAATACAATTTTTAATCTATTACTAATTTCATTAAATGTTTATATATATTGTACAAACGATGAAAACAAAATACAAGCTAGATGTTACTACGCAACATATTTGAAATTAAAAATTAATACGTATATTATACACAAAACAAAAGCCAGCCCATTGAATAATGGTTAATATGGTGATTTCATTGGTCAAAAAGGTAGTGAGTAATGAAAATTCCTCCACACCTTTGAATAATGCCTAACTTTCTCAACAATTAACGGATATGTAATGAGTGTGTTCTTCAACAGAAGTAGAAAAACATATTTTTTAACTAGTTCATAGATTTTTGGATTCATGAATAAGTCATTTTGACAGTATTACAATCAACTATAAAGTAAACTTTTCAGAAGTTTGAATAATTACGTAGTAACATACAAAAATTAAGGGCCTACTACTGGCGATGAAAATATAACGCGCACGCCTCTGGTGGTAAATTACGTAATTTCATGGTATTCATATGTATTTCTATTAGAGATGATCGATATATCGATAACTGTTATTTTATAACTAGTATAGAAAGATAACAGTTATCGTCAATAACTGGAATACCTAGTAACTGGTTACTTAAATAACTCCTTTGGAAATATCGATAACATAGGTCAATATTAATATATTCGAAAGCAAGGATCACAGTAATTTATTTTAACCACCTACGGAGAATTTCAAAATAATAACGCCCCAGGCAAGTTACACATTTTCTATTGTAGCACTTTTAAAAAACCCTTAAAAATGAACTATTGTCTATTGTAGAGTTATCTATTTGTATTTGTAATTTTGTATCCATAAAATTGTTAAAATTGTGTATATGAAGCTTAAATCCTTGTATAGACCAGTATTTGAACAGATATTGCAGTACAATAAAGCAAAAAATGTTATTCAGTATCCGTCAGTATTATAGAACTGTGCATATTTCACTAACAGAACCGTTTATACGCATATCGAATATCTTACAATATGTTAAAATATCCAAATACCATACCAGTTATTATAATAACTGTTATAAATAACAGTTATTTTTCAGTAACTGTTATTGCAATAACAGTTATTAGAAAATAACCGTTTAGCTCATCTCTAATTTCTATCGTTAACATACACCCAACAATGTACACCCAACAATAGTTGCTAATTTGACCAGTATTGGTTATAAATTTAAAAGCTATGTTTGAGCACGCATTTAGGTGCTCAATAGTAATATCTAGATTAGAGTTATTATCCAAGATATACGCGCGCCTCTAGTAATGTAATTTAGAAACTGTCAAATAGAAATACGAGAAATACGATAGAAATATGTAACTTGATATGATTAGACAAAAACATAAATGAGTTGTCAAAGACAAGTTCTAGTTTCACAGTTAGGAGTGCTGCGCATGCGTAATATATTTTCATCGCCAATATAAATTTATAAAATGTGCATATAAAATAATAAATACCCGTTTAAAATGTTCATTCGATTTTCTTGTCTCGTCCTCATCAAGCGAAACAAATTTTCTATTAATTAATTGAAGGTCATTTTCCACTACCTTGTATTTACTCCAAGGATTTCCGTTCCCATTTCCACTTGCCATACTTTCTTGGGATGCGGCTGGTTTTACTGCAATTTTAATTTTAATTTTAGTTTTCCGCGTTTAATTTTAAAATTGTTTATTTTTACCTGGTTGGGTCTGTTTATTTTGAGTAGTTTGAGGGGATTTTTGTTGTAATTGACAAAATTGATTTTTTAAATCGGAATTTTGAATTTTTAGTTTTTGAAAATCGGTAGTCAATAAATCAACTTTTCTATTGAGATCACTAATTGATTTTCTTAGTTCAATATTTTCACTAATAATTTTATTAATGTTAATTTGATTTTCATTATTAATTATGATTTTTGTATTTAATTTCTCTAACTCTTTTTTCAAGCTGCTATTTTCTAATTGTAATTTTTCAACTTCTTTAAAAAGGTCATGTATTAATGCTTCTAAGGCCATATTTTCTTGGCATGCAGTTGATTTCGCTGTAATTTTAACTTTCATTTCAGTTTTTCGTGTTCAATTTCAAAATTGTTTATTTTTACCTGATTGGATGAGTTTATTTTGAAAAATTTGAGTGGCTTTTTGTTTTGATTGATTAAATTGATTTTTAAAATCGGAATGTTGAATTTTTAGTTGTTGAAAATCGATAGTTAATGAATCAACTTTTCTGTTGAGATCATCTATGGGTTTTTTTAATACGTCACCTTTGTTTAATTCTTGGGATGCGATTAGTTTTTCTGTAATTTTAATTTTCATTTACGGTTTTCGCGTTCAATTTCAAAATTATTTATTTTTACCTGATTGGGTCTGTTTATTTTGAGAAGACTGAGAGAATTTTTGTTTCAATTGATTAAACTGATTTTTTAAATCGGAATTTTGAATTTTTTGTTTTTGAAAATCGGTAGCCAATAAATCAACTTTGCTACTGAGATTATTTATCCAAATTTTTAATTCTTTATTTTCATCATTAACTAAGATTTTTCTATTCAAATTCTCTATGTCTTCTTTCAAACTACTATTTTCTAATTGTAATTTTTCAACTACTTCATATACAAATTTTTCCAATTTAATAAAGCTATTTCTATAGTCAAAAAATTCTGTGAATGCTACAGCGTTCGACATTTTTTGAAATTATCTGAAAATTTATTAGTTTAAAAAAAAAGGAAACTGCAAAAAGTAAAATTAAAAGTAGAATTAAAAATTTAAAAATAACTTAAAGTTGTACTTTGAAAACCTAAATCAATTAAAGAAAAAATTATTTTACCGTTTTCAAAAACATTGTTTTAATAATATACCGTAAATTGGAGTGAATCGGGACAAAGCGAAAAAGTTTTTCATGAACTTGGTTTTTAAAAATACTAAACGTACTTCCTAAAGCGGAATTATTCTTTTGGGTAATAATAGTGGGGTGAGTAGAGACAGTACATGGGTTAATAGAAAAGATATATAAAGTATAAAGGGACGAATATAGGGTGATTAGGGACGGATGAAGGATATATGGGAACATAAAACAAACTTTAACACAAACAAATACATTAAACATGACACTTCTACACTTTATCAACTTTACTTTCAATTTTATGTCTATTTCTACAAAAAATTATGAAGTATTATTTCTTTTTTGGATGTATAAATACAAAAAATTCTATATTGCATTTCAATTTCAATTTTGGTTAGCCCTATTGATCGTCCCAATTACCCATTAGAGTAGAAATTGTAACTGAAAAAATACAATGTGAAGATTGAATTCGTGTCGATTCATCCCAGTTTACGTTATATATTTTTGTTTTTTACGTAATAATGACAATAATCATGTTTATCTACTTAAATAATTATCTTAATTTTTAATGAATTGTTGATAAGATTATAAAACGTCCACACCTATTGTACACTTTAAGTACCTATCTATAGGTATATTCAGATTATATGGGGATTCCCGAATGCGTTAGGGGATTCAACTGTGCATGCCTTAAGTGTTAGCAGATAGTAATTGCGTTGATTAAAATAATTTACAATCTTTTTTACTTTAAAAAATTACTTAAATGTATTGAGTGCATTCGTTACCCTCATCACTTACTTCTAAATGATGTAGGCACATACGCACACTAATTAAAAACTGCGCGCGAATTATCATTACTAATTCCCGCCAATTCTCGCCTAGTTTTTAATTAATGTACGCATGACCCTAAATCATTTAGAAGAAAGTGATGAGGCAAACGAACACACTCTTTATGTCCATTCTCACAAGGAAATTATACATAATTCGATATTATTTTATTCAGAGTAAAATTTGCTAAACAGATAACAGACGAACTGTTAATTTAAAACATACGAATAAACATGAAGAAAGGGCTACGTTTTCGCCTGTGCCTGATTTATGTTAGATCGTGACTATTCAAAGCTACAAACGCCACTTTTCCCCCAAGTTATCAAATGATCTTTTTTAAAATCAACTTTAATGAGTTTATTGGCTTCATTTGCGTTGCGCAGGGTTGCGATAAAAATGATGACCGGTTTAATCGAACAATAATAATAATAATCGATAAAAAGCGGGATGTAATATAATATTACTTTCCGGAAAGTAATAATATCATATTATCGGTAAACGAAAAATTTATATTCTGAAAATGATACGTTGTGTCATTTACATTATATTAAGAAAAAAACACTTTTAAATTACTACATAGGAAACTCCCATATCGCACGCTCCCATTTAGCAATTTCATCGCACACAAGATGTGTATAATGGCACCCCTCCGTGTTTTAAAGCGAATATGTTTGGATGTGTTAGTGTCTAAGTAATAGTTTGTAATAGTAAATCATACAAATATATAAGTCAGAAACATTGACGCCCGTGATCTTTGACTTTCCCATTTAGCAATTTGGTCCCAGTGCATTGCGTAATGGGAGTTTCTTATGTAATTTGAATAGTATATTATTAAATTTTATCTTATAATTTAAAATTTCATTTAAAGTGCTACTTTTCACTTCCACAAGTGATAAAAATGATAAAAACAAAAATAAAATTATCTTCGAAAAAGAACAAATTCTAGCAAAATGTTTCACTTACAAAAAGAGTTAAATAAATAAACACAATCTGTAAAAAATTTAAAATATATGTACGGTATCCATATTTTAACTCTAGAGAACAAAAAGGCTTTTAAACCTTGTTACAGATCTTGCTAAAAAGTTAAGCGGCCCCTACACGCTCAATAATATTGTACAATCAGCTTGTGCAATTTATTGAAATTCCCTCCAGACAATTCAATAATTTTTAAAAGAAATTTGTACAATAAATTGAATGTAGGAATTGTACAATAATTGAATTGTTGTTTAATTCAAAATATTAAGTGATAAAGATGTTGCGAAGCAGTAAATAATTACTCTTGTAAATTAATAAGTCAAACTGATTCAATGAATAGCCATCAAATTAATATGGCATTATAAAACAATTAATAAATTGAAACTTAAATAAATAAAGTCGTATTGCGCAATAATATTTGCAGAACCTACAGACGTTACAATATTCATTCATTGCACAATATATTTCAAACTGTTTTTGATCAGCACAATATATTGTACAACCCTTCAATATAACCTACAGACGATCAATAATATTGTGCCATCTAAGATTTTGTGCAATATTATTGAGCGTGTAGGGGCCGCTTAAACTCATAAAAGTTACAAGTTTTTAAAAATTTTCGTCAAACATTCTTCAAGAAAGTGACCGATCTACAATATCATCAGTCCCAGGCGAAAACTCAGTTTTATGATAGAAACCCTTATGAATTCCTCCAAAAAAGTATCTAGATGCCACTTTTGCTGAACTATATTGTGTTACACCCAATAAAAATTAAAAATTGTTTGCGTAATTATATGAACTAGTTTAAAAACTGCTTCGACAAAATTTATTAGAACATCCGGACAAGAGAATTAAAACTGGAACAAATTCGAGAAAACCAAATACATATATGGATCATAAGTATAAATATGAATGAGAAAAATTTTATTTTGAAACGATTTGTGTAAAAAAATCTGAATTTTTTAATTAATAAAAAGCGTTAGAAAGCATACGTCTCAAAAATTTTTGTTAGAAATGATATAAGAATATCAAAAGTATAATAAAAAAAAAATTACCTTCAAAATCCAAAAATTTAATACTAAAAAGTTCACTGAATACTGCGTTAATAATGTACTCTAATTCTTTAGTGAATCACTATTTATACTTTTTTTTTACTTTAGTAATACCTATTATGATTTTTTTTCGCGCCTTATTATCAGCGATAAAATTAAGAATATGATAGCAACGATATCGCTATGAATCATTAATAGAATCTTGTATGTACTTATAATAAGTAATGTTTGCACTTGAAGATCCAAACCATCCAAACGAAATATAAGCGAATTACTGAATGGATGCTGGTAATAACCGAATATCCCGAATATCTTACAGCTACGGTGACGTGGCCTTTGTTAGAAATGTTTGTAACGTATTCGACGTATTCTATTAAACGTTTTTTTAGATTTTTCTAGAAAAATAAAATCAATTGAATGTTAAAGTAGGGGATCACCCGATTAATTCGGGAATACCCGAAGTTATTTACCTTTCTAAAAAAAAAAAAAAAAAAACAAACAAACAAGTAGTATGTACAACTAGTACATGAGTACAATATACAGATAGAGTAGATAAAAATGTAATATTATTTTCTATTAGAATACAAAATAAGAAAGTAAATACTTTTAATTTTTAATTAAATTTTTTTCTTTTTTATTTTAACTTTTTAATTAAATAATAATATCATGCTATACAAAAATACACGTGTAACTTTAATGAAGGTGTAAAATACATAATACGAAAAGTACAAAATAACCTATAAGATGTGTTGGTTTTTACCGGTCTTATCTTTTTTAGATTCTTTTTTACCTTTCGTATTATTAATTGGAATTATCACTAATGGATGGCATTAAGTAAAATGGAAGTATTTTTAAAAATATCCGGAAATTCAAAATAGTTACATAAAAATAAAGGAAAAATATATTTTTTAAATTATAGTCAGGTAGCGGGTTTTTTCGGACAGGTCAGGACCGTACTTATTTCAATAAAATTTTGTAACTAAGTTACATGAAATTGTGCACATTTGAATGAATGTAACTGGTCAAAAATTGCATTTTTCACCATTTAGAATACTAACGGTCATTTTTTATCTGACAAAAAAGAAAATTCAAAACGTAAAATTTTTTTGTAAAATTTATTGAAAAGTTATTGAATATTTAGACGGTCCACTATAATACCTAACACATATAATATATTGCTAAGATTTTTTATTACTGAAAAATAAATTTTTATTAAGCAACTATACTTCTATCTCTCAAAATTGAAAACAATAAAAAAAGATAGATTTATTTAATTTAAATGACATAAATTACATAATATAAACAAAAATACGTTTGATAGTCAATTAAAATTAGAGTGACACTTTTCAGTTGTGCAGGTAACAAATAATATAATTAACCTTAGAATCATACGTTGGTCTATGAGAAACGTTAATCATACATCGTCGTTAATTTGACGAATGGACTTTTTACGGATAATTTTAGAGTTTATTTCCAAGAAACATTTTTTTATATAACAATACTACAAGAGCGAACAAAATATTTTTAAAAATTGCATTTGGAAAAATTTGTTAATATAAATATTTATTAATTTTTGTAATCTTTTCATCAAAGCATATTTTCATTATAAAAATTAAAAATAGATAAATACAATTGTATCATAAGACATGTCTTTCAAATAATTAATTCATGAACTATTATGAGTCGGTGGACATGTGTGACTTTACAGAATGTGAAATTTCTCGATCACAAATATTCCCGTAGATATGTAGTTATTTCCTCATTGGGCACATTTGTAAATTTTCTAAAATTTTTTAGTAATTTTTCGAATAAGATCTCAAAAAATAATAAAAATTAAAATATTTTGCACAAAATAATTTGTTAATCTTTTATTAAGTCGCTTGAAACGCATTCTTTGGTTTTTGATTCAGTACATTAAAACTTCAGTATTATGTCGTCTTTATAAGCCAAACAGCTGTAATCATCTTTCACATTATCATTATCATTGAATAAATTAATTATAATATCCATATCTTTAATAAATTTTAGAAAAATTAGAAAAACTTTTATATGTAAAGTACAAAATCTTAAAAAAAAAAAAAAACATAAGTTAATCATACATCGTCGTAAAATTAACGCACACTATTTTTGTGTTATCATAACAAATAAATTAGATAACAGAAGTTTCAGAGCAGGCAGGCAACTGCAAGTTGTATTATAGTACTGCAGCAGGTAGAGAAGTTTAGTCGTCAAATTGACGAGTACGTGTGATTCTAGGGTTAAAAAGGTTGTTCACTTAAAATACGCATAAATAATATTTTGATACACATATGTATATATGTGTTGTAAAACTTGTGTTCGTACGTTTTATCAAAACATCTATTGAACTTTTATGTACCTTAGTCACATCACACACATACATTTATGTATACCTGCATATTATACTAAACACGACACTGTCTGATCCGAAAAATGTTCGATACCTGATTATAATCACTAGATAAAATTTAATCGGTAGCGTCTACCTATACCCGGTTTAATTTACCTATAAAAATACTTCTCATGTTTCCATTTTATACATACATAATCGTGTAGTAATTGATTCTTTTTTGTAGAATACCGTTCATGATTGTTTCTTGCTATATTGGTAACGTTGGTAGTATTGTAAACTAAGCTAATCTAGGGATATTTTTAAATGTATTATTCATACCAGTGTAAATTTCACTTCAAACTTCATTTAAATAATGCTGTTTCATATTAAATCAATGTGTAAATGTGAAAAATAAAAAGAGAGAGGCCACAGAGCTATTGAACCATAGAGCACGATTGAACTGACTGAACTGCTTGAAATGTCAAAAAATTTTCTGTCAGATTAAAAGATAATTATGTCATAAAATATAAAGTTTTATTTTTACTACATTTAAGGTAAAATATTTTTTAATATTAAGTTGAAATAAATGATTTTTATTCGATTTTACAGTTGCATTAATTTTATTTTATTGATATAGTTTCTTGTGCTTAATTTATATAGCAGGACAGCTGATGTCTACATTTACCTAATAATGTTTGTTTTACTTTTATTTATACGAAGATGAGCGAAACAGTGTTTAAAGTTGGACGTCGGGTACTTGTTCCATCAAAAGAAGCTCGAGGAACAATTGCGTACGTAGGTTATCCAAATTTTGCTAGCGGTAAATGGATTGGAGTGATTTTAGATGAACCAAAAGGGAAAAATGATGGATCTGTTCGGGGTCAGCAATATTTTCAAGTATGAAACAAAAAAGTGTTTCATTGATAAAATTTTAAAATTTTTAATATTCACTAACGTGATTAATTTTTATATTCAATAGTGTGAGGAAAATTTTGGAATTTTTTTAAAACAAACACAACTAATATTGTTGGATGATGATGGTAATCCGATTGAAATGCCATCACCAGTCACGACTCCGGATGACGCTCCAGTGTCTGCCGTGCCTAAACCTCGTTCTAGATTAAGCAGGTATGTTATAAAATCTATATTATACAGTTTTAAGTAAAATTTGTGTAGTTTTTGGTCCCTTTTTTATTGTCACCTAGAAAGCTATAAACGTAAATTAAAAAGTATGTGCTAGTAATTTGAATACCCAACTTATGCGACCTGAAATATGGGTTTATTTTTGTAATACTGTTTTATGAAATGTAAAAGATTTATATTGAGAAATTCGGCGTATATTTTATGTTAATTTAGCTAAATATCATCCATTTTTAATTTTGAGTAAACTATTAATGAGCATTTTGAGATTACTATATAAAATTGTCATACTGTAAATCTTCTTAGAATTTCTTTGTAGTTAATTTGACAAATATTTAATGCAATTTCGTATATTCATTATACGTTTATTTTTCCCTTTTAAATTGAGTTGTAGCATTAATTTTAATATTATTCTTTGTTGCGGCGTAGCATCAACACTCGTAAAACTCCTAACAGGTACGTAAATTGTAAAGAAATTTTTGAAAATATATCCAAAGTGCTTTTGTCTGTACTTAATATTTTTTTTTACTTATCTAAATTTATTTATTTAGCTAATCAACTTATATGTGATGGAATCAATTTTTAAAAATTTAAATTCTTAAGTAATACTTTTAACTCTATATCTTCTTAACTCTTTATCGACTGAGATTAAAAAGATTGCTTAAATTATTTAAAATATTAAACATTGATAAAACTAATGTGTATATAAAATGTCGGATAATTTTAAATTGAAATAATACAGAAATTTCTTACTGTTTCAAAAGTAGTCTTCTATTGATTTGTGAATCACATGCAGGGCCGAATTTATTTCAAAATTTTGTGTGCAGGTGTCGCACGATGCGTTTGTACTCAATTTTTATTACCAGCTAATGAAAATTATTAAATTGGGTTTTCACAAATTTTAAACCAAAACTGAAGATTAAATCAGAATGACTTAAATAAATTGAAGGAAGTGGCTTACATATTTCGGTTGTTTCCTTTGTTTCCGTGTTGAAAATTTAATAAAAAAATTTATTTAAAATATTTATTAAATATTAAGTTTCTGTACTTGACAAAAAAAACCTGATATGTTTGAGTCAATTAGTACAATTAAATTTTGTAACCAATGCGGTCATATTGGGTATTAGAACATGCTGGTATGATTAGTTGATTTAATTATTAGTTACAAATTGAATCCTTGCCCTATAACAAAATTTATGAAATTGAAAACTAGAAATTTCTGTATTATATAAATTCAGTACAGGTACATTTACTTTTGAATTTCTTCTCTTAATAAAAAATATTACAAATCTTTGAAAAAAGTTTTCAGATAGTAATTTATTATTCTAATTTGTTTCTTTATTGTGATTCTGAAATTTAAAACCAAATAGAAATTTTAAATATTTTTGAAAAAATAAATTTTTCATTCTTTATTAATATTTAAAAATTAGAAAATGTATAATTACTCTCTGAAACAATACAGTGGCACAAATTTATTTGAACCAACAGCAACGTGATTCGTCCACTAAATAGAAAGATTGATATTTAAACGTCAATATTTAATACATATTCTTTAGAATTGAACTTTTTTATGAAAAATTATCATTTCTCTCATTAAACTTCAACATTTAGTAGAATGCGTTGTTAAAGTTTGATCAAGAGAATTTGTACCATTGTGGGCTAGTAGAGGGTATTTCTGAAAATATCACAATAATTATAACAGTGGATAATACTCATCAGAATAGACAATAAAAAAAATTGTAGGCGCCTAGGAACAGTCAAAATTTTTTACGTTTGTTGCGTGCACTTGGTCAGAATGACAGACACGATCACAACACGACCAAAAGTATTAGGATTTCGTAGTGATAACGACGAAACTCTAAAATAATCAAATAATTATTACCCCAAGTCAGCTTTTAGTTAGTTCTGCCATTAATCAAGTAATGGATGGTCAAGGACAAATAGGGTACTTGATTGAAGTTAAAAAAATATTCTAAAAGCATTATTTTTCCATATCAGTTAAGTGATTTTTTTATTTTCAACAGATTCTGTAAAAAAATCATCAAAAAGATAACCCTACAATTTTAAATGAGGAAAAGGCGAGAAAACACCTCACTATAGTGACGTATCAGTTTGAAGCTACTAAACGTCAATGTCAATATTTATAACCTCAAAACTTTGATTATATTCATAAAATGTCAAAGTAAAAGCAAGTATTTATTTGAATTCTGGTCGATTACTATATATATATATATATATATATATATATATATATATATATATATATATATATATATATATATATATATATATATATAAGCTAATGGAAATATTTAAAAGAAAACACAATTTCACCTCACCGATGAAAATTATCAAAATCGACATATACAAAATGTTACGTCATTTTCAAGAAATGGCGCGTTTTCATTAATTTGAATATTTGTTAAAAAACGGCGATTTTCAAAATAAAATTTCTAAGTAGTTATCAAATTTTTTTATGTTTCATCATTAAAATTAGACATATGTAATGAGAATGCATAGAATTATTTAACATTTGATGCAAATTTTAAATACAGTCAAGTACCGTATTAACATTCTTGGTAATCGATCCGTTATTTATCTGACCACACGGAGAGTGCCAAAACACACTCTGAGGAAAAAACTAT
Source organism: Brachynemurus nebulosus (assembly GCA_035578155.1). Classification (NCBI taxonomy): domain Eukaryota; kingdom Metazoa; phylum Arthropoda; class Insecta; order Neuroptera; family Myrmeleontidae; genus Brachynemurus; species Brachynemurus nebulosus. The sequence goes on from JAPWDM010000005.1 coordinate 14,204,690, forward strand.
ATTCGTCTTAAAAAACTGTTGAAAAATTTAATAAAGAATCACAGTTAATATTACAATTTAAAGCTGCATCCAGTAAAAATGTGCGTATACTTCTAAGTGGCGATATAAAATCTAGTAACCCGCACATAATTTCGAGCCATTACCGCCGATTTATTGTAAGCGACACTTTTATCGAAATTGAGATTTTTATTGCAAGCAACATTTTAAACTGTAACGGACCAAGCAGTGTTAACGTTTTTCTCCAAAATTCGTTAATTAACGAGTTATAGGAACTGCTTAGTTTATCGTTAATACAACACATTTTCACATTTTAAGGTAACCGACAATAACCATCTTTATCGTAAGGTTAATAAAATAATCGGAATAATACGCTCAGGCGTAATAAAATTAAGACAGCAGAAATATCGCAAGCGCCATACAAATATTTGAAAAATCCTTCTCCTGTAAAATTTGATATTTGTCGGTTACGCTAAGATGGCGGTAATGGCTCGATTTGAGTAATACCTATATTTATATCGTCAATTAAACGTATCATAGCTTTTAATTTTACCACCAGAGGCGCGCGCATAGTCTTTGCATTGCCAATATCGTGTGAATAAACATGAAAATTAAAATTCATTTCGCGAAATTTGAAAGAAGTTAATGAGAAAAAAATAATTGTTTGTGCTTATCAGTATATTTTTGTTCAATCTGTAAAATATTATCCACTTTACGTTGACTCTTTTCAAAAATATTCTCTAATGACCAAAGAATCAAAGACTGTAAATGTTTTTTTGGCCACTGTACATAGCTATTTCACAGTGAAATTTACCTATTCAAAAAAATAATTGGATGTTTATGTATTAATTGCGGCATTTAGTCAAATAAATGTAAAACGGAAAGCTTCTTTGGATCAACAAATAAAATCTAAACCATCTTCACTAAATTTAAATTCCAGGTAAAATGAATCAAATAATTGGCATATCTAATAATTTTTATATTCATCCATATTTTGAAATTGAAAATAAAGTATCATGCGATAGTTTCCACCGTAGTATATTTTCACACGTTTTGAGTAATGTGAAACACTAACGTTGGTAGTACAAAGTATTTAAATCTTTTCACGAAATCCAATATTTAAAAATTTTTTAGATAGTTTTTTTAAAAGTTATTTAAACGCTTATATATTGTACGCTTTGGCTTAGCTAGATTTGAATTTTTGAGATCCTTTTGTAGAATTAAAATTTAAATATACAGAGTAGAAATTTTAGATGTATTTTTCTCAAAAATTTCAAATTGTTTCTTTTTAAAAATATGTATAAATTGTGTAAATATTAAATTTTGAGAAGTTTGAGTATATTACATAATATTAAATTTAACGATTATACTGAAATTTTTAAAACCTTTTTATAATATTCAGAATATTTACAGGGAGTTGACTGTTCATTACAAGTTTATATCTTCTTTTTAAAGTAGCTTTCGATAACTTTCCGGTTAAGGAGTTGTAGGAGCGAAAATTTTTTAGAAAGTTATGAAATGCCGCCGCCAGTGATGCTTGTTATTAGTTTTTTTTTTTTTTGTATTTATATGTACGGGCTGGATAACGCAAAATTTTGGTTCCATAATCATTTCAAAGGGAGTTATTCCGAAAATTGTGAAAAACTATAGCCACTGACTACGAAACTTTGATTTAATGTTCCCAACATACGCTCGACGAATTTTTTACATTACTCTTTTTATTTTTCAATTTTAAACAGTTTCAATAAGATATGACACTGTCTGTTAAAAATTAGCCAAGTGCGTTAAAAGTACGCAAAGTGATAACAGACATGACGAAACCACAAGTGTTCGGTGGTTATGACTACGGAACACTAAAAAATTCTCTTAAAATTAGTGTACTATCCAAATTTGCGACAAAAAATATCACACTTTATTAAAAATAAGGAAGTTGATATCTACTTCCGGTATAACTGCAGACGATAGTAAAAAAAAAATAATTTTTTTTCGAAGGTAAACTTTTAATGAACGGTCTACATGAATCGCCTGTATATTTTCTTCGCTTTGCTATGCTTATAGCATTCGGAAAATGTTGATTTTTTAAAAATTTTAAAGGCTTGTAAAAGCAACTGCACGTAAATAGCAAAAAACCTTCAAATTGGGATCCGATTGACCTCTAATTCGTCCTAATAAGGCCGTTAAATCTTTTTTCAATACAATAATTGAAAATATATTCTTTTTTAGCTGATTTCAAACTTTGCTAATACAAGAATTGTAAATGAGACATACTAAATTTTATTAAAAGGTTTCTTTTTTTCTTTTTTTTTTTTTTAATATCATTTCTTCACAAAGTGTAACATATCGTAATTAATTAATTATATTTTATAACGAATATTATAAGCTATTTTCTCATTTAGCGTAAATTTATTTGATTCAGTTTTTTATTATGTATGCTTGAAATAATACTTATATAATAATTGATACAGTTTACTACACATAGATTTATGTACATATGTACCTACCTAAATAATATATATTGAAAATTTATTAATTTCTTAATTATTTATGCATCAATTTAAATCTTAAATTTATTCAGAATCACCAATTAACGTTATTTAATATAAATTGATGTTGTTCAGTTTTGTACAAAGTGTATATATTTTTAGTGGATTTAAAAAAAAAAATATTTAATACTTAGTTATCATATACAGTTACGTTCATAGTAATTACAAAAATCGTGGTCAAAACATCAGAACTCTTATGCAATCGACAGTCTGTCATAGTTTTTGATTTTTTTTTTTTTTGACTGTTTTTATTTGGATACAAATAGTCAAATATTTTTTTATACTTCAGTAAAATTACAGAAGTTCTCATGAAACAAATTTTGAGGTTATAAGATTAAAATACAATAAAATATCAAATGTTGGTCGTTTTGAATAGCATTTTTGAAATTTACTGAGTAAGTTTAATAGGCTGCAGTACTTTAAAAGCTTTAAAACGCTTTGAATATTGAACTTTTATTAAAATAGAGTGTAAAAATTTTGTTAGAAATGAAATAAGCAATTTTAAAGCTGCTTTTATGTAAAAAAGTTATACAAAAAATTTAGAAATTTTTAACATTTTTTCAGTCTTATTTTTAAATATTGATATCTCATGGTTTAACTACATACTAAAATGAATTAAAGAATATGACACGGCGATGAATAAGACACGGCGTACACATATTATCTAGACAAGGCAATGTAATTAATTACATATTGACAGTCTCGATTACATACGTTTGTGACGTCATCAGTGCTGATTCATATCATTATACATAATAATTACATTCATAATACTTTTTTTAAATTAAAAATTATTTAAAAGCAATAATGAAGTTTAAAATAAACGAAGAACATGGGTTAAATTATTTATTTCGGCATTATTGACATCACAAATGTGTCTAATGGCGACTGTCACTATCTAATTACATTGCCTTGTCTAAGTTCTATTTAGAGAATGGGGCCTATTGGTCTGTGCCAAAATAAAATTAGTTACATAGTAGCGTCATGAGATTTTTAAACCAACTATAATTTACGCTGATTAAGTAATTTATAGTTTCCATAATTATTATACTATTTAGCGCTACTGACTTAAGCACTTTCACTGCTACGCTACCGTTTACTAAACTCACCCATATGATACCGTTTGTTTACGCACACTTATAAGTAGGTATATACATACATTTATATTTTACATTGTTCTAGTGTTACAATTTTTCTGTACATTATTGTACATAGTACTGTACTTATTAACCGGTATTAGTTACCTATAATATGAGAACATAAAAAATTTAGTTTATATTAGGTTTATTAGTTTTCGCGTGTTTTGTTAACTAAATGGATAGTTTAGAATGTTTTAAATAGAAAAGTTTAATTTAATCGGTAATAATTTCACGGAAACAGTAATAAATGTATTTATCAGTAGTAGAAAATTTTTGTAAATACAAAATATATAATTAACAAATTCACCTTTGCACTTGAATAAAAAAATAAAACAATTATTTGCACTTTTAGCGTACACAGTATTAAGGTATCGTAACATTTTTTTTCCTAAAAATTTCTCTGATTGTTAATGTTGTTAATTTATGAAACAGTGCCATCTGTTAGGATAAAACAGAATAAAAC